>OY037007.1:6249440-7725149 GCA_955831195.1 Pilophorus perplexus | reverse complement strand
GCCTCAAGTGTACGTAACGACAGTACATCTACACCTTCGACCATCCAACCATTAATAACATCGCTGTCGGTCCGTTATCGGCGCGTAATAGCAATCTCGGTGTTGCCCGTCGCTCAAAGTGCCGCATTATTATTCGCTCAAAGCGCGTCAGTATTTCCGAACGCCACAATAATCTTAATTGTAATAATAAGATATTAGGTATCTATTCTTCGTTTTTGTTTGGCCGGTTCGGGTTTGGAGGAAACGTTCGTTCAACCGAATGAACTGAAGGGCTTCCGTGGAAATGGATTTAATGAAGCGATCTCACAACATTCGACGTATTTAATTCGATTTGACACGCCCACTCGAGCTCGCACGAGTTCTGAAACACTTTTCCGGGCGGGCCCTTTTCGAATGGGTGCAAACTTGTAATGAGGCGAACCTCGAGGATTGTCGGTGGGTGGGTGGGAGATGAGCCGTGTTGGGGGGGGGGGGGGGGGGGGCTGCGAGGGTGTGAAATAGTGAGCCGCGAAGAAAGGGAATAATTACCGCGCTTCTCCCCCTTCACAAAAGTGAGGAAGACGCAAAGAACTTTTCCCCCTTTCCTGTAATTACTGGATCACCCAGGGCCGCCCTCCTTCCCTTTCTACACCTCGTCAACATCACCTCATCCGCGGCGTCAACAAGAGGATCTCAAGTGTCGGGGTTTCATGGGGGACGACGTCAGGCGATTTACGGCGTTTGACGGCGCGCCGTCCTCTCGCGATTATCTTGCGATTAAACCACATCCCGTCCGCTGACAATGCATCTCCTTTTATTTCGTTGCATATTTCGCCTTCTTACTCAGCCCCCCCCCCCCCCCCCCCCCCCCACACTCCCACACCACCACCACGTTTTGTTCTAGTACGCAATCAACGCGTGAAACCGCCGCAGTCACAGCTGACAGCGCGTTGCTCAAACGGTGTGGTAGGGGGGGGGGGGGGGGGGGTGAATCAGCCGCTAATGGAAAGTCAATTATAACCCGGTGGTAATCATTCGGCCATAATTGATCAGCAATTTAGCCTCCCTCGTCCGTTTCAAATTGATGTAGATTCGTGCCACGACATCTCCCTCCCCCCCCCCTCCCCCCCCTGGGCGACCATTTTGCTCGTCAACGTCAGCATAATGACGGAGGAAACCTTCGTCGTTGGAAATGGATCATTAATGATCGTTTTTGAAACACGACGCGGTTGTCATGGGTGTTTTTCGATTAACTTGAGACAATTCAGAGGGCCGACGGGTTAACGAGGGGTGGTGGTTGTACTGATAGCCGGCTGCTTACCGATGGGGCGGGGGGAGGGGGAGCCTTACCTTGCTGTACACCAAGGAACACTAGTAACTGTTGCTACCTTGTTGTTAGTGGCGGTGGGGGGGAGGGTGTAGATTAACGATCGCGATCTCCCCCTTTTGTTGTCATCGCGTACCCCCGCCCCCCTCCCCCGCACTACGGGTCTGTTATCGCAACGTCACAACAAGGCGCTCCACGCAAACCCCCGCAAATCGATTCCGCTCCCAAAATTACTTGGGGAAACAATTCATCGCTCGACTACCTGGCCAAAATATTTGACCCCCCGCCCCCACCCTCCTACTTAATATTCCCCAAAATTTAAAACGGGCTAAAACGCTGTGAGAGTTTTAATTTAGATGCCGTTTTAACGTTAATTCGCTATTTAAATAGGTGAAGCGACTGCAAATCTGCTCACCGTTTAATAATCAATTTAGAATTTAGTGTTTGGTTAGCATTTCGAGTAGTTTTTAGTAATTTTTCATCGCCGTACAATTAATTTTTGCACAATTCACACGAAATAATAAAAGAACCAATGTGTAAATTTTGATTTTTTTTTTCTTTTTAATAAAAAGGTTTTTGTATTTGTCGTTTATAACCGTTTATAGTCCTCCTGGTCAGCGGGCCCTCCGAGTACTAACAACGTTGACGGCAACAACTCGCGAAAATATTGTTTCAATCTCCGCGACGGTGACAAATTGTCCCTCTGACATCATGATATCATAAATTCAACACCGTCCCTCGCGCCGTTTTATCACAAGGCGGGAGCTCCCCCGAAGGGGATGGTAGTTAAGGCAAGGGGGGGGGGGGGGGTTAGTATCACGTTTATGTCTGTCATTTCGTGAAAAATGTAATCCCCCCCCCCTTCCAACGCCATCCCCTCACCGTGTGGTAAGTGGCGGATGGTCGTCGGACGGTGGTGGGTGGGGGGAGGCACCCCGGGCACGTTGTGAAAATCGCGGAAGCCTTCCCCCTCACTGAGCCCTAAAAGCCCATAAACGTGACGTAGTGGCCATTTTCACCCCCCCCCCCCCCCCCCCCGGCCCCACACCCATCTCTACTATACAGTTTTTCTTTCTCGTTCGGCGGGGACTGGTTTGGCTGTGTACCCCCCCCCCCCCTACTATCAATTGAAGGGGGGGGGGGGGGCTATAAAGTGATGAGGCTCGTATATGAGCGGTAGGTCTCCAGAGGGACTTTGGTTACCGAGTTCGCGGTAGTTAAGAACGTTTTAGTTGCCACTTAACGAGTTTTTTTCTTTCTTCCGCTTAATAGCACTCGACCAACTTTATGCATAAAATCTCACACTGCTCGGTCTCCTCTTGTTGTACCTTTTTTTTTAAAATCACTATCACTTTATGGCATGAATAACGAATAATTTAATCAAGATCGAAACAAGGGAGAACTCGGCCCCACTGGCCTCACCTGGGGACAAGCCCCCCTGATGCTTCTTGCTTGGAGCCTACGGCTAAAATTCAAGAAATCATGGAACACGACAGGTGAAGACGCCGAACTAGTGGCCTAACGGTAAGACAAGTGCCGACGCTGAACTAGTGGTTATATTGTTACCTACCTCGTACAACTTGTCCAAAAATTGACGAATAAACATCATTTTACATTTGAAATTTTGTATTTTTATTTCATTATTCATTTATTGTACAGTGCGAGGAGGAACCTACGTGCAAAATTACTTCGCAAACGACACCTTTTACGACCTCCTGACGCCCTTCAATGGCCACATTTACAGCCCCGCAGATCCCCACGACGAGGTCGGACGGGTCTGGGAAAGTTTGCATTACAACCTACGGTAACAATTTTGGTTTATTATTCTTGGAATAATACACCAATGTTTTCGCGACGCGGGTCGACGACTCCGATCGGCCTCAAAATTTGACATTATCCGTTTCAAGAGGTCTACATTCAAAATCCGAAATGTCCGTCCGCCGTCCGCCGTCCGGGCCGTTTTGGGCAGTAGGAATTTTTTTAAAAATCTGAAATTTTGAGAAAATACTTGGTTTACCATCTAGTTGTGCCCGCAAGGTTTTCAGTCCGATCGCCCAAACCCGTGGGGCGCTCTGGGGCTATAATGGGGCTACGGGAGGGGTTTTTTGAAGGCTTTTAGCTATGGGATCGAGTTAGGTGTCGTTTTCGAAGTATTTTTGGACGTAGAATCCATTTTTTGGGGTCCCGGAACGATCCGATTTCACTGGGGCGATCTTTAGGGCTTTCATGGGGCTAAAAATGGGATTTTTGAAGGATCCCAGGATGTTAAATATTATTTGAGTAAAAAATACAAAATCTTTTAAAAAACACATTTTTGAACAAAAAAATCCAAAAAAATTTTTTTTTGAAATAAAATCCAAAAAAAAAATTTTTAAATTTTTTCATTGACAGAATTTAATTTCTGCACAAGTAACCTATATCAAAGAATAATAAACCCTTGTGTAAAATTTGCAGCGTTTTTATTTTTCAACGTTGCTCGAGTCGGTCCCAGTGAAAAAAGAGATTTTCAAAGTGTGAAACCTCGAAGCCAGCTCGAAGGCGAAGGCGTCCCAGCTCAAAGACATAATACGTCTTACCGTAGGTAATATATACGTCCCTCCAAATTTGGCCATTAAAAAAAAAATCGTCGTTCGGCGCCTGATATCTCCATCTACTCCAGCGACTCATAAAGCGGTAGTTAATTTTGAAGGAAATTTAATAAGCTTCCGTTTGGTTAAACAGTTTTTGAAAGAACAGCTGTTGTAACCTGAAGAACAAAAATCAACCCCATCAGCTTTGGTTATTCTTATAAAAATTTTCTAATGTTTTTGCGACGGAGTTAAACAATTTTCGGCCTCAAAACATGTCCATCTGCCGTCCAGGCCATTTTGGCCAAGTTATCAATATTATTTTCTTAAATATGAAATTTCTCCAAAATGCTCGGTTCGTCATCTAGTTCATCTAGTGCCCGCGACGTTGTTCAAAAAGCGTTGATCAACTCATCATTCAATAATTGATTGATGAGTTGATCAACGCTGAATTATGAATTATTCATTCGGAGAATAAATCGAAACAGGTCTACCTGACCCGCACGACTCGCACGCCTTGCGTTTTTTGCTGACCTGAACTCAAAACGATGGGAGCCACAAAACAGGCCCCACGGGTTTGTGCTATAGGAGGGTTTTTTTGAAGGCTTTGAGCTATCAGTTTGAGCGATCGAGTTAGGTGTTGTTTTCGAAGTATATTTTGGACGTAGAATCAATTTTTTGGGGTCCCGCAACGATCCGATTCCACTGTTGCGATGTATAGGGCTTTTATGGGACTAAAAATGGGATTTTTGAAGGATCCCAGGAGATTAAATATTTTTCGAGTAAAAAATAAAGAATTTTTGAAGAAAAAAAAACATTTTTGAAAATATCCAAAAAAACTTTTTTTGTAGGTAATGTAAAAATCCAAAAAAAAATTTTTTATTGACAGAATTAAATTTTTTGTACAAGTAACCTATATCAAAGAATAATAAACCCTTGTGTAAAATTTTCAGCGTTTTTCGTGAGTTAATCCCATCGTGAGGCATCGAAAGACGCAGATAGTCGGTGGAAATTGTGTTTGGCGAGCATTTCGGAAAGAAATGGAGGTGTGAGAGGGTGGATCAGTTGATCAGTTTGGGGGATTTGGTCCTCGAAATTGTCCGCCGGCGTTGAAATATTTGTCGGAGCGTGACGGCAGCCGAGTTGAGGGAATTAGAAGCCGAGTCGAGGTCGGATCCCAATCTTGTAAACCTTGGAGGGGGGGGGGGGTGCAATCCCGTCTGTATAAGCCCGACAACAGTTCATATTCTTCTTCAGTTTCGATTGTTGTTTATTCTTCCTTTATTCTTTTTTTCGGTTGGTTTTTTTTTTATTCGCGCCTTCCGAGTCCCTTTTCGCATTCCCTCCGGAAATAAACGGTCCTCTCACGTCCACGACTGTCTTCGGGGGTTTGGGGCGGGAGTGCAGCCGGTCAATATTAAAAAGAAAGAAAAAACAAGTCGAATTATTCGCTTTTTGTGAGGTTGAGTGAGTCGTCGTATTTGAAGTATTTTTGTGACACTGTATAGTTTTCCAATCTGTCTTGTAAGGTGGAGTGTCAAAGGCAATGTTCTTGCGACGGGTAACAGTATTCACCTCTCGAAAATCACGCAGACAATAACAAATTCTTATTCCAAAAGGAGGCAAAACTAGACAAGTAAAATTTACCAAAACAACCTGACAACACGCTTGTAAGCAGTGCCCTCAGGGCACTAGTTGCCAGTAAAACTTCCCTCACAGACAATTCCCTTTTCTTTTTCTGCTATTTCCAGCAAAGTGTTCAAAACTACGATTTTATCTCCAATTGTTTTGATTTATTTCAGGAGGATTTGATGATTACAATCCGAATTCACTGAGACTAATATCCGTTTTCCCCTACAAAAAGTCCCCTTCCCGTGAAAATGTGTTTTGTCAACACTGCTGCGCGACTGTTTCTTCTGTTTTCGCACCCGCTCCTAACCTCGTGCCTGTGGAAAATACTGTATGCGCTGCACCCGGGACAGCGATAGGGTCATTTCAAAATTTCGGTCACATTTGGACCTCAAACTTTTCTGGAAAAAACAAAAAAAAAAAAAAAAAAATCAAAAATGGGCAGTTCTTTCGTTGGTAATACATCTCTATGGTTCTCCAAGCATGTTACTAAAGTAAGCACACATGAGGCCTGCCGTTCCAAAATCCGATAGATCCACTTTTCTGAGTTTTACTGGAGAGCAAAAAACCTAAAAATGTAAAATTGCAGCTCTCCACTTTTTTCATCGCAAAACCAATAAACTTCACGTGGTAGGTAGTAATGTCAGGCATTATATACTACAGTGATAGACTGCTGGGTTAATAACACCCTGAGATAATCAAATTTTAATTTTGGATCTATCGGGTTTTGACGTGGCGACTCCGCATTTTTGCAAAATAATATCTGAATAATTCTTTTTTCCCCCACTTATCACTATTATTTCAAAATAAATTGTTTCTGTTAAATTATTCACACTAGAAGGTACTTAGTAAGTACCACGTAAACCATTGAAACTTATTTTTTTAAAGCAAACATTTTGAAAATAAGTCAAAGTATTGCGGACTTTCAAGAAATCCAATTGAAAATATCAAGAAAATCACTTAAAAATACTCGATCACCATGTACCTACATAAACAAAACACTGAAAAACTGAAGAAGAAGGCTGAAACCTTTGTACCAGCGCACGTCCACTTGCACCGCTGCCTAGCGGTAAATCACCGAAACGTGGATCTATCGGATTTTGGCGAGGCACCCGAACTTTGTGGCCATTTTGCTCAGGGATCTAACGGGTTTTGACTCGCATCGAACTGAACAAAGATAGATGGCCGTGAGGACTTGTGATTTCCGCGAAAAAACGCATTTTGGAAAAAAGTGGATCTATCGGATTTTGGAACGGCAGGCCTCACATAAACGTCAACCTAATCATTTTGAAAAAAAAAAAAAAAAATCACTTTTGAAGAGAGTGACGTGAATGAGTAGGAAGTGACAAAAAGGCAACTGCCAAAAACTGTGATTTCCGAGTTTCGAATTCAGATTAATCTTGTTTTCTGGAAGGACCCTCCGTCACAGCCACCATCTGAACCCCTAATTAACCTAATTTCCCATGCCAAAATGGAGAAATATCTCACACAAGCAACCGTCACTCCCTACTCCCTACTCCGTCACTCCCTACTCCGTCACTCCCTACTATGTGGAAAAAGAGGGATAGGGGAAGGGGGGTAAGATGACGAGTTCTGATTTTCTGTAGATTAAAACAAGATAGAGACACCGTTCCAGAGGAACCAGTGACCTCTCGTGGTGCTCCTCCACATTCAACGGCAGTAATTCCCATCCATGTCCCCAGGCGTGAACAGTACAACAAAGTTCGATTTCGCAGGTAGGTCATGCAACTTTTGCTCCTCGTTTCTTAAGCGACCACGATTTTTTGGCAAGTCATTTGAATTTCTCTTTTCAATATTGTGAATCTATAAGTCAAAATCTACAGTTTCATTGCTAATTGAAGTCGTTTGCTCTAAAGTTGCATGTTGATGGAACTGTTTTGAAAAAATATGGCGTGGTGGGGTAAGACGACGAATTTCTTCCCTTCTTATGAAGAATCTTCGGATAGTGACAGATACATCGAAAAAGATGATGATATGGATATGGAGTTTGATGATGACGACAAAAACCCCATTGTCTGCGGAGAACAAGGGAAAGATGAGCTGTGGTATCAGTGCATTCAATGCCTATCTTGGGACCACGCCGAATGCTCTGGTTGGGACGAGGATGAAGCCGCTTATCAGCCATGGAAAAACTTTATTCAAAATAGAAATTTATAATAAAGTTTGATTATTTTAGTTCATATCCTTGGCCATTCGTCATCTTACCCGCAAGGTGGGGTAAGATGGCGAAAATGACATCTTCTCGAAAATTCATTTTTTCAGCTTTCTAAAGTTGAACGTAAAATTTTAATAAAAAGTATGTTGTACTCGGACGTTTTATAAAAAGAATAGTTCCATTTACAACCCTCTCGGCTGCTTCCAGAGCTTAGGAAAAATCTTAGAAGCTTAGGTTCGCCAACTTACCCCCCTTCCCCTATATTGTAGGGAGTGTCAAAGTAGGTAGTGACGTTTTAGCCTTCTAGAGCCATTACAGAGTAGTAAAAAAAAGGATCAAGCTAATCCAAAACATTATCAATGAATTCGCTACAATTATACTTAGTATAACTTAGTGAGATTAAATTACAACTACTGTAACCAAAATTGAGTTTAAGTAGGGAGTAACCCTCAATAAAGCCACGCTTTGGGCTTACCTCATGGCACCTCCATTTGAACTGCTCTGAACACATCTAGAAAATTTCCACCAACAATGATGGAGCCATCTTGCATCAGGGTAGCCAACAACGTTGAAGCCACCCCAAAAATACCTTCTTCCCGCCAGTTGGAGAATTTTTTTAACTGGATGTAGGGAGTGGCGGTAAACCGTGTGACACTCTTGAAATGGAATGTGGTGGCTTGTGTTGAACCAATTTTTTTTTTTTTTTTTTTTTTTTTTTTTCAACAATGGATACTATGTCTTGACGTGCATTTATATCTTAATATAACTCGAATTTGAGCCTTGATGTTACATTTCATAATGAGATACCTAGGTAATGAAAGTTGCTAACCTTCGCCCAGTGACAGCAGTAGGGAGTGACAAATCACCATTTGAGAATTTTACCCTGGGTCCTCTGAATGTATTTGTTACCCTTTTACACAATGTCATGGTGAGTTCATTCGTGCATAGATCACGATAAAAATTTAAGAGACCGCATTCAGGTGTGATTTGACCCCACTTTTACCCAGTGACATAAATGTGACCGAAATTTTGAAATGACCCGATAGCATCTCTTTTAATTTCGTCCAGTCACGTGAATTTTTCAAACCGCCCTCCCACCCTCCTGTCATCATTATTTTGCCTGCTTAGGTTCTAAACCGGAGCTGAACCCAAGTTCTGACGTCACTCCCCAGCCGAATGGAACTGTTATCAAAAATACTTAGTAAGAACTTGTTAGGTACCAACTTGCATCAACAGTGACACTATGGGAAGCTGATTTGATAATAGGTAAATGAAAATTTTCTCTCCTCTCGCTCACTCTAACCTTTCCTCTCTCTCTCACTATCTTTGGGGGTTCTCTGAACCACTGAACCCCTGGACGAGCCGCCGCTGCACCCCAACATACATACAGAGACGGTCTGAATTAATGGAATGCATTTTTAGTGACATAGAATGATTTGTTTTTGCGCAATTTATAGGAAGAAAATACACTTAGTGAAAGGGGCAGCGTTTTTTTTTTTTACTATCGCGTTATAAAAAACGCTGCAAATTTTACACAAGGGTTTATTATTCTTTGATATAGGTTACTTGTGCAGAAATTAAATTCTGCCAATGAAAAAATTAAAAAAATTTTTTTTTGGATTTTTATTTTCAAAAATTTTTTTTTTTGATTTTTTTGTTCAAAAATGTGTTTTTTCAAAAATTCTGTATTTTTTACCCAAAAAATATTTAACATCCTGGGATCCTTCATAAATCCCATTTTTAGCCCCATGAAAGCCCTAAAGATCGTCCCAGTGAAATCTGATCGTTCCGGGACCCCAAAAAATGGATTCTACGTCCAAAAATACTTCGAAAACGACACCTAACTCGATCCCATAGCTAAAAGCCTTCAAAAAACCCTCCCGTAGCCCCATTATAGCCCCATAGCGCCCCACGGGTTTGGGCGATCGGACTGAAAACCTTGCGGGCACAACTAGATGGTAAACAAAGTATTTTGTCAAAATTTCAGATTTTTAAAAAAATTCCTACTGCCCAAAACGGCCCGGACGGCGGACGGCGGACGGACATTTCGGATTTTGAATGTAGACCTCTTGAAACGGATAATGTCAAATTTTGAGGCCGATCGGAGTCGTCGACCCGCGTCGCGAAAACAGGTGTATTATTCCAAGAATAATAAACCAAAATTAGGTACCTAATTTAAAAAACCGTTTTGAATTCATAGAATACAATATGTACATATAATAATTTTGATCGGGTTATTCATATTTTGGCCCACTGAGTTGTGCGTTATGTTTTTTGTTCTGTTGGATGGTCCGCAGACGAGTATGGAAATGAGCTCCACGTTAGTCGACAGACGCGTAATATATTTTACTCGCTTCATATATGAATGTATGCAGAGCTGACACGCTTCAAATTATACGATTCGCCGATGACGTTTGAATGACGATCGTTGACGAGGGCATTATGACGGCTGGCATTATGACGTGATTGAGCCTCAACATATTGACGACGAAAAGAGAACATCAGGGTACCCGCATTCTCGTCCCATTTCCGTGGACTCTCGCCTGAATACGGATTTGCGGCTTTCCCACAACCCGCCCTATATTACCTGCGTAACGTCACCTTCTCTTCTTATTGACGTCCTTTCGCATAGAAATATCTCCAACTCAAACGCGACAAGATGTTATTTTTGAGTTGAGCGAAAACCTTCATATCCCAGCTACCTATAACCCAACAGGTTTCGAACCCAACGTCCCGCCTAACCAGATATCACTTCAGAAAATCTATAGGATACTATACTCAGTAGTAATTATTCAAAACGAAAATGGCCTTCCTGTACAGCCAAAGGAACAGCCAAAACAAAAAATCTTTTAAAAACTGGGGTTTTAACTCTTGAAATGTTTAAAACCAAATTTAACTGGTTTTATTGCTTTTCGGACTGGGTTTGAAACTCTTAAAACTGGTTTGATAGAATTTATAAGGTCACGGTCCTCTTCAAACGGGGTATAAAGCTCTAAGAATCGGGTTAAAATCTTTGAATTGGGTTTATATATAAACTGGGTATAACCCTCAAAATGATTTTGTATGTCTCCCAGGTGTTTTTTTTTTTTTTTTTTTTTTTTTTTGTTGTATTGTTTATCATTCTTGGAACAATACCTTCACCTATGTAATCGCGATGGAGGTCGAAAATTCTGATCGATCGAGGTTTTCGTCCATCATAGTCGACCATAATGGTCGAGTCGGGTGTCTCAAAATCCAGTGCAAAAACCAATTTCGCGAGTTCTTGGGCACAACAATTATTATTACTAGTCTCTCTGGCTCGCTTCGCTCGCTCCCCTAGTGGGGTGCAGAGCATCGATGGACACGTTCATAACCCTGCATCAAGGTCAACTGCTCCTTCAACATCAACCCCCCTGGCTGATAAAATGATCGGCCGAGTGAAGGAAGTGCCCCCACCCCTGTCAAAGTGCTAGTGAAATCAAATTTCAAAACTCCACCTTCAATAATAATAGAACTACCTATGTGGGTGGCCGAGCAAAGCGAGCACCCTCTGGCCGATAAAATGACTGGCCGAGCGAAGTAAGGCCCCCCTGTTACAGTGCTAGTGAAATCAAATTTGAAAAGCCTTCCCTCGATGATAATAGAACTACCTATGTGGGTGGCCGAGCAAAGCGAGCCCCCTGGCCAAGCAAATGATCGGCCGAGCGAAGCAAGGCCCCCCCTGTCAAAGTGCTAGTGAAATCAAATCAAATTTGAAAACTCACTGGAAAATCCCTTGGGGCGCTATGGGGCTAAAATGGGGCTGCGGGAGGGGTTTTTTGATGGGGCTGTGGGATCGAGTGAGGTGTCGTTTTCGAAGCCATTTATGCAATAGGAAATGCACTTTTCTATAATATTCGCTGCACTCTGTTCATCACCGGGCAACGTGATGCACCCGTGGCAACGACGCTATTTGACCCGGGCGTCACCACCAAGTGACAGTCGCTCAATGCGCTAAATTTAACGGGTGTAAAATTGGCCGTAAAATCGTCTTCCCACACACCAGAATATATCCGAAATTAGCGTAGAATGAACCGTTTCCCAATATTGCCCCCCCCCCCCCCCCCCCCAAAGATGCCCGCCTCCTTCACCTTTCAAAGGCGCGCGCCGAATTAAATCGATCCAATTGTCTTCTCACCGTGAACTCGCCCCCTCCCCCTCGGTTTTTTTGAAATCCGACTTCGGAATCGGATTGACCATATTTTGGCGCGCATTTGGCTCGCGGATACCATACCCAAAAAACGGCTCCTTACTGGGTATTTTTGAACCCGAAAAAACGTGGGACAAACGCGAGAAAGACGATTTTTCGACGAATTTCCGGCGAATTTCCCGGGCGAATTTCCGAATTACGATTTGACCGACGTCTTCCTCCAGGTCTGATCTATACGGCTGGTATTTTTTCGTAATTTTTTCGACCCCTTAAACGGCCTTTGGCGCGAGTTGAAAGTGGAAAGCGTAGGACAAACGGGAGAAAGACGATTTTTCGACGAATTTTCGACGAATTTCCCGGGCGAATTTCGGATTTACGATTTGACCGACGTCTTCCTCCAGGTCTTATTATTTTTTCGAAACGGCCAGCGAGCGGAAAGTGAAAAAACTCACTCGGGAACGCGTTACCACACGGCTACCACACGGCCGTCTACCACCTACCACGTACCGTCGGCCAACACGATTTTATATTATTGTATGATGATATGATATGATATGACTATTATTATTGTTCATCCGTAGTACGGATTCCGTACACAAAAGGAATGCAGATTTCTATTTATTTTAATTTTTTATTTTTTCAAATATTTTTTATTGACAGAATTTGTTTTTGGACAAATTATACCGGAGAATAATAAACCCACATGTAAAATTTGCAGCGTTTTTACCTCTTCAATTTGGTTTTATAGCTTGTCTAAACGATTTTACTGTTATGGGTTTACTGTAGTTGGAACGAACATTTTTTCCAAGCCCCATTTTCACCAAACGTTTCAGGAGAGCCAAAAAACCGTGTTCAAACCCCTGTGGGAGAGGTAGTTTCGGAAACAAAATGTTCACTCAAATACCGACTTCGATGATATCGGGTTGGGACATCGATAAACCACTGGTTTGAAACGTTGCAAAATCTAAAATTCTATTGATTAGTGGTATAGATTACAAAAAAGGAAGTTATTTGCGTTTTTGGCGATACGACAAGTGGCTTTGAGACCCTCGATTTCATTATGTATTTGCTAGTGTCCCGACAAACCTGATGGCTTATTGATCAAAATTACATTCCTCTCTGGAGAACGCCCGTTTTACTATCACTTTTCCTACCTGCACTTTTCCTACCTCCTACGTTGGTAGTTATTTTGCCTCGTGAAAATTTATAAATTATATTGAAAAGAAAAAAAAAAAAAACACGATTTGCTCGAAAGCAAAATTATTCGTACACGAGACGCGACATCTCAGCCCACAGGATTAAGAGTAGGATTAAGATCAGATCTAGCCGAGTCGACGACGTACCAGCCAAGAGAGATAAGATATCCCCCCCTCCGGCACGGGGCCCTCATTTTCACCGGGAAATGAACCCATTTATATGTTTTCCTCAGTCTAACGAATATAACCTTTTCATAAGATTCTCGCGACGAGCTCTTCGGGATTCCGCATGAAAACAACCCCCGGGAAGCCGCTTAGAACTCTCATCCAACCGGATTATCAACGACCTTGATAGTTTCAACTGTTTTACTTCTATGACGGATATTTTAATATTCATCCGATAAAACAACAAATACTGACGAAACAACCGCAATTCTGAACCTTCCCTAATAAGGGAGCTATGATTTTTTAAAGATTTTACCACGGCTTGAAATATTGAATGAGAAGCTTAAGAAATTTAAAAATTGGGCTGCAATATGAGCTTAAAAATTCATTATCTCTTCATAATCAGTCACTTGGACAAATTCCCTCACACCCTGTTTGATTTCAGCGAGGATCAAGCCAAGAGGTTCCATCAAGATATCAGGACGATACCAACAAGTTACCAAGGCTTCTGGGACTACGATATGATGGTAGACGATAGGATATTGTTGGTGCCTCCAAAGGGTCCTTACCAGCCGCCAGTCATAGCAGAAGGGCTCATACAAAACCGTTTTTGAACTAAAAATGGTCAGATTTTGTTTTTTAGTCTCCCGACACAGCAGGGTTTCATACAATTATTGTCCTTAATGGATAAACCATCTTTGAATCGTTATGAATTTATCATGGAACGTACAGAATCGCAATGAATTTTATGCCTTATCATGAAAGGTAAAGAATCGCGGTTGGTTTCATTCGACGCAGAAACAACCTAACTACAAGACTTCGTTAGACTACAATTTTTACCGGCCATAGTTTTTACGCTAGAAGGTAAAAATCACCAAAAACGTGACTTTGGTTTTGAAAAACCAACTTTTGGTTTATTATTCTTGGAATAATACACCTATGTTTTCGCGACACGGGTCGACGACTCCGATCGGCCTCAAAATTTGACATTATCCGTTTCAAGAGGTCTACATTCAAAATCCGAAATGTCCGTCCGCCGTCCGCCGTACGCCGTCCGCCGTCCGGGCCGTCTGAAATTTTGGCAAAATACTTGGTTTACCATCTAGTTGTGCCCGCAAGGTTTTCAGTCCAATCGCCCAAACCCGTGGGGCGCTATGGGGCTAAAATGGGGCTACAGGAGGGGTGTTTTGAAGGCTTTTAGCTATGGGATCGAGTTAGGTGTCGTTTTCGAAGTATTTTTGGACGTAGAATCCATTTTTGGGGGTCCCGGAACGATCCGATTTCACTGTGGCGTTCTATAGGGCTTTCATGGGGCTAAAAATGGGATTTTTGAAGGATCCCAAGAAGTTAATTATTTTTCGAGTAAAAATTAAAGAATTTTTGAAAAAACACATTTTTGAAAAAAAAAATCCCCCCAAAAATGTTTTTTTGAAATATAAAAATCCAAAAAAAATTTTTTTTAATTTTTTTTTATTAACAGAATTAAATGTCTGTACAAGTAACCTATATCACAGAATAATAAACCCTTGTGTAAAATTTGCAGCGTTTTTTTTTTCAAAATCACTTATTCCTGTGGTTTTAGACCCCAGTACATGTGTGTATTCGTAATTATCTTCAAAAAGCGGCTGCAAATGGGTAGAAATTCGAGCGAGGTATCGTTCTCAGAAATAATCTCCTTCCCCAGTTCCCACAGTCAACATCTTCACCAACTTGGGGCTCCAGATAATGGACTTACTATCAAACCCCCTCCAATACATCTCGCCGTCTCACCTAGAAATAGACATTCAATCGTAGCAGACGGCTCCCTCTTCAATATCGCTGACTTGAGTCTCAGATAAGTTCCAAACTTCTTCCAAACGGCCCCTTTTGTTATCCGGCGTGACTGAGCGGGTTTTATCGGCAGAAACAGCGCACGACGTATAAAGATAACTATTTGACGAGCTCAGTATGAGAACATAGCAAAAGAACAACTTTTAAAATTAACAGCCTCACCTTAAACGTTCTGTTGTTTGTCAAGTTCGATAGTGAATCCGATAGTTTTTATGTCCATTTAAAAGAGAAGAGTTGAAATTTAAAGTTTTGACGTGGAAATATTTCACAAACAACAATATTTCAACAACTGGAACTCGTACCTGTTGACTTTGGTACATTCATCGTCTTCAGGGGGACGAAGACATGATGGGAAGGCTTACCTGAAACAGAAAGAAATTCCTTGATTACTTAGGGGGCTTGGATAATGTGAGTCGTTTCGTCGATATTTTAAGAGTGCTGAGTACGAAGTTGATGGCCGATTTGAACCCTTTTCAGGCACCACCCGGTAGCGCAGTGGGGGACAGCCACTGTAGCTGATTAAATCCCATGGCGGGTGAGGGAGCCTTTTGCTCTACAAATCTTCACCCAGGTTATATTGCGATGCCACCATAGTTTAGCAATTGTGCGGTTTTTTTTTTTTTTGTTTTTTTTAGGACTTGTCACTGATAGCCAAAATTATTTGGGGTTGTCTGTTTCCGCGATTCGGATGTGTCCGCAAGGTTTTCAGCCCCATCGCTCTAATGGGCGCTCTGTGGGGCTAAAGGAAGGATTTTGGGTGGAATGGGGTGTCGTTTTCGAAGTATTTTGAACGGAAAACGCACTTATGGGGGTTACAGACCCGGGCGGGTGTAAAAAGAGCGAACAACCCGGTGGTTGGTCGCAGGGACATGTAAAAAGAGCGAAGGTTTCCCTTAATTGGCTTGGGACCGCATGTAAAAAGAGCGAAGGACTTTCACTTCTTTGATATCGAGGTATGTAAAAAGAGCAAAAGAGTTCATCGAAACATTTTGTAATCGAAAAGTCAGAATCAGTAAGAAGTCAAACGTCGAGAATTCAAAAGCAACAATAATAATATCACTAAAACAATAGCATCAATAGATCACAATGACACAATAGTAGTCAATAATAACACAAAACATCACAGGTGTTCAGCAGTAGGTGTGGAAGCGTGGCTTAGGCGTCGTACGGTTTCGAAAGCGGAAATTTGGTGGTTGGAGTATCTACCTAACTGCTGTTGAACAAACTCCTGTTTTTTGCGTGTGCGAATTTTTAGTTTTTTTTCTCGTCTCCACAGCTGTTGAGAAGCACTAATACTTCCTTTTCGTACGCAACCAAAAAGTTGCTAAACTGAAAGATATTCGGGTGGGGGCTGTTAAAATTTTCTTTGAGGTGGGAATGGAATGATTCGCAGTTGTTTGTTGTAGAATTTAAATCAGAAGATGGTGAAGCCCACATTGCTGGTGGGAATTGAGCTTTGTGCGTAACGTATGTTGTGTTTATGTATTTGCAGAAGGCTTGGATTGTTCTGGTGTTTTTAGGTTTGTTCAGGAGGATTTCGTGATAGCACGGTTCGACATCGACCGGTTTCAAGAATGGTAACCCGTAAAAAAGTTTTAGCCATTTCCCTATTTCCGTGTCGTTCGAGTACTCAGTGGCCAGTCCTAGTTTCTGTATCTTCCTCCACCAAGCCTTACATAAGTGAAAACGGCAAGCTATCAAAGTACAGGAAGGCCATGCTTTTTTGCACGCATTTTGCAAACCTTTTTCCATGTCAGTGACTACCTTTGCGGGGAGAAGATGAAGATCGTGGCATGCACATATATCTGATAAGGCCTGAAAGCATAATGCGTAGGGTAGGGTGGGGTAAGTTCCCGCAGGTTCGATTCATTTTTGTTTCTATTGACTCCTAAGCCACTATTCCTCCCATTTCTGATCAAGGATGATTCATTGGAGCCTTGCTGAAGACATCTAACGCCCACAGCGCAGTTTGACCATTATTAGGATAGTTATACCCATTTTTCAAAAAATTGCATCTGCGGGGCTTTGCCCCACGCGATGGGGTAAGTCCCCGCAGCAATTGAAAAATGGGTCTATAACTATCCTAATAATGGTCAAACTGCGCTGTGGGCGTTAGATGTCTTCAGCAAGGCTCCAATGAATCATCCTTGCTCAGAAATGGGAGGAATAGTGGCTTAGGAGTCACAGAAACAATAATGATTCGAACCTGCGGGAACTTACCCCACCCTACCTTACGTCAAAATGCCAAAAAAATGAAAATCACCTCATTGTGAAGGCTTCACTTTGAGCAGCCTCTCCAAACTGATCATTCTGAGTAGTCACATGATTTCCCTTACCTGCCCCATGGCGGACAACGAAGAAAGTTTTTGTGGGAGAGAGTTTTTGCTTTGCAAAGCAGTGTGCGGGAACTTCCCCCGTGCGGGACCTTACCCCACCCTACCCTACGTGTATTGCTCCTTGTTAGGGAGCAAACAAAATACAAGTGGTACGTAATGTCCATTGAAAAACCCGTGAACGGTTAAAAATTGATAGTAAAACTTGGGGCAGTAAGCAAACGTTCCATCTATGTATAAAGCACTGGCGCTAACCAAAGCTTTCAAGTTTGTCAGGCAAGCGTACACAATGATTTCACTGTCCATATCATTTATCACAACAAACTCTTCTCCTTGCACGGTCCTCAAATCCATTCCTTGTAAAGCCTCTTGAACTTCCTTCCGTGTTTTGGGAAGCGTCGGAAGATGTTTCCGTCTAGCGTTGTACAAGTTTCGTTTTATTTTCACGAGGTCCGACTTCTGGAATAGCGAATTGCAAATAATTGTAAGAATTTTTCGAATTTTTTTCGTGATATTCTGAGAAAATAATTTTCTCAATTATTGATTCCCAATTCAACCCCTGCCTATAACTGTGCTAGTTAGCTCACCTGCAACACTTGAGTACTTTGTTCATTCATGAGAGAACGCAAAACTTTGGCTGGCCTTTCGGACAAATCTTCTTCCGCCTTCCTTTTTGCGCTAGCACTTATCCTTCGCCTTTCTATTGCCCTCTCACTGATCATGTCATGATTGTGTTGCCGTCCGTTTGTCTGAGTAACTGCATTGGTTGCCCCAATGGTCTTCAAAGACACTGAGCATGTATTCTTACAGCATCTATGAAAAAACGTACTTTTTTGATGCCGAAACAAACCAAAAAGTGTCTGAGCACATCATAACACACATCATAACAGCAAAAAAGACTTACCTCCAAGCGATTTCTCCAGTCGCAAGCTCTCGATCCTTACGGAAACAGTAACCCTCGTGATGAATCAAATTTCTACCTTGCTGCCCTGTCACAACACTCACTCCACTGGTCGTAGGAGGCTCCATCGTAGGCTACTGATTAATGAACACGGCCAAGGCACGCTTCGTCACCCGCTCTATTTACATGCCCTCTGAACCCTTGCGTTGACTTCTGTTCGCTCTTTTTACATAGGGGATTAGGCTAATGTTCGTGCCTGCACCCTGCTCCTCATTAGTTGCGCTCTTTTTGAAATCGCCCACAGACCCATTCGGCTACACAGTGAGGATCTATGGGGCTAAATAGCGGATTGCATTTCAAGAACGTCAGAAGGTCGAATGGGGGTGTCGTTTTCGAAGCATTTTGAACGCAGCACCCATTTAAGGGGGTTACAGACCCACCTGACTGCACGGTGAAGATCTATGGGGTTCTATATGGCTGCATATAGGGTTTTGCTTTTCAGGGATGTCCGGAGGTATTATTGTGTGTCCGTTTTCTGTTCAAAACACATGCTTTTGTGTTCCAATTTTCAAAAACGATTTTCTATTGGCCGAGTCTAATTTCGTCAGAACTTACACAAAAGAATATTAAACCCTTGTGCTAATTTGGTCGCATTTTTCACCGTGAGGGATCGCTTTGAAATAATCTATTTGTGGTGCCTAAATTGCTTAATGGAGAGTGGAGGTAGTTGAATACGTTTTTAAAATGAACTGTTGAGGTGGATCTCGCATGGAGGGGAGCCTGTCTGTATTGAGGTGGATCTCTCACTACCGAGAGAGCTTAGGAATTGTATAAAGCACACAAGGATTAAGGTAACACTAGGTGAGAAGAGAGGAAATTCTGCTGCTAGGCGAAATACTAAGAATGAAGTCCCTGAGGGGGGGGGGGGGGGACTTCACACGTTAGTTCGGCATCCTCACTCATCTTACCATCAGGCCACTAGTTTGGCATCCTCACCGGTCGAACTTTAGGCCATTAGTTCAGCGTCCTCACTTATCTTACCGTTAGACCACTAGTTCAGCGTCCTCACTTATCAAGAATCAGAATCAAGAAGAATCAAGAACTTTTATTTGCAGTAGCCTAAGAATAGACATTGCAAACGTCGGGAAACGGGTAATACTCAATAATTGATTATTACATTACATAGTTAGGTACCTACACATTGTTAGTCCAAACAGTTGGTGGAGACACGGCACTTCAATTAACAAAAAAAAAAAAAAAAAAAAAACAGCACAATGAAACCGCACCACTAGCTGGACCGCGGCACTGAAAATCCCACACAATTCCAAAAAACTCGTCAAGCGAGTACAGCTCTGCCCAAATGAGATGAACTTTTATGATCTTAGTGAAAGACTTAATAGGCAGCTCTTGAATATTTTGGGGTAGGGCATTATACAAACGAGAGCCTACTTGGATTGGGTCATTTTTCTGAGCTATACTTAGGCGAGTAAAAGGAATCACTAGGTTTCAACGGGATCGGGTGTCGTGCTGATGAACATCGGAAACCACGGCAAGGAGCGATATGTTTACTTTAATCAGATTCAAAACTGCCAAGGCATATGCACTAGGTAATGTAAGGAGACCAAGGCGAGCAAACGAACCCCTACAACTCTCATTCCATGAGAGTTTGGCCAAGATTCGGATGGCACGTTTTTGTTGTTTAAATATGTCAATTGCTTGACTACTGTTTCCCCATGCTACGATGCAATAAGTTGCTCTGCTGGCAAAGCAAGCATGGTAAACAGAACGCAGGAACTCATCAGAAACGACGCTCTTCAACCTTCTAAGCATAAAAATAGAAGATGATCATTTGGGGGACAACGCCTCAACATGGGCCTTCCAGGAAAGTCGGTTATCCACCGTCAAACCCAGGAAATTAACTGCCTGGTCCAAGCATCTGTTGAGACCCACTAAAAGGGTTTGAGTTTTAGTTTTGTTCAATACCAAAGCATTGGCCTGGCACCATTTTTCCACTATCTCAGACTTAAATTGCAGATTGCGTTGCATTTCTTCATGGGAGCAGCCTGATGCTAGGCATGTGAAGTCGTCAGCAAACAGGAAAATGTTGTTTGAATCCTCGAACTGGCTAGGTAGGTCATTAATATACATGAGGAAGAGGCAAGGGCCGAGGATACTCACCTGCTTGACACCACAGGGAATTGCAACCTCACTAGAGGCAGTCCCATTGTAAGTAATGACCTGGGACCAACCCTCCAGATAGCTCTACAGGAACCATTCGATGGCCGAAGCCATAGTGCTCAAATTTCCTGAGGAGCAGGTTGTGTGGCACCAAATCAAAAGCCTTTGAGAGATCAAAAAGATTAAGAGAGGTGTGCTGTCTATTCTCCAAAACTGAAAAGAGCCGGGAAATAAGAGAGCATGCTGCAGAACTAGTGCTCCTTCCCCTCCGGAAACCAAACTACTGGGGATGGAGTAAATTGAGACCCTCCAGATGGCCGCTTATCCTTTTAAGCACTACTTGCTCAATTACCTTAACAAAAACGGGCAGCTTGGAGACAGGACGAAAGCCATCGTAATCCTTGGAGTTCCCTTTTTTTGGAATAGGTGTGCATAGCCCCTTAGCCTAGAGATACACATCAATATGGCGAAGATATCTTAAATATAAACACACTGAGGGGCATAGCCCCTTAGCCTAGAGATACACATCAATATGGCGAAGATATCTTAAATATAAACACACTGAGGGGCATAGCCCCTTAGCCTAGAGATACACATCAATATGGCGAAGATATCTTAAATATAAACACACTGAGGGGCATAGCCCCTTAGCCTAGAGATGCACATCAATATGGCGAAGATATCTTAAATATAAACACACTGAGGGGCATAGCCCCTTAGCCTAGAGATACACATCAATAAGTGAATATATAAACCTATTAAGGTATAGGGGCCTCCGGCCCCCCTCCCCCTCCGGGGAATAGTAATTCACTATTCATTGTAATTTTATTACATATATAGTAATATACATATATATAACATTGACTTTATCCATAAGATATTGATATTATCAATACTTTAGATTAAGTATAGGTATACTATTTAATTTTATAATTAAATTTATTTAGATCTATATTTATTTCTCAATGTAGGTTATTATAGCAACTTATTTCTATATCATTTAAGACTTATTCCTTGAAATACTCTCATATCTAGCTACTCACCGTCTAAGTGTTTAACTTAAGTAATCTATTCTATAATACTCTTAAGAGTCCACCTTCAGGGGGATTAAGGGGGTTTAAATACTTTCATCCTTTGGGGTTTTACCGGTGGGTGGGGGGTATACTACCATACCATCTACTGATTTCTTCAAGCAATCAGGGAACTTGCCATCTTCAAAGCACCTATTAATAATAAAGGCCAACGGCTCAATAATGTGACTAGCCACAGATTTCACAATTCGAGAGTTTATGCCCAGGAAATCGGCGGCATTACTGTTATTTAGGGCCATGATTGTAGCGTACACCTCCTCCACCGAGACTGGATGTAAAACGAATTCCCTGGGCCAACTGGGAACATGATTGAGAAAATCAAAAAACTCAGGCGACGGAGTGGAGTTGGATCGCCGTTGGAAGACGGAAGCAAAAGAGTCACTGAAGCCCTCACTACTGAGAGTCGTGGCCTGACAAGCATCACGGGACTTCAAATTCAACACCTCGTAAACCACTTCCCAACAGGCTTTAGGCTTGTTTGAGGACGAACGAATATGGTCATCCTTGGATTCACGCGACGCGCGGGATAATGCCCTTCTGAACAAATTTCGGCTCTCCTGGGCTAACTGCCTGAAGTCCGGATTCTCGGAAGATCGAGCCAAATCACGGAAGCAATGATAACTATCTCGGAGCTCAGAAATTTCCCGGGTAAAGGCGCACTGCCTCCGCTTACTCCTCTTCATAAAGGGGTTCAACGTATGGGATGTCCAGGGACATGCTGAGTCGAGAGCCGCGGCGAACAGTCTAAGAAATTCTAGTGTGGAAGCTTCTTTACCATTAGACCACTAGTTCAGCGTCCTCACTTATCTTACCATTAGGCCACTAGTTCGGCATCCTCAGATTCTAATCATATCCTTATAAGTAATGTATAAATACATTTTGACTCAACAATTAATAAAGTTTAAAAAAAAATCATTTTGGTTATTCGGCTCAATCCGTACTAAAACAGCCCATTTCCATCTAAATTATAAATCATTCCGGATGATAATTTCAGCGAGAAGAGGGACGAAATCGTTTGCCATCCCGAGAGAGAAAATTCGGTCATCAAAGGGGGAAAAAACGGCCCAAGTTTTCAGGAAAAGTTGCGGAGCTGGTATCAATTATACATCCGGAAGGAAGGGGATTCACTCAAAGCAGAGCTGGATGAGGATTCCACTCACGTTCTCGATGTCCAATCTTAAACCTCCCCCTCCCATCCGGAAAACTACATTCATTTTTCCTTTCGCACTCTCCCATTTCCCGACAACACGCTGCGATAGCTTTTCCCCACAAACATCGATATAACAATGGAAGCAATTGTATGCATCGTGTATCGTACGCTGGACGGCTGAACAACTCGAGTTTTCTCCTACTTATCATCCATCTGTACACCGTTTCTAGTACCTATTCTCAGGTTCACGGATATGAAATTGTTAAATGATGATGATGACTATAATTGTTGGCAATCATTGTCAATTCTACAGTTCAGTTCATTCAGTTCTACACTAGAAAGAAAAATTAAGGGAACTGTTACTTACGGAAGGTTTACCCAATAAAACGGATGTCATTGGTGGACCTACCTGCAAATATGGTTTTCCTAATTGATTATTTAGTTTATCAATATTTGTGTTGTTGGGGGGAGGCCTCCAGCGTTACTGGGATTTCGCCCCCGATGTCTTTGGAGGATAAGTAAGGGAGTACTTGAAAGTGTACTTGAGTACTTGGTGGGAAAGTGGCATCCTCTGAAATGTTGTTGTGGCAATCAGAAAAGAGGGTGACTGCTTCATGTACGGGTTGAAGGGAAATTAAGTCAAAAGTCAGCCACTGGTAATTTCGGTCCCGCCCGTCATGACTATAAACACATTGCAGCTATTGGGTCACTACTAGATAAATGGGTGGTGAGGACGGGGCAACGTAAACAAGTAAAAGGTAGGTAAACACGATCATAGGTGAGAGGAGACCTGCCATGGGCTTGAAGCAAATGGCTGAGAGGAAACCTGGGTGATTCCCGTCTCGTCTCCGAAATAATCCATTTCTGTGGTAGATAACCTTTCTCGTCTCCGTATTTATTTTATTGGTTCGTGATGGTCGCCCGATTCGTCTCATGAGACGAAGATGCATCTTAGCCCATATTGTGTCCACAAAAAGCAACAGCCTGACTCGTCTCCGTTCCACGAGCAGTTGAATTCAGTCAGTCTAGCTGCTCCGTCCACTATGTCCCTCCATGAAATAACTAGCCAGCGAGGACACAGTTTGCTAGATTTCAACAATTTTAAGTACCTACTAGCCCAATTTTAAGGTACTAGCCCAGTGAATATAATATAATATCAATAGGTATAATAAGGATATTATCCTTTAGAGTTTGCAAAAAATCGGAACTTACCGCCATTTTTGTGGGTCGTTTGGGACCCATCAGAGACCCTAAATTCAAGAAGTCGGACTGATTAACCCTGTGCTAACTTCAGGGGGCCTTAAAAAACCACGATATTTTGGAACTTTTCCAAGTTTTTGGGTTGTAACTTTTTTCCTATCCAACCATTCGAAAATCAGGCCGGTTAAAAAGTTTGAAAGGACAAAATTCTGAACAAATTGCACTACTTACGTTTAATTTTCGATCAAATAGGTACCAAGTTACTTAGGTACAAAATGGTCCAAGTTTCCCAAAATGCTTCCAAAAAATCAATCACATTGTTCTGGAGGGAAAGTTAGTTCTCAACCCCTCAGTGAAGAAAAGTGATTTGTGTTCTGGGTTCTGGTAGTAAAAGTTATTGGAATATAAATAATGCAATTCAATGTTACTGCTGGAGGTGCTGGAACGTATTAAAATATTTGGTACGGAACTGTTACTTCTATAATATAGAAGTAAGAGAAAGGAGTATAATATACTCCTTTCCCTTACTGTATAATATTATTATACCTACTCCTTTCCCTTGAGACGGGTCGTGCTAGACACATCAGGTCGTAGAGACGAGTCATGCCGTGGTTCTAACTCTCTAATTAGGCTGCGCAATTAAGTTGAGACGAGACAGGCGATGTCCTTTTTTTTTTTTTTTTTTTTTTTTTAATCTGAAATTTTGACAAAATACCTACTCGGTTTACCCTCTAGTTGTGCCCGCAAGGTTTTCAGCCCGATCGCCCAAACCCGTGGGGCGCTATGGGGCTAAAAAGGTGCTACGGGAGGGCGTTTTTGAAGGGTTTTGGCTATGGGGATATATTCGAAGTATTTTTGGTCTCAGAACTAATTTTTGGGGGTCCCAGAATGATTCGATTTCCCCGTGGGGATCTATCAGTTGGGGCTACCATTGGGTTTTTTTAAGGATCCCAGGAGGTCAAATATTTTCTTAGTAATGTTGGACGCATAATCCATTTTTCGAGGTCTCACATCGGTACGAACAAAGTATAGCTTTTTTTTCTTCTTTTTCTTCAAAAATATTTTTTTATTGACAGAATTAATTTTTGGGCAAGTAACATACTTTTTGGACATGTAACATAAATATAGGTAGGTATCGAAGAATAGTAAACCCTTGTGTAAAATTTGCAGCGGTTTTGGAAGCTACTCATTTTGAAGCCGAAAATGTCAAATTTTGAGGCCGATCAGACTTTTCGACCTCCGCCCTGATCAGATTGAAGTATTATTGCAAAAATAATAAACCAAAATGTCCCGATATTGCTCTACATGACTCACTCAAAACCAGGGTTGTTTACAAACCACCCCTCTACATTTTCCATAGGACGTCCGACAGGTCCCAAAAAAACATTTTAGCATCGCAGTGATTTAAGGAGATAAGGGACTTGAAGGGGTAGACGCCATAGACATGCCAGCTCGTGACGTTGAGGTCTCCCTTGTTTCCCCACTCCGACCCGGCCTCAGGTTTACGTCGGTGGGTTCTTTTCTGTGTCTCAGACTCCAGTCAACCTGTTGATTGATCCCGCGAGTGAAACCTCCCCCTCAACTCACCCCCTCAAACCGCTAATTAAACATTTCTAATCGGAGGGCTTTGGAGCCGACCAAAGAGGGAATCGTCAAACCTCAGTTGATTCCACTCGGAAGGATTTGCGAGCGTCACAGACGAGACGACAGGAATTGATACAATCTCACTGCATCCTCTTCGTCAGTAAGTTCGAAATTTCAAAATTTTCAGGGAACCGTCAAACTCAATTTCCCATCATTTTACTCAATTCTTTCGTCACTTTTCCACTTAGTTCTGTCAAATAAAACATCTTACCTTGCAAAATGGGTGGATGTGGACATTATTAGTCCAAGCTTCTCAAAAACACGAAAAAGCACGACATTTTCGCCCTTTTTTAAAAGTTGTGCCCGAGTTTGACCCTGAAGGACCTCTTGTTTCGATAAAAACCTCGATATATTTTTTCAGAGTAGACAAAAGTTAGATCAATTTGAGACCGGATCGGTTTCCCTAGCATTTATAGATCCCGAGATACAGCTGCTCAAAATGTAGCAGATTTTCCATATTTGGCAAATTTTTGAGATTTTTGCCTCTGGGCGGGTTTACATGATAATCAGAGACCTTCAAAATGTGGCACGAAAAAATGTGGCGATGTAGCACTTATTTTGGCCAAATGTGGCATTCTCCTCAACCAATGTGGTATTAAATAAATTATATTTTTCAACTTTTCACCCCCTTCTAAGCGTAAAATGGGATGTTAAACCATTAAATCATGCAATCTAAAGCTTATAAATGACTGTATTAATATTGGTTAACTAAGTACAATTTATTTACATTTAATAATTAAAAGTAAGCTTGAAGCTTCTTTTATCTATAATTGAATTAAAACTTTGTAATTATTACAAAGTTTAAATTCAATTAGAGATTTAAAAAAAAAATCAAAAGGGCGCCTAAGTTTTTCATGTTGAAATTCATCCGACGATCGCTCAATATGTATTTTAATTTTGAGACAGACCTCTCAGCATCTGCAGAAGTTGTGGTTGCGTACTTCATTGAGAGGACGTCTTCGGTGTTCCACTCTTCATTGAGAGGTGAAGATGAGCTCATTCGAGTGAATACTCTTGATGTCTTTCCAGCCGCAATTCCTTTCCAGAACGGCCTGTATCTTCGACTTAATCTTTTCTCCGACGGCTCCTGGACAGTTCGTGTTGGCAATCTCCTTAATTTTCTTGACGGATGTCGTCAGGAGTATTCCCTGAGACTGCAGTTCCTCAATAACGGTGAAAATATTCTTGAAATTGGCTTTGAAAAATATAAGCTGCGGGAAGATGTCCGGGTCGTCATTTCGGGCGTTTGCCTTCTTCACTGCAGCAGCATCGTCATCCAACTCTTGAATCACATTCTTGAAGCATTCGTAATTTTCGACGGTCCAGGACACTGCCTTCAACCAGGTGTCCCATCTGATTATCGCTGGTTCAGGGGGAAGTGGTACGCCAGGCAAGTGTTTTCTGAATATCTCAACCCTCTTTGGTGCTTTCAGAAATATCTTTTTACCAGCGGAGTTGAGTTTATTGACTTTCGGGTATTCCTCTCGTTATCGTTTTTGCAACACAGTCCATGCGCTTGACACGTCTCGTGAATGAGTTTTGAGTATAAATCCTTGAGGGTCTTCCCTGCACTCAGCATGTATGCAACACTATCCACGACAAGTTGTAGTAAGCGTTCAGTGGTGTTCGGAGCATATATTTCTTGGCATTCTTGGGCGTAGAAAAAAATCAAAATTCCTTGAAACTTGGCTCAAAAAAGGCAAAAAGTGGAACAAAATGTGGCATTTTCCCTAAAATTACCGAAATTTGGCGTTTTACCGAAAAATGTCCCAAATGTGGCGCCGCGGCGCGCCGTGGCAATGTGGCATTTGAAGGTCTCCGATGATAATAGATGATCATACAATTTTCCCGAGTGGGAAAAACGCAAAAATCGCTAAAATTTGCCAAATACGGAAAATGTGCTACATTTTGAGCGGCTTGGGACGAATTGCGACTCTTGTTGTGACTGTAAAAAGAAAATTACGTTCGCGCATGCGCAGGGAGTACCACTGATGCAATCGTGATGAAACTGATAGGGGACCATCTAGGGCTAAACCCACACTATTCCTGAAAATTTGATTGAAATCCGATCAAAATTGTGGGAGTTAAGTATGGCTGTGGCCAGGAAATTACCTAGTTAGTTCAGGTCCTGAACTTCAAGAGGCTCTGAAACGCAAAATGTGAGTGGAAATTTTGATTTTGGAGAACTTTTGGAGATTTTGGTGATGAAAATTGGCATTAAATTTCGAATGGAAGGCTTCGCAACTCATAGGCGTACGCAAGGGGGGGCTAGGGCCCCCCCCCCCCCCTAGACAAACGAAAAATATATATACACTTTCAGATAAAAATAAAGAAAAAGAGGAAGTAGTGGTTGAAAAATTCGCAGAGAACCCGAGGCGGCTCATGTTGTAAATTTAAAGTGAAAAAACGCTGCAAATTTTACACAAGGGTTTATTATTCTTTGATATACGTTACTTGTGCAGAAATTTGATTCTGTCAATGAAAAAATTAAAAAAATTTTTTTTTTTGGATTTTTTGTTCAAAAATGTGTTTTTGCAAAAATTCTGTATTTTTTACTCGAAAAATATTTATCATCCTGGGATCCTTCAAAAATCCCATTTTTAGCCCCACGAATGCCCTAAAGATCGCCCCAGTGAAATCGGATCGTTCCGGGACCCAAAAAAATGGATTCTACGTCCAAAAATACTTCGAAAACGACACCTAACTCGATCCCATAGCTAAAAGCCCTCAAAAAACCCCTCCTGTAGCCCCATTATAGCCCCATAGCGCCCCACGGGTTTGGGCGATCGGACTGAAAACCTTGCGGGCACAACTAGATGGTAAACCAAGTATTTTGTCGAAATTTCAGATTTTTTAAAAATTTCCTACTGCCCAAAACGGCCCGGACGGCGGACGGCGGACGGCGGACGGACATTTCGGATTTAGAATGTAGACCTCTTGAAACGGATAATGTCAAATTTTGAGCCCGATCGGAGTCGTCGACCCCCGTCGCGAAAACATAGGTGTATTATTCCAAGAATAATAAACCAAAAAATCAACTTGACATTGCTGGGTAAGTACTTATGTTGTGTACTTATGTTTTGTTTAAAGGTTTAAAGAGGGGAAAAAAGTGAACTACAACACTTGATTTTGTAAAAATGATTTGTATGTTATTTTGTATTATTACTCAAGCGGTGTACGTAATATTATTTACGATATAGGGTACCTATCACGCCATACTCCACACTCCAAATACCTACATGCAAAGTTACGATCATTTTGGTTTGTTCTTCTTGGAATAATATACCTATGTAATCGCGACGGGGGTCGAAAATTCGGATTGGCCTCAAAATTTGACATCATTCGTTTCAAGAGGTCCAGATTGCAAAAACGAAATCGAACCGCTGCCGCACAGTGGTCCACAGGTGAAAAAAAAAAAAAAATATCAAAAAATATTTTTAAATCCTTTCAAAATCATTATATTCCATTCAGTATTAGTTGGAGGGTTGATATGAATAGTTTTCGGATCAAAAAGTCATCAACTTGACTCGTAGGTACAGTAACTGTAGACCTGCCTCGGGCAGTATGGGTACCTATCTCGATTTTGGAAAATTGTGAGTTGACGGGAGCAGTATTAGACCTATTTACGGAGAATCGTAGCCGACTCAATTTGCACGTGAAAAAATTCGTTTGACATCGAATTTGTTCAGTTTTTACTCAGCTACAAGAAAGTAATTTAGGGTCATTGCAGTGGATAAAAAAATAATAAGTTACAGCGAGATATTTCTGGCTCGAACCTTCGAAACAAAATTTAATTTAAAAGGCCACATTGTTTTACCTTACAAAGTCATGAAAATAACTAATCTGGCTCAGCAATTTTCCGTCTTCAAGTAGAAATTTTCAATTCTAGGGTGTTCAATGGAATTCACCAATTTTACGGGGTTCCATCAGAAATCATAGGAGTGTTCGATCGAAATCATCTTCGACGTCCTCATTTTTGAAGTAATTTTCAATTTTACGGTGTTCAATCGACGCGAAAATTATTGCTCTAAAACTTCGGGAGAATCCTTACTTGGCTCGCACACTGGAAAATGTACTGAAAACGTGTTTTTTAAAGGTATTTTGGGAAAAAAGGCTCAGAATCGATTTTAGGTACAGGGTCATGGGGTATATTCGTGATCAGCGTCAAATTTACGGAGTATGAGGTTTTCAGAGCCCCCCCCCCCCCCCCCCCCCCAAATATGGCCGTTTTGCACTACCGTGCGTCGTCCGCCCTCCAGGGCGTTTTTGGCAGTAAGAATTAAATTCTTAAAAAATTTTTTTAAGAATCTGAAATTTTGACAACATACCTACGTGGTTTCCATCTAGTTGTACCCGCAAGGTTTTCAGCCCGATCGCCCAAACCCGTGGGGCGCTGTGGGGCTAAAATGGAGCTACGAGAGGGGTTTTTGAAGGCTTTTGGCTATGGGATCGAGTTAGGTGTCGTTTTCGACCTATTTTTGGACGTAGAATCCAGTTTTGGGGGGTCCCGGAACGATCCGATTTCACTGTGGGGATCTGTAGGACTTTCATGGGGCTACAAATGGGATTTTTAAGGATACCAAGAGATCAAAAATTGATCTCTTTATAAAAAATATTTAATATTTTCCGAGTAAAAAAAATGTAAAAACAAAAGATTTTGAAAAAAAAAAAAAAAAAAAAAAGGTACCTAAGTAATAATAATTTGTGTTAACTCTTTTTTTTTCAAGACAGAGAATTAATTTTCGCACAAGTAACCTATATCAAAGAAAAATACACTGCCAAGGCAATGGCACATGAGCTTCCTCGTGCCAAGTTCAAAATGAACGTAACAACTGTAACAAGAAAATTACGTTCGCGCATGCGCAGGGAGTACCACTGATTCAATCATGATGAAACTGATAGGGAACCATCTAGGGCTATACCCACACAATTCCTGAAAATTTTATTGAAATCCGATCAAAATTGTAGGAGTTATGGCTGTGGCAAGGAAATTACGTTCGCGCATGCGCTGAGCGTACCGCTGATTCAATCGTGATGAAACTGACAGGGGACCATCTAGAGCTATACGCACACAATTCCTGATAATTTAATTGAAATCCGATCAAAATTGAGAAAGTTATGCCTGTTTCAAGAATTTCACGTTAGCGCATGCGCAGAGCGTACCGCTGATTCAATTGTGCTGAAATTCGTATGGGACCTCAAGGAGCCTGATCCGCATAATCCCTCAAAATTTGAGCTAAATTCATTCAAAATTGTGGAAATTATGGCTGTAACAAGGAAATGCGGACAGACCGACAGACCGACAGACCCACAGACCGACAGACACGAAACCAAATTTGTTCAGTAGGCTATGAAACGCAAAATGCGAGTGGAAATTTTGAATTCTGACAACAAAAATTTTTTTTCTCCCGAAAGTGAACACAAGGCTTCCGCTGCTTTGCAGACTCGGAAGCAATAAACCCTTGTGTAAAATTTACAGCTTTTTCAATTTTAATTTAACTAGGTACCCTTGCTGGCAGCATGTCTACCTGCAATATTTTTGAGCCCCCCCCCCCCCCCCCCCCTAAAGGAAGAGCTGCGTACGCCCATGTCGCAACTGTTAGTGGTTCGTTGAGATGATACTTCTGCGGCTGCCCACAAATGTGGAGGAATTGCGGCATCAGAATCTATGTAGTTGTCCACTAGATAATCAGATTCTGCAAAACGTACCACGTTTTCATCAGTGGGCATCGCACTTTTTTGAGAACACCTCCACTTCCACGCATTTATGGGCATCCATCACTTATGTAAGCGGCAGGAAAACGACAACTGACCTGCTCAACGGACGGAGGAGATGGTCACTTCTCTTATCTCAGTATGTATCATTCCAGAGGAGTTGACCTCTAAGATTATTTACTAATTGATAACCCGGAGGAGCTGGGAGTGAGCCCTTCCGACAAGATGGGTCGAATTACGCTTCGAACTCGAAGTCGTCATTAGCACGGTCGTAAAAATGACCGTTCCGAGTAGAACCTACCTGAGATGAATGACCCTTTGAGACACTCAGTAAGCAAGGCCTACTACACGAAGCAAAGTTATATTATGAGTAGGCCTATAGGGGTGAAAACGAGACTACTAGCGATTCTCCCACTCCGCGCTTTGTTCGAACATGCGTTACCTATACAATAATAATTGCGTAATAACAATAATAGTACTTATACTTATGTACCATGTCCGAAACATATACACTTTGTACATTGTTTAAAAGTCTTCAATCTGTCAAATATAAGTTTCTAGATATCCTAATAAGATCTATTCACAAATCAATATAGTTATTTACTTGGAGCAATAAAATTCTCAGGAAAAAAAGAAGATTTTCATTAGGTCCTGATGATAAGAGAAGAACTCGTAGAAGAATATATTTCCTGAAATGTTGGAACATTTTCATCTTATTACATAAAAATCCCTCGACAACCTTCCACCCACATTCCACTTATTGTTTTTCTGACGACTTCTTTTTAAATTACGTATTTACATTAACGAATTACGATGATTTAGCTTATTGACTTATCGATGTACGCGGAAATTTTGCTGTTTTTGTGCGAGCCCAAATCCGGTGCGTCTCTGGCCCAAAACCGATGCGTAGGTATTCTGCCGCTCAGGGCCAAACCCGGACCTCCCCTAAATAATATTATTAGTTTATTTATTATTTTATAAACTTACGCGATTTGGCAATGGCGGAAAAAACTCCCGGCGTCAAAAAGTTGAAAACTGAATAAAAACATTTTACACCAGGGTTTATTTATTCTTTGTTATAAATTTTCAGTCAACCTCCTCGCTTCCTTCAAAAGTCCCATTTATAGCCCCAGGAACAGGCATCGTCAAAAAAATCCTCGAAATAGACACCCCACTCGATATCATTGTCATGAATTTTCAAAAACCTCTCTCGAAGCAACTTTTTACACGTTTCGTAGTTGTGCCTGCGAAGTTTTTAGTCCGTTTGTCCAAACCCGTGAGGCCAAAAAGGGGCTTCGAGAGGGACAAATTACAAGGACAAATTTTGACGCCGATAAAAATTGTTGACCACCGTTGCGAATACATTGGTGTATCACTCCAAGAATAATATTTATTAACCAAAAAGTGATAACTCGCTGAACTCACATATAAGTAATTAAATTTTGGTGATGACCTATAACTCAAGAGTTTAATTTTACTGCAATTTGGTATCTCTCAATCCTGGACCCTGGGCCGACCTTCTCACTTGAATTAGGGGGTAACCATTGAGTATTGACCATTTGAGGAGGTTCCAGCAGAGGTCATAAACAGGGTTTGAATTGGAGCGAGTTTTATTATTCAAAACCGCTCAATATCTGATTTTGAGTTTTATTTTATCGCTCACCGATCTGAGTTTGATTTTCTGAGCGAAAAAATATCGCTCAGAAAATAAAACTCAGCTTTTGAGCGATATATTTTTCGCTCAGAATAAAACTCAAAACGTCATAAATCCCTTATTTTGCTATCGAATACCAAATCTGACCATACCGTTGGAAAGGCTTTTCAATTCCCTATCTCCCTGGTACCAAAACAAAATTTTTAGGCAGACTTCATAGGAGGAAAATCAACCTGAAATCCGAATTTTCGAGGTTTCATCGTGAAGTATGACCTTCTTACGACTTATGAAATCGAGTTTGGTTTCTTGTGAGTCTCGCAGTAACTTTTCACGCAGAATGGGATGCTGATACTCCCGAGCCTAGCAGCTCCTGTAACCTCTTGTAGACATGATTACTGGTAATTACTGGTAGAAATGATGCGCTTGTCAGCGCATCATTAGCAGGCTCAGAAAATAAAACTCACTTGGGCTTTTTTCCCGCTCAGAAAAATAGAAGTATTACTTACCCAATAGTTGGGTAAGTCCGTCATCACTGGTAGTTGGTTGGTGGGTGGCGAGCGCTTTCGATGCAAAGGCATCATCGTCTGGCCGTGTTCTCGAGAACCAACCAACTACCAGTGATGAGGGACTTACCCCACTATTATGTAATACTCATATATTTACTGGCAGACCCACTAACCCCACAACTTTACTACCAGAAAAATAGAACTGAACTTTAGAAAAATAGAGCTGAATTTTAAAAAACGAGGATGGGTTCAACGGTGGGTTTGTATTGATAATCTGCTGATCAACAAAGTTCACGAGATCAGAGTAACTCTTCACACTCTTGATGATGGAGTCGCATTGTGCGAATCGAAAGGCTCTGGAGCGGCTCTCATTTTCACGATGGAATGTAATGTAACCTCCAGGTCTGATGGGTATGTTACATTCGATTCAGCGTACAAAATTGCGCAGGTAAATATCCACCATAGAATCCTCCAAGTTCTTTGTCATGCAGGGTTTTTTTTTTTTTTTTTTTTTTTCAATAACCTTATTAATGTGCCAAAAAGGACATTTTTCGCCGTCGGCTAGGCTCGGGAGTATCAGCATCCCATTCTGCGAGAAAAGTTACTGGGAGAATCACAAGAAACCCCACTCGATTTCATATGTCGTAAGAAGGTCATATTTCACGATGAAACCTCGAAAATTCGGATTTCAGGTTGATTTTCCTCCTATGAAGTCTGCCTAAAAATTTTGTTTTGGTTCCAGGGAGATAGGGAATTGAAAAGCCTTTCCAACGGTATGGTCAGATTTGATATTCGATAGCAAAATAAGGGATTTATGACGTTTTGAGTATTATTTTCAGCGAAAAATATATCGCTCATAAGCTGAGTTTTATTTTCTGAGCGATATTTTTTCGCTCAGAAATAAAACTCAGCCCGGTGAGCGATAAAATAAAACTCAAAATCAGATATTGAGCGGTTTTGAATAATAAAACTCGCTCCAATTCAAATATGACTCATAAACTGCTCGCCTTCGTCAAATCGGATTAGGAGTGTTCAAATAGGAAGCTGGGTGGGTGGCAGATACGTACGTGACACTTGCGTACACCTCATTAAAAGTGTGCACTTGCGTACACATTTTCGATAACTGGGGGGCACTTGCGTACACGTTTTTGCTTCCTCTGCGTGTTTAAAAGTTGGGTGGTGTTCTGACAGAACTTTTGTTTACGTATTCGACTGATTTGTCACTGTCGTATATTCCCCTTCTTCCATCTTGAGTTTCTTGCCAGTAGTCAGCGAAATAATCGTAATCGCTACATCCCCGTTGACAGCTAAGGATCTTCGAGACTGGCCAGGTATAAGTCCCAGGCAGGCGCGACTCGTGAGGGAGGCAGCGTCGCAACTGCACCCCCTCGATGCAGAAGGGCGAGAGGGGGGGGCTACGTATTACCTACCTAATTAGTTACCTAGCTAAAAATGAATCAAAACTCGGCTCGAAAATCTACGTAAGTTCTTGTAGACCTTACATAGTTCGCGGAACGTCTGAAAAGCCTGTGTTGATAGTGCAATGATAACGGGAGCACTGCCCTTCTTGAGACGATTTTTTTGCATGGACCTTATGGAACAACGAACTAAGTGTGAAGCCAGAAATGTCGAAATGTGGGGCAGTTCTAGGCACTGCGCACACCCTTCCTTCTCACCGTTCACCAGATGTTAAATCACCTCCACAATCAGTGTTGGCAGTCTTCGTTCATGGGCAGGGAATTTTCGTTTGTAATGAGGTACTTTTTCAGGATCTAATCTGTCTCAAATCATGGAAAAAATAGGGGCTTACTTTTGAAATATTTTGAAAACTTTTTGGTGTTGCTATATTACTTTGTACGGTATGAAATCATAAAATTTCGATCGACCAAGGTTTCTGATTTTTTCAGTTTTCCCACAAAGGTATTTTTTACCAGAAGCAGCTTCTGAGGGGATGGCATCAGGGATTTAGTGTGCTTCCATGTTTTCTGGGAAGTGTTTTCTGAACTCGGTGATCTGCGTTTGTCTCATTTATAAGTTTTTTATTCGTTCGTTTCATTGTTCATTTCACAAAGCGTTTGTTGGATAACTCTATTGATTTCATCTTGAGGGAGTTTTCCCGTTTAGGCGTGAGTGATAAGTGTGACATTCGCGACATGGGACGGCCAACCTCACCTTTACCAGGTTTGCAGCGTGTACCCAGGAAATGAAAGGAAACTGGTAATAGTTAATTGGAATTTTTAAACAAACAAATAAATAATGAACTATAGCAAATCTTGATAGTAGGTACTTTTTATCTGTGTTGGGTGCAATAATATTTTCATAAAATATTATCACGAATCCGTGACTGCACCCCCTTGTTCTGCCATCACCAGTCGCGCCTGGTCCCAGGTATGGACAGAATCCGTGTGTCGCAATTCGTCTTTTACCTTTTGAGCAGCTGTATCGATACCATGTATCGGTACTGGGGATATCGATCTCGGGATCTACGAATGCTAGGCTGCCGTCGTAGTTGAAACACCCTATCTCCATTTTCTTCATTTCGAGAAAAAAAAACTGTTGAATGAGATTTTGTAGGCCATCCACATTCGAGATAGGATAAAGTCTTTTACCGAACCTTTCTAATGGAGATAGGAAGTTCTAACTTGGTGCAAAAGACGCGCCACGCCGAAATCTACCTACTCACCCATGCACCATGCACTCCAGAAACACCAAAATGGTCGATAGGGTGTTTTATCCTAGGACGGCAGTAGGGAAACCAATCTGGTCTCAAATTGATCTATTTTTGTCTAGTCTGAAAAAATTGAGGTTTTTATCGAAAAAACGCTGCAAATTTTACACAAGGGTTTATTATTCTTTGATATAGGTTACTTGTGCAGAAATTAAATTCTGCCAATGAAAAAATTAAAAAAAAAATTTTTTTTTGGATTTTTATTTCAAAAAAAATTTTTTTTTTTGATTTTTTTGTTCAAAAATGTGTTTTTTCAAAAATTCTGTATTTTTTACTCAAAAAATATTTAACATCCTGGGATCCTTCAAAAATCCCATTTTTAGCCCCATGAAAGCCCTAAAGATCGCCCCAGTGAAATCGGATCGTTCCGGAACCCCAAAAAATGGATTCTACGTCCAAAAATACTTCGAAAACGACACCTAACTCGATCCCATAGCTAAAAGCCTTCAAAAAAACCCTCCCGTAGCCCCATTATAGCCCCAGAGCGCCCCACGGGTTTGGGCGATCGGACTGAAAAACCTTGCGGGCACAACTAGATGGTAAACCAAGTATTTTGTCAAAATTTCAGATTTTTAAAAAAATTCCTACTGCCCAAAACGGCCTGAACGGCGGACGGACATTTCGGATTTTGAATGTAGACCTCTTGAAACGGATAATGTCAAATTTTGAGGCCGATCGGAGTCGTCGACCCGCGTCGCGAAAACATAGGTGTATTATTCCAAGAATAATAAACCAAAAGGTCCTTCAGGGTCAACATCGGGTACAACTAAAAAAGTGCGAAAATTTCGTGGTTTTTCGTGTTTTTGAGAATGTTCCGAGGTCGCATACTTGGACTATGATAGTCTAATAATGGACTATAATGAATAATTCATGTCCACATCCACCCAGACAACATATCAAAAAAGGTCTACTACCCCTCATTATGCAAGTTAACCCCATTTTTAGATGGCTATTTAACTGTTCTGCTAAGACACAAAAACATCCATAAACCTCAGAAAATAAAAAATAAATAAATAAATAAAAATGCCAATTTCGTGTACAGTTAGTGAGCGGATGTGGGGCCCAGCAAACTGGAATCTACGTCCAAAAATACTTCGAAAACGACATCCAACTCGATATCTGCCGAAAACCTGCTAAAACCCCTCCGGTAGCCCCTTTTTAGCCCCACAGAGCCCCACGGGGTTGGGCGATCGGGCTAAAAACCTTGCGGGCACAACTAGACGGTAAACCGAGTATTTTGTCAAAATTTAAAATTAAAAAAAAAAAAAAACCAACGCCCAAGACGGCGTATGGCGGACGGACATTTCGATTTGGAATCGGGACATCTTGAAACGTACATATACTATCAAAATTTTCGACCTCCAGCGCGATTACATAGGTGCATTATTCCAAGAATAATAAACCAATACATAGTGAATACTAGGTTGTGTTGTGTTAGGTCAGATGAGACACTACGTAGCAGCCTCTTATACAGGTTCAGATAAATTATCGAGAGAAGCTTTGCGTTGGACATAGGTACTTGGGATACACTAAACGAACCACTCATCTACTACTTTTGGTTAATTATTCTTGGAATAATTGGTACACCTATGTTTTCGCGACGGAGGTCGACGACTCCGATCGGCCTCAAAATTTGACATTATCAGATAATGAAAATTTGCCATTAACAGATTCTGTTTCAAGAGGTCTACATTCAAAATCCGAAATATCCGTCCGCCGTCCGGGCTGTTTTGGGCAGTAGGAATTTTTTTTAAATCTGAAATTTTGACAAAATACTCGGTTTACCATCTATTTGTGCCCGCAAGGTTTTCAGTCCGATCGCCCAAACCCGTGGGGCGCTATGGGGCTAAAATGGGGCTATGGGAGGGGTTTTTTGAAGGCTTTTAGCTATGGGATCGAGTTAGGTGTCATTTTCGAAGTATTTTTGGGCGTAGAATCCATTTTCGGGGGTCCCGGAACAATCCAATTTTGCTGTGGTGATCTATAGGGCTTTCATGGGGCTGAAAATGAGATTTTTGAAGGATCCCAGGAGATCAAATATTTTTCGAGTAAAAAATAAAGAATTTTTGAAATAAGAATCCAAAAGAAAAAAATTTCCTAAAATTTTTTCCATTGCCACAGAATTAAATTTCTGCACAAGTAACCTATATCAACGAATAATGAAACCTTGTGTAAAGTTTGCAGCGTTTTTAGAATTAAATAGCTCGCTTATTCAATTCTGGGATTAGAACGATTTTTTTTTTTTTTTTTTTTTTTTCAAAATGCAAGAAATGACCTCAGCACCAAACAAGAACTCATTTAGAATAAATTTAACGTCGAGATTCGTGAAAGGCATTTTGCCAGCAGACCCACTGCGGGATGACGGTGTAACAACTTGAAGTAACCAATCAGTTGATAATACTTTGGGAATGCGATTATTCAAGGCAGATGCTGACTTAGATGACGATAAGATGGGCGATTAAACTGAGCAGCTCCGCCGACAACATCGGCATAAAAAAACCGATGCATAAGACGCCGCTTTGAGAGGCGGCAGTGAATCGGTGAATCCTCGGACCTAGTTATCTCAAGTGAGTCATGATAGCGTAGTGTGAACCGCTGACGAAGTGCTTCGTGCCGGACCGCGATCGTGGGATTTTTTTCTTTTAGCGCTAATTAAGTAAAATGAAAATGGAACAAATTATACACAGAGGTTAATTATTCTGTGATTAGGGGGCCATCCCCTGGTGGCTATGCCAGCCAACCCCCCGACCGTATCCCACCCAGTGGCGGATCCAGTGGGTGGGGGGCGCCCCCCCCCCCCTCAACGAAAAAGTATAATTTAATGTAATTACCGTTCCCTAATACTACTCAAAATGGGTTGACTTTTGAATTTTTCCGAATGTGTGTCCTAAATCTCTATAAAAACCCTTAATAAATGCAAATTTGATTTTTAGAATAGCAGCAATACTTGTGAAATGAGAAGGTGTCAAAGTGAGAATTTTCATTACCGAACCCCGAGACCTGTCATTACAGCCGCTCCCAAAAATTTAAAATTTGGATTTCGGGGCCTGAAAAGTGTTCTTGACCTCGAAACTAGGTTTGAAATTGTTGTGTGGTACCTCTAGAATACACATGAATTTTTTTGGATTTTTTTGGAAAGGTTCACGAGCACACGTTTCTGAGGGTCTATTTTTGCCCTTTTCCGAGAATCACCCATATATGAGATTTTAAATTTTATAATCGCCTAAATTTGAAGAGAAGTACTCAACATAAATTTGATTAAATGTCTGTGTGTTAAGTGGTGGCTGCGCTGCGTTCATCACTGTTCCGAGAAGGTGTCAGGACGACAAGCGACAGGGGTATAGTGAATCTATCATAGATTCTATAGTCCATAATGGACTATAGAATATTGGGTGGTCGGAGGGGGGATGGCAGTTGGCAGCGCGCGGTAGCGCCAGCGGGACGGAGGCGCAACTTGTAATTTAAGTTAGAGCCTTATTACCTGACAATTGTCTCAACCTGAGTTTTAATGAGATAATTGTTCACACATTAAATGTGTGAACAATTATCTCATTAAAGCTCAGGTTTTTTATGTAAAATAAATACATGCTACAATACACGTTTATAAGTACTTTCCTACATAGGTACCGGGTGGCCTAAAATCTAATTTGAGTCAGAGTGGTAAAAAAACATACATTTACCTCGGAAAATGTAAAGGTGAGGTGAGATAAGCGAAGTTAAAATGTAATGTACTAAAATCTACTAATACGTAAGGATAAAATTTATCCTGGGCTATATTTAATATAGCCCAAATGCAACTATCCAAGCCCAAGGCTCAATCTTTGAAAATTTTCCCGGGGGGGGGGGGGGTCGCCCGGAACACTTTTTTGGTTTGGGGGTATCTATCATTTATATTTTAGGGCGGGGGGAGGGGGCTCAGATACGCCACATGGAGCTACTTTTTGGTGGTTTCAGACTTTTCTCGCACTATGCTCGCCAATGTTTGTTTTTTTTAATCTGAAATTTTCACAAAATACTCGCTTTACCATCTAGTTGTGCCCGCAAAGTTTTCAGCCCGATCGCCCAAACCCGTGGGGCGCTATGGGGCTACGGGAGGTTTTTTTAAGGCTTTTGGCTATGGGATCGAGTTAGGTGTCATTTTCGAAGTATTTTTGGATGTAGAATCCATTTTTTGGGGTCCCGGAACGATCCGATTTCACCATGAGAATCTTTTATAGCCTATATCTATAATAGGGCTTACATGGGGATACAAAATTTGTATTTAATGGGATTTTTGAAGGATCCCAGGAGGTCAAAATTTGACTCCTTTTTTTACTCGGAAAATATTTAATATTTTCCGAGTAAAAAACGAAAAATGTTGAAAAAACAAAAATCCCAAAAAAACAGTTTTTGTAAAAAAATTTTCATTGACACAGAATTAAATTTCTGCACAAGTAACCTATATCAAAGAATAATAAACCCTAGTGTAAAATTTGCAGCGTTTTGTAACACCAATTTCAGATTTTTCCGACATCTGGAAGTGCCCCTAGAATAAAGATGACCATAATCGTCTCACCCTCGGGCTGCGGCTTTAATAAATTAGACTAGGGGGCCTTCCCCTGCTGGCTAAAGCCAGCCAACCCCCGACCTCTCCTACTTGGTTTGTGACCACTAAGTGGAATAAGTCTTATTCTCGCTTTTCGAAAACGAATAGTTTTTTTTTTTTTCTTGAAGAAATAGAGGATGAGGGTTTATTGAAATTCTAATTTCAAATTTGGGTTCAGCTTGAAAAAATATATGGGATACCGTCATCCTGTATTTGATTCCTGAATAATGTAAAAGAGATGAGAAACTGTAAATTTTGATCACAGACATAGGTACCCTTTTTTCGATCTTATTATTCTCAATCAAATACATGAGGGGGAGAGTCGCCGACGCCCTACTATGAGCTCCAAACCTTTTGAATCCGTCGCCACGCGTCTCCTATTTATTTCCATAAAGTATTTTTGAACGTAGAATCCATTTTTTGGGGTCCCGGAACGATCCGATTTCACTTTTGCGATCTTTAGGGCTTTCATGGGGCTACAAACGGGATTTTTGAAGGATTCCAGGAGGTCAAATAACCGAGTAAGAACGAAAAATCTTTGAAAAAAATTAATAAAAAAAATTTCATTGACAGAATTAAATTTCTGGACACGTAACCTGTATCAAAGAGTAATAAACCCTAGCGGAAAATTTGCAGCGTTTTTATTTTCAGAAGTTGGTCACCTTACGCTGAGAGGGGCTTGGATGAGAGCGCATTGGTATCTTTCAAAAACTAACTGTGACCGAATAGGGACGATAAGGGTCTCAAACTTTTACAGATCTTCCTTTAGGATCAGAACTTTAATCCAAATTACGCCCAAAAATCTAGTTGTGCCCGCAAGGTTTTCAGCCCGATCGCCCAAACCCGTGAGGCGCTATGGAGCTACGGGAGGGTTTTTTGTTTTTTTTGTTTTTTTTTAGGGTTTTCTTTTGGCTATGGGATCGAGTTAGGTGTCGTTTTCGAAGTATCTTTGGACGTACAATCCATTTTTTGGGGTCCCGGAACGATCCGATTTCACTGTTGCAATCAGATAGCCCCATTAAAGCTCTATAGATTCTATAGAGCTTTAATGGGGCTACGAATGGGATTTTTGATGGATCCCAGGAGGTCAAATATTTTTCAAGTAAAAAACAAAACAAAAATTTGAAGAAAAAAATAAAAAATTAAGAGAAGTTTTTATTATTTTTCATTGACAGAATTAAATTTCTGCACAAGTAAGTAGGCAACCTATATAAAAGAATAATAAACCCCAGTGTAAAATTTGCAGCATTTTCATCTTACATTTCGCGCTAATCGAACACTTCAACCGCAAAACTATTAGTAGCACGATTCTACAGGTAATCCACTATGGAAATAGTGCACATGATCTATGAAAAAGCGACTTCGGAAAGTTGACTTTTTTCCGCTCTACCCCACTGTGCGCCGGCCGGACGAGCGGGTTTCGGGTAGGGATGGGCGTTTCGGTTTCTTTTAAGAAATGAAACGAAACATTTTTTTCGTAGAATGAAACTGTTTCGGGGAAACTGTTTCAAAATAACAGTTTCAGCGTCAATGCGTTTCGAAAGAACTGAAGCTGGCTTGCACAACAATAACAGAAACAGAAACCACAACGGTTTCGTCTCGCCTCAGACTGCTACCTGTTTCGGGGAAACTGTTTCAAAATAACAGTTTCAGCGTCAATGCGTTTGAAATAACTGAAGCACGCTTGCACAACAATAACAGAAACAGAAACCGAAACGGTTTCGTCGCGCCTCAGACTGCTTCTCGTTCTCCTCAGCTCAAGCTGTTGCGAAACCTTTTCGTTTTCTAAGGGGGTTTCTTTTCATTTCGTCTGGGTCTATTTTTAGTATTTTTATTTATTCTTTGTGGGCGTTTCAAGAACTTTGGAGAATAGAAAGATTTCCTACCGTAATAGGTATGGTAGTTTATAATAAAAAAAAAATAAAAAAAATTGGGAGTAGGTACCTAGGTAACGAAAATAAAACTCCTGATCAGTCTCATTCAATTTATTTAAACACAGCACTTTTTCAAATTTAGGCATTATTCTCTCTATCAATATGACGGAATGGTTCCCGACTAGACAGAATAGAAAAATTTAATATTGTTCTTTCTTTCAAAAATTAGGTATAATAGAAAATTAGAAATAGAATAAACGTGAAAAAAAATCTCTTAAATTGAATATTTATAATTAGGTACTATAAAAAAATCATCAACGTATTATCGCAGCAATTCCGATGCGACTTAATTTACGACTATCTATGGTAGCACCATAAAAATCACAGCTGTTTCATGAAGCTGAATATCACAGCCAAAAATATTAGGAAGGTGTAGATAGACTACAGAATAATTATTAGAGAACAATCTTCACATCACCACTATTCATTAGGTATTTTGACGACAGTACACCGGCGGATCGTATAAATTTTCGTTTTAACTTTCCGAGCAAATGATAACGATTTAACATGATAAGCTCAAGCTCGGGCAGCACCAAAATACCAAGCCTGAGTTGCAGTTAGAACGACCCAAACATCCGTAGAATTAGAGTCGAAATCATTGCAACCACAGTACTTTGTCGTGATGAGGGTAGTTTTACTTATATACCCTGCCGTGGTATGACGATCTGAAAAGTCTGTGGAAACAGGTAAAATCTGGAAGACAGCTGTTCTGTTGGCAACCTTGGTGGTTGCCCGAAACGAAACCGAAACAGGGAAAAGAGCCATTCCCTTTCGCAATGGCCACTCGTTTTTTTGAAACAGCTATTCCAGATTAAGTGAAACTGTTTCAACGTTTCTTCTCGTGAAACTGTTTCGTCGAAACTGTTTCGCGTTTTTTTCCCATCCCTAGTTTCGGGCGGTGTTGGCAGTGCCGAAGGGCCGATTTGATGTCCCGCATAGCTGGCAGCCCTACCTGAAACCTTCTACATTCCATGTTAGATATTTCTCGGAAAACAAGTTTGCCCTTCGCCCTCGTGACAACGTCGTTTCGTCTGCTGATCGTCTACCGGATTTGCCGAATTTCTTTATACGTAAGTCGACTCTCGGTTGTACGTTTATTAGCCGTAATTATGAACGAGTTTGAGTCGTTGTCGTTGGGAACGTGTGTCCGGGAAAGTTCCCCGTTTGCAGCGGTCGTCGCCGGTAGGTTCGCCTCAAGTTCTACATTTTAGTAAATTTAGTCGGAATCTTTTAATTAATTTACACTCATCAAACATATCACTCCATTCCGAGTAAATTTACGCAAAGTTCAGTCTTACCTGTTCGGCGTACAAGGGTCGTGAAAGGTAGTAGAGCGGGAAGTGAGGGCTGACAAGGTCAGTGAAATGTGTCATTGTGGACACTTTGGACACAAATGCACGCCGACATTTCGAGATCAGGCGGCAGGTTTCTTCCGAATTTTCTGTAGTTATTTTCTCTTAAGGGCTGATTGGCGTCAGTTCGGTGACTGGTGATCGAAGTTAGAGTATTTGACGTTTTTATTAGGCTACGTTTATCAATCGCACTTGGCCTTCGGGGAACCTGCATCCATCGGTTAACTTCATGAGATGTCGTTTATCGATGCCACTTGGCGCTCTTTCGTGGGTGTGAGTGTGAGTAATCGTGGAAAACCCTCACAACGAAAATCACTCCACCGACCACGATCCGACATGTTAATTAAAAATGCTGCAAATTTTACTCTTATTCGTTGATATAGGTCATAATATGACATATTATGTCCGAATATTAATTCTGTCGAAAAAAAAATATACTTTTTTTCTCGGAAAATATTCGACCTCCTGGGATTTTTCAAAAATCCCATTTGTATTTTTTATTTATTTATTCATAAAATCATAAAAACACTTTCACAATAAGGCAGAGAGTCATGATTTGTATACATAGAAACCAATTTTTCTTGATTTGGCCTATAGGTCTTTGACCTGTCCAGGCCTGTCATTCCCTTAATAGCTATTGAATATTGCTTACCAATTAAATGTACAATTTATAGCGACTTAGAATATAATTTGTATTTTCTAAATTCTTAAAATAAAGTAGCGCTTCTGTAGCGAAATTCTAATCGCTGCAATAATAATAATAGTTATTATTAAATAATTTTCCTGCCAGCTATAGGAGATGGGAGGGGTTTATAAACGGCCCTAAAATAATTCGTCCTCAGCTGTTTCGTTCATACAAGCATAGTTTTATTTCAACAAAAGAACAAAGTTAGGTAACACGTGCCATACAGATGATAAATTATTCTTGGTATTAGTTTTAAATTGAGTGGCCACTCCTAGATTGAATATATTAATTTTTAATAAAAATAAAGTTGAAATATATAATTAAAATATATTAAGTCTAATATTATTTGATCGTTGTCTTTAGCAGAATATTATTTGGTTCCTACACCTCGGTAGTCGGGGATGGGAATTTATCCCTCTGCAAACGAGCAATGAGCAAACTTAATTGGGAGGGTACCTCTCTACCCGACGACGGCAGCCCTCCTTGCTTGACAGACGGCGACGTGATGACCACAGCCTGGGAAGGCGGCTAACAATGGAGAGAAGGCGAATCGCCGATTTCGGGTAGAACTAAATCCGTAGGAGCTTGCCTCCAATGATGGTTGGTTTCGGGAGGCTGCAGCACAACAGAACCGGGAATATTAGCTTTCGAACATATTATGAGGTGCAGCCTACACCAAAACAAAATTCAGGTGGTTACCTCGAATTTTAGGAGTTTGGGAACTAAATTTGCGACTCCTGGAGATCAGGAAACAAATGCCCATCAAGGTCCTCGTGGTGCGGTACAAAGTCGTGCTATCGATCCGTTTAACGAGACCGAGGAGGACTGGTCAACTGGCGGCTATGCTCATACCTCTGAAGAGGCCTGGAGGGGTTATCACCTGTCCCCGGAATCACCTCGCCCAAGGACGTCGGTTCAGGACCCGACGAAACAATAAGAGTGAAAAGGGCAGGAACTAGGCCGGAATAAATAAATAAATAGACGATAGCTGGGATAAACAAGGGCGTTGGCTACAATCACCCCTTTTCCTCCGGTAGATTTTGGTTGCAGGAACCCAAAATCGGTCAATCCGAAACTTCGAAGAAAGGCTTCAAGTCGGAGACGTGCCAGGCTCCAACATCCTCGCCTTTGTCGTTGGCTAGGTGGTAGGTGACTGATGAAACCTTTCGTGTTATCCGGAAGGGTCCAACGAACCGCTTGCTCAACTTTTCGGAAACTTCGTTGGGTTGGCTAGATTGAACGAAGTTCCGTTTCCATACCCATTCGCCTTCAGCAAATTCCACATCGTTTCGCCGAAGGTCGTAGTTTCTCTTGTTCTTCAAGGTAAGATCAGCAATCCTCTTCTGCACGAGGTGGGATAACTCACCTATGGTAGTCTTGCGCTGAAGAGCATGGTGGAATGGGTGTTGTGAGTTGGCGATGTTGTCATCATAAACGACGTGATTGGGTTTGAGTTCGTAGCCATAGGTGAAAAGCAGAGAAGCCGGAGAAAATCCTGTACTCTCACTGACGGACGTACGGAGGGCCACAGCTATTTTTGGGAGAAGGGCGTCCCATCTTTTGTGGTTCTCTTTCGTGTACGATTTCAATATGGCCACCAGGGTTCTGTTACACCGTTCTACTGGGTTGGCTTGGGGATGCCTTCTGGCATTATAAAAAATCCGACAACCATAAGAGTCAGCCATACTTTGGAACGGGGCACCCCGATATTCGGGCCCATTATCACACAGTATAACTGCAGGGACTCCGTAAGTCAAAAAGACTTCTGACTCCAGAAGTTCGGCAACCGTATTGGACTTTGCATTTCGTATCGGCTTGATGACCACATACTTTGTGAAGACATCGGTGACTAAGCAGATGTAACGATATCCACGGGTACTCCGGGGCAATGGCCCCACCAGGTCTGTGGATATCATCTCCCAGGGTCGCTTGGGAATGTGACGTAGGCCCATCTTTCCCTGGGGCTTACCCGGGATTGGTTTGGCCTGCTGGCAAATTCGACAGTTGCGAACATACCGCTTGACGTCCGCTCGCAGTTGAGGCCAATAATACTTTTCATTGGTGCGATAGTATGTCCGACCCTCACCCTGATGACCTGAGGTGAAGTCATCGTGGCACTCCTTCAAGATTTCTGACCTGAGGTTTTTGGGGACAACCAGCTTCCATTCGCTTGCCATGTCAAATTCTGAAACCTGGTGCTTAAACAACCGATTTTTCTGAACCTTCCAATCGGCGTAGTGCGAGGGATCATTTAGGACTTTGGATTTCATACCCTCATACCATGGATCAGAAGATGGCGGAGCTGGGTTCTCTGAAAGGAGTGCCGAAACTTGTTCAGGTAAAGGTGATCGGGAAAGGGCATCTGGGAGGACGTGATCCTTACCTTTGCGGTGTATCACCTCATAGTCAAACGGTTGGAGCCTCACAGCCCACCGGGCCAATCTACCCTGAGGGTCCTTCAGGTTACAAAGCCATTGAAGGCTTGAATGGTCAGAGACGACAGTAAATCGGGTGCCCTCAAGATACGGGCGGAACTTCTCGGTACCCCACACCACCGCCAGGCACTCTCGTTCTGTGGCCGAATAATTCTTCTGGGCTTTGTTGAGCGTCTTGGAAGCATAAGCAATGATTCGAGGGCTGTCATCCACTACCTGCATGAGTACGCATCCAATCCCAAATCCAGATGCATCACAGTGTAATTCGAATGGCCTGTTAAAATCAGGACAGGATAAAACTGGAGCCTCGACAATGGCCTGCTTTACGTCAAGAAAAGCCTGGTTGGCAGCTTCTGACCATTCGAATCTCTGATTCTTCCGAAGGAGTTGGTTAAGAGGAGCAGTACGGCTGGAGAAATCCCTGATGAAGCGGCGGTACCATGAACAAAGCCCAAGAAACTGTCGAACTTCCTTCTGACAGTGTGGGGGTTGGATGTTCAGGATGGCCGTGACCTTGCCTGGGTCCACGCGCAACCCCAGTTCGTCCACTATATAGCCCAGGTATTTTAGTTGGGGACGGCAGAACTCACATTTTTCTGTATTAATAACCAAGCCAGCTGAGAATAGACGTTGGAAAACCTTCTCCAAAACTTGCACATGGTTATCAAAATCTGGAGTACAGATGACTATGTCATCCAGATACACGAAACAATAAGGTTCCAGGTCAACTCCAACAACCATATCAATGAGGCGTTGCCAAGTGGCTGGGGAGTTATGGAGCCCAAACGGCATTCGAACGAACTGGAAAAGGCCCCTTCCAGGAACTGTAAAGGCCGTTTTTTCACGGTCTTTCTCCCGCACTTTAACTTGCCAGTAAGCCGCACGGATGTCGATTGAGCTGAGAAATCGACCGTCCCGGAGCCTATCAAGAATGGAGCTTACAAAAGGTAAGGGATAGGCATCTTTCTTGGTTACACTGTTGAGACGACGGTAGTCAACACAGAATCTATATTTTCCATTTGGTTTCTTAACCATGATGAGAGGTGACGACCAGGGGCTCTTGGATGGCTCGACCACTCCATCCAACAGCATCTGGTCAAGTTCCTGGTGGATAATTTGCTGCATGGCTGGAGAAACAGGGTAATACCGCTGTTTGATGGGCATTGCATCTCCAGTCTCAATACTATGTTCGGTTATATCAGTGCACCCTGGGGATGTTTTAAACAAATCAAAATATTTGGCAACTAGCTCGTCAAGCCGACGACGATCAGAAGGGGACAGGTTGTCCCGACTTTGGACCACCGGTGAAGAATCAATACCAAAAACCTTTGATTCCTCTTCATCCGAAGCAAACATCCAGGTACCCTTAGACAGGTTAGGGACAATCTCCATCTTTCTCCAAAAGTCCAAGCCCAAGATTATTGGAGCTTTAATTGAGGGTACATAGAGGACTTCAATCAGTTTGGACTTCTCTCCTAGCTTTAATTGAAGATTTAGGGTCCCTTCTACGCTACAACTTTGTCCGCTAGCTGTTGCGACGGTCTTGGTATTACACCGAAACAGTTTCAAGCCAGAATCTTTTATTTTGTTCCAGCCCTCCAATCCCATAATGGTCCGGTCCGATCCCGAATCCAAAAGACCTGCGATTTTGCTGCCAAAAATGTCGACCATGAGATAAGGCCGCGCATCCCCAGGCAGATTCTCCACAATCATGTTGATGATGACATTATTGCGATGATCCAGCCGATCTACTCCTGGGGTTTTGGGATTGGACCCTCTGTCTCGGAGCGAACACCCGGATTCGTTCGCTCTGACAACCCGTTTCCCTGATTTGGATTGCAATCAGGGCATCTTGGGCGAGTCACCCCCGGCTTCTTGCATCCATAGCAGTGTATCCGCTTCTTTGTCGGGGGTTTACCCGCCGGTTCCGGCCCTTCAGCCTTTCCCCCTGGAGGGACAACTTCTAGCATTGCAGTGCGTCCACTAGATGGGGCTTGATCTTTTGATGGCGGGCTCCCTTTGGATCGTAGGGGCGTATATTGGAGACTTGGTTCAACGCTGCTCCTCTTAGACAGTGCCCTGGCAGCTGAAGCTCTAGCCCTTCCAGATTCCAGACGGATCAATAGACGTTCCAGGTCCTTCAGTTTACGGTAATTTTGGAGACTCAGGGCGACCTGGTACTCTGGCAAGACATTGTCAGCAATGATTTCCAGCTTTTCTCTCTCCAAAAGAGGCTGCGACAAGAGATCAAACAGGTTATCCATCTTGGATAAATATACGATGACCGGCTCATCGACACCCTGCTTCCTATCTTCTATCTCTCTCTTAAGAAGTTTGTCGTAAGAAGGGGCATTAAACGCGAGCGTCATCCTATCCTCAAGCTCATCCCAGGTTGAGAGTGTTCTCCGACAGGACCGAAACACTTCGAGGGCCGATCCCTTAAAGAGAAACTTGGCTTCCCGTAGAAGGTCTTTGCGAGTCATATAATTCGCCTTCCGAAAATCGTGGACCTCGACGAAAAATCGGCGTACACTCATCTGGTTCTCATCACCCGAGAAACTTAAATTCCAGTTCGAGACAGGAATGCGCTTGAAACAGGATTTACCCCTCTCTTTACGGGTGTTCCTGACGGTATCATCTGAGTCCGACATAGTTCTAGCCAGAGACCGACGAGTGGGTAATCTGGACTTTCCAATCTTTTGTTTCAACATAATTTTTCCCCGTGTCAGTAGTTGACGAGCATCGTCTGAGGAATCCGAAGATTCGTCGGTTGGGGTAGAGGTGGAGGAGTCATCATGTCCCAAGGAATTGCCTTCTGCTTCACTTCCTGGACGGAGTATTTCATCGCCGTGAGTAGTGAACTCAAAAGTGTTCTTCAGTTCCGTGGCCGTGGTTTGTAGGGTGGCAATCTCCATCGCGACTTCGGCCGAGACATCTGGCTGATCTAAAATTCGCGATAATCTACCAAGAACGTGGTAGACCTTTGCTTCACCTTTGGGAGCAAAAGTTTTAATTCCCTCCTCATCACAATTTTCCACGGTTCTGGTTAGCTCACTCACCTTCTCACGCAGAGCTGCAAGCTCTCTCTCAGTCGACCGAGACTTGGAAGGAGAAAATTGGACACCCTCCGACTCAAGCTTGAGGAATTTTCGCAACATTTTCCTCAGGTCATCGACCTTTTTCACTCCCACCTCCGTAACACCTCGCTGATCAAGTTCAGCGAGTAACTCGTCCTTATCCAACCGGTTGATATGTTTACTCAGCATTTTTTTTTTTTTTTTTTTTTTTAATAATTTTTTTTTTTTTTTTAATTTTTGATGATATTAATAAGTATAAACAATTAGGTATTGCTTGTACTCCGGTTTCGGAATTTAGCAATCTCCACAAATGACCTTAATAATAGGTCCACTGATAGACAGTAAAATGTCTCTAAATTGTTATACGAATTGAATTTGACCTGACGAACCAGCTGAGTCCAGGGCCCCTGGTGTTGGGCGCCAATTGTAGCGAAATTCTAATCGCTGCAATAATAATAATAGTTATTATTAAATAATTTTCCTGCCAGCTATAGGAGATGGGAGGGGTTTATAAACGGCCCTAAAATAATTCGTCCTCAGCTGTTTCGTTCATACAAGCATAGTTTTATTTCAACAAAAGAACAAAGTTAGGTAACACGTGCCATACAGATGATAAATTATTCTTGGTATTAGTTTTAAATTGAGTGGCCACTCCTAGATTGAATATATTAATTTTTAATAAAAATAAAGTTGAAATATATAATTAAAATATATTAAGTCTAATATTATTTGATCGTTGTCTTTAGCAGAATATTATTTGGTTCCTACACCTCGGTAGTCGGGGATGGGAATTTATCCCTCTGCAAACGAGCAATGAGCAAACTTAATTGGGAGGGTACCTCTCTACCCGACGACGGCAGCCCTCCTTGCTTGACAGACGGCGACGTGATGACCACAGCCTGGGAAGGCGGCTAACAATGGAGAGAAGGCGAATCGCCGATTTCGGGTAGAACTAAATCCGTAGGAGCTTGCCTCCAATGATGGTTGGTTTCGGGAGGCTGCAGCACAACAGAACCGGGAATATTAGCTTTCGAACATATTATGAGGTGCAGCCTACACCAAAACAAAATTCAGGTGGTTACCTCGAATTTTAGGAGTTTGGGAACTAAATTTGCGACTCCTGGAGATCAGGAAACAAATGCCCATCAAGGTCCTCGTGGTGCGGTACAAAGTCGTGCTATCGATCCGTTTAACGAGACCGAGGAGGACTGGTCAACTGGCGGCTATGCTCATACCTCTGAAGAGGCCTGGAGGGGTTATCACCTGTCCCCGGAATCACCTCGCCCAAGGACGTCGGTTCAGGACCCGACGAAACAATAAGAGTGAAAAGGGCAGGAACTAGGCCGGAATAAATAAATAAATAGACGATAGCTGGGATAAACAAGGGCGTTGGCTACACTTCTTTTTTGAAAATTGACGTTGACCTCGCGGTCCTCAGTGCTACCGCTGAGGCCCCCTTGATCTTGAACTCTTCTTGCGATTCAATGTTTAGTTCTTTGGCTGCGAAAACAATCACTCCGCAGGCCTTGTTGATAGTTGAAGTGCTGATGAAGGAGCTGTAACCTGGCAGTTGGAAGATCGTTGCATAATCGCAGGACGGGGAATACCATATCTCAGAAAGAACAATGACCTTCGGCTTTTCTTTAATTTGTTCCAGGTAACAAATTAATTGATCCCAATTGGCCTGTATACTACGAATATTCAGAGCCCAGATTGAAAGGTATGAATCTGAGAAAAAGATGTCCAGCGCCTTCATGTCGTCACATTCAACTGGGGAATCCCCCGGTTCATGTATAAATGGCTCAATTTCCATAATCGGTTCTGCTTATAAAGCCTTTAAGTGCGTTTGCATAGCTCGTCCTTGTCGCTGGCCGCGTGTTGATGGGGCAGTTTGAAATTCTAGCAGTTCGCACAGTTGGGTGGAAGGGCTTTTTGATCGCATGCTTTGGTATCATGATGTTGTCCACAGTGCGCACAGACAGGATTGGGGGCTTTACATGTTTTTTGCACATGATTGAATCCATTGCAACGGTAACACCGAGAAATCCTGATGAAATCCTCAACCTTACAGGAACTCCAACCTAAATACACTCTACCCATGCTCAGCAGTTTTTTTCTAAGGTCGGGCGTCACCTCGATTGCTAGATTGGCCGTAATCCCATCCTTTTTCCCGAATTTGAAAGCGTACTTTAGTTGCTCCTTAACTTCTTTTTCATCCAAGTGATTTAGTTTGATAAGACTATCCTCCATTTCTTCCTGGGTAATTCCTACAGGAACCCCATATAGTGCTAACTTAGGCATTCGCTTAACTGGCCTGTAGCCCCATGAAAGCCCTATAGATCACCACAGTGAATACGGATCGTTCCGGGACCCCCAAAAATTGATTCTACTTCCAAAAATACTTCGAAAACGACACCTAACTCGATCTTATAGCCAAAAGCATTCAAAAAAACCCTCCCGTAGCCCCATAGGCTACGGGAGGCATAAACCACGGGTTTTCAACTGAAGGAAAAGTCTGGTACACACGCTCCGGCCGGCCTGAGAAGGTGGACCGAACAGGCAATCCTCTCCGGAAATCCTCACCGTGTGTACCTAGCCTTTACACGAGGCCAGTAGGCTGTCCAGTTGACTGGCGCCAGTAACTGGCCTCGTGTAAACACCACTGGCGTCCAGTGGTATACCATTCCAGTGGAAAAAAAGTCGCTCCAGTCGACTGTCCCGATGAGTAGGTTTCATGCCAGTACAGTAGCCCCCACCACCAAAACTCTGAGCTGGCGTGACGTTCTGATAAATCGTACCGATCGCATCTGTAGCGTAGCGTAGATTAGTACGTAGCGTGTAAAGCGGCCTTAAAGGTCCAGTTGACGTTGATGTAGGCATGTCTCGGTGATGGGGGCATGTAAAGCGGTAGAGTGGGCGCGACATCCTGCCCACTCGGGCCTCTCACTGGTGCGGCCTTAATGTGGAGAGAGTGGAGCTACCACCCTCCTAAACCAGGAATCCTCGGGCGAGGGGGAGCCCACGCTGCCACAGGCATGCTGTAGCTGGAGCCCCCAGCTGCGAAATGCCACCGGCCGTCCCCCTCGGATTGGAGTTGGAATCGAGGTTGGTCGTGGTGATAGCTTGCCTCATATGTCGTGGAGGAAGCTGGGATACCAGCCCGTCATCTGGGAGAGTGAGCTAGAACACTCGGCCTCACTTGTGGTGCGTATGCAAACAAGTACTCTTAGAACAAGGGGTCCCAAGGCAGGTTATCCGCTTGCGGATGGCAGGAGAGGCATAGCCCTGGCGGGGGGCGAGCCCTCCTTAACACAATCGACTACAAATGACGTTGATGTAGGGGTTTGAACGTGTCCATCGATGCTACTTATCCCACTTTGGGGGTCTGGGAGGGGCGCAGCCCCCCAGCTGGGTGCGTAGGCGAGCGAAGTGGCTAGTTTATATAAGATTTAAATGTGTGCCGATAGTTGGATTTCTCGCCCGAGTAGGGAGACCTTCACAGACCTCAAGGGTCTGCTCCTATAGTGTCTATGGTTCAATAGCACTGAAGGCCGATCCCGCCCGCCAACGGCCAATCCCTGAATTAAATTCGTTTTCACTCCGCTCGCCATCAACACCGATTGTCGGAATTCGTTCGTTCAAATTTCAGTAATAAAATGTGGATCTCCTGGTAGGATAAAGTGGAAACGCCGACTCAATTAGACTGTAAACAACAAAGATATGAATATTTGCGCTCGTCAAAATTAGGTGTTCCCATGTCAAATAAGAAAGTTGGGCGCAAATGCGCCGGTTCGCGCGCATTTTGAAGGGATCTGAACCCCCCTAGTAAGAAAGGTGAGGGATCCCGAGACGGTAGAAAAAACGCTGCAAATTTTACACAAGTGTTTATTATTCTTTGATATGATATACGTTACTTGTGCAGAAATTTAATTCTGTCAATGAAAAAAATTAAAAAAAATTTTTTTTTGGATTTTATCTAAAAAAAAGTTTTTTTTGGATTTTTTGTTCAAAAATGTGTTTTTTCAAAAATTCTGTATTTTTTACTCGAAAAATATTTAACATCCTGGGATCCTTCAAAAATCCCATTTTTAGCCCCACGAATGCCCTAAAGATCGCCCCAGTGAAATCGCATCGTTCCGGGACCCCAAAAAATGGATTCTACGTCCAAAAATACTTCGAAAACGACACCTAACTCGATCCCATAGCTAAAAGCCTTAAAAAAAAAACCTCCCGTAGCCCCATTATAGCCCCATAGCGCCCCACGGGTTTGGGCGATCGGACTGAAAACCTTGCGGGCACAACTAGATGGTTAACCAAGTATTTTGTCGAAATTTCAGATTTTTTAAAAATTTCCTACTGCCCAAAACGGCCTGGACGGCGGACGGACATTTCGGATTTAGAATGTAGACCTCTTGAAACGGATAATGTCAAATTTTGAGCCCGATCGGAGTCGTCGACCCCCGTCGCGAAAACATAGGTGTATTATTCCAAGAATAATAAACCAAAATCGCTGTATTTTCAGCACTTAAGGTTTCAGAGGAGAAGGCTTGTGACATACATACAGAGAATTAGTGGTCTAAAATCTATCAGCTTCACACTGGAGGACAGGAGGATGAGAGGTGCTCCTTGCTGAAGAAATATTTTCAGTAGTTCGCATGCTACTCCAATGGCACTCTTTGAAACCAATGGACGCAGAATCGAAAATTTCGTCGCACGATCCTGGTAGTGCAGGACCCATAGTGTGGACAGAAAATCGATCAAGTCCATCTGACATCGGGCATTAAACCCTCGGGGGTAATAGACCTTACAACAACACCTTTTTGGGGCACATGTTTTTTGTCGGCACACACCACACAGTTATTCCAAAAGCACATACGACTGGATGAGTGACAAGTTTCACCATCTACCGGACCCGCAGGTGATGGTGCCGGCGCCTAGGCAGTTCACGAAAGAATACCCAATTATTGGGTTTAGCAATGTGCCTGCGACATACACACAAATCGCGTTTTCTGTAGGTATGTAATATCAATTTTCGCGTTAATTTTCAAGTTCAGTGAGTTTCGCTCAATTGAGTTCTTGTATAAGCAGAGGAGTCATTTCTCACCTCAACCAGTGAGTTGAGTTCTCGTATTATAGAAAGTTAGATTTTTTTTTTTTTTTTTTTTTCGTGAGACGTTTTGACTCCAAATTACAATTCCAGGTTGTTCAGCAGGAAAATGGAACCGCACCAGCACAACCCAGCGTGGCAGTCTGACGGACAATTTCATCGTCCTAGTCTTGGAGGTGCGCCTCTGCCAGCCCTGGTTCCGGTGGAGCAACAGTCGGGAACGTCTGGCATGTTGGTGCCGTCCACCAGCGGGGTTCTTACTCCGGAGTTCGACGTTTCCCTGGAGGAGATAATCTACTTCCAGAAGCTCCGAACATTGTCCAAATACGTGGCCCCTCTCAGGACCAGAATAATGGTGGCGAAGATGGCAAGTAGCCCGAACGCCAATTTGATCCGCCGAATGGAAAGTCTCTTGAACATTTTGACTGAAGAGAAACGCGTTCCACTAACTTATCTTACCGCTTGCGAGGCAAGGCTTGATAGACTTTACTTGAGAGCGTATCAAACTCAAAAGATTTTGGAGCCGTTAATGAACGCGTTGAAAGCCAGCATCCAGTCCCCGATGCTGAATCACACTCTGCACCGCACGTTTGGACCTTGCGTTGATCCGTTTCGCTCCGACTGGCACAGCGCATTTCCACCTTTGAGAAAACGGAAATTGGACGAACCCGAAGATAAAATTCCTTTAGCGCTTCAAGGAGAACTCGCTCGCATGGATGACAAATTCATCGCCTCTTTGGACCCCACAGGCCGAAACATCATCGGTGAAGGTTTGGATTTCATCTTTCGCCTGGACGAACCCACTCTACCTTGCCTGCCTCCGGCGTACATCTTCGTCCCTCCGGACTATCCCGCGTCGTCGCCCAAATTCCAGCTACCGACTCACGAATATTCTGGCACCGCTTTTCTCTCCAGGGTTCGTTCCGCGGTGTTTGACTCTCTCGACATAATCCCCCCAAAGGTCACCGTCTCTCAACTGCTCGACGTTTGGGAAATGGCTGTCCGTCGCTGCTGCAACTCACAACCAGAAGAGGGAAATTGGCTGTCCGTCGCTGCTGCAACTCACAACCAAAAGAGGGAAATCAACCAACTCCCCCCACAAGAGTAATCTAGAAAATGCCGCTCTGCCTCCAAGACCCTTTATCCACCAAAATTGATACAAACAAGAACAAATTTAACATTTCCTTTTAATCTGCAACGTAAAATATGCCAAGCAGTGATGCCAACTGCAGCCCAGACAAGAGCTTAATTTGGTAGCGCTAATTGCACACTTTACAAGACATTTTGATTTAGCCTGTTTTGAATCTTGAATTCACACGAGTACAGCACTAAATTTTATGGTATCGATGAATATGATCTAAAATTTTCTTACTTTTAGCCCAGTGAGGCTTCTAAATTACTTCTGATTGAGCTTCATAGTTACGTTACAGACTCTTGGTTATATATAGTTATAGTTATACACAGTTATAGGTATCTGTATGTTTTCTCTCAACTATCCCATTGCTAAAACTAACTTCTCAAACAATAACTAGTGAATAGGAAACGTTGGATTTTATGTGATTTGTACGAATCTTGCTAAGTAACGTTTTCAACTTGTCTAAGTTTTCTCATGTACCTACCGAATGTTTACCATTTCGAAGGATATTTGGTCGGCCTTAAAACATTTTACATTAACAGCATTTATTCGTTTCGTAAAAGTTTTTAACTGTCACACTGTTTAACCATTTAACTAAGCGATAGTTCCTTATGTAGTGTTAACGCTCTCTTTTATTACATTGTACTAACATTGTTGTTTGTTAAGCTTTTCAATTAAGTACAGCGTTAGGATAAGGGAATCCTGAAAATGGATTATTCATCTAAAATAGAGAACTATTATATGTGGGTCAATGGATCTCTCTCGAAAATTTCTCGTGTACTGATGCCTGGTTTGTGGGAGCTTCCGTTTTCTGTCATAGAGGTGGATCGGAAATTGCTTAATCTTGCACAAACTATAGGTACTTAAAAATTACAGCACTATCCCAAATTCTTGGAGGCGTGGGTTATTCTCCGAAAGTAGGGATCTTTGACTCTCATTTTCCGGAGTTCTTTATGTGCGATTATCGTTTATTATTATGATTATTATTATTATTATTTTTATCTTAATCTATGTACTACATTCCTTAGATCGAAAAACCATGAAAATATTACGAAAGTTATCCCAAGTTTGACCATAAAATTAAATTTGGTGAAATTTGACTGTTGAGGGTCTTTCTTCATGTGAGGGACAGCCTAATTCGGTGAAATGGGGTGAGGGTCTGACAAATTGCGGGTGAGGGCAGATAATAATATTATAGTATATATTATATTATAGCAAATTTTCACAAATTTACTGTTTTGGCTATCTTTTTTTATACCTCAGTCAATTTTCAATGTTCAACCATGGGTTTTAAATTTAACGTATTTAAAACTTCAAAAATATTTGCTTGACCGTATAGAAATAATATTATTACATATTTCGCATCTTAGAAGAGAAAAAAAGTAAAGCTTTCCAAAATTGTGATAATTTCCAGCTTATCAAGCCTGGAAAGATCACAATTAAATCAAATACGTGTCAGTACTGAAATGTTCCTAAGGGCTGTGCCTAGACAGGTTCCATGATTAACCCACAATGTGAACTAGTTGCAGCGAGTAACTGGCTGGAGTAATATAGTAACTATATGTTGAGTTGTGGGAAGAGAGCATTTTGGCAATGTATGCCATTTATTCGAAAAATGGCCATTGTATGTCATTTTAGTATGTCATTTAACATTTATGTCATTTACTCGTCTCTGATAATCACCATCACTGTCAGGAAGAAGAATAAGTTACATTGAGCTCTCATTTTGGGACCGATACCGAGCTGGTATCGATACTTGCTTAATGAGTACGGTATCGATACCAAGGCTGGTATCGCTTATCCCTACTCGAACTTGAAAGCCATCATGACTACTTCATAGATTGTTGTTGTTGTTGTTGGACTCTACTTCCTCTTGCGCTCTCAAGTACTTCATAGAGTAATAAGCTAGGAAGGTTTCACAAAGGTTACTGCCTAGCTATTAGACACTGCAGGGCTTGCATACTTCACAGGTAGGTACACCTTAACACCCGTTAACCAGGGTGCCCTACAATGATAAACATATTTTAGAATTTTTTGGTTGCTGCAATGAAAAATGAAATCCTTTTCCATTTCAGCACGTTTCACGCTGTTGCCTACGTGTCGTTAACGGTTGATGAAAGTTCAGGCTGAAGACCATCGGTCATCAAGATAGTGGAGTCGTACAGAATACAATTTCATCGCTTGGACTGTAAAAGAGAAGTATGAAAAAATTCCATTCTTTATTCTCACCTTGGGCCTATTGCACAGTAGCGTTTAATGAACAATGGAGGCCATAAAAGGGTTCATAACAACGGCCTACCTTTGTGGCAGGAAAAAAAATTTATTACGGTTTTAACTCCGCCAGAAGTGCATCCAACTCCGCCAATAGAAGGAATGAGCCCAACTCCGCCAGTGAACGGCGGATCTCGCAATTACCTGGAGCTCTTTTTCCGGATTTTTTTAGATCTCTGGGTTCCTAGATTTCTAGATGTTTTGAATTTGTGGACTTCTGGTGCTCTAGATCTCTGAATCAGAATCAGAAGCGCTGTATTTGCCGTTTTGCACAAGTGCTTTTGACAATGGTGACATGTTAATTAAACTTAGGCCGAAAGGTACAGAGTAACATTAAATGTTAATGGTAAATTGAATGAGTTAAGGGCATGTACAAGTTACGGATGCTTCACTAAATTGATGTTGAGAAAAAAGTCATAGATGACATTAGATCTAATGAGGCACCATTTGTGACAGTCGGGTTTTACAACAGATTCTAAATTTTGACACAGGCTCTTCTTGAACAGATTTTGGTAGTGCATTAATAAATTTTATTCCCCACCACAATTTCGAAGTTCTACTGACGTCCAAACGTGAGTGGGGCAACGAAAGCTGACTGGCACGATGTTACCTGTATTCAGATTCAGTAGCTCTGCAGCACTCACGTTCGTGGAGATTGATGAAGAGATAATATACAAACATATTATGTTTGTTATTCGGCAAGATTCTTCTGAGCTCTCTGCCTATCCCGCGTAGGTAGCTGTCTCCGACTAGGTGCACTCGTTGATTAGGAGGACGATCTGTTGGGGAAGGTGAAGAGGGAGCTGGAACTCGCCCTACTCGATCGACTGGACGGAGATTAGGGCTTCAAGTTTAGTTCTCCTGAAGTTCGTTGAGCTGGCATTATAACTGCGATTTTTTTAAATGAAGATCTAATATCGCCTCTTTCATGAATCGAAGTTCACGTTGCAGATTTGCTGTTTGCGTTTGCAGATTCGAACGATGAGCTTTGGCCTCATTAAGTTTTACCTTTAGATCGGCCTCCTGTCGTTCATGAACTTCATCCTGTTCCGCCAAGTTGCTGCGCATGCTGTTATTCAAGGCATCCGTGCGTGTAAGCTGATCTTGTAATTGACTTATTTCATCATGACATATTGAGGTTTCAACGGTGTGTGCCGCTACGTCGTGGTCAATTTTGTTGAGTGCCTCATTCCAATTTACGACTACACCATCAGTGATACAATCGCTTCAGCCCTGCTTGCACCAATTAAGTCAATAATCTTGTTCAGTTCAATTTTCGAGGCCAAATCGGAGACTTCACAATGAATAAAGTCCGTTGAAAAGTCATTTAAGCGCTTCTGATTCTGTCTTCTTTGGGTCGCTCGGGTGGATCGCATGGTGGTAAAGACGATTTTCCTTATTTAGTTGATTGAAGTTTGAGGGAATCGGGCGAATGTACGACAACTTACGTATCGTAAGAGAGGCTATTTCTACAATAACGCACCGCTGGAGGAAATGAGCCGCGATAGTCACACCGAAGGGCAAGGGGCCTCAGGAATTCTGTATTTCTGATATCCACGTCTCTGAATCTCTGGTGAAGCTGGTCACCTCTTTCGCTCTCCTTCTTCTAGTACTCTCTTGCCCCAGAGGTGTTAACGTCAAGGGCAAACGGATCACTGCAGTGAATCCATGGAACTGAGCAGGCGGAGAAGGTAGTCCCTACATTGACCTGATAACGCATCGCTGGCGGAGTTGGGATGTTTTCACTCGCGATTAGCCGGACTTTGGCGGAGTTGGATCGCCCCCGGACGTGCGGGTACAAATAAAGCCAAGATCCTCTTAAGAGGGATGGAGGATATGTAAAATGAGCCAACCAATTAGCAGATTGCTTGGCGCTTGCATGTAAAAAAAGCCAACTTACTTTCACAGGGCGATGTAAAAAAAGCCAAAGGACTCGTGGTGTTGTAAACGAAAAGACACAGAAGGAAGTAGTCTGTATTGTCAAGAAGGGATCTGATCCTCATGAATCATCGTACATACAAAAATATTCAAAAAGAATCGAAATCAGGTTTTTTCAAAAGTCCGTATCTACGAAACCGTTCGGAATTCGTAAAACATGTATGGGACTAAAGTTGCAGAGAATATGATTAGCTTTAATTTATGAGGGAGTAAAAAATGTTCTACGAGGCACCGTTTTTGAGTTATAAGCGAAAACCCGAAAAATGGGACCTTTAAACCCCTCCCCTTTCGCCCGCTCCACCTCCAGGCTTGGGGACTTTTAGTATGTTCATGTGCTACCTCAAATGAAGGCATTCCTGTAGGAATTCGCTGTGTGCCCAGATTTCGGACCTAGAGCTTCTTTTGGCTTCCCAGCCTGGACTACTGGCCTCCAGGTTCACACACTCACAAGACGTTGGCACACACTTTCGCCCGTTGGCTTTATTTACATAGTCCATCTCAGTTGTTGTTGGCCTTTTTTTTTACACACAACCCGTACCCCGTTAACCGTACCCCGTTAATTGGACTTACTCCTATCGAGGGATTACGTTGGTGTTTTTTGCAATCCCCCCGGACGTCCGTCCTGAAATTAACAGTTTGATGTTTGTTACGTTCAACATGGTTAATCTCCAATAGCTCCCCTTTGAAAAGAATTGGTTCTTTACCAAATTTGGCAAAGAAAGAAGAAAAAGAAGAAAGAAGAAGAAGATAGGAAGAAGAAAGAAAGAAGAAGAAGAAAGAAGAAACATTTCAATTTAATTGAAAGTTATGTTGCCGTGGGATTTTGAAATTCAAAACATTGGCCGAATTACGTTCAGAAACATTATGAGAAATAGGTATATCAATCAGTAACGTTGTTGTGTGATTGAATTTGGCAATCAACAGTTTGTGAAACCGGTGAAGGACTGACTTCTCTCCGTTTAATCAAGTTTTTAGTAATTAAATAACTATTTCAACACTGGGAGCATTTGTGCTGGCAAGTTCGCAAAAATTTACTATAGAAAGAAAAGACCCTCTCAGTAGGTACTGAAAACCATTAGCATTTCTTCAAATCTTACCCGCAGCCATAATTTCACGTCTTTGTGAGAATGACCCAGGTACCCATTTAATTACAAACTTCTAATGGTAGTATTGCAACTGTTAGTATTGCAACCAAATTTCGTTTTGTTCATTTCCAGGAACATCGTTCAGCCAATCTTGAAGTGAGAAGGACTGTGGGATCATTAAAGTTTGCTGATTAACACAAGTAAGTGAATGATTGAATTGACGAATTTTCCTTTAGTGGCTCATTGAGCGAGGAGTCATTCCTTGAGCTAGCGCTTCGCAGAGGGAGCGATTTGGTGAACAGACTCGCGGAAAAGATTCGCTCACTTTTTCGCTCCTCAATGTGTTCTCCGAACAGCCGAAGTGGGAAGGGGACCATCCTGGACAGTCAGGGCGTTCTTCAAACGAACCTGAGCAAGGCCAAACGACGCGTCCACACTAGTTCAGCTTAATTTTGCACCATAGTGCAGACGCGCCTTCACAGATGCTGTGAAGAACGTCCCAGACTGACCAGGATTGCCGACTTCCCACTTTTGGCCGTTCGGACAACAACAGAGACACTCCTGGAAGCATTGCCTGCTGTTCCGAGCATGCATTGTATCCGAGACTTCACCAGCTGAAGCCTAATGGACCCGGCACCTAAAAAGTTCCAATTTTCGTTTTGTTCATTTTCAGGAACAGCGTTCAGACAACCTTGAAGTGGACCGTGAGATCATTTGCTGATTATCACAGTGTACCGGATTTTTAACAAGTAAGTGATGATAGAATTGATGAATTTCCCTTTACTGGTTCATTGGGCTAGGTCATTCCTTGAATTAGCGCTCCGCAGCCGCTGGACATCTTCCTTATACTGATAATCACCTTTCGGAAGGAAATGGCAACCCACCGAAAGTATTCTGCCTATAAAACCTCTCAAATTTACCATTCGGAACCGGCGTTAAACAGTAGGTCTCTACTTCTTCTGTAATAACTGTTCAACACGCTCAACAGAAGTTAATAGCGAGAGGTCGACAACGCCCGTTTACGGGTATGGCGCCCAAAGAAGAAAGGGGAGCGATTTGGTGAACGAGCTCACTGTAAAGAGTTGCTCCTAATGGGTGGTTCACTCTTTCGCTCCTCACTCTGAAGACGAGTCCACACTATGCCGCGCGGCAAAGCTGAACTAGCGTGGACGCGTCGTTCGGCCTTTCTTTCTCAGGTTCGATTGGAGAACTTCCCGGGCTGTCCAGGACTGCCCCCCTCCCACTTTTCGCCGTAAGGAGAACACCAGGGACAATCCTGGACGCGATGCCCGCAGTGCGAAGCGGGGATTGTGGATCCCAGACAGTCCAGGATCGTCTGAGACTACACCAGCTGAAGTCTGATAGACTTGGAACATGCGCATCGGTCTATTTTCACCCCTCCCTTCAATCTTGCTCGGCTGGACGATCCGGGACTACTCTGGTGACGTCATCGGTAGAGTACCGGGCTACTCGGGGTCGTTCAGGACCAGTTACTCCGAACGAACCTCTTGCCAAAAGCCGAACCGAATTGAAGCAAAGGTCACAGTCTGGACGTGCCCCAAAGGTGATTTGGGATAACAATTCGTCCGATCGATCCGTTTCGAGTTTCCACACTTCAAAACTGTGTGCCCGACCAGATTCGGCATACTTAACAGTGTGGTCACTCCTTAAAGCACACTCACAAATGGACGGAAACACAGAAATGGATTTTGAAAAGGTTACAATGGCAGCCACAATTTGGGCGCGGTAAAAAAAAAAAAAAAACCTCCCTTGAGTGAGTGTAGAAAATTAATGAACTTGATTTGAAAATGATGATGTATGATCCCTCGTTTTTTAAATAACTAGGTACTTGAAGTAGCGTTCGTAGATTTGTTATTTGGGTATCGTCTGGTTGGTGGAGTTCTGAAGGCGCATACTCCACGCTCGCGCCACCATTTTGGAGGGATCTGGAGGACCGGGTTGAACCCTCTAGGATGCATGCTCAAAGCATCGAGGTAGCATCCCATCGCTTCTCTGGTGGCATTGGGGGCCGAAGAGCCTGGTCAGCGGGCTGTCGTTGAAATTGTCTCGGTACGCCACGCCTCCAGAGCTCCCAGTGGGGCGGATCCAAGGGTTTGGTTTATCCGTCAGGGTATGCCACGGCCTCTTGGACTCACGTGTGTTCGGTCATTGCAAAAGTACAACTAACATGAATAGAGCTGACTAGAGCGGCAGGGACCGCTTCATGAGGGGATATCGCATGTGTTGCGTTGAGTCGCTAACATTGAACGTAAACTGTATTTTCAACAAGGATTTGTTCAGATTTTGGAGGAAATGCTTGAATGGATGCCAGTACTGGAAGCCAGAAATTTGTTATGGGCCAATCGGTGATTTAGATAATCGAATGTCGAGTAAACTTGGCTCACCCCAACTTCCTAATTATACTTTTACTATGAAAAACGTGTCTTACAATAATTGTAACTGTAATAATTATTATTACAGTTCAGTTCCAATATTTTCTTTAATAATTTGCATTAAATAAAAACAAAAATATTTAATTACCTAATACCTTATGCTGTTTTTTTTTTAATGTATGATAATTTTTCTTTTTGTCCGTAAAATCGATTTTTATTTAAAAATCGATTTATTGGTACAATCGATTTTAACGTCCGATTAAAAATCGATTGTCAAAATCGATGTTTGACCACCGATTTTGCATCCCTATCAGTTACCGTGGTAACCAAATCTATCGGGCGGGAAAGATATTTTCCACAGAGAAGAGATTCTCCCGAACTATATAGGTATACCTAACTTTCGATTTCGACTGCGTGAAGCGCTGCAATCGCAAGCGGAGCAAAAGAAGGCACGTTGATCCTTATCACCCCAGCTTATCAGTATCACCCCGGTACCGTTAAAAAAGGTATTTTTTCGCAAAATTTGCGAACGTCAGGTTATAAAATCCCATAGTAGTAAAATTTAATATTCGAAAATGTTGGCCGTTGGCTTGAGCGCCTGACCATCGATTTGAATCTATTAAATAGATGTAGGATGTAGGATTTATAACTATTTACAATAAAATTTTTATTGTAAATAATTATAAATCCTACATCCCGACCTAAGCTTTGCAGCAAGTTTTCCAACCTCCCTGGACAACTTTTTCATCTGAAATAGTTGGTCATTTTTGGTCATCTTCATCTAGAACGGGTAGTAAAGCCTCCCACCTTCTGAGTTGCTGGTTACTCTATCAGTTTTGGAATTTGGATGAAACTAGGCCTAGTACTTCTTCATATGGATCAGTTATTTTCATTCTAATGCAGAACAACCAATGGGAGTTCAACTTTCGAAAAAAAAATATATATCCGAATAATATTTATATTATTATAATATTATCCAAATGATTTCAATAATCGAATCCTGCATTCGATTCTGCATTAAGATGTCTCATCACTACCTCATGCTCAGCCCCCCTAATAATTAACTGGTATATACCTATTTTCATTAACATTGCCTTTTTTTATTTGATTTTTTTTTTTTTTCTTCCAGACGTATCGTCATCTTCTGCTTCCTCATCTACGAACTAAGTGTTTTCCACCTGACTTGAAGGTATTTAAGCAGTAAGGGATTGGTGGGGGTTCACGCCCCGTTATCAAATTGCGTAGTCGCAACATGACCCGTCAAACAATTTCCACAGTAAACTGGTGAGAAACAAATTAGCCAAAGTGGACCCAAAATTGAAGCACCGGGGTGACGGGTCATGTTTCGACTTAGCTGATATTCGGTGTGATTACTGTAGGTGGTGTTTAGCTATAAGCAATATTAAATATTTTGGTTATACCTAGTTGAGAATGAAGTTGCCTTGATATTATTTTCTTCAGTCTAAATGGTAAAGGGTAAGTCGAAACTCTGATAGCGTATACACACGAATTTACAGAATTTATGGAAAGCTAGAAATGCAAATATATTTGCATTATATATATTACTAGAACAAGGGCTTACGTTGTAATATATATATTACTCGAACAAGGGCTTACGTTTTAATATATATATTACTAGAACAAGGGCTTACGTTGTTGGTTTAACGACATACCCGTGGTTTCGTCAGAGCGGCTAGACGCTACTGTCCGCTGGAGTCTGGGAGAGGACGAACGAAGGCCAACGCCAGAAACCAGAGAAACTTGAAACGAATTGAAAATGACTGTATTCTAAACGTTACCATTGCAGTTATGGAACCAAAATCTTATTTGACTCGGTAAGGTTGTGCGAGGACAAAAGCAGGTTAACCCTAATGGAATTTATCTGGAACTGCCTTAACTAGTCTAGCACAGTGCTGTTTATGCCACCTAAGCAGACTTTTTTGGTTTATTATTCTTGTAATGGTACTCCTATGTAGCTACTCGTGTCGGAGGTCGAAAATTCGGATCGGTTTCAAAATTTGACATACGTTTCATGACACGTAGATTCCAAAAACATAATGTCCGTCCGCCGTCCGAGCCGTTTTGGGCAGTAGGAATTCTTCTAAAAACCTCAAAATTTGACAAAATACCCGGTTTACCGTCTAGTTGTGGGGCTTCGGGAGGTTTTTTTGAAGGCTTTTGGCTATGGGATCGAGTTGGTTGTCGTTTTCGAAGTATTTTTGGACATAGAATCCATTTTGGGGGTCCCGGAACGATCCGATTTTACTGTGGGGATCTATAGGGCTTTCATGGGGCTACAAATGGGATCTTTGACCTATATTAAAGAATAATAAACCCTTGTGTGAAAGCAGTGTTTTTTCAAATGTCTCGAAGTAGGTAGTCTCAAACGTCGAACACAATTCGACCGAGTTGAGAACCCTCGTTCGTACCTAGATATTTCAACATTTCTGAGTAATCTAAGACGGGATCACGTCAGTTGATTGGAGCGTGTCATTCATCTCGTTCTGTCTCAGGTAGGCTCCCTTTCGAATTTAAGATTTCTAGCGTTCTCGGCTCCTAATTCCACAATAAGAACAGATTCCGAATGAACTGATTATGAATGATAAAAAAACATCTTGTCGAATACGTAACCTACCATTTGCGGTATTGAAAAACATCTTGTCGAGCGCCTAAACTACACTGCAGTCCTAAGAATAGATCCTGTATCTCAATTTTTGGCTGAATTGAGTTATTGGTTTTAAGCAGTTTTGGGTGGTGGTTTTTATCGAGTTTTCTAAAACTTTGTTGTGCGTCGTTTTTTGTTGCTGATGATGACCAAAGTTTTTGGTATTTGTCCTCGCCACGTTATTCAGCGAGAATGTTCCTTCAAATGAGTGCCCAACATTCAGTGTTCAAGTGAGTTTGCGATACTGACAATTATCTTGTCTAATACCTGATACCTGACAGAGATAAAAAAAGATCTATCGACGGCCGAAATTTAGCGACTAATGCAGTCTCACTTAATGCTCTGGTTAACGAAATAAAAACAGAGGGTGAACAACAGTTGTTCACCCAGTAATACTGGGGTGCGAGGTGGCCGTTCTGAAGGAACGCACCGTTATCATAGCCCGCCAGATCGAGGGCCTCGACCGCAGGTAGAGGCAAGACAAAAAAAATCTCAATTGCGGGCCTTCCTGAGCTTTCCTCAGACCTGTTGAAGGATGTCCAACCTTCTCAAATCACTCACAGACAAGGAAATTCTGGTGAAAAATGGCTACAAGCTCGATATAATTGTCTGGGGTAAACCCCTCGTCATAGCCCGTATCAAAAACGCCAGTGTGATCCCTACCATCCTGTCTTGCCCATAGCTCGGGAGTATGAAGGACCTGAGGATTTCGAGAGATATGTCCGCGTCTGCCAGAACCAAGTCGAACTATGCTAAAACTGAGGTATGTATACTCAATGTGAATCCTGATTTGAAACCCCAAACGTACTGTTCGCAACAGCAGGCTTACGATTGATGGGAAAGTTTTTTACTGGTACGGCAATGAACTGCTGTGCGGGCGGGGCCCGGGGGTGGAAGCACTGAGGGACCTCACTGGGGCGGATTTCACGGACATTATTAAATATGCAAATTTTGCAACATCGTCAACTACCGCCCGCAGAGATCAATCCTGCAATTGCAATCCAGAGGGTCACTGAACCACTCCGCCCAGCATTGAAATGACCCCGGCTTGATCACACCGTCTCTCGGCATCCTTACAACATCAACGGCCTGACCATGTGCTGCCCTATTCCTGGATTTACTCAATTTATTACAAGTTTTGATATATTCTTTCTGATTGTGACTCACTTAATAGTCCAGGATTCAACAAAGAGTCCAGATAATAATCAGATCAAAAGTTCCTAGACCCTTTCAATGACTACCACCTCCTAACCCTCTCTGCTACAAAATCAGCGGAATTTGACCGGGCTAGTGGAGGCATCTTGATCGGCGCTAGGAGCAATGTGAAGGACAAGTATGGTGTCATAACAGAGGCTCATCGCTGTAATAACTCTATCGCAATAAGTCTGAGTGTCTCAATCAACTGTGTGGAAAAACTATTCTTAATACCTATGTATATCAGTGGCAACCATTGGGATTCAGACTTGGGAGATTTTAAATCATTACGCCAGACTTGCGGCCTTGCAGGCTCTTCCCGATGAGAGCCTTCAATTCTCAACACTCAGCGCCACCAGGAGGCCTAAAGACTCAGTTTTGAACGCTCATGGAGCAAGCATGGTCGACGAGGTGGTGGAACCATTTAATGGTTGTTTAATCTGAGCTTTACTCGGATCACCAGCCACTGGTTTTCACTCTACGTCTGGGCCCCTGCCCACTGGAGCCATTGGCCTACAGGCCTCCCCGCCGCCTAAAATGGACGAAGAGTGATGACAATCACTATGAAAATAGGCTGGCTAAGGAGGTTAACGACCAGCTGGAGATAGACACCCTGCCACTGGACGAGACATTTCTGACAATTTTTTGAGAGTGTGCCCCTGCTGACCGAACCCAGATTCTCCACATTTGGGCGAGCCGTTTTCAGACGCGCGAAGGATTGCTGCTTACTGCCGCAGTGCTTGAGCCTACCACTGGGAACTAATAACCGAATTCAACTGAGCCCGAAGACCCGCTCAGGATTCTCCCCCAGTATGAAGGAGCCCACCCCTAGAAGAGCGCTGAAGCAAAGCTGCAAAAGGAGACCTCTGAAGAAAAGCAGTGGCAAAAATACAATAACAAACTAGATCTAATAACTAAACTAATAATTAGAATTATTCTAAATATCAAGCAAACAGTGAATCAAAATAAATGGGTATTAATCAACAATAATGATTTTCATAATTATTATGAGCAAAAATTGTCATCAAAGCCAACCTCATCGATGGCCTCGGCTAAGTCTTAAGTAGGTATTTAAAATGAAACAGATTTTACTGTTGTTACGAAATAAATACCATATTCATTCATTCATACCTGATACCTAACAAATCATTCATCTTCAGCGGCAGTATCACGATAAGAAACGCATCTTCAGATTGTTGACAAACAGAACGAGCGAGTCCCCAATATGCCTTTCACGTTCATTTTTATGGTAGTCAGATGGGCTTGCCAGTAGAAAGTGCACTCACGTTTATGAAAAACATATTCTGTGTTAAAGTATTGGTTGAGAAAGGAGAAGGTTGGTATTAGAAGAGAAGGCAGTGGATGTTTTCGGGAGGGTAAGTACACGGAGGACGGCCAGCTCTACCTGTTGTTGAGCCTAAAAAATATGCAAAGTAATTGAAGCTGTGCAGTAGTTACCTGAAAACATTGTCCTCGGGGTGGGCTCTTGCACAGTATTCTCTATTTGGAAGTCGCGTTTATTGGACAGGTTCATTAGGAGTCAGACTGAGTTGATCACACCTGCTGTAATGGATTGGACTCGAGCACTTGTCAAGCTCTTCTGTACCGGCGGTGTTTTGAGTCGAATTTCTTTTTTCTTGGAAAAGGATTAGGAAAATTGGAACGCAAACCTCTAGATAACGTCGAAAAGGCATCTTGCATGTGGCACTCAGAAAACGTTTGTACGAGCAGCACCCTCATAGAATTACTCAAGTATGTTGTAGTGGCCGAATCCCTGAAAGACTTTTTTTTTTTTTTTCAGTGAGTTACAAAGAGCTCACTGAGATCTTCTTGTTCAAAAAAATGGAGCAAGGCAAAGATTCAAGCAGTTCCGGGACGTCCCCTTCCACATCACAAAGCTCGGCTTCACCTTCGAAAAGCAGGACGTATGGCGAAATACTTTTACTGATTCAAGACCATAGGCGGAAAATAGGATTTAAAGAAAAGTCAATCCCTGTTCCTTCGTTGCGGGAATTTCTATCGCAAGCGTTCATTCCAGAACCTCCGCCAGAATTCGCTGCTGAGCTGAAACCATTGGAAAAGTATCGTCCCGTGAAAAAATTGTGCCTTCGTCTTCCTACCTCAGAACCCGTTTCCGATGAAGACTTGAAAACTTTGCTTGATGAATTCTTCGAGCCAGAGTCCGAGCAACCGAGTAGATCTGCAGTTGTTGCACCATCCACCAAGAATCCTCGGGCCCTTCTCTCAGAAAACTTCTTGAAGGAGTATGAACATTTCACAGCCTTGTGCGAGTCACTGATTGACCAATCGTTCATTCATGAAACTCTATCCAACTTGGACATGGGTCAGGAATTGGCCCCGAGTGAGGAGCCCCTGGTCGCTGTCGAACCTCCTCCAGCCTCTGTCGAACTCCCTCAAACCGACGAGGGCATCCAAATTGTCGGTGTTGAGCGGCCAACTCTTGGAGACGCCGGCGACACTCCAGCCCTGTTCAACACGGTCATGGACATAAACTCCATGCCGATCTTCATTCAAGAAGACACCAACCCACGACCGATCCGACCCAGCCGACACCAGAAACGCACTCGAACGATCATCTTGGCCAACAGCTCGACGCCATTTGTTCTTCACGCCGCTGACGGTTCGCCGATACACGTCAGCGAAGGCTCGATCATTTACCTTCGAACAACCTCTTCATCGGCAGCTGCTCTTCGGGACCTGGCTAACATTACTATAGTCAATCTCGGTGAATCTAACAACATCGTCACAATCTCGGATGACTCTGACGAAGACTTGTGAATACTAAACAAAAATGTTCCTGTAGTATTTCACGTTGATATCGCTTGGAAGTTGTACATCGTTCAAAATATTTGTTAAAGTATTGAGTAAAGCACCTATGGAGTGAAGTGTTCTCAACAATCTCTGACGACTCTGTCGAAGACTTGTAAATAGTAACCAAAAATGTTCCTGTAGTATTTCACGTTGATATTGCTTGGAAGTTGTACATCGTTCAAAATATTTGTTAAAGTATTGAGTAAAGCACCTATGGAGTGAAGTGTTGTTGAAGTTATTGTTGACATGTTCTCAACAATCTCTGACGACTCTGTCGAAGACTTGCAAATGGTAACCAAAAATGTTCCTGAAGTACTTCACGTTGATATCGCTAGGAAGTTGTTTATCGTTCAAAATATTTGTGAAAGTATTAAGTAAAGCACCTATGAAGTGAATTGTTGTTGAAGTTATTGTTGACATGTTCAACGTTATAAATCCGTCCTAATTTTTAAACATTGAAAAATGAGTTTATTTTTAAAATAAAAAATATGATTTTCAAAAATTAAAAAGGATTTTTAACATTTAAGACTCTAAAAGACTTTAAACATTTTAATTCTAAAGACTTTAGAAATGTTAAATCTAAAAGTCTTCAAATTAAAAAAAAAAGTTTAAAAAGATTTAAATTTAAATAATTTAAATTAAATAAAGATTAAATTTAAATAAATTAAATTATTTAATTTAAAAATGTAATCTTTAAATAATTTTTTTATCTTGTTGTTGTTGATTTCCACTTATTTCATTAATAAATAATGAATACCGTAATTGTTTTTTAATATTCTAAATTTAATTTTCTAATTTTAATTTAATTTGATTTTTTTAATTTAATTTTTATCTTTTTAAATTAAATTTATTCTTTTACAATTTTAATTTAATCTTTTAATTTTAATCTAAACCATGGCTTCTCAAAGTTTTTGGCTTGCGGACCCCTCTCACGGAACAATATCAGATATTCAGTAGATTCTACTGCGGACCCCTCTTTCTCAAGCAGTTATGATTTAGATACCTGACGCTAAAGTAGTTTGTGGTAAATAAAAGTTAACTAAATTTTTAAGTTTAAAAAAATAATATAACATTCAAATTTATTTAATCAAGATCACAAGGCAAAACAAAAACATAAATAAGAAACCCGACGGTCCGCATTCTTACCACTGCGTTTGGTATCCCCTGGTGGCTTCTGCCCTGCAGCCTGGCGTCTTATGCCACTCTAGGCCTAGCCATCGGACCCGTCGGCGACAGATCCGAAGCCGCATTGATACCGCCCTGACCACTGCTACATGTGTCTTCACCCTAACCCTACAGGTGACTTGGGACAGAGGCTTCGACCATTTTTCGGCTAGGGCCTCAGCCATTCTTTTCAGGAAATGGTCTTACAGTATGACTCATACTCCCTGTGCTGGGAGCCAACTACCCAAGGCGTGAATGATCCCCGGAGGTCTTCTGCCGCAGTATCGTATTTGCGGTGTTTCACATTGGCTGCATTCTGGGCAATTGTCGGTCAGTCAAGGGCACCATAAAGAGGAGGCGTCTGGGTTTACAACCCGGGTATCAAATTATGCCGTCTTCTCCTGGTCCGCAACTCCATGCACTTTCATGTCCCTCAGGCCCTCAGAGTTCCACGCGAGACACACCCTTTTGATCCTTTTGCCCCACGTTGATCCCGAATTTGGTCATGTGCTCGTTTGACCAGGCCGCCTTTTTTGCAGTTCAATGCGTGGTTGAGATTCATTTGAGAGTCCCAACCATCACAAAGATTGGGTAGCCCCACGGGCTCTCGGGCATACCTCACGGGCAATCCATCCCGGAATTCAGTAGGTAGCTGAGAGATCCAAGTCGTCTCTTTTAGCGGAACAACTGTGAGCCTCTGCGACGTACGGCCTTCTGCAATCCTCTTCAGAGCCCTTTTTCGAACCTGGAGTAATGTATTGACTCGGAGGAGACTCTTGGCTTCGGCGGCTGCGCTATTGAGGGATCTCTCCACCTTCTATACATCCCTCACGCGTTGTTCGGGTCAATCCATCTGATGGGTAACCCTAGGGGGCTCGCGTGGCTAAGGCTAAGCTAAGGCAAGTCTTCAACACACAAGATGGAGGGATCGAATGATCCTCTCTTGGGAGTCCTCTGGCAAGGCAAAAATTTCTGGTGGACCTGTCAAAACATGCCTTCGTTTGCTGAGAACGTTAAGCTAGCCAAAGCAATCTGGGGGCTTGTCGACGGACCTACAGTCGTAGTGATAAATCTTGTTTTAGGGATTGGACCTCGACCACCAGAAGGCAAAATTTGCCTCTATTTAATAAGACATCGGTACCATATCAGTGAACAATGTGCTGTCATGGCGTAAGTTCAAGGTGAGACTGCGTTGATTATCCAGGTAGGTAAACATTGTGATCTCTCCCCTGGTTGGTAGCCATTCCCACTAATTTAAAAAAGGGCCACCCCTGTCCGCAGGGCGTCAGCCAAGATGGAGGTGGCTCGCTCTGAAGCCGTGTAATCGACGTCAGTGGCTTTCAGTGGATCCTCCAAAGCTGGCTAGCCTGACCGTGACTTCCATTATTTCAGCCTCTTCGTCATTTACGATTTCCCCATCCAGAAGAGATGTCCGAAAGGATCGGCGGGTGCAGTCCCTCAGGGTTTCATAGTCACTGGGTGCAACCGTTAAGGTAATTGGATTCGCCAGGCAATGCCTTATTATTATTGTTAAGGTGGATTCTCATAAGGCGGAAAAAAGGCGGAAACGGCAAAGACGGAACGATCGAACGCAATCTGAATGGCTGTTTTGACAACAGTTGAGGATGGTGGCTGCCATGCCGGCGCGGGCGGACAGTGGTCGGCGGTAGACATTTTTATACCGTTTCCGTGCTCCGTCAAGCTGGACGCAAGCGCAAGGGACAGGAATATTAAATATTCTACTACTACTAAATTTTAGTACAGGTTGCAGTAATTTCGCGTCGTCTGTTCTGTTTCTTGTTGACGCTTGACGACTATACTACGGAGTAGGAATATGAATTCCGTGTCGACTTACCTGTAATACTACTTACTTGGAATAAATTCACTTATATTTACGACGGTAGGAAGTCAAAAATTTTGATGGGCGTCAAAAAAATTTGTTTTTTCGAAAATCAAATGTCCGTCCACCGCGTAGTGGAGCGAGTGGCGGACATCCCATTTCATAATCTTGAAAATTTTCTTTCGACACGAAACCTCAGTTTGTCACTAAAGAATCAAGTTTTGGAGATACTGCCCCGTAAAATGGTGTACCTAAACGTGCAAAGATTTCAACTTTCGAATCCGCTCGTTTAAGTGTGCCTTTTTTTTTGTTTATTTTTCTTAGAATAATACACCTATGTTTTCGCGACGGAGATCGACGACTCCGGTCGGCCTCAAAATTTGACGTTATCCGTTTCAAGAGGTCCTGATTACAAAACCGAAATGTCCGTCCGCCGTCCGGGCCGTTTTGGGCAGTAGGAATTTTTTTTTTTTTTTCAATCTGAAATTTTGAAAAAATACTTGGTTTACCATCTAGTTGTCCCCGCAAGGTTTCCAGCCCGATCGCCCAAACCCGTGGGGCGCTATGGGTCTATGGGAGGGTTTTTGAAGGCTTTTAGCTATGGGATCGAGTTAGGTGTCGTTTTCGAAGTATTTTTGGACTTAGAATCCATTTTCGGGGGTCCCGGAACGATCCAATTTCACTGTTGCGATCTATAGGTCTTTCATGGGGCTACAAATGGGATTTTTGAAAGATCCCAGGAGGTCAAATATTTTTCAAGTAAAAACAAACAAAAAGTTTGGAAAAAAAGTTAAAAAAAAAGGTTTTTTTTGAAAAATAAAAATCCAAAGAAAATTTGTTTATTGACAGAATTAAATTTCTGCTCAAGTAACCTAGATCAAAGAATAATAAACCCTTGTGTAAAATTTGCAGCGTTTTCCTGAAGGAGTTTGTGACTGGTGATAATCAAGTTTGAGATAGATACATCATGTTATGACTGAATTAAACTCATTAATGTTTTTAACGGATTTATCAAAATTTTATCATTTTGTTGATGTTTTCAATTTTTGTCCCCATAGTCCAAGTACTGAGTTGATGATATGTTGAAGTTGACAACTCTGTGAGTTGTTGTTCGATTTTAATTTGTAAAATTGCTCATTGATGGATTTCCTTTTATTGCACTTGCGCCAGTGAAATTAGAATAATAAAAATGATACTTGAGCGTTCCAAAAATTTAACAGGCTGGTTACGCGTTGATTAGATTTGAATGAGCTGATTGTGTTGAATTTTTATTTGTAGAGATGGACGGAAAGAAGAAAGATTGTAGATCTTCGGAAGAGTCGACTGGTTCCGACGTGTACGTCGATTATTTACGATCTGATATCGCGAGTATGCCGGTAGTTTTGGAAGAAGAGTTGTCGGATCTGGAGAGAAAACTCCTCAAGCCGGAAAATGCACCTCCTGCGACTACCCCGACTGAAAAGGTTTTTGAAGCCTTATCGAATGCTCCCTGGCTCAGAATCGGGTCCGTCGAGCAGAAAACCCTGAACGCCTATTTCGCAGAGAAGTACACCGGCAGGAAAATGACACGATTTGAGATGACCGTTTTCGACAAGGACCATCCAGACTTCGAATATTGGATGTCTCTCCCCCGTGGGGAGATTGGCAAAAACGATACTTTTATAATTTATGCCACTGGAGACACCTGCCTCACGCTGCCACCCTTCCTCACCCCCAAATTTAATCTTGAAGATTTTCAATCTTGTTTTTTGAGAGAGATTACTGGTACAATTGCCGTCGGGATGCGTGTCTCCGTCGGCATATACCCACTCGAAGAGTAGCAGCGACAATTTGAAAATGTTTCACTGGTAAGGAAAAAAGGGCCAGATCCTTTATTTTTTCATTGGGCAAGCTTTCAGGGAAGGCTTTGTCCCCTTCTTTTGGCTCTAACCAAATTACATCACACTGTCAGCCCTGAATAATTATTAACTTATAACAACGGTCAGACAGACATAAGCGCCGAACATTGGGCGGTTTGTTAGCTTGTCAACTTCTTCCGAAAACATCCATGATCAGTGAATCACATAATTTGGTATTAGGTGCGAAATTGTTCCTGGGGTGTAACGAAGTCAGCGTGCCCAGCAGCTCTGATGCTCTGGGCAAGATCGTTCCTGCCCGCCCCTCTCCTCCTCTTATCACTGGGCTGGAGGTACACTCCACCAGCTTCCCTGAGTTCTCTCCTTCACCTTGTGCGGATTGTTGATCAGCCCATCATGGACTGTTTCGCCATTTTTCCCGGCGGAAATTATGGTGATTTCTTTCACTCATGGTGTGAGTATGCAGCCGGAGCCAGGGTGGCGGGTTGTTAAGTTTCGTTGGAAAATTCCTAGTAGGTACTTATGTTGGTATCCTTGTTTTATCAAATGCTGTTGTACGCCCTTCTTCTGAAGAACACGATTTCTGTAAATTATTCTGTGGTAACTCGTTGAATATTTTATCCTCGTGCTGATTTTCGAAAGTTTTTATTTTAGTTTATTGTTTCGAGAAGTTATGAAGAATGAGTAAGAAAAGTTAGTATGAGTAACGTTAAAAGAAGTCTTGAAGAAGTGTAGACGAGGTAGGTGTTATATTAATGTAGTATAAATTCAGTGAACTGATTTTGCATTGAAATAAATTAATTCAGTACCTAATAAATACGTTACCACCTAAAAAACCTGAAATACTAAAATAACAAAATATAAAAAATACTATAATATATAAAATAATAATAAAATAATAAATAGTAAAAATAATACTGATATAATATATCAGTATATTATACTGATATAATAATACTGATATAATATATCAGTATATTATATTATAATATACTAATATATAATATACTAATAGTATAGTAATAATATGCTTATCATCATCATATCATACAATAATATAAAATCGTGTTGGCGTGTGGTAGGTGGTACGGGATAACGCGTTCCCGAGTGAGTTTTTTTACGAAAATTATGAAAAAATAGGAACCGTATAGATCAGACCTGGAGGAAGACGTCGGTCAAATCGTAAATTGGAAATTCGCCCGGGAAATTCGTCGAAAAATCGTCTTTCTCGCGTTTGTCCCACGTTTTCCACTTTCCACTCGCGCCAAAGGCCGTTTAGGGGGTGGAAAAAATTACGAAAAAATACGAGCCGTATTGATCAGACCTGGAGGAAGACGTCGGTCAAATCGGAAATTCGGTGAAAATTCGTCGAAAAATCGTCTTTCTCGCGTTTGTCCCACGTTTTTTCGGGTTCAAAAATACCCAGTAAGGAGCAGTTTTTTGGCTATGGTATCCGCGAGCCAAATGCGCCTCAATCTATGGCCAAGCCGATTCCGAAGTCGGATTTCAAAAAAACCGAGGGGGAGGGGGCGACTTCACGGTGAGAAGACAATTGGATCGTTTTAATTCGTGCGGGTTCTGCAGGCTCACACCCGCCTCGCTCACACTACCTCTCCCCCCCTCCCCCCATCGACCTTCCAGCACCCTATACAAATTCAGGGGGGCCTTACTTCGCTCAGCTAATCATTTTATCGGCCATTGGATTCTAAGTCCGAAAATACTTCGAAAACGACACTTAACCCCCACACCATTTTAGCCCCATACCCCACGGGTTTTTTTCCTGTGAGTTTTCAAATTTAATTTGATTTCACTAGCACTTTGACAGGGAGGGGGGAGGCTTTCCTCGCTCGGCCGATCATTTTTTCGGCCAGTGCGGGCTCGCTTTGCTCAGCCACCCACATAGGTAGTTCTATTATTATTATTATTATTATTATTATTATTATTATTATTATTAATTCGCGCGGGGTCTGCAGGCGGGTGATTTGAGGAACACGCGGCCCGCCAGGCCGCAACGACCGCCCCGCCAGGGCAGAACGATGGGGGTTGGCTGGCGAAGAAACAATAATTGGATCGTTTTAATTCGCGCGGGGTCTGCACGCCTGCATGCCGGCGGGTGAAAACTCCGTTTGGAACTTTTTATTCTGGTGAGTGATGCCCGATGCCCGTGTTCCATATAATAACACGCGGGACCTTAATAAGTTCAGATATTGTCCCGAAAGTGTCCCACGAGTGTGAATTTTGGAACTTTTTATGAGGGGAGGGCGTTTTCCTTGATGTTGGGGTTCCAACGTGTCCATCGATGCTACTCATCCACTAGGGGAGCGAGCGAAGCGAGCCGGAGAGACTAGTAATATATAATTCAGTGAATTGATGTTGCATTGAAGTAAATAAATTCGGTACCTACCTAATAAAATTTATTTATTCGTTGGGAAATTAGTACGTACTTATGTTGGTATCCTTGTTTTTTCAAAAGTTACATCGGTTAGGTACTGAATTTATTAGGTACTTATTTACATTTAATGTAAATAAGTACCTAATAAATTCAGTACCTAACCGATGTAACTTTTGAAAAAACAAGGATACCAACATAAGTACGTACTAATTTCCCAACGAATCTTGGTACACTCATAGAAGACAACTATGGGAATCCATTTTGTACATGTGTTCCAAACCGAGCACGAAGACATATTGGACCACCCGTAAGGTATGAGACCGCTAACAGCTGGCCTCCAAAAATATTGCGTGTTCGGGGGGGATCGCGTAGGGTTATGTAATTATTTAATCATTATTTACTCACCCTACACACTGTACGTAAGTCTGGCACGACATTATCATCTACTAAATTTAAATCCTGTTGAATTAACTAAGTTATACCTAAGTCTTACCGACCCGCCAACCTGGCTCCGGCTGCATACTCACACCATGTTCTCTCCCCCAGGAACAATTTTGTACCTAGTACCAAATTACCATGGATTTTTTCGGTCGAAGTTGACAAGCCAACAAACCGCACGGACAGGACCACCCAGGCCAGGAGGGGCGGGCCCAGCAAAAAAAGTGGCAAATTGTGAATAAAACATGATTCTTTGCACATTTCTGCCTATAACTCGGGAACGGTTCGTCCGATCTTACTTTTGGTTTATTATTCTTGGAATAACCAAGAATAACCACCTATGTTTTCGCGACGGTGGTCGACGACTCCGATCGGCCTCAAAACTTGACATTATCCGATTCCATAGGTCTACATTCAAAATCCGAAATGTCCGTCCGCCGTCCGGGCCGTTTTGGGCAGTAGGAATTTTTTTAAAAATCTGAAATTTTGGCAACATACTTGGTTTACCATCTAGTTGTGCCCGCAAGGTTTTCAGTCCGATCGCCCAAACCCGTGGGGCGCTATGGGGCTAAAATGGGGCTACATGAGGGGTGTTTTGAAGGCTTTTAGCTATGGGATCGAGTTAGGTGTCGTTTTCGAAGTATTTTTGGACGTAGAATCCATTTTTGGGGGTCCCGGAACGATCCGATTTCACTGTGGCGATCTATAGGGCTTTCATGGGGCTAAAAATGGGATTTTTGAAGGATCCCAAGAAGTTTAATATTTTTCGAGTAAAAATTAAAGAATTTTTGAAAAACCACATTTTTGAAGAAAAAATCCCCCCCAAAGTTTTTTTTTTTGAAATATAAAAATCAAAAAAAAAATTTTTTTATTGACAGAATTAAATGTCTGTACAAGTAACCTATATCACAGAATAATAAACCCTTGTGTAAAATTTGCAGCGTTTTCTTTTTTTAATCAGAAAGCTGATTAAATTTTATATAAGTAACGGCACATTGCATGTCCATTGAAACAACAAAAGTGCCGTTAGTATTCGTCGAAAAGTGTGGAAACAAGAAATTTGACCATCTACGACCACGTTTTTCAGAAAACGTTCTTCTTTCCCTCCCTTATCAAAGCTCAAATCGAAATTTCACACCGAATAGCTGCGACGGGGCATTCAATCAGCTTTCTCGAGAAGAAAATTAATTTGGAATCGGACCAATAGTTTCTGAGCTACAACCGAAAACATTCTGAAAAACGACGTTTTTCCGTGCTTCCGCTCTCTGCACGGTGTCAGATTGGATTCGTATTTACGGCTGTAACTTAGCAGCTATTCGGTCAGAGAAACATGTGACTAGTGAAATTGTCATACGGTGTCAAGGTACCTTATGTGGGGGTTCGGGGGACCGATTGTGGTGTTTATTAGTGTTTTTAAGCTTCGAAAGTCTGGAATACGAAGATTTTGGCTTAGTTAGATAAAATGGTCAAACTTCAGCACGCTCTAACGGCAAAACGGAGAAAGCTAACGAGGCGTTTTTCGTCTCATTTTTTTAGGAAATTTCATCAGCTTTAATTTCGTATAGAGTAGTCATGTCGCTAGGTAGCATGGTTTCCGAGTTAATGGCAAAAAACCAAACATTTTATGGTTTTTTGCCATTTTCATGGTGAAGCCTTATCCGAATCCAGTAGATAACCAAATTTTCGGATTCAGCACCCTCAAAAACGTACAGATCCGTCGAGAAAAATTCTTCAGGTGTTTTTTCTCAGATTCACTACTTAATTTTGGACAACTAATGACTGGACTATGGTTAGAAAAAGGTAATTGTCTGCGCTTAGGTATGTCTGTCTGACCACTAGAACAACATTAGAGCTAATGTACTCTATCTAATGTACTGTAGCTAATGTACAACATTAGAGCTAATGTACTCTGCGTTCGCAGAGTAAGTTCTGGCCGTTCGGATTCGAATCAGAACTCGAACGCTTCCAGGAATTAAAATAGACAGAACTTCGGTCCCTCGCCAACGAAAAAGTAGTCCCTACGAATGTTACCTCCACGAGGTCACAGAAGGAATGAATCGCGGAAGCGTAACTTTCCACAATCGAGGAGGCAGTCGGAATCAACTCTGGAAGTTCCTTCTCAAAAAAAATCAGAACTGCCACAATCGATTCCGAACGATTCTGAACGAGTTCTGCGTTCGCAGAGCATCAGAACTTGAGTGTTTAATTCCTGGAAGCCGATGTACCCCCACCACCGGCCATTGCGAAGGGCCCTACCGAGCATGCGCCGAACGGTTTATAATTACCAGAATAATAATAATTATTATTCAGGACTGACGCTGTGATGTAATTTGGTTAGAGCCAAAAGAAAGGGACGAAGCCTTCCCCGAAAGCTTGCCCAATGTCAAAATAAAGGACCTTAAACCAACTATCTGGCTCTCTCTTCCTCACCAGTAAAATGACCGCAGCCAGTCAGCTCCATTGTAACAATGGGCTCGGGAACCGAACGTCGACTGATACTTTTTTCTGAAAGAACTTCATAATTTGAAGGCATAGCAGTGAGTATTGGGCTCCTACGGTGTAATACAAATTTCCAGGGCACTGTCGAAAATTTCAACTTTGAATCTGGAGAGAAAAGTGGCGCTACTCTCTCATTGGCTGCTACACGGCCGCCATTTCCGCCTTCACCTCCGGCAGATTCCCGTCGTTCCCTTCTTATGCTAGCGCACTCTGGCGGATTAGTAAAAGTGTCACCGCGGGAAAATTCAAAACGCCAAATATTCACTAGTGATTTCCTCTGCTCAGACACCTAATTTCTCAGTGCTAACTGTACTGAGTACTTTGTTCATTACTAGTTCAACTATGTTCCGCCGAATTTTCCCATTTCTCTGACCTAGTTCCTTGGCCATTTGAAAACGCTGCAAATTTTACACAAGGGTTTATTATTCTTTGATATAGGTTACTTGTACAGAAATTTAATTCTGTCAATGAAAAAATTAAATTTTTTTTTTTTTTTGATTTTTATATCAGAAAAAATTCTTTTTAGGGGATTTTTTTTTCAAAAATGTTTTTCTTTCTTCGAAAATTCTTTATTTCTACTCGAAAAATATTTAACCTCCTGGGATCCTTCAAAATTCCCATTTTTAGCCCCATGAAAGCCCTATAGATCGCCACAGTGAAATCGGATCGTTCCGGGACCCCCAAAAATGGATTCTGCGTCCAAAAATACTTCAAAAACGACACCTAACTCGATCCCATACCCCAAAGCCTTCAAAAAACCCCTCCCATAGCCCCATTTTAGCCCCATAGCGCCCCACGGGTTCGGGCGATCGGGCTGAAAACCTTGCGGGCGCAACTAGATGGTAAACCGAGTATTTTGTAAAAATTTCAGATTTAAAAAAAAAAATTACTACTGCCCAAAACGGCCTGGGCGGCGGACGGGGGACGGCGGACGGACATTTCGGATTTTGAATGTAGACCTCTTGAAACGGATAATGTCAAATTTTGAGGCCGATCGGAGTCGTCGACCCCCGTCGCGAAAACATAGGTGTATTATTCCATGAATAATAAACCAAAATGAAGCCGTCGTTTTGGCTTACCTCGATTATTATTTCAACTACCTACCCAACGGCTATACTCTATACATACATTTACATAATATGTAATACTATATTATACTTTAACGGTTCAGTAACACTCATACTTTTAATTTGAATTCGTACTATGACATAGTATAAGAAATTACTTTGTATAAGAAATTAATTAAAATTCGTTTCTGAATCGGTGATTATTTTTTCCGGAGACCTATTTGTGATTCATACGTTGACTTATGGAGTTTTTGGGAATAAAAGTTGTATTGGGTGTAAGTGAATAATGAACAAATTAGAGCCCCGTCGCGTCAGGCGGATTAGGCCATCGATTTTGGCGTAAAACTCACTTTTCCCATTTTTATGCACATGAATAACAAGATGTTGAGTGAATGAATTTTTATAAGGATGCATGAGCCCTAGACTAATGATCCATGTGTCCAGTTCCTTTGTACTTGAAAAGGGTGTCGTGCTGGAAAACGGTGGGGTAGTTCTGATTTTTTGGTGTGTTGTTAAGACCCGCGCCCATCTTTGACCAAGTTATCAATTTTAAAAAACCTTGTGCCGCCTTCTAGGCCAGTCAAAATCGGCACTAAAAATCGCTATATTCGCAAAACGAGATGTATCTCTGATTTTTTAGTATGTTGTTCGGACCCATTAGGGTAGTGTTTACCCGATTTCGCAACTTCCCAAAAGCTGTGCTTCACGCGTAGCACACGAAAAACCGCGATGTTATCGGCCTTATTTCAGTTTTTGCTCATATATCTAATTAACTACGCATTGTCCGACGAAAACTACTATATGAGTTTTTAAATAGCATTAAATGTGTGACAATTTAAGCCCAACCGGAGCTGTGTAGGTCAATTAGTTTCAGAGTTATGGCACTTTGAAAATAGGCAATTTTTCCAAAATGTGAACATTTTAGTTGAAGACCTGAAAACAGCGGAAACACGTTTTTCAGAGCGTTTTCGGCTGTAGCTCAAGAACTATTGGTCCGATTCTGAATTTCTTTTCTTCTCGTGAAAGCTAAATAAATTCCCCATCGCAGCTATTCTATGTGAAAGTTTGATTTGAGCGTTGATAAGGGAGGGGCGGGCACGGCAAAAAAGTGGCAAATTTCGAAAAACCGTGTTTCTTTGCACATTTTTATCTATAACGCGGGAACGGTTGGTCCGATCTTACTTTTCTTTCTTTTTTTTTTAACGTGAAAGCTGATTAAATTTTATACAAGGGACGGCACATTGCATGTCTATTGAAACAATTAAAGTGCCATTCGTATTCGTCGGAAAGAGTGGAAACAAGATATTTGACCCTCTACGACCACGTTTTTCGGAAGATTTTCTTCTCTCTCTCCAAGACTATTTCTCCGATCGAAATTTTATTTCCCCCACGCTTTTTAAAAATTTAAAAAATTTAATTTAATCAGCTTTCACCTAAAAAAAAAGAAAAGTAAGATCGGACGAACCGTTCCCGCGTTATAGATAAAAATGTGCACACGTTTTTTTTTTTTTTTTTTTTTTTTTTTTTTCGAAATTTGCCACTTCTTTGCCGTGTCTGCCCCTCCCTTATCAACGCTCAAATCGAAATTGCACACGGAATATCTGCGATGAGGGATTCATTCAGCTTTCACGAGAAAAAAATAAATTTGGAATCGGACCAATAGTTCTTGAGCTACAGCCGAAAACGTTCTGAAAAACGGGCTGTCTTCACGTCTTCAACTAAAATGTTCACATTTTGGAAAAAATGGCCTATTTTCAAAGTGCCATAACTCTGAAACTAATTGAACTACACAGCTCCGGTTGGGCTTAAATTGTCACACATTCAATGCTATTTAAAAACTCATATAGTAGTTTTCGTCGGACAATGCATAGTTTATTAGATATAGAGCAAAAACTGAAATAAGGCCGATCACATCGCGGTTTTTCGTGTGCTACGCGTGAAGCACAGCTTTTGGGAAGTTGCGAAATTGGGTAAACACTACCCTAATGGGTCCGAACAACATACCAAAAAAATCAGAGATACATCTCGTTTTGCGAATTAAGTGTCAAAATTGACTGGCCTATTCGGCGTTAGCGAAGAGAGAAGTATTTTTAGACGTAAAATCCAATTTTGGAGACCCAAAAGCATCCGATTTCACCGTGGGGATCCATGGGGCTTTTGAAGGATGCCAGGACGACGAATAAGGACCTGTTTTCCGAGTAATCTTGATAATTCGTTTTTCAGGGTCCTTCTCACGTCCAAACACTTGACATAAACATTTAAAGACAAATTTATTTAATAATTAAATATTGACCAATATAAACAGATATCTATTTACCATGGGCCTGAGGTTGAAATGCCTAGAGTTGGAAAGAAATGAAAAAGCGGGGTCTTACGTGAGAAGAGGTGGAGGGGTGATGGCGAAGAGGGCCAGAAACGCCCTGTGCCTCTCAGCTCAGTGCTCAGCCAGTCTGGCTCAGTGAGCCAGATGCTCCTCTAGCGAGCCTTCTTTTTTTTAATCGTTGATAAGCTGTGATTATGTACTTAACAGAAGAAATGTGCAAAATGCACAAGAGAATGAAGCGCTATTTTGTTTGTATAGACGGTAACAACTAACAAGCGCCACTTTTATTTATTTCTAAATATAGACGCTGTTATTTTTCTCGTTCACCTCAATATAAGGTTCACCTAGGTATTAATAGTGAGGTAATTGTTTGTGTGTTAGGGTGTGTGTGTGTGTGTGTGTGGGGGGGGGGGGGGTCGAATTGAATCGCCTGGGCAGGTCAAAACCGCTCATCCGCCCCTGCCAGTCACAGATGAAGTCGGCGGTGAGATTGTGACCGTCAGTGCTCCAGTTCGCGAGAGAAGCTGAACTCTCTCACTCACACCACCGACGGTGGCGCTTCCCGTGCCCGCGATTAAACCTCGAGCAGCAGGCCGGCGAATTTAACTATAGTGTGGCCCATGCCCCAACACGTTTCGTCACACAAAAATTATACTGCTAGTTAGTTTAAGTTCTCTCAGACAAATTCACACTTTTTCAGTTTCCGCTCTCGATACGTCAGTGAGGCGTCGGTTTACGCTCGAAGTCAAAAATCTGTTGGGACGACTATTCCATTAGGAATCGGTGCCCGCAAGTACACATCGTCCAGGGAACTTTTTCCCCCTACTCAAATACAGGGACCGAATCTCCTGAGACGGGTTTTATTGAGGTTCGGGGGGGAAGGCTCTCCACGCAAAATGGGGTTGTCGACGAGGGGAAAAAAAGGTTCGCACAATGGAAGGTCCTGAACAATGAGATCGCATCGATCCCTAAGGTGAGCGTGAAATAACTTTCCCACCTACCGACAATTTAACGTTGTTGGTCGCTAAGTAAAGAAGGGAGGAGGGGAAGTCCGACTTTTTTTTTTTTTGTCTCTCTCCCTAAACACTGCCAAAACGGGGACTGAGTGGTAATTTACCTTTCAATCACAGCGTTGGAATCGGTCGTCAAACTCCTATCTATCATCGAGAATTCCAAACGGATGGTCGACTTGTTGAGAGGACACATTTTGTTCGTGTGCCCTACAAGGGTGCAATTTTCACAAAGATAATGAGCTCCTTTAATGATTTTTTAAATTGTTTTTCCTGCAAAGGTCGTCCTTCGAAAGTTACGAAAATAGGTCCACATTGCAGAAAACCCGTCTCTCTCGCATCTATGCAAGTCAGCCAACTTTGCTACGCGAAAAGCCGACCCCAAAAATCGAAAATCGGGTTAATCATTAGAGAAGGTCATTGGAAAATTGAGCATCGAGGTTATTATCAAAGAAGGCTATTCGAAAATCGACCAGGGCCCAGTGTTTTTATTCCGATTCCGTTCAGATTTATTATTCAGCGCTCTGGCGGCTCCATGCACAACTACTCGACGCCCAGGCGAGGTGTGACGTCACGTACCCTCTGCTTTCAGTTCAAAAACCAACATTTCTAAAACAGTTCTGCTCGTAATTATGCGGATTTTCGAACTAAAAATGTGTGCAGGGGGGTTTTAATGGGTGCTGAATCCGAACATGTTGCTAAAAATGATGAATTCCGACCTTTTCAAGGAGCCCATTGTGGGATTTGAAAGATCCGAATGAGGCCTACCTGGAGACTGAAGTGAAGGCGTTCGGCGCGTCCACACTGTGGACCATTGGTTCGATCGTAGAACGTAGTCACATTGTACGATAGTTTTGTATCTGCCACTTGGAGGGCCGCGGGGAAGTTGGTGATGGGGCACTCCCTCACCAGCGCTAAGGGAACGGCCAATAAATGGTATGAAGGCGAATGCCGCGAGGCCAGAAAAGGTTTGAAACTGTTGCTGAGAGGTGCTCGTCGGGCGCAGTTCACTGAACCCAGTCTGTCTGCATTCCTCCAGGCCAAGAAGAAGTATAATCCATCAAGAAAACTGCCATGAACAAGAAAACAAATCCTGTAAGTGTGTGAGAACAGATAGAGTTGAGGAGATTAGATATCTGGGCGTTTCTTTAGACCAACATCTAAAATGGAAGAGTCACATCAATGGACTTGTTGCTGGAGTTAGGAAAACATTTCACATCTTCATTATTCTTAGAAACTGGCTAGATAATAGAAATATTACGATGGCGTACTACGCATTTGTTCATAGTTTAATAATATATGGAGCACTTGCATGGGGCGGTGCATACCCGAATAATAATTATTCTGGTATGCACCGCCCATTATTTCAGCTCCTTGACCGTGGCAATCAACACAGTTTTACAAATAGCATTGAAATCGAACAGGCGCTCATCCTCTGCGAACCTACATAATATGTATGTGCTATATATTATATAGCACACTTGAAATATTAACTCCAACTTATATAATATATAAGTCTATATATTATATAGACTGGCAGTGTATGTGTACAAAATTAAAGATTTTTTCCAGAAGTGTCAAAAAAGTAGGTTCACGAGATTGACTATGACTAGCATGCTGGCAATAGAACGCTCTAAGAGTGATTTCTATACCAGACAACTGTCATGGTTGGCACCCGCTGTATTTGAACGTCTCCCGTATTCAATTAAATCCGCAACATCTATAGGCCCCTTTACACGAGCAATTTTTCCCTGCAATAATTGCGTGCGAGAAGTGTTGCTCAGATTTAGTGTTGCTCGTGTAAATGTGACATGCAACACAATGCAATTTTTCTCGCCCTGAAAAATTGCAAGCAATAATTGCCGAGTGTTGGCCAACAGTTTTGGGTCCACACACGCTCGGAAGGTGTTGCGTTGTGTTGGAAGTGAAGTCCATGGGGTTCGGAAAATTGCTGCAATTTTTTATTGTACAACACAACGCAATTATTGCATCGCTACATGTTGATGCAACACGAGGCGATTTTTCACCGCAATTATTGCCTTGTGTTGCGTACAACTTTTCTAGTGCAATCTTTTCGAATTTGTGCAATTATTGCAGGTAGAAATTGCTCGTGTAAAGGCCCCTTAAGGACCAAGCGCAAATACAAATCTCATAATGCAAAAATTTTAAGTTTTAAGGGGAATAGATCAGGGGCATAATTAGTCTTAGTTACTGTAGTATAGTTAGACTGTAATTTACGATTACTGAAAGGACCTTGCAATTAAAAATATAATCTATATATATAAAAATTAATCAGTATTTTGTTGCTGATCGCATAACTTGAGAACGGCTGGACCAATTTCAATAATTTTTTTTTTATAATGTTCGCAAAAGCTTAAGGAAGGTTTTGATGAGCTACAACGTGTGTCTGAAACCCATCGATCATACGATGCATGTATGGGATGTGTGGGATGTATGGGATGTGTGGGATGTATGGGATGGTGTATGGGATGTGTGGGATGTATGGGATGATGTATGGGATGTGTGGGATGTATGGGATGATGTGTGGGATGTATGGGATGATGTATGGGATGTGCGGGATGTATGGGATGTATGGGATGGTGTGTGGGAGGTGTGGGATGTATGGGATGTATGGGCTGCATATAATTGGTGATAGACGGGAATTTGATAATTCACTAGGATAAATCTTTAGAAGTGCAGCGAAGCGCGCCAGGTCAGCTAGTAATTATATATATTAATATAGTACCTATTGTAAAGCGTGTTCATTCTGTAACGAGAGCTGATAGAGACGGGCCTGGACGGGTCGTAGACCTTTAGTAAGTAACCTAGTAGTAGTAGTAATCAGTACCGTACCCGTGCATTCATGTCAAGCCCAATCCAGCTGGAGAAGTGGGAGCAGTTCAACCAGGGCACTCCCCCTCCCTCTGACATGAGTTCTACCCTTTTCACTGACGTGGGAGACCCGATCATGGACATGGAGATAACGCAGGCGGAAGTTATGAAGGCGATTGCACGTGCAAGGGCCAGGCAAGGCTGCAGGCATCGATGGAATTGGCCCAGACTTCTTCAAAGCCCTACCCCAGAACTGGCTCTTCTACTTGACCAATAGCGCCGAACCATGCGTCCACGCTAGGAACCGGATCGACTGAAGCTGAATCTTGCCGCGCGGCATAGTGTGGGCGCCTTATCCTCTGATAAGACAGGTATCAAAATGGGCAGTCATCACTTCCGCCCAAATCCTCTGCCAACCTTCATAAAAACCCGGGACCAACAGTTACTAATCCTATATTCCTATGCAGTTTTCGAGTTGCGTTTAGTATTTGACTATATATATATATATTTTAGAGACTTACAGTTGTTGAGTTGAGTATTTTTCTGTACGTTAGAATGAATCACAAAGGATTGGTACCCACACGGATTACACCATCAGAATAATGTAGCTTTTAATTTATAAATTGTCCAAGTGCTAATTATAATTCACAAGGCTTCGAGGTTGAAACTCAAGTTTAGGACTAATGGGGTTGGAGAGCGAAACTCAACGGGGTGGGGGGGGGGGGGGGGGGCTTAAGAAAAATATCGATCAGGTTTTTTTTTCTTTTTTTTTTATATTAAGGAACGTTCGGAGCAGGGGAGGGCCATTAGCCTGTCCATTATCGAAGGAAGTAAAAAGCGCTTATGCCCCTCACAGAAAGGGGAAGGGGATTAATTCTGCCATATTAAGAGGATGGATGGTGCAGAAGAAGCGTAGGAGGTAGGTCGCCGCCCCCAAGGTGGGTAATGTCCTTAGTTCGAAGTCACCCCTCCCATGGCACCCGGGAAACGGGACAAGGTTTTTTTCTCAGGAAATTTTTTTCCCCCAGCGTCGGCTACTTTCAGAGGGGACGAGCCCAGACTTTGGTCTTCGTTGGTATGAAACCCCTAAAAAGATCAGCGTGATACTTAGAACTACGATTTGGCCACAATCTGCGTGATGTTCCTGGTTGGACGGTCCCACCATTGCCAACACCTAAGGTGAAGAGAATCGCCGTAGATACCCGAGTATTTTGTTTTCGTACGCCGGTATGGGCAGTATTATCTATAATAGATGAGCATCGAATTCACGATGTAACAAGCTCAAATAGATCGGTACAAGGATTGTCAAATGATGTCGATATTTTAAAAATTCGTTAAAAAAATGAATTAAAAAAAAAGTACCTTATCTAAACGCATCACGCATCTACGGATTCTATTTTGACGCTTCAAAATGCATTCAGAAGATTGAGCCGTTGTAACTCCGCCAATTACTCAACGCCACATTATTAATGATTGATCTAGGAACATACCCTCTCATAGGTACGTACACATGTAAGCGGGTGGGTAAACCACCTACCTGTCAACCTGCGGAGGAAATCAGCCCGTCTGCACTGCCGGGAGCACCTGGCAGAGGCCCCACGTAGTTTGTTCTCATCCGTAGTCTCTCCGCCCACTGTTACGATTGTAGGTGCCAACAGTTCTTTTCAGAGTTAATAACTCTTGGACCGTACACCCCTGGATCCAGGACACCCAGAATATCGCCTCTCGAGGCCCTCAGCGTTGTTTTCAGACGTTTCCCGGCTCGCTTTCCCACAACGTCACGCCTCTCAAGGCTCCCAGCGAACCGTCCTGCCTTGTGTTCACTGGACCCGGGTTCGGCTCACCATCAAGCAGCCCACGACTACCTTCGGCCTCGTGGTTCCCGCCCCTCAACTGTCTCACCCCAAGACTCTGTTTGCTAAGCCCGTCCCCAAATCCACCCCCATAACAATTGTACAGTAGGAATAGGTTCGGCGTTTTCAGTTTGAATCATAACGGCCCGTGCAGCGCCAGCACAAACACCATTACGACCCATGTGCTCATTTGGAGTACACATCCCTTCTTTTATATACCTATACATTCTCCCTGTTATTTTTTTTCTAAGAGTATTAATACCTAAGTAATTATTAATAATTAATAGTAATTCCCACTTAAAGAATAACAATCACCTGCAATATTCGAATCAATCAGCTTCATAAGTAGGTCATTTGGAAACTGGCAGAAATCAACCACTGATTTGAATAATTTCGTTCCCGTTAAACCGGCCCAGGAAACTCGGTGTTGAAGGGACGAAGGGTTTTATTTCATTAGAGCTGGTAATAACTTTCTTTTTTTAGACTCGCGAGAGGAAGAACCAGCGGATAAATCTACTAAACTCGTCGGCCCCAAGTTTATCTCAAGTTCTAAAACGCTTTGACATTTCACTTCCCCCTCCCCTCTGCCACTTTTGCTTATTCCGGCTTTTCCCTCTAAAACTGTATTAATGCTAATAAACTGTTCAGTTCGAGTCGATCGGCACTTTATATACTTGGTGTCTGGAGGATATTACAAGTTGAAGAGGTTTTTGAAAATTGATTAAATTAAATTTAAATTAATTAAAATTGTTTTGACAACTTTGGGGAGCACTTGGAATTTGTTTTTCATCACTTTATTTTTTTCATAGTGAATGTTTTTTTTTTTTTTTTTTTTTTGCATTTGGAAGCGTCAAAATAGAATCGGTAGATGCGTGATGTGTTTAGATAAGGTAAACTTCCAGTATAAACTTCCAGCATCGTGACCAGGAAGCCCTCTAATTCTCTAGCTTTCCGAATTAATCGGGCTCCCAGATCGCGCCGCCGGCCGAATCATTTAACTGGCCGGCTATTCTTATGATCACTAATTAGAATGTCACACTCAAACGCATTTTTGATTGGGACCGAGGACCGGGCCTCCCCTGGCGACATTTCGTCTGGGGAAGCCAGGTCAGCGGACCCAATAAATACGCGAGAACCCGTTGCCCAGGCAGCTGTTGGGAACAACTCCTCTACTGCCGCTGGGAGAGCGGGTTTTCATAAGACGTGGTCAGCGGGCCCGGCCTTTTTTGGCGACAATTCGTCTGAGGAAGCCAGCCCTCTGATTAACTTATTAAATACGGATCCAGGGCGAAATAATATTGATGCTGACCTCTGAACTCCCATCCGAAAACCAACGCATTCCAGATAACCAAGACACTTCCTGCCGATCTGGAGATAGAAGGTTTCCCCTCCATGCCTCGATACATCCTCCTAGGATAGCAGATCACGACGATTAGCGTAATGCCCTAGATTGGAGAATTCAGGTAGGTACTTCACCTTCCTCCAAAGATATCGGGAGCAAAATCCCAGTAACGGTGGAGGCCTTCCCCCAAACACGACACAAATATTGATAGAACTGAATTGAATTTAGGAACTTAATTTGTGCACGTAGGTACACGTCCAACACCCGCATTATTGCGTGAACCTACAACAATTCCTGCCATCTCAACCGCTTGGAGTGCAAACGTTCTTCTTGGAAATCTACCTTCATCATGAAACTTGAAAGTTATTAACCCTGTCCCAGAAACACCGTTTGATTATTTAGAGAACACTCAACTAAAAAAACAGACGAGGTAAATAATGTACCATACAATGGAAACAACGTAATTTGCCTTACAACTGTTCCAAATATAATATATTGTATATTATACACTTTCACGAACTGGCCAGGTTGTGAATGCTATTACCGTCCCGACAGACATGAATGACAGGCTGAAAAATCTTATTACCTGCTTTAAAATATTATCCCAATGAGAGAGAACCCGTTTGAATACTTGTAACGTGTAACTTCGTTAAATATGGAGGTAAAAAAAAAAAATCCAAAACGAGCGACGGGTTTTCTCGGAAACGCTTTCATTTCCATTGTTATTATATTACTGATGCATGAAATACTGACGCGGTACAGAATAACCGTTGTGTCGTTGGACTTTATCCGAGGTCAAATTAATACAATGAATTTTCACTTAACCCTTTCAACAAAACGTTAACCCTTAAAAACAAAACGTTTCTCACGCAGCGATGATTTCATTCTTTTTTTTTACGTCAGATAACATCAGAAAAACAAACGAATTTGAGGTATTTCTTGCACAGTTGAAGTCTAGTTTTACAAATAAAAAATAAAAATCAGCAATCACAGCTTTTGACATGCGGCGAAGAAGTGCTCACTTGTTGAATCGGTTTAACAGTCCCGTGGAGTGGCAGTAACTCAGCTATAAACTCCCTCCTATTCTCAAATCCCCCTTTAACCCGAATGTCTCACATTAACCTGAACGAGGATATGTACGAGTGGTCTTCCATTACGACAATACGGCGAACTCACGACAACGCGCAGCGCCCTCCGTCAGTGGCACTACGGAGGAAGAACTTACAAAACGACGTTTCAAGTTCTTACAAAGAAGAAATTAGAAGAAATCTTACTTTAGAAAATCTTATTAGAAATCTTACTTAGAAGAAATTTTCTTCTATATCGTCATTTAAGTTCTAACACTTAATAACCATTGTGTTATCGGTTCGAGCAGATGTGGGACCTCGAAAAATGGATTACTATGCGTCCAAAATTACTCGGAAAATATTTGAACTCCTGGGATCCTTCAAAAGTACCATAGGACGTAGGACGTTTGGGCCCCATGAGAGTCCCACGGTGAAATCGAACCGTTCCGGGACCCCCAAAAATGGATTCTACGTCCAAAAATACTTCGAAAACGACACCTAACTCGACCCCATAGCCGAAACCCGTCAAAGAAGCCCTCCCGTAGCCCCATTTTAGCCCCATAGCGCCCCACGGGTTTGGGCGATCGGCTGAAAACCTTGCGGGCACAACTAGATGGTAAAATGAGTATTTCATCTAAATTTCAGATTTTTAATAAAACGCGTACTGCCCAAAACTACTACGGACATGTTGTTCTTGAAATCTAGACCTCTTGAAAAGTATATTGTCAAATTTTGAGGCCGATCAACCCCGAAAAATGGATTATTCGTCCGAAATTACTCGGAAAACGACACCCGGTTTGACCCGCTCGCTTTGTCTTTTGGTTTATTATTCTTGGAATAATACACCTATGTTTTCGCGACGGGGGTCGACGACTCCGATCGGGCTCAAAATTTGACATTATCCGTTTCAAGTGGTCTACATTCTAAATCCGAAATGTCCGTCCGCCGTACGCCGTACGCCGTCCGCCGTCCAGGCCGTTTTGGGCAGTAGGAATTTTTTTAAAAATCTGAAATTTCGACAAAATACTTGGTTTACCATCTAGTTGTGCCCGCAAGGTTTTCAGTCCGATCGCCCAAACTCGTGGGGCGCTCTGGGGCTATAATGGGGCTACGGGAGGGGTTTTTTGAAGACTTTTAGCTATGGGATCGAGTTAGGTGTCGTTTTCGAAGTATTTTTGGACGTAGAATCCATTTTTTGTGGTCCCGGAACGATCCGATTTCACTGTACCGATCTATAGGGCTCTCATGGGGCTAAAAATGGGATTTTTGAAGGATCCCAGGATGTTAAATATTTTTCGAGTAAAAAATACAGAATTTTTGAAAAAAACACATTTGTGAACAAAAAAATCCAAAAAAAAAATTTTTTTTGAGATAAAAATCAAAAAAAAAATTTTTTTTAAATTTTTTTATTGACAGAATTAAGTTTCTGCACAAGTAATGTATATCAAAGAATAATAAACCCTTGTGTAAAATTTGCAGCGTTTTTCAATAGCTACCTGGAGGGCTGGTCCCGGACGGTATCATATGATGGCCTAGAGTCGGCGGAGGTGGTTATACCGTGCGGCGTTAAGCAGGCGTTAAGTGTTCTGGGCCCCTGCTGCTTCATTCTTTTGGTTTATTATTCTTGGAATAATACACCTATGTTTTCGCGACGGAGGTCGACGACTCCGATCGGCCTCAAAATTTGACATTATCCGTTTCAAGTGGTCTACATTCTAAATCCGAAATGTCCGTACGCCGTACGCCGTCCGCCGTCCAGGCCGTTTTGGGCAGTAGGAATTTTTTTAAAAATCTGAAATTTCGACAAAATACTTGGTTTACCATCTAGTTGTGCCCGCAAGGTTTTCAGTCCGATCGCCCAAACCCGTGGGGCGCTATGGGGCTATAATGGGGCTACGGGAGGGTTTTTTTGAAGGCTTTTAGCTATGGGATCGAGTTAGGTGTCGTTTTCGAAGTATTTTTGGACGTAGAATCCATTTTTTGGGGTCCCGGAACGATCCGATTTCACTGGGGCGATGTTTAGGGCATTCGTGGGGCTAAAAATGGGATTTTTGAAGGATCCCAGGATGTTAAATATTTTTCGAGTAAAAAATACAGAATTTTTGAAAAAAACATATTTTTGAACAAGAAAATCCAAAAAAAAAAATTTTTTTGAGATAAAAATCCAGAAAAAAATTTTTTTTTTTAATTTTTTCATTGACAGAATTAAATGTCTGCACAAGTAACGTATATCAAAGAATAATAAACCCTTGTGTAAAATTTGCAGCGTTTTTATCAACGATCTGGCCTATCAGTTCCGCTGACGGATCGCATCTTTACTTTTCCATCGCTGACGACATCTCGGTTCGGGGCCCTCTCGGGGTGTTCTGCAGCGGAGGGTTTCGCCCATGTCGTCAGTCATCGAGTCTTGGTGTTCTGCCAACTCTTTGAGACTCAATGTGGGGAAGACTCAGGCCCTTGATTTCAGTCTGGTGCGTCGTGCTGACCAATCAGTAAACCTGCTTGGCTTGATGGTCGATAGTAGGCTTACTTGGGGTTTCCACATTGATTTCCTTATATCTAAGTTGTCATCGACGTTGTTCATGATGAGAAGGGTGGCCCGGATCTTCTCACACGACAAACTACGTATGGTTTATTTTGCCTGCGTCGTGAGCAGGTTTTCGTACTGCGTCCTGCAATGGGGAAATTCGTGCCACGCTGGTAGGGTTTTCTTATTGCAAAAAAAAAAAAAAAAAAAAATTAATAATAAAAGCTAAAAGCTAAAAGAATAGCTACAAAATCGCGTAGACACACACCCGTAGAGACTCTATACAGAAAGTTAGATGTAATGAAACCTAGAATATCATATGTATATAGAATAGTGCTGTACGTTTATAAAAAAATTGGCAATTTCGTTAAGCAACCGGACATTAGACCTACTAGGGCAAACTTGACTGCAATAACAGACATTCCACGGCCGTATAATGACTTCTTCACTAGGCAACTACCCTGGCTAGCACCAAAAATTTTTGAACAGCTACCCTACAGAATGAAAACAGCTAAACACTTCGGTACTTTCAAGAATGAAGCTAAGAATTATTTGAAAAACAGTGAAAACGCCAGCACAATTCTGCAAATTTTATTATAAGATTTATTGAGGTAGCACTATGTAAAGCTGTTGCTGTACTGCCTAGAAATAATTAACATAACATATATTAAGATAAACGCACATTAATCGGGAGAGAATGAGGCCTGGACAGGTCCCTGACCTATAGGCCTAGACTTAAGTATTGGGAATGTAATTAAAACAATTTGGAATACGAACGAATTGTAAATGTATATCTGTAAACATTTGTGAATAAATTGAATTGAATTGAATTTAAAAAAAAAAAAATTAAAAAAAAAATAAAAATAAGAATCATGAAGGGCCTATCGTGGCGCGAGTCCTGTCGGGGGGCTGTCAGAGATCTCGGCGTTCTGACACTCCCCAGCATCTCAAATACGTGGACCATACTGCTTCGACTTTCCAGACTGCATCTGCTGTCCACTCCTATGCTACTCTTGGAAGGAAAGATGTTGCCCCTCCTTTCACCCGACTCGCCGTAACCCAGAGAACCAGCCCAACTCATATTGGACCCTTTTTTACCGTCAGCTTCCTCAGAACCAACGTCAAGTCCCTTTCTCCCTAAGAGGTTCCAGATAGTTGTGAAGAAGATTTTGACCCGGGCCGAGCACTATAGGATCGAAGAGTTCTATGACGAGGTTTTTCATTGTTTTGCTTTTGACAATATCAAAAGCTAAACAATAAAAAACCACGTTATTTAATATTTATTATTATTATTAAATATTCAAATTTTGAAAATTGTATTACCTAGTTTAGTTATGTGCGAATAAAACGTGATTGATTGATTGACCCGTCTGTCGTATCGGGATTTGGGTCAAACGAAATTCACCACTCTTTCGCCGAGCTTTCGAAAATTATATTTTCTTCTTCAGGGCCTATAGGTATTGTATACAACATACGACAGACGAGTTAATACATTCGGGTCGATCTCCACAGTCTGCAATTGATTGACCTGATTCGACTTCCAGGCACACTTCAAACGCCCCATTTGTAGCCTCATTAAAAACCCATAGATCCTTTCAGTGAAATCCGATAGCTCAGAGACCCCCAAAAATGGATTATCCGTAAAAAAATACTTCGAAAACGACACCTAACTCAATCCCAAGACAAAAGTCTTTTTTAAAAAACCTCCCGTAGCCCCATTTTAGCCCCATAGCGCCCCACGGGTTTTGGCGATCGGGCTGAAAACCTTGCGGGCACAACTAGATGGTAAACTGAGTATTTTGTCAAAATTTCAGATTTAAAAAATGCCTACTGCCCAAAACGGCCCAGATGGCGGACGGACATTTCGGTTTTGGGATCTAGACCTCTTGAAACGTATAATGTCAAATCTTGAGGCCGATCGGAGGCGTCAACGTCCGTCGCGATTACAAAAGATCATTCCAAGAATAATAAACCAAAAAACAGCGTGAGCTGCAATGTAGACCAGCTCACGCTGCCATTAAAATTTCGCATAGTCATTCGAGTCCCATGATGGGACCTTTCCTAGCCGTCCTCCCACCCTCCGCCGGTAATATTATTAACTGAACAGTTTACATTATTTTTCAAATTTTCAGCAGAGGAGTCCGTCTCGCTAATTCTCACATTCGATTGGACCTCTGCACCTTCGGCCAGGCCAACACCCTCCCATATTACACATCTACCTCATTCCAGTTGTCAGAGCGTTGAATGGAACGATTGACGACAGCATTGATGGGATCCTTCAGGTCGGTTTGCGTTGAGAAATCGCGAACGAGGCATCGATTGGATCCCCCCCCCCAACCAACCACCTCGGGGCAGACGATCCCGGCACGTTCGGTCCTCAAGTGGTTGGCAAACAGACACCGCGTCGCCTACAACGGAGAGCTGATTCGGCGGGAGAGAAAAAAAACGGAATCTCGTTATGTATAATAAATTCTGATATCGCAGGCGTCTCTTCGGATTGAAGTTTTCCCATCGCAGAGGTTAAAAAAAGGGGGGGTGCGAGAAAAAAGTATCCGGGGTGGAGGAAAAAAACTCAATTTTTCTCGTATTTTGGTTTATTATTCTTGGAATAATACGCCTATGTAACGTCAAACACAAAGTAAACAGTATAAAAGCTTATATTCTCAATAAATATTATTTACAAGAGCCTTTCAAAATATTAAAGCGCGGACGGAACCGGATCGCGAATGAATAACAAAGACGCATATCGCGGGGGCGTTGATTCGTATACGCATATCATATAGGCATAGTAACGCGAGCGGAGACTGTTGGGGGATTCAGCTGATGAGCTCGCTGCCGTTTTGAAGACGTCTTCATGGTGGGTAGGACGAAACATCCTCCCCCGCCGTGGGATCGGCAGATCCACACATAACATCTTCGGGAAGAGGGCATAGTTTTCTCACCGGTCCACAGTGGGCCATTTCCCGAAAAACCCGATCAAAATTATTTAGGGCTTGGAAAGTATTGGTTAGGCATTGTATATGAGTATTATATGATTAAAAAGTCTCAGGTCTCGCTAAGAGTAGTTCTATTCGATTCGGCGTGCCGGAAAACATGTAAAACGTTACAAAACACTGGTTTCTTCATAAAACCGCTGATCCTTCTTCGTTTGCTCACCACACTCAATCCACTGAAAGATACAGGAGGTCGCCCGGCATACGGATTGACCATTTTTGGAACAGAAAAATGTAAGCTGCCCTCCAACCAGTCACGGTTTTTCGATAGGAAGAGGCTTTTCCAGCGCGAAAAATTTGTGCCATCTTGAATGGAATTCATGTTTGAATTTTTTCAGTCTTATTTCGATATCTCCATTCGAGCGCCCAACTCTTGATTCAACCTTCTCGCTCAGGTAAATAAACTTCTGCTTAATATCCACTTCAGGAGCCTCCCATAACCACTCGCATAGCTGTTGTCGTGTTATTATTATAGACGAGTCAGACGACCCTGTAAGAATCAGTTCACTTTCAGTTCGATTGGTTATTTACTTTATATCTAGGTATTTATTTTTATTTTTATCAGTTTACAAGCTATTCAAGGATTATCACTCATTCTCTAGGCAAGTGTGGGTATTTTTGCTTTTTAGTGAATTTCCGAATTGAAAATAATTTAATTTATTGAAAATTATTACATTATTATTGCGCTCGTTCTGTTTAAAACAAGCCATCAATTGAATTGAATAGATGAGCGCAACCTTTTTGTTATTACGAGAGAAACTAAGAAACAGTAGGTATCTAGCGACCAAACTATGCCACACAGCACAACAAAAATATCCACGTGATGCTCATTACGTAAACAACTGCACCCTAACGACCGATGCTTAAGAAAACCTTATGCCGATCAGAGGTAACGAACGGCTCAGGCTGCAAAAATCGTTTTGGAGTCGTTGGAATCAGCCTAAAAAGCTCATTCCATAGACCCTTGTACCAACGAAATCGGACAAAAACTTTCGTCCCCCTATTGAGGCCTCCTTAGTTACACATCAGAGATAAACAACTTTCGTCGTGAAGTACCTCCCGAAAACCGATGAAAGGGATGAGGGAGGAAAAATCAAGGTAGCCTATAACCACCCCACGAACTCGCTGATCACAATGAGACCACCCTCATGAAAATCTGTTGAGCCGCTCGGGCGTGATGCTCTGTACACAAACAAACAAAAAAAAAAAACAAAAAAAAAAAACATACATGTCGAGGAGGTGAGCGCACCTTTCCATTTTTTGGAAAAAGGTTGCGCTAAAAAAAACTACCGGTAGCATGAAAACTGTCCTGCACAAAATGTGCGAATCCGCGCTATTACAGGTAGCATATTTTACTCTAGAAAGCTTAAATTTTTACAGCAGACTCCTATGGGGCTAATTCAGACTGAACATGAAGAAGAGCACTCTTGGTGCAATAGCGGCCGGTCTGGAGCACGCTATAGGTCGAAAAACGTGTTTTCGGCACGAAAAAACGGTAATTTTTTGTACGTTTCTGGTTCTAGCTCGGCTCAGGAGCAAGCTACGAAGACAGGGATGGTACCAATCGATTCAGAGTGGAAAAATACATTGAAAATGATACCCTGCATAATCATTAAGGAGTCCTGTGCGTTATTATGGAATCATTTCTATGATTTTCTCTATTTTTTGCCTTTTTTTTTTTGGACAAAAGTGAGCACCATTCAGAGATTGGCAGGTATTGGCAGGATTTTTTTGCATTTTCTCAACCCTCAGACCTTCCTGAACAACGCCTTGCCAGAGATTTAGCTGAACTCGTTGGAACTCATGCGCGTTTTTTCTATTGTATTGAGATTTCGAGTGCTGAAATTGGGTCTGATAGCCACCCTTGTATGGCATTTAAGAAATCGTTTTAAAAACTTGAAAAAATAATTTTTAAGTTAACATACCTCCAGGCAATGAGCTCATCACAGAAGGAGATCGATAACTTCACTCCTCGAGCACTGAGACGCGATTGAATGCCCCTTTGTTCGATGAGAAAATATCGGCGATAAGAGAGCGTCATGATTTTGCATGCAGTGCATCTAAACGGCTGACTCCTGGACCCGTTCCTTTACACACATGAACTCTTTAGGATGTTAGGAAACGAACCACACCAGAAAAGGCGACGATTTTGAACTTTTTTTTTTTTTTTTCAATTTTGATCGGGTTTTTCGGGAAATGGCCCACTGTGCGGTCGTGACAGCGTTCCCGTTGGTGTTCGTACATCGGCCTAGACCGTGAATTATCGTAGCGTATTCCAAAACCGAAATGTCCGTCCTAAATAAGCCGTCCTGGGGAGTACAATTTTTTTTTTTTTTTTTTTTTTTTTTTTTTTTTTTTTTTTTTTTTTTTTTTTAATCTGAAATTTTGACCAAATACATACTTGGTTTACCCGCAAGGTTTTCAGCCCGATCGCCCAAACCCGTGGGGCGCTATGGGGCTGAAATGGGGATATGGGAGGTTTTTTAAGGCTTTTAGCTATGGGATCGAGTTAGCTGTCGTTTTCGAAGTATTTTTGGACGTAGAATCCATTTTTGGGGGTCCCGGAACGATCTGATTTCACCGCGGCGATCTATAGGGCTTTCAGGGGGCTACAAATGGGATTGTTGAAGTATCCTAGGAGGACAAGTATTTTTCAAGTAAAAAATTAAAAAAAAAAACACTTTTTTTCAAAACTTTTTTATTGACAAAGAATTAATATACCTGTTGTCAGCTTCAACAACAGTCCAACCTATCAAATAGCAAAATTTCTCAGTGGAATTCTGAATAACATTTCCTCAGACACCTATAATATACAAGACTCCTTTACCTTTTATAACTCGATCAAAGGGAAAACAATCCCCCCCAGGTTATGTTCTAGCCTCACTGGATGCCAAAAGCCTCTTCACCTGTATCCCACTTGACCTTGTGATTTCGACCATTGATCAAAGTTGGGGGATCTTAAGCACTCCCACCTCACTACTATACCCCCCATGTGTTGAAAAAGGCTACGCCAAGTACCAGGAGAAGGTATATGAGATGGTCGATGGTGTGGCAATGGGCAGTCCTATTGCTCTCATCTTAGCAGACAGTTATGAACAAAGTAATAGACCAAGCCCTCCCTCAACTTCCCTTTGATATTCCTCTGATATATAAATACGTAGATGACTTATATCTGAGTATCCCTTCTGGATCTCAGGATGTTGTTGAAAATGTTTTTAATAGTCTCTACACCAAACTTAAATTCACCATAGAACTAGAAGACCAGAATCGCCAACTTCCTTACCTGGACACTCTCACCATTACAAACCTGGATGGCACCATCTCTGTAGATTGGTGGAAGAAACCTGACAAGTTTGATTACTAAGTAATGAACTTCAAGTCCCATCATCCACTCCGCCAAAAAGTCACAGCAGCACTCAATCTGAGGCATAGGGCACTGAATCTCAGTGATTCTGAATTCCATGATAAAAACTTGAAAATAGTCAAAAACACTCTCTTCAAGAATGGCTTCCCCAAATCCCTCATCAATACAATAATTCATAACTCATCCAGATCTCATGGTAACATCACTCCAACTGGTAATTCCCACATCAATGCTGCCAACCAGGCGGATAGCTTTCCAGTAAATGCATCTGCAGACTCACCACAAATTGCTCAAACCCCTACCTCCTACGGTCTCTGATCAAGGCAGGCGAGTAAATAATGATGGTATCCAACCCATTCCCTCCTCGTCGTTGGTCTCTCCCAGCTTGCCTAATGGTACCACCCTAAACACAACCAGTCCTCCAACCCGTCCAGATAATTCTTCTCAGTCAGCCCAACCAGGTATATAGGAGCACGATTTATGTACGAGGACTATCGGAACAGCTTGCAAAGTCAGTTAAGAATAAAGTTGATTGCAAATTGGCCTTTAAAAACACAAGGACACTAAATCGTCGCTTAAGAGGCAACACCACGTATCCAACATTTTGTCGAAAATGAGGTTTTTATATCACTGGATGCAGAATTTCGCTCCGCGTAGAATGGTAACATTGGTGTTTCGTTAAAACGCCGCCAAAAGCTCTAAAATCGCTCTAAAAAATTAAATGTTAACACCACGTATCTAACTCTGATGAGGCAATACCACGTATCTAACTCCTGCTGGTATGCATGTTTTTCCTTCCTCCAGAACAGTTGCCAAAAGTTAGATACGTGGTGTTGTATATCACTGGATGCAGAATTTTGCTCTGCGTAGAATGGTAACATCGGGGTTTCGTTAAAACGCCGCCAAAAGCTCTAAAATCGCTTACATGTTAACACCACGTATCTAACTCTGATGAGGCAATACCACGTATCTAACTCCTGCCGGTATGCATGTTTAAATCAGTTTTTTCTTCCTCCTGAAAAGTTGCCAAAAGTTAGATACGTGGTGTTGCCTCTTAAGCGACGAAATGATCTGGTTTTTTCAAAATTCTTCTCACAAAAGGCAAAATTCTTCCCACTAATCGACTGCCGCAGTTTTGCATCCGGATGGCTCACCTTGACGAGAAGTTGACAAAGGAGGTTTGCTTTGAAGGCGGGGAAAGGGATTCTTGGGGTTTCCCGCCCCCAGGGTCGGGGGCGAATGAAAACCAAGATTAATGAGCATTATGCGGGACTGTAACCTCCGCCACACCAGCCCGTCCCGGACTTGGCAACTAACAACCACCGCCACCGCGTACAAAAAATACAAACGGCATTCAAACCTTCACATAATATGTGAGTTCCTATATTATAGGAAAACGAAAAAGAAGTCACAAAAATAGGTTGATCACTAAGGTCAACAAAAAAGTCGACTTTTAGGTCCGTTGCTTAAAACCACTTAAGTATGTTTTTTGAGGTGCAGAATCCAACAATGGCCCAGGTTTTCTCGGGAGCCCCATGTTTTCTTGAGCTAGGGCCAATTTTAGGGGTTTTCGTGTCATTTCGGGATTTAAAAAAATGATAGCCATTACCTGCGAAGTCCAAAAGTTCTGAAAAAATGCTTCATATTGGAAATTTAATGCTGATTACGAATATATACATGAGTTGGGGTCTAAAACCAGAAAAATATGTAATTTTGCGTTTTTTGGTTTAAAACGCCAATTTTTTTTTTTTTTTTTTTTTTTTTAAACCAAAGCCACTTTTTTTTGTATTTTTTAACTTCTAGCGTAAAAACTAAGGCCGTTAACAATTTTTTTTTTTTTTCCAACTGGGTCTTGTACGTATATGGTTTCTGCGTCGAATGAGACCATCCGCGATTCTGTACCTACCCATGGAAGAAGGAATCCTTTCTTCCATGGCCCCTTCCATAATAAGGGAGCTATGGTTTATCGAAGTTTCCACCCATTTTGGTTTATTATTCTTGGAATAATACACCTATGTTTTCGCGACGCGGGTCAACGACTCCGATCGGCCTCAAAATTTGACATTATCCGTTTCAAGAGGTCTACATTCAAAATCCGAAATGTCCGTCCGCCGTACGCCGTCCGCCGTCCGCCGTCCGCCGTCCGGGCCGTTTTGGGCAGTAGGAATTTTTTTAAAAATCTGAAATTTTGGCAAAATACTTGGTTTACCATCTAGTTGTGCCCGCAAGGTTTTCAGTCCGATCGCCCAAACCCGTGGGGCGCTATGGGGCTAAAATGGGGCTACAGGAGGGGTGTTTTGAAGGCTTTTAGCTATGGGATCGAGTTAGGTGTCGTTTTCGAAGTATTTTTGGACGTAGTATCCATTTTTGGGGGTCCCGGAACGATCCGATTTCACTGTGGCGTTCTATAGGGCTTTCATGGGGCTAAAAATGGGATTTTTGAAGGATCCCAAGAAGTTAAATATTTTTCGAGTAAAAATTAAAGAATTTTTGAAAAAACACATTTTTGAAAAAAAAAAAATCCCCCCCCAAAAAATTTTTTTTGAAATATAAAAATCCAAAAAAAAATTTTTTTAATTTTTTTTTATTGACAGAATTAAATGTCTGTACAAGTAACCTATATCACAGAATAATAAACCCTTGTGTAAAATTTTCAGCGTTTTTACAATATCGAACGTGAACTCCTGGAATCGGCAATGCAACATGATCGCAACTAAACCTTTTTCCCAGGAATATTTCCATTTTCTACCTCTTTTCCTTCCGAACTGCTCCGACAAGCTATGATTTGAGGCGGTTGCTGCTCAAAGAGCGGATGATCCCAAACGCCCTTTTTGCGGAGATCGCTTTAAACGCGCCCTCTAGATATAATTTATTTACCCTCAAAATTTCGTTTCGATCAGATCATTACCTAGTTTCGTTGGTAGGTATCCATGATTTTATCAAGGGTGTTTTGCCGCCTTTCTTGTGGAGAATCTCTCATCAGCGTGTTCACGGGTTCTGGTGCGACTTGTCATTCTTTTGAATAAATAAAATATTAACGATGATTTAGGGTGAAAAATAAGACTGTTTGTAATGACTGATCTCTAAAGGAAAGAAGGTGGAATTATTCTATTTTCGAACCAAGTAGTTTGAGTGTTTGAATTTAATGTGTAATTCATCAATTTTTTTTTTTTTTTTTTTTGTTCATGGTACCTAGGGGAGAGTTGGGTAAAGTGGGGTACTTTTTGGTTTCTATCCTAGAACTCCTTCGTTTTTGCTCCAAAAGCAATGAAAATTTTGTGGTGGTTGGTCCACCATCTCTTCTTTACCATATGTCAATTGGGTTTAATTATGATGAATCGTCTTCGATGAAAAAACTAATTAGTGCGCCAATTCAAAGTACCCCACTATACCCTTCCTTTCTGGTAAAGTGGGGTACATCTTCGGGTAAAGTGGGGCGCCGGATAGAAATCAATAAACAATTTTCAAGTAATTACAAAACTCTTTATTATTAATACAATGTATCACAAAATTTAAAAAATATAAACTTCTTCGAAAATAAAATTTATTTTCCAGGAAAATACGCTAAAACTCTTGATAAAAAAAAAAAAAAAAAAAAAAAAAAATTTAGATGACAGGTTGTCACAGATCTTTGAAAATAACATTAGATGACTTCATTAAGTATGTTTAAGTCTTATAAAATCACAGACTGTGAGCCAAAAAAGTGGGCTTTTGTCACTAGGCAGGGAAAATCAATGTTGGAGGCATGAAAATGCCAGCAGCGCTCATACAGATTATAGCTGTAGTCAATGTTCCCCGTTCTGCAGAAGATACGCCTCCAACTTGCCTTTTCCCCTTCAATCCCAAAATTCTGCTTGCTTTGTTAGGGACTGTTGAAACTCCACTTTCATCAACATTGAATATCCTGGTTGGTGGGAATTGATGTTTCTCGTAGGTTCTGTCAAGAATTGCAAAGAAAGCTTGGACGTTTGTCTGGTTGAAGCTCATACATCGAGCTAGAGAAGTGGCCTCAGGGGACCGTAATGTCAATTGAGGGTTGCGTTTCAAGAACGCATACAGCCAGTCTTTTCCAGCCATCTGTTTTTCTTCATTAAAATTGTTTTTCAAGTTGTTCCTTTGAGCAAGCTCAAACGCAAGTCGTCTCACATCGCCCAAAGTCAGCCCGAACATCCTACTCTCCATATCAAGGATGAAATCTCTTAATTCGGCCTCTTGCTGGGGAGAAAATACAGAGCTGACTCCCATCCCTGTTAACACAAATCAAATAGGTTACCTATGTAGGTTTTGTGACTATTTAAAGAAACGTTTCCCTAAGTATATGGCAAATTGAAAGAATGTAAACTCCTGAGATATTTTGAATACCTACTATAAGAATTTTTAAAGAAAATTAAGCTAGGTATCTACCAATATTGGATAGGTACCTAGGTTTTTCTTACCTTTTCTAGAAACTTGGTACGAGCTCAGTCCTGACTCGCGTGCTTTCAAAACCCGCCTTTCCAGAGTTGTCTGATGGACGTTGTACCTCATAAGGTGTACCTCATACTTACTTGCTTTTTTGTAGTCCATTTCACCTTCCAAGACCGAGCTGACGGCCTCCTCCATGTCCTCTTCGGCCCAGGCCTGCAATTTTCTTTTTTCGGCTTGGTTATCCATTTCTGAAAAGCAATAGATTTGTTATTCAAGATGGTTCGGGTAAAGTGGGGTAGTACCCCACTATACCCGCCTAAGACGTACCCCGCTGACCCGACTAGACCTTTTTTGGAAAAAAGGGCGTCACGGCAAGTATAGAAGTCGCACAATGATGCGGCGCATCTCAAAAAGTGCGGAAGATTTCACTAATACCAAATCAAACTCGAAAGTTGGCGTGGTTACCTCATCTACCTAGCATGCAAGTTTTCCGTATCAGCCAAAAAGTTTCAAAAACACATCAAAAACTTTGAAATGCTCTCTTACCTGAGGATGCGGAGTCACCTCAAGGGAAACCAATGGAAGACTGCAGGGCCACCTACTACACTATAGTTCACTTGGAAATTTGAAGATGGCAGCATTTGGGAGCGAGATACAGCTAGTACCCCACTTTAAACGCAACCCCACTTTACCCAACTCTCCCCTACTTATTTTTCATTTCTGCTCACCTGAAAATAATAATTCTCTGCAGAAAGGGCGTGTGACGTAGTGTTGGTTTTTAGTATATATTTTACAGGAAACTTAACTTTTTCTTATTTTTACTTTTGAACATTGCTCATGAATAGTGTGGGAATACATTGGACAAATAGCCCAATCCCGTAATACTCCTGGTCATGCTTGGAACCTCAACAAAAACTTTGGAGCGTTGTATCTCAAAACGCGATTTTGGCACATCCGCCCTTTTTGCAGCTACCGCTACCGCCTCATTTACGACCAGGCCAGGTCAGTCACGTGTACACACTTAATACCATTGCCTGCAGAGGCAGCACCTCCCAGGCCATGCTGACACTCTACCATTATATGTACCTATCTATTGTTGTAAAGAGGTCTGACGATGTCGGTCTTCAGCAGTGTCTATATAGTAACCTCCGTGATGTGCGGGACAAGCTCTCGCTCGATCCTGTAATTACATTAATTAATGTATTAATACCCTTCTGATCGAGTATCATAATTAGGATAATCGAGTATCATAATACTCTTATCAGAAGTGGGATAATCAAGTCAGGATGGTTGAAAAACAGTTTTATTCACTGGATCAAGCAAGAGCTTGGACCCGCACTTCACGTTCATGAAAGGGTACCAGGGGGATGCAAAGGGTGCTGAGTCCAAACATGAAATTAGAAATGCGAAAGTTCGATCTTTTAGAGGGGCCCATTTATCCCAACACGCCGATGAACCCCCTAAACGATTCGAGTTGACTGAATGGGAACATCAATTCGAACTGTGTTGACTAGATCCGATACGGAGACAACGGCGGAGGGAAAGTGACATTAAAATGTGGAGGAGGTCGCCAGATGAAGTTCATCTCTGTCGGAGTCGAGCACCACCCGGCTCGTCCTGAAACAAGAGACTTCCGTTCATCCGTCAAGAGAGGGCTCCCAATTTTTCAAAGGATAATTTATGCCGGTTTTTTTTTTTTTTTTTTTTTCTCGGGAGGGAAGAAAAGTCGGTAATTCTGTCAGGTCGAGCGAGAATGATAGCATGAAACGTTATCTGAGTTGGTGATCACACTGAAAACTGGGGCGGTAGTCGCTCGATAAGAAAGAGCTGAATAATTCTGAATATACATTGAAAAGTAGGGATGTTATTTCTTCGACAGATAAACCAAACATCGTTTACCTATACCCTTGCCTTTATGTAAAGAGCTCTCGTCCGCCAGTTCCAAAACCTCTTCCCAGCCAAAAGGTGACAACGTTGCAAGGTGCTCGCCTTCCAGTCTCGACCCCGCGCGGTCAAGACCCACTAATTAGTGGAAGAATTCTTCCACTCAATCTCAATCACTCGTTTTTAATCGTACCTGCCTCGAGCTTATTCTCGGTGGTCAATTTTTTTTGGTGATGGGATGATCGAAATAATTATAATTATCATTCACTATAGTGAATCAAGTATTTGCTGAAGGGGGTAAACTGTTGGGATCGCGCAGGTATGACTCTACCCTCTGCTCGGGCTCGGACTCTTGGGGACCTTCGGGGCTTTCAAAAACCCCAGAGCTCTTTGAATATGGGCAAGATTGGCTTCTTTCTCCAGTCAACTGGACGGTAGTCTCCCTCCTCCTCCCACGCCAAGTTCGTCGCTGTACCATATACATTGGTGAGACATGTCTCAATATTTCCTTCTAGTAATAAAACCCTCCTGATCGTTGGAATTAATTTGAATCGGAAAATGTTAAGGGGGAATCCACTTTGGACCAACTTTCTAGAAAGGGGGTCACTTTGGACCAGTTTTTACAACCCCTTTGGACCAGGAATTATTTTATTTATTGCCGGCAGGAGCGACTTTGTAGGAAGATTTTTTCTAGTTGGTCATCATGGCACCGCCTTTGCAAAATTCATTCCATGCTTCCTGCAACGCTGCATATTTCTTCACGACATCACTCCGCTGTACGTAAATCTTGCCCCTTTTAATTGAATTTATTTTCAAAAAATTCTCCGTCTGGAATTCCCTCAAAACACTAGGGTAAGAGCAGCAGTTATTGGCCACCCCCCAGTTATTGGCCACCCATTTTTTAAACTCAGTTTTCTAAAACCCGGATGCCTCTGAGATCGTATGACTATTTTTCTCGCGTCAAGTAACTAATCGAGATGGCTGTGATGTGGCCAAATCAAATTTATAACCAGTTGTAACCTCGTGAGTCGACAAAATACCGGCCTCAGTACATCCTTCGACGCAGAAAGGGGTGTTCCTTACGAAAACGGTAAGCAAACTTCACCTCATTAGTAAGGTTTTTTAGAGGGTTCAAGCCAGTTCAAAATCACTTTTTTTGATATGAGAGCAATCTGTAGTAATTTCTTTATCGATTCATGTAGGTGTTTTTTTTTTTTTTTTTTTTTGGTTTTGGATGCATTTTACCATTATTATGACGTGGCCAATAACTGATACGGAAAGTATGAGATGTTTCAGTTATTGGCTGGATATTATTACTTTCCGTATCAGTTATTGGCCAGGGTGGCCAATAACTGAATCAGACGGCTTTTTCAGTTCAGATGGTGACCAACGCCTGGAAATCATACGTTTGTAATGCTTAATGTTCCAATCATTGGCATATGGTTGATGTGTAATTTTTCCGAGTCGTGTCCGAGGTGTGATAATTTTGAGCTGTGTTTAATTAAGGGCTTATGATAAAAAATGGGGTTTACGGGGAGGGTTTTTATGGTTTTTTAAACTGTAAAAAAAATCAAAAGTCTGATGTTTTGAATAAAGAAAGACTGATCCTTAAGTCTGAATTATTTGAATAATGTATTTTTATTAAAAGACGTTAAGAATAACGCTGCAAATTTTACACAAGGGTTTATTATTCTGTGATATTATATAATAGGTTACTATAATAGGTTACTTGTGCAAAAGTCTGTGTCAACAACAACAGAAAAATGTGAAAAATAATGTTTTTCAAAATATATTTTTGTTTTTTTACTCGAAAAATATTAAATACCATCAAATTTTACTCGAAAAATATCAAATTTTGATCTGGGATCCTACACAAATCCCATTTGTAGCCCCATGAAAGCCCTATAGATCCCCACAGTGAAATTGGATCGTTCCGGGACCCCCAAAAATGGATTCTACGTCCAAAATTACTTCGAAAACGACAACTAACTCGATCCCATAGCCAAAAGCCTTTAAAAAAAAACCTCCCGTAGCCCCATTTTAGCCCCATAGCGCCCCACGGGTTTGGGCAATCGGGCTGAAAACCTTGCGGGCACAACTAGATGATAAACCAAGTATTTTATCAATATTTCAGATTTTTTTTTTTTTAATTCCTACTGCCCAAAACGGCCCGGACGGCGGACGGACATTTCGGATTTAGAATGTAGACCTCTTGAAACGGATAATGTCAAATTTTGAGGCCGATCGGAGACGTCGACCTCCGTCGCGATCACACAGGTGTATTATCCCAAGAATAATAAACCAAAATTGAATCAAAATGCACGAGAGGAGCGTGAGGCAAAAAATGTTTTTTTTTTTTTTTTTTAAAGTAGGTAGTTAAATTTAAAAGAAAAAATTTTAATTTTTTTCTCTGACACAGATGTCAAAGATAGTAGACCCTTGTGTAAAATTGGCATCGTTTTTGTACTTGTTTCGATTGGAGAAAATCGATTTGACAGTTTTTCTTTTAAAATTCATCATGCTTACTATAATATCATGACAAATGTGTGGATTAATGATCTTGAGCATAATAATGTCATTGAACGTTGGTCCATTCGCGATAAAATCATCTTGCATTTTCCCAAAAACTGTCGATTTTTAACAACGGTTTTCAGCATCTTTCATTGAATGCCTATGGAGTGACTGAGTTTGGGGAATCGAAAGTACGTTTTCTGTATTCGCCAGTGTCTAAATAATAAAGATTACTTGTTTTGGAACCCTTAGGAGGACTTTGAAATTTTAGCCTATGTCGCAGTTTTTACGTAACTCGCAACAGTGAGCGCCGTACCGCGTACGCCGCACGCCGTCCGGGCCGTTTTGGGCAGTAGGAATTTTCTAAAAAAAAATCTGAAATTTCGACGAATCCTAGGTTTATTGTATATTCCCCTGATAAGGGTTTTTAGATTCTTGACTAGTCGATCGCGCGGGAATATCCTCATGGGCGTAAGTTCCCCAATGATGGCACATAGATCTGCGGGGCACTCAAAAATGATGTGAGTAACGGGTTCTTCATCCTCGTCGCAGAGCCTGCTTAATATGGTTGATCATTGTATTCGGTTCAAGTGAAATCGCAGAGGGGGGGGGGGAGCTGGTTATTTAGCCTGCCAGTCTTCTTAGTCCTCCGCGTGTTATCCTGAGTAGCTGGTCCGAGATCCTGCCGTCTGGTTTCGCCACTGTGAGCGAGACCCTTGAGGAGTTGCCATCTTTTGGCGGTTTGTGCACCTGTTTATGGCGTCTCTGAAGTGTGGTAAGACAACGGGTGGCTTTGGCCCAAAGAAGAGGGTTTGAGAACCCTCTCTGGTCAGAGCGTCTGCATGTTTGTCGCCTGGTCTCCTCAACGCCTTGGGACCCTGTTGCGTTTTTCCAGGGTGTTGAGTATCTGCACACAGTTCTGTACCACTCTTGACGAGATGGACGGAGCTGGCACTGCCTTGATTGACGCTTGGCTGTCTGAGAGTATACAGACATGGGCTCCAATGTGTCCACGTCTCTTCGAAGCTTCCCCTCACCGCTGAATCAATTACAATTACTTCAGCCTGGAAGACCGAGGTGTTTCTCATCAGTGGAGTTGAGCATCTGCACCTGGGTGACGCCCCGTTTACCCGAGCGCCAATGCCTGAATCCATGTTTGAACCATCAGTAGGTATACCAGATGATGTTATTGGGGCAGCACTTGGTTACCTCCGGCCCTCTTCACGTCAGTTTCCACCTACCTGGTTGGCCTTCACCACCACCAACATTTGCCAACAGCTTGAACAAGTTACCAACCTCCATTGCTGTTTTGTCCTCCACCTTCCAGACGAGGCTCCAGACAAAGAGCTTGCTATCCAACATCAGTCCCAGGCAGGGTATTGAGTGATGGTTCTACAATATGCTAGTTAACATACATTGGGATTCACTTGTCAATTCGCCTGGTTGTAAGCGGACAACCAGGCATCTCTGTCTTGAATAGCAAGGAAGAGAGCATGGGCCTCCATCCTCTCCATTATCCAGTGCATTGCCAGGTTCAGCATGCTTTGAAGTTGCTCAGTTGTTCGGGCCATTACGATCGCGATTAGGTCATCTGCGTACACTACCAGCAAGACTCCTTTAGGCATTGCAATCCAAAGGACTTCGTCGTAGTTGATGTTCCCGAGGTCTGGGCCGATGATACACTTATAATAATTATAATAAGAATATCGAATTATTTGATTTAAGAAGAACACACGAGTCATTTAATAACAATATTGGCAGCCGTGGAAGAAGGGAAAAAAGGAGGTTTCTCTTCATAGAGGGTGGTGCGCCAAAATATTGTCAAGAGTAACGCAATCTGGGCTCGTATCCTTTGTCACTAGTAAGTTTACCAGGCGCCCACTAGGTAGAGTCTGGCTTTGGGGTTCGATGTTCTCGTCATTTGCAGGTCACGAATATTCGGAGAATAAAGCCTGCTCCCTTCAGACGGCGCCTGGGGCCTGCCATATGCCGCCGTCTCCCAACACCGCAGAGGTGGATATTTATGGATACCTATTAAATTTTATTTTGTGGTAAACAGTAGTGGGTGTAACCTGGCGCGATCTGTGGACTTAAAGGCAAACTCATTGGCTCCTATTAGTATCGAGGATACTCCCAGAGGTGTCGCTAGCGGTCGAATGCGGGATAGGTCCCCCATTAGGATGGGATGGGAGTCATTAAAAGGGAGGGGAGCTTTTGGGCACGTCTTGTAATGCTGAGTGGGGCTTCCTTTTCCTTCTTCCATGATTTGCAGCTATTTGTAGCAAGTCGCGCTCGATAATTGAGAAAGAGCTGTATTCTCAAAGCGCATTGAAAAGTATATGTTATAACATATACTTTAGTTTGCCCTCGAATAAACCAAACCTCGTTTCACTCCTTGAAGCTTCAACTCTACCTGATCGATCCATCGACTAGAGTGGTTTTAATGTAGTGCTATAAAAGACCAATAACTTAGGGCCACTGCAACCCAATTCCTCCCCATTTCTGAGGTGGGACCGCCACCGCTTTTCCCATCCATCACATTTATGTCCTTCGTATCTTTTCCATTTCGTCGATCATACTAGTCCCCCCCTCCATACAAGTCACTACTTTCTTGCTACTCTCTCACACTATTTTCAACCGGAGCACTTTATAACAGCGAATGATGGTTTATGTATACCTGACTTTCTCTCAACTCGTTTCGAAGTCGGAATTGGCAATTCAGATTAACACTGGGAGCGCCGGCGTTGAGGTTGGCCAACCGTGAACTGGCGGAAGAAATATCTACACTTTCCACCGGTTCAAGATCCGCAGCGAAGAGAATAAAACAAAGTTTGTGTTTCTGAGCGAAACTACACTTTGTCGATGATGGAAATGTGAACGAAACTCGGCACTGTCGCAAAACTAGCACCGTTAACCCTAGACAAAAACGCTGCAAATTTTACACTAGGGTTTATTATTCTTTGATAAGTATAGGTTACTTTTGCAAAAATGTAATTCTGTGTCTATAGAAAAATTTGAGAAAAAATTTTATTATTACGTTTTTTTTTTTTTTTTTTTCAAACATTTTTTGTTTACTTGAAAAATATTTGACCTGGGATCCTTCAAAAATCCCATTTGTAGCCCCATGAAAGCCCTATAGATCGCAACAGTGAGATCGGATCGTTTCGGGACCCCAAAAAATGGATTCTACGTCCAAAAATACTTCGAAAACGACACCTAGCTCGATCCCATAGCCAAAAGCCTTCAAAAAACCCTCCCGTAGCCCCATTTTAGCCCCATAGCGCCCCACGGGGTTGGGCGATCGGGCTGAAAACCTTGCGGGCACAACTAGATGGTAAACCGAGTATTTTGTCAAAATTTCAGATTAAAAAAAAAAAAAATTCCTACTGCCTAAACGGACCGGACGGCGTATGGCGGACGGACATTTCGGTTTTGGAATCTTGACCTCTTGAAACTGATAATGTCAAATTTTGAGGCCGATCGGAGACGTCGACCTCCGATCTGAAAGGGTGTTAGGTATTGTGGCCTCTTACAGCTGGCGCTCGAACAGATAGCAATTGAATTAGGCTATCATTAGGCTCGAAATTTGTTTGGAGTGAAGAATCGCAAGACGCCCCCTTCTAATGACGTCATATGCGCGGGAGAAGTCTATGGCAACAAGAATAGTGACTTTTCCTGTCCATTGCTAGACGAATATCATCGAACACCGCAATCAATGCAGTTTCTGTACTGTGGTTTACTTTATAAGCGAACTGCAAGGGGTCAACTAAATTGTTTTCGCTGAAAAAGCTCGGAGTATTTTCAAGGATTTGATTTCAAGGATTTCATGGGTGTGACCACTGGTCACTGACCAGTGCTTTTTTCCATATTTCAGGTTACTTACCCGAAGATAGTGAGATGTTGTAAACGGAACTGAAGAGTAGAACTAGAAAAAATGATTTTGGTTAAGAATTAAAAGACGTTTTCTGGTAGACTTGTTCCGCCCATTTCTTATCAATATCTGAACTTCAGGATCAAGTTGGCACCACTGTTTGGAAAGTTTATTCCCTGTAAATCTCTTCGGGAATCATTCGAAGGGGGCTGGCAGCTTGAGAGCTGTTCAGTCTGATATACTTGAACGCCTTCCTTGCAGGCAACAGTTTCTCCGGTTTCTGCGCAACTTTGCCGAGAGAGAGAAGAGGGGGGTCCCTGTTTCCCGCACAAACAGCCGGAAAACTTCCTACACACGACACCCTTAAACACTATCCCCCCGCGCATCCGTTCCATTTTCGCGATGCTCCTCTCACGAGACGAAAGTTATATGCGCGGAATTAACTCGGAACTTGTTGGCGCATTCACTTATCCAATTTCGTTCTGAACTTGCCAGCCGACGCCGAAAGAGCGTTTAGACCCGACACGACACGCTCAACCTCTTACATGAACATGTATATCACCCATTTGGGAGTACTAGAGGCCAGACGTGCCTTAGACGGATTTAGTGACGCACAAGAGAAAAAAAAATCTGGCGATTTCGTTCGGTAAACTGCTTCGGCTGCCATTTTAACGTATAAAAAAACCGCATGAGCGGTGAACTTCTACCTAACAATTCGATTTTTGCCGTCAAATGGAGTAACTTCGCTGCCTGCGCCCTTGCGGAGGCCAGTAAATTAAATGCCAGTTCAGCGGAACCTTCTACCTCTCTTTCCGCGCTTTCTTTCGGTGTAGTCCAGTAAACGAAGCCATTTGCAACTCAAAAATTAGGAACAAGCTGATTTTTTAACCATCGGTTTTAGGCATACCAGTGACCATATTTTTCCGGTCTCCCACATCCCCCCCCCCCCCCCACCTCTTAAAGTCGGAAAATTCGTTAACAAAATTTGTTGAGCATTTAATGCTCAATTAGGTATTCAAAAATTCATATCTCCGCCTCTGATGGTCCTACCGACTTCTGGTTGTCACCAAATCGTTCCTTAGAATCTCTAGTTTCAGTGGAAAATGATCCTAGGAACGTATAAAATCGATGGTGAAAAATTTAGCTTGTTCCTAATTTTTGAATTTTCAGGCTCAAAAATGGCTTCATTTACTGGACTAGTGTTGTTGTTGCCGGTGTCGGACGCCGCCAGATGACGAGGTAAACTTTTCAAAAATGTTTCTTTTTTGTTTTTAGTAGTTTTTCAAAGTACGATTAGTTTCTGATGAACTTAGAACACTGGCCGAGTTAGGGTGATGGTTTCAGTGACATTCAGAGGCGATAAGGGTTGACTTCGTGATCCCATAAAGAGCTATTACTTACCTTCGTTTTTCTTTGTTTGAAACGACGTTTTACCAAAAATCTTACTTTGCAAATGTAACTTCGGACCTGCCGTCGAAATACAAAAACCAACGGGGGAAGAAAAATGTTAAAGAAAAATAAAAATAAATTATCTTTTATCGATTTTATAGGGTTGTGCGAAGTTACTCCAACCATTGGGGTAACTTAGGGCACATGAAATGTTCAAAAAATAAATATATCGGTAATTTGGAAAATTTGAACGTGTCAGGATTTGAAAGCTGAGATGTGAAGGATATCATTCGTTTTTTTTTTTTTTTTTTTTTTTTTTTTAATTTTTGTACGCTTGATAATCACAAAAACCTCAAAAATCGTCCGAAGTTACTCCATTTTATTTTTGGTTACCTTATTGCGATCATCTTACTGTAGGTACGTGTCTTCTCAACTACCTACCGAACAATGCAAGGAATCATACTGAATATATTCTTCCGAGAGCTAAGGGAACAAACCGAGAGCTACATAAATGTAAATTTACCAAACAATTCGATTATAAACGGAACAAAGAAGTCAGCTCGGTACAAGCAGCCAGCGGACCACCCGACTTCCAGCCCATCTCCGGGATTTTGTGTCGGCTAAAAACAAAAGGAGGGAAGCATGTACTGAAATGAAAACCCCATGATCACCTGTTTTCGATCGATGTGATTGATCCCGTTTTCTTATTCGCATTTTCGGTTCAATAAAACCTTCCAAAGGTCCAACTCAGTGAATCGTTTTATTACAGGCTCACGGGCGATTGCAAAAAAGCCAACGTAATCTCTCGAGAGGGGTAAGGCCAATTAACGGGGAACGGTTGTGTGTAAAAAAAACCATAAATCTCCCTTAAGGGGAGACCTTTTAGATCATGTCTATGTCATGACAACAAAACAACGCCTATTACTACAAACAGAAGTAGTAACCAGGTAGTAACCAAGTAATCCTCCTCATAAACACTTTTAATTTTTTTCATTTATGCATCAGGGGTACGATGTCCCTGTAAACTACCCTTAAAAGTGGTCCGATCTCAAAAACGAGGAGGTCCGAGTCAAACACATCCCAAACAGAACATTCACGCCAAATTTCAACTTTCTAGCACAACGTGAAGTCTCAGAAAAAACGTTGCATGTTTTCCGTGATTACACAAATTTTTCCAGACCCCCTCGCTTAGACCAACCCATGTCAAAAAAGCCAACAACAACTGAGATGGACTACCATGTAAATAAAGCCAACGGGCGAAAACCAATCTGACGTCTTGTGACTGTGTACCTGGATCACAGATTAAACTACTGATGGTAGTGACCTGGATGCTAGTGCGTGATTCGATTGAAGTACGGAAGGATGACACGTCATTAACAGACAAGAAATTAGAGTCATTAACAGAAAGAAATTAAATTCTGTGTCAGTAAAAAATTTTTTTTTATTCTTTTTTTCAAAATTTTTCGTTTTTTACTTGCAAAATATTTGACCTTCTAGGATTCTTCAAAAATCCCCTTTGTAGCCCCATGATAGCCCCATTATAGGCCCTATAATAGATCGCAACAGTGAAATCGGATCGTTCCGGGACCCCAAAAAATGGATTCTACGTCCAAAAATGTTTCGAAAACGACGCCTAACTCGACCCCATAGCCAGCCCGTAGAGAGGGGGGGGGGGGGCACTGGACCCGTTGCCCCCGGGCCCGGCCTTCGTAGGGGGGCCCGGATTTTCTTGAGAATTTTTTTTTTTTTTTTTTTGTAAAAAAAGGGGGTAGGAGAGGCAAAATGGGGAAAGGGACAGATCAATATAGGAAAAATTTTCACTTTTTTTTTTTTTTTTTTTTTTTTTAGGGGGCCCGATGAATTTTCATACCTTTTTTTTTTTTTTTAAGGGGGCCCGAAGAGTTTTGACCCCGGGCCCGGATTTTCTCTCCACGGCCCTGCCCATAGCCGAAAACCTTAAAAAAAAACCCTCCCGTAGCCCCATTTTAGCGCCATAGCGCCCACTGGTTTGGGCGATCGGGCTTAAAACCTTACGGCACAACTAGATGTTAAACGGCCTGGACGGCGGACGGAGATTTCGGTTTTGGAATCTAGACCTCTTGAAACGGAGAGTCGATTTTTGAGGCCAATCGGAGTCGTCGACCTCCGTCGCGAAAGGTGTATTATTCCATGAATAATAAACCAAAATGGCGACGGTCAAAAAACGGAAGTATTTTTCTCGTTGTCATTCAAATGAGCAATGGTAACCAGAATAAATTGATGCCACATCTTAATTCATTCCTCCGGAGAATAATGGTTTCAGCCGAGCTTCTTATCGAAGGGATAACCGGAGCGTTTGAGATAAAATGAATTGCCGAACATCTAATAGGCTCATATATCGAGGCTCTTGTCTTCTGTGGGGATTTATTAACTCGACTCTAATCGACGGCTCAATAGAGGTGGATTCATATCGAAATAAAGGGAAACGTGAGGGAATTTTCCCGGATAATCGACAAATCTCTCGATCCCCGGCGGTTTTAAAAGTTGTGGAGTCATTCATCATTTCCGGTTTTCCCAAAAGCGTTTTCGGGGCGGTTTACTATATCGCCTTTGTCCCGGATATTTGCCGTTTCACACCTTTTTTTCCCCCTCACCTTCGCCGAGCGTTTGACGTAAGAATCCCACTCCCCCCCCCCCCCCCCCCCCTCTTCAGTTGATTCAATGACATTCTTTATCCGCTCCTCTTTTTCCCTCCGTAGTTTTTTTTTTTTTCTCCGGTAATTTCCCGAACGGTGAAGGACGGCTCGCCCATTTTTCACCTTTTCAACATTTCTTTCTCGGGTTTTGGCATAAGTGGGAGAGATTATTCCAGTTGGCGATGTTCCAGAGAGGTTGTTTTGACCGAAATAGGTTTCCGTCTCGAGAGTTCCTGAAACTCTTTGGAGAGCTGACTTTTTTTTTTTTTTTTTTTTTTTTTTTGTCATTTCTACCAAACGATTTTCGACCACGGGACAATCTGGGACGGGTACGGGGTCCGAATATAGGATGACATTTCTTTTTTTAGGAGGGATGTCGAAAAAGGATCGATACATATCCTGATATATATGGGCCATTCCCCCAGGAAGCGACATTTTCAAATCTCAATGTTGAAAAAAAAATATAAATGCTCCAAACTGTTTGCAAAAAAAAAAAAAAAAAAAGGTACATCCAGTTAACTATCACTAATAATTACCTACCTATTCATCCAAACACGAATACTACTTATTTTCAAGAAAAAATAATAATAAAAAATGAAAACGTCCAGGACGGAGGATTTTGTCTTCTGTTTTCATCTATGTATACATAGATTACATTTCAACATACATGTTGAAATTTAAACTAAATAAACGCATAAACGCTAAACCAAACCTAGAAGTTCACTGCTTTGTACAATTTTACCTTCTTCTTATACTAGTTGCCACCACTACTTTACGAATTTGAGGGTTAGGAGGGGTTAGATTTAGTGGGGTTTAGGTCAGGGTTACACCCTGAAAGGGGGGGGGGGATGTTTTCGGGGAATAAGGGAAGAAACTTGAATTCGGGAAGGAAAATGGAAAGTAGGACGAAAGTAGGAGAAAACTACGGTTCTTGGGAAAAGGAACTACATACCTATTAGAATGAGTGACTTTCGGCAATCTCGAAATTTCCAGTACCATCGAAAATTTGAGAACATGTAATCTATATACAAGCAATTACTCAACTACATTAACTCTAACCACCTATTGTCAGATTGTCAATCGGGCTTCATATCATCAGGGCCTACCACAGTTGCACTACGGCGCTCCTGAAGATTACAGAAGAGATACGAGAAGCGTTAAATGATGGTCTTGTTACTATCATGGTACTTTTAGATTTTTCTAATGCGTTCGGTACCCTAGACCTAGTTACGCTAGTGGGGAAGTTGTCGAGCTCATTCTCCTTCTCTTCGTCCGCCATTTCTCTGATGTCAGAGTGTGAGGATGGGTTCGAGGACTTCCACCCCTCTTCCTCTTTCCGGGACTCCACAGGGATCAGTTTTGAGTCCACTTCTTTTCTCATTGTACCTACGTGAACGATTAATCTGGATGCCTGAGGTTCTCAGACTTCCACCAATTTGCTGACGACAGCCAAAAAAAAAAACACACACGAGAAGGCATTGAGTAGGTATATATATCTACCTATCTAAGAAAATCTATCTAGGAAAATTTTATCGTAAGGTAGTAACCAAAGTTTTTCAATGTTCTTATCCATTTGATACAAATTTTATCTACCTATCTAGGTATATATATAGATATATCTACCTACCGATCCAGTAAAATTTTACTCAGGTAAATGGATTTCAGAAAACTCAGAATCCGAGTACAGTTCGGCGTCAATTAATATGCCCTTCAATATATTCTCAAAAGCAACAAAGGGGAGAGCCTTTAACGAGTCCGGCAAGTGATTGAAAAGGCGAGCACCTATTTGAAAAGGGTTACACTTTAGAGAGGTAGTGAGGCGTACAGCAGGTAAGACTATATTATCGCGATACCGCGTTTCATAATATGAAAATTTCATAATAATGAAACATATTATGTGTGGTGGTCGGAACCACGTGCGAGTAAACTCTCATTAAGTTTTATAAATTTTAGACACTCATACACATAAGCACCATAGAGAGTTATAGAGTTGATCTTCTTAAAACTACCCCGACAGCTCTCCAAGTACCCAAGGTTACATAATATGTAACCGCATAATATTATTATGCGGATTGCTGCCTTCTGAAGTTTTTAAATACCTTATCACTGCCACTTGAGCCTCCCCACAGCAGAACCATATACGTAGCGTGACTCGTGAAAAGGGTGAAATAAACCGATCGCAGTAGGAAAAGAAACTGCTACTGGAAAAGAAACTGTTTTCGTCAAACGAGATAGAGCAAAGTTAGATGAAGCGAGACTACTACATGAAGAATCAGTATGTTGAGCCCAGGACAGCCGACTGTCAATCTTGAGACCAAGGAAATTCACAGGGTCTCTTACATTACCCTGGGTCTTATCACAATAATAATTATTATGGCCTTAGGTTGAATAATTCAACAATTATTGTTGAATTATTCAACCTAAGGCCATTAACCACACACCACTTTTCAATAAGGAGGCTGGAGGAAGTGAGTTGTTCATCTACATTAACCGACCTTGCTTCATTCGAGAGGATCGTCATGTCGTCGGCAAACAAAAATATATTCTCCCCTCTTTTGTCGAAGTTGAAGGCCAAGTCAATATATATACAACAGAATAAGGTAGGCCCCAACACGGATCCCTGTTTGACACCACAACGGATTAGGGCAGGTGTCGATGCAGCACCATTGAAAAAAATAACCTGTTGCCAGCCACTCAAGAATTGCTCAAAGAACCCTAAGGTAGTGTGGCAGAATCCATAATGAGCGAGTTTGCTAAGGAGGGAAACGTGAGGCACAAGATCGAAGGCCTTAGTCAAATCAAAGAGGCGAATGGCAGCCTGATCCTCACACTCAAGAGCTTCATATAAGTCCATCAAAGGAATGCTTTTACATTCTGAGTACCTACCAAAGCAAATACATAAAACGTCAAACAACTTTTTTAATGACCGAGAATTAATTTTTGCACAATTTATACTAAATATGCCCTTGTATGAAATTTGCAGCGATTCTTCTTTAAATTTTAGTTTGTTCAAAAATGATTTTTCATTGACGTAAAATTAATTTTGGAACAACTTGTACAAAAAGAGGCGTGTGTAAAATTGGCAGCGTTTTTCTGAAATTCTGGTTTGTCTTTTCAAGTCTATAAAGTGGGAGGGTCGATGTGAGACTAACTTTCACGGGTTGATGACTAGAGGGAATTTACTTTGGTGTTTGTTTACAGCCTGGTCTTGGGGCAAAGCTCGTCAACCCTCACTGTATTCCATAAACCTTCTCTGCCCTGCCTCCCCTTTATAGCCCTAAGCCAGATTTCCCCTGGTTCAAACACGTGAGAGGAATTCAATGGGGAATCCCGGCTCCAGACGATGGTGTGTTGTGATTATCAGGAATTTCGAATCGGGGGTTCTCCTTTCTTGAGACGATGGCGTCCTCTCTGAGGTCTCCCGCCGCCTCATAATCTTCCGATATTCACCGCTTTCTCTTCATAGCTGGAGAGCGTCGAGTGTGAATAGGATGTTTTCATAAAGCAGAGTATGGCAGCTCTGTGCCCAACATCTCGATGCCAGGCTCTCCGCTTTCCGTTCAAAATCTCCAACATTTCTAAAACAGTAATGCACGTAACTATACGGATTTTGGGAATAAAAATTTGTGTTTGGGGGGTTTATAGGGTGCTGAATCCGAATATGTTGTTGAAATGATTAAGTCCGACCTTCTCAAGGAGCCCATTGAAGCCGTTTGACACGTCCACAATTGGCGCCGTAAGATTTAGATTAGATTAGATTGATACCAGAGAGGGTATGGAAGTGGGTTCCTGATGGGCGCCCCACTTCCCGCACTTAGGCCAGTAGACCCATTGTGCTGCCTCTCGGGGTTACTATGGTAGGAGTTCTGTGCCCTTGAAGAGGTTCAATAGTCCTCCAACCAGGTCCTTTTGCGCCAGTATCTCTGCTCGGTCCACAGAGCCCAGAGCAAGATAAGTTCTGGGCTCCAGGACCTCACGTTCAAAGATGAGGTGATCCGCTGTCTCCTCCTCAACTTCGCAAAACCTACAGGCGGGTTCATCATTTGTGGCCCCTATCCTGAAACTTCCGTGTACTGCGTACAGGCCCTCCATGAATCTCAGTTCTGTCCGCCGTAAACGGAGGCACGTTTCTGCCCTCTTACGGTCTAGCCGACCCCCACATGGCGTGTCGGGGTTCTTTCCCACCTACGGCTGTGCTGTGATCACTGCCACTGGTAAGCAGCCTCGCGAAAAAGTGCCCCCGAGATACATGGACAGGGTTCGGGTCCTATAAGGTCCGTACTAGACCCCTTTCTGGCCAGGGCGTCTGCTTTCTCGTTGCCTGGAATACCAGCGTGACCAGGGACCCATCTGAGAATAATCTCATTAGAGGCCCCAACACGCTTGATGGACTCCCGGCAGTCTAGTACCAGTTTTAAGTTGGTACATGTTCCCGCCAGTGATTTCAGAGCAGCTTGGCTATCCGAGAATATACGGATCCGCCTTCTCACGAGGGCTCTCCTTTCACTCTCAGCCATGCATGCTTTTATGGCATAGAGCTCAGCCTTGTAGGTACACTGCGGCCCAATTATCCAGCGGGCTGGCGCACTCCCATTTGAGCTGTGGGCTGTACGTCCCGGCACCTGCTCTGTTACACATCCTGGAGCCATCTGTGTACCATTCTATGTCCCCACACCGCACTCCCGGTGGACCTTTCTTCCAATCCTAGATATGATAACCTTAAAGTTCCCATCCAGCAGGGTTTTCGCCTTGACAAAGTCTGTGGGCATGAGGGTGACTTGGCTCCCGCCAATCTTGTCAAGAATAGTCGTGTGGTTCCCCGTAGAATTTGGTGCCGTAAGATTGTCCAATATCAAACTTTCAAAATAATCAAAAACGGTTTCAAGCATTTCAAAAAACATTCCTTATTCAGAACTAGTCATCCAGATCTAGTGCATGTTGGGAACTTCACGACCTACTCGTAAAAGTAGCTTTAAAAATTAATTTAAATCTCAATGAAATGAATCTAATTGAATACCCCACTGTCAACGAGAAAATTCCCAATGTTCCAGAAGCTGGTGTTAACAATGAGCTGTTAACAATTCTCAGCTCACCACATCCATTAAAACAGTCGTTCCGAGTTATTGTGAGCAATTACTAGGTTTTTTGTTCAAAGCTGTAAACAGTAATATTTTCTTAGTCACGTTCGCTTTTATAAAGACAAGCAGCCTCGACCAGACGGCAGAATCCACTCGTACAACAAAATGAAGTGTCTCTGCGTTCTTCCGGTCTTGGTCCTGATTGTCCAGCTGGCAAATGGTGAGTATCTATTTGTACTAGATGCTCCGGCTCGCTTTGCTCGCCTACGCACCCAGCTGGGGGGCTCCGCCCCCCAGACCCCCCGTGGGCCTCGCTTCGCGAGGCCGGTGCCTCGCTTCGCGAGGCCGATCGCTTAAGCAGAATTGTGGGTGAATTGCCGCCTGTGAGGGTATATTGCCGCCTGTGGGTGAATTGCCGCCCCCCAGACCCTCCCTAGTGGGTGTATTGCCGCTTGTGGATGTATTGCCCACTGTGGTTGTATATTGCCGCCTGTGATTTGGGTGAATCATGGTATGAAAATGATTAGCCGAGTGAAGTAAGGCCCCCTTGTCAAAGTGCTAGTCTATTAGCTGAGCGAAGTAAGTCAAAGTGCTAGTGAAATCAATTTTCAAAAGTCTACTCTCTACCGCCCGAGCGAGGAACCGCCCCCCCCCCCCTCCTTGCCATAGTGCTAGTGAAATCAAATCAAATTTGAAAACTCATAGGGAAAAAACCCATGGTGCGATATGGGGCTAAAAAGGCCGAGAAGATGATCAGCTGAGCGAAATAAGACGCCCCTCCTGTCAAAGTGCTAGTGAACTCAATTTTGAAAACTCCACCATCATAATAATAGAATAGAACTACCTATGTGGGTGGCTGAGCAAAGCGAGCTCCCTCTGGCCGATAACATGATCGGCAGAGCGAAGTAAGCCCCCCTCCCTCCCCTGTCAAAGTGCTAGTGAAATCAAATCAAAACTCACAGTAAAAAACCCGGTGGGGCGCTATGGGACTAAAATGCCGAGGGGGTAGAGTTAAGTGTCGTTTTCCAAGTATTTTTGGGGACGACCTATGGAGCTTTCATGGGGCTATACGAAATTAGACCCCCTGTCAACGTGCTAGTGAAATCAAATTTCCACCAACAATAATAATAGAACTACCTATGTGGGTGGCCGAGCAAAGCGAGTCCCCTGGCCGTTAAAATGATCGGCTGAGTGAAGTATGCCCCCCCCCCTCCCAACCTATCATAGTGCTAGTGAAATCAAATCAAAGTTGAAAACTCACAGGAAAAATATGGGGCTAAAATGGCGAGGGGGTAGAGTTAAGTGTCGTTGGAAGGGAGGGGGTTGAAGGAGGGGAAAACGGAAAAAATCCTTGAGGGCGCTCAACCTATCTCAGAACGTAGAGCATTTTTGAATTTCTAGAGATTTTCAAGAATATTATATATATTAGTGATATAGATTATTTATAAGGGTCTTGCGTGATCGCTCGTACATAAGTAAGGACCCCCTGTCAAAGTGCTAGTGAAATCAAATTTGAAAACTCCACCATCAATAATAGGAGAACTACCTATGTCGGTGGCCGAGCAAAGCAAGACCCCTCTGGCTAATAAAATAATCGCCCGAGCGAAGCAAGACCCCCCCTGTCATTTGAAAAGTTTGAAAAAAGCCTCCCCTGGCTGGTAAATTGATCGGCCGAGCGAGAAACACCCCCTGGCAACGTGTCAAATTTGACAACTCACAGGAAAAAAAACCCTGGGGTGCCATCAATAGTTAGTTGCTCGCCTACACACCCAGCTGAGTAACCCTAGTGGGGTGCTTAGCATCGATGGACACGTTCATAACCCTGCATCAAGGTCAACTGCTCCTTCAACATCAACCCCCCTGGCTGATAAAATGATCGGCCGAGTGAAGTATGCCCCCCCTCCCACCCTGTCATAGTGCTAGTGAAATCAAATCATAGTTGAAAACTCACAGGAAAAATATGGGGCTAAAATGGCGAGGGGGTAGAGTTAAGTGTCGTTTTCCAAGTATTTTTGGGGAAAGTAAGGCCCCCTGTCATAGTGCTAGTGAAATCAAATTTGCAAAGCCTTCCCTTGATAATAATAGAACTACCTATGTCGGTGGCCGAGCATTGCGAGTCCTCTGGCCGTTAAAATGATCGGCCGAGTGAAGTATGCCCCACCTCCCACCCTGTCATAGTGCTAGTGAAATCAAATCATAGTTGAAAACTCACAGGAAAAATATGGGGCTAAAATATGTAATTTATTACATATAAATATGTAGGTAGGTAGGACAATTGAATCCCCTGGCCAGTATAATGAAAACAAAGAAAAAATATGGGGCTAAAATGGCGAGGGGGTAGAGTTAGTGTCGTTTTCCAAGTATTTTTGGACGTAGAATCCCCTGGCGGATAAAATGATTCCCTGAAAATTTCATCAAAATCGAATCAATAGTGGCTTAAATCCCCACTCCTTTTCTTTAGTTGAAGGAGGGGAAAACGGAAAAAATCCTTGAGGGCGCTCAACGTATCTCAGAATTAAGATCATTTTTTTTATTTTTTTTTTATTTTAATTTTTTATTTTTATTTTTCAAATTAAATTAAATTTTTCGATAATCGATTCAATTTAAATCGATTCATTTAATTTACGTCCGTCCGGGAGATATCACGTAGACCTTGCTCGCGCCCCTTAAAGGCTGATGTCCCACCCGCTCAGAGTGAAGAGTGAGGGCGGGGGGATAGAGGGTGTTGAGAGGATGGGAGTGAAGCCGAGCCAGAATTCACCCGACGCGATGGGTCGGTGGCGATGGCCCAGTTTTTTCAAAACTCAACTCGCGCTCAAAATTCACTCGATTTCGAAATGAATTTGATCGATATCTCCTATTAAAATTCGGATCTCTAGGTAGGCTTAGGACGAAACGCGGAAAAAATCCGTCTATTAAAGGAGGAATAAATCGAAAAAATTAATTCAGCGAATTCGCGCGCGCCAAAAAATTCGCGCAATTCGCTTATCGGACGTAAAATTGGTCGAGGAATCCGAATCCGATGAAAAAAATAGGGGTTCCCATTTGAAATAAGAAAGTTGATGTCAATTGCGCGGATTTGAGCGCATTTTAGAAAAATCTCGACCCCCCTATTGACTCTTAAACGGTCGCCCGAGACGATAGGAAAAATCGGCGTATTTTAGTCAGAGTAGGCGATTGACATACCCAGCCAGCCAGAGACAGAGACGGTGAGGATTAGTGATATAGACTAGATGCTCCGGCTCGCTTTGCTCGCCTACGCACCCAGCTGGGGGGCTCCGCCCCCCAGACCCCCCGTGGGCCTCGCTACGCGAGGCCGGTGCCTCGCTTCGCGAGGCCGATCGCTTAAGCAGAATTGTGGGTGAATTGCCGCTTGTGGGAGTATTGCCGCCTGTGAGTGTATATTGCCGCCTGTGGGTGAATTGCCGCCTGTGGGTGAATTGCCGCCCCCCAGACCCTCCCTAGTGGGTGTATTGCCGCTTGTGGATGTATTGCCCACTGTGGTTGTATATTGCCGCCTGTGATTTGGGTGAATCATGGTATGAAAATGATTAGCCGAGCGAAGTAAGGCCCCCTTGTCAAAGTGCTAGTCTATTAGCTGAGCGAAGTAAGTCAAAGTGCTAGTGAAATCAATTTTCAAAAGTCTACTCTCTACCGCCCGAGCGAGGAACCGCCCCCCCCCCCCCCCTCCTTGCCATAGTGCTAGTGAAATCAAATCAAATTTGAAAACTCATAGGGAAAAAACCCATGGGGCGATATGGGGCTAAAAAGGCCGAGAAGATGATCAGCTGAGCGAAATAAGACGCCCCTCCTGTCAAAGTGCTAGTGAACTCAATTTTGAAAACTCCACCATCATAATAATAGAATAGAACTACCTATGTGGGTGGCTGAGCAAAGCGAGCTCCCTCTGGCCGATAACATGATCGGCAGAGCGAAGTAAGCCCCCCTCCCTCCCCTGTCAAAGTGCTAGTGAAATCAAATCAAAACTCACAGTAAAAAACCCGGTGGGGCGCTATGGGACTAAAATGCCTAGGGGGTAGAGTTAAGTGTCGTTTTCCAAGTATTTTTGGGGAAGACCTATGGAGCTTTCATGGGGCTATACGAAATTAGACCCCCTGTCAACGTGCTAGTGAAATCAAATTTCCACCATCAATAATAATAGAACTACCTATGTGGGTGGCCGAGCAAAGCGAGTCCCCTGGCCGTTAAAATGATCGACTGAGTGAAGTATGCCCCCCCCCCCCCTCCCAACCTATCATAGTGCTAGTGAAATCAAATCAAAGTTGAAAACTCACAGGAAAAATATGGGGCTAAAATGGCGAGGGGGTAGAGTTAAGTGTCGTTGGAAGGGAGGGGGTTGAAGGAGGGGAAAACGGAAAAAATCCTTGAGGGCGCTCAACCTATCTCAGAACGTAGAGCATTTTTGAATTTCTCGAGATTTTCAAGAATATTATATATATTAGTGATATAGATTATTTATAAGGGTCTTGCGTGATCGCTCGTACATAAGTAAGGACCCCCTGTCAAAGTGCTAGTGAAATCAAATTTGAAAACTCCACCATCAATAATAGGAGAACTACCTATGTCGGTGGCCGAGCAAAGCAAGACCCCTCTGGCTAATAAAATAATCGCCCGAGCGAAGCAAGACCCCCCCTGTCATTTGAAAAGTTTGAAAAAAGCCTCCCCTGGCTGGTAAATTGATCGGCCGAGCGAGAAACACCCCCTGGCAACGTGTCAAATTTGACAACTCACAGGAAAAAAAACCCTGGGGTGCCATCAATAGTTAGTTGCTCGCCTACGCACCCAGCTGAGTAACCCTAGTGGGGTGCATAGCATCGATGGACACGTTCATAACCCTGCATCAAGGTCAACTGCTCCTTCAACATCAACCCCCCTGGCTTCAACATCAAGTCCCCTGGCCGTTAAAATGATCGGCCGAGTGAAGTATGCCCCCCCTCCCACCCTGTCATAGTGCTAGTGAAATCAAATCATAGTTGAAAACTCACAGGAAAAATTTTTATTTTATTTTAATTTTTATTTTATTTTTATTTTAATTTTTTTATTTTTATTTTTTAAATTCAATTAAATTCAATTTTTCGATAATCGATTCAGTTTAAATCGATCCTACTTTTCTCGATAATCGATTCAATTTAAATCGATTCATTTAATTTACATCCATTTCCGTCTGGGAGAGATCTCGTAGACCTCGTGAGCGCCCCTGTAAGGCTGATGTCCCACCCGCTCAGAGTGAAGAGTGAGGGTGGGGGGGTATCGGCTGGGAGTAAACCGAGCGGGATCCACCCGCCGGTGACGGCCACCCAGTTTTCTGACGTAAATTAAAGGAATCTCCAAAACTGAAATCGCCGTCCTGATCCGCTCATTGTCGGAATGAATTTGGTCGATATCTCCTATTAAAATTTGGATCTCAAGGTAGGCTACGGACGAAACGCGAAAAAAATCCTTCTATTAACGACGGAATAAATCGAAAAAATTAATTCAGCGATTTCGCGCGCGCCAAAAAATTCGCGCAATTCGCTTATCGGACGTAAAATTGGTCGAGGAATCCGAATCCGGTGAAAAAAATAGGGGTTCCCATTTGAAATAAGAAAGTTGATGTCAATTGCGCGGATTTGAGCGAATTTTTGAGAATTCTCGACCCCCCTAGTGACTCTTAAACGGTCGCCCGAGACGATAGGAAAAATCGGCGTATTTTTATCGCTTATAGTTTAGTCAGAGTAGGCGATTGACATACCCACATAGTCAGCCACAGACACGGTGAGAATTAGTGATTTAAGACCCCTCTGGCTAATAAAATAATCGCCCGAGCGAAGCAAGACCCCCCCTGTCATTTGAAAAGTTTGAAAAAAGCCTCCCCTGGCTGGTAAATTGATCGGCCGAGCGAGAAACACCCCCTGGCAACGTGTCAAATTTGACAACTCACAGGAAAAAAAACCCTGGGGTGCCATCAATAGTTAGTTGCTCGCCTACGCACCCAGCTGAGTAACCCTAGTGGGGTGCATAGCATCGATGGACACGTTCATAACCCTGCATCAAGGTCAACTGCTCCTTCAACATCAACCCCCCTGGCTTCAACATCAAGTCCCCTGGCCGTTAAAATGATCGGCCGAGTGAAGTATGCCCCCCCTCCCACCCTGTCATAGTGCTAGTGAAATCAAATCATAGTTGAAAACTCACAGGAAAAATTTTTATTTTATTTTAATTTTTATTTTATTTTTATTTTAATTTTTTTATTTTTATTTTTTAAATTCAATTAAATTCAATTTTTCGATAATCGATTCAGTTTAAATCGATCCTACTTTTCTCGATAATCGATTCAATTTAAATCGATTCATTTAATTTACATCCATTTCCGTCTGGGAGAGATCTCGTAGACCTCGTGAGCGCCCCTGTAAGGCTGATGTCCCACCCGCTCAGAGTGAAGAGTGAGGGTGGGGGGGTATCGGCTGGGAGTAAACCGAGCGGGATCCACCCGCCGGTGACGGCCACCCAGTTTTCTGACGTAAATTAAAGGAATCTCCAAAACTGAAATCGCCGTCCTGATCCGCTCATTGTCGGAATGAATTTGGTCGATATCTCCTATTAAAATTTGGATCTCAAGGTAGGCTACGGACGAAACGCGAAAAAAATCCTTCTATTAACGACGGAATAAATCGAAAAAATTAATTCAGCGATTTCGCGCGCGCCAAAAAATTCGCGCAATTCGCTTATCGGACGTAAAATTGGTCGAGGAATCCGAATCCGGTGAAAAAAATAGGGGTTCCCATTTGAAATAAGAAAGTTGATGTCAATTGCGCGGATTTGAGCGAATTTTTGAGAATTCTCGACCCCCCTAGTGACTCTTAAACGGTCGCCCGAGACGATAGGAAAAATCGGCGTATTTTTATCGCTTATAGTTTAGTCAGAGTAGGCGATTGACATACCCACATAGTCAGCCACAGACACGGTGAGAATTAGTGATTTAGATTAATTGTAGGTTTGTTCCAGGTTTGACGGAATGTTAACAGAAATTGCCGAAGACATGCGCAGTTTAGAAACTGCTGTTCCAGGTCGATCGCAAGTTGGACGGAAACCGATAGCTCGAGTAAGCGACGGTCGGGTTCTGTCGACAGCCGTCCAACTTCTGTCGACAGACGCAGTCAGACCTGGAACAAACCTTGTGTAAATTTCACACAGCGAAGCCCACTTGAGGTTTAGTGAGCAGATCACGCGTAGGGATACGCAATCGATTTCCGATTTTTCTAAAAATCGATTTTTTCTTGTAATCGATCTTTTTGAATCGATTTTTGTTAATACGATAAAATCGAGAATCGATACTTTTATCCCGATTTTTCCCAAAATCGGGATTTAAAAAAATCGGGGTAGAGAGGTTCAAAAAATTGGGTATTTTGAAAATTATTCTTCTTGAAACATTTTCTTTTTCCTATTTATAATGATGGATGTTTTTTGAATTGACTGAATCGGCTTCAAAGAATCGTTTCTCAAAAATCGTTTGGAGGCGGAAACCCAACGGGAGGTTTCAATGTTGAGTGTAGATTGTCGCGTCGCTGTTGGTTCAGTTTGTGTTTTGTGCGACAAGGAACAGACTGAGTGGGAAGTTCGTCTCAAAACTTTTATTTTTGCAGGATGTGGAAGAGGAAATGTGGTTCTTGTGAATATTTTTTCAGACTTTTTCGAATCTATTGTATAATCCAATGTATTAGATGACCACTCCTTGAACTCCTTGAGAAATATATATGAAATGAATGAGAATATAATATATTTCTCATTGTGACGGGGAACCGTCATGAACATCCAGCTAGGAGAAGGGGGGGCCAGGGTGGAAAAAGAAATCCGAGGCCGGAATGTTTGGACGGAACTCTGGCCGAATGTTAGGTAAAAACGCAGACGGTCACCGAGCCGAGGCTCGGAAATTGCTGACGTTGTCACCCACAAAACGGGGACAGCGAAGCCGAGCCCGCTCGCCTGACGGAGGAAAAACAAAAAAAGAGTTTTCAGTCGTCGGTGGCGCGTGTTCGGTGAGGTGGCCGGGTGCGTCCAGCGCCGTTTTCGGTGCCCTGGCGAGTTCGGTGAGTTCTGGTTCAGATATCCCGGTCTGGGTTGCTGACGGGCTGCAGTGGGATTTTGTAGTGGAAGCTGTAGGCCTGTTGTAGTGGGATTTTGTAGTGGAAGCTGCAGTGGGATGTTGTAGTGGAAGCTGTAGTGGAAGCCTAGTAGAATCGAATAAGTTCTGGGGACATTGTAAGTAGTTGAAGTCGGAAGTCTAAGTAGGTAAGTCCGAAGTTGTTGTGGAATAAATTAGTTCTTTGGAAATTAGAGTTGGGGAGGCCCCGCCTGCTTTCTCTTCCCCTGGCTCCCATTTCAGGAAGGACTTCTGGACAGGTGAGGGTTCCTACTGTCTGGAACAGTTATCCCTTCACATTTATGGTGTCAGATGTGGGGTAGATTAATTGATAGTAAATTAATCGGTGCAAAAATTCCGCTTACCCGCGTCCTTTCAGAGCCTCGGAATTTTCCTACGTCGAGTGAGGACCGCAAGGATCTTGTAGCGAGTTCGGTGGGGTGAGCGAAAGGGGGTGGAGAGGAGCCTAATAATCCTCCCAACTTCGGGTGAGTTCGCGGGGCCGTTCGAGGCGCTGAGTGACGTCAGTGAGTCCGAAAGGGGAGGTCGAGCCCTTGATTCGACTCTGGGAGGCGAGGTCGTGACGTCATCCGTGGGAAAAGGAAGAGTCTTTAAAATTCCCAGAAATCCCGTCATTTGATTCCCCTCCCTCTCGTCGATTAATTAGTTGACATTTGGTGATTGGAGTGTTGGAGGTTGAGTTTACGGATTTGAGAATTAGTTCCCAAATATCTGTAAAATCCCTCCAGAGCTTCGGAATTTTCCTACGTCGAGTGAGGACCGCAAGGATCTTGTGGCGAGTTCGGTGGGGTTCGAAGGGGGTGAAGCCTCATAATTTTCAAGTTGGGTGAAGATCGCGAGGACATTCGAGGCGCTGCGTGAAGTCATCCAGTGAGTAGTGGAGAGTGGTAAAAATTCCCTAAATCCCGTCGTTTGATTTTGCTCCCTTTCGTGACGAAAGTTTCGTCGGTTAGTAATTGACATTTGGTGATTTGTGGAGTGTTGGAGGTTGAGGTTACGGATTTGAGAATTAGTTCCCAAGTATCTGTAAAATCCCTCCAGAGCCTCGGAATTTTCATACGTCGAGTGAGGACCGCAAGGATCTTGGTCGCGAGTTCGGCGGGGTGAGCGAAAGGGGGTGGAGAGGAGCCTCGTAATTGTCAACTTGGGTGAAGATCGCGAGGACATTTGAGGCGCTGCGTGACATCATCCAGTGAGTAGTGGAGAGTGATAAAATTCCCTGAAATCCCGTCGTTTGATTTTACTCCCTTTCGTCGGTTAGTAATTGACATTAAGGCCCCAAATTTTGGTGATTTTGGTGGTTGGAGGTTGAGTTTACGGATTTGAGAATTGGTTCCCAAGTATCTGTAAAATCCCTCCAGAGCCTCGGAATTTTCCTACGTCGAGTGAGGACCGCAAGGATCTTGGTCGCGAGTTCGGTTGGGTGAGCGAAGGGGGTGAAGAGGAGCAGCGTAGTTTTCCCATCTTCGGGTGAGATTCGCGAGGCCGTTCGAAGCGCTGCGTGACGTCAGGGAGTCCGAAAGGAGAGGTCGAACCTTTGACTCGCCTCTGAGAGGCGCGAGGTCGTGACGCCATCCAGTTGGGAGCGGAAGATTTTTCAAAAAATTCCCTAAAATTCCGTCGGTTGGTTCTCCCCCCTTTTTTGCTGATTAGTTAGTTGACATTTGGTGATTGGTGGCGGGTTGGAGGTTGAGTTGATGGATTTGAGAGTTAGTTGTTAAGTTAATTGTTTGTACAAATGTAATAATTAATAAATTTAATTAATAAAATAAATTAAATATTTAATAATTAATAAATATTAACTCCGATTTAGTGGTGTATTGTGTTGAGCTAGTTGGTCTGGTCCGAATGTTGATTTGTGTGGGAATTATTAGGATGAACTCATGACGTACCTACGAGGTATGTGATTTAATTTCAACCGGTATTTGACATTTTGTGATTGGTGGAGTGCTGAAGGATGAGAGTTGTTTAGTTAATTGAATGTAGGTAATAAGCAATGTATAGGTAGTTATTAAATTTAATTAAATTGAATTAGTCGTGAAGATGAGATGAGTTAGTTGTGAGATGAGCTGGTTGATTAGTTGTAAAGGTGAGAGGATTTAGTTGTGAATTGAGATGATTTGGTTGATTGGGTCCGAACGATGAATTGAGTTGAAAGTATTATTGTGAACTCATAACGTACTTTGTAGTTGATTTAATTCGAAGTTGTAACTGGGAAAATTTTAGTTGATACAGTGATAGGTTTCTGATGTTTAATGTTGGAGGTGAGTTGAGTGAAATCATTGTGGTTGCAAGTCCTACTGGATTTGGCGGGAATTTGATTGCTCTGCAGGTGTTGGGATGAAGAGAGGAGGAAAAGGAGGGAGATGACACGCGACGTGGGTGGAGCTAGGCGGTAAGACTAAACTAAGGTGTCTCAACCCGACCAAAGGACGAAGCTCCAAGCGTTTGCGATAGGAGTTGGAAGGGGAGATAGTAATCAGCCTCACAGACCTGACCAGCCAGTGGCAAGATACAGCTGCTGGACAGTGGGAGGTCACCGGAGCCAAAGCCTGGATGTGTCAAACACTACAGTACTGACCTTCCAGACTGGACAGACCCTGCTGAGGGAAGAAGGGGATGTAGGGAGGGGCGGGGGGATCAGTTCACTGCTACTAATACCAAGGGTGTTAGGAGAAAAGGTAGGAAATTGTATGGGGCTGAGGGATCAGTTCACTGCTGCTAATACCAAGGGCGTTAGGAGAAATGGTAGGAAATTGTAGGGGGGGGATGTCAGTAACGCCATACCCATTGCCGGACAGCCAGGGTATCGGGGTGGTCGCGCGGCCGCACCTCCACTTGGCGTTCACGTTCCACTGGTGCAACAGTTGTCACCAAGGCGAGCATAGTAAAGCAAGCACTCCAAAACTGTTCGTGGTACACCACCAACCCCTGAGCATGCAAAAGGAAACGCCTCAAGGACGTGGTTCACATTGATTGGAGATTGGTGATCTGGTGAGCAGACGGTACCGCACCACAGCCGGGACGGGCAAACTGCAACAACAACCTCCAAGGGAGCAGCCACTCCAACCCAGTCCCTACTGTATGGTCCATAGGGCGTAAGGAACGCTGTGGAGGAACGAAAAGGCTGCCTGCAAGGATGAGAGTCTGGCCCTCACTGACCCATCTGGTACTTCCACCTCCGTTGAAATGTCGCAGCTGGACACCAGCCACGAGATACTCCCCACGCTCAACCCTGCTACACGCCTCTCTTGTTGACGGAGAGACAGTCTACAACTCTCCCCACAGCCTCCAGTATTCGCCGTTGCGGACGGTGGTCGAAGCTTGTCAGAAGAAGAGGTTGTGCAAGTCCCAGATGTCGACCAAATGATGATGGGGATTCCCTACCCAGCGTCCAGAAATACCTCATCATCGCCTATGAATGCTGCCCATACAAATTGCAAAATAGAGTGGCCTGTGAGAACGATGTGGCGCAACTGCAATGCAAACCCAACTCCTGGATTGCATTTACCCAGCGAGTTATGGCAGAAGCGAGGATTCACCAGGAGGAGGACAACCTCCCCTTCTATCCCCCCCCCCCCCCCCCAACACCTTGCTTCGGACTACCAGGAGAAGAGGCCGACGAGACGGACGCGCCCCCTCCTTTCACTGAAGAGAAGAGGCCTACGAGAGTGACTCCGAAGCGCCGTGTAGTGTTGTACAGTTGTATGTAGCATGTAGGACCTAACCTTCTAAGCGCAGTGTAGCACCTGTGGTATCATATCAAGTGTTATGTAGTATGTAGGACCCCCAATGTATGTGCTCACCTGGGGACCCGCATTCCCCAGGCCTCAGCCAGCAAGTGTCGACCCCTGGTCGCCACTTCTCCAGAGGGGTGGGATATGTGACGGGGAACCGTCATGAACATCCAGCTAGGAGAAGGGGGGGCCAGGGTGGAAAAAGAAATCCGAGGCCGGAATGTTTGGACGGAACTCTGGCCGAATGTTAGGTAAAAACGCAGACGGTCACCGAGCCGAGGCTCGGAAATTGCTGACGTTGTCACCCACAAAACGGGGACAGCGAAGCCGAGCCCGCTCGCCTGACGGAGGAAAAACAAAAAAAGAGTTTTCAGTCGTCGGTGGCGCGTGTTCGGTGAGGTGGCCGGGTGCGTCCAGCGCCGTTTTCGGTGCCCTGGCGAGTTCGGTGAGTTCTGGTTCAGATATCCCGGTCTGGGTTGCTGACGGGCTGCAGTGGGATTTTGTAGTGGAAGCTGTAGGCCTGTTGTAGTGGGATTTTGTAGTGGAAGCTGCAGTGGGATGTTGTAGTGGAAGCTGTAGTGGAAGCCTAGTAGAATCGAATAAGTTCTGGGGACATTGTAAGTAGTTGAAGTCGGAAGTCTAAGTAGGTAAGTCCGAAGTTGTTGTGGAATAAATTAGTTCTTTGGAAATTAGAGTTGGGGAGGCCCCGCCTGCTTTCTCTTCCCCTGGCTCCCATTTCAGGAAGGACTTCTGGACAGGTGAGGGTTCCTACTGTCTGGAACAGTTATCCCTTCACACTCATATTTTGAGAAATATACGTACAACCGCTTACCTACTTATTGATTGGTTTATTTACCTACTTATGACATATTTAATTTATTTATGATCGAGTTTGATCCCAAAAAAAAAAAAAAGGAAAAATCGTTAAAAACCCGATTTTCGCAAAAATCGATTCTTTACATTTTATGTAAAAAATCGATACTTTTTACCGATTGCCTATCCCTAATCACGCGCTGAAAAATGTATAATCATCGATCAACGTTAGGTACGTTTTAGTTTATTATTCACTGATTGTCCTCTGTTACTCTTTATGTACCTGTTTCGTCGGTTCTACAATTATAGCTATTGACGTGATTGTTTTTGCGTTATCATCAGTGATGTTTGCTACACCTACTCTACTCTTTTGAAGTTGGTAGTACGAATAGTGTCTCTGCGTCAGTCGAATTGCGAAAACGGGAAAAATGGGTTTTGTAGAATTAGAGGACCACTAGAATGTATCAGCTGATACATAAGATAAAAATTTGAAAATTGCACAGTAGATGTATCTTGAGTTGAGGAATATAACCAAAAAAATCTTGACGACATCTAACATAGTTCCTGAGAAACAGGTACATAAGCTAACGTTAACTTCTTATGGACCGAGGAACCCCCTTAACTTCACTTTCCATGTAGGTACGTAATCCATTCGGTTTATTTGAGAAATGTCTATCTTCTGCTGTCAATCATAAACTCTTACTGACCCACAGTAACGCCAAAACTACCCTAATTTCTGAACTATCATTATTTGTTCTGCAGGTATTGAGATTACTTCTAGCTTCCTACTCTCCTTCGAAGGTTGTAATAAAGACAACGAAGGAGATTTCTTCGCTGATCCCATTGACTGTCAGAAGTTCTACAGGTGCAACCATAAACAATTAGTCGCCTTCACATGTCCACGGGACACCATTTGGGATCAAGGGAGTCATACCTGCGTCTGGGAAAATCCAGATACTAGACCGGAATGCTATAGTCCCGCCATCGATCCCAGATAGGAGAAACATGGTGTACGCGGAGGAGGCAAAATCATTATTTGTTAATAAGAAGCATTCCTAAAGTCATGTTTTTTTTGTTTTTTTTTTTTTAATTCCTATTTTTCATTTTTACATTAACAAACAATCCATAGCACTGTTAAAAACCCCCTAAGGGACGAATAAAGACCAATATTAAAATCCAAACTTCAGACTTTTTTTTTTTTTTTTTTCCTTATGGTGAACGGGGAAACACGTTTGGCCACGAAGATCTCTGAAGCGGGCCAGGAGAGGCAACACGATGGGCCACACACACGACCCGTCTGGCAACCGGGGCATTGCGATCCACTTCCGATGCGATCTACTCCCAGCGATAGAGACTCGTTTCGGACAAAGTTGAAACAGATGTCGTGTCCGGGGAGAGCGATCGACTCCTTTTTTTTTTTTTTGGAAACAGCCTGGACAGACCTGGAAAGTGCGGAGGGCCATCCTGGCAAGCCTTGGAACCACCTAGCCAGCTTGGAACCATGGCTGCAGCTCTGGAAAACTTGGGACCATCTTAGCAAGCCTTGGAAATCATAAGCCAGCTTGGGACCAGCTTTGGACAGATTTAAAAAGTTGGAACCACCTTGGCAAGCCTTGAAAACCCTTAGCCAGAGTGGGACCAGCTTTGCGAGCCTTGGAACCCCTTATCCAGCTTGGCACCATATTGACATGCCTTGGAAACTCTTAGTCAGCTTGGGACGAGCTTAGCAAGCCTTGGACAGCTCTGGAAAGCTCGTTACTGAGTAACTGATTCTCTGATAATAACAATCATTTTGTGTCCAATTCATCTTATTGCCAAACGTGTTCCCACGCTTGCCATATTGATTGCCAAACGTGTTGTGTTTCCGTAGCCAAACGTATTGCGTTTTCACCCCTCAGTGGGCAAACGTGATACTCCCATAGGGAAGGTCCATCTGAAAGTTGAGAACGTCTGACAAGATCGGAAATACGTTGGGAAAAGGAGAGATACAATGACCCCATCAAAATTATGCTCGCCAACAACATTTCTAAGTGAAGGGGTCTTATGAGAACAGGAAATCTGCTTGGAAAGAGGAGATAAGAGCAAAACATTAGACAAGGCGGGGATATCTCTGGACCTCCAAATGGATCTATTGTGGCGGTCCTCGCCTAGTGGACGTTGGAAAGCCTTTATGGCCGCAGCTGTTGCTTCGACGATGTTGTAGGATTGAAGAATCTCTGGCGGAAATAATAAAATCTTTGAAATATCGAGAAAAAAAAATCTTTGAATATTGAAAGTTAAGTGTACCAGTTATTGTTGATTGACTACCTACACACTTTGGCAAAAACGTGTTTTTGCGAATAACAATGGCACTTTTCTTGTCTCAACAGAAATATAATGTGCCGACCTATATATTAAATCGAATCAGCTTTCACCAGAAAAAAAGATAATTTGGGTCGGACTAACCATTCTCGAGTTATGAGCAAAAATGTCCGAAAAACGCGTTTTTGCCAAAACTGTCATTTGCTTGCCATGCCTGCCCCTCCCTTATCAAAGCTAAAATCAACATCTCACATAGAATAGCTCGATGGGCAATTCAATCGGCTTTACGAGAAAAAATAAATTCGGAATCCGACCAATAGCCTCTGAGCTACAGCCGAAAACGTTCTGAAAAACATGGTATACGCTTACGATTGGTTATGGTTTTCTCGGTTCCTATAATAGGAACTATTAATAATAATTAGACCTACAGAGCCACATCTGTGCTCAAATTGAAGGCAATTTAATGTAGTTTAGATGATAAAATAGTGCCCATGCCACTAGGACGCTTCGTTTAGGCGCTGTGAGCAGAAAACAAAAAAGTGCGAAAAAGCGGGTTTTTGAATTGTTACCTACTTTTGAGCTTGAATTTATTCTAAACTATCATAGTTATGCGAAAAATGAATGGAAACACTTTTGTAGCAAATGTGGTGAGCTTTATTTTTCATATAGAAGATTTTTCTGTAGGACCTACCGTATTCGAGTTAAGAGCGAAAAAACCGATCCGAATCGTGTCAAATCCAACTCGAAACAACTCAGTCCAGATCAAAGAATGCCAAACCAAATTGAAGCAAGGTAAGTGTGGACGTGCCGAACGGTCAGTCAGTCGAAGAAGTTGATCAGTGAGGATGTCATTTCGTACCAACATTGCCGAATAATACGCTATTACACCCAGCAATGTAACAAGTTGGTAATATGGGTTAGCAAATAAACGGCGAAGACGGGCTTTGTATTTTTTAAATCGAAAGAAAACACTTCATGAAAACATGCATAGCGAATGCACCGATGTCCAGAGAATCTCTCAAGGTGGTCAAAAATGACTTACTTACGTGATCCCTGAGCGAGCCAAAAACATCCCCCTACCTGTAAAAAAAGAAGAAAAAAAACACGACTACAATAATTATTAAACATTGGAAACATTTTGTCAACAAACAATTTCATATCTTACTCTCTAAGCAGTCGTTTTCACATCATCACTATGACTGATGTGGGCGGAGATGTGAATGTGCTTCCCATAGTGCATGTAATTCATTCCTCAAATTGCCATTTACTGTCCAATTAATAATTATTCAGTCTATTAACATGTCTGAACGCAGTTATTTTGGGAATGGACAAACTCCGTGCCGCCGCCAAATTGGGAATGAACGAACTCCGTGCCCCAGCCAAACTGAGTATGTACAAACTCCATGCCTCTACCTCTATGCAGTGCGTTTAGAGCTACCAAGGATGCACCACGATGAGGCGAACTGATTCACACCCCGATAGCCTCTGCCAAAATATAAGCTACCTAGACTGGCGGAAATTTGAAGGACACAGCTATGACGAAATCGATGCGAGGGATCTTGCCCGAAGAGTATTCAAGCATCTGCAGATGCTCTGCAGCATGCTGCCTCAGAAATTCCTCGTTTTTCCTGATTTCTTCTGATTTTTCGTGCTTGGACCATGCGGCCTAAAAATGTACGTAATTTTTACGTAAGTCATGTCCTAGGAGTGCTGCATCCTTCATGAAGTCATGGATGTCCTTGAGTGCTTCAATAAATTTGAAGATGTGCGGATGACTTTTGTGAAACATTGATTAAATTTGGCGTGAAAAGCCTCACAGCTATTCGTCGTCCTAGCCGTGCAACAGGAATATTCGCTCCAGAGAGGCATTATCAGCAATGTAAGTGTTCAAGAGGTAATCCAAAAATTTATCGAGTTTACTGTGGAGGGATTTGATGGCCATGACATCATCAGTGAGACATCGCGAGGATCGATAAATGGAAGGCCAAAAATCAGCCTCAAACACTGACCAACCTCCGAATTTGAATGCATGAGAGGAAACGGCATCCTCGAATTTAGACCTAGACTGCACGGAATTTGTACTCAACCCTTCGAGCCCCCCGCTCGGAGATTGCAATGTACATGTACATTTGCTTCCGACGATGGGGATTATCCGCACGGAAATTGTACCGTTATTTTTATGGGATCAAACCCGCAAACCAGGCCTCCTTTAATGACAGCTCATTTGAGTAAGGTGAGTCAGTGGGAATGATCCTGACGCATGGGTCCGCTGCCCAGGCACCTTTCAACGACAACTCGTTTGAAGAAGTCGAGAGATTGGCCCCATGTAAGACAATTCAGCTGTCCAGGCCACCTTTGATGACAATTCACCTGGGGTAGCTGTATCAGCTGCTCCCCGTAAAACTGCGAGCTCAAGTAGAAACGGTACGGGCCACGACTCCTCGTGTTGGGTATCGACTTCCCCTCAGCTCCCTTCCGAAGATGACGAAAGTAACCTGACACATCTGGTATGCGAATCTTCCTCTTTTGTGACTGCATCTTCCACCAGGTCAGCTGAACACGAGACTTCACGTTATGCCCAGGACGGGAATGTTCCCACACTCCCCTCCTTTTCCTCCAAAACACCTGGCGGCAAAATTGTCGATCCAACAAACCGCACCGCCAAACACGGCACTAATTAATGAACCTAAATCAAATTTCGAAACACAAATACATGTAGGTACACGCCCAACTTCCGATGTATGGGGTGTCCCGTAGTGTCCTTACAGCGGGGTTCTACTATGCGGTTCGTAGTAGGTCTAACAAGGTGAATATCGTGCTTTACAGTAGAAACTCCATTCCGGTTTAATATGAGCACTTGATTAACCTTTTCAATGAGCTCAGCTTGAAGCAGCATATTGTATCATTCGACGCAACAATAACGAATTAATTTACAGGATTTCTCAGGAAAACGCGCGCAAGAGGAAAACCAAGCTTCTATTCAATTGTGTGATTAATAACGCACTGTGTAATATTATTGGAAAGACCAACAGTTGGAAACCCTCTGGCTAAGCCTGTAATGTTCCCGGGGAATAATACTGAAACTGCAAGGGAACAAAGGGATCTTAAAGGCTTTAGGGGCCATGTCGTGGGACGAAGGTTGCCGGAATGAGGAAGAGGAGGAGAAGGAGGGATATTTCCGCCCTCGTACTAAACTGAAACACCCTCACGGAAACTCAGTTGGGAAGAGTTTCCCCCTCACACAGGGACGGTTTGGGTAGCCGAAGCCCGGAATCAAGTTGCGTTTGTGCGAACAAAAACGGCGAGGAGAGGGCCATGATGGTGAAAGGGGTGGGGTGGGGGGAGTTGGAAACTGCTCGGTTCAGAAACCGAACCCCCGTCTACCAGTCAAGAAACTCAATGATTAGAAACCAACGCCCACTGGGAGCGTGAACGAAAATTCAGCTAATTGAATCGTATGAGGCTCAAGTGGATCCAAACTGCTACGTATGCTGCTGGCCCTTCACAGGCCCATTATGTTCAATTTCACCAATTCAGAGAGATAGAGAAGAACTCGAACGCGTCAACATGCAGCAAAGCGTTAAAAATAGAGAATTTTTGAAGAAAAAATTGTTGAAACAAAAAAAACTACGTTTTTCGAAAAATAAAAATCCAAAAAACATTTTTTTCGTTGACAGAATTAAATTTCTGCGCAAGTACGTCTATAAAAGAATACCTAATAACCCCATGTGTAAAATTTGCAGCGTTTTTCTTTTGTCATTCAGAGTTTGCTGCTGTATAATAATTTTGCGTAACTTTGTCGTTTATGATGAACGGAATACAGTTATGTACTGTATACAACTGAGCCTCGTGTAGGGGTCACTATCGACGTAGTTGGAGTTGTGTCCGGGAGGGGGGTCTGTTGAAAATCGCGTTCGGGTCGCCGACCGCCTCATAAATGATTAAGCTCGGAACCACTTAATATAAACAGTGTTGGCGCATGTTGAGCAGCAGAAGACGAAGCCCAACCAAGTTGGTAGGGCTTTTGGACGTTTGTGAGCTGAGCGGGCTCAAATTGAAAAGCCCTTCGCTGCTAAGACTGTTCGTCTCGTATTGCCTTTTCAAGTCACTTACCTAACTCATGATTTTTAACATGGTACATGTTTTTACGGGCGTTCTCTGGATTGGAATGTGAGTACACCGCCCGGAAACCGTCGTGCCTTATATATATATTTTTTTTTTTACATGGAAAAAACGGGCGGGTTCGTTTTCCCTCCCGGAAAGCCATTAGTGGTCATTAGCAGTCGAGACGTCCGAGAAGCGGCTTATCGAAGTGTTAGGTTTCCCTCCTCAGAGGGGAGTCGCCCACAGGTCAAAAGTTAGGTTTCCCTCCCGGCCGATTACACGTGCGTCCCACAACAATGCTATCGCTCCAAAAAGTATGGATATTTCAACGGGAACTACATTCCGCTGGCTTTTGCACAAGCGAGAGGACACTTACGTTCAAGTCTTGGGTGCTATCACTGACATTTGTTCCCATCACAATGTAAATTTCAACCCAGACGTTGTGGTAACAGATATGGAAAAGGGGATACAAAACGCATGTGCAGTCACGTGGCCTAATGCTCGTTTGTTTGTGTGCCGCTTCCATCTCTGTCAGGCATGGTGGCGAGCCATACAGAGGTTCGGTTTAAGCACGGAGTACAAACAAAAAACAGTGGTAGGCCAGTGGCTGATATCCTTGCCAGCTGCTGATGGGGCCTCCGCTTTCCGCGTGTTGACTTCGGAAAAGCCCGGACGTTGTAGTGGGGCTACAAAATTTGGGCAATTCTTACAGGCCAACTACGTCGGTGTTAAAGCTGGAAACCCCCCACACCTCTGGGCACAGTTATCAGCAGAGCGAAATCTCACAACCAACTGCTGCGAATCATTTCACGCCCACCTTGGCGAAAATTTCACCAACACTCACCCCAATATATTTTCAGGTCGACGACTCCGATCGACCTCAAAATTTGACATTATCCCTGTCAAGAGGTCTAGATTACAAAATCAAGGCCAAGCTTTCGGGTTATAGTTAACCATCATCAGGGATCTTCTATGTAGGTACAGTGGATACAGTGCATTGTTACATGTCAGGTTCCTCCGTCCCAGTCATCTATCACATGACAGATCGCCAGGATAAATAACATTATGTGCCCTATCCCGAGGTGGGCCGATGTCATGATTGTTACGTCGCCGTTATCGCGCTGTAGATATGTGAAGGTATCAGAAGGGTGTTTTCTTTATTATGAGGGTTATTGCAGGTTGTTGTTAAGGTTCAATACACTTGAAGAGTTGAAATTCATAACAGTCCAAGTGCCAAAATCGTAGTTTCCAGGAAATTGAGAAAAACACACCATATGCTCCACGTTTATATTATAGAAATTCTTTTAATTTAATTTGAAACTTTCAAACAATAGTAAACTACTGAAGGTAAAAAATTAAAAAAAGAAAACATTTTTGTGAAAAAAAATTTTTTTTTGAAATTAAAATTGTTCGAAACAGTCTAAGTCCTACCTAAGGAAACAGTCCAAGTGACACCAGAGGGTGAAAATGTGTGCGGAGTAAGCAATATAAATGTTTACAAGGGAACATCAAAATGAACGGGGTTCACCGTGGGGATCTTTGGGGCTTTCATGGGGCAACAAATCGGATTTTTTGAGGATCCTAGGTCAAATGGGGTGTCGTTTTCCGAGTTATTTTGGACGCATTATCCATTTTTCGGGGTCCCACATCCACCCACAAACTTTATAAGCCCTTGGGTAAGATTGGCAGCTTTGGGGCTAAAAAGGAGTTACGAGGGGGTCGAGAGGGGTGTAGTTTTCGACGTAATTCTGGACGTCGAATATATTTATGAAGGACTTGGACTCGTCCAAATATGTACACCGTAGGCATCTATGGGGCGACAAATGGAGGTTTGGAAGATTGGACTGGGGGTCGAGTTAGGTGTCGTTTTTGAAGTAATTTTAGACGCGATCGAATTATGCACCCCAAACAACCGTTGAAACCGGTCAAGTAGTATCCTAATTCTGTTCTCCACTATTCCTTCTTATTTTATTCAAAAGACGTTGATTAGGCTTTTTCCTTTTCCTCCCGTTTTGTTCCATTTTAAATTGGAAATCCTACGTAAACACGATATGATTGCAATAAACACTGCCGAAAAACAGGACCTCACGGTGGTAAACAGGCGGCAGGTTACCTACCCTTTGGCACTTAGACTGTTGCCAACACCTGTGGCACTTAGCCGTGCTGCGATCTCTGGGCAGTTCTAGGAACCTTTATCGCGGTCGTGGCTCTTATACCATTTTGCAGGTTGTTGGTAATGGTCCTTAGACTGTCTAGAGGTTGTTAACTCGATTCTGAGCTTTTTGGCACTTAGACTGTTATGAATTTCAACAAGTGTTGGTACCATTACCTATAGTATGCGACCTACCCTCGACCCTTGATCTACGCGTCTCACTCGAAGACGCAATATGCGACCTACAAGTGGAAAAACGAGAAAAACCTTACCTTAGAATGAATTACTCCGATTGAAGAGCGTCGTCGTTTTGGGTGCTGAACAGTAGGCTGCTTATCGCTCTGGAAAAGTCGACCTCTGTTATACTTGCGTTTTCCCTGATATAGGGACTCGTCGATTTGTACCTCTACTCCTGGACCCCCCATTTTACCACGTTTCTCGTACACATCACAACAAACGTCTCTACACAAATTGTACCAATCACAAACAGTATTTCCACTCCTTCCCGTCCATTTACAACATCAGACACACCAGGTAATTATACCAAAACCAAACCAACTCAACAATTTGGCACAACGACTGACGCGTCAGTCCACTGTTCTGCCGTGAGAAGGAAAAACGACTCAACTCCAATGTTTACGAAAATGGGATTTTCACCCCCCCCCCCCCCCCCCCCCCCCCCCGCCACTTATTTTCGACCTGCTCTTTCCGATGGTGAAGTCGAAATTTCGAAATTCTATTCGGAAGTGGGTATCATTCCGACCATAATAATCCGAAATTTGGTCGGTTTGAAGGAGAAACGCCTCAACGACGCGCTTTGTAGGTAAAACACCTCAACTTCTTGATTGAAATGCCTCAAGACACTGTTTATTTTTCAATATTGTGACGGTAAAACACCTCAACTCGGCAAAAATTGAGATGAGGCGTTTTACCTTCAAATTGTTTGTCAATATTGGCTTCGAATTTGGAGTAAGGCAATCATAGAAATTCTTGAGGCATTTCTCCTCCAAATGTTGACACAGCTGACCGAGATAAGGCGATTTTTCACGGCTGGTAACTGGGGAATCACAGCTGCTTTTACGACTGGATAAGGCGTTTTTCCTTAAAAAACAATGGTGGGATACTCAAATTAGTAGAAGTTGAGGCGAGTTGAGGCATTTTAGCTTCAAAATTATTCGGATAAAGTCATTGAGAAATTCTGAAGGAACAAGCAAACACAAATGTCATTATTCAAAAATTCAAGTTAAGGGGAATATTTATATCAGGGGTAAAAGTAGTCTTAGTTAAGTACCTACGTACCTAGTAGTAGTATAGTTGGACTGTAATTTTATATTTAGAATTTACTTTTAGGACGTTGTAATTAAAATTGTAATAGTTATATACATTAATCGCATATACTTATATTGTAATTTATTTTTAGAATTACTTTTAGGGCTTTGAAATTAAAATTGTAATAGTTATATACATTAATCGCATATACTTATATTGTACAACGAGAACTGTTCGAGTCGGGCCTGGACGGGTCGTAGACCTTTAGGCCGGTATCGAAAAGACTGGAATAGGGAAAGCTCCATTGTTAAGTTCACGAAAAACAAATGTATGTATAAAAATTTTATGTGAATAAATAAATGAATAAATAATTGAAAAAACCGCTTCAAGTACGACAAAACGATATAAAAAACGCTGCAAATTTTACACAAGGGTTTATTATTCTTTGATATAGGTTACTTGTGCAGACATTTAATTCTGCGTTAATGAAAAAAAAAATTAAAAAATTTTTTTTAGATTTTTTTTTCAAAAGATTTTTTATCTTGTTTTTTCAAAAAATGTTTTTTTCAAATTTTGTTTTGTTTTTTTTTTACTTGAAAAATATTTGACCTCCTGGGATCTTTCAAAAATCCCATTTGTAGCCCCATGAAAGCCCTATAGATCGCAACAGTGAAATCGGGTCGTTCCGGGACCCCAAAAAATGGATTCTACGTCCAAAAATACTTCGAAAACGACACCTAACTCGATCCCATAGCCGAAAGCCTTCAAAAAAACCCTTCTGTAGCCCCATTTTAGCCCCATAGCGCCCCACGGATTTTGGGCGATCGGGCTGAAAACCTTGCGGGCAAGATGGTAAACTGAGTATTTTGTCAAAATTTCAGATTTAAAAAAAATTCCTACTGCCCGAAACGGCCTGGGCGGCGGACGGCGGACGGACATTTCGGTTTTGGAATGTAGACCACTTGAAACGGATAATGTCAAATTTTGAGGCCGATCGGAGTCGACGACCCCCGTCGCGAAAACATAGGTGTATTGTTCCAAGAATAATAAACCAAAATCGATTTTTCAGTATTTTAAATCGTAATTGAGTGAATTGATGTCCTATCTATGAACCCTCAAAAAATTGGGTCGCTAGAATGCTCTAAGGAATCTACAGCTGGGTTTCTGCGGAAAACTTTGGAGCTAATTTCTGCAATGTTTTGATTTTGGCGATGAGTCGTTTTTCCTTCTCACGGCAGTGTTGCACTGCCCATTCTGATCATACCACGTAAAAAATTTGTTCGTCAGATCAGATATCAGATAAAGGTATCAGATAGAACAACAGCTCTCGTTGAAAGCAAGAAAACAACCGTAGGTCGCACGGCGCCGAGTAGTTCGCATAATGCATCTGGAAAGTTTGCGTAGCTCGCATACTATAATGGTACCCACTTGTTTAGATTTAGGGGAGGGAGGAAATTAATGTCAGAAAAGTACAGAATTACGTTAATTTAACTAAAATTAGGTTTGTTCCAACAGAAGGAAGGAAATGGAAGACCAACATGCTCATGCGCTGTAACTTAATGGCTGTTCCATCACGTCAAAACTTCCGCTGACGGAACAGCCGTTAACTGCAGTTGGAAGGAAAACCAACCTTGATGAGACTCTCATCATGAGAGGCGCGGTGCAAAACCATTCAACCGCAAATTTTGGAAGATGATCGAGAAGTCACTGAAATGCAGTGAACGTTAACGAACGGTAGGTCCTTTTGTTGAAATAAACCTACTATCGGAAACCTAAACTATCGATAGTTCAACACCACAAGTGAGCTGAATTGCGACCCTTAGGGTTTATTAACGTAGATCAGATTCATAATAATTATGAAGTAATTATTACTACATAATTTACCAGACAAAAGAATAATGAACTGTTGAGTAAAATTGCGTTTATTGGAGTTGTCCACTTAGGTGTCGTGAAGTTGGAGTGGGAATGTGGGGACATGTAGGTACTGTTAAGGTAGGCGGGTTAGGAATTCGGTGTCACCAGAAGGAGCTGAAAATGGACGTGGCTCACACCAACGATCCTCGGCTGTGCCAACGCAACACACGCACACTCACGCCAGACACCTACAGACCCACATTTGCGACTTGTCCGCCTGTCATGTGAGGAGATGAGGGTACATTTCGGGTGAGAGAGGGTCGGCTGTGTTGAGGAGGTTGATATTGAGAGGGTTGACTTTCAAGGAGGGGGTGGAGATGGAGCGAGAGAAGGTCCAATAAGGTTGTCTGTCCTGGTGGTTCGGCGACGGGAAAAATTCCCCAGTCAAGTGATGAACAAAACGAATGATTTAGATAAATCAAGTCCAAGAAGAAAGAAGAAGAAAATATGCGTACCTACCAGAAAAAACACATAGGCTATGCCCGTTTACCAAAGTTTGCATTTATTTATCAAACTAATTTATCACGCCTCTTGGAATTTCTACAAAGAATAATAAGGTCAGTACTGGATTCAGCAACTCGATTTAGCTCAGAACAAGGCAACAAGAGCAAGAGCGGATAAAATCCAACCATTCAACGAAGAACTCGTTGATCAGAATCAGAATCAGAATCAGAAAGCGTTTTATTTGCCATATTACACAGAGTGCTTTTGACAATGGTCACGGTTAATTAAAGTTAGGCCTGAAAATACAAAGTAAGATGGTAACATTAAATTTTAAACGTAAATTGATGAATTAAGGGCATGTACACGTTAAAGACGTTTCACTGGATTGATGTTGAGAAAAAAGTCTTCAAATGAGTACGGCACCATTTGTGACAGTCGGGATTTACATGAGATTCTAAATTTTGGCACAGGCTCTTCTCGGACAGATTTTGGAAGGGCATTAAAAAATTTTATTCCCCACCACGATGTAGAAGTTCTACTGACGTCCAAACGAGAGTGGGGCAACGAAAGCTGACTGGCACTTCGTGTATTGTGAGTGTGAGAGGCTGAGGGGAATGAGGTGATGTTTTTCCGCACATAGGTAAGGCAAGCGAGGATGTACAGGGCTGGTACTGTTAGTATTCCCAGCTCCTGAAAAGCATCTCTGCAGTCCTGCCGATAGTTTAGGCCCATGATAGCTCTGACAGCTCTCCTTTGACTGCTGAATACAAGGGCGCTGTGTGGCGAGTGGCCCCAGCAAAGGATGCAATATCCAGCCCTACTTTGAAAAACTGAATAGTAGGCAGCAAGAACGGCAGTCTTGGGAAGCTTGTCGGAAAGTCTTCGCAAAAGAAAGGAAACGCTATTTAAGGACGCGGCCAGCTGTTCACAGTGAGGCCTCCAACTCAGTTTCGGATCCAGTACAACACCCAACATTTTAACGGACTGAGGGTTACCAACACTCACTGCCAGCGATAAGTCCCTTAATCCAAAATAAATCACCTCCGTTTTTGAATCATTAACAGCGAGACGGTTTTTATGGAACCAATGTCGAATAGCGCCGACAGTACTATCTGCATTTCCTACCAGGGCAGCCAACGAAGAATCTGATGAAAGAACCGTTGAGTCATCCGCAAACATAACAGTCCTTTTATTTGAATGTTGAGGAAGATCATTTGAAAATATCAGGAAGAGAGTGGGTCCTAGAACGCTACCTTGAACTACGGATAAGTCTCCGATTTGTGACAATTCGGAGACAGCACCATTTAGGCGGACAGCTTGGACTCTATTGTGCAAGTAAGACTTAATCAAGGTTGCGGCTTCAGCGGAGAATTTGTACGATCGTAATTTTGCCAGCAACAGTTTATGAGGCACACAATCAAAACACTTTGAAACATCAACCATTGTTGCTGAAACATAGTGACCTCTTTCAAAATATTCACAAATTAGACTTGAAATACACAAAACTGCTTGCTCAGTCGTCCGTCCTGTTCTGAATCCGTACTGATCCGAGACAAATAGATTGTTATCCTCGAAGTGATCTTTTATCTGCCTATTAATAGCTTTTTCAAATACCTTCGAGAACAAAGGGAGTTTAGAAATAGGCCGGTAGTTGGACATATCATCTGTATCCCCCTTCTTGTGCAAAGGAATCACTTCTGCGACTTTCAAAACTGAAGGAAAGAAATTTGAACAAATGGCCTCGTTAATCAGATGAGTCAGGGGGTAAACAATGGCCAGTGCTACATGTTTAATCATTTTGGAAGATAAGCCATAAAAGTCGCAACCATTCGAATTTTTCAAAGATAATATAATTTTGAATACTTGTTCGGGTTCCAGTGATGAAAAACGTAGCTCAGGCGCAGGATTGATCTCAAAATCAAGGGGGTTTTGGGTTACTGAGGGCAGATTTGCTATGGTTTTTGAAGCTACAGATGCGAAATATGAGTTAAAGTCGTCAGCTGTGTATTTCAGGTTTCTAGGAGCCTTCCTCGTTTGATTGCGGTTTTCGTTGATGTATTCCCACATCTTCTTTGATGGGTTTCCGGACGCAAAAATGTCTTTTTCATGGTAGGATACTAGAGCCGCTTTGATCGCTTTCTTATACTCATTACGGAGGGAAAGGTAGTTAGCTTTTAATTTGGGATTAGAATCATACTCGGTTTGAATTTTATTTTGACGGACTAAGATTTTCATATTTTTTAACGATTCAGTAAACCAGGGCTTCGGATTCTTTTTAAAGGGTTTTCTACGAATAGTAGGGAAAGCCTGGTGAGCCATGCTCGAGATGGTATGCACAAAATGTGACCATCTGTAGTCAAGATTAACGAAACTGTCATATACGAAATCCCAGTTGATATTGAATAGAGTGAATTCAAATTTATCTAGTTTAGGAGTTGTAACTGGGCGAGACATTACGACGTGCCCGTCGGGATCTGGGTTTTCAGGGGCTATCAGGCTTAGGAAAATCGAATTATGGTCTGAAAAAGAAACCCCGTCAACAGAACATTTCTCGTCCATAGCCAAAACAAAGTTTGTGAATACATTGTCAATGCACCTTCTCCCTCTCGTGGGTGCATTGTTTTGGGGGAAAAAGTTGAACGAGGAAAATACATCAGACAAAACTCGAAATCTGGAAGTATCCTCCAAAATGCATACGTTGAAATCGCCCATTACTATGACTTTATCAGTTTTATATAGAAGAGAAAGAGCCTGTGTCAGTACATTAAGGAAATCTCCGAGGTTACCACTCGGGGAACGATAAATCGATACGAGCGTCATGTTGATTTTTGACATTTTGACCGCGGTCAATTCACAAATGGAGGGAACAGACAGTGCATTGATCGGTTCCAGGGCAGTAAAACGAGTCCCGTCTCTCACAAGTATCATTGTACCTCCATGTTGAGTCATAGGCCTACAAAAGGCACTTGCCACAGTGAAGTTACTTATTTTTGTGAAAGCGATCACGTCATTTTCCAACCAGTGTTCGTTTAAAGAAATTACGTCAACATTAAAATTTAGGGACTCTAAATATGCCTCAAAGAAATTGATTTTGTTTCTAAGGGAACAAATGTTAATATGCATAAAAGTAATTACAGAATGAACTGGTGGGACCACAACCATTCTAGAGCAAGTTTCACCTGCGGGAATCTGAGGATCGTCAAAATTTAAATTAAATGCTCGATTTGTGAAAGCTTCACGTTCATAGGCACCCTCTGTATCGTAACCTAAATCATGCACCCTCTGTATCGTAACCTAAATTATTAAACGATACAAATTTTGTATCGTTTAATGATTCGTAAACAATGTTTGAAATTTCAATTACTTGTAAAAGAAGCAAACATACGATTTCTGGCAATATGGTAAACAAAAAAATAACTTTGTTAGCAAATATTTCATGGTATTGTCTTAATTTTTTAATTAAATGGGCCCCGGAACCGACTGTCGAATAATACTTTTTTCTGAAAGAACTTCATAATTTGAAGGCATAGCAGTGAGTTTTGGGCTCCTACGGTGTAATACAAATTTCCAGGGCACTGTCGAAAATTTCAACTTTGAATCTGGAGGGAAAAGTGGCGCCACTCTCTCATTGGCTGCTCACGGCCGCCATTTCCGCCGTCACCTCCGGTAGATTCCCGTCGGTCCCTTCTTATGCTAGCGCACTCTGGCGGATTAGTTATAGTGCCACCGCGGGAAAATTCAAAACGCCAAATATTCACTAGTGATTTCCTCTGCTCAGACACCTAATTTCTCAGTGCTAACTGTACTGAGTACTTTGTTCATTACTAGTTCAACTATGTTCGGCCGAATTTTCCCATTTCTCTGACCTAGTTCCGTGGCCCATTGACCTTTTTCCATGGAGTCACTGCGCATGTCTGGAATTCGCGTCCATCGCGTCTTATGAAATGCCGGTCCATGTTGTCAAATGTGTATCCTAAATTCCCGTGTTGCTCTACATCATCAGTTACTTTCCATGTATTTTCCTTACTTTTTGGCAACGGAAATGATCGAAAGTGATATCGGGGGTCTTACCACTTCTGTCAGTACATACGATTGACAGAAGGTCGACCTTGAATAGATTTGAGTAGGTAGGTATTAATAATTCAGCGTCAACGGTTCCACTAGACGTTTTCTCTCGGCTCTCCTGGAAAACATGTCTTCACTGCCTGTACCTCAGTTTTGGGTCTGTGCTATAAGCTAGCAGCATACTTCGGAGGAAACAAGCATCTATATAAATTTTATTTAGAAAGGTATCACCTACTCTGTGGTAAGCAATCAGCAACTGGACGAAAATAACGAATTCCTATTTGTGCTGGTCTTTTACAACAGTTGTAAAAGCAGTTACTGCTCCATTAAAAAAATTACTTGCTCTTAAATTTTGCATCGCACATGTAACATTGAATAACAAATCCCAAATTATGCAAAAGCTTAGCAGGTAGGGACTCAAGTTTACGCACTGGAACAAAGAATGTGTTGCCATCCACTGACCAATTTTGATTTATTATTCTTGGAATAATACACCATCGTAATCGACACACAGGTCGACGACCCCAATCGGCCTCAAAATTTGAGCGGCATACTTGAATACTTCCCGTCCGCCATCTTAGCCGTTTCGGGCAGTACCTAGGAATTTTTTTAAAAATCTGCAATTTTGACAAGATACTTCGTTTACCATCTAGTTGTGCCCGCAAGGTTTTCAGGCCGATCGCTCAAACCCGTGGAACGCTTCGGGACAAAAATGGAGCTACGGGAGGGTTTTATGAAGGTTTTCGGGTATGGGGTCGAGTTTGCTTTCGTTTTCGAAGTATTTTTGGGCGTCTCTGATCGATCAGATTTCACTGTCTGATCGTCTATAGAGCTCTCATGGGTCTACAAATGGAATTTTTGAAGGATCCCAGGAGGTCAAATATTTTTCGAGTGAAAAAAAAAGAAGACGCTGCAAATTTTACACTAGGGATTATTATTGTTTGATATAGGTTACTTGAGCATAGATTCAATTCTGTGTCGATGAAAAAAAAATTTCTCTGGATTTTCATTTTTCAAGTTTTTTTTTTTTTTCAAATTTTGTTTTGTTTTTTACTTGAAAAGTAAAATCCTGGGATCCTTCAAAAATCCCATTTTAAGCCCCATGAAAGTCCTGTACATCGCCGCAGTGAAATCGGATCGATACGGGACCCCTAAAAATTTATTCTACCCCCAAAAATACTTCGAAAACGACATCTAACTCGATCCCACAGCCAAAAGACTTCAAAAAACCCTCCCGTAGCCCCATAGGTTTGGGCGATCGGGCTGAAAACATTGCGGGTATATTATCAAAATTTCAGATTTTTAAGTGACCTATAGACCTGTATGCTAGTTTAAGAAAACCGGCAAACCAGTGAAAATCTGAGGACTAATGGATTTGGATGGAATCTCAAAATGTTGATTGTTAGAGATAATTTTCATCCTTTGAGAAGTGTATGCGGCTGTGGTTTCCGAGGGCGCGATTTTCTCCACGTCAGCTGAACCGCTGACCCACTTGGAAAGGTATAAATCCTGGCCAACCCGAGGATTGCGGCGGGAAGGAGATAAGAGTGGAAACCTGGGGATATATTCGGGGGTTTGCGGGTTGTGACGTGAATGAATGGAGGGAGATGTTTGGAGCTCAGCTGACCAGCTGACGACAGCAGACGACGACTTTGATGACGGGGAACACGACCGGAGGTTTGTGGAGGGGGAAGACAAACGACTAACCGTCTACGGCAGCGTTGAGTGAGCACCGACTGAGTCGGCAACGTCTGTGCGATATCAAAGGGTTGAAATGCGAGGTTGCGAGGGCGATGCGGGCGGGAGGGGTGGAATTGACGTTGGAGAGCTGGACTAAGTAGTTTCATAGTGGAGTGAAAATCTCACTCGGGCAATATTAAATATATATACAATATTAGACATTTTCCAACAAGCCGTCCTGGCCCAAGGACCATCGTGTCCAGTGTTTCGGACGTACAATTTAACGTAGAATCCGAATCAACGGTAAAAAAATGGGAGTTTTACGTGAAAAAATACCACTTGCGCGCAATTGCGAACAGTTGCGTGCTTCTCGCGGGGTTTTTATATAGCCTATATTGTTGCGGCAAGCCCACGGTATCATTTAAAAAAAATCCCCATCGAAATCTGTTCAGCCGTTTCGGCGCCGCACAACAGACACACACACACACCCGCCCACACACCCTCGATAGAAGTATAGATAAATAGATACATAGATAGATTGGCACCACAAAACGGGGAGCCATGTTGGGTGCATCTGTCGCAGGCACACAGCGGAACGGGGCACTTCACGAGGTGTATAGAATCTATACACCTCTATCTGATAGATTGCGTTCTTTTATATTCTTATCGACAGAATAATTCATGAAGCGACTAGGCGTTCCCAGAAATTCCTAGAGAAGGTCAGTGGGATTGAAAAACGAGAAATTAGGTAGGTATGTAATAATCCAAGAATATTATACCTACATCGTCAAAAAATTACCCATGTAGGTACGTCATTAACAGAGACGCCAAAAAGTCATAGTTTTTTAAATTAGTTCAGGTCCCGATTATTTCAGGAACATTTTCGATTTCTCTACAAACTTAGTTTTCCAACAAACTTTTATTTATATAAATTAAAAATATGCCCTAATATATATATTAGGGTATATTTCGATGTGTATTGATTTTTTTTTTTAAAGTTGAGATACTCTAATATCTCTACAAATCAATCTATCAAAAGATAGATAATTTAGTCCATCACTCCTCTCGATTCTCATTTTGTTGCAAAATCGAATCAGTTGTTATGACACAAACCATTTCTGATTTTATCCGCAAACCTCTTGGAAGCGAAGTTGACAAAATTCTATTTGCATGAAATGTTGTAGCTCCATATATTTTCACATAGGTGCTATTTATAACACGGTATAGGAAAGTGCCTCTTGTTGTGTATGCCTACTCTATGAAGCTTTAAATCTATTCCTGTCCTTTGCTGTGTAAGAGTGAAGCCCTCCTGCGAGGCTCTCATACAAGAGAAGAGCCACTCTAGAAGATGTTCTATAGAGCTCTCTGGGTATAGATTCCTCCCACCCCTCACCACAACCGTTTCTCGACCAGTTGAACCTCCTTCCCTTTCTGTCATCGTAGTGAGACGTATGAGCACCTTCAGTCTCACTCGGTATAGTGCTATTAAATCCCTCTCAAAGGAAGAGGCTTTGCTCCACCTTGTGAGCTCCATCTCGGTCCCACTCCCCCCTTTTCCACTCAAGGCTCACTATCGCCACCTCTCAATGTGTCAAGACCACTACGGCATATTCTGTTGAATCTGGGTACGACCTACCGCCGAAAGCTAGTCGTGCCTTTCATTCACGATCCTCTAGTTCTCAATCTCCATGTGTGGAAAGCTCACGGAAAGCATAAACGAAGCGCGTCCACAATTCGCCGAATGAATCCGCGCGGAATGCCTTCTTGGATCGACAATATCTATTAGTCCATCCACACTGTTCTGTGAACAAGCCTTACAAGCCTCACCCCTTTTGTTTTATTATTCGTGGAATAACTAGCACTCAGACATGAGGCCTCGCTTCGCTCGGCCGACCACTTTATCGGGCATCACCACCAAGTGACATTCGCTCAATGCGCTAAATTTAACGGGCGTAAAATTGGCCAGGGAATAGAGAGAAATCTTCTTCCCACACACCAGAATATATCCGAAATTAGCGCAGAATGAACCGGTTGTCTCGCCTGAGCGGGAGGGCTGGGAGAAGGTTAGGACGGTGAAGGTTGAGGGGGAGGGGAAATTCACGCGTGATTTCAAGAAAGCGTTCAAAATAAACTCGCCATCTAAATTCGCTCAGCGTCGGAAGTCGGTTTTTTGGGATTACGTATTAAAATTCGGATCTCTAGGTGGTAGTATCAGGTGAAAACGCCAAAAAAAAATCCGTCTATTAACGACGGAAGAAATCGAAAAAAATGAGTTTCGCGAATTAACGCGCGCCAAAAAATTCGCGCAACCCGCTTATCGGACGTAAAATTGGCCGAGGAATCGGAATTCGGGGGAAAAAATAGGGGTTCCCATTTAAAATAAGAAAGTTGGGCGCAAAAACGGTCGGCCGAGACGATAGAAAAAATCGGGGTATTTTTATCGCTTACCTACCGTTTAGGAGACATAGGCCTGTGACACACTCAGCCAGATACAGACACGATGATAATTAGTGGTATAGATTTAATACACCTATGTACCTAATCGCGACGGAGGTCGAAAATTTGCAGCGTTTTATTTATTTGTTTATTTTTTTCATCTTCGTCTGAGGCTCATGAGACAACTTCGCCTAATAATCCCCCTTTAATGACCCCCATTGGGGCGATTCGTCTCTTGAAACAGAAGGGCAGGAGCTCCTGATTGATTGCCGTGCCAGTCGCTGGGGCAACCAACCAAACCAGACCTCCCAGATTATCAGCATGAGTTGTAGGGTCGGACAGAGATTTAGGTAGAACACCTCCAGGTAGCCTCACGTTGAGAACCGTCGGAAGGGCTAACAAGGAACCACCTGGTGGATGGTTTACGAATATACAGAAACGGTGACCTAGAAAACTTTTGCATTTTTGAACGAACCTCGCGACCCCCTAATGTTTAGTATTGCTTACTTTTTATTATTATTGAAAACCTCTCTATTATCCGAAAACTTGTCTTAATCTACTTCTAAAACAGCCTCTTAGAAATACTTTCAAAATAATGCCAACCTAACGTAAGAACTCAGCTAAAAAGATGTCGTTTTCATCACGATTAAGCCGAAACGTAATCAGCTTCTGGGGGATTGTTCTCAAATGTACTGGCATGAGGAGGAAGACAATGAAAAGCTGGCAGGAACAAAGCTGCTTTTGTTCGGTCGAAGTTGAAATCTTGGCATCGTTTTGAACTTATCAGTAGGTACTTACAAATTCGCCTGAACAGTTTTGTTTAGAGCTCAAAGGCATTCGAAAATTCTCCAGGAGGTGTAAAGTATAAAAGTCTTTTGTTGGGATGTTGTGACGTTAGAGGCAGGCGGACAGTAAAAAAATATTGCGAAGGAATGGAGAGATGACATGTGTAATTCACTGGAGTTCGGATTAGGTCATATTTGCATACTATTATTTTGTTCCTGATATGCATCGGCCCCTACTGAACGATTTAGACCGGATTCACAGCGATAGCAATCTCCAATTTTAAATTTGTAGGTCATATTTTATCATATTTTTGAGTTTATCGTAATACCGTCTGTTGGTTCACCCAATACAGCGGGTGTTGGGCGTGTCCCTATGTACGTGCACAATTGAGTTCCTAAATTCGGTTTAGTTCTATCAATATTTGTGTTGTGGGTTTGGGGGAAGGGCTCGAAGGGATTTCGCCCCCGACGTCTTTGAAGGAAGATGAAGTACCTGAATATCCCTAACGAGGGTATAACGCGAGATGTCGCGATCTGCTGTCCTCAACGATGGACATCCTAGGAGGTGATATCGAGGAATTGTGGGAAAACCTGATAATTCCTCATCGGCAGGAAGTGTCGTGGTAATCTGAAATGCATTTGTTGTTGGATGGGAGTCCAGGGGAATTTAAAGGATCGGTTATGTCGGATTTGACTTCATCTGCGTCACTACTCGAAACGGAGACATTCACTGCCGCCGCGAATCAATTTTTATACACCGTTGAAAGACCGCTGAGCTCCGGCATTCGCAATTTCATGATCCTGCGTGTCGTATCAGAGCCGTCGGTTTGTGCGGATCACTTGCAGTTTGGTCATCGCCGGGTCGTAAACCCTCGAAAGGCCCTTACGTCTGCGTCTCGTTGTATTTTACGATCTCTGTGAACAGGAGGCATTGTGTTCATCGACTAAACCCTCCCCGGAGTTTTATTACGTTCACGGGAGTGTTTAGTGTCGGAATTTACTGAAGTGCTGATGCGGTCGAAACATCTTTCGCAGGTTTTGTTTGATTTTGTTAACACTTTCAGGGGTCACCAGTGCCGAGGGGGGGGGGGGGGGGGGGAAGGATGTTTAGAAAGGAAGTACAAAGATATCATTAAATGAGATTACTTAATACCTACACCTAATGAGATTAATACCTACACCTATGTTTTCGCGACGGAGGTCGAAGACTCCGATCGGCCTCAAAATTTGACATTATCGGTTTCAAGATGTCTAGATTCCAAAACCGAATAATTCAAAAATTATTGTCCGTCTGCCGTACGCCGTCCGGGCCGTTTTGGGCAGTAGGAATTTTTTTTTTAATCTGAAATGTTGACAAAATACTCGGTTTACCATCTAGTTGTGCCCACAAGGTTTTCAGTCAGATCGCTCAAACCCGTGGGGCGCTATGGGGCTAAAATGGGGCTACGGGAGGGTTTTTTTAAATGCTATTGGCTATGGGGTCGAGTTAGGTGTCGTTTTCGAAGTATTTTTGGACGTAGAATCCATTCATTTCACTGTTGGGATGTATAGGGCTTTAATGGGGCTACAAATGGGATTTTTAAAGGATCCCAGGAGTTCAAATATTTTTCGAGTAAAAAACAATACATTAAATGTATTGTTTTTTACTTGAAAAATATTTGACCTCCTGGGATCAATTTTTTTTTTCTTCAAAAATTTTTTGAAGAAAAAAAAATTGACGCAGAATTAAATTTCTGCACAAGTAACCTATATCAAAGAATAATAAACCCTACTGTAAATTTTGCAGCGGTTTTTGGTTGGTTTGCTGAACACGGGAAAAATGGTCTAAAAAATTCTAAACTGCGGTCTAGACTACGTCTAAATCGTTGAAAATCAGTAGGTTGTAATAACAGCAAAGGGCATTTAATTTGACACGGTACCTATTTATTGAAAATGACTTTTAAGCAGGGGTTGAAATTGAGTGATTTTTATTTTTGGAAATCACTCAAAATCAAAATTTTATTTTTATTTTTCACTCAGTCCTGCCTCAGGTTGTTTTGAAACATTTTTAATTGATACGACAAAGTCGCTGCATGAGTTCGAGTGAAGCTGCGATTTGCTATCATCCGGGCTGTGGCATCCCGACTGCGAGGTAGGTAGGTACCCGAAGGAAGTTCCGGTGTCTCGGACTGGAAGACGGAGCGGACCTCCAGTTCTGGGACGAGTAGATTTTTCCGCCGTTTGCAGGGTGATGTTTTTGTTGTTATTTTGATAATTTGTTTTTCGTTCTTGTTATTTGTTGTGTTTTGTCATTCCCCTGGATGAGCCACTTTCTATGGGTGAATAAAATTCATTATTTTAGAACATTAAATTTTAATGTTCTTATCATGAATAAGACAAAATTTGTCTTGGGTAGCACTGCTACCTTGCGCTTCCCCACACGCTACGCCACAATCTACTCCTTTCTTCTCATTCAATTTTCCGGTATCGATGTTGTATACAATTTTCTGTCCAGGCGAAATTCATGTTAAACATCAACTTTCAATTCCTATGCGCGAAAATGGCTTGCCAGCCACTCAGTCTGTAGAAACGACACCGCCGATTTTTTTCACATGTGAAAAAAATCGGCGACAAAATGCATTTTTGCCGCCTTTAGCGTAGCTGTAGTTTTATCATTATTGCTATGTTGACTGCTCTGTGAGGAAAAAATGTAATCAGACGTCTGGTCTGTAAAGTCAAAGAGTGAAATGGCGCGTGTTTTCAAATCCGTTTATCAACTGGACTACACTAACCTCAGCACTCAAGTTTAATATTCCGCAAAGCCCTTTCTGGGTGCTTAATTTGCCATGTGTGCATGAATAACCCTGAACTGTTGTTGTTCTGTGAATTCTAATTGACAACAACCCCGCGGAGTAAAAACGACCAAAAGACCTCTGGTAAAAGTAACCTTAATTTGACAACATCAAAGTGCATCAAAATAATGGGAGCGTTCAATCATGACATCCCGGGACCCAAAAGAAAGTGAGCGAGCTTCCGTTGATTAGCTTTCTCCTATTGGAAGGTCCACAAAACTGCAAGAAAAAAAAAAAGACTCGCCATAAAAGGCTTCAAAGCTACTTCGCAGATAATAGAGGGCGTTCCTTTTGTGTTATACGTAGTTTGAACAGGAAAATAGTGAGCCTTTGTTGGGGGGTTGGCTTTGACTTGGAATTTACAACTGTGCGGCTAATTTGCTCCTTTTGGAAAGCGTCGAGGAAAATGTATCGGCGGTTATTATTTTCTCCTCTCAATTTGAAAACGGGTTTCCCCCTAGCCTCAAAGTGGTTTGGAAACTGGGCCTTTTCATCGTCCCGCGTATTGATTCAATTATACGGGCTAGTGAAGAGGCGGAGTTGGAAAATAGGAGGGCATATTACAATAGCCAAGTTACTTTTACAAGTTTGGGTGGGACGATAAGTCTGAAATGTTTCAAAAAGTGCGGGGAGTTGAGTTTTCTAAATCAGAGATTTCGAGTTTTTTTTTTTTTTTTTTTCAAAGCATGCAGCTTGGGACCTTCTCGTGGCAATACTTCAACTAGAAAATGCAGGATGACTTTTTCGTTTCATGCAAGGCGCTCTATTCTGGGATAAAGGCCTCTTCTTGCAAGATTTAATCTAGGTACCTCATTAAAATAAAAACCTCTAAAACAACAGGAGAAGGTGGGAGTATGGGGCCCCTATTCATTTTTTTGTTATGAAAAATCAAATTTCCAACTAAGGGCTCAACTGTTTATGGCAGACGCCTTCATTGCTCACCGTAAAGTGACATCAAAGTTGGAAAAAAATTTAGATCGAATTTAGGTGTCATAAATTGAGTTTTTCCAAGAAATGACAAAATTGTGTCTTTGCAAAGATTGTAGATAATATGGACCCTTAGGTATTTTGAGTAAAAAAAGTGGAATTATGGCCAAAAATCGCAGGAGAATCGAGTTTATCATAACAATGATGACCGTCGGCCATAAACAGTTGAGTCCTTAGTTGGAAATTTGATTTTGCATAACAAAAAAATGAATAGGGGGTCCATATTACCAACTTCTCCTCAGCAGGAAAAAAAAACATGGCGTCACAGTAAGCATAGCAGGGTCCATATTATAATCATCGAAGGAGCCATATTATCAAAAACGACCTTCTCAAAAACTGTGTTTTTTTAACCTGCAGTTAAACGATATTCAGGATACAAAAAATGGATTATCACAGCCTGAAACATGCTCGTGAAGGGGGAACGTCGATATTTGCTCGAATTGAAGTTTAAATTAGCAAAAACGAAAGTTTTAATCACCTCGTTCAATATTTGATGGAGCAGGAAAAAAAACATGGCGTCATAGTAATCTTGTTGATGGAAAACTGAGCGTCCCCGCTTGCCCCCGTCGCTCCCCCACTCCTAAGATGCGGTACAAGCCGCTTCTCCACCCTCACCTCCTCCCTGGCCTGTGAAAGCGCGGGGGTCCATATTATGTGAGGGGTCCATATTCCCACCTTCTCCTATAATAATAACTTTAGTTAAAAATAAAAACGCTGCGAATTTACACAGAGGTGTGGGTCATGGTGCAAAAATTAATTCTTGTTAATAAATAATTGAAAAAAAAAATTATATAAATACAAATTAAAACTGCATTCTTCACCTTGTTCACCCTGTTTGAACAGATGTGGAACCTCGCATCCAGTGATGTTTTTACGGACCGACCTACCCTTGCGGTTAATAATTAATGTTTAACTATTACACAAATAAAATTGATTTAATCATTCTATCCTTCAAAGTCCCATGAAAGCCCTATAGATTCCTAGGAGCATGCTCCTATGCATAGGAGCATGTGCACCCCCAGCCAATACACAAAAAAATTATTATAATATTTCAAAATTACTCCATCCTCATTAAATCAAATTTTGATGGCTAGTATGTCATACACTCTTAATGGGATTCCGCTCGGACATTCTTGAGCGAAGTCAACGTCAACAATCAACGGGATGGCAGCCTGAGTAGGAATGAACGAGTTGTAATGAGAATTGTTTTCCAACTTTTCCTTTCGGTTGAAAGAGAAAAGCTCCGAGCTCCTGGAATATCAATGGAGAGTTGGGCCACCTCGAGCGAGAAAAAAAAAAAACCTGAACACAACTCACTCAACGTGGGAAGATATGCACCGTGTGTTGTCGAGCGAGGATGAAAGCGGTATCTGTACGCAACAATTTCCAACAGCTTTTACGGAGCGGATAGGTACAAAATAGTTTAGAATGTCGGATAAAAAACGTAAAAATTGGCTTACACCTGAAGGGAAAGAACGGATACGGGTTTTTCTTGGAATAATACACCTATGTAATCGCGATGGGGGTCAACGACTCCGATCGGCCTCAAAATTTGACATTATCCGTTTCAAGAGGTCTACATTCCACAACCGAAATGTCCGCCGTTCGCCCCCCGAGCCGATTTGGGCAGTAGGATTTTTTGTTATAAATCTGATATTTTGACAAAATACTTGGTATACCATCTAGTTGTGCCCGCAAGGTTTTCAGCCCGATCGCTCAAACCCGTGGGGCGCTATGGGGCTAAAAAGGGGATACGGGAAGGTTTTGGTTATGGGTTCAAATATGTTTGACCCAGGAGGTCAAATATTTTCCAAGTAAAAATAAATTTTTTTTCCAAATTATTTTTATTGACAGAATTATTTTTCGGACAAGTAACCTATATCAAAGAATAATAAACCCTTGTGTAACATTTTCAGCGTTTTTTGCTTTTTGTTTTTTTTTTGTTTTTTTTTCTTCAGTATACTATAGGACCTGCATAATATGTAGGTACCTTTATTATAGTGATGTTAGATCTTCTTAGTTAGGGTGTTGTGTCAGGCAGAAATCCAAAGGTGCATACTCCATGTTCTCGTCGTTGTTTTTGTTAAAGTGAAGTTAGAGTTAGTTTTATTAGAGTAAAGTTAGCGTGTTTACACTAAAGTTAGTCTGGCTGCGGCTCGCCTGCAGGGCTTCCAGTGGGGCGGTCCGGGTTATCCACGGTTTGCTTGAAGCGACCACATCTGCCATGAGTCTCTCAGACTCTGACAATTTCGAAGAATTTTCTCGGAGCCAAAGCCCCCAGCCGGTGGAAAAAAGGGTCCGCTGACTCCTGAGTTAATCCAAAGTTTTCTTCAGATTCGGCACAACTGTGCGTGAATATGGCAAAAAAATTGACTGAATTCAGTCAATTAATATGGAAGGGCCAAGTGAAATTTGAAGAAAAAGCTGCCAATTTTTCACAGGGGTTTATTGGCCTTTGATTGAACCGGTACCGATATAGGAAACTTGTGCAGAAATTATTTCTGGGTCATTAAAAAAAAAAAAAAAAAAAAAGAAAATAATAAAATTTTAAAAAAATAAATAAATAAATAGGTAAATATACAAAACAGATGTGGGACCTAGACAAATGGATTAGGCGTCCAAACTTACTCGGAAAATATTTGACCTCCTGGGATCCATAAAAAATCCCATTTGTAGCACCACACAGAGCCCCACGTGTTTGGGCGTTCGGGCTGAAAACCTTGGGCACAACTAGATGGTGAACCGAGTATTTTGTCAAAATTTCAGATTTTAAAAACGCTGCAAATTTTACATAAGGGTTCATTATTCATTGATATATCAAACCTATAAATAGGTTACTTGTAAGAAAATTAAATCAGTGACGACAAAAAAAATTTTGGGGGAAAAAACTAACTTTTTTTTACATAATATGTGAAATATATTATATGTGAAATCTATTAGTAGATCATATTAGATTTCCTGGGATCCTTCAAAAATCCCATTTGTAGCCCCATGAAAGCTCCATAGATCCGCACAGTGAAATCTGATCATTCAGGGACCCTAAAAAAATTAATGGATTGTACGTTCAAAAATACTTTGAAAACGACACCTAACTCGACCCCATAGCTGAAAACCATTTAAAAAACCCTCCCGTTGCCTCATTTTAGCCCCATAGCGCCCCACGAGTTCGGGTGATCGGGCTGAAAACCTTGCGGGCACAACTAGATGGTAAACCAAATATTTTGTCAAAATTTCAGATTAAAAAAAAAAAAAAAATCCCGCTGCCCAAAACGGCCCGGACGGAAGACGGACATTTCGGTTTTGGAATCTAGACCTCTTGAAACGGATAATGTCAAATTTTGAGGCCGATCGGAGTCAGATTTGGCAAAAATGTGCGTTTTAACTGAATATGGTAGGGCCAAGTTAACGTAGAAGAAAACGCTGCACATTTTACACACGGGTTTATTCGTCCTTGCGATAATATCGCATATTATGCTCTTCCAATCATCCTGCAATATGCTCAATGAGCATTGCTCATCCATTCATTCACACAGCTAGTCCGTTCATCCATCCGTCCTACAGTATGCGCTCCATCCTGCGATACATCGCGGATGGAGCGCATATATGCGTGGATGGATGAGCATATAATATGCATATTATGCTCATCCATCCACCCTCCTCTCCTGTGAATGCCAAGTCTCCCTTTTGTTGCGTTGTTCTTCAGCTGCGTGCTTATCCTCGTTAGTATCCGCCGAAAGTGACGAAACAACTAGCGAGAGGTGGTTATTCCGTGACCGGACAGTTTTCACGCGTTTCACGTTCAACCCGAGGGGAAAGAAATCCTAATTATTCACTGTTTATTAAAGGCTCGGAGAATTGAAATACGGCTGAGCCTCGCCGGGAAGGGTGGAGGATCTCACGAAAGGGTTGGAACGGTGGGGCAGTGAAGGGGGTGATAATTGGGACTACCTAACTTGTAGATGGGGAAGGGCACTAACTGGAGTTGATGTATTTTCGTTAGGAAAAACAATGTCCGTCCCTTCAGGGGTTTTGCAAGTTGGAAATCCATCGCTACGGGATTCCAACACCTGAGCGGAACGGAGGAGGGTTTAGGGTCACTGGGGGAGGCTCTTGGTTAACAGTCTGCGACACGGAAGGCGAAAAAAAAAAAATGGATGGGCCGACCTGGAGGTGGTCAAGGACCTCGTCTACATGGAATAGCTCAGTTTTGATATTAGGGAATGACTTAAGGCCAATTTGTTCGCGGCAGACTGTCTCATAAATAATCCTGAAATATTTTCATTCGTCCATCTCCGCGATTTGAGATTTCATCCACGTAAAGCTAGTTCATTACCGACGGGAGGAACGCGAACCCCTCTTCTCCTGCCGTCGGCGCAGCCTCCCCGTTGGAAGACGGGTAGAATTTAAACTTCAATTTTGCCATTCACTGTTCATTTTCTGCGACATTACACAATGTCTACAAGAGTGAATTTTCAGGGATCAGACTAGGGGTCGCAATCCCGCACGATTTTCAATCCCGCGGGATCCCGTAATTAATAAAATAATTTTTTTTTTAATACCTAACGCAATTTCTTTACGAAAACGCTGCAAATTTTGCACAAGGGTTTACTATTTATTGATATAGGTTAATTGCTAAAAAAAATTAATAAAAAGCCATTAAGAAAATAGGTAGGTACTTTTGAAAAAAAAAGTATTTTCTGTGAGATGTTTGGACAGATGTGGGACCTCGAAAAACGGATTTTGCGTCCAAAATTACTCGGAATACCACACCTTTTTGACCTCCTGCGTTCCTTCAAAAATCCCATTTTCAGCCCCATGAAAGCCCCACGGATCAAAATTTCTGATTATAAAAAATGGCTACTTCCTAAAACGGCTCGGACGGCGGAAGGACATTCTGTTCTTGGAATCAAGACATCCTGAAACGTATAACGTCAAATTTTGAGGCCGAACATAATTTTTGACTCCGTCGCTATTGAATAGGTGTATTATTCCAAGAATAATAAACCAAAATGTATTAAATACATTTTAAATAAATTTTAAAAATATTTGAACAAATATTAGGAAATAAATGCATTGAAGGGAGTGAGATGGAGCCATCCTCTGCAGCTGGGAAATAGTCAACTTGCTGAAAGAAAGACCACCAGAGAAGGTCAGTGAGTTAATAGTTTCTCTCACCCAAATTTTATCGGCGCTGATTGCGGAAATAGTTACCCAGCTGTAGAGAATGCTCTCTCTGACTCCACACTCGAGGGTGGAATCGTCAAACAAAATGTATAATACATAATACATAATATACTCTACTGCTTATTATGCAAACTGAAGACAGCGCCCCCTCTTTCTCCTCAGATAGCTTAGATAGCATCTAGATCTTGAGCAGTATCGTAGATACAACAATAATAGCAAAAATATTGTGAACTACAGCACAACAGGCATGAGGAGGACTTGCCTATAGGCAGGTTCATATATATATGAATCACTGGCAATGTGAATGTGATTTACAGTGTGCGGGCTGCGATTCACACCACATAAAACGCGGCTTTTTTTTAACAAGAGGAATCTTGCAAAAGCCCGCGGGATCCCGCGTTGAGAATCCCGCATTTGCAAGATTGGAAAAACACCGCGGGATCCCGCGGGGCCCAAAACTTGTTCGTGTGAGGGTGGTAACTTATCAGAGAGGGTCTCTTGTAAAATCAAATCATTTGAACGGAAGGTGGTTTTGGTTCTAGGAGTAATATTCGTATGCATTTGGAAAACCCCTTTTTCACCTTGGTGAAAATGTAAGCTTTAAGAAGTTCTACTGCTGCTCAATTTTGAATAAAAGGTTTCTTAAGGTAGGTATAAAAAAATTACACTCAGACGTAAAACAATTCATTCTCTCAGAAATTTATTATAAAAAAAAATTAATAATAACTTTTTGGTGTAGGTATTTCAGAAAAACGTTTTCCAATTATTGAATAAATTTTGAATAAAAGGTAGGTATAAAAAAATTACACTCAGACGTAAAACAATTCATTCTCTCAGAAATTTATTATAAAAAAAAAATTAATAATAACTTTTTGGTGTAGGTATTTCAGAAAAATGTTTTCCAATTATTGGGAAAAATATTTCTGAGATACAATTTAAAAAAAACAATGCGTGTCTCCTCAGATTTTGGGTTTCTGAAATAAGCTTTTAGCTCTTTTAAAGTGTATAATAAACAGTCGCTATATATATATATATTTTTAAGTAGGAAAACAAACTTTATTCAAATCCAAGGTATCAAGCCAAAACAAACAAAAACAAAAACCCAAAACATAAACAAAAACAAAACAAAAACATGAACAAGAAACCGACGGCCCAAACCCTGCTGCCTGGCGTCTTATGCCATTCTGGGCGCCACCGTCCTCTTGTCACGGGTTCGAAAGAAGGAGGTTCATGGGGAACTGTCCAAGCCGAGCTGAACAGCTGCACCACCCTCGAAGCCCAGCAGGTTGTCAGCGCACCTCCAGCGTTTCCGAGAACCCCTGAGACATAAGCTGCTTGCTCTAAGAACTGCGAAGGCCAGTCGAGCGCGTACCCACTCGCGAGCTTTGCTCTGGTGCCGTCCCCAGATTTCAGAGAGCCTCTCCGCCAGAACCTTGATGAAAGCTCTCGCCTGCGGCGTGAATGTAGCGTGGCGGTCTTCGCATGCGCTGGAGTACTTCCTTCGCTTCTCCTGTTCAGCTGATGCAAGTACTGCCGAGACGGATCGAGAAACATAAGAGGGAGCGTCGGTGTGGACGACACAGATATCAAATAACGCATCTCTCTGAGCCTCCCAAACCCCTCGGCATACAAGGTCTCCTCGCAAAGCCGGATGGGAGGGCGTTGCCTCCTTTATCAGTGGCTCTTTAAGGCAATTCCCCCAAGCGCAACTCAGCAGCTCCCCAAGAACATCTCTTATTTCATTATGGCGCCGGGAAATCAAACCACCCATCTTACAATTCAACGCATGTTCTGGGGAGAACACTGAACCACACCCATCACACAAGGCAGGTAATCCAACTGGCTTCCGCTTGTATCGCATAGCCAACCCATCACGGAACTCATTGGCAGATAGATCAAAATGCTGGCTTCGCAGTGGGAGTGCAGTGAGCCAACCAGACGTTTACAACAGTCGCTATATTGCAGCAAAAGAAAGTAAATGCATGTAGGAATGCCGAAGGAAAATTCCAAGTAAAACAACTCCAAAAAAATTAAAATTCCTAAGTATTCCAATTCCCAATTTAATAAAACTTTAGGCAAAAATTATAGAACCAGAAATTGGAACCTCAAGCAGTGGACTGGTGTCTTCAGACTCAAACCGGTCGCCGTCAGCAGCTCGAACAGGAACCCGGTTTCAAGAGTGACGTGGCAAGTTCATCCAGTCGCAGTCGTTCACTTTTTTCATTTTTCACGATTGTCTATGATGAGACATCAGAGCTCAAAATAAGTCGGCGAAACAAATTTTCGTTCCCATGACATCTAGATCGAGAACGAGAAAAACGAATAGCTAGCTAGCTATTCGTTTTTCTCGTTTTAGGATTTTTGTTCGTATGTATTTCAGTGTGGTGTTTGCCGACGGTGCAGAGGTCTAATCCAATGAGGTGGTTAGGGTGAGAAATGACTCCTCTGCTGAGTACTAAATTGTTTATTTAAATAAACAATTGTAGCGTGGGGACCGGTTTCGAGCAACTAAGCTCATCTATAGCCCAGAACTCTTTAGTACTCAGCAGAGGAGTCATTTCTCACCCTAACCACCTCATCGTATGTATTTGTTTTTTTGTCCTAGGCGCAACTTCGCGCATAATGATCTAGGCAGAGCATGCTTCACCTGGCTCAGAGTGTCCGTCTTAGTCCGATTCTTTTAAACGCCATGTAAAGTTAGCATTTCTTATTGGGGAATATATAATGTTACGGCAAAATTGAATGAACGCACGGTAACTTTTCTTGAAATCACGGTAGGAAAAAAACATCCACCTTTAGAAAGTACATCACACTGTAGGAAAAAACATTGCACAGTGAACAAAACATTAAGCGGTTGATAAATATATATAACCCCAAAAAAATACATATTACAGTTAAAGAATTCATAGCACGTCAAATAAAAAATTTTAACCGGAGGACGGTTCAAGTCGAAATAGGTTGTCCGCACTGCAGAATTAATTAATCAAGAGGGCTTTTTTTTTGGGCGACCTCGCTTGCGTTTCTGCCCCAATGGCACCGACTTGGCTTCTGGTGGGACAGGCACCAATGTTTTCCTAATTTGCAGGCCCAAAACATGTTTCCAGGAATAAAATTTGAAAAAACTGGGACACGAGCACTTTGAATTCGCCAAGCAACTTTCGTCAATAGAGAGTTCCTAAAGCCACTTTTTGCCTAACGGTGATGAGTTACGGTCGACGTAACTCGAGATTTCGCGCATGCGCAGAAATAACGGTGATAACTTACGTCCTTATGCCTAACGTGGAACGTTATTGCCGTAAAGTTACGGCAATAAGCTTACGGTCTTAGGATATCGCCGTTAATTTCGAGCAATAGAACGTAAATAGCGGCACTTTAAATTTAGCGTGACTTTTGATACCTAACACCTATCTCAGTTTTGCGCACACTGTCTCGGATGTTTCTTTAGGAACTCTCTAATATCGATGATCCAGACGCTGTAATTGTATATCTTGAAGTCATCGAACCTTTTTCCATTTGCATGACGTCTTTAAAAAATTCTTGAGCGTTTTCATGGAAATGGTTTCGTCAGATGCTGCAGAGGAAATATAAAACACGCCCTCTTCTTGTAGGACCTGCTTGTTCTCACAAGCCCTCATTTCAAAGGACAATCCTCTTTATGGAACATTGAAATGTTTATCATGTCCCAGTTCAGTTGAATACCACGACACTTTGAAACTACCGGCATGGTACAACAAAATTTGTTGTATTTAATACACACCAGCCGGACAATCGCTGACTCTGAAAGCCCCAGCTGCGCGGTACCTACTCAACTTTATGACCTTCAAGTGTGTGACTACTTGAGCATTTTCTCCGCTTGTACAGCTTCTTCTGCCGCATGAGGAGACACAACGCTATCGTTCCAAGATATCAATCAACCTCACTAATCTCACCGTTATCATGGACTATTCGGCCGTTTACATAACAAATAAACACCGTGACGAAAGCACATTGGACCTAAAATAATTTACCGTGTTTTTCTTTCTTTTGTACCTCTCTGATGTGCTGAATTGCCTAGAACCATGCCTACCGTTCCGAAGTTCTAATTTGCCGTAACGATAAATGTAACCCTTTCTTATTTTTTGAGCGCCCAAGAAGTTTCAACTAAAAACTCTCCACTTCCTAGAATTTTTGACTTTTGGTTTATTATTCTTGGAATAATACACCTATGTTTTCGCGACACGGGTCGACGACTCCGATCGGCCTCAAAATTTGACATTATCCGTTTCAAGAGGTCTACATTCAAAATCCGAAATGTCCGTCCGCCGTCCGCCGTCCGCCGTCCGCCGCCCGGGCCGTTTTGGGCAGTAGGAATTTTTTTAAAAATCTGAAATTTTGGCAAAATACTTGGTTTACCATCTAGTTGTGCCCGCAAGGTTTTCAGTCCGATCGCCCAAACCCGTGGGGCGCTATGGGGCTAAAATGGGGCTACAGGAGGGGTTTTTTGAAGGCTTTTAGCTATGGGATCGAGTTAGGTGTCGTTTTCGAAGTATTTTTGGACGTAGAATCCATTTTTGGGGGTCCCGGAACGATCCGATTTCACTGTGGCGTTCTATAGGGCTTTCATGGGGCTAAAAATGGGATTTTTGAAGGATCCCAAGAAGTTAAATATTTTTCGAGTAAAAATTAAAGAATTTTTGAAAAAACACATTTTTGAAAAAAAATCCCCCCAAAAAAATTTTTTTTGAAATATAAAAATCCAAAAAAAAAATTTTTTTAAATTTTTTTTATTGACAGAATTAAATGTCTGTACAAGTAACCTATATCACAGAATAATAAACCCTTGTGTAAAATTTGCAGCGTTTTTCTATTTTTCTCTTGTATGTCGAAGGGAGATTCATGACCCTACGATTTTGCCAGATAAAGTTATGGATTTTTAAACTCGAGCATTAAAAACGACGAAAATCGAGCTTATTATAAACCTCTCCACCTCTCTCACTACCAAATTAATGGTGGATTAATGAGCTCAAAGATGTTGGGAATGGCCCGGGTCCAAAGGAGAACATTGATTTTCCTAATTCATTTTTTTTCGATTTTGGACCACTGTGTGCACTGTCTGCAAAACTTGTCTACACTGTCTGCAAATTCCAGTACTTGGGGGATCTTGGGGGGGGAATGTCGGCGGCGCCGCGGCGTCCCATCGTCCAGCTAGCCTCCTGTCCGCGGCGTTCCCCGTCTTGAGTACATCCATTTAACATCCTTCGCGAGGGGGGCAGCGGTTGATTGAGGAGCGATGGGGGGCGGTTATGGGCGATTGGGGGAGGCAAAGTGAACCATGAGCGGAGGTTGGTGGGAGGGGGAGGGGGGATTCCATCGATTTCTTTTCCCCTCATTGACCGGCGAAAAGGGAGTCACGCACACCGCCGGGAAAACACGAGGGGCAGTCAAATGGTTGAAAATAACGGCGGGTTTCCCAAGTCGACTAACAAACCTGTCGTTGGCGTCTGAGTGATGATTCAGTGAAACCTCCCCGCCGAACAAAAAAAAAAGAAAAAAAGTCGAATGACTAATCCAGGCAGGAACGCATCCAATTAGAGTATTGACTCAATACTATTGAGCTGAGGTACGATTTGTGGATTTTGCTGATACTACCGAAGTATATTCGAACCGAACATCGAACAGTAAAAACAGAGATCTGATGAGTTGAGGCGTTCATTTGCAAAACTGGTCGAGTTCATTTTGAAAATCTAGCTAACAGTCATTTCAGAAGGATTTCACACCGAGGAATCGATTGCTCATGTCGCTTCGTGTCAAAAGTGGTAAAATTTCCTTGCAAATGAGGGCTGAAAAAGAATTGTACAGCAAAGCTCGTTGTGTCCGTGACCCTTTTTGAAGGAAAGATGACTATCAACAAATTTCGCACCAATAATTTAATAAAGTCCATTATAAATACCTGAAGGTCCTTCTCGTTGTGGTAGACCACGACGAAAGGTATTGTGTGCATGAATTTAGATTTAGATAGGTTTGAACCTCTGGAAAACTTTCTACCTTTGAACTATTTAAGCGATTGGCAGACGCGGGCGATTTTTTGAAGATTCAAAGTTCACAGGCTCATTTTCACCGGAATTTAAAATTGACTTTCAAATCTCGGCTTTATCCCAGACCAGCCCACGATTCACGATCATGATGCGGACTTGCAAATTTGTAAAATTAGAACGCGCTTCCGTTTTTCAATCTTAATATTCAAATTATGAGCACGCCAGCTCCAAACGATTCTAGTCAAGATGTACCTCTTGAACGGTACATCTCGCCAGTTGAAAGGCGAAGACTACTCTCTACTCCAAAAACTTCACATGTTCCTAAACAGGACACTCACGACGATGATTGTACACTTTAATCTGATCCTGCATTAATTTATTGATCCTGAGGAAGGGGGCGAGTATCTCCCGAAAGTTTGAAAATGCAGTAAACTATCAACCAGCATCAAGCCCTTTCTTCCCAAATAACCTGCTTCATTAAACCTTAGGCGGAGTAATAAATTATAGACCCTTTGTTTGATCAATTATCAATATTTGAAGGCTACAGGGGAAAAACGCTGAATGTCTAAAGTAAGGATTTTTGTTGTTTGTGCTGCTATCTTGTAGGTTACCATCGAAACTATATTCCAAGAGCTTTCAACCGGTTATAAACGATGACAGTCCAGTTCTGTGAGCTTTTGAAAGTTCAGTGTTATGGGAAAAACGCTGAGGATCCACGGACATTCATCGTTTTTAACGTAAACGCACAGCTTCCGCGTGGAGAAAACCTTTTACAATCTCTTTGTTTTCGCGTTATCGCTGTCGAGTGACAAGTGAGGGATTAGAGGAGAATTAATGTAATCCAGTGGACATTCAGGAGCGGTGCACATTCAGCGTTATTAACAAAAATGTTGTGGACACTCAGCGTTCTTCAATACAACGTTTGGTATTTTGAGTTTCAAAGTTTCGATTAAAAATGTAATCTTTGCGCGCAGCAGTCCAATTAATATTTTTCTGAATTACAACGACCTAATGAATATATGGCAACTTTCGGAACCAAATTAAGGCGTAAACTGTTGAAATGCCATAGTTTCAAACATAAAAATCGTTTTTTCTCAGTTTTGAAAATTTGTGACATTCATCATTTTTCCCCTGTAGCCTTCATTTATAAATATTTTTCCCGTATAAATACGGGAAAAAACTTATCTGAAAAACTGTCCCTGGCTACGAGGACTTCCCCTACGCCCACATAATATTATATTATAACACCACTTGCCGTAGGTATTTAATTATTAAATATGGCAAGTGGTAGGTATTATAAGCTATCTGAGGGCTGGTCTGGGATAAAGCCGGGGTCGCTAATGGAGGCCTGCTTGGTCGTCCAATTCAATCATATTCGCGATTCACGATTTTTACACAAATCGGTTGTAAAATGTCGATTCACCTTAAAAAACGAAACCTAAAATTGATTTTAAAAAAGTCGGAAAATCGGAAACCCATCCGTACAACAAACATCCCAAGTGGCTGTGAGAACATGGAGAGCAACTTCGGATCTCCTCGCTACACGTAACTATCAAAATTTCTTATGTAATAACTAGTCTCTCTGGCTCGCTTCGCTCGCTCCCCTAGTGGGGTGCGTAGCATCGATGGACACGTTCATAACCCTGCATCAAGGTCAACTGCTCCTTCAACATCAACATCAACATCAACATCAGCAAGCCGAGCGAAGGAAAGACCCCACCCCTGTCAAAGTGCTAGTGAAGTCAAATTTGAAAACTCCACCTTCAATAATAATAGAACTACCTATACTCGGCCGACCAGTTTCCTCGCCTCTCCACCTATCAAACCCCGGACCCTCCGTTTTCTAAGATCCCTGGCCCCGCGCGAATTAAAACGATCCAATTGTCTTCTCACCGTGAAATCGCCCCCTCCCCCTCGGTTTTTTTGAAATCCGACTTCGGAATCGGATTGGCCATATTTTGGCGCGCATTTGGCTCGCGGATACCATACCCAAAAAATGGCTCCTTACTGAACCCGAAAAAACGTGGGACAAACGCGAGAAAGACGATTTTTCGACGAATTTCACGGGCGAATTTCGGATTTACCGACGTCTTCCTCCAGGTCTGATCTATACGGCTCGTATTTTTTCGTAATTTTTTCGACCCCCTAAACGGCCAGCGAGCGGAAAGTGAAAAAACTCACTCGGGAACGCGTTATCCCGTACCAACAAACCACACGGCCGTCTACCACACGGCTACCGTCGGCCAACACCCACTGCACCAGTACTTGACCACTTGCGCAATTTTGGTTTAGTTTTCTTGGAATAATACAAGTATGTAATCACGACGGGGGTCGTCAATTTTGATCAGCCTCAAAATTTGACATTATACGTCAAATACCCGTGACGCGCAGATTTCAAAAATCAATGTCCGTCCGTCGTTTGGGCCGTTTTAGGCGATAATTTTCTTCTTTTTTTTCAAAACATGAAATTTTGACAAAATACTCGGTCTAACAACTAGTTGTGCCTGCAAGGTTTTCAGTACGATCTCCCGAATCCGTGGGGCTCTGTTGGGCTAAAAGGGGTCACGGGAGGGGTTTCTGAAGGGTTTCGGCTATGGGGTCGAGGTAGGTGTCGTTTTTGAAGCTTTTCAGACGTAGAATCCATTTTTGGGGTTTCCAAACGCTCCGATTTTACCGTAGGGCTACAAACCGAGCTTTTGAAGTTAATGGTCGAAAGAAGTGTCGTTTCCGAGTAATTTTGGGTCGGGGGTTTTGCCACATCAGTTGGCAACCTGTTAGCCACCTTTAGCCCAGTAGTTCGTCACCTTTTCCTCGTTTCGGCCACTTTTTCCGACATCTCATTTTAATCTGGGTACCTATCGTAGTTTCTTTATACCCAAGATGATGAGCTCGGTGCCCTAAATCAATATCTGATATCATTCAATAAAGAGTATTACATATAATAATAGCACATTGCATGTCATGAAAAAGGGGTCCCTTCGTTCACAAAATGCAAAACCCTAATGCCTTCAGGCTAAAGGTCATCTTTTGATCCATTATTAAATAACACAGGTTTACAAAAAAAAGGTCAATCTCAGGCGCCGCAGAAAAAACCATCAAACTCTATGTTTTTTGGGGTGCTGAATCCGAATCCGACCCCCGTTTTTTACGGTCACGTCCAAATTTTGGAGATATTGGCGATTTTTCGTTTTTTCGACCTTTTTCCGTTTTGGAAGTCACAGCTAAACGTGCGGATACCACAAAAACACTCTTCTTACTGGAAATTTATCGCTGATTCCGAAAATTTATATGAGTTGGTGTCTAAAACCACGAGAAATGTGTGATTTTGCCAAAAAATGTTGAAAAAACGTGGTTTTTTCAAAGCCAAAGTCACGTTTTTTGATAATTTTTAGCTTCTAGCGTGAAAACTAAGGCCGTTAATAAAATTTTTCCAACGAGGTCTTGTAGGTAGATTGTTTCTGCGTCGAATGGGATCAACCGTGATTCTTTACCTTCCATAATAAGGGAGCTATGATTTTTCAAAGTTTCTACCCATTTTGGCCATGTCGTAGAACATGAACTCCTGGAGTCGGCAATGCAACTTGATCACAACAAAACTTTGTTCCGAGGAATATATTAGACTCGGAGGCATCAATTCAGACCGACTCAAAGATGGTTTTATTCATCAAGAACTCACGGAATTGCACTTGAAGCCCTGAAAAACAAGCGCCCAGAAACTTTGAAAAATCATAGCTCCCTTATTATGGAAGGTAAAGAATCACGGTTGATCCCATTCGACGCAGAAACAATCTACCTACAAGACCTCGTTGGAAAAATTTCATTAACGGCCTTAGTTTTCACGCTAGAAGGTAAAAAGTATCAAAAAACGTGACTTTGGTTTTGAAAAAACCACGTTTTTTCAACATTTTATGGCAAAATCACACATTTCTCGTGGTTTTAGACACCAACTCATATATATTTTCGGAATCAGCGATAAATTTCCAGTAAGAAGAGAGTTTTTGTGGTATCCGCACGTTTAGCTGTGACTTCCAAAACGGAAAAAGGTCGAAAAAACGAAAAATCGCCAATATCTCCAAAATTTGGACGTGACCGGAAAAAACATAGAGTTTGATGGTTTTTTCTGCGGCGCCTGAGATTGACCTTTTTTTTGTAAACCTGTGTAATCCATTATTAAATAAGGATAGAAATTTTCTATCCTTAATTTATGACAACCCCGTTCCGAAACATTCGCGAAGCCTTCGCCTAGATAGAGAATAGAGGTGATTGTTTCTGGAATTGCATCAGTGGATCCCACAATGGACACCCTTAAGCTTCAGGATAGTCCACAAACATTCAAAGAACAACTTCATAATAACATAATAAGAGTAATAATGATCAATTATTGTAATTTTATAAAAGTCATTATAAATAATGATTGATGTAGAAATGACGAATAAATCTGGTCCGTAAACTTAATAAGCAATTGCGAAAGGCTAGGTGACAAAGCGACAAAAATACTAATCCATACAATAACCACAACGAACAGGTAGAATATAAAGAAGCGAAGGAGGAATATAAATTAAATTAAAATAATGCTTTAGAGTATATTCACGGACTTAAAAGAAGAATTAACTAAAGTTTCCAAACTTTGAAAATATTCGAAGTTCAAAACAGTTTTGAACTTTGAATAGATTCAAAGTTTGGAAGTTTTTAAGTTTTTTAAGTTACCTAAAAATTTTCGGCAAAATAAGCGATTGGCGGAGAGATGTTCAAAAACAGTCTTAACCTTAGTGGCCAAATACTGGTGCTTTTTCCTTAATTGCTGTAATTCAAATTGTTGAAATTAAACTGATATCATTTCCATTTAACAAAATTTGTTAAATAAAAAGTCTTAGTTAAGTAAAAGTCTACCTCACAAGATGGGCTCATCTATTGATGGTCCTTGATTGAGAATTTCTGGTTGTGTGGAGGAGGCCCGGGATTGATTGATGAGTTTATTTAGTCTCCAGGGTGCAATTAGGAGGCTTTTCTCATCCTTCGGGGCGAGCCTACCTTTGCACTACACAAACTCTCTTTAATCCAACTACGAGCCAACTGGAAAAATATCGAAAAATATACGCTTCGGGACCGGAGGCGATTTACGGCTCGATGAACCCTTTTAGTTGGTTGGGAGAGGAAAATGGAAGATTTTACTGAGCAACCGAACTAAGCTTTTAGAATAATCGAACGTCAACTTGATTCGTATTTTCTTGATTCCTCTCGATTTTTTTTTTTTTTTTTTTTTTTTTTTCATCACTGTTCTGTACCAAAGTGAGGACAGGGGACCGCCTTAAATTGATCCTACCTCTGAAAATCTTCTGAAAACGTCACCTCTCTCGGCCTCCTGAGACCTCATCTGTAGCTCCGTAAAAGCCGCTTACTACTGCCATTGGAATCTGCCCATCACATCATATCACACTATAATAGTAAATAATTTACTTCTAAGATCAAACAACAAAAATAACTTAATATGAAGAACAACAAAGTCCTTTAGATCCCGACGGTGAAATCGGATCGTTTTGGGACCCCCATAAATGGATTCTACGTCCAAAAATACTTCGAAAACGACACCTAACTCGAGCCCGTAGCCGAAAACCTTCAAAAAATCTGTAGAATAATAAATAAAGGGGGTCAGGGTGGCCCAGTGGCGACAGAGCTTCGTTTGTTTACAAATCAGTCGGAGCGCTGATCAGACGCCCACGTGCCCCCCGTTCGATAAAAACGTGGACCTTTGCCTCCGGCCTCGACACGAGCCCCCGATAACGAGATGCGAGCGATTGTCATGGTTGGACGATTGCCCCCCCAACAAATAACAAATGAAGGTGTTATGAGTTTGTCAATTATTGTCAATTATTGACCATCGTCGGCAGGGGGGGCAACTGTCCAGCCTTTTTCCATTTTATTTGGGGGGCACGTGGGCAGCTCCAGTTGTAATACCTGTCTTGTCGGCAGACAATTCACCTCTGAACGCAAGTTTATGTGAATCCTTCCTCTGGGGCAAGAATTTCTAAAGCTTCTCTAAGTAAAGTGAGGGGTCGGCTCCTGCCCCACTTGTGAGAACCAAATTGGTTAACACAAAAAAACCCACTTTACTTTACTTTAGAATAATAAAATTTATTATTCTATTTAATAGAACCCCATAATCACATTTATCAAAACGCTGCAAATTTTACACAAGGGTTTATTATTCTTTGAAGTATGTATGTACCTAGGTAAATTGGGCAAATATTAATAATTGCATTTCCATAAAAAAATAAAAAAATAAACTTAATTTAAATATAATTTATTATTGAGTGAAATTAATTTTTGCAGTATTAAAAAAAAAAAAAAAAAGGAAATATTTCCGAACAATGTTTGGACATATTAGGGATCTCAAAAAATGAATTATGCGTCCAAAAATACACGGAAAGCGACACCACATTTGAGCTTATCACATCCTTCAAATCCTTCCTTTAATAAAAAATTTTTATTAACATTTAATGTTACCCACAGAAATAAGGCCTTGGGCATCGAACCCAACCCATAAAATGCGCTGCAAATTTTACTCAAGGAATTATTCTTCGATGTAGGTAAATTGTGCAAAAATTAAATTTTAAAATTAAGGAATGACTGAGGAGATTTATGACCTGCTTCCTCATGCAGTGTTTATATTTTTGGGAGACCCCTAGGATGAGGGACAAAAGTAGGATGTCTACTGGCTTCACATCAGATCAAGGTTCAGAGGGTGAGAAATAAGCAACAATAAGATAATGCCGAATCAGTATTGGGGGCAGGGGACAGTTTGAGCCTTCAATCTCCAATGCTCTTTCATAGCTGGTGCCCTGGTGGCTTAGTTGGTTAGAGCGTTGCACTAGTAAAACAGAGGTTGTGGGTTCGAGTCCCACCTGAGGCCCGATACATTTTTTCGGCCTTCCCCTTCTGATTTCTTGAAATGACTTATAAATTCATAACTTTAATTTCAATTTCAGTTTGAATTTATTAACTCTTCCCCTCCCCAAAAAAAAAAGAAAAATACAAAATTAAATTTTAGTGAATATAAAATTCTCCCTAGATGAAATACTAATCCCCCTCCAAAAAACCCCTGATGACATCGACTCCCCAAAATCCCCCGGCAAAGAAAAAACGGTATTTTTCCGTTATACCCCCCCCCCCCCACTCGATTTTGTGTTCATAAACACCCCTCCCGACGGCTTTTAGGCACCCAAATTCGAGCCCTTTTCAGTTATAACGATCGAGCCCCTCCCGATGGTTTTAATGCACCCAAAGCCAACCAAAATCGAGTGGGGGGGGGGGGGGGGGGGGTATAACGGAAAAGTACCGAAAAAAAACCTCAAATCTGGGGGGAAACCCCCCTGATTTGGCTTGAGGGTGATTCCCACGGGATCGTTGCAGCTCCGCCATTTATGTATGCAGCTCCGCCACATACCCATCTCCGCTTCATCCCTGGAGTTTGCAACTCCGCTTGTTAGCATCTCCGCCAGAGAGAGAAGGCCAGTGCTGGATTTCGGATTTCTGATTTCGGATTTCTGATTTCGGATGTCTGATTTCGGATTTCGGATTTCTGGTCGTGGTCAAAATTTTCATCCGTGTCTGTTCCTTTGTTGTAATGACGACTGAGACCGAGATGATGAAATTCCAGGCCCAGTTCATTGCATTTCCGATTCACATGCGTTAAAGCAAGCACGTACGGAGCCACTGTTTTATCCGGGAGTAAAAAGAAAATCATCGGGATGTAATGGTCATTTCTGAGTACATGAATGGTAAAAAACTGGTAAAAAAAAAAGTTGGGCATTGTGCGAAAGTTCCATCCACGAAAATGCAAGACGTTGCTGATAGTTCTCGGAAGTTCTGTGGCGTTGAAAAACAGGCAATTTTGTGTTCAGGGTCGTACATCTGCATAAACTCTACTTTACTCCCTCTACTTTCATGGAGTCCGTGTGCATCACTGATCGAAGTGCTGCCCTTGAATCTTCAATACTCTTCGGTAATGTAGGGAATACTTCCCGACGAGCGCGATAAACATTCAGTATGATATTTTTCACGGAGAGATAGCACGGTGAAGATGGAAGGGGGAGAGGGAGCGAGGACGAGCGGAGATGATAATATGTTTCTGTTGTCATTAGGAAGTCAACGAGCGGAGTTGCAATGTTTCGTTCCTGAGTAACCTTTAAACGGTTCCAGGGATAGTGATCGACACATAAACTGAGCGAAAATTCTTTCGCCGTTCTTCAACAGCGGGTGTTGAAGTACAGCGAAAACCCATCCCTTTAAAACTGATCGCCTGGAACTAAGAGAAAAGCTTAGGACTGGTGTTTCGATGTATTTTCAACCCAGGTGTTGAAGTAAGTAGAAAACCCACCCCTTTAAAACTGATCGCCTGCGTTCCGTCGAAAAAAGGGTTGAAAACCCGCTACCTGCCTGACCGTGCGGGCCCTGTTTTTAACCAAACCCCAACCCTCTGCCGGGGGCCATCCTCCTTTGCCAAGCTTTTTGTCGTGTAGGTATGCATTCCCAAATGAAAAACCAAAGTTCAAGTAATATTGAACAAAAATAACTATTATTTGAAAATATACTTGATGTTTTCTTTTCGCCGAACGAAGAGAAGCTCTACTTGGTCTTGATCTGCACTTTTCAGTCTGTCTGTTTGTCTGTGACGCGTTACAGACCGCAATTAACTAATTTTAAATATAATTTTATGCATTTATTACTTCTGAAGGCAATTTTTCGTTCTAGCAGCATACAAATATTAACAAGCAATTTTGATATTTCTTGTCTACAATAACCTACACGCGGGTGCTATAAGGTATCTCCATTAGAAATATTTTGGTCCTGAGGATGATGGACAAATGGTGGAAACATAGCGCGGTTATTGTCTTTTTCAACTTGGGAATATTTTTGTCATGAGGATGATGGAGACACGGCTGAAACTACGCGCGGGCATTAGGTTTTTCTAATCAGAAATATTTTGGGCCTTAGGATGGTGGTAACATGGTCGAAATGTCGCGTTATCACCTTTTTCAAATCGCCCTCCACAATTCATTGGGTAATAAATTAGATGTGAGAGAACTGAGATCACCACGCTGGTCAACACCCTGGGAATATTTTTGGGCATGATAAGGGCCAAAAAAAAGCGGTCGAGACTCGTCCGGACATTGTCCTACACACCGCTAATATTTTTGTGCCTGATGAGGTTATGCGCCTGATGATGAAATAATTTTGGGTCGAAACGCTGAAGGGGATGTTTGTCAGTAGTCACTTTATTCAGGTACATTATGGTACTATCCCTTCTGCGTTAAAAGTAGTCACGTATCTCACTTCACTTAACGTAAAAAATCAGTTTTTTGCCCATTATTTGGCCAGTTTTGGAAGTGGCTTAGAAAAATTGGGCAACGATATTCATTAAATTTTGGGTAGGGTAAACGTTCAATCTCCGACGCCCCTTCCTCAAAATCCTGGCTCAAAATCTCTCTATTCGCATTTTCTTATTTTTTTATTTTTTTCTAACTGTTGCTATGAGACGTCTACTTGAAGTCCGTATACCCGTTTTTGTCCATCGTTTTCTACAATAATGGAGAAATTACGTTCTCTGGAAAAAGTCCAAAAATTCAATGGTCGACTCCCCCTTGACAATGATTGACACCCCCATTTTCGACAATCACCGACACCCCTCTGGAAAATTTAGCAATGACCGACACCCCATTTTCGACAATCGCCGACACCCCTCCGAATAATGACAACGAAAAGAAAAGGTAAATGCAGGCTGAATCAAGGTACAGGCCTCACTAAAGTTCGGCAATTAGGTATTAATCATTCATTTCATTATACCGTCTCCTTCGAATGTTTTAGTGAATTTTAGTTCGAATTTTAGTGAATTTCTACAAAGTGCAATCTTTTTCACACTTCCAGAATAAAGTGGTAGTGAGTGGTTTTACGAATATGTGTGAAAAAAATACGACAGAATAAAATATTTGTGATCGACCCAAGGGGAGTCACTGACGTTCGTAATAATGGTCACCCGGGTGTGAGGGGATTGAGGGGTCGGTCATTGAGTGTCGTAGATTGAACGTTTACCCTAGAATCCGAATCTGCAATAAAAACGCTGCAAATTTTACACTAGGGTTTATTATTCTTTGATATAGGTTACTTGTGCAGAAATTAAATTCTGTAAATGAAGGAAATTAAAAAAAAATTTTTTAATTTTTATACCTATCAAAAAAGTTTTTTTTTAATTTTTTTTTTTATTTTCAAAAATGTTTTTTCAAAAATTATTTAGGTTTTACTCGAAAAATATTTAACCTACTGGGATCTTTCAAAAATCCTGTTTTTAGCCCTATGAAAGCCCTATAGATCGCCACAGTGGAATTGGATCGTTTCGGGACCCCCAAAAATGGATTCTACGTCCAAAAATACTTCGAAAACGACACCTAACTCGATCCCATAGCCAAAAGCCTTCAAAAACCCCTTCCCATAGCCCCATTTTAGCCCCATAGCGCCCCACGGGTTTGGGTGATCGGACTGAAAACCTTGCGGGCACAACTACATGGTAAACCAAGTATTTTGTCAAAATTTCAGATTTAAAAAAAAATCCTCCTGCCCAAAACGGCTAGGACGGCAGACGGACATTTCGAATTTTGAATGTAGACCTCTTGAAACGGATAATGTCAAATTTTGAGGCCGATCGGAGTCGTCGACCCCCATCGCGAAAACATAGGTGTACTATTCCAAGAATAATAAACCAAAAATTGGGGTTCCCACTTGTTATAACAAAGTTAGGGTCGGTATCTCCAATTTGGCGCGCGCCAAATAAATGGGCACACATCTAAATCGACGGGCAGCTATCAATCTAGTGGGGTTTGTATTTTCAGAATTTTTTTGAAAAAAAAAAAAAAAAAAAAAAAAACTTTAAACCCCTATTCTAGGTGAAGGTGTTCCAATCGGTAAAGCTTCGCTTCTAAGCCTACTTCAATTTTCTTGAGCATTGAGATTCTACCCCTTTAAAAGCAGGTGTCATTCAAGACGGGGTCATTTGGAGCTCAGTATGGGGTGATTGCCCTCTCACATTTCAGCAGGTATAAGAAATATTCGTTCAGTTCCAGGCGCCCAGTTCCAAGACTTGACTCGATCTTTCAGCTTCAACGGGGGGTGTTGAAACTAAGCGAATTTTCAATCAGTTTATGTGTCGGCGATTTTCCAATGCCTGTTCTTTCTATGACTCTCAACCCTTGAGTTGAAACTAACAGAAAGTTGGAAAAAATGCTTCCGCGACCATTTTCGAGCAGTTTATGTGTCGACGACTTTCCAAGTACCCCTTTAAACTGGCGGAGATGCATACGCCCCATTCCCACACTATGAGACATCAGGAGGCGCACGAATGAGCTTGCCGTTACACCGGTGTGGACTCTCGAAGATCCCCTCCCCCTTCTCCTTTCTGTTATAATCAATGTTCTAATTGCTGTGCTCCCGCAAACAACTTGTGATACCGCTTCTATCGCTCAATTGCTAAATATTCGTGTAAATTCGCTCCTCATCATCGCTCCACCGAACTCTGATCTCAAATTATATTAAAATACACGGATCCCGCGAAACTACTGCGCAGCATCACGCGAAAATACAACTATCACCGGTCGACGAGATCACCGGTCGACGAGATCACCTTCCGGATTAATTAAATTATTGTACCGAAACCCTTTCTGTTCCTCACCCTTCCTACCCTCAATCAACCACACCCCTCCTATAATTTCAGGCAAAATGTATTTTTCTTGGAAGCGAGTCCTGAATTCTGACAAGGTGAGTTTTGTATTTTTATTTTCCTCCCGCTGTGTCTACCGAAGAATTGTTATAATTCATTTTTCCCCGTGATTCCGGGGTGGTCCTTCATATTAAAATTCGCGCCAACATTATTTTGGTCATTTCGGGCGTTAGATTGTTCATAGTTTCGGGATTCGGGAAAATTCTAATTTCGAGGTTAGCCGTCAACGAGGTAAAATTCCTGTCGATTCGTGTCGCACTCTGTCCGTTCTTTCAATTCGAGTTCCCCTTTCATCTTCGGAAAGACAGTCGATAACGTTGCCGATAACGCATTGGAAAATGTTTATCATCTCCAAAGATCGCTTCATACCGCAAACAAGCAACGCGCGTTCTCCAGGATGCAAGCTTTGTATGCCGTTTGGAGTAGACAATCGTTTTCTACTGATACCCGCGCTAAGGCTGATTTTATAACCAAAGCGCGAAGAATAGAAACGCTACTCGAGGAATTTATCGAAAGTTTGGACTTTCGATGCACCCTGAGCAATGAACCAAGTGCACCTGCAGCTATCACTCCCTCTCATTTTCTCACGTTGGGATCGACACTCGAATACCTCCATTCATTGGATGTGACAGCAGAACCGCTGAACCGACTCCAACGTTACGAGCTTGTAGACAGATCCAAGATTATTGGCATCGCTGTTTTTTGTTTTGTTTTACATACCTAGTCAAGGACCAAAGCATTTGCCCTAGAAATACAAGACCAGTTGAATGATGATCTTGATAAACGAAAACGTGAATAAATAAAACATGGTTCCGGCGAGTTGAATTATGCAAGCGATTGATATCACGTTGGCTTTGGTGCCCTTGTTTTCGCGATCTAGGAGGCCGCGTGAGGTTCTGGTGCCTCCACAAATATTGGTATAGGTAGGCTTTGCTCTCGGGAGTGAGTTTCGATATGCGGACGACCATCCAATCGTCGTCCAAAATATTCTTAGGGAACCACCTTTTTAATATCTCGCTCTCCCCTTTCGGGTCAATTCTTTTAGCTATCATCTCAGATTTGAGAACCATCGAGTCGGGAGGTACTTGATCGAAAAGGCCAAGGGTCCTCTTCTCGGTGACTTTGATCAGATTGTACTGGATTCCCTCCATCATTCCACAGTCTATTTAGTCTTGGGTTCTCGCTGGGACTCAGAAGTTCATGGGTGCTCTCGCGGTCTTCCTGGTTTTCTTCTGGTTGCTCAGGTGTGAAGTGTGCTGGAGGTTTGGTGTCTTGTTGCAGTTGTCCACTGATCCTCGTCCAATCATCGTCGCAGTAGGAGGTGCCAGTGGTTTCAACGACGCCGTCGTCTCTCGTCCATCATCAAGGCGAACCCTGGCGTACTGTGGGTTAACATCTTCCATCTATATATCTCTGAATCTGTTGGTTTCTGGGTCTCAAGATCTCTGAATTTTCTGATTTCCAGATCTCTGAATCTTTTTCTGGATTTCTGGAGCTCTCGAATTAGTGGATCTATCTTCTTCTTAAATGTCGCCGTCTCCGAGCGAAGGTTGGCGATCTTGATGGCTAACAGTTCTCTGGATGTCGCTGCACGGAACAAGTCGAGTGAAGAGCAGCTGAACCACGTGCGCAGGTCCCGTAACAACGAATTCTGCGTCATGACGCCTTCCAATCGACCGCCGTCAATCTTCCCCTCGATAATCAGCCGAAGCACCTCGTATTTTTCTACACGCATGACATGTCCAAGATACCGAACTTATCTTTCTGTTACTGTGAGAAGGAGCTCGTGTTCCTTTCTCATCCTCTGCAGCATTTAGACATTCGTCACCTTATCCACCCATGGGATCCTGAGGATTCGGCGGTACAGATACATCTCAAATGCTGCTATCCGTCCTTCCAAATAGGAGTTCAAGGTCCACGTCTCTCATCTGTATAGGAGAACGGAAAAAACTAGTATAGCAGCATGCGGATCCTCAGCCCCAAAGTCAGCTCTTTTCTGATGAAGAAATTCCTCATATTAAAGAAAGCTTTCTTGGCCTGTGTGATGCGGGACACGATTTCCTCCTTTTGACTGCTCATTAACCTGAGCACCGAGATATTTGTACGAGGACACCTGCTGCACCTGCCTTCCTTCGATCCACAGTGCAACCGGCTGTGGTGCCTTTGAAAGAACCATGGCCTTTGTCTTTGCAACATTGATGCGCAGCCCGAATTCAGCACTTGCCTTTACTATGCCTTCCATCAGGCGCTGCAGCTCACTCCGGGTCCTGGCTAAAATCACAGTATCATCCGCGTAACGAATGCTATTGATAGGAACCCCATTCACGATGATTCCTCTGCTGACTTCATCAAAAGCCTCACGGAAAATTGCCTCCAAATACAGGTTAAATAGGATTAAATTGGCGATTAAATTGGGCGATTAATTGGGATTAAATTGGCGATAAAACGCAGCTCTGTCGCACGCCTTTCCTGATGCTCACCGGATCTGTGCAGGCTTTTTCATTATTGCTTGTTACCCGCACAGTAGCGTTCTGCTTCCAATACAGGTTGGCAATAACCCTAATATCCCTCTGATCAATTCCTGCAGCCTTCAGGATCTCCAAGAGTTTCTCATGCTTTACGCAATCAAAGGCCTTCTGGTAGTCGACAAAACATGCCACAACCTTGCAGTTCATGTCTCGACACCGCTGCGCCAACACGCTGAGGGAGAAGAGCGCCTCCCTCGTCCCGACACCACTCCTAAAGCCAAATTGAGTCTCACTGACCTGTGGCACAGGTCCTGTGCTTCGCACTTCCTGAAGATCCTCGTATGAATCACGCGGAGAAAAACCTTTAGCACATGAGACATCAGGCTTACCATCCTATAATCATCACACGATGACGCGTTCGCCTTTTTTGGAAGTCGTACAAAAATGGAAGTGGATCTATGTGTTCCTGCAATTCTGGATTTTGGGATTTCTGAGCCAAAGGTCCAATGAAGCTGGTCACCTATTTCTGAAAACTGGGAACTGAGCTGGCGGAGATGGTAGTAGTCCCCACATTGACCTGCCAACGCTGGCGGAGTTGGGATGATTTCTCTTGCAATTAGCTGAACTTTGGCGGAGTTGGATCGCCCCCGAAGTACCATTAGCAGATCTTTTTTTGTGGCGGAACATCCTCTCGTTAGGCGTTTCGTTGGTTGCCTTGCATAATAGGGATCGAATGGAATGAACCCGTTTTTTTTTTTTTTTTTTTTTTTTTTTTATTTAAGGGGTACGTTATAATTAAATTAATAATTAATTTTTTTAACAATTATTGTAACATACCCCCTTTTAAAAAAACGGGTTCGAATGGAGTGCATACGGAAGCAGCGATTCCCAATCGGAAGGGTCCAATTTTCTGTGTTTGAGAGCAAGTGGCACAGTGCGCCAGATTGTGCCATTTTGCCGCTCGATTTGGCCGTTTCCCGTGGGGTTATAAGGGGCCGACATGGAAGTGACTACTCCTCGGGTGTGAAGACATTCCTGTAGCTCCTTGGATGCGAATGAAGTTCCTCGGTGAGTGTGAACATAATACGTTGGTAAATGTGTTCATATTATCGTCATATTATGAACACATTTACCAACGTATTATGTTCACACTCACCGAGGAACTTCATTCGCATCCAATATTATTATGAATGTAAACCAAAAGTGGTGAAGAGGTTAGTCAGGATTTCAATTACAGTTGACGAGTTCATGTTGGGACAAGGTGTAGTGCAGTCCGGCGATTAAATTAATTTAAAAGCTCTCACATCCAACCGACTGCCCTCGTCGCACCTTCAAGGTCGGCAGCGTACCTCCTTCTCCTCCCCTCGTCCATCAACTCCGTAGCGGATTCCCGAATTTTCATGCCGCCCCCTTCTACCGGAACCCTTCGGAAACCCCATTCCTCGAGCTCAGTTGGTCTCCAATCGCTTTGGCGGATTATTAGCTCAGTAAATCGCTGACACTTTGTGTAAAAATCCACGAGGAACCTTTCGTCTCCACCGATCGCCAAATTCGTCGGCAAATCAATTGTCCTGGAGGATCGCCTCTGGATTACTACATTTTAAAAATCCAACTGTATCGCTCTCTGAGGTATGAATAAACCCCTTATTTTCCTGAAGTACCCGGTGAAGTATTGGATTTGGCAAAAATTCAAGGGGAATTGTCCCCTTTTGTTCTGCAGTCGCCGGACTCCTCCAGATTGAACTACGAAGTCCCACCTAGACGCCTCTTCTGGACCACCCTTTGTTCCTAGGGAAGACGCGCCTTCCTGGACTGTTCGTTTGTTCAAGTTCATCGAACTTCTTTGAGGTATGTCCCTGTACCTACCCGTACCCAAAGGGTACCAGAAGAAGAATTATAATTTTTTTTACTCACTTTTGTCCGACCAGGGACTCCATGTAAATCATTTTACGCCAATCCGCGACGCCCAAAGGCTTGGCCTTCAACCATCCTTGACCTGAGTCTTCAACCCTGATACTTCGAGGTACGATAAAAAACCAAATTATGTATTTTCCTCGGGAATATTCTCCACGCCAGCTCGTAGGAAAGCATTTTAGCTGTGACCTAAGGATTTTTCCTTACTTTTGCCCACAGCCTCCCGAAGCAAGTTCTTTCCTGGAGGCCGCAAGTTCGGGTTAAATTCCTTCAAGTCCCGGAGTGCTGGAGAACAGGATTCCTCGTCGTCAAGCCAGGTGCCCTCCAACCAATTTTCTCTCTCTGTCGGTAACGACCTGATAACGCTACGAGATTGAATTTAAATTTTACTCTTATCTACCTACTATCCCGTAGGTTTCAGTAGCTTCAGTTTTTTTTTTTTTTCTCCTTTTCTCATCTCCTAACGTGTGAGGGTGGCCACTCGCTAGGTCTTTTAGAACATTTATTCTGGTTCATTTATTTATTCATTTTCGTTCCGAGTAGGAGTGAATAATATTTCCTCGATTGTTTATTCATTTGTTTTTTGTTTTTTTTAATAAAAAAGTTGAATATTATCCGCCACTGGTTTCGACTCTCAAATTTGTTAAAACCTACCCCGTCACCACTGGGGCTAGGCAGGCCCAACATTATAAAATTTATAATATACATACGAATATACATTTAATGTATATTCGTAGCCCTTAAATTCGCTACAAAGGATATTCAAAAGGTGACCTCGAATCCCAGGAGGTCAAGTATTTTTCGAGTAAAAACAATGTTTGAAAAAAAAAAATCAAAAAAAAAAAATTTCCCCCAAATTTGTTTTTATTGATACAGAATTAAATGTATGCACAAGTAACCTATATCAAAGAATAATAAACCCGTGTGTAAAATTCGCAGCGTTTTTTAGGGCTGAATGTTTACGCTCGCTGTCGTTCAGTTTTCGTAAATTGTAGTAAAAAATCTTTGCAAATTAGGCTTTATTAGTCTCAATAAACGTGAATTAAAACATCAAGAAACACATGCCAGTTGTTATACTAACAACCGAAACGGTTATTATAAGAACAGGATGATCACAACACTCAAATCTTCGAGCCCTTCGTTTCCATTTATACAAGGTCTTTGAACTTCCTTTCCCACCCAATCTTCCAACCCTCAATAAACATTCCGACCAAAACTCTTCGCCATCTCTCGCTCTGTTCGAAAAGATGATGAGCGGCTTCAGTTCGTTGGGGTTCTTTCATTAAACGTTTTGGCTCCTCCTACATCTTTTCTCTCAACGAGAATCTCCGACGAAAGATTGGGCTTCTGATGTACTTTGAGTTCGCCGGCTGCTTTTGACGGTAATCGGAAAAAAATCCTGCGGGGCGGGAAAAAAAATCCTCTAAGAATATTCAAAGGCGGATAAAAATCCCCAAAAACAAAAATTGAAAAACATTAAGAAAAGGGAAAAATGGACAGAGGGGAAATCCGTAACTATAAAATATTATATTTCATAATAAAAATAACAATAAATGAAATCCAAATATGATTTTTCGTCAGGAGGTATAATATATATAATTTTATATATATCTTGAGGTATAACTATATATATAATAATTTTTCAGACTTTATGATTCCTAAATCCGGGCTTAAATAATACATAATAATATTATTTAATATTATTAAATAATATTATGTAAGCCCGGATTCAGGAATCATAAAGTCTGAAAAAACGCAATCGAATTCAGCCATCATTCGTCCCGGAGCGTTTAAAAACTTTTTAAGAAAGATAATCATAGTCACCGTGGGAGTGGCGTAAAACGAATAGAAAAAACAACGAAAAATGATTGAATATCGATTCTCCCATGTAGGTAAATAGGAACAAGCGAAAATAATTTTTTTACCCCCCCAAAAAATTAAAGTAGACGAGGGCTTTAAATAGACCTCAAGACCAAACTTTTGGACCCCTATAATTTTCAAATACGTAGTGCACGATGAGTGGTTTAGCCAGAGCTTTTAAATTCATGAACAATTATTTTTATAATGTAATAATAATTATTATTGTTATATTATGTCCTATTATAGAACCAGATTCGATGGCAACAAATGCTTAGGTACCTTACCCCCTATGACAACAAGTACCTACATAATATGTACATGATAATATTATCATCTGTCATTTCCTTCAGCCAACGCTATTTCTTCTCCGGGGATTTTTTTTCCGGGTCCGGAAAATACTGGGGACATGCTGGGGATTAAAGGCGTAGAACAGCTACTGACTTTTATTCCAAATCAAATACTGGGGATTTTTTTCCCCGGGCCCTTTTTATTTCGGGACTTTTTTCACGGGGATTTTTTTTTTTTTTCCTTGAATCCCTTTGACTGAGGGCGGTTAATTCACTTCAGGAAGATCCCCATGTGGTTTTCAAGTGAGCAAATATCCGGGAGCCATGACTGACATTCAAACGTCAGCGGATATCCCCTAGTTACGAGTTATTTTGGTTCTTGTCGGCCGAAGTGAAATTGAGCTCGGTCGTGACAAGTCAGTTCGAGGAGACAATCCAATTTCCGCTCAACATATCGACGATGTGTTGATTATCAGCTATCACGGCAGGGCAGGTGATTGATGATGACGTTACTGGTCGTATTCATGGATGAGCTTTTCTTCCATGACACGTTTTCACAACATGAAATTAAAAATGTATAATATGCAATTTGTTTCTTACGAATAAACACGAAACAGCAAACACGGTTATTAGGCGGAATTCATTTTAAAATAATTGAATAATTCAGATTTAAATTATTTAAAAATTATTGAATTTTGTATTTTTATAGAATACTGTTGGTACATATTGAGAACATGTATAATTTACAAAACTGCATGATTAAACTGAGTGAGAGGGGATTTTTTTATTTTTTTTATTTTTTATTTTATGCCTATAAAATGCTTAAAATCTCATCATCTCATGTTTCACACCTCATTTAAGTAGTGAAAACTAATTTTAACCGCAAAATGACTATTTCATGCTGAGTCTACGGGTAAAAACCTTGGAGAAAACCACAAAAATTCTCTGGTACACACACTTTGCAAATTTGATTTTTTTCCACACCTGCTCCACTGTGCGCCGTCCTTCAGCTGTTCTCCAAGTGGTGTTGTGATTAGTACACAGAGTTGAGGAGACCCGATGAACCACTTCTTAACAGGCTTATTATTATTTTCTGTAAATTGTGCAAAAATTAAGTAGGTACTTCGAGTGTGGTCGGATGATTCTGAGATCCCCTTAAAAGGATTCTCAAATTATTGTCGTTTTAAACGTGGTAGAGTCGAGAAACCCCTGATGCCATCCCCTCAGAAGCTGCTTCTGGTAAAAAATACCTTTGTGGGAAAACTGAAAAAATCAGAAACGTTGGTCGATCGAAATTTTATGATTTCATACCGTACAAAGTAATATAGCAACACCAAAAAGTTTTCAAAATATTTCAAGTAAGTCCCTATTTTTTCCATGATTTGAGACAGATTAGATCCTGAAAAAGTCCCTCATTACAAACGAAAATTCCCTGCCCATGAACGAAGACTGCCAACACTGATTGTGGAGGTGATTTAACATCTGGTGAACGGTGAGAAGGAAGGGTGTGCACAGTGCCCAGAACTGCCCCACATTTCGACATTTCTGGCTTCACACTTAGTTCGTTGTTCCATAAGGTCCATGCAAAAAAATCGTCTCAAGAAGGGCAGTGCTCCCGTTATCATTGCACTATCAACACAGGCTTTTCAGACGTTCCGCGAACTATGTAAGGTCTACAAGAACTTACGTAGATTTTTGAGCCGAGTTTTGATTCATTTTTAGCTAGGTAACTAATTAGGTAGGTAATACGTAGCCCCCCCCCCCTCTCGCCCTTCTGCATCGAGGGGGTGCAGTTGCGACGCTGCCTCCCTCACGAGTCGCGCCTGCTTGCCACACCCATAGATTCCACAATTTTGATCGGATTTCAATCAAATTTTCAGGAATTGTGTGGGTATAGCCCTAGATGGTCCCCTATCAGTTTCATCACGATTGAATCAGCGGAACGCCGTTCGCAGGCGCAAACGTGTGATTCCTTGTTACAACCAAAACTTCCTCAATGTTGATCCGATTTCAGTCAAATTTTCAGGGATTGTGTGGGTACGGCCACTTGAGGTTCCAAATAAATTTTATGAGGATTGAATCAGCGGAACACGTTGCGTGGGCGGAAAATGGTGATTCGGGTCAACCTCAGCAACATGGAAAAAGTTGGTTGTTAGGATGGTTTGTTAACGCAGCCATCGATTTTTTAAAAATCTCGAGTCAAAATTCCAAGAGGTTAGAGATCCAAAGAATGAGGTGCAGTGTCGTTCACAGCAATAATTGTTCAATTATTGAACTCTAAGCAGTACCGCACTGCCACTATTTGTAGGTAATGTAAAAATCTGCTAAAATCTCTCCGGTTCACCCTTGGACGTTGAGAAGGAGACCTTACGGGAGTACAAGAGACGATTAAAATGCCGGATATTCTCCTGGTCAGCTCAGTGAGCTAAAATCTAGCTCAAGGGGGGGGGGGGAGGGGGGGGGGGAGGGGGGGGGGGCTAAAATCTTGCTCGAGTTAGTGAGCTAACATCGATAACATGTGCCCTATTGATGAAAAATTTCGTTCAACATTTCATACAATATCCGAGGAAGCTATGGGCCATGTCCCTCTTGGCAGTGTATTCTGGTTTATGATAATTATTAAACTTTTTTGTCAGTCATAATATCTCGTAGGTTTCATCCGCCCTTTTTGAAGCCAAGGGCGCCTTGTTTGAATTATTTAATTATTGAATTATTCATAAGGGTGTTCAATCGAAATAATCTACTATTAATATCTAATTAATTAATCAATCGACACATGAGATAATTTTCTTATTTTTGTAGCAATTTACAAGTTTAGCGTGTTCAATCGACGCAAAATGTGTTGGTTGCTCTACAACTTTTCTTTGTTTGTGAGAATCCTTGTTTGGATTTCACACTGAAAAAAAAAAAAAAAAAAAAAAAACTGGTAGGTAAACGTGGTTTTTTAGGTTTCTCGGAAAAAATAAGACTAAGGAGCAACTTTAGGTATAGGGACATGGGATAAATACGTAATTAGTGTCAAATTTCCTTAAAGTATGGAGGTTTTTGCAGGTTTTTCGAAAACATGGCCATTCGGCTCCAATGTGTCCCGTCTCCGCCATGCTCCAGTTAATCCTACTCGTCACTGCAAGACGACTTTTCATCACACTTCTTTTTTCACATTTCTTAACGAACGAGCTGGTGGAGACGTAGTGGGAGAAAACAGCTTGAGAGAGCGACTATTTTGTTTTGGTAGATAACACGATAGCGCTGTTTTTGCGGAAAGTTACTACAACTCGACCGATGCTATGGTGGCACTGGTAGCAAGGCTGGTGTTTCATAACATACTTACGACCAAATTTCTCGACTCTACCACGTTTAAAACGACAATAATTTGAGAATCCTTTTAAGGGGATCTCAGAATCATCCGACCACACTCGAAGTACCTACTTAATTTTTGCACAATTTACAGAAAATAATAATAAGCCTGTTAAGAAGTGGTTCGTCGGGTCTCCTCAACTCTGTGTACTAATCACAACACCACTTGGAGAACAGCTGAAGGACGGCGCACAGTGGAGCAGGTATGGAAAAAAATCAAATTTGCAAAGTGTGTGTACCAGAGAATTTTTGTGGTTTTCTCCAAGGTTTTTACCCGTAGACTCAGCATGAAATAGTCATTTTGCGGTTAAAATTAGTTTTCACTACTTAAATGAGGTGTGAAACATGAGATGATGAGATTTTAAGCATTTTATAGGCATAATATAAAAAATAAAATAAAAATAAAAATCCCCTCTCACTCAGTTTAATCATGTAGTTTTGTAAATTATACATGTTCTCAATATGTACCAACAGTATTCTATAAAAATATAAAATTCAATAATTTTAAATAATTTAAATTTGAATTATTCAATTATTTTAAAATGAATTCCGATGAACATCACCTCTGAATTCACGGTTTTCTGCAGAATTTGGCTCTAGGGGAGCGTGAAAATCGAGCAGTGAATTTTCAAAGTTGCCGGTTAACAGTATTTTGGTGTATTTGGGTTAGAGGTCGAGGCGATAAAGGCGAGTGAATCAACGTAATCAATTCAATTAAGTGACGAGGCAAAAGAATTACTCATTGACTGAATGCAGGAGCAGCTCCTTTTCATTTAAAAATGAATATAGGTAAGGCTATAAATAATAGCTGCTATTATTTATAGCCTTACCTATATTCATTTTTTTTAAAGTTTGCCATTTATTTTAAACTTGAATCAAATATTTGTGAATTTATTGGGTTTTCTCAAGTTTATTATAAAGCTAAATTTACTTTTTTAATTTACAGTAAATATTGTTGCCAAAATTGTGTGATGCCGTAGTTATTTCATCCAATAATGCTGTAATCCAATTATAATTGGCTGTAACTTTTTTTCAGTTGCTCTAATCGTCAAAGTTATTGCAGTATTCAATTCAGCGCGAAAAAGTACTATAGAAATGATCACAAACTTTTTGAAAATTCAAGGAATTTTATTTTTTCCCCCGAAATTGGATGTCCTGCCTGTGCGGCGTAGGAGCCAACAGTTCCGCACAACCTACGAGTCCTACGTTTTTAGCATTCCAAAAATGGAGCTCCAGGAGCTTCAACTGAACGAAGAGCGAAATGCTGGGATTCATAATCAATTTGATCCGCTCCACCGTTACACTTTCTGGGAAATTCTTCCTCTCTGACTAATTTAGCCGAAAGGTTACTCATTTTGATTACTTGAATTTATTGTTCTGTTGCAAAAGTTTGGCAATAATGAAATATCAGTTTTTTTTTAAACTTTTTTTTTTTTAAGTAATACATGTATTACATAAGTGCACTTATGTTTTCACGATATCATCTGTCCAAGCGTACAATTTTTTAAATCAATTTTGACTGCCATCAAATTCAACTTTTGCACAATTCATACAAAAGAATAATAAACTCTTGTGTAAAACCTGCATTACTTCTCAAACTACATGAGTTGTCCATTGGAGGCCAAGTTCCCAATGGGGTTGAGAGGTTCTGGCCATATTTTCACGCTCGCCCGGCGGATGAACCCTTCGAAAGATTAAAAGCCCGCCCGCTAATATAAACTTAAAAGTCGGGAAGAATTTTCCTTTTAAACCGCCGAACCGCCGTCGGGTTGCGATATTCAACTGGAGAGGGGGTGGAAAAAAGTAAAGCAAAAACCTACGGTAGAGGCTGAGCTATGGCCGCGAAAACGGGGTTTACGATGTTGAGCCAGATGCAGGAAACTGTTATGTATGAAAGTGCCGCTATTAGGTGACGTGGTGGGGGAGGGGAGTGGTTGGAGGGGAAGGTTAATCGGACGGAGGGATGGAGATGGTTAATGTTCGGGGAGGGACCTCAAAGTGAGCTGAAGAAAAACGATTCAGGACCGACCTCTTCCTCTTCCATCCCCGAAACCCATCCATCGATGTACAACTTGGACATTATCAGCCCGCCAGAAGCGAAATTTAGTTCTATTTGGGTTTATTATATAATAATACACGTATGTAATCGCGAAGGGGGTCGACAATTCTGATCGGGCTCAAAATAATTTTGAGTCCAATTATTGGACATCATCCGTTTCTAGAGGCCTCGATTCCAAAAACAAAATGTCCGTCTGCCGTACGCCGGTTTACCATCTAGTGGTGTCCGCAAGGTTTTCAGCCCGATCACACAAACCCATGGGGCGCTATGGGGCTAAAAAGGGGATACGGGAGAGTTTTTTTTAAGGGTTTTGGTTATGGGTTCGAGTTAGGAGTCGATTTCGACGAATTTCTGGACGTAGAATCCATTTTTGGTGGATCCCTGAAGGATGGGGGCTTTTGAATGATGTCAGAAGGTCAATGATGTGTCCTTATCCGAGTAATTTTAGCATGGAACATGCTTTAGCCGTGATCAAACTGTCCAAAAACGTTAGTCCGGGAGGAAGACGCGAGAGTGTCACGTTTATATATTACGTGATATATAAAATTTATATATCATATTTATATATCATATTTAATATACGTTAGGCCACTAGTTCGGCATCCTCACTTGTCTTACGGTTAGGCCACTAGTGCAGCGTCCTCACCTGTCGTATGTTAGGCCACAGTTCGACGTTGGACAGTTAGGTATCTATTTTTCCTGCACGCAAGATGGGTTCCAATCCCACGGTTAATAAAGCATATTCCATGTTTTTTTAATTTCAGCCGTAGACTCTAAGCAAAAAGCATCTGGTGGTCCGGGGGGGGGGGGGGGGGGGATCCATATTGCAATAAAATGAGTCTTTCCTAGGTTTTTTAAAAATAAGTTTTCCGAAAAATAGGCTATTTCTTACCCAGCAAAAAGCAATTTTCGCCCAGTTCAAAAAATCGAAGAAGTTCTTCGTTGAACTCTCTTTGAGGCCTCAGGAGGCCTCTATTGTTTCTCTCGCAGAAGTTAATAGTTAGTTGAAAAAGGTAGCAGAAATTCGGTACAATAAACATACCTCTACTATGTACGTACCGCTTCCCTTTTTTTCCTACTTACTACGATGCGATAGGTAAAAAATGAACATCTTACGATTCATATGACAAAATACCGGTCAATTTGATTCACCTATCAGTATAACAAATTGTATCGAAAAATAAAAATAATAAAATTTAATATTCCTTCTATAAACGAGAAAACATAACGTATACTACATAGCCTACCCTGCAGGCAAATCACTGGCAACATCTGGTAACAAGAGTATTTTATACATAAAATAAAATGAATTTTTTAATGTTTTCAAAAACAAAAAATTCCATAACCCCAAAAGTAGCAAAGGTTTTTTGTATCATTTTTGTCAACAGGACCTTATCTGAGAGGCTGTGAAGTCAAAATTAGGTTCCAGCAGATTCCACTAAAGATATGACAGTTATAAGCCGTCAAAATGTGCTAAAATCTAAATAGTTCATCAACGCGTTTCAAAATTTTTTTAATTTTATTTGAAAAGTGGTATTAACTCACTACATACCTCGTCTTAGGTGGATCATAGCCAAAGTTGATCTCCCGTAACTTGAAACCACGTTCCGAGCGAAGGGCTGAATGCAGACTGATTACGGAAATTGCTAATATCGCTAATCGTTCCGGGTTCGGGGTGTTCGGGCAAGGGTCAAAGTACGCCTAAAATTATAAAAGATCTGACTTGTGATAGTTCGGACCCTTGTGAATGCACGTACGTACCTGATTATTCGTTTCCTTTCAAGTCGAAAAATGATTTTTGTCCAGCTAGATTCGAATTCTGGACCGCAGTACGGCCGTCTACCGAGTGGCGACACCTCGACCCCCCCCCCCCCCCCCCCCCCCCTAGGAGAACCACAACTCCTTCTAACCCCATCCCACGTCCCGAGTCGATCCCCTCCTCAATGTGGAAAATCCTTTTGAAAAAACGGTTATTCACTGTCGAGTTGCGTCGCGAGAAAAATAAAAATAAAGTTTATGTCAACTTTAGGAACTGAATGCAAACATTGGGATCAAACGAAGGTACCTACCGCACTTTTTTTTTTTTTTTTTTTTTCTTTCGATTTTCTTGTTTTAACACAGAATATGTTTTTACACGGGAGTGAATTGGTTTGGAAATGTACTAGGAGGCAATTGTGGATGGAGGGGGAACCTACCGGTTGGAGAGGCAACATATCGTTAGGTTAATTTGAATTTTATTTATGAGCGCGAGCCGCCGCCGCCGACCGCAGACGCGTCAGGGAAATACCACCTTTAAGGTGGCATGCCGATACGGTGCCAAGCTGGATAGGCAAGGCTTGCCAAGATTGTCCCTTGCTTTCCAGACATGTTCGACTTGTCTGCTCGAAGCTGACGAAGGGTTTCCAAGGTTTACCTAGATGGTCCTGCATCCCACCTAGAGATTTCGCTTGGCAGACACTTCTGTACAGCGAAACGAAAAGGGTTCAGGAAATATTGGAAGGCATGCTGAGCCCTCCTTTGCAGCGGCATTCATTGGATGAGGAAATTTGTTTTCGATCGAGTCTCCTGGTCGGCGGGCTCGCTCGTAAAGAACACAATTCGTTCGCAGGATCCTGAAATATGTTTTCCTTTCATTTAGATGGACGAGTATTAAGGTCGGCGCCTTCTTACATCTTATTGACGTCGTTTTTAAAGCACGTGTAGGAGTTTGCGAGTTGAGATATTTCGGAGGGGGAATAAAAAAAAAAAAATAATCCTAATAAAGTTGAACTGGCAATATCGAGCTGTTGAAAGGCAGTTACGGGGGCGGAGTGGGCGGTAGTGGGTGGGGATGTTCTTCGAGCACCTCGTGTGTTGAATGTGCCTCCCCCACCCCTCTCCAACCATCGCCCCTCACCTTCAAAACAACCTGCTTAGCTCAACGGGGTTGAAGACCGCCCAGCCAGCATAGACGTCATTTCGATGGATTTGAGCATTTCAAACGGTGTCGCATCCGCTCCGAAAGAAGGGCATGCAGCCAATACCTGCAGCGGTGATACAAGTGATGATAGATAGATAGATTTTTATTTGCCATGACAATGTTCATTGTAAGACAATGGTCAAGGGGTATTTCTTAAAACTAGACAATAAATATACTGTTAACAATGTAAAGTTTTAAAAAGCAACAGTATTCTCGTGAGGTTGCCTTAAGGGCTAATACTATGTACATTTGTAAAATAATCGTCCAAAATCATTATATGGGGCCAACCGTATAAGAAAACGTTTGCAGATGGTTTTGAAGTTTTTAATTAGGGTGGCTTGAATTGTACTTGGTAAGAGGTTTAAGAACTTCGGCCCCCACCAATTCACTACATTACGGGCGACGTTTGAAAGGCAATTAACAATTACAATAGAGTTTGAACCCCGGGTTCGGTAATTGTGCGAGATAATGTTGTATTAAATACAAACAATTTTTTTTTTTTTAAGCTCTGAAATTCAAACTTGGGGATCACAATCCCGAAGCAGGGGGGACAAGCCCACCGCCATGGCTATGACAGGATTTTGATCCACAACGGCACTGCAGTCCTCAAGTGGTCTGATTGTACGCAATTGAACTTCAGATTCGACGCATCCATGTGTTGATGTCCTAAGTCCCTAGGCCAGGTTTTATCTTATATACATGTCAACATGAGATAGAGCCGCCGGAATTGCATGTTTTGCCACATTTTATTATTGTATTTGTCTGGAAGTTCAACGAGAAGGAACGGTGAAAAGGAAAAGGACAAAAAACCTTATTACAGACAGTCTCGAACTCCAGACCCCTGAGTGTGGACCCGGCTTTATAACCACTACACCATCGACGGCCCTTACAAACAAATTTACTGTATTGTATTTAGGGGTCGCAATCCCGCACGATTTTCAATCCCGCGGGATCCCGCGCGGGATTCCGCGCGGGATTCAAGCCAATCCCGCGGGATCCCGCGGGATCCCGCAGAATTTTGTAATTAATAAAATAATTTTGTTTTAAAAACGCAATTTCTTTACAAAATCGCTGCAAATTCTGCACAAGCGTTTACAATTCTTTGATATAGGTTAATTGCGTAAAAACTAATACTGTGCCATTATTAATTTAAGAAAATTTTGACAAAAAAAAAAAAAAAATTAATACAAATAAAATTATTTTCTGTGAGATGTTTGTTCAGACGTGGGACCTCGAAAAACGGATCACTCGGAAAACCACACCTTATTTGACCTCCTGGGTTCCCTAAAAAATCCTATTTTCAGCCCCATGAAAGCCCCACGGGTCAAAATTTCTGATTTAAAAAAATGCCTACTGCCCAAAACGGCTCGGACGGCGGACGGTCATTCTGTTTTTGGAATCAAGACATCCTGAAACGTATATTGTCAAATTTTGAAGCCGAACAGAATTTTCGACTCCGTCGCTATTGAATAGGTGTATTATTCCAAGAATAATAAACCAAAATTTATTTAAAAATATTTGAACAAATATAAGGAAATAAATGCATTGACGAGAGTGAGATGGAGTCATCCTCTGCAGCTGGGAAATAGCCAAATTGCTGAAAGAAAGACCACCAGAGAAGGCCAGTGAGTTAATAGTTTCTCTCGCTCAAATTTGATCGGCGGTGATTGCAGAAATAGGTTCCCAGCTGTAGAGAATTCTCTCTCTGACTCCACACTTGTATAATGAAATTATACTCTACTGCATATTATGCAAACTGGAGACAGCGCCCCCTCTAACCCCTCAGATAGGTTAGATAGTATCTGGATCTTGAGCAGGATCGTAGATACCACAATAATCCCAAAAATATTGTGAACTACAGCACGACAGGCTTGAGGAGGACTTATATGAGTCACAGGCAATGAGAATGTGATTTACAGTGTGCAGGTTGCGATTCACACCAAAGATAACGCGACTTTTTTAAACAAGAGGAATCCCGCAAAATCCCGCGGGATCCCGCGCTGAGAATCCCGCATTTGCAAGATTGAAAAAACACCGCGGGATCCCGCGGGATTGCGGGATCACGCATTGCGGGATTGCGACCCCTAATTGTATTAAATACAATACAAATTTTGTTAGAGTCTTATGGACGTAAGTTAGGCAATCTAAGATATACTGGCCCGGGAGGGTTAGCATATTCAGTTCCCTGAAGGAGGATCTCACTTCCCCCCTGAAGTCCAGTCGAAGAAGTGAGCGGATGGCTCGTCGCTGACACTTGAAAACGATAAAAGCCGATGGAGCGTGTCCCCAACAAATCAAACAATATGACATTCGGCAATGGAAAATAGCGTGGTATACGTTTAACACAGCACTCTTTGGCAACTAGTGCCTTCTAGGGAATCTTTTTAGGCGACACAGCAGTTGTGTTGAGGTACCTAGTTGAATGAGAAGGTTTATTTCGTCGATGTCAATTCAGAATGGCCTATCTCATTTTCATCAGTTTTTCAGGAATCGAAAAAAACTGATTTCTGAAATACTGAGGGAAACCGCAACCAGTGTCAATTCATATTGGCCTATCTCACAGCCAAACTTCAGTCACTGAATGAATAGTTAAAAACTTATGATAATTTGTGACTGGTGTTCATTACTGAAATAGCAATGTATAAACTATCTCTATAATACAAAATCATTGGAAACACTGTATTATTTTAACTCACCTTTGATGAACAAAAACACTGAGATAGGCCACCGAGATTAGCCCCCACGAATGCCCTAAAGATCGCCCCAGTGAAATCGGATCGTTCCGGGACCCCAAAAAATGGATTCTACGTCCAAAAATAATTCGAAAACGACACCTAACTCGATCCCATAGCTAAAAGCCTTCAAAAAACCCCTCCCGTAGCCCCATTATAGCCCCATAGCGCCCCACGGGTTTGGGCGATCGGACTGAAAACCTTGCGGGCACAACTAGATGGTAAACCAAGTATTTTGTCGAAATTTCAGATTTTTTAAAAATTTCCTACTGCCCAAAACGGCCTGGACGGCTTACGGCGGACGGACATTTAGGATTTAGAATGTAGACCTCTTGAAACGGATAATGTCAAATTTTGAGCCCGATCGGAGTCGTCGACCCCCGTCGCGAAAACATAGGTGTATTATTCCAAGAATAATAAACCAAAATGAATACCGTTCGCCACGAACCACAGGGCATTGACACATGAAAATTTCATGTGGCCCAAAATTACACATCGGACACCTTTCGGAATTATTGAATTTGGCAACAAAGCCTGGAGTGCACAGTTTGGCAAAATAATTCCCTGACAGCCTTGCTTGAGCCAGGAGTCTCTTTGTCTGAATACCCAAGTCAGAGTTCAGATAAAAAGGTAGCTCATCGTCTGCAGGCGAGTACATCCTGTAGATCTCATGAGGTAGGTACCTACCTAGTTACTACCTAGTTACTACCCTTCAAGCACCCCCAAGTGAGGTGATTTGCTGGGCCTGACCAGATTCCTTAAAAACCAGAGGGTAAAGACTTCCGCCACAGATTGTCCTACATCAACCGAAAGTGAAGATCATCATGACATGATCATCACATTGTGAACGATCCACCGATTGAGTGACTCGTGTTAAAAAAAAAAATTGGAAAAAAATTGGAACCAACTCACGGGTTTCAACTTTCCTGGGCCAAATTCCCCATGATGAAGTGTAAAATTGAGTAAAACATTCATTTTGAGGTAGGTGAACTTTTTTTTTTTCTGATGTCTTGTAATTTTGTGCATCCAGTCCTGTATTCTAACCTTCTCGATCCAGTCAAGAACTAGGAGTGTCCACACTTCATGCGAAACATCAATCCATGGATCTGTGAACTTCTAACCAATGGCCGTGTATTATTTACAGAGAGTTGAGGGTTATTGATGGGTTCAGTCGCGTTGAGTGAGCTGTATTTATTCGAGGTAATTTGGGACTTCCTTTATCTCTCTTAACACTGTTATAGTGTTAGAAAAAGATAGAAGAGAAGAAAAGAAAAAATGACGAAAGATAAATGCCAGAAAAAATAAAAAGAAAGAAATAAGTACCTACTAATCATCGAATACAAAGGAAAAAGCTTTTTTCAAAAAAAAAAAAATTTCTTTACTCGGAAAATATTTGACCTCTTGAGATTCTTGAAAAAATCCTATTTGTAGCCCCATGAAATCCCCCAAAGATACCGTATCACTCAATGGCCAGACGATGATGTTTTCACATCGAAAGCGCTCGCCGCCACCACCAACATGACGGACTCAACCAGAGTTATGAAATCACTTACTGGCGGACTCACAAACCCTTTACATTCAATAATAATAAATCCTTGTGTCAAATTTGCAGCATTTTATAGCAGCTTCAGGCGTCTTTGTCAGCTTTTGGAAGGCACAAAGGCGGAACGACGCGTCCACACTAGTTTGGCTTTGCCGCTCGGTCTAAGCCAAACCATACCCATCGGGATAATGTGGACACGCCTCAATGAATCAGAAATTCAATATTGGGGAATTGTTGAGAGGTTGAGGTAGAAAGTTGGAGGGCAACCCGATTTCAGGGCTCGGTGGAACCCGCAGGCCTCAGGAGAAAAAGACATACAGTTGGTTAGACCTTATCGGGACAGCCATACGAGGAAAAGAGGCCTTTGTGGGATCGTTTCCTCGTGTCAGGGTGGCGATAAGGCTCTCAACAGATACACCGTCGCCGAACTGGAGGATCCAGCCAGTCGGAAAACTTGGGAAGGTTTTTGAAGCGACAAAAAAAAAAGAGAGAGAGAGAGAGAAAGAGAAAAAAAGAACCTTCGAGGAAATTCGACCTCCGATGGACGCTTGTCAAACGATGAAGGTGGACTCGGCAACCGATATTGGTTGGAAAGCGGGGCAGGACAATCAGGGAAAAGCCCATCCTCTGTACGAGTGATGAAAAATGTCTTGGATCCCCGATAGATCCATCGCTTTGGCAGTGTGCCAGACTTTCGTCCATTCCTGCCGTCTGACATCAACAAGAGATTCTCTGATACACACCAAAATAATCAATGATTGGCGTTTTAAATCATCACAAACATGGAAACATGTAACGGAAACAAAGTCAAAGAATTTGTGAAATTCCACAAAACATTGTTAAAATAGAAAGGAGCAAAGTACCTGAAGCCATAATTATTAGGACTAGCAGTTTGACCATTTTATGGGCCTGGAGGATTCGCTCAGCCTACCACTTTCTCGGATAGGCATTTGTGCGACGGATTGGGTGGAGCCAGCTCGTCGTCTACTGAACACTGGTGTCCAGGGGGAGGTCGTGGGCAGCCCCGTAGAGAGGGGGGGGGGGGGCACTGGACCCGTTGCCCCCGGGCCCGGCCTTCGTAGGGGGGCCCGGATTTTCTTGAGAACGTTTTTTTTTTTTTTTTTTTTGTAAAAAAAGGGGGGAGGAGAGGCAAAATGGGAAAAGGGACAGATCAATATAGGAAAAATTTTCATACCTTTTTTTTTTTAGGGGGCCCGAAGAATTTTGCCCCCGGGTCCGGATTTTCTCTCCACGGCCCTGGGCGTGGGAGCTGCTTTTGTGGCGCCAGAACTGGATGCGTCGCCTCTGGATGAGCCCTTCGGTATGGAGGAGCTGAGCCGGGTTTTGTGGACAGTCAAGGACAATAAGGCCCCTGGCGTTGACGGGGTGCCCTTTGAGTGTTACAAGTACGCTGGACCCGAGCTCAGGGGGATGTTGCTTCAACTCTTCAACAGCATTTGGTCGCCCGTTTGGGTGCCTGATTCCTTCAGAGAGGCAGTAATATTTCCTCTCCACAAGAAGGGGGATTCGTCTGTGACCGCTAATTACCGGGGGCTTTCATTAAATAAATTTTATAAACTCTCGTTGGATGGCTTGTTTGCTGGCGAATCGCCTCACAGCTTTCGTTGAGGAGCATGGAATACTGTCTGAGTTCCAGGCTGGCTTCCGTAGGGGCTACTCGACAGTTGACTCGATTTTTTCCCTTACCTCGTTGGTGAGGCTGAGGCTGGGAACCCCGCGGCAGAAGGTTTACGCGTTTTTTTTTTTTTTTTTGTTTTTTTTTGTGGATCTGAGGGCACTGTAACTACTTTGGTAATCATGAAATATGGTAAGTTCCACAATATTATGTTCGCGAATGTATCGGTTGATTATTCAGAAAATACCCCAAGGAGGTAAAAAATTACTTACTTATGTGGTTCCATGAGCAAGCCAATAACATCCTCTTACCTGTAAAAAAAAATAGAAACAGTTAAACTTCAGAAGTCAGCTTAAGTTCTGGCACAGCCTAACCCACAACGCGTGATTTTTCAGGAGACAAAGAAAATCGTCCTACTTCTAAAACACCTCCTTCATGTAAATTCCACTAAAGGATAGTTCTAGCAGTTTGGTAGCCGCTCTCTCGTAATTAACCATAATCATCAGGAAAATTTGTGGTTTAGCCGGAATCGCTGTTTGGTTTCTTGGGTTAGGCAGTAAGTAATGCTCCCAAGCACTCTATGAATTAGCTGGTATTGCTCCACGCATCTATGTGGATTAGGTGCTTCACATCATGAAGAACAAAATTTCATTCCACTTAAATGTTTTGTCTCGAAAGAAATTCTTCCTTCCAACCCACCTGTTCATTTCCATGAAAAAGAAAACTAGAAAATACTGCTGTGAGAGAATTAAGGGATACTTATAGAAAGAAACTTTTGTGAACGCACCACGTAGGCACCTAATGAGAAACACCTTTTATAACTTTTGAAGTAGAAAAAGTATTTTCCATTTGTGGATTTATAAATCTTCCATTTATGGAGGATTTATAAATTCTCTCAGCTTAAACTCCAAATGCTAACAACCTTCATTTTAGGAATCACGTGTATTTTTTAAGTCTTTGGAATCTTCATATTGCTGAAAACAAGGAACTTTCCGCCATTTTGGTGGGACGTTTGGGACCTATCAGGGACCCTAAATTCAAGAAGTCGGACTGATAAACCCTGTGCTAACTTCAGGGGGCCACGATTTTTTTGGAACGCTTATCAGTTCTTGGGTTCTAACTTTTTTCTTATCCAACCAATTGAAAATCTGATCGAATTATAAGTTGAAAAGGACATCATTCTGAACAATTTGCACTACTTAAGTATAATTGTATCTTGGTAACCGGCTTGCATGTTTGCAGGGATGTTTAGGAAGGAAAAGCCGGGAGCTTCGTGATTATTTAATCAAGCTTTCGAGGAAAACTAGTCCCCTTCTTCAGGATCTACAACAACAATCATGTATAACAATATGAGTCCTAATAACATGATTGTTGTTGTAGATCCTGAAGAAGGGGACTAGTTTTCCTCGAAAGCTTAAATTAAATAATCACGAAGCTCCCGGCTTTTCCTTCCTAAACATCCCTTTAAGTATAATTTTTGATCAAATAGGTGTACCTACACCAAGTTACGTAGCTTCAAAAATGGGCTAAGTTTCCCAAAATGCTTCAAAAAATCCATGACATCGTTCTGAAGAGATAGTTCTCAACCCCTCAGTGAAGAAAAGTGATTTGTGTTCTGGGTTCTGGTAGTAAAAGTTATTGGAATATAAATAATGCAATTCAATGTTAGTGCTGGAGAGGTGCTGGAACTTATTAAAATATTTGGTGCGGAACTGTTACTTCTATTATAGTACTTTCCCTTGAGACGAGTCTTGCTATACACATCAGGTCGTTGAGACGAGTCATGCCGTGGTTCTAACTCTCTAATTAGGCGGTGCAATTAAGTTGAGACGAGACAGGCGATGTCCGATTTTTACCATACATCTGCATACCATAAGGTAAGTCAAACCCATTTTTGCGGTTTTTGGTTTATTATTCTTGGAATAATACACCTATGTTTTCGCGACGGAGGTCGAGGACTCCGATCGGCCTCAAAATTTGACATTATCCGTTTCAACGGGTCTAGATTCCAAAACGGAAATGTCCGTCCGCCGTCCGGGCCGTTTTGGGCAGTAGAATTTTTTTTTTTAATCTGAAATTTCGAAAAAATACTTTGTTTACCATCTAGTCGTGCCCGCTAGGTTTTCAGCCCGATCGCCCAAATCCGTGGGGTTTTTTTTAAGGCTTTCGGCTATGGGATCGAGTTAGGTGTCGTTTTAGGAATATTTTTGGACGTTGAATCCATTTTCGGAGGTGCCGGAAAGATCCGATTTCACTGTGGGGATCTATAGGGCTTTCGTGGGGCTACAAATGGGATTTTTTAAAGATCCCAGGTGGTCAAATATTTTTCGAGTAAAAAACAAAAGGTCAACAATTTTGGAGTAAAAATACGGATGGGCAAAAGTTATGATAGCGAAAAAAGAATGTTGAATAGTTATGCTTAATAATTCCCGTGGCACTGGTGTGCACATAAACATGTATCGGTATAGAATACTGTCTCTTTGTCAGATTTTGCCCGAATTTTCCCCAATGGGAATGGAGAGCGATAAGTCCCGAAATCGTCGTTTTTCACAAAAATGTCACAGTCTTGATTAACGTAAGGTAGGTGCGGCGAAATAGTAAGAATCCATCCTATAAAAAGACGATTTCAGACGAAGTAGTCTATTTCCACGATTAATAAAATTACAACTTGTAGACGCGTTTCGGTTTACTAAACCATCATCAGTACAATACAGAATGAGGAAGTTGTGAGAAGTTCCCCTATACAAAAGTGAATGTGCCTTCTTATGGGCGTGGCATTAGAAAGGTGGCAAGAAAAGAGAATGTGAAAGGCAAATAGGTGAAAGGAGAATTCACAGGAAAATATCGATTAGAGGGGAACGCCTAATTACATCCAGGTCATTAACTGATATTCCTAAATTGTAAACTTTCTGAATTTCCAAAGATTCTAAAGCATCTAGTTTTGGACCTTTTTGGCAAACATGAGCTATCCCAATGGCTGGATTATTATTACCTATCTCATAACTGATTCTATGGTTTTCTTCTGACAAATGTTTCTCAAAAGCTTCCCTACCCCTTCCCAACCTAAGATCATCACTATGTTCCTTCAATCTAATTTTAAATTTTCTTCCAGTTTGTCCTACATATTGAATCCCACAATTTATTAATGTGAATTAATTAAGAAAATTAATTCCTAAGCAGAACCTTCTCCCCACCCAAGAAGTGAGGTGTAAATTGATAAAAACGCTGCAAATTTTACACAAGGGTTTATTATTCTTTGATATAAGTTACTTGTACAGAAATTTAATTCTGTCAATAAAAAAAATTTAAAAAAATTTTTTTTTGGATTTTTATATTTCAAAAAAAATTTTTTGAGGCGATTTTTTTTCAAAAATGTGTTTTTTCAAAAATTCTTTAATTTTTACTCGAAAGATATTTAACTTCTTGGGATCCATCAAAAATCCCATTTTTAGCTCCATGAAAGCCCTATAGATCGCCACAGTGAAATCGGATCGTTCCGGGACCCCAAAAAATGGATTCTACGTCCAAAAATACTTCGAAAACGACACCTGACTCGATCCCATAGCCAAAAGCCTTCAAAAACCACCTTCTGTAGCCCCATTTTAGCCCCAGAGCGCCCCACGGGTTTGGGCGATCGGGCTGAAAACCTTGCGGGCACAACTAGATGGTAAACCGAGTATTTTGTCAAAATTTCAGATTTTTAAAAAAAATCCTACTGCCCAAAACGGCCTGGACGGCGGACGGCGTACGGCGTACGGCGTACGGCGTACGGCGTACGGCGGACGGACATTTCGGATTTTGAATGTAGACCACTTGAAACGGATAATGTCAAATTTTGAGCCCGATCGGAGTCGTCGACCCGCGTCGCGATAACATAGGTGTATTATTCCAAGAATAATAAACCAAAATGGGTTCAAATACCGAATGTACTCGCCGTAAATTACTACGCTGACATACATTGGGCAAAGGGTTACACGCCCCAAAAGGGGCTAAAATGGAAGGGGTATAAAACTACCCTTAAATAATCGATTGAACCTGAGCTAAAATGTCTCTTGAGACCGCTGGGCAGACGGTGATTTTGCAGAGAAGTAGGTACAGTTGATTGAGGTCCTCGCAGAAATAAATTCGTGTTGAGGAATTTTGGGAAGGGTTTGGGAATAGCGCTTATTGACCAACCTTTGTCGGCGATGGCGACGGTTTTTGACATTTTCATGTCTTTACTTTGGCACACAACCGAATAAAGCGTTACCGAAACCCGTGGCAATCCGTCAACTAAAAGTGTTACCGAAACCCGTGGCAACCAGTAAACTTTCGGTGTAATGATATCGAACCACGAAATTTTTAACTAAGTAGCGTCTCCTGGTCAACAACAAACACAATAAGGTGCACGCAAGAAATTAAAGATTGGTGAGGAAGGTAAGGGAAATTGATGTAAGAAAATGAAATAATGAAATTATTATCATGAAACGATCGGGGAAATCTAATGCCGAACTTGCACTCAAGAAACTAAAATTACAACAGAACACATCTGCAGCCGAGAATGCCGCAGAGGAGATGGAAATTTGCGACGTAAACCATTCGTACATTCCGCCGCCTCGCTGTCTCGCTAAACGTTCAGTCGCTACGCGCGCATTCGCTCGACATCACCACTGACTTTGTGCTACCATCGTGTGGATTGCTTGCGCTATCCGAAACTTGGCTGCCGAACGAAGATTGCGACAAATTTACGCTCGCTTCGTACAAATTGATATCACGCTGTAAACACGACAACGGAAACATGGAAGACGAAGACATGAAAATGGTCTTCTGTGGTTGCAGACGAGTCTGCAAGCTGATTGTGTATACATCCCACCCCGAGCGAGCGAAGCGAGTGAGAAAACTAGGCATTTTTATATTTGGTAGACGTCGAAGGTTTCACGGTCGTCAGGCCGACTTCGTGATGGCCGATTTATGTGTCGAAATTGGTAGTTAATGTTCGACGGAAGGTCGCACGATTATGCTGGTAATTTACCGCAGCACTTGTCACATCGATGGGTTGTCTGTCGATGAGTTTGGACTCACGTCGGTGGCCGAGTTGGTCTTTGTGTGGTGCATCGGCCTGGTTTATTTTACGTGGGGATTGTTTGACACCCACGGAGCCGCGTACGAGACCTTTCTCGTTGAATAAAGCGGACGGACTCATTGGGGGCCGATTCGGGCGTGGTATCGGCCGTAGTTGATTTACGTGGGAGTAAGGGTGAGCCCCACGGAGACCGCGATTTTCACTGGATGACGACGGACTGGAGATTTTTCTCCGAGAGGGAGGCGACTTTGCTGATAGCCGACAGATGTCGTATGTGAGGCTTTTGATGGTCCCAATAAGGAGGGAAAATTAAAGGGATTAGGAAGGAGGCAGGGATGATTTTCTCCAGGTGAAGTTCAATTTTCACTCACGGCACTCACTGATTGATTATTAATTTAACCCCATTAAAAACTTGGGCAAATTAGTCTTAAATTGGGGTGGGGCGGTAACAACAACAACAAAAATCAGAGGATAAGACTTACCCTCTTGTTTTTTTAAACTTTACTTAGCAAAGATAAAAATTATTATTAAGAGGATAAGACTTATGCTCTTACTTTTTTTTTTACTTTACTTAGTAAAGATAAAAATTATGAAGATAAAAAAGACAGATAAAAACGCTGCAAATTTTACACCAGGGTTTATTGTTTTTGACCTAGGTTACTAGTGCAACAATTAATTCTGTGTCATACTTTTGATAACATTTAAAAGATTTTTTAATTCTTTTCAGTAAAATGTTTGGACATAATAATATTATGTGGGACCTCGAAAAAATGATGAACCAGTTAATACTTCCTGATCGCACCCAAAATGAAGAACACTAACAGCTGATCATTATCTGCAACGAGTGAATTGTTATTATTATTTTATTCTTCTTCTCTGTTAGAACTCGTTTTGGTTTATTATTCTTGGAATAATACACCTATGTTTTCGCGACGCGGGTCGACGACTCCGATCGGCCTCAAAATTTGACATTATCCGTTTCAAGAGGTCTACATTCAAAATCCGAAATGTCCGTCCGCCGTCCGCCGTACGCCGTACGCCGTACGCCGTCCGCCGTCCGGGCCGTTTTGGGTAGTAGGAATTTTTTAAAAAATCTGAAATTTTGGCAAAATACTTGGTTTACCATCTAGTTGTGCCCGCAAGGTTTTCAGTCCGATCGCCCAAACCCGTGGGGCGCTATGGGGCTAAAATGGGGCTACAGGAGGGGTGTTTTGAAGGTTTTTAGCTATGGGATCGAGTTAGGTGTCGTTTTCGAAGTATTTTTGGACGTAGAATCCATTTTTGGGGGTCCCGGAACGATCCGATTTCACTGTGGCGTTCTATAGGGCTTTCATGGGGCTAAAAATGGGATTTTTGAAAGATCCCAAGAAGTTCAATATTTTTCGAGTAAAAATTAAAGAATTTTTGAAAAAACACATTTTTGAAAAAAAAATCCCCCCCAAAAAAGTTTTTTTGAAATATAAAAATCCAAAAAAAAATTTTTTTTAATTTTTTTATTGACAGAATTAAATGTCTATACAAGTAACCTATATCACAGAATAATAAACCCTTGTGTAAAATTTGCAGCGTTTTTTTGACGTAAGTATTAATTACAACAATTATAACGGTAATTATCGTTTTTGTTTTTTTTTGGAAACCTTCGACTCAGCAGTCCGACAGTCCGAGCTCGACTTCAGCAGGCTAGAAGCGAAATTTTTCCATCCATAATTATGGATATAATTAAGCAGTTGATTTAGCAGTTGAATTACAAATGAATGTTATAAAATTGTAGATGCTTTCTTGGTTCAGCCCTTATTTTATGCGAAAGTCGTCTTTTTTCCTGTACCCATATAGGTATGCAATGTTTGGGAACATGTGCAATGATGACTTTTCTCACAACAAATGTTGTGCTCTATGTAACCTTTTTGTCTCATTACTTGGGTCGATAATATTGTGATGGCAACCATCACATGGGGGTTGTTGATTCATTTAAAATAGGTGTGGTCAACGAATACACGTTGTTAAACATTGTTCAAGAGGTGTTTCGTTGCAATATATGAAGGCTACAGGGGAAAAACGCTGAATTTCCAAAGTAAGGATTTTTGTTGTTTGTGCTGCTATCTAGTAGGTTACCATCGAAACTCTATTCCAAGAGCTTTCAACCGGTTAAAAACGATGACAGTCCAGTTCTGTGAGCTTTTGAAAGTTCTGTGTTATGGGAAAAACGGTCATTCATCGGTTTTAACCTGAACGCATAGCTTCCACGTGGAAATTCAACGCGCTCCCGCACGACAGTCGAGTGAGGGATTAGTGGACATTCAGCGTTATTATTAACAAAAATGTTGTGGACATTCAGCGATCTTCAATACAACGTTTGGTATTTTGAGTTTCAAAGTTTCGATTAAAACTGTAATCTTTGCGCGCAGCAGTCCAATTAATATTTTTCTGAATTACAACGACCTAATGAATAATATTCATTCATATATTATATGGCAATTTTCGGAACCAAATTAAGGCGTAAACTGTTGAAATGCCATAGTTTCAAACATTAAACTCGTTTTTTCTCAGTTTTGAAAATTTGTGACCTTCATCATTTTTCCCCTGTAGCCTTCATATTGTGCATTCGAATGCACAATTCGAATGAACGATCGTTGAATTTTGACAGATCATACAGGTATACTCGGGTCTCAATAGTGTAAAAATGTTGATTTTTAGCTAAAAACCTTTCTTTTTTTTCACTGTCATTGCGCAAAAGTACGAAATGTCAAATATGCGCCCTCAAAAACATAAATGCGCGAGATTTTTTTTTTGAATTTGGGCGCTAGCAGATCTCCGAAATCAAAGAACACTACCCCGCTTAGGGTAGGGGGGAGAGGTTCTCAATACAGAGAAATATCATCAACAAACAATTTCACATCTCACTCTCCAAGCTGTCTTCACAAAACATGGGTTATTAGCGAACAGTGCCCTTGACGACAACTCGTTCATTAGCGTGCGTGCCAAATGGAACTTTTCATATCTCCCTGTCAACAAGATAAGTCCCCCTTTTGCCCCTGAAATCGCAAAAGTCGCTCTGAGCCCCCCCACACGATTTCCCTCCTTCAAAAGGAAGAGAGACGAAAACTGTTTGTAGCTTTTCTCCCGAACAAAAGCCCTAACAGGGCGAGCTAATGAATATTACATCCTCCGCCCCTCCGTTTTTATTTTTATTTTTATTTTTTTCGAAAGCTCTCGCAAAGGGGAGAATTCACTCTGCCAAGAAACCCGTGAAAACCCCTGCAGGAAATTAGGGGCTTGATTTTTTTCTCTTTGTTCGGGAAGTTATATCAAACGGAGTGAAATTACGCCGCCTCGTCCGGAGGAAAGGGGTGCAAGGGGTGGGGGGTCGTGTGTTGATTGTACTTTGTTCTTTTTGTCGCTTCAATAATAAACGAAACGGTTCTACTTACTTAAGGCGATGATTTCCTAAATATTACGGACATTTGACGAGAAAGCGGAAGAGTCTGTCTGGCTTGTTGACGAGAAAAACGGACTGCAAAAAACTTGACAAAATCCGGATCCAGTGAGAGCCAAGCTGCCAGCTTGAAGCTGACCCTTCCACCAAACCACCTTTGACCATGGTCAAATCTGCAGATGTCTTCCATATCCAACGATAGATTTCACATCACTGCTATTCACTGAGTTAAAGATAACCGTGGAACCTCCTTGCTGTAGAAGATTGACAAACAAGCCAGTGCCTGTAATGGTCAACCATTCAGCTTGTCAGATGGAGGTCAGCAGGCAGAAAAATGGGGGAACCTCTGAGCCTCACTGACGTCAGCTCTGCAAATCCGGCTGCCCACTCTGACAGTACCATTTGTTGCCAAAAGGCAATCCGAAAAGGCGGGAAAAGAAACTAGTTGTTGGGAGCGATCTGGTGGTAGTTGGTGAACTAACAACAAAGATGGCGACTCGGCTTTTCGGAAGAAGTTGCGTCAGTTACTGAAAGACTGACTAGGAGTAGTTTGGTGTCGCGATCGGAGTGACGCAGGGAGACGATGCAGCCTCGCAAGAGTTAAAATGAGTATGTGCTAAATTGATATCAAAAGGGGGTGATCGGAGTGACACTGGGAGACGATGCGGCCTCGCAAGAGTTAAAAAGGTATGTGCTAAATTGATATCACAAAACAAATGGTTTTGTGATCCAAATGTCGATGAAAGGCCGCGGATACGTGGTGAAAGAAACCATAACTGGTTTATAAAACCGTGAGGTAAAGGGGTAGACTATAAGGGGTGGTCGGAGGTCTACTGGACAAAGGATCCATAAAGGATTCAGGAATAAAATTAATAAAATTGGACCTTCATGGTCACTGAAAGGGATCCGGAATCCAAACTTGGACGAGGATTCGAATGTCACTAACTGAAAGATTGAAAAGAACGTAATAAACCTAGGCTAGTAAACTTGCAATAAATAAATGTTATATTGCGTGAATTTACTATAAATCTTGGAGATTCATGTGATTTCTCTACATGGTGGAGATGCTGGGATTTTGATTTTGTGAAACATGTTTTATGTAAATACGTCAATTACTATGTATTGTGCAATACTATGAAACGCGGTTTTTGTTTTTACGCGGTCGGTCGCCAAGGGTGGAACCTCCCTCCCCTTTCATCCGCCACAAGCTCAACTACGCAGTTGCCGAGCTCCTTTGTTATCGGGTATCTTATACGGAAATGATGACTTCTTACATGGTTTAAGCTGTGGAAGGTAATAACTGCAGCGACTATCGGCACCCAAGAACATGAAAACACCACTAGGCTAGTAAACTTGCAATAAATAAATGTTATATTGCGTGAATTTACTATAAATCTTGGAGATTCATGTGATTTCTCTACACCATTGGTATCCTCACAGGGATGCAATCTGTCACGGTTTTGTTCGATGCAACCAAATCTCCGCCCTTGGAAGAGGTGAATAGAATAGAGTAGAATATTTAATTTTTGTTAAAGCCAAAAGGCAGTACAAACGTCAAAGCTGGTATACTTCAAAATACTACTCGTGTGAACGACGTTGAGGATGTGGTAAAGTTGAGTAGGCGGTAGAGTGGTCAGTAGAGTGACAAAGACTCTACTATACCAATACTCGACCCGTGTAAATCTTGCTTATCTGCTGTGCACTGAGGTCTGGATACGCTTCGAACTAATGACCCATTTGCTGAGCTGAAAACCTCCTTGCTGTAAGTAGATAATCCACAACAGAGCGTAGATTAGACTAGGGGCCACTCCCTGCTGGCTACGCCAGCCAACCCCCGACCGTATCCCGCCTGACATTAGACCCAACAACTCGTTTTCCCATATTGTGCAGTTTTTAATTAAAAAATGCAGATGCTCTTATTTTTGCTCCACTTTTGGAACTTGGATGCGCCACGTGGAGCAACTTTTTGATGGTTACAATGTAATTATTATGTCATAATAAGTAACCATCAAAAATATTATTTTTCTCGTCACCTACTCGCCAAAACGGATTTTGGTATTTTTTTCCAATTTTTTAGAAAAAGTTTAATTTCCCTTTTTTTTTCTTATTTCTTCACTTTAGTAGCTCAGATACGCCAGCCACATGGAGCTACATTTTGGTGGTTTCAGACTTTTCTCGCACTATGCTCGCCGAACAGGATTTTTTAAGACCAATTTCAGATGACCTCCTCCTCCTCCTCCTCGGGCTGCGGCTTTAATATATTACCAGAGAGGGAATGGAATTGGGTTCCTGAAGGACGTCCCACTTCCCGCACCTAGCCTGCTGTGCTGCCTCTCGGAGTTACTATGGGAGGTGTTCTGAGCCCTTGAAGAGGTTCAATAGTTTCCCGGTTCACTGATCCCAGGGCAAGATATACCTTCTGCGTCCCAGGGCCTCACACTCGATGATGAGGTGATCCACAACAGAGCGTAAGTAGGTAAGTGCTCGCCGCTTTCATACTAGCAGAAAGGTAGTTCTCATACTCGGCACTTTCTTTATGATTTTTCTCTAAAAACTGGCGAGATCGGTCCTAAAAATATGGTGCTTCCACCCAACTTGTCTGCAGAAGTTTAGTTCCAAACGTCATTTTATGAAGAAAAATCCGCTGAGTTTCGCTAGATTCCTCCTCAAACATTACATTGTTTTTGGCATTACCATCGAACTGCCAAAAACAATTTTCGCACTCGTAGCTTAATTAGAACTTGTGGGGTGTCTGCCGTATTTGAGTCAAGTTTAGGTTGTGAAGAAAGAGGTTGGAAAGTGCAGGTAATCCGATACGCCAGGGTGAGGAAATAACTGCAGTCGGAACAAGAAAGGGCCAGATCTGAAGGGCTCTCGGCATCCTTGAATGGGGGCGTCAGGTGGTCACCATAGCAACTCTTCACCTCGTCCCACTTCTGATGTCGCTAACCTCATCTCTTCTCACCTTTGTTTTTGGACCGCTTGCCCCCCCCCCTTCTTTCCTCAACCACCAAATTGCCTTATGAGAAATTCCAGTCCAATGCATCATTTCAAACATCCGTGAGCTGGATCTGAACGACCTCCTTTTTCCTGCCTCCGTCCGTAATAAGAAAGTCACAGCTTTACCCGAGAAATGGAGCGTTCATGGTGGATGGAGGACAATTGAAACAAGTTGTTTTGGTTTGGGTAATGGGATAACTTACTGGTTGGATCTGACGCCCCATACAAAACCACGAAATCAAATCCTACCTCGGATAAATAGGTATAAATATGTAATAAGAAATGAATCAAAAGAACTCGGATCATAATATCGGATCATATTATAAGACTTGTTACCTACCTGAGACTCTGTACTTCTAATAGGGGGAAAAAATGTAGCTCTTCTCTCTAGATAAGATGTACTTAGAGAGAAACTAGAAACCAGGAAAATTCGTCTATTCTTGGTTTCTGTCTGGAAAGCAGTCAACTTTCAATCGACTTTGAATCCAAAATTAGGTAGGTACCTACTTCAAGTAATTCCTCACGCAACTTTTGGCCTAAACCCCCCAAAACGCTAGAAACAGGGAAATGCAAAATACCAATCTACATTTCAGTCTTGGAAAAAACTCGATTGCTGTTTAGCAGTTGAAAAGCCCATGACTTAGAAATCGAAAAACCCGAAATGTACAAAAAAAAAACTAAACCGGCTATTCTGCAAAAGTACCATTTCAAACTTCCATTTTGGTTCATTATTCTTGGAAAAATACACCTTTGTAATCGCGACGGAGGTTGACGACTCCAATCGGCCCCAAAATTTGACATTATCCGTTTCAAGAGGTCTTGATACCAAATCTGAAATGTCCATCCGCTGTACGCCTTTTTTTTTTTCTTTTTTTTTTCAGTTTCTCAACAAAAAGTCAAAATGGATATATTATGCCCTTTTGAAAGTGAACTCCTCAAGTAACCTATATCAAAGAATAATAAACCCTTGTAAAAAATTTGCAGCGTTTTACAGAACAAAAATCAAATTCTGAAGTTTTTTTCGATTTTTTCCAACCATAAGAGTTGTTTGAATGACATGAGATTATGCTATCGCGGATATCCATAATAGGTACCTACACCTGGAATAATTATTCCAAGAATAATAAACCAAAACTGAAGAGAACACAATGTGTTCATGTCATGGAGGGCGAAGATGGCAATTTCAGCGACGACGGTGCTCGTTGGTGACAAGTTGTAAGGATAAATGGTTGAAGTCTGGACCGTCTTGCACATTTTGATTTTTGGTTTATTATTCTTGGAATAATACACCTATGTTTTCGCGACGCGGGTCGACGACTCCGATCGGCCTCAAAATTTGACATTATCCGTTTCAAGAGGTCTACATTCAAAATCCGAAATGTCCGTCCGCCGTCCGCCGTCCGCCGTACGCCGTCCGCCGTCCGCCGTACGCCGTCCGCCGTCCGGGCCGTTTTGGGCAGTAGGAATTTTTTTTAAAATCTGAAATTTTGACAAAATACTTGGTTTACCATCTAGTTGTGCCCGCAAGGTTTTCAGTCCGATCGCCCAAACCCGTGGGGCGCTATGGGGCTATAATGGGGCTACGGGAGGGGTGTTTTGAAGGCTTTTAGCTATGGGATCGAGTTAGGTGTCGTTTTCGAAGTATTTTTGGACGTAGAATCCATTTTTGGGGGTCCCGGAACGATCCGATTTCACTGTGGCGTTGTATAGGGCTTTCATGGGGCTAAAAATGGGATTTTTGAAGGATCCCAAGAAGTTAAATATTTTTCGAATAAAAATTAAAGAATTTTTGAGAAAACACATTTTTGAAAAAAAAATCCCCCCAAAAAATTTTTTTTGAAATATAAAAATCCAAAAAAAAAAATTTTTTTTAATTTTTTTTATTGACAGAATTAAATGTCTGTACAAGTAACCTATATCACAGAATAATAAACCCTTGTGTAAAATTTGCAGCGTTTTTTTTTTCGTTATATCGTTAAATTCGTTATTCTTTACGACTGGGAATTTGTAGTTGAAATTACCTCCCCAGTTGGTGGTACCTCCGCAGTAAGATATCCCCCTGGTCAGCGGGCCCACTAGAGGGAGGTAGTGGTGGGGTCATGGTACCTCCCTAATTGGATATCCCCCTGGTCAGCGGGCCCACTAGAAGGAGGTAGTGGTGGTGGTGTGATACCTCCCCAATTGGATATCCCCCTGGTCAGCGGGCCCACTAGAGGGAGGTAGTGGTACCGTTCCTACCATTGACACGTTTGTAGTACAAACTTTGTACCGGCGACGGATTTTCGGAACGACGCACCTCTATCTATCTGGCGACAGACCCACCTCATGTGATCGCTGCGACGACACGCGGAAAACCACCACTGGTCCCGGCCTGTCGTCCGAACTGCAATGTTGCCAGCAGGCGGAATCGGAATGTGGTGGTATGGCAACCCTGTTTGTTATTGTTCAGGTTTTGTAAGATAACCAATAATAATTATTATTGATTGCCGGTATTGTTTTGGTCGTAAACAGTAACTTTAATCGTTTAAACTATTCTAATTTCGATTTCTCAGCCTTTGCTGTTCTGCATTCCGGGAAGTCGATCTATCCGCTGAGGCGCTTCAAGGAAAAACCTGCCGATCGCAGTGAAAAGTGTGTTCCTGTCGAAAGTCTACTCAAGAAACTAATTTTCCGCAGTAAGTATTTCGTTGAATGTAGAAAACGTAATGATTCTTACTCGCTTGCACTGCTTGAATTGAACTCTTTGAACATGTGGAGTTGAAGTTTTTGGGTACGAATTTTGAAAGTTGGTTGATGGTAGTCGCGACGTCCTGCGCAGGATTTGGGATACCCTTCAACACACCACACTATAATATAGATATTATCTGGTTTTGCTAGATTTGGGGAACTTTCTTTCTTCTTGTTGACTTTCGAATGCCGTACGAGATACATCGGGAAGATTTTCACTCGATTTAGTCGCTGTGGTGATCAGGAAGAACATGACCGAAAGCTGCCATCCGTCCCGTTTTGGTTTATTCTCAATAATACGCGATGTTTTTGCGACGGTGGTCAAAATTTCGATCGGCCGCAAAATTTGTGATTGTACGTTTCACGATTGTAGATTCCAAAACAGAATTGTTAACCGTTTTGGGCAGTTCAGGCCAGTCACCGGGTGCCTCAGGAGGGATGTTCGATGCAAAGCGTGGTGTAGAATTTTTCTCAACGGTTTTATATGTTTTTGGGGTGCTGAAGACGAATCCGAAGCTTCCCAACCAAATTTCTGTGACGTTCACCGTGAAAATCGCAAAAAACCTCGAAATTTCTGCACTTTGTTTGGGTTTTTTACGGATAACTTCGAAAGGGTGCGTTACAGGCGAAACATTTCTATATAATAAATTACAGAGCACAAAATTCTCCGTCGAATGAGCTACCTCAAAGTCAAAATTGACTCCGCAGGAAGGTCGCGACGGGCCGTAAAAATATGTCGATTTTTTCCCACTTTGCGAAAAATCAAGATAACTTCAAGTTTGAATGTCTGCTGCGAAAAAGTGGCAACTCCCACGTAAAAAATGATTGAATGGAAGTTGTAGAGAATTTAATTCTGCGTTCAGAGAGCACAAATGATGTTACTTTTGGTCTAACGTAGCTTTAAAAATGAATAAATGTTCGGCAACACTCCTGAGCGAGCGGCTGCTTGTCCAGTCATATACAACGTTACACAAAAAAAGGTCTTAGTGTCCATTTTGGTTTATTATTCTTGGAATAATACACCTATGTTTTCTCGAGGGAGGACGACGACTCCGATCGGCCTCAAAATTTGACATTATCCGTTTCAAGAGGTCTACATTCTAAATCCGAAATGTCCGTCCGCCGTCCGGGCTGTTTGGGCAGTAGGAATTTTTTTTTAAATCTGAAATTTTGACAAAATACTCGGTTTACCATCTAGTTGTGCCCGCAAGGTTTTCAGACCTATCGCCCAAACCCGTGGGGCGCTATGGCGCTAAAATGGGGCGACGGGAGGGATTTTTTTTAAGGCTTTTGGCTATGGGATCGAGTTAGGTGTCGTTTTCTTAGTATTTTTGGACGTAGAATCAATTTTTGGGGGGTTCCGGAACGATTCGATTTCATTCTGGTGGAAACCAGAAATTTGATCGCCTACGACTACGTTTTTCAGAACGTTTTCTTCCCCCCTCCGAAACTATTTATCCGATCAACTTTGCCCCAAAGCGAAAGCTGATTGAATGTCCTTTCAGAATTGATGTTAGGATTTTCCCGGAGACCTCAGGAAATCGCGTAAAATGTCTTCCCCGCAACGTTTTCAAAGTGCTCTTCCAGCAGTTATTTATAAATGCTTTAGTTATAACTTTGAATTGGCTAGTCGTGGTTTTCCGCTTACCGAGCGGTGTCAATTGGGCGTTTCTTGTTCCTGTTAAATTCGTTTTCTCGGTTGGTTGTAATTTTTTTTTTTTAAATTTCAGGTGCTCCCTTTACTCTTAATTTGATGCTCAACAATATACGTTTCGAGCCAATTCATTTGGATTAGCTCTTCAACACGGGTTGAAACGTGAGCGAATCCTATCAGGCAAGTTGGAAAAATTGCCTATTTTTGGCACTTGATTGTGGCTAAACTGCTGAACCGTTTCTGTGTAAGGAGATCAGTTGCCGCAGTATTTTACGCTCTTCAACTTTGTGTGCGTAAAGTTTTCTCTGCGATGCTTAGTTTTCGAGTTGCAGATAAAAAACTAAAAAATGTCCGAAAAATCGAGGTTTTTTTGGCCGCCATAAAGTTAGCACAAGGTTTTCAGGGTTGCAAACTTAGTTATTGACTGACTTACTAATGAGTCCTCCGACCTCATTACCCCATATTACTCCTGGCGACGCAGCCAAAATCCTTGGGAACCGAGCGATGCTTCAAGGTCTGTGGAGTTTGCATTGTGAGGCCTTGCAAGTTCTCGGGTTGCAGCGGAACCGGGTTGCAGGAGCACGTGCCGTCTGATCGGTCGAAAGGATCGTGTTGGTTTTTGTTCGGATTTTCCTTCCATCTTATTCATTTCGATATTCAATCCTTCAATTCGATGTTCGAATCGTAATGCGGAACTCGTCCCGACAGAATCTTATCTTATTTATTTATTTATTCATAAAACAAAAAACATTTTCACAATAAGGAAGAGAGTCATGATTTTTATACATAGGAACGAATTTTTCTTGATTTGGTCTATAGGTCTCTGACCTGTCCAGGCCTGTCATTCCCAGCTATTGAATATTACATACCAATTAAAATTACAATTTATAGCGACTTAAAATATAATTTGTATTTTCTAAATTTTTAAAATAAAGTAGCGCTTCTTTTTTGAAAATTGACGTTGACCTCGCGGTCCTTAGCGAGAAAGGCAGGGTTTCAAATAGCGCAGGCACAAGCCAGAGGTAACTGCCGAGTGAAGAAGTCAACTTTTGGATGAGGAATTCGCAAAATGGTTGTCTGACTATTCCTTGTATTTTTTACCACCTCATGCTGCCTAAACGTAAAAACGTAATTGACTAGTCTATAAACATAAGTTGCCCTAGGTGGTAGGACATCGAGCTTGAAATACAAAGTTTCTATTGGTGTGCGCTGATCGGATTTGGTTGCTATCCGTAGCACCGTGTTAATTGCCACCTCAATGCAACGAAAATTGCTTGAGTAGGCACCACCCCAGATTATTATGCCATAAATTAGAATACTGTAAACATACGCATTGTACATCATGCGGAGATTATCCCTGGATAAAAAATTTCTTAGGATGATGAAGAAGTGGTAACATTTTTTAATTCTCCCCTCCAAGTTCTGAATGTGTTCATGCCACTTTAGATGTTGATCCAGTCTAAGCCCAAGATATTTTAGGCTTCTAACTTTTTCTAATGTTCCACAGGAGCATGCTGTTTTTTGCGCGCACTGATCTTTGTGAATTACTAATATCTAAAAGTCTGGCTGTCTGGCTATTGATAGAAAACGTGATGTACTTTGTTTTAGTAATGTTCACGGTTAGACCATTCAAGTGAAACCATTTCAGGACTTTCTCCATAACTCGTTCTGCCTCTGAATGGACTTCTTCCCATGAGTTTCCTTTCAATAAAATGGCTATGTCATCTGCAAAGGCAACGAATTTGCCTGAGACATCCAGAGCAAACAGATCATTGACGAATACCTACAAGAAATAAAATAGGCCCTAGTACTGATCCTTGAGGTACTCCATAACTAATTATTTCTTCAGTGCTTTTAGTCGTCTGAATTTGTACAAACTGTTTTCTGTTCGAGAGGTACGATCCCAACCATCTTAAGGCCACCCCATCCAGCCCAAGTCTTTCCAATTTTAGCATAAGCCTTGATATTTCTATGGAGTCAAATGCCTTGGCGAGATCTATGAAAACTCCCATTATTTTGAGATTGTTGTTCATTGATTCTGAGATATCTGCTGTTACTTCCACTAGGGCATCTTGTGTACTCCGATTTTTTCGAAATCCGTTATTGAGACTGCAACTGCAATAAATAGTAGGAGAATATTGTTGCTAATGTAATTCACGGGCCGCTTGATTACCTACACAAATCCTGATACCGTACCAGCAGAAGTTGTGGAAGAAGGGCTTAAACTTTGATTTTTTTAACCTCCATTTTCGAGTACATACCTATTGACCGTTAAGGTCATCATTTAGTTTAAAGAAAGAACTGAATGAAAGTGTTCTCTCATTACGTCAGAGAAAACATGAAACAAATCAAAATGGCAATCAAATTAAATCTTTGAAGGGCGATATCTCAAAACGCAAATCTTGCAGATGGGCCTTTTTCCACCTTTTCAATGCTGACTTTCACTGCTGTGTTTCATTGTGTCATTCGACATACTTTCAAGGTATTAAAAACCACGAAATAGAAGAAACTGTGTTTTTTTTTTTTTTTAATGATTAATAATAATCATTAAACTATACTCCTGGGCTCAAGAAGAGCTCTGGCCTCCTGAACAATCCTTCCCCACTCCTGCATATCCTCTTCCTTCCTCCGCCATTTCCTAATCCCTTGTCTTCTCAAGTTCTTTTCCATGTCATCCCTTCATCGCTTTCTTGATCTCCCTCTCTGCCTCCGTCCTCCTGGCTTGCTATGGAGTACTCTTTTGCAGGCCCATTCCCCAGACATTCTTTCCTCATGCCCTGCCCATCTCAACCTGTGTCTTTTGATGCCTACGACTTGTGTCCGTTCTAGTCGTACAGCTGTTCGTTTTCCTTATTCGCCACACGTCATTCTCATACACAGGTCCGTAAATCTTCACAGTACCTTCCTTTCTCAGATGTTCAGCATCCTTTCGTCCCTCTTCGGTAAAACCCGTGTCTCTGAGCCAAATACTACGACCGGCTATCGGCGATCGGTGATCGTTCTATCCATGACCGTTTTGTATGTCTGGACTAGGGGTCGCAACCCCGCAATCCCGCGGTGTTTTTTCAATCTTGCAAATGCGGGATTTTGCGGTATTCCTCTTGTTTAAAGAAAGCCGCGTTTTCTGTGGTATGAATCACAGCCTGCTCACTGTAAATCACATTCTCATTGCCTGTGATTCATATAAGTCCTCCTCATGCCTGTTGTGCTGTAGTTCTCAATATTTTTGCTATTCTTGTGGCATCTACGATCCTATCTAAGATCCAGATGCTATCTAACCTAACTGAGGGGAAAGAGGTGGCTCTGTCTCCACTTTGCATAATATGCAGTAGAGTTTAATAATAATATTATTATGTACCTACTCTAACCTTATTATACATTTGGTTTGACGATTCCACCCTCGTGTGTGGAGTCAGAGGGAGCATTCTCTACAGCTGGGTACCTATTTCTGCAATCAGCCCCGATCAAATTTGGGTGAGAAAAAACGATTATAATCGTTGGAAAATGAGATTTTTGTTTATTATTTCGGAAAATGAAAAACTTCAGTTTACTAAGTCCGTAATATTCTAACACTATCCTTCACGACCTGATAGTGGGAAAAGTACCCGCTCAAAGAACGCCGATATTCAGCTGCAAAAAATGTAACTACGAAATACGTCGATTGGTGGCGTTATTTTGTTTGAATTCAGGCGCCAACGCGTGTGTATCTCGAACGGTTCGATATCGATACATAATAATATTATACATATTATGTATAATATCGCATATTATGCGACAGCTAACGCGAGCCGAGCACAGTACAGAGTACAGAGGACAGAGAGTCAGTGTTTCCACATGCTCCTCACAGATTTCCCCTTTCTGCCACCTGAATTTCCCCTTTTCTTTCGCCACCTGAATTTCCCCTTTTCTCGGCACAAACTTCCCCTAGTTAACTAGGTAGGTATGGGATTGGGGCATGGAGGAATGGAACTATTCCTCCATGGGGTTGGGGTAATGATTTTTTTTTTTTTCATCTGAAAGCCACTAAGAAGACCAATTTATCCAATAATTCGTCGCTGTAGAAGCAACATTGCACTTGTGCACTTCAGTCGAAAAATGAAACAGCTGGGAAAAACCAAGTCGATTTAAAAAGATTTATTGCGAGTAGTTGGTAACGAAAATATCACAAAAGTACCTATCAAAAACCTTTTTGTAAAATAGGAAGGTAGGAAATCAGTCTCTTCATAAACCACGAAATTTTAGTAGATACCTAACGTTTCCTAATGAACCTAATGAAAAACAACAGTTTGTTCAGTACACTGACAACTCATTCGGCACCGACATAACTTTCTAAGCGAAACATTGAGACCAACCACATTTAAAATAAATGTATGTCCCTCCACCTTCAGCTCTCAGTGAGAATCAGCTCTCCTCCATCCAGGATGGAGCACCAAAATTTTAATCAAACCAATCAACCCAACTCAAGCTGCCTTGTCTTGTCAATAATTTTGAAAAACAAGTGCTCCCCCCCCCCCCCACGTCCTGAAAAAGTAGAGTAAAAGAAGCGATTAAATCATAGAAAATCATAATCAATTTTATTACTTTAGGAAACAAGAAGGATTGAAAGATTGGATTAAATAAAAAAAGAAGTGATAAAATCATAATAAAATGTATTAGGTACTTCAGGATAATATAAAAACTAATATAAATGAAGTAAAAACGTAAGAAGTGATATATTCATTGTCACGCTGAAGAAGAGAAACAAAAATGACGTTTCCACCTAGTTTTGAAAAAGTAGGTATCGATACTTCAACATAATATTATAGTTTTTGAAAGTACCTATCGTATCGATACTTTTAAATACTTTCTAGATTAATCGATATTATAGCGATACTTTTGAAGTATCAGACATCCCCAACAAGGACCAGCCAACAAATCGTTATCATCCTTTTTCTCGCCATCTTCTCCTTCTTCTTTCAGAGCGCTCCAAATCGCCTTTTTAGTTGTAGTGTCCTGGTCACAGATTAAACTACTGATGGGTCCTGGTTGGTACCTACCCACTGAGTTGTGAAATAGGTAGAAACCAACTTTATTGAAGATTTATTTTCCGTTTTCTGTATGTTTCTATATTTCCCCCTTTTTTCCCCTTCCAAAACCCTTCCCCTTTTTTTCCCCCGAGCAAGGCTGTTTCCCCCTAAAAAGGGGAAATTTCCCCTTTATGGAAACACTGCAGAGAGTGGGAGGTCGGACACGGTTGCCAAGTCGAAGGATTTCCCCCTAGATTTTTTTCGGGTTTTTTTCGCTGACAGGATTGCATGGGGTTTTTCTTTATAGTTATTTTTTCCGAGTCAGAGTTTTTTTGGGGGTGAAATTCATAATTTCATTTTGCCTCCAACTTCAAAGTAGACTTCCTACCAACATTAAAATCCTCAACCAGATGGCCTAGTTTCGCTCCGAAATTTGTAGGTAGGGTAAAACACCCAGTCGTTTGACACCCCCCCCCCCCCCCCCCCCCAGTCGTTGGACAGTGAACGGTTTCCAGGTTTTTCTAAAGTTGTGATGAACATTTCGTAGTGTTGTGACATATCATCGAAAACTGTGAAGCTCGAAGAATAACCTTTAGAAGGAAAGAAGGTTACAGCCATGCAAGTAAATGCATGTAAGTAAAAACGTGAGAGAAGTGCTCTTAAGGTGTCCAACGACTGGGTGTTTTACCCTAGGTACAGTGTTGTCAGGTCTGCAAGGTTGAGTTACCGTACGAGCCTCTCAAAATTACCTTTTTTCTCCAAAAATTACCGGACGCATTACTATGTCATTGTAAAAACGCTGAAAATGTTACACAAGGGTTTATTATTCTTGGATATAGGTTACTTGTGCAAAAATTAAATTCTGTGTCAATGAAAAAAATTTAAAAAAAATGTTTTCAATAAAATTTTTTTTTTCAAATTTTGTTTTGCATTTTACTTGAAAAATATTTTACCTCCTGGGATCCATCAAAAATCTCGTTTGTAGCCCCATGAAAGCCCTATAGATCGCAACAGTGGAATTGGATCGTCGCGGGACTCTAAAAAATGGATTCTACGTCCAAAAATACTTCGAAAACGACATCGACTCGATCCCATAGCCAAAAGCCTTCAAAAAACCACTCCCTTAACCCCATTTTAGCCCCATAGCGCCCCACGGGTTTGGGCGATCGGGCTGAAAACCTTGCGGGCCAACTAGATGGAAAAACGAGTATTTTGTCGAAATTTTAGATTAAAAAAAAACTCCTACTGCCCAAAACGGCCCGGACGGCGGTCAGACATTTGGGTTTTGGAATCTAGACCTCTTGAAACGGATAATGTCAAAGTTTGAGGCCGATCGGAGTCGTCGACCTCCGTCTCGAAAACATAGGTGTATTATTCCAAGAATGATAAACCAAATCTATAAAACCCATAAAAACACTGAATTGGAAAACTTTGCTCTCAATCTTTTTTTCAAGTTCCTGGAGAAGGTCCCGATTAATGATTTATTGTTCTTATTAGTGGTTAGGTACATTTCAAATGCTTTTAGTTCCTGGGGAAGGTCCCGATCTCTGATGTACCTACTGTCCTTATTAATTTATGGTTACTTTCATTTCAAATGTTCTCTGTTCCTGGTGAAGGTCCCTTTCTGTGATTAGGTTAGATTTAAATGTTTTTTTCTTAAATAAAAGGTTTATTACTATATGTACGTTTTTGAACTCTTTGAAGAAGATTCCAAATGCCCCCATTAATCAAATTTTTCATTATTTTATAGTACGGATGAAGTGTTTTTTCCTTAAAACCTTTGAAAACGCCAGGAGGCTCAATCCTAAATTACCGTACAAAATGGCGATACCTTACAGGTGATACCGTACATCGTACAGAGCCCTGAATTACCGTACAAAACGGTTATTACCGTACACCTGACAACACTGCCTAGGTACGTCTCAGAAGAAGCTTAACATAGCGAAATCGTCAGTGCCGAAAAGTGCGAGGTAGAATGAGGGAATTTATCTCTTGGAACGATCGGAAAGATCGACATCTTTCCGATCGTTCCAAGTTTTAGATTGAGGTGTATGGTGTATTAAATAAATTTTGTTTTATTTTTTTTTTTTTTCAAAAATGTTTTTGACACATAATTAATTCTTCTCCACGAATCCTATATCAAAGATTTTCTTTCTACACTGGAGGTTTTTTTTATTTCCAGGCATTTTATTATGCCAGTTCTGGGATGCAGGCACTAATGATTAAAATAATTATTTCAATTATTATTTCCAGAAGCATTTTTGAGGGTTTTTTAGCATAGGTCGGGGTTTTGAGGAAAAAGGTTGGCAACAGATTTAGGGGATTTTTTTTGTAAAGGGGGAAATTTCGGGGGAATTTTTTCGAGGGTTTTTTTTTTAGGGGGATTTCATTTCACAGGGGTAATATTGGGCGGAAATCAAATAATGACGGAATGGGAAAAAACTTGAATAAAAATTAGTTTAATGCCGTAAAGAATAAAAGAACCTTATATTATGGCCCCATTTCAGTGGAGCCATTTAGAAGATATTGACGTGTATCAGTCGCCAGAGGGAACTACAGGTTCAAAAACGTCGGGAATTTTGCTCTCTCGCTACTGTCACCTCCGACTTCGAACGCTGTAGACGAGAGAGCCTTCTCAATTCATAACAATCAAAACTAAACGGGAAAAATCGTACCTCCATCGAATTAATTCAAAGCATTTTGACGATTAGGTACCATCTTCACAACGAAGGCATTTCCTGCATCCACTTTTCTCCTACTGAAAACGTGCTGTCCCATATTTACGATCATGTTAACAAGAAACAGTAGGCGTAGGAGAAGGAATTGATAGATGATATTCTGGCAGGTTTGGGTTGCAAAATTTAATTAAGCAACCAGTTAATTATTTTTTGGTTTATTATTCTTGTAATAAAACACCTTTGTAATCGCGACGGAAATCGAAAATTCTGAACGGCCTAAAAATTTGACATTAGGACCTATATTACAAGAGGTTCAGACCTCAGACCTCTTTGACAAGATACTTGGTTTACCATCTAGTTGTGGCCGCAAGGTTTTCAGCCCGATCGCCCAAACCCATGGGGCGCTATGGGGCTACAGGAGAGGTTTTTGGCTATGGTGTCGAGTTAGGTGTCGTTTTCGATGTATTTGTGGACGTGAAATCCATGTCCACAAATACATGGGTCCCATGGGTCCCAATTACGTATACCCATTACTTATATTCATCCTTTTCACTCACACATTTTAAGGTTTTTACGGGTGGGGGGGGGGGGGGGGTTTATAATTTTTAGGGTTTTTTTCAGCGATGCAGGGGGTTTTGGGTTGAAGTCATTTGGCATCACTGACCGTGACATCGATTTCAACACCGTGAGGGAAACGTCGATGTCGTAAAACATCGTTGGCTAGAAGATCGATGTTGGCAGTAAAATAATTTTGTTTTCATCATTAAAAAATTTTCAATCAATAAAAAGAAATTTTTTTCTGCTTTTGATTCTATCAATTGTAGGCTCAGCTTATCCAGGATAGTTCTCTTAACCAGTGTCAACTCGTCAATCAGCTTTATTCGTCATAGGTAACAAGTATATTTTAGGATAATTTGGATTTCGGTTGATATGGAAGTGTTTCACTTTCTCGCTTATATTCATAAATTGGAAGGCAGCATTAAGGGGCGAGTGCTCTGTTTACGGCTTCTCAAATTCGTAGTGTTGCTCGAAATGTTCAGCGTCTCCCCGCAAGTTCTGTATTTTGACATGCCACCGGACTGCGTATTTCCAATCTATACACCGTTTGAGCTCCAAGGCGGGGTCGAAATCGTTAATGGTTTGGAGTGCGCTTTTGCCTCCAAACTGTACCACCTCCAAGGCGAAAGCGCACTCCAAACCATTAACGATTTCGACCCCGCCTTGGGGCTCAAACGGTGTACAGATTGGAAATACGCCACCGGACTCACTCGCAAAAAAAAAAAAAAAAAAAAAAAAAAAAAGCACAACTCGCACTCAGGAGTTATTTTCGACGAGAAATCTAACTGTACGTGCTCAAAATTTGTTTTTGTAGGTATGTACTTAATACATAAACCGTAACAAACAACATGTACAATGATTTTAAGAACATAAATTTTATTTATTTTTAATAAATAACGACATCTTATCGTTATTGTTCTTTACAGCGTAAAGAAACAAACAAATAGGTACAGCAGGCGTCAATTAGATACATAATATGAGATCGGGCGATGACGTATATATACGTAGCGTGACCTATATATAGGTAGCCATCTATAGATGGATAGGATTGACGTCTCCCAAAAATTTCAACTTCCAAACTCATGGTCTGCAAGCTAAACAATGTACGTAACTAGGGGTTTTGGTTGGTGACGAAAGAAAGAAATTCCAACAGTTGGAATTTCTAGTAACTTACTAGGGATCTATCCCATTCTCAAACCTGGTTCAAAGATGCTTTTGAAGTCCTTTGAAACGAGAAAGTAATATAGTGGCTCTTTAGGAAGCAATGTTGTTTGTTGTAGAAAGAAGGACTATGAATGAAGACTTCCATGTAAATTTAATAGAATTCAGGGTTGGAATGTTAATTTTCTGGGAAAAATATTGCTCTTGCTACGAGGTTATTGGCTCCTAGCGACTTGCAGTTGGTCCCATCGATTCGAGAAAAGACTTTTCGTTTCGTTTATTAAATGCTGAACTTCGATCCATTTTTCAAACATCATCATGGACACGATCGTCAATAATCGATAGCACACTGATATCGAAGTGCTCGTTTTCGATAGTAAAAGGCTTTCGATTCTAGAAGGCTTCCCAGGGCCCAAGCGCATGCGCAAGGAAGGGTCGGTGCTGCAACCGACCGACGACTCGATGGCGTCGAGTTGGAAAAGTTTAAGGATGGGCGTTTCGGTTTCTTTTAAGAAATGAAACGAAACAGTTTTTTCGTAGAATGAAACAGTTTCAGCGTCAATGCGTTTCGAAAGAACTGAAGCAGGCTTGCACAACAATAACAGAAACAGAAACCACAACGGTTTCGTCGCGCCTCAGACTGCTTCTCGTTCTCCTCAGCTCAAGCTGTTGCGAAACCTTTTCGTTTTCTAAGGGGGTTTCTTTTCATTTCGTCTGGGTCTATTTTTAGTATTTTTTATTTATTCTTTGTGGGCGTTTCAAGAACTTTGGAGAATAGAAAGATTTCCTACCGTAATATGGTAGTTTATAATTAAAAAAAAAAAAAAAAAAATTGGGAGTAGGTACCTAGGTAACGAAAATAAAACTCCTGATCAGTCTCATTCAATTTATTTAAACACAGCACTTTTTCAAATTTAGGCATTATTCTCTCTATCAATATGACGGAATGGTTCCCGACTAGACAGAATAGAAAAATTTAATAATGTTCTTTCTTTCAAAAATTAGGTATAATAGAAAATTAGAAATAGAATAAACTTGAAAAAAATATCTCTTAAATTGAATATTTATATTTAGGTACTATAAATGTTTCATCAACGTATTATCGCAGCAATTCTGATGCGACTTAATTTACGACTATCTATGGTAGCACCATAAAAATCACAGCTGTTTCATGAAGCTGAATATCACAGCCAAAAATATTAGGAAGGTGTTGATAGACTACAGAATAATTATTAGAGAACAATCTTCACATCACCACTATTCATTAGGTATTTTGACGACAGTACACCGGCGGATCGTATAAATTTTCGTTTTAACTTTCCGAGCAAATGATAACGATCTAACATGATAAGCTCAAGCTCGGGCAGCACCAAAATACCAAGCCTGAGTTGCAGTTAGAACGACCCAAACATCCGTAGAATTAGAGTCGAAATCATTGCAACCACAGTACTTTGTCGTGATGAGGGTAGTTTTACTTATATACCCTGCCGTGGTTTGACGATCTGAAAAGTCTGTGGAAACAGGTAAAATCTGGAAGACAGCTGTTCTGTTGGCAACCTTGGTGGTTGCCCGAAACGAAACCGAAACAGGGAAAAGAGCCATTCCCTTTCGCAATGGCCACTCGTTTTTTTGAAACAGCTATTCCAGATTAAGTGAAACTGTTTCAACGTTTCTTCTCGTGAAACTGTTTCGCGTTTTTTCCCATCCCTAGAAAAGTTGGACGTCGCTATTTTCAAAATCAGGAACGTGCTCAAAAGTTTCGGTTCATTTCCTACTTTCTGGTCTCTTTTACTCTGTGTTTCGGATCCTCCAGTGTTCGTGATCCCCCCCCCCCCCAGTATGTACCCCATCGTAAGTATGGACATTCTGGTTTGTCTTCCCCCCTTTCGTGCACGAGCTCGGGATCCCTTCAGGCCTGAACCCCAAATAATTCAGCACAACCGAAGACTTGTTTTGCGGAGGACAGTAACCGTGTCTGCAGATTTCTCCAGAATCAGTCTGAAGCACCTCTTCGACCTGGTAAACCTCAGCTCGCACCTTAGCCTTTCTCTGGTCACAATTTGTAACTTCGCCATTTTGGACTTTCACGTGTGTTCACGCGCCGAAGTGGTTTTAAAAAGTCCGCCGCTTTTCGTTACCTACGCCACTGAAGGTTCGGTTTGTTTGTGTAGTTAATGATCTTTTATCTTCGTGAATTTACTCGTGAATCAATTCATTTATTGAACCAGTTATGATGATTTATTTTGTTTGTTTTGTTTGTTTATTGAACCAGCTATGATGATTTATTTTGTTTGCTCGTTGTCGCTACCACCTCTTTTGGTTTATTTTTCTTAAAATAATACACCTATATAATCGCGACGGAGGTCGGCAATTCTGATGGGCCTCAAAACTTGACATCATACATTTCAACATGTGAAGGTTCCATAAACTAAATGTCCGTCCGTCATCCGAGCCGATTTGGGCAGTAGGAATTTTTTTAAATCTGAAATTTTGACAAAATACTTGGGTTACCATCTAGTTGTGCCCGTAAGGTTTTCTAGCCCGATCGCCCTATGTAGGTACCCGTGGGGCGCTATGGGGTCTTAAAAGGGGCTACGGGAGGGCATTTTTAAAGGTTTTCGGCTATGGGGTCGAGTTAGGTGGCGTTTTCGAAGTATTTTTGAGCGTAGAATCCATTTTTTGGGGTCCCAGAACGATTCGATTTCGCCGCGGGGATCTGTGAGGCTCTCGGGTTCGGGCGATCGGGGTGAAAACAGTGCGGGCACAACGAGATGGTAGGTAAACCGAGTATGTTCAAAATTTCCGATTTTCGAAAAAACTTCTGTCCAGAACGACCTTGAAGGGTTAGTCCGCCGTTTTTCTAAAGAACCTTTAGATTCTGCTCTGATTATTGACCCTTATCGAGTGGACGGACATATTCCATAATCCGTAAAATGGTTCTGTGTTCCGAAGTTCGTACAAAACGACAAATTACTCGACAAATTACTAAAACGACAAATTAACTAAAATTACAAATTACTCGTCTAAAACGACAAATTACTCGACTCAAACCCTTCAAAATCTACGTTTATAACCCCTCAGAAGCAGTATTGAGCCCTACCAACTGAACGGACATATTTTAAAAATCCATAAATCGATCCTATGTGCAGAATTTCGTTGAAAACGACAACTTACTCAACACCCTGACTCAAACCCTTTCAAATCTACGTTTATAACCCCTCAGAAGCAGTATTGAGCCCTACTGATTTGGCGGACATACATGACAAATCCATAAATTGATTCTGTGTATAGAATTTCGTAAAAAACGACAACTTGATCGAATGCCTGGATCAAACCCTTTAAAATCTACGTCTATGCACAGCCCAAAGGAACAATAGTATGGCAGAGCTCGAAAAAAAAAAAAAACGCAACAAATATTAAGAAAACACTTCTCCAGGACCCTACAACACTCTAAAACACGCATCACTGCCTGGGAACACTGCTTCGCTCCAGACTATGAAGCTGCAGGCACACTCCACTATATCTACCAGTGCTTGGAGTTCGGCTGGAGAGGCGGCCAAAAGGACAGTGTCATCAGCGTACCTCAAGTCCGAAATAATCCTCCCATTCACTGGAATCCCAATTTCGCAACCCACGAGGGCTGCTTTGAAAACCTGTTCCGAGTACTGCTTAACAATGTTTCTATATCGAAGAACAATGAACCTTAGTGTAATATCTTCAGCGACTTTCAGATTAGGTTGTGTGCCCTTCGTCAATTCGGAAGCGTCTTCCACCTTCTCAAACGTGGTTTTGGACTTGACGAAAGGAAAAACTTCAAAATTAGGTTCTTCAGACGAAATTTTCAGTTCCATTCTTCTGCTCTCTAGAAAAATAGTTTCATATTATTACGAACAAAAACGTATGTTCCGCGCCTAAGTGTAGGCGTGTCTTTATAATTGTACATAGTTAATGAATAATGAATATAGTTGGCTTGAAGCTGTTTCGTCTTACGTCGCTCTAATTCAAATTTACCAAAAAATTATTTTGCCTTGAGGGTAAACGCGATGTTCGATATTAGTGTAGGTACGTCAATGAAACACACTACAGAAGGAAATCTAATATTTCATTCCCGAATATCTTCCTTCTCCGTCAGGCACGATCACACATTTAATGATGGGTTTCGATTAAAACGGTCTGGGTGGGACAACTGCGGTGGTGGAGGTAGAAATGAGGGAAATGCAGCGATATTGAATTGAAATGAAAATTTCATTTAATGAAGAGATTTATTTGTAGAAGCCTTCCGGCGATACAAGGTAATCGCTACGAAATTAAGTAAACAGAAACAGTCCCTGAATAATGAATAAAAACGAAAAAGCAAATTCTACACAAAGGTGTATTATTCTTTGATATCGAAAAATTGTGCAAAAATTACTGCAGCCAATAAAAAATTATTAAAAAATAAAAAATAAAAATAAAAATTATGTACCTAGTCAATCTTTGGCAGGTGTGGGACCCCGAAAAATGGATTATGCGCCAAAAATTACTCTGAAATCTACACCTCGTTCTGACGTCGTTTCCAGATCCATTCGGTGATATTCGATGGTTTCGGGACCCCAAAAAATGGATTCCGCGTCCAAAAATATTTCGAAAACGACACTCCACTCGGCATCCTAGCCGAAAACTGAAGTTTTTGTCGTTAGAATTTGTTCGTTAACTCTATTCTTTCAATTGTTCATAGTGAAATAAATCTTTCAATCATTCAATATTTCATTTTCATCTTGTCACAGGAAATGGGCGCACCTCCGAATGACCAGCTTGATCGACTGTTGCAGTCGCCATCCTCCGCATCAAGACCGGTGCCATACGTTATCTTTGATGAAACCGTGAGTTGGAGCCTGTATATTATTGGTACCGGCTATTTCACGAGATTGTAATTTGTGTCTTGTCTACAGATAATAGCGGGACGGGCGGAGTATGTCCAGGGTCTAGCACTCTATCAACAGAGCACCGCTACAATTCTCGACACACCGCTGCAGTTGCCGCCTCTCATCCAAATCATCCCGCGGCCGGAGGTTTATCAGAGTGTGAGTTGCAGCAGACAAATAGCACACTAAGAATAAGACTAAAATCCCAAACCAACGGGTAGTTTTGATTTTTTCATAATATCAAACAACAACTGATTATGTTGTTTGGGTTATCATCAAAAGCACGTACCCAATTTCGCAGCTAAAAAAATCGTCGGGAATTTTGTGCGCAGCCCTTAAAATCGCGAAATCTTCGCATTTCTTATGGTTTTTCGGTTATATCACCTGATCTAAGCGTTTTAACGAATTTTTTATACGTACCTATTTTAAAGTACCTAGATAAAATTTGCAAGAATTTGAGCACAACGTGAGCTCTGTGCGACTGTTTGTCAAGATACAGCCTTTTGAAAATGGGCGATTTTTCCAAAACATTTCAATTTTAAGTTTTTGTCAATTTCAGAGTCAAATTACGGCCAAAATACTTATTCTACGAGGATATTCGTTTCGAGTGAAGCTGTAGGAAATCTATTTACCTTTCATTTGAGCACTAGTAGAACTCTGTTGGTCGAATAGGAACCGAGAAAACGAATTTAAACCGAAACAAGAAAATTTCTTTCTTGGGTATTTAATACGCAATCTGACACCGCTCGATGAGCGGAAAACTACGTTTTTCAAAACGTTTTTGGCTGTAGCTCGGAAACTATTTGCCCGATTCTAAATTTCTCTATTGGTTTATTATTCTGGGAATAATGCACCTGCCAATCGCAATGGACGTCGAAAATTTTGATCGGCCTCAAAATTTGACATTATACGTTTAAAGATGTCTAGATTCCAAAAACTGAATACCCTCAAGGTTTTCAGTCCGATCGCCCCAACTCGTGGGGCGCTATTGGCTACGGGAGGGGTTTTTTGAAGGCTTTTAGCTATGGGATCGAGTTAGGTGTCGTTTTCGAAGTATTTTTGGACTTGGAATCCATTTTCGGGGGTCCCAGAACAATCCGATTTCACTGTGAGGATATTTGGGGCTTTCAAGGGGCTAAAAATGGGATTTTTGAAGGATCCCTGGAGGTCAAATGGTGTCGTTTTCCGAGTAATTTTTGACGCATAATCAATTTTTCGAGGTTCCGCATCTATCCAGAAACAACTGTTCGAACAGATTTGAGACTTCGAAAAATGGATTAGGCGTCCAAAATTACTCGGAAAACAACACCTGATTTGACCTTCTGAGATCCTTCGAAAATCCCATTTGTAGCCCCATGAGAGCCCAACAGATCCCTACGGTGAGATCGAATCGTTCTGGGACCCCCAAAAATAGATTCTACGTTCAAAAATACTTCGAAAACGACACCCTACTCGATTCCATAGCCAAAAGCCTTTAAAAAAAAAACCTCCCGTAGCCCCTTTTTAGCCCCAGAGCGCCCCACGGGTTTGGGCGATAGGGCTGAAAACCTTGTGGTCTCACCTAGACGGTAACCCGAGTATTTTTGTCAAATTTTCAAAATTTACAAAATTTATTTAATAAATTCCTCTGCCCAAAACGGCTCGGACGGCGCACAGTGTATTTGGGACTTATAGCTGCAATTAAATCGAAAAACGTTATGAAATGGATATGAATGATGTATATGTTTTGAATGATGTCTGATATAAGAGAAAATCGGTCTCTGAACCTTTCTAGTCGCTTGGGAAAGAAGCTTTTTTGGTTCAAACATGACAGTTTTGTTAGCGGCTCGAGAGTCGACTGTTGTCGTTTGCGCATTAGTCATCATTTCAATTGTAGCTGTCATATAGTCATTATAGTCACAATTATCCATAATTTTTCCTCATTCTACACATCATTGGGTAAGTGAAAATATTTTTTCGAATTGCCAACTCTGTTGTGTCATAAGCTCCTCTTAAGATTGGTATAATTATCGTCCTAACTTTTTCTTAGAATTGACTTTTAAAAAAATTTTCCCTTTTGTTCCCTTCTGAAATCTTCAAGAACCTCACCACTGACATGTCTATTTTCATGGGCGACCTTCAAATTTTGTGCGTTTTTGCGCTGAACGGAAGAAACATGTACTTGAAGGCAAATTTATTATTATCATCGTTAGCTATCGTATATCATAGCTAGTTGTTTTTCAATTTTCCGCAATAGTGTCAGGGAGTTTTATGTTTAAATTTCTGTTTTGAATGATCATCAATTGTTTTTGTTCATCTGTAGAACTACAGATTTTATAGAAATTTATAAAACTTTACTCTCAGGTGTACAATGTATGTATGAATATCAGATCTATAGAGTCCATTTGTGAGCCTTTAAAGTCTAAAACGTACGTACAAATATGAGCAGATATAGTTCTGCTTTTTTTCATTAAAATCCCAAATTACAGACAAAGGATACTTGAAAAATGGTACTTCTATGAATTTTTGGCGGTTTCAGTTCCGGGATTTCGAAAATAAACCTTATTATCGGATTCAGCACAAAAAAAAAAAAAAAAAAAAAAAAGATTGAATTAAATAAAAGGGTAAATATTTAACACCGTCAGATAGATTTTTGAAATTTCCCAATTCATATACCTATTATAAAACAAAAGAGGTAACACCTTAGCGACAGATTTTGATATTTACCAATTCATTTATTATAAAACGATCAGGTTGGTAATTAGACTGTGTTTAGGGAATGATGTATGTTTATTGTTGATCGTGAAGACAAATATTCAGCGCAAAAAGACAAAAAGTAAGAACCTGAAACATTTTTTGATTTTCTCAAAATTTGAGCGGTTTTCCCAACTTTTGGGATTGTGGACGTGAGATTTTTTGAAATCCGTCTTGGGATTCAGACTCTACGCGTCAAAATACATGGAAATCCAACATTTCAGCCTGATTTGGCTACAAGCGTGATGATTTAATTGCACCTGGAAGTCCCAAATACACCACTGTGCGGCGTACGGACATTTCGTTTTTGGAATTTAGACATCTTGAAACGTATTAGGTATGTCAAATTTTGAGGCAAATCAGAATGTTTGACCACCGTCGCGATTACATTGGTGTTTTTTTCCAAGAATGATAAACCAAAAATCAAAACTACCCGTTGGTTTGCGATTTTAATGTACTTTATGACTGGGCTAAAAGCATATAACTACCGTGATAATCTGACTGGCTTGTGAGATACGTTGGCACTCACTGTTGCCTACTTGGGAATGATGAGTTCGCCGTCGATCATCCACCCTGCTTTTACGTATTAACATGTTTTTATTTACAGGTGTTGGCTGTGCCACAACCGACGTACTGGTCTATCCCGGCGACTTTCCAACTTGCTACTCAGAGGCCAGCGTCTTGTGTCAACCTGGGAGGAAATGTTAGTTGAACCCATTCGTAATTGTTTATAGCTCTCCTGTAATACGTGACAGGTGTACTTACGCAACACACATAGTGATGTCACAACATAGTGCTGTTTTTGTTTGCAGGCTGTGACACTGATACAAGGTCAGCCCAGACGTCCTCACAGTCCACCATGTTTGATACCCAGGGAAGTCCTTGCAAACGACTTTCAACCCCGAGCGAACGTTCTTCCTGCTCAGCGGCCGGCTTCGTGCCCCGATTTGAATCAATTCGTGAGTGACGTCTTGTACTGGTGCTTGTGCGTATACCACATACATGTGGTGGGAATAATACCATTTTGGACTCACGTTGACGGTCTACAGAATTAGAGATCGCCTTCACATAAGCCATTGCAATCACTTGGTTCCTAGTGAGTAGCGTATGATTCATTTGGGCACTGAGGTAGTGCAGGTAGGTCAGGGGGACTTCCCGGCTAACCTGCACCGACTGTGCATGGTGTTTTTTTTGCTTTGGAGCTGCCTGGCATGCACCAGGATAATGGCTTTCCTGGAGGCTGAGATTCTCCCTTTGGTGAGGGGGAGTACTGAAACAGTTACCGGGGGGGGGGGGCTGATTTATATAGGTAGATCTATTCGGTAAAGTATCGACTTCGTTCGGGTGACAGTATGGCAACGACCTGTGAATTTTTTAACCATATATGACCAGGTGGCTTGTGCCACTGATATTGGGGAATAACGTGAGCATTGCTCACTGAGCAACCTCCTCGGGCTGGGAGCGAGTAGGACTTGAGCAGGGTTCACATCCATACGGCATTTCGTCAATCCGTGAACGCGTCAGCAGTGGTGAGGATTCCGGTATTCCGGTCAGCCGTTCACAAGCGTCCGGCAAAGTGTCTTTGCGTTGCACACAGCTGTTCCTTCCTGCGTTTATTTGTGTTTTGTCGATGTAGCTTTGGCTGTTCATTCCCGCGTTTATTTGTGTTTTTTGATGTTGCTATGGTGACCACAACAACCTGGATGCGCAGTAGTGAACTGCGCAGGTTTTCGCTGTTATCATTGCGTCACTCCGCTAAAATAATCAGATATTGTCTGATTTTTCGGATGTGTGTTGGTCTATATGTTGCCTCTTGAAAAAGAAGAAGTTACATACCTAGAGAGCTGAGCCAGTATCTGCATACATCCCTGCCATTTGTCAAGAGTTAGCAAAGCTGAACGAGCTCCTGGACACGATTGAGGGTGCCTGGCTGACGGCACGAGCGGTCCGGAGGTGAGTTTTTCCCATTTACGACATGTACGAGGTGTCCCGCGTACTGAAGTCAGAGCGGTCCCGTCTTCAGTTCATGTTTGACGTCGTAATGGACTCGCTAGTACGACGAACAAGTGAGAATGATTACTAAGGGACGATGTTCTAGTCATAATTGACGGTACTTCCCTAGTATGTTAGGTAACTACCGGGAGCATGATATAGATATAGACGGTAGATCTACCGTCGAGGCACATGCGGGCCAGGGCCTAACATGTTTAAAATACCGTTTTATTATCTCGGACGTTAGTCCTCCTGTCTAAAAATTCTGTCCGTCTAGCGCTACCACTAGGTAACTCATGATTGTTCGTTGAATAGGTATATCGCCAAGTAAAAGGAGTTTTATAAGGAAGCAAAGAATCGCTTTTTTCGTACATTTTTTTTCCCCCTAAAAAAAGTTATGGTGGCGCCCAATACTGTTTATGATACTTGAAGGCTTACTGAGTTTGCGTAACGAAATTACTGTGCGGTACTAGAATGCTCAAGTAGAGGTCAATAGGCGTGTCCGAACCTGCCCTTGGCTTCTGTAGAGCTGCAAGCCCAACACTTGGTGAACATTCCAGTCACTGTCACCTGCTGTCCAGATAACACTGCGAACCAGCTTTAGGAAATCTAGAAATCCGAGCTTTGTGGCTCCTAGCCATGTACTGTATTAGAGCTGCCACACCATCATCTGTTGCCAATCCTGACCGTTTAGGGAAAAAGTCTTGAAGTTGCTTAATTTTATTTTACCCATCAATTCAAATTCAATCAACAAGTCCACTATGTAAAAAATGGAAGGACTTATCCGGGCAATGACAACCACATCGAGATCTGCTTGTTCTGTTTCACAAGAAGTCAGTTATAGCTGCGACTTTGGGACTGTTTACATGGATTGCACGTTCCATGGTGTACAAACACCAGGGGCAGAAATATTTTTGAAAGATTACTCATAAAATTTAATCGATTCTTACTTGAACTGGTGGGTCTTCTGACATGGTATAATATATGTATTCTGTGAATGTTGTTGACGATGGGTAAGCCTTGCTTGGACCGGGTATTTGCCAATGATTATTATTTATATAAATATATAAATTTATGATTTTTCTAGGGTCATCTTCCTCATGCGGTGAGACATACCATGACCCAAGGAGATTACGCAGCGGCGTCCGGAAGACTTTGGGACTATGATCACATCCTCAGGACGACTCAGTATGCGGTATGTAAATTTTGATGTTGCGTCGATGTTGCAGCTTCAAGGCAACTCTGCTTAGGCCTCTTTACTGAATGTCCTCGTAGAATTGAACTTGAAGGGTTTGAACGTACCTATAGTCCGTGATATCAGATGAGGATTGAGCGAGGGGCGAACCCCTTCCACTGGAGAGGCTCCGGCACAGCACCCGGCTCCGGCATTACTCTTCTTGGGAGGGATTATTCCCTACTTCTTCTTCCTGGCTCTACAGCCCATTAAGGGCGTTGGGCTCTTCACATATCGTTCTCCAGGTAGCCTTGGATTGCTCTATAAAGCTTGTGACTGTTTCGGCTACCCCATAACCAGATTGGAGCCAGCTTTGCAAGCCTTGGAGAGGTCTGAAAGTGTGGATGCCATCCTGACAAGACTTGGAGAACCTTAGCCAGCTTGGGACCATCTTGGCAAGCTTTGAATACTAGGGTGAGTCGAAAAAAAAAAATTTTTTTTTGCACCGCTTTGAGATAGTCTCCACTGGAGTTCTCAAAGTCACTCCACAAATTTCGGTGCAAATTAAGTGCCGCCCCAAGCTGTAACAGTAAAATTGGTCACTTTATAGTGTTTTTTCTGCTTTATATCGCAATTTCTCGGTTCTCGGATTTATTTATCTAATTAAAACCTTGATTTATTCATCTATTAAAAACCTTTATTAAAAAATTTTATTTTACTGTTACAGCTTGGGGCGGCACTTAATTTGCGTTTTATGCACCGAAATTTGTGGAATGACTTTGAGAACTCCAGTGGAGACTATCTCAAAGCGGTAAAAAAAAAAAAAAAAAAAAAATCTTTTTTTCGACCCACCCTAATGAATACCCTTATCCAGCTGTGCACCATATTGGCATGCCTTGGAAACCCTTAGTTCACTTGGGAACGACCTTTGACACGTCTGGGAAGCTTGGGACCAGCTTTGCATGTCATGGACAGCTCTGGAAAGCTCGGAAGCAATATAAGAATCTTCACCACTTTGTCAGCATAAGGTGGGAGTGGAACGCCACCTGGGGTCGGAGGTGCAGTTCCATTTTCGGGAGCGGATTTTGCTGACCTTTAACGGGGGTCACATCCCCTTAACTTTTCTCCTCCGACGGGAGTCGATTGCACCCAGCATTGAGACATTCAGGTGGTCCTTGAAGTACTTTATCAAAGGCCTGTGTGACATCTAGAAAGACGGCAGAGCAAACTTTTTTTTTTTGTTCAAGAGATTGTTCAATAATGTGCGTCATTCGGTGCTCCTGATCGTTGTAGAGTGATGTTCTATTGGAAGGTCTTTCAGAAAAAAATATTCAAAATGCAGTTCCCCAGCCCATTTGCCGACCGTCACATCCCAGATGGCAGATAAACTCCCTGTACGATTTGTTTCATCATCATTGTACAATTATTCTTTTTTTCTTTCTTTTTTTAAGGATTTGGTACACATGTTCTACAACCGCCCGCCGACCCCTCCGCCTTCTTTGGATGGGGTGTCCATGGATTCAGACGATGAGTGAGCCCTAACCTGAGTTGCGCCCAGTTGAAGAGAAGGTTATATTTATAGTACCTACATATTTTATTTATTAGTTACCAAATACGCTTTAAAAGGTTGTGATATTCGTTCTTGACTGAGAAATTATCTCAATTATCTCTTAGGGATTAGGCACATTATTGTATTAACAATTTAATTAGGAGAAATGTCAAGTGGAATTTGTTAAGCTCCTCTTGAATGATTTTGGATTATTCCAGTTTGTTGACGCTTGGGACATCTTAAATTTGAACGTTGAACAAAATCATCGTTAAGACGCGTCCACTACGCTGAATGAGGCCAGGCTTGTTGAATTTGGAATAGTTGGATCAGCGTGAGTCTCTCTGTTTTGAAGTGTGGATAGCGCATCCACAGCAGCGCGCTGAGCGCCTGAATCGTGACCCCAAATCTCTTAGACTAAACTAAAGCTGCTGGGCACGTCCACATTGTAACCTTTGCTACAATGCGGTCCTTGGATCCCGACCGAGCTGTTTTGGGTTGGATTCTGCACGATTCGGTTTGCCTCAAGCAACCCGTCCACGCTAGTTCAACTTTGCCGCTCCGCTGAATCTTGCCACAGGCGAAGCAGCTTGGTGTGGATCAAAGAAAGCCAAACCGAGTTGGACTGGCCGATTGGCTTCAGTTCAGTTGAGAAAGGTGATTTGGGGCATCCACGAAGTACAGACTGAGTTTCCTGAATAAACCTGCCAGTCTCATTTGGCATAGTGTGGATGCATTTACAGAGCCGGTTTGGTCATTCTCAGAAAGTTGAGCATTTGTTGGAATCTACCAAATTGGTAGAATATCTGATATTCTACATACAAGTATACACGTATACTTTTTTTTCTTATTAATAATCGGCGAGTGAATATCAACGTCTCCAGCGCCACCTTCTACATATTCTACATACAAGTATACACGTTTACTTTTTTTTTTCTTAATAATAATCGACGAGTGAATAACAACGTCTCCAGCGCCACCTCCAAGTCCGAGGGTTGAGATTTGGTCCTTGCTGGGTGAAAGACCTTGGACGGGACTGCTTCCTTTAATCTCTCAAAGGCTTTTGATCTCGTTCCCCATAACCTGCTATTGTGAAAACTCGAGCATTGTGGTTTTACCCACCAGGCATTGTCCTTTTTCAAAACCTTGGTCCCAAGTTGTGAACTACAATGGTAGTGTGTCGGAAGAGGTTGTTATTCCCTGTGGATTCGAACACGGAAGTATTCTGGGTCCTTGTCTCTTCCTTATTTACATAAATGACTTACCTAGCCAGTTGCCTGACCCTTCTAAGGTATTCCTATTTGCGGATGATATCACTGCCTTGGCCGCGGGTTCTACGAGAGAAGAGTTGCACCACCTGCAAGTCAGGTCGTCTTTGATTGAGAATTGGTGCTCCATCAATCGGGTCTTGAACTCAAAAAAGACCCAAGAGTCTCAAAGTGGGCCTGAGCAGACGTTCGGACCAGGCTGTGAACTTCCTGGGCTTGACGGTAGATAAGTTGTCTCATGTCGAGGCCCAGGTTATCTTCCTCATTATATATTATGAAGGTTTTCAATGTTTTGAGAGGGGTTTGGTCTGACGGGTTGCTGCTTTCGGTTTACCATATCTGCTTCGCGAGCAGAGCATGTTACTGCCTGGGGAAATTCAAGCCATGCTCTCAATATCTTCAGGCTGCAAAAGCGAGTATCCTTTGCCACTAGTAAGTTTACCAGGTGCCCGCTCGGTAGAGTCCGGCTTTGTGGTTTGAAGTTCTCGGCATTTGCAGTTCGCGAATATTTGTGGAATAAAGCCTGCTCCCTCCAGACGGCCTCGGGCGGCTGGCCAACGCCGCCGCCCTCCAACACCCCAGAGATGTATAAATATTATTTATGGATATTAAATTTTATTTAGCGGCAAGACAGCAGTGGGGGTCACCCGGCGCGATCTGTGGACGTAAAGGCAAACTCCTTGGCCCTTATTAGTATCGAGGATACTCTCGGAGGTGTCGCTAGCAGTCGAATGTGGAACAAATGGGGAGGATTCGTTGAAAACGGAGGGAGCCTTGATGCCAAAAGCGATCACGTTGGTGCTGATAAATCAATCGAAGATCCGTGTCGTTTTGGATGTCGATTAGAGATTCTTGTACATATATCCAACGGCACTTAAGCTCCTGGGACATCAACTACAAACGGATCAAGTACCCATTCAGGGACTTTCATTTGTAGTAGATCTGCAAACCTTTTTTCCAATTCTTTGTTCAGGTGTTTTAAATGGCTGATATATAATTCGAGGTCTCTGTCAGCTACTTCCGAAGCGATGGAGGCCAATGTAGGAAAATTTAGAAATTCACTATGTCTGAGATTCATCCAGAATAGCCGTAGCTTCGCCAAAAATGCCCTGACATTATTTTGACTTATCAGGTTCGTATTTTTTCCTTGCAGGAGACGAAGCAATTCATTTGCTCTTGCAAATATGTCAGATAAATAAAATATATCAATCTTGGCCTTTACAAAGGTTTCTCTGAATGGAGTTTCGTTTAGGAATTCAACAATGCTGTTGCTGTCAAACAGTGAAACGAATCGTCGAAGGCGATTCCCCCTGGACAGCCAGCGAACTTCAGCATGCAGCAATAGGCGCTCAAATTCTTCGTCATTTTCATCCCAGAGTTTACGGAACAAGCGGCTTTGCAAAGGCCGACTTTTAATATGGTTCACTGCCTTTGTAACAGCGGAAAGTGATTCATGCAGTCTGTCCCCCAAGTTTTTCGATGCTAGGTGTTGGCGATGTATGACGCAATGGACAGTATGTAAAGATGGTACATGCTTTTTGAAATAAGCCAAAAAGCCTCGGTATTTACCTACCATACTTGCAGTGCCATCAGTAGCACGCGCATGTTGCCCAATGGGATTTCTTTTTCTTTGCAATAACCTTTGAGTTCATCGAAAATTGACTCACCTGTCCTGTGGGTCTCCAGGGCCCTCGCAAACAGCATTTCTTCTCTAAGTTTTCCATTTTTCAAAAATTTCACGTACGCTAGTAAAATGTCTTCATCGTTTACTACCGATTCGTCGATTGGCAACGAGGACTTTTTCACGTTGAGGTGTGAGATGAGCTGTTTTTCTACGTCATCCGCCATTTCGTCGATGCGACGGCACACAGTTGAATTACTCAAAGGGATGCATTTTATTACGTCCGAGGGGTTTTGTTTCATCATAATGGAAATAGCAATAGATGTGGCAGGTAAAAAGAGTTTTTCTCCAAGAGTGTGAGCCACACCATGTTTAGCAATCAATCGGGAAATTCCATATCCTCTTCTTCCTCCAATTGATAAGAGGTGTTGGTGTCCCATCTAATTTGAGTTCTTTGGAAGATATTGTCAAGTGCGTAAGTAAGTAGGCAGGAAGTAGCTCTCCAAAAACTCTACTAGTTTCAAAAAGCAGTAGGTACATTTCAGGTGTACACAAGGGTCTCTGTGTACAGCAGTATCCCATACCTTAAAGCAATACTGTACTGCAAAAAGCAGTATATATACTGCTTTTTGCAGTACAGTATTGCTTTAAGGTATGGGATACTATATATATATAGATATATCTGGCCACCCTAGTTATAACGGACCTTGATAATTCTCCACAGGCACTCGATCGTCTGGGTGTCGGCTCCACAGTTTGGTGTTGAAATCCTTGTGTGCTGAGGTTTGCGTACGCACGCCACTGATCCTACATTAGTGTGGTACCACGTTCAACTTAGCGTATTATAACCCGCATCAGTGTGGCCCGATCTCTCTTCTCAACGACGAACAGCCTTCTGCCACGGTTGTACTTTCGTTTCCCTTGGAACAAAGATTCATCGATCTGGACAACTAATCCTGGACCACCCAAGCTACCGACAACATAATATGTTATGGTATATTATACCGGGGTCAACCCCAATACCCTCGATTCTAAAGTGACTTCCATTTTCCATTTCATGTCATTACCATGTTTTTTGGGGTAGACCGCGTATTGGATGGTAGACCGCATACTATACCACCGGAGGGTCGGTAGACAGCATAATAATATTATACCGGTATATTATACCGGTACCTCCATATGATGCAACCATGCCATCATCAACTAGCCTCCTGTTTCTTGAAACTGCTAGCTATTGTTCCTTTCTGGTAGCCATCTCGCATTTTTAGAAAATATTCAACTGGTTTGGATTTCATGTTGTTATGCATGGGGTACTCGCTTCGTGTGCTACCTACACCGCTAGCGATATCTACGGGGACCGCACGATGGTGCTGTGTGCTGCCTACATAATATTGTTGCCTGGAATAATGACTGAAATGGGAACACCAACCTTACCTTGTCATGTATATATATATATATCCCTTCTGTTTCGAAGGTCGTCGCAAATCGTCGTTTCCAAGTAGGCTGTAAGTTTTGAAGGACGCATGCTTGCATTGGAGAGACACGATTTACATATCAAACACATTGGCAGTTTACTATCATGCGGAGAAGTAATGAAACCGTATGAAATGTAGTCCACAGAATATTGGCGACATTTCCTCTCAACTACTTGAAGCCATGGTCATACAGAAAAAAATGACGCGAACGGTTAAGTTGATACTGAACTGGTCGATTGTATACCACTTGAACTTCAAAACATGCAATAATGATACAATGAAATCGATGGGGTGAGGGTAGGGCTGTTTACCTACTTGCAAGTTCACTATCAGAATTGGTAATTCCCGTTCTCATTAATCCTCACCATGGAGGAAAGGAATTCCTTTCTTCAATGAATCCTCTGTGAGAATTCCTCACCTAAAGCTATAAAGCAGGTAGTACAGGTCACGGCCCAAGGCCCCCTTAATAACTTCAGGGCTAATGGCGTGTCTAAAGCCTATTTCCACGCCTGGGGCTTCCCTCTTTTGAAACCTCCATTCTTGAGCTCTGAAGAAACCGCTTGCCTGCTAAAGGGAGGCAGCAGCAATGGACTAAGTTCACAGTAAGCTCTGTGCGAGCGCCTCCTGCTGAACCCCTACTCAATCCTTATGAAGTAATAGCAAACATGCTGCCGAGTCTGGGGATGGCAGGGAGCCTTGAGCATGGGTGTATGTCACTGCGGAGGGCATCCTGACCATGCAGTCCGTATAGATCCTTCTCCCACTCGAGACAAGCACTGGTAGGGGTGTGAGAAGGGAGGATATCTAGATATATAATACATTCTCTGTGCCTGTCGCAGACCCGAAACCATACTGCACAATTAGATTCAAATAAATGAATATTTATAAAATTATTATTTTTAATAGACGTTGAATGCTATCTTCACTTAACTGATTCATTATAACGCGAAGATCGTGGGATCACAGAGAAACCGAAACTTGCCGAAAGAGAATGTCTCTCTACATTGCGGGTGTGGCTTCCAAATCCCATTGATCTAGGGGCCCACATACGAATGCAGCATCCTATATGAATCGTGTCAAGCCTACAAGGGATCTGTCCCTCTCTAAAGAGAGGAATGGCAATTATTACCCTCCTTGGAGGCTGGGGGCATTGTGAACGGTCGTACGAGAAATTCCCATCAAGGGCCCTTGAGGGTATTAAAGGATTTCGTAAGAAGCTGGACTGACACGGTGAAGCAGTTTCTGCACTGACCAGTCTCGATGGAAATTCCTCCGGAAATAAACGATAAAGCTGATTCACAATTTCACCATTCAATTCAACCTCTCGATGCGCAAGTACTGGAACCTGTCCAGCTACTGGATCCCCATCCTATCAGGCCTGGTCGTGGGGTTGGTGAGATGGAAACTTTGCAAGAGCCACCACCAACCCTGATTCTTTGTGGGTGAATACAATTGTAACGAGTTGGGAATAAATCAGACGAGTGTTTGCACGGATAATAACGATTGTATTCGCCTACCAGCACGAGTCCCCGTGAACAGCGGGGAGGTTACAAGATTGTGGTCGCTTGGGCCAAAAGTGGATCGAAGGCTGAAGGCGCTTCGACCATATCCCTACATATCTTCCCCCCTAATTAAGCATAAAAATAATGAAAACTAGGAATCGAATCATAGTTCGATTGAATAACATAAATCAATACTTCATATTCAGTAGTATCTCTTCTGTTTCACGACATCTCTTCTATGAGTCTGCGGACAGGTTTGCGGGTTCTTTATTCTCTTGACTTTGGCGACAATACAGGAGGTTTGGTAGGACTGTTTTGCGGTGATCGGTTTGGAGTAACAGCCTCGTTTGGGCTAGCTCTGGTGCTAGTTCGGGCTGGTGTTGGAGATTTTCCAAATGAGGCTGGCGTAGCACCGGAGTATGGGTTCTCAGTTGAGTTTGAGATTACTTGAACAGGAGCTACGGCAGGTGGAGCTTCATCCTTCCGTGGTCTGACCTGATATATGTCTCGAATCCAATCCAATTTTAGCCTGTGGATATGAACGAGGCGAGGTCCGTTGATCTTACGAATGGAGCCTTTCTCCCAAGGGTATTCTCCCTTCCTATAGTTCTTGGCCCAAACCTGTTCACCAACCGAGTAACCTTTGGCCACATCCTTCCCGCCATACGCCTTCATCTGCTTGTGTTGCTGACGTTCCACGCGCGTTGCAGTGGAAGGTGGTTGAAGGAAGTCGAGACGGTTCCGCAGGTGGCGACCCATCAGAGCTTCTGCCGGAGAAATCCCCGTCGTAACGTGTGGTGTGTTGCGGTAGTCCAAGAGGAACCGCTGGTGCGCAATTTCAATTTTCTCTGGAGCCACATCGTGTACAGCAGCTTCACTATGCGAACTGCATTTTCCGCAGCACAATGGCGCACCAATTTTAAATTTCACAGCATTCAGAGCAAGAAACTTCTGAAATTCGTCAGAGACGAATGCTGAATAATTGTCAGTGACGATCAGATCATGCAAACCAAAACAAGCAAATGTTTGCCGTAGGAGCGAGATCGTCGTTGTTGCAGTCATAGTTGTGGTTGGAAATGCTTCGAGCCTTTTTCGAATGGCTGTCGATGACGACCAAAAAATATCGATTCATAAATGGTCCGAGATAACCCAAATGTAATCTCGACCATGGACGCTGCGGCCACTCCCATGGGACAAGGGTGGTTTGTCGGGGTTATCCTTATGAGCATTACAATCGGCACATGATGCTGTTTTGACTTCAATTTCGGATACCATACGTATGATCGTGCGAGTGCCTTGGTTTTGCCAATACCCATGTGAGACCCATGGAGATCGGAGAGTATTCGTGCCCGGAGAGTGCTTGGCACGACGACCCTGTAACCCCACAGAAGAATATCCTTGTCGACGTGAAGTTCATTTTTCCGCCGATAGTAAGGTTCCCAATCCTTTTCAACTAGGTCTGGCCAGCCAAATTTCAAATAGCGACCTTCATGAGATTTGCATCGTTTCGAGTAGCGGTCTGAACATCTTTGTAGCTTAAGGGCAATTTTTCGTTTTCAAAAACGTAGAAAACTGTCAAATCTGACTCCTCTTTTACCGTTATGTTAGATGGTAGCAGATTTCGCGAGAGCCAGTCAGCTTTGGTTTTCTTTGTTGTCACCCATTCCACTTCAAAGGTATAGTTTTGCAAAAATATAGCGCACCTTTGTAACCGGTTGGCAGAACAACAGGAATCCCATTTTTGGGACCAAAAATTGCCAATATTGGTCTATTGTCATTCACGGGGTACGGACTTTTCTTCCCCGGACTTTTCTACTCGAACTTCTCTTCCCCGGACATTTCTTCCCCGAAATTTCGCCTGCCTAGGACTTTTCTTCCCCGAACGGGAAAACTGAAAAAGGTAGTTCGAGGTGTTTTGTGTGAAAATATGAATGTACTTATTGGCCTCAGATAAGAAGCTCTATCCAAAATAACATAATAAATAGTAGCATCAAATAGGTAGTACAAATACTCAAGTTTCACGAGGGGTCAGCTTAATGTTGAAAGAAATTTTGCGGAGAAACGTCAAGAGAGCGTCATCCGTGTGGTCACCTCTGACGGAGTAGAGTTTGTTAAAGCGGTGGTTCCACGATTCAGCTTGATTATTCGTTTTGTCCGCCCCCTTCCAAAGCTGCTTGGTGTACGGCACAACACACGAAACGCGCAGCCCACAATCTGTCCGATGTACCCAGGGAATCAACTCGATCCGATAGTGTGCCTTCTTTCTTTCTGTCCTATGACCTCCGTGTATACAACCGCCAACGACAATTCATTTCACTCATTTCTTATTTTTTCGGGGAAGAAAATGCCGGGGTTGCGAAATCACGGGGAAGAAAAGGCCGGGATTGAACGGTCCGGGGAAGAAAAGTCCTAGACTCGTCATTCACCAATGTCCACTTACGGCCAAAAAGATACAACTGAAATTTCTTAACAGCGAAAATTAGCGCTGAGGCTTCCTTGTGCAGTTGGGAATACTCCCCTTCAGCTTTTGTAAGTGCCCTGCTGGCGAAAGCCAGCGGCTTTTCGGTTCCATCTGCATGTTTCTGGGACAAAACCGCTCCCAGGCCGGAATCCGAACCGTCGACCCACAATTTTAACGGCAAGTTGGGGTCATGAGCCAGAGAACGGTTCGTTCGTAGGTACCTCATTTTTTATTTTCTTGAAAGCAGCATCACACTCAGTATCCCAAGACCTTGAAGTTCCCTTCTTCAATCGAAGGTAGAGCGGGCTACAAATCGATGCTAGGGCAGGAATGAACTTCGCCAGGTAGTTAATAAATCCGAAATATGATTGAGCTCTTTCAAATCTATCGGCGGTTTGGCCTCCAAAACGGGTTTCACCTTATCATCCCAACAACAATACCCATACAACAATATAGTAGGATAACTCAGTACTTGCCATTCAACTCTTCTGAGAGAGTTGAAAACTGGTGTGGTTTTTTAAGCGACAACCGTGTGAGCACTGCAGCGCTACTAGCAGCCCCCCTCCCACTAATTCGGATGGAGCTCCACGACGACTGGAGGACAATGGTGGGAGGGGGAGGGGGATGGGCATGCAACACCCTGGGTGGGAGCCACTGCTCACCACTCCTTATAATGGGTGTGACCGGAAGAACACCACCCGGGGAGGTCATTGCTCGAGCAGCTTTCGTCCCCATTTAGGGCCTGCTGTTTCCGCTGGGGCTCTCAAGGTGGCCGCTGCCAAGGCAAAGGATTGTCGTATGAAGGGCTGGAAACGTTCATGCTTCAGTCCTCCCTTACACTATGGGGGAACACGTTAGCTTCCAGGACAACCCGCTCCCTCTCAAATGCCGAACAACACGAGCCCTCCAAGTCTGCTCCACAAACAGGTTCGTCGGCCAGTGCCAGCCAGTGGAGGTTTGCAGGGAAGTCCCCGTAACCCGATAGCACCTGCTTGGTCCTGTGTTCAGGGACCACTCTCGTCATCTCCATCCACCGAGCCACTGATAGGAAGAACTCGAAAGTGAGTCTCCCGGTGAACCCGGGAGCCCAATCCTCCTGCCACCTACAGACGAGCATGGCCATCCCAGTGCAGCTGGACTGAAGCTCCGCCGCAGCACTTGAAATGGAAGCCTCTTCCAGATGCTATAGGCAGTATACTGGCGGGCAGCCTCCAACTCTACTGGTAACATCCCAGATTTAGTCGAAAACTGTAATGGAAATGGGCTCAGCAACACTAATGGCGTAAGAGACCTCAACTAGACATCTCTTGAGGAGGCCAGCTCTAACGAGAGATTTGGCGACCACCGTGGAGCATACGCCGCTGATCTGTCGTAGTAACAGTAAAAACCTTCTCTATTTATAAGTCTACATCTTGTTTTACTACAGACGTTAATAAGTAAGTTATAGGTAAGGCATAGGCTTTCGGCTGTCGGCTTTGGAGTCAGGCACTAATTGTCTTATCTCTACTGCGAACAAAAAATACATGAATATAATATAATAATATAATACTTAACATAATAAAATATATAATATATTTAAATAACATAATATACTGTAGAATCGGGTAATTATTGTCACTTTTCAACTTTGATGATCTCTGGCCGAAGTGTCGGCAGGAGTTTCCGGATCGTCAGAAATATTACAAAATCATTCCTTTACTCAAAAACTAGCCGTGTAGCCGGAGAACAGGTGGGTTAGCACTTTGTTCAATTCCAAGTTTATCTCGAAATTAAACTTAGACCCCAGGTCATACCTGCAGTATGGGCAAGTTGTGATGTTTGACTCAAAGGACCTTTTCAAGCAGTGTTTGCAAACGTTGTGTGAACATATGAGATAATGGGCTGTTACAGAGTGAATGTCCTTGTCTCTAGTGGCGTCCTGGAGTTCATTGAGGGAAATCTTTTCCAGGTAGGTTTACCTGTGGTTTGGTGTCTGGCCCCACAGTGTGTGACAACGCCTGATTGAAAAAAAAAAAAAAAAAAAAAAAAAAAAACCTATATTCATGTAATATCCATTTACCATTTGTAGTAACTACATTTTTAACTACGAACCAAAAAAAAAAAAAGAATAATATATGTATATAAGGATGTAAATAATAATATAATACTTAACATAATAAAATATATAATATTCTGAAATAACATAATATACTGTAGAATCGGGTAATTATTGTCACTTTTCAACTTTGATGATCTCTGGCCGAAGTGTCGGCTGGAGTTTCCGGATCGTCAGAAATATTACAAAATCATTCCTGTACTCAAACACTAGCCATGTAGCCGGAGAACAGGTGGGTTAGCACTTTGTTCAATTCCAAGTTTATCTTGAAATTAACCGTAGACCCCAAGTCATTCTGACAGTATGGGCAAGTTGAGCAATTTTTGCAAACGTTGTGTGAACATATGAGATAATGGGCTGTTACAGAGTGAATGACTTTGTCTCTAATGGCGTCCTGGAGTTCATTGAGGGAAATCTTTTCCGGGTAGGTTTACCTGTGGTTTGGTGTCTGGCCCCACAGTGTGTGAAAACGCGTGATTTTTTGAAAAAAAAAAAACCAACATATTCATGTAATATCCATTTACTATTTGTAATAACTACATTTTTAACTACGAAGCAAAAAAAAAAAAAGAATAATGTATGTATATACGGATATAAATAATAATATAATACGTATCATAATATACCGTAGATTTGGGTAATTAGGGTCACTTTTCAACTTTGGTGATCTCTGACCGATGTGTCGGCGGGAGTTTCCGGATCGTCAGAAATATGACAAAATATTCCTGTACTCAAAAACTAGCCGTGTAGCCGGAGAACAGGTGGGTTAGCACTTTGTTCAATTCCAAGTTTATCTCGAAATTAAACTTAGACCCCAGGTCATACCGACAGTATGGGCAAGTTGTAATGTTTGACTCAATGGACCTTTTCAAGCAGTTTTTACAAACGTTGTGTGAACATAATATGTTATCATATTATGAGATAATGGGCTGTTACAGAGTGAATGACCTTGTCTCTAATGGCGTCCTGGAGTTCATTGAGGGAAATCTTTTCCGGGTAGGTTTACCTGTGGTTTGGTGTCTGGCCGCACAGTGTGTGAAAACGCGTGATTTTTTGAAAAAACTTTTATTCATGTAATATCCATTTGAGTTGGGCAGTTTGTTAACTACTTTCTGTAGTAACTACATTTTTAACTACTAAACAAAAAAATAATTAATATATATTTATATCCTTATTGAAATAAATAATAATATATTACATAAAATAATAAAATATATAATATTTCGATATAACATAATATACCGTAGAATCGGGTAATTAGGCTCACTTTTCAACTTTGATGATCTCCGGCTGAAGTGTCGGCGGGAGTTTCCGGATCGTCAGAAGTATTACAAAATTGACTATATGGTCGATTACTACCACTATCCTTGATACTCCTACAGAGAGTGAATACTGTATTCATTCCTGTACTCAAAAACTAGCCGTGTAGCCGGAGAAAAGGTGGGTTTTGACTGTAATATAATATAATATAATATACACAGGATATTATCCTCCTTTACACCATCTTCAGCCCGAGAGTGGCCAGGTACATGTTTTGGCAAACAGGGATCCTTTCTCCATTGACCCTCAAATGGTAAAATTAAGAGGCAAATCTGTGGCAACCTGATTTCATACTGACGGAGACTTGACTGGGGACTCGTATGTCGACTGTTGAACAAACGAAGGTTTTTTTACACTCCCAACTCAGGTCTTGCCAGAATATTTTGAAATTATGAGAGTACTAGATGCTCCGGCTCGCTTTGCTCGCCTACGCACCCAGCTGGGGGCCTCCGCCCCCCAGACCCCCCGTAGGGCCTCGCTTCGCTCGGCCGACCGCTTAATTATGAGAGTATTAGCTGACCTTTCTTCCTCGGTGATGGATGCACAAAGTCGGTTCTTTCGGTTTTGGCATGCTATGGACGCGCAACTGGGTCCCATCTCTCGTCCTTGTTTATGTGAATCTTAGGCAATCTTCTTTGTGGAACCACGCTGAACTCTTCGGTAACCCATGTAAGCCTTTCCTTTTTATCGCGCATTTTTAGCTACAGCTTTGGTCCATTCATTTCTACTAGGCAAAATTTTCCTTCCTCGCACTTGTCTACTATTGGTGACTGTAGAATTGCTATCAAGAGAGTCCCTGGCCAAAGGATCGTCATTGCTCAGAACTTCTTCAGAGTTAGGAACGTCTAATTCAGGTGGATCATGGTAGTGGTCTGGGGCGGAAGCTTCATTACTGTTGATATAGTTGCAGTCTGAAATGCCAGAAACGGTAAGCTTGTTCTGCTCAGGAACTTCAGAGTAGTTGGGATTGACAACAACAGGTTCATAACCATGGTAACTATCATTTTCGTAGTCAGGAACTTTATCACTAGTAGATTGGTTAGAATATTTAGGAACTACATCGTGTGAAATCGCGACTTTTTCATTATTACTACTCTCTATCCTTTTTCATTATTGTTTGAAAGCTCAGGAATAGAGTCATTGCTGTCGCAAAAGATCACCTCTAACTTTTCCACATCGAAATTCTCTGTGGTGGAATTTTCCTCACTAGATTTCTTTTCGAGCTTTCCGAGGCCAAGTGCAATGGCAATATCATCCGCAGCAAGAAGATCACTGCAAGAACTGTTGCAGTCGACATCAACGCCGTCTTCAGAGGAAGGAACCCAATCTGAGTCGGTGTCCATTTTCGCACCTTCAAAACAAAAACAGAAAGGTGCTCTATTTCCACATTAAACAGAAGGAAGATCATATATTATGTATTCTGTTAGGGAAAACAGAAGTTTCGAGAAAAATTGTAATTAAATCACACTTACAAAAAAAAAAACCCCCGGCAGGTCTTTCAACAGCGTCGCCGGAGTTGAATTAGGCGGTGTTGTCAATTTTTTTGTAAACGTGATAAGGCGGTGTTGTCATTTCTTCCTGTTCTTCTTGACTGTTTAGGTCAATTTCCAAGGCAGTGTGACTAGAGGATCGGCTATCAAAATATCTATCGATGCGCCATTTTTGATGAAAATTGAGTTAGGCGGTGTTAGAACTTGAGTGACGATTTATATACTCCATCGCCTGACGTATTATTCAAAATTTGAATAATAAAAGCCATTTAATGGCTTCAAGGTATTTCAACACCCAAAGGGTGGGATTAGAATGCCTCTACATCCTACGCCACAGTTTCCTTGCTACAGTCATGACATATATATATGTCGTTATATATAATGATGACATACTGTGAGGGCCACGAGGAAGCTTCTGTGCCATGTCTTTGGTAGTGTATTTCTATCGTCCTGGTGACCCGATTAGCTAGTAGTAAGTAGGGGGGTTGAGATCCCTAATGGGGTTCGGAACTGTGTCTTGATCTTTATTTTTCCGGGAAAGTATTTCACGGCAGAATATGAGAACAGTGGGTTTTGGGCCTCTCCAGTGCAAGTTTAATTTTTGGTGAGCCACCAATTTCTTGAACCGCGTACTCGGCTTCCGAGTAGAAAGCTGTGTGATTGGCCACTCGCCGTCGAAAACTAAGTTGACCAAATGAACAAACCTCGAAATTTGACAAAATGTGTTCTCTTTTCTCATTTCAGTGCTAGTGCGCTCTGGCGTATTAGTTTTTACTTATCTGGAAAAGTTCCCGGTTCGGTTTGAATACAGGTATTTTCCTTCGCGATTTTCTCCTCACTGAATCCATATTTCCTTTTCATGACCGACCCGTGCCTTTTATTTCGGGCCGCTGGAAAGATAGTCGGGCAAACTTGTTTATTTTTCCGACACAGGATCAGACCCCATTGTTTTCTCGAATTTGGATTCCCGAGCCAATTTTACGCCTGATAAGCACATTGAGCACAAATCTGCGCAACTCTTCCTATCTTCGTTGTTTACAGTCCGATTGAGTCGGCGTTTCCTCTGTATCCGACCCCATCACTTGACCTATTATTCCAATGGGCGAGCGAAGCGAGCGTCCCTGTCAGTGGGAGACGTTATGATTGCGAACACTAGGAAAGTATACGATTGCGAACCGACCCTCTTTAATCCGAAAAAGTGGAGGATTGCGAACGCGACGTTGCCAATACGTGGCACGGAATCATAGAGGTGTACACACATGGATCAGAATGCAGAGAAGAAAAAAAGAAGGAAATAGTCGCTACTCACGTCATAATGAAAATCTTCGTTCATGTGTAGATGAACTTGTCATTAGTTGCTGTGGATCAGCTGGCACGTATCATAGTTTTTTGGCGCGATACCGTCGACCGCAAAATTGCAAATAACCTATCAAGCCCTCATTTGAACCCAGTAATCTCACAAGTTCATACTGCTCCCTCAATTCCTTATTCTGCTCAACAGTTGATGGTTTACGTGGGTTTATAAGTCCAGCTGCTATACTATTGAACTTAGTCATCGTGTCAACTTGAATTTCCTTGATCGTTTGCAGCACTTTATGTATAGAAGGATGGGCACTCGTAAATTTGGCGTTATAGTTGGTTTTTAAATCCCACTAAGTGTACTGTTCCGAAACCCATCATGTACACCAATCAGTTCCAAAACTCACTACGTTTCACCTTTCAAATGGATTAAAAAAAAAAATAAATGGTCAGGGATTTTCAAATTATTTCCTAAATGACAAGTCATTTTATGAAGAAATTATTATTATTTTTTTAAATTGGCCGAAAAACGTCATTCTGAAATACCATAGCAGTTTTTCACGAATATCTCAAACTGGGGTAGTGAGGACATGGAGGCTTTTGGAAGGTGACGACTCGGAATTATCCATCCTATCAAGACCCAACTTCCGAGAAAGACGTCTCTAAGTTAACTAAACCTCCGTTTTCTAATCGTATTCTTGTTAAGATGTCCCAAGTGATTATTAACCGAAGGAATTGTCATGATGTTTTTCTGATGTTTGAATAATCTCAAGGTGTGATTATTTTTGTTGACAGCTTCTTATTCTTGACACAATCGAAATTGAAGATGTGTGATAGTTTTGGAAATTATTTGGTTCTAAAAATTTGTTCATCGTTGTTTGGTTCTCAAAATTATTATTTAGTTCTTAAAATTATTTTCTTCTTGGTTTGAAATTAAAAAAATAGAGTTTATTGCGTTTCGTTATTTCGTCTAGCTTGACATGACCAATGTTGCTCACGGAACACACGATTTTGTTGTATGGTAAGCTGGGGGAAGTGCAAAAATGGGGAAATTGCGTAAGTGGGATATAAATTTACTAATTAGGCGCTTAGAAATATTTCCACTGGATGCTGGCTACGTTTTAAACTTATATGATATCACTTGTCTGCTGGATGGTAACTCGGGGTATTTTCAGGTTTTTATAACTTCAGTAGTTGTCCTTCACTCCTATAATTGAAATTCAGTGTTATCTTTTTCCATCAGTGAGTGGTGCCCTACCATGCACTTAACACATTCGTTGTTCAGAAGGTGCATGTGCGTAATGATAATCAATTTCGTCGTGATAATCAAGTTCAAGATTGATACCCCATCAAAAGACTGAATTTAACTTATTCGTGTTTAGGACAATATACATTGATGCTTTCAATTTTTGCCCCTACTGTCCTGGCACTGACTTGATGATCTGTAAAAGTAGATAATTCTGTGAGTTTTTGTACTATTCTAAATTTTCAAATAGCTATAGGATCGTTGGGACATTTACTTTTTTTACACTTACTCCGATGAAACCAGAATAAGCGTTCCAAATATTGAACATGCTGGTTACGCACTTACCCCACTTGATGGGGCAACTGCGTATGCCCAGAAAAAAATTTTTTTGAAAAAGAAAATTCAAAAAATAAAATTTTTTCTGGGTTCTCAGGGGATGTTTAAATAGGCCGCACATGTCATGTTAGCCAATTTATGCCCTTCTCCACCCGCGCTCGAATTTAACGACAGGCGAGTCGTTGACGAAGAGGAGGTTTGGGGCAAACCTGTCATCACGGTGACCTTCACATTGTACAACATCGTTTCGTACTCCGAGAAAGTCTCCTTCGACCGGTGGAATTTGCTTGCTGTAAACTGATGACAATTTATTTATGATCTCGTCAAATTCGGCAAATTGATCATCAAGATTTGCCGTGGCCGCCCAAAGAAGATTTTTTTTTTTTTTTTCTTGTCCGCAGGGTTCTTTTCCAGATCCATTGCAGCATCATGAACCCGTTTCATTCTGTCAAGCATCAGGTTTACCCTAAACTTGTACCTAATCATCGATTGCGGGCATCTTGAGATACTATCCCTCAAAACCTAATGACGATAAACTGAAACAAAAAGCAAAACCTCAACGCACCGGGCAAAGAACTTTCCGAGAGGGGAAGACGAATTTTCCCTACAACAATTAAATTGATAACAGGAACCGGTTTGGTGGGAGACTTATCAAGTGGGGACAGATAGTCGTGTGCCTAGTTGTTACAAACAATCGTATACAGGGGCAAAAGTTCGGGATTAACAACAAGATCGACGATCAAATAACGACCAACCTATGTCCTGAACAATTGATAGAAGGACCTGTTAATGAATGTTTCATCAGCACGTTGTACGGAACCGTAGTAATGAACGACTTATCGAATTTAAGACCGATTCAACCACAATCTCAATTTCGGCCCGAAGGACCAAGCGCCGATGTACGATAGTGGCAAAAGGCGACTCAAATTTCGCGCCACCGTCGGCCTGGCAGTGGACTGTGTTTCGATAAAAAGAAATATTTATTTATTTTATTTTAATTTTTTTACAACAAAATTACGTTCGGAGGTGGCAAAAATGTATGGCAGCCTACCTTGAGCGACGATATGAATGCCTGGTAGGGGGGCCCCACGTCTTCGTCGGTCCTGGGGAATTGCTGCTGCCACGAACGAATACCGCGGCCTAATAATTTTGGTTTATTATTCTTGTAATAATACACCTTTTTCGCGACGGAGGTTTGTCCTCCAAGGACTCAGATCGGCCTCAAAATTTAACGTTATCCGTTTCAAGAGGTCTACATTCTAAATCCGAAATGTCCGTCGGCCGTCCGGGCCGTTTTGAGCAGTAGGAATTTTTTTTAAATCTGAAATTTTGACAAAATACTTGTTTTACCATCTAGTTGTGCCCGCAAGGTTTTCAGTCCGATCGCCCAAATACGTGGGGCGTTATGGGGCTAAAATGGGGCTATGGGATGGGGTTTTTGAAGGCTTTAAGCTACCGGATCGAGTTAGGTGTCGTTTTCGAAGTGTTTTTGGACGTAGAATCCATTTTTAGGAGTCCCGGAACGATCCGATTTCACTGTGGCGATCTATAGGGCTTTCATGGGGCTAAAAATGGGATTTTTGAAGGATCCCAGGAGGTTAAATATTTTTCGAGTAAAAAATAAAAAAATTTTGAAAAAAAAAAAAACTTTACTGCACAAGTAACTTATATCAAAGAATAATAAACCCTTGTGTAAAATTTGCAGCGTTTTTGTCTCCGAACTCACGGAAAATTAAACTAATTTTAATTTAGTAGCCGTTCCGCTTTACCGAAATAAAATATAATTTTGTTGTTAACGAAATGGACGAGCTCATTGGACTACAAGCGTAATCAATCGTGTGTTCCTTGATATCGATAAAATTAGGTTCAGATGCCAATCTTACAAAATTTAATGCTAATTTACCATCTCCGATATTTTTTATTTCATTTTATTTTTTTTAAATTAGGAATTGAACAGGTCTTCTACCAAATTACGCAGCCCATTCTGAGAAGTGCTTGAGGCTCAAGAGAATTCTCTGGAGTGGTTTTTTGGTCCGCTACAATGAATCACCACCGTGAAAACCCCCCGTTTGAGGTTAAATTGTACGGGACGACCAATATTTGAACTAACTCACCACCTGGCCAAAGAGAAAGAACTAGCGTTCTGCGGGCCTGGTTCGCTGTTTAATTCATCCGGAACAGTGGCAGCCCAAGTTTATTCGCACCTTTGAAACAGCCAGGTGTGCGAGAACGCAATAGGAGCAAATAGGATTTTCTATAACAGGTTTGTTCCAGGAGCACAAGTTGTTCACCAGGTTTGCCGGCGCGTGCGCGCAAGTCAACTGTTTTAGAACGCCCAGCTGACCGAGACCAAGTTGACGGCCGTTCCAGGAGGATTCGTTGGTTCACTTTGCCTGATCAAGGTTCGCTTTAATTACTCTAACTGCCGATTGAGCCTTGTCCGTCTGTTTCTCGTTCCAGTGGCAATCAACCTACTTTCTCAATGCAATTAAAGGTGCGTGGGGGTAAGTGCAAAATTGTCTACTTTTTGCAGTTTTTTGCTTATATTTCGAAAACTAAGCGTTTTTTGTGGAAACACTAGTAGCAAAATCAAATGAAATTTCTTCTGCTTTTCATTTTGGTTTATTATTGTTGGAATAATACACCTATGTAATGGCAAGAAAACGTGCGTTTTTGTTTTTTGTTGTAGATCGTTTTGGTGCGCGATCATACCACATGTTACAACTCTGCCCGCCATTCGCATGGTAGGCACATTTCGACAAACTTTGGGTGCCTATCCTATAGGACATGTCACGCTCTACAACTTTCATTATGTGACATTTTTCAATAGGACCGGCCGTTTTGAAGGTACAGCTGTTTGAAGTGAATAAAAAGTGATTTTTCGAAAAATGTAAAAAATCTACCTTTTTCAACTCCTCAATAGGTCTACCAGAAGAATATGGCCTACGTGCAGACTCTGCACTGCAGAGACATCTGCTGGACAACTCAGAACTAAATTTTCCTTTTTCTCCCGTTTGGGCAGGGAGAGTTGCATTCTTGAGGCCACCCTGCGCAAATTGCCGATCTCGATTTGTTGCCTACTGGCCACCCATTTTGAAAAGGAATCGGGTGGGGGGGGGGGGGGGGGGGGGTCCACGAGGGCCATGAATACTGGGCTGACTCAGCCCAATCGGGATGTCCGATTCTCAAAAATGAATCGATTTAAATCGAATCGATTATTTAAAAAAGTATCGAAAATAATCGCGATTATTTTTTCAAAAAGAATCGATACATCTGAGAATCGATTCTTTTTCCAAATTATTTATTAAATTTCAAATTTATCAGAAGAAGAAGAAGCATTATTACATTATGAAGCCTGAATTCCAATTACTAATACATCCAACTGCTAACCAGCACTATTAAGTAGGAAAAGGTAGGTAGGAAAGCTTCAGTGGTTGTTGTGCAAATGTTTCCATGTCTTCAGCTGTTACCTATGGTCGTTGCAGTGACTCAATTTAAAAAATAATATTGATTCTTTTAAACATTGATCTGTTTTGCAGATTAACTGAATATAAAAATACTAAGTATTTAGACTAACAAGTCTTGTTAAGAGCAGAAAAGAATCGGTTTTCGATTCTGGAAATTTAGAATCGAATCGGGCCGATTCTTCAAAAAAAATAAAGAATCTAAAAGAATCGATTATTTTTTCAAAAAGAATCGATTTTTTCAAGAATCGATTCTTTTTGAGCATCCCTAGGGCTGAGAACTTACTAATGATTACAATGACGTTAACTGCTTTTCTCTCATAGAATGTTATGAATCTGGTTTATTATTTATTTATGTATTATCTGATGTCATTATTATTTGAGCCTCTACCAAGAACCGTGTCTAGGTACCACGGGGGCGCTTTCGCGTGAGGTTGTTGGCCAGTGGCAGAGATCACAGCACCGCCAGAGATGGGAAAGAACCCCACATCAGCAGCGGATCACCTCATCTTTGAGGCCCTGGAGCGCAGAAGATGTCTTGCTCTGGGATCAATGGACCGGGCGCAACAGGACCTGATAGGAGGACTTTCTAACCACTTGAAGGGCACAGAACTCCTCCCATAGTAACTCTGAGAGGCAGCACGGGTCTACAGGCCTATAAAAAAAAAGCCTTATAGGTGCGGGAAGTGGGGCGCCCTTCAGGAACCCAATTCCATACCCTCTCCAGCATTAATCTAATCTACTATATTAAAGCCGCAAGTAGAGTCTAATCTAATCTTGCCAGACTTGGAGCAGTGTATTTACATGAAGCTGTGGCCCGTGGAGAAAACGTGGCCAGCATTATGAATGCTGCCATTTTGAGCTTGGCCTTGGCATGGAAAAATACCCGAACTAGGGGCTTCTTTCATTTCATAACTTGATTTGTGTCTTCCCTTATAGTAGGTTCCTGTGATGAAATTTAGTTCCTATTTGAGGTTACATGAACTGACATTACTTGTTATAGATTTTTTTGATTGGATATAATTTATTCCTCGCGAAGGAGATAGCAAGAAGCACAATGAACGACGGATCAACACCCAGTTGACAGTATGTGCTTTCACTTTTTCCCCAATTCAATCGTCCCTCGCTTCTTAGGCCGAGATCTAAGGCCATTTCTGGCCCATTACAACCTTTCTCATACCATCTGCTGGCTTTCTTCCTCTAGGGGAAACTTCCACTTGTGCACTTATGGTTCCTCAATCTTCTTTCTTCTTCCTTGATCTTCAGCACTCCCTTAGGGGAGTACTGCGGGCCCGCTACACCATTATGTTGCGCCCGGGATAGACCAACGAGGAGGTGCAGGGTTTTAATGGGGGTCTCGTCACAATTCATTGGCTCGAAATTCTTTGGGACAGGAGTCATCGCAGCGGAACTACCTACTATTCCACCTTTTCTAGTAACTTGTGGTTTGATTCAACCGTATAATTTCAACACATTCTGATACGCATTTAATGGACGCATGGTGAAGACAGTCCGTGTTGAGAAGGGCGATCCCCCCAGGATAGCCCCAAGTGTACCTCGCATTGCTGCCGTAGTAGTTGAATATCCGTAGTTGGGCCTGGCCCTGAACTTGGATACATCAATGCTTACAAATCACTTGGAAAACGACACCTTATTAGGCTCCCAGGCCTACGAATCCCCGCAGAGCCCCAGAGTAAGGTCGGGCAAAAAACGGGTTGGTACGTGAGTACACTCAGCGAGCTACACCCAAGAAGAATTGGTCTGCAGCGCGTCATGACGCGAGTACACCTGAACAATTCTGAGCGACTCCGGTTGCACTCCACTGCACTCTCTGCGCGTTCAAAAGGTTAAGGCATTCCATCCCTGGACGAAGTCCCAATTCATCCCCAGCTTTGCAAGCCTTGGACTGGTCTGGAAAGCTTGGGGCAATCTTAGAAAGCCTTGGAATCCCTCATCCAGTTTGGCACCATATTGGCATGTCTAGAAAATCCTTTGGTATCTTGGGACGGGTTTCCATTTGTGTTGTTGTATCGGGAGTGCAGTAGCCTCGATCCGTTGGGGAGTGCAGTGGTCCCTTTCTCTGGGCGCAGGAGTGCAACGGCTAAACATGAAATCTTTGCTAATATTAAAAAGACTAACGTTTCTGTATAGTTTTCGTTATATTATGAAGAATGTTGACTTTGATGTTTTTCTATATAGATGGCTGAAATTGAACTCGTCTTTCAAATCATGTACTGCGGGAGTACTCGCGTCTTATCTGTCTGGGGATACTGAGGTCATGTGGGTGTACTCAGTTTTTGTCTGGGTGTACTCACGTACTGCCTTTCACCGCTTGGGTGTACTCATGCGTTTTCCGCAAAAAACATGGCTCCAGGATGCCGTTTTATGGCTTTATCGTGCGGAAAAAAAAAGTTTGAAGTGAAGGTTTCCCGCTCTCATTTGCTTGGCGACCTCACTTTGGACTGGTATCTCATGGTTACGTCAAGCACAGCTAAAGGAGAAACCCCCCCTCATCACAATCGCAATTTCACTAATAGCGCAGTCTACGAAGGAATGACGGCTCTCCTATTTTGCTCAGCTGAGTGGAAAACCCGGTGAAGGTTTCCCAACATGGAAAACTGGGGAAAATCCATCGTCTTCCTTCGGGAGGGGTTTCACTCTAAAAATTACTTTCCGAGATTAAAGTTCATCAAATTTAGAAGGCGAAGGCGCGTAACGAGGAATTATGACGCTACGATTATGACGTCAGAGGTGGGTTTTTCTTAGGTCTTGATTAATAATGGGAGGAAACTCGTCTTTGAGGTTCTACTTTGAGATTTAGGGAAACTTTGAATAAACTGAAGGAGGCAAGCTTCCCCGTTGACATTCTCTTTTCTCGAGGCGACTTAATTAAATCATTTCAGGTAAACCTAAATGAGGAAAAGTTTTTCTCTCACAAGGACAGTCATCCATGTGGAATTATGATTCATCTCATGACGCTTGTGTTTTATACCGAGGTCAAATCCCTATGCTTGGAGGATCGTCTTCAATTCTGTTGTGAAGAAGTTGAAGAGACGAGGCTGCACAGGTCGTGCCTGTCGGTGTTTCCCAGTGAGGAGGTGAGTTAACCTCCAGTATATGCGCAGATTCAATTTGAAAGACGGAATTTCATTGTCGCTTCTGGTGCGTATGCTTCTGACAGATCATTGTTTGTTGCTGTAAGCTGGAAAGCTAACTCTGTATCTTGTTTTTGATTGATTGTGGCAGGAATCTCTTCCCCCACCCCTCTCCAGTTCATCCTTACGATAGTGGCAGAAGGAAATTTGCATTCAACCCGCTCAATCCATCCTGCTGTATACTTCCAAATGCCTGACACGTTACAGATTTTCATGCTGGATGGCTGCTCTCCGTGGCCGATCGTCTGAGAGTTCCACAGGTACAATGCTTTTATTTTGCTTTCTGGATATTTTTCTTTCTTCGTTATCCGTGAAAAGTTTTGGCTCCATAGGTGTCTTTGGGTCATTCCACTAAAAGTGGCTAATTTCGGTCTGATGTATATTCTAATTTTTTTAGAGGCGTAATTGTAAGGTTTTGGCGTCAACCTGTTCTCAGCTTGGCAGCCCTACTAATGATTCTTTCTTGATTATTCCTTCATGCTTGATGGGCTAGGGGGGGTCGTACAGTCATAAAACATAAGTCGGTACATCAGGGGAATGAGAAAGCAAACAAGGGAATGAAAAAAATGCACTTCTTGTAAACTTAATAACATAATCAACGACCACCACGTATGTCACTTTACATAATATGTAATATGTGCATATTATGCATTCAATTTCAGGAACATCATGAGGTGAAAAACAAATTGAAGTCAGTATTACGAATAGTTTTCCATCCTTTTAGCAGTTTTGATCTAAATTAATTTCATTGAAGTGAGTAATTTCATCAAATAATTTCATTCAAACTAGCAAAGTTTTTAACTATGTTCGGCCGAATTTCTCCTATTCTTTGACCTTGTTCCCTAGACCATTATTTTTCCGAAATAGGGATGACATTAAATATAATCGGGAAATTTTCCCGATTATAATCACAAAATCCAGCTAATAATATAAAATTGCGGGAAGCTGGAAATTTATCAGGAATATTTCCCAACATTTCGGGAATTTTCCCCCCTTCTTAAACCCTGTTTTAATATCTTTCTGATTGATTGATAGGGCTTTACCAATTTAAATTTTGGCCGTACCTTTGCTTCTAAATTTTGATCATAACATTGCTTTAAACGTTGCTCAAGTTGTTGTTTAAAATCTTGCATCGAAATTTTAAAAATTAAAAATTAAATTGGACCAAAAACAGAATCTTCCAGGGGGATGAGACTCAGGGAAATGAATTTTCTGTTTTTCTAGGCCCTGCATATCTTGTAAGATTTTGTCAAAATTATGGAAGACAGTTACTTCTACTGCCGATCGTGAAAGAAAAAAAAAATCATTAAAAAGTACTCAAAATACATACTTACAAGGGAATAAAAAGTATAAAAATACGCGCCTGTTTGCAAAGACACAGCTGCCCCTCACGGGTTCTGACGCCAATTGCGGGCTCCTTCTGACTTTTTCTTGAACCTTGATATATAATAATATAAAGAGTAGACAGCCCCCTGAACCAACTCACCAGGGGAATGATAGGAACCCCCTTGGACAATATATGTGTTGGTTGCCACTATCCAGGGAATGCTCTTGAAATTGAAGAAGTAATGATGAGGTTAGTACCTACACTATGGGAGGAAACCTAGGGGGCTTTCACGGTCCTTAGACATAAGATAGAAAAAAAATTAACTCTGAACCATACCGGTGAAAACCCCAGGACATCGATTTGGCTGCTTTTAGTGTACTCTCCCATATACTCCTCTAGGTTCAATCCAAAATTTAGCATGATTCCTGGACCGTATCGCCTGGTGAGAATGGAGTAGCGTAAGACCATAATAAAATATTATTTTGAAAAATCGGGAAAGTCCGGTTTCGTCTCAGTACTCGTCTCATCGATAAGAAAACAACTGGATTCGTCTCCTCCCGATTTAAGAGTGATAAGACCATGGCTGGATTCGTCTCATCTCTGAACTCACTATCAATACTAGACTGTTATTGTCGCCCTTCCCAACGTTAACCGGTAACCAGTTCCCTTCTAGTTCTTCCTTCCGTCAGTCGGGAAGAAAATTCAGGCTTTGGGTCTCTCTGGTGATTATAAAAGCGACAATGAAGTTGGCCAATGGCTGAAATGGTGCTATGGGCTCATGTTTCTTGATTCATCGGAGGTGGCGGACTGTTTCGTTTTTGATTTAGTGTCCGTTCAACCTCAAGGAGATGCTGTGGCGAAATTTGCTGACTACCTAGTCAATACCTACGTATCCGACGACTCTAAATTTCCGCCAGATGTGTGGGCTGCCCATTCCAGTTCATTACAGCGTACAACTAACGCCTGCGAATCTTTTTATTCGCATTTAGCCCGATCTTTTTCACTGCATCCCTCCATTCCTCTTTTTGTCAATGTGCTTCTAGAGTTTCAAATTGACAAGCATATCAAGTTCAAACTCCAAACCCTCAGTCAGCCGTGAATCGCAGAAAAATACCTACAGTTCATAGACAGTTGCATTGCCAAATACCGAGGTGGCTCATACGACAGGTTTACTTTCATCAAGGCCGTATGTCATTACTATATAGACAGAAAAAATAGAAAGACATGAATAAGTTCCTAACATGACTATTTCGTTTGAAATGGGTTTCCTCAATTTCATCGCGAATGACTTAGTTCACTTTCCTACCGTTCTTTAAAGACACCTAACTGGTAACCGGTTAAAATTTTAACCGGTTACCAGTTAGGTGTTATCGGGAACTGAGACGAATCAGGCCGTAGGGGAGAAGGCACCCATTTAAGTAGGAGACGAGTCAGGCTATGGGTTTAGTCTCTAATTGCTAACGTGATACTAATTGGAGACGAATCCGGATCCACCCGAAAAATCGAGCTTTTCTTTAATTTTCTCGTTAAGGGTTATGTACTAGGGGATGACTAGATTTGTCGGCCCCAACATGGAGGGTCGCAGCTCTAGAGCAGCAGAAATGTAGTGGGAGATGTCGTCGGTTTTCGACAGGTCACGCATGCTGCTAAACAACTCCACGAAATTTTCTCTCGTTGTTGGTGCCCTCAAATGCGGCATCAAATACCTGCGACGCGGCTCTCTGAAGTGCGGGCACTCGACAATGAAGTGGAACAGGTCATTGTTCGTGTGCACCTCACACAGGTGACAAATCTCGAATGCCGACCACGAGTGCCTAGTGCCTGCGCTATAGAAGGAGATTATTTCCCGTCCTTGCACTCTGAGCTGGCATACCAATTTCTTTTTCCACAGGACCATATTGCCTCTCAAGTAGCGATTCGAGTCCCCCTCGAAGGTTTTATACATGAACGTATAGCACGAGTTCCGGGCCCTTTCTTCATCGTCTCTTCTTGTTTTACTGATAAGGGCCTCGGTCATGGGCTTAACGCTCTCGAGGATGGTCTTCGGGTCGGGGTTATCCCAAATCCTGGTGAATCCCAGCTCGGATATCCAGTTCCTCAGCTGATGTGCCCAGTTATAGGTGGGCTCGTTTAAGGAGAGTGACAGCAGCTTATTTAGGCAGATTTTGGGGTATCGGGAGTCGGGCATCTTTAGGAGCTTCACCCACCAACCGACCGCTCCCCGCAGAACGGACCCAGCGACCGGGTTGCATTCTGTTTCCAGACGGACTATATATCCCGGGGTGGAGCGCGGCAGGCAAAGCAACGATCGGAAAAACCTACACTGAGCTGCTTCGTACTGAGATATATATCTCGGCGCGATGAACTCCGCACTGTAGAGCAGAGTTAATAGCAGCATGGCTTCATTTAGCTTAACTACCGCGTCCCAAGATGTCATTCTCGTTTTTATAATCAGGTCCTTTAGAGAATTCGCCGCACAATTACCTTTTGCGACCGCCGCCCTAGTCGCCTCTGCGAAGACTCCCCTAGTGGAGAATGCAACGCCCAAGTACACGAATCTTCCAACAATCTCCATCGTCTCTCCCCCGTATGTAAATTTGTCCGTTTTTCGGATTCTTCCTCCTCTACGGAATATCATGATTTTGCTTTTCGCGCGGTTCACAATCAGATCATTCTCCTTGCAGTAGTTATGAAGAAGGTTCAGTTTTTTCTGCAGCTCTATTTTATTGTGAGCTAAAAGTGCCAAGTCGTCTGCATACATAAGACAGGTTAGTTCAGTCCTTGCATCAATGGATACGCCGTAGCACCCATGTGCTCCGTGAAGAGTGAGACGAGTGTGGGGCTCGCTGGATCTCCTTGTAGAACCCCGCGGGTGATATTAATAGTTTCCGTGCGTTCGTCATTTATGCGAGCTCTTGCTCGGGCATGGAAATAAATTCTTCTAAGTAGATGGAGGATCTTGGTGCTTACGCCTATGTCTTCCAATTTGCACCAAAGTAATTCCGGGTTTATCATATCAAAGCACTTCTTAAAATCTATAAATGCTACATAAAGTTTCCGACGTTGGGAGAGTTGAATTTGTATCATAGCCATGAGGGTGAATATTCCATCAGCGCATCCACGTCCCCCCCTTCACTAATGTGTGGCAATGTAGAAGAAGCAAGGTTCAAGACTTCCAAGTTGCTGCTCGGTCTGACACACTTTCAAGCCGCCTGAGCCATGGATGCTTCGTACATCAGATTCACTAGCAACCCCCCCCCCCCCCCCCACCCTACTGTTTCCTCATCTACAGTACGTGCTTCTTCAGCACCCGTGAATGTTATTTTCGACGACTTTACGACGAGCACTTTTGTTGTCAAGATCCGCCGATGATGCTGGAGATCAGTCCAGCCAGCTCAGTGTACCACCCCCCGACTCTTCTTTGTCTTCCTCTTCATCGTCTTCAGACAGTGGGACATCTTCTGATTTCACGGCAGACTGGCAAATGAACTGGTGGGTCCGCTGACGGTTCCCAGTATTTTCGTTAGTGACTGGGATGCTCCATTTCTTTCTCACTGCTGCAGGTGACGACTCTGCTTGCATAGGCCGTTTCTACTGGTTGGCTCAACTGCATTCCTTTTCCGCAGCTTCCTGCATGGTAGTTGGTTGCCTGCTCTAGATCCGCCACCCCAGTTCGTCGTTCTGCATTCCATAGTAGAGAAGGTCAAAGATCAGGAACTCTACCAGCGAACTGTTGGTCGGGTCTGCTTTCGAGCTCGCCTCGAAACGCTTTTTTGGTTCGTACAACTCAGTAGGATTCGCGACACCGCTGCCGTTGCTGCCCCTCATCTGCCCCCTCCTCCAACTGTTTCAGAGGTCCTGGCACACTTGGCAGGCACAGGACAAGAAAAGCACGCAGGATATTGGTAATAATTTTCCGCTTCTTTGTACTTACAGTGAAGCAGGACGCAGCCAAAATGTCCAGTGGTAGGAACATGGCGGCAACGCTGCCTTCACTCCGAGAGCAAAAAAAGTTCAGTTGAGTCACGGACCCACACTACCGCATTTGCTCGCGTTCTCATTCGAACATATTGACTGTAAATCTCAAGTCCCAATAAATTGACTATTTAAAGTCCAGTGCGCTTCGATCCATCGTGAAACTCTCCCGTTCCGACTTGGCAAGAGCTCTCCAACTTTTCAACTTGCATCTCTGATGACGATCAATCAGCCGGCGATCTCTCCCGTATGCGGAAATAGTTCTGATACTGGTGGGGGGGGGGGGGGGGGGGCTGGGTTTGAAATAGAGACGGCGATATCCATCTCGTATTCCCTGGAGAAACCAATGAACGTCAATCATCAAACTCGATGCACCGCTTCTCGCCTGTGCATTTGTATGTATGAGTGTATGGAAAGCTTGCTGGTATGGTAATAGCGTTGCGAAACATCCTCCCGCGGATTCCGCTTCTAACCTTGTATTCCATTGAAAAACGCAGCAAATTTTACACAAGGGTTTATTATACTTTGATATAGGTTAATTGTGCAAAAATTAATTCCGTGTCAATAAAAAATATTAGACCTCCAGGGATCCTTCAAAAATCCCATTTGAAGCCCCATGAGAGCCAACACGGTGAAATCGGATCGTTCCGGGACCCCCAAAATGGCTTCTACGTCCAAAAATACTTCGAAAACGACACTTAACTCGACCCCATAGCCGAAACCCTTCAAAAGCCCTGCCCTAGCCCCATAGCGCCCCACGGGTTTGGGCGATCGGTCTGAAAACCTTGCGGGCACAACTAGATGGTAAACCAAGTATTTTGTCAAAATTTCAGATTAAAAAAAAAATTCCTACCGCCTCCAACTCCTCGGACGGCGGACGGACATTTCATTTTTGGAATCTAGACCTCTTAAAACTTATGATGTCAAATTTAGAGGCCGATCAGAATTTTCGACCTCCGTCGCGATTACGTAGGTGTGTTATTTCAAGAATAATAAACCAGAATGAGCATCCTCCTCGTGCTGGAGCTCCAATATAGTAGAGAAAGATCACTTCGAGCCTGACGGCCTGACCAGCCTCCATGTCTCAGTCCAAAATCTCAAAAAAGAGAGGTACCCCACTCGCAGTCCTAGGGGGCAGGGTGGCCCCATGGACTAAGGCGTTTACAAATCAGTCGCGGCACTGATCAGCCTGGTTCGAATCCTGGGACGAACACCAATGTTTGACCTAAAGTCATACCTGTCTTGTCGGTTGACAATTCACCTCCGAACTTTTGAAAGTTTATGCGAATCCTAGCTGAGGGATTCGCATAAGAAGGAGAAGTCATCTGTCTTCGACGCACAGGATCTGAGGAACAAAGTTTACACTGTAAACAACCTCTCTTGGGACCTCGGACGGGATACAAATTTTCCGGTGGACCCATAAAATTATGCCTCCGTCACTTGAGAACGTTAACTAGCCACACAATCTGCGGGCCTTGGTGGCTAAGGACGAGAGGAGGGAAGTATCATTCCTCCCAAACCCCTCCTGGACTAGTTGAAGGGGCGGATGGATTGTGTCCAAACCCCCCCCCCCCCTTCACCACGACCCCTCAACAAGACGCAGCGATAAGTCGTGTGTTAGTTAATTAGGAATTGCACCTCGACTACCCAGGAGGCAAATAGAGTCAAAAACGGACACTCGGGAGTACAATAAGCCAGAAGGCTTCCGTACTGGGGGTCTCCCTTAAAGTGTTACCCGCAGTGTTCCAATCTACCGAAAAATTTATTATTATTATTTATTTATTTTTTATTTTTTGAACTGCCAGAATCGCCCTCAGAACTCATCCCAAATTTGACCTTTTTCTAACCATCACCCCATTAACAATACATTTTTTTTCACGTGTCAAGTTGGCCGCAAAAAACAATTTGTATTCAGTTCCTGCCAAATCGACGGTGCAAGCGTAGCCAGTCCTCTGTGCAGCCCGGGCCTATTCTTCACCTACCGCCACAACAGTCCTGACGTTTCCTGCGTTCGGGGGTTACCTCCGTCGGCGTAGTTGCGGTCCGCCGCTGATGTATTATCCTCCTCAATACGCTCATTTGTAACAAGGCCTGAGAAGATTTACGACTCCGAAACTCCCGTATGCGTCTCCCTTCTAATCCCTTTTGGTGCGCGTTCGGCCGGATATCTCCATCCAACGGCCCTCGTCTCCCAGCTGAGCCCCCCCCCCACCACAAAGGGCTTTCCACGTAAAAGATGAGCTGGGCCGAAAACTCGGGTTTCCCCACGGACAGTCCCGGCTCGTGGGTCTTGTGCATCCCGGGGAACTTTTTGAATGGGTAACTTGAGGGACGAAATAATTGAGTTGCCATTTTGGTTTATTACTCTTGGAATAATACACCTATGTTTTCGCGACGGAGGTCGACGACTCCGATCGGCCTCAAAATTTGACATTATCCGTTTCAAGAGGTCTACATTCAAAATCCGAAATGTCCGTCCGCCGTCCGGGCCGTCTGAAATTTTGACAAAATACTCGGTTTACCATCTAGTTGTGCCTGCAAGGTTTTCAGCCCGATCGCCAGAACCCGTGGGGCGCTATGGGGCTAAAATGGGGGTAAGGGAGGTTTTTTAAGGCTTTTGGCTATGGGATCGAGTTAAGTGTCGTTTTCGAAGTATTTTTGGACTTAGAATCTCATTTTGGGGGTGCCGGGACGATCCGATTTCACTGTGGCGATATATAGGGGTTTCTTGGGGGCTACAAATGGGATTTTTGAAGGATCCCAGGCCTAATATTTATCGAGTAAAAACTTTTTTTTTAATCCAAAAAAAAATATTTCCCCCAAATGTTTTTTGGTGACAGATTTAAATGTATGGACTAGTAACCTATACCAAAGAATAATAAACCCTTGTGTAAAATTTGCAGCGTTTTTGGTTTGTTATTGTTGGATTGATACACCTATTTTTTCACGACGCAGGTCGTCGACTCGAATAGGTCTCAAAATTTGACATTATCCGTTTCAAGAGATCTAGATTCAAAAACCAAAATGTCTGTACGCCGTCCGCTGTACAGAGCTTCTTAGGTTGTATCTAATGCCATTTCTGGCCCATCACAACCTTTCTCGTGCCTTCTGCTCACCTTCTTCCCCAAGGGGAAGTGCACTTATGTTTCTTCAAATTTCTTCTTGTTCTTGATCTTCAGCACTCCCCTAGGGGGAGTACAGCGTGGCCTCCTGTCCCCTCCGGCGTCTAAAAATTTTTTTGTGACACAGAATTAACTTTCTGTACAAGTAACTTTTATCATAGAATAATATACCCTAGTGGAAAATTTTCAGCGTTTTTCAGATAATTTTATTCGAAAATTCAATTTCTTTTTCGCAATAAGGCCGCACTTGGCAAGTCAGAATCCACACGTTGTTTTGCTGAAGTGAAAAACTGACCACTACCCAACGGGGAGGCGGTTGCCTGTCAATCCCAACCTAATTTAGCCAAACATAACATAACAGAGCTTTTCCCCCGGGCACACAGTTAACCAGGGGGTTTTTTGGTACACAAGTGTTAAACTTACGAGTGGCCAACTGCCCCTTACCTTTATCCACTCGTTGGGTCAGAGCCAAATGGGGCGTCGGTCTGCTCAATTCCTTCAATTGAAACCTCTTTTTGTACTTACTTCAAATTTTGTCGCACGTTTCAATACACCGCGGTGTTCATGATCAACATGGACGAATAACACAAAAGTTTATCTTTTATCAGAACAAATGAAGACGGAACACCGGTTTTGACCCGGGGAGTCATAATAATTTAGATTAACTCTATGATTTTGACTTTCCTCATAGGTCCTGACTGATGACAGTGCTATCTGTCAGAAATATACAGAACTGAGGGCCCGTGGCTGGGGACTGAGCAAAAAAAAAAAACGCCTTCTGCGCACCCCCAGGCCACTGGGTGGCCACTGTAGACATGCCCAGAAGGCGTTTTTTGCTCAGTCCCTGGCCATGAGCCCTCAGTTCTGTAAATTTCTGACAGAAAGCGCTATCACCAACTTCTTAGCAACGCGGGAGCGTTGTGGGATAGTATGATCATTTCCTTTCGCAATGCTCCTTTGACGACACTTCGCCAAGGGGGTGATCCCATGTAAGACTAGGCCAGCTGGCCAGGCCGCTTTTGCCGGCAATTCGACTAAGGCAGCTGAACGAGCTGGTTTTGGTAATACTACGAGCACTGAGCGAGATAATACTCAACACGACACTTCGTGCAGGGTATTATGTTCCTCACGGTTCCCTTCCGAAGATACCGCCTCTCCACAGTAATTTGGCACCTCAAGTAAGCCTGGAGCAAGCGAGTCTTCCTTTTCTATGGCTAGGATATTATCTTCCCTCTGGTTTGCAGATCACGACCCAAATTCATGTTATGCCCAGGAAGGAAATATTCCCACAATCCCTTCCTTTTCCTCCAAAAACACTGGCGGCGAAAGCGTGGATAAACGCCTCAGGCTTTCCGCCAAACACACAACTCAAGTCTTGAGTGTACGCAAATGGCCGAGAAAAGTGAGCCGGTGCGCCTACTAGTTCAACCCACCAACCAACGCTGTTAACCAAAGAAGTGGGATTTTTTTTTTTTTTTTTTTTTTTTTTAAGCCATATGAGGCAGGTAACAATAAAAATGATAGAAATGGCGGCCTTCCCACTTTTTTGTGCTTCGATTCTTTGGCTAACCAGGAAAATGTGGTTTCATACTGTTCCTCTCCGACGAATAGAATTGCCTCTTCGAGTGGAAACGAGAGCTGGAAAAAAAATATCCGTTCTCTATGTGGTCGTAGCGGTGGTGGTTGTGGGGGGGGGGGGGGGGTGAGTTTAGTGAAGTAGGCTGAAGTGGTCGCGTGAGCATTTGAGCAAACTCGGGTTGTGCTCTGAGGGGTCTGCACAATCGTGGGTTGGGCCGGACGGGGGTATTATAATGGCGAAGGTAAGTGTGTCCGAGGAAGGCGGAGGTTCTGAAAGGGTCACCAGTGGATGTGGCTGTTCAAGGTGGTCAAGGGTCAAAACGGAGGGTTGTGTGGGAAGTTAGCAACTAAGGTAGTTCCTCTCGAAAATTGGCCATTGGAAAGCGCATAATGTGCCCTGAAGTTTTAATTTTCTGATTCGCACCGGTGCACAGTGGTCGTTATCGTGAATGTAGCTTATCAAAAGTCGAAAATCGACGGTACCAGCATTTTTTGTAGGAAATAGCCGTGAACAAGTGCTAACATGCTCCTGAAGACGGAACGAAAACGAAATCGAGGCCAAATTCTTGGAATCGCGACGGAGGTCGACGACTCCGATCGGCCTCAAAATTTGACATTATCGGTTTCAAGAGGTCTAGATTCTAAAACCGACATTTCCGTCCGCCGTCCGGGCCGTTTTGGGCAGTAGGTAGGAATTTTGTTTAAAATCTGAAATTTTGACAAAATACTAAGTAGGTACCAAGTCTTGGTTTACCATCCCCCCCCCCCCCCCGCAAGGTTTTCAGCCCGAGCGCCCAAACCCGTAGGGCGCTATGGGGCTACGGGGGGCGTTTTTTTTTTTTTTTTTTTTTGAAGGGTTTTGGCTATGGGATCGTGTTAGGTGTCGTTTTCGAAGTATTTTTGGACGTAGAATCCATTTTTGGGGTCCCGGAACGATCCGATTTCACTGTGGCGATCTACAGGGCTTTCATGGGGCTACAAATGGGATTTTTGAAGTACCCCAGGATGTCAAATATTTTTCAAAAAAAAAAGTTTTGAAAAAAAAAATTCCAAAAAATAATTCTTCCATAATTTTTTTCTCGTTGTCACAGAATCAAATTATGGCACAAGTAACCTACATCAAAGAATAATAAACCCTTGTGTAAAATTGGCAGCGTTTTTTCATACTGAACAGTGTAAACAGTGTTAACGCCAATAAACATGTTTGGTACCTAACTTTTTAATCGTTGAATCCATACAATTATGGATGTAATTTTCATCTTTTTTATGGTCCTTGTTTAATAATGCCCAAAACTGCATTTTTTTTCCCCGAACCCCGTCCTTCTCTGGAAATCCACTTGAATCACCAGTTTAACGTTGAATCTCGGCTTTAAATTCCGTGGACCCCTAAAGAAACCGGTCCTGAATAATAATAAACCAAGATCTTTGTTTTAAAAAAACGTAATTTTGAAATTCAGCACCTTAAAAATATCTTCAGTGAGTTAATTATTTTCCCAACGAACGACTTCTTTTGTAATCTTGCGTGGGTTTTTCTTAATAGACCCCATTCTTATTCACTGCTTTCAGGATTTCATTTTAATTTATTACCTTCCGTTGAAATGTTGATTAACTGCGAACTTTAAAGTTGACTCCGGAACTGAAAGAGATAACCTTCTGAATCAGCCGACGCGCCTTTTTAAAGGAAATGATACCGCACTCTCGGCACCGGTCCTTGTTAAGCCTTCCACAAAAAGTAAAGAGCTCATGTATTTTTGAAAAGCTCGGTGGGGAAGGGCGGAGCTCACCTTTGGCATGTAAATAATAGAATATTAGGTCTCCTTTATTTCGTAGGGGGTTTCAACTCTACTCCGGTGAGATATTCGGAAAAGGGCGACCGTGAAGGATTGTTGGAAAGGAGTGCCAACTATTCCCTGAGACGCGCCTAATGAATGTTTGAAGTGAGCCCCCGTTGAGAGGTTGTCGGATGCTGGTGCTGAGGGTGGTACCACGCTTTTGGGGCGAGAGAATGGTGAGAATGGAATAGTTACCGTCACCCGGCCGTTATCGATTAACCGCTTCCTTCAGTTGAATGATGAACGCCTTTCCGTCTTGACGATTTTCAAGGTTACCCCATCTTGACGACTTTCAAGTCTCGGACTTCTCTGTTTTCCGCATTTGTCTTCTCTCCCTCACTTATGTCTTTCTCTCTTTTATTTCTTCCTCTTTATTTTATTGTCTTCCTCCTTATTTTCTTCTTCGCTTGCTTTCTTTCTTCTGTATTATTTCTTTTTGCTTTGCTGTTTATCCCCCCGTATCCCACTTGTCATCCTTCCTCGTGTTCTAGTTCCAGTACAGTAGACTAGGGGGCCACCCACTGATGGCTGAAGCCAGCCAACCGCCGACCTCTCCTGCCTGGCCTCAGACCCCTTCCTCGTGTTGTAGTTCCAATATAGTAGACTAGTGGGCCACCCCCTGCTGACTAAAGACAGCCAACCCCCGACCTCTCTCACCTGGCCTCAGACCCCTTCTTCGTGTTGTAGTTCCAATTGAGTTGACTCGGAGGGCCACCCACTGCTGGCTAAAGACAGCCAACCCCCGACCTCTCTCACCTGGCCTCAGACCCCTTCTTCGTGTTGTAGTTCCAATTGAGTTGACTCGGAGGGCCACCCACTGCTGGCTAAAGACAGCCAACCCCCGACCTCTCTCACCTGGCCTCATATCCCTTTCTCGTGTTGCAGTTTCAATAGAGTTGAGTATGTGGTCCCGGAACGAGCCGATTTCACTGATGCGATCTATAGGGCTACAACATGGGGCTACAAATGGGATTTTTGAAGGATCCCAGGAGGTCAAATATTTTTCAAGAGAAAACGAACAAATTTTGAAAAAAAAAATTTTTTGAAGAAAAATGCATATTAAGAACTAAAGAAAAAATTATTCGGGGTTTCACAGGAAAAAATACCTGAAAATTTAGCTGTAGGAACTCTTTCGATATTTCTTCTGACTGAATTTTTATATTTAGTAGCGCGCTATGGTGAGACCATAAAACCTCCCAAGAGGTCTGCTGCATCTCTTTTCTCCCCTAGCCTAATTTAAATTCGTTCATCCAATGAATTTTCCTCGACTTGTTCAGTAACAGTTACCAATAGTTAATAGTATTAAATACTATTAACTACTATTAACTATCCACAGAAAATTTTTCTGTGGATTTACTAGCATTCTTGAAGAGTTTTTGAGGCCACCCCTTAGATTCCTCACTCCTGGTTCTTGAAGAAAAAAAAAAAAATTTCTGCCATTCAACCATTTCGAGTAGCTTGACTGGAAGAAACGATTGAGATCGATGGCATCTATCCCAAAACCTTTAGAATATTTTCAAAATAATTGGTCATTTTCACTTTGAACTTCGAGCAGGTTTGGGGTGTCAACTGGCTATGTATGCATTTATTGAGGTTTTCAAAATTAAACCTTGCATCTTTTAAGATTTTGAAAAATTTAATGCTCTTCCCTCAATAGAAATTTTCAGACCTGAAAACAAAAGAAAATCAAATTTCCTGGAGTTGCAAATAGTTGCAGCTGAAATTAACAAAAATATATTCTGTTTAACTAGTAGTTTACGAATATATAGCCGGTTCCAGGTTCTACTAAGTTCCGTAGAATTCCTAGCATTTTAAAAATTGATTTTTGTACTTGACTCTAGTTTTAATGTGCAAAAGTACTCCGATTTTCATCAGTATTAGCCAAATAGTGTGTTAGTGTTTTTTTTTTTTTTACCTTCACTTGGCACATCCAAATCACAAGAAATTAGGAGAAAAAAAATCAGTATTCACCAGACGGGGTTTATTGAGAGACTAAGCTCAGATGCATTACGCGGCAATTAGCTTCCGTCTGGGGCCCTCGTCCACGAATAAAGAACAAAATCTCCATTCAACAATTAGGTATATCAAGTTCTCTCTGGTCCTGTTTAGTCCTCAGGGACCCTCCCCCTCATGATCTGACGACCTACCTATCAATTAAAACTGAGGACCTTAGATTTTGGACTTTTGACTCGCCAGATAAGCGATTTGGTCCAATGTGCGACGGGTTAAGTACCCCGACTCAACCCAGCACATTAAGGCGACCTCAAGATTACGCCATGCCTACCTGGAACCAGCTGAAGCAAATATAAACATTCCGCCAATCATCTGTGTCAAGCATGGTGGATCACCTATTCAAAATTGTGGGCTGAGTAACCGATTATGGAGACAGAACAACGCTTGGTGTTTGGTTGAAACAATTTTATGGTCTCATATTTTTGCCACCCACCAAAGTTTCAAAAGAATTCGAAAACTTGAAAAGTGTAAAACCAAAAGCGTCCGCAGGAGTCACCAAGTTTTTGAGGTATTTACAAAAGAATTATATGAACCCACTCGCAAAATACCCACCAGAATTATGGGCTGAATTGAGTTCAAACCTCAACAAAAACTCTAATTGCTGTGAATCCTTCCACCGCCAATTGGATGAATCTTTTTCCAAGTCACATCCGGACATTTACACTTTTACCGACACCTTGTTGAAGTTTGTGAACCATGGTTAATGTGCACATTTACATCAAATTTAATAGTAGACATTCACCCCATAGAATAAGGTAACCGCACTGCCGCCAGAAAATAGGCACTCCAAAATCAAATAACTGCCTACCAAAATAAGGAAATTACTACATCGGAACTAGTCAGTAATGTGTCTTCATATAATGCTGAGACTGTGAGCAACTACATATATGAACATTTTGAATACATCATTGTGCAGAACACGTTTGGGCTGAATCTTGTGGGACTTCTGGATGGTGGAATCGCAGGAGTCGAACTATAGGTTCTGAATAGTGGAATTGAGGTAGGTAGCAGGCGCGACTGGTGATGGCAGAACAAGGGGGTGCAGTCACGGATTCGTGATAATATTTTATGAAAATATTATTGCACCCAACACAGATAAAAAGTACCTACTATCAAGATTTGCTATAGTTCATTATTTATTTGTTTGTTTTAAAATTCCAATTAACTATTACCAGTTTCCTTTCATTTCCTGGGTACACGCTGCAAACCTGGTAAAGGTGAGGTTGGCCGTCCCATGTCGTGAATGTCACACTTATCACTCACGCCTAAACGGGAAAACTCCCTCAAGATGAAATCAATAGAGTTATCCAACAAACGCTTTATGAAATGAACAATGAAACGAACGAATAAAAAACTTATAAATGAGACAAACGCAGATCACCGAGTTCAGAAAACACTTCCCAGAAAACATGGAAGCACACTAAACCCCTGATGCCATCCCCTCAGAAGCTGCTTCTGGTAAAAAATACATTTGTGGGAAAACTGAAAAAATCAGAAACCTTGGTCGATTGAAATTTTATGATTTCATACCGTACAAAGTAATATAGCAACACCAAAAAGTTTTCAAAATATTTCAAAAGTAAGTCCCTATTTTTTCCATGATTTGAGACAGATTAGATCCTGAAAAAGTCCCTCATTACAAACGAAAATTCCCTGCCCATGAACGAAGACTGCCAACACTGATTGTGGAGGTGATTTAACATCTGGTGAATGGTGAGAAGGAAGGGTGTGCGCAGTGCCCAGAACTGCCCCACATTTCGACATTTCTGGCTTCACACTTAGTTCGTTGTTCCATAAGGTCCATGCAAAAAAATCCTCTCAAGAAGGGCAGTGCTCCCGTTATCATTGCACTATCAACACAGGCTTTTCAGACGTTCCGCGAACTATGTAAGGTCTACAAGAACTTACGTAGATTTTTGAGCCGAGTTTTAATTCATTTTTAGGTAGGTAACTAATTAGGTAGGTAATACGTAGCCCCCCCTCTCGCCCTTCTGCATCGAGGGGGTGCGATGCTGCCTCCCTCACGAGTCGCGCCTGGTAGGTAGTAGGCTTTGGGTGGCGGAATCTTGAGGTAGGCAGCAGGCTACGGGTGGCGGAATCTTGAGATAGCGTTAAGCTGCACCTCGAAGGACTTGGCGGAATCTTAAGCCGCCCGACACAGAATTAAATTTCTGCACAGATAACCTATATCAATGAATAACAAACCCAAGTCTAAAATTTGCAGCGTTTTTATCCTGGATTGTTATCGTTGTTAGCAGTTTTGTCATTGTTATTGTCGCCATTGGTTTTGTGGTTATTTTATTGTTGGTGATTTGTTTGGTTTTGTCTTCTCGAAAAGATCACTCGCTGACTTTGACCGCCTCACGTAATCGGTGGCCGAAGACTTCATCTTAGGGTCGTACACAACTAGACGTTCCAGAAGATAGGAAGAGTTACCGCCCGAGGGTTTTCCCAGCTAACGCACTGAAGCTATACGACCCTCCAAGTTGTTCAACTTCTTGACAGATTTATGCATGACACTACTTGGAGATCGTATACGGCCCGATCCACTTCGTACCCCGCTGGAGATTCTCGTACGTCCGTGATTTGTTTGATCCTCGCCTTATAAAGGCGAAGCTCCCGTCGACAGGGGAAATAATAGATAGCTGGGGAGGGATTGGACGTAAGACGTGGGTTCCTGATTTGTGACAGCGTATCCTACCCCGAGAATAAAAGGGGCACGATTCAAAATATTGTTACTTTTTAACGCCTGTGAGGTCAAATGGCTGTTTTTGACATTTTTTCTGAAAGAACTTCATAATTTGTTGCAGTAGTAGTGAGTTTCAAAATCGAAAATTTCCAGGAAAATTTCGAAATTCTCTTTTTTGAATTAGTGTGGGGAATGGGTATCTCGCGGAGGGGGGAGGACGGACTCTCTCATTGGTAGTTCGTCGGCTGGGACAGGCCACCATGGTGTTATGTTGCAACATAACAAAAGCAAAAAGAAGAAAAAAAGATAATATTAGGCATTTTGAATTCAGCCAGCTCCTCTTTAAAGCTAATACGCTAAAAAAGAATTTATAATTTTTTCGGTTTTGTTATGTTGGTGGTCTAACATTGGCCCAGAAAACTGGCCACTTTCACCACCCGAGCATGGAGGGAATAGAGAGGAGAGCTCAATCTGTGTTAAACGGCGTTCCGAAAACGCCAACCCAGTGGTGGAACGGGGGGGGGGGGGATTGCGACTGCAGCGCGACCCCTACGAGATGTAGTGAACTTTGAAGGTGGTAAGTTACCAAAACTGAACCAGAAGATGGCGCCCTGCGAATTCTGCCTAGACCTGTCGTTTCCATTCACAGTGTACCTACTCAACTACACAATCGTTATTCAGAGATGATTCCTTCAATTTTTCCTTTAATTTATTTGTAGTAGCACAACAGTGGAAGATAAATCCGTTTAGTGAGGAATTTGGGGCTTTCCTTCGTAAGAAGGGCTAGTGGCTCACTCTAGTTGGATTTGAAGGTACTATGTGTAGTTCACTACATTCCGAAGGGATAGCGCCACCGTCGACTATGGCACATTAATTCCTATTTAGTGAGCTCTCCTCTCTATTCCTCCATGCCACCCGAGTTAACGAAAGTTTAGCAACGAGGCACTGAGAGGAGGTGTTTTGGAGGATTTAGAGGTCGAGTGGGGTGTCATTTTTGAAGCATTTTTTTTTTTTTTTTTTTAACGTATACTCCATTTTTTAGAGTCCCAGAACCATCTGACCTCACCGTGGGGTTCTGTAAGGCTATAAAGGTTGGTTTTGATGAACGTCCGGAGGTCGAATGAGGTGTCGTTCTTTATATAATTTCGGACGAAGAATCACATCCCATCACACAGTGAGGATGTATGAAGCTCCAAATGGGGCTTTTGGAGGACTTGGGGCAGGAGGTCGAAGGAGGTTTCAAAGTAAAGTAAGTGGAGTAATTTTCGAGGTAAAGTAAATAAAGTTTCCATGGAATAAGGAAGTTTACTATTTCTTCCATGTAAAGTTTCAATAGTAAGGTTTTATTTAGGTAATTCGATAGTTTTTGGTATTCAGATAGTTTTTATTTCGAGATTTCAATTAGTTAGTTTCGATAGATCAGTAGATTTATGGATGGATAGAATCTATCTGATAGATTGTGGATAGTTTGATAGTTTCAATAGCGAGTGCGATATTTCTGGTGAGTCTCAACTGTATATTTTGATAGGTAGATCAATAGTTAGATAGTTTTGATAGACAGATAGAGAGATCTATAGATTGCCGAATAGTTGGATAGTATAGTTTTGAAAGCTCAATAGTTTTCAGATAGTGAGTTGCAATTGTATGTTTCGGTAAATGGATAGATCGAGAGTTTTGCTAGATACATAGATAGACAGACCTACAGATTGATGGATAGATACCTAGATAGATTGGATCGATATTTTAATAGGTTAATAAATAGAGCTATAAATTGATGGATAGATAGATAGTTTGATAGTTTTTGATAAGTGAGTTTCAATTCAACAAGTGGCTCCGTGGTTAGAGCGTTGGATCACTGAGTCAATGGTTGCTGGTTTGATCCCTGCAGCCGCTGAATATCTTCCTTATACTGATAACCACCTCTCGGAAGGCAATGGCAAACCACCGAAAGTATCGTGCCTAGGAAAACCTCTCACATTTGCCGGTCGGAGCCGGCGTTAATCAGTAGGCCCCCACTACTTCTGTAAACACTGTACAACACGCTCAACAGAAGTTAGTAGCGAGAGGTTGCCAACGCTTGTTACGAGTATGGCACACAGAGAAGAAGAGTTTCAATTGTATGTTTCGATAGATAGACAGTTAAGTAGTTTTTGATAGATAGATAGATTGATGGATAGTCTGAGAGATAGATAGTTCGATAATTTTGATAGCTCCATTGTTTTCGATAAGTGAGTTTCAATTGTATGTTTTGATAGATAGTTAGATATTTCGATGGATACATAGATCTATAGATTGATGTATAGTGGATAGATAGTTCGATAGTTTCAATAGCTCAAAGTTTTCGATAATTAAGTTTCAAATGTAATTTTTGATAGATATACCTACCTATAGGTAGGTATATCAGTAGATTACCATTATTATGCGAAATTTGCAGCTTTTGGTTCCAACACCGATGTATTTGTGAAGAGGGTCGAAAATTTTGATCGCCCTCAAAATGGGCCATTATATTGACAAAATGCTCGGTTCACCATCTGGTTTTGCCCGCAAGGTTGGACGAATAATCCATTTTTTGGGGTCGTAAATCAGATGACAGAATTACATTTTGCACAATGATCCTGTATCAAAGAATAATAAACCCTTGTGTAATACGTGCAGCGTTTTCTCTCATCCAAACGGCTCGTAAGCTGCGAGTTTGTAGTGCCAGCTTCCGCGACAGACGCGGAAATTAATTGTGTTTGCCAGTTTGACGGTCCTCATCGAACTTGAGGTTGCGGCCTGAGGTGATAATTGATACGGTTTGGGAGGTCTTGAAGGAGCCTTCGATGTGCTGAGCTCGGAATCCGTTTGCGGGAGCGATGACACGACTTGTAATTGGATTAGCCCATTCAAAACCGGCTTTCCTCCCCGTCCATCGGTTTGAAATACCATAGAAACATCCCCCAAGTTAGTTCGATATCCGCATTATCTGACCTGATTGCCTTCGACAATAGAATGAATTATCGACCCGTTCTGTCTGCTACGCCGCTTCCAAACAGACTCCTGGGTTTCTACCTTAGACTATGAACATCACCTTGTTGGGCAGGTACTATTTATAGCGGTATTATACAATGTATAATACCGCTATAAATAGTATACAATGTCATTGTAAATAAACAGTGTCCAATTCATCTTTATAACAGTATCTAAGATTTTTATGAAGCGACTGCTTGTTTTGGTCACTTTTTGAACACTTTTTTCCTTTTCGAAATTCAGAATGACCGTTTTTTTCGAAATGCGATTTAAAATTTGGATTCAGCGTGAAAAAAATCTATGAAAAGTCAGCTCAGAAAAATATAAGAAATTAGATCAATGGATGGGTCTTCATTAGGGCTCGGATTGATATGCTCGATAAAATCCCCCGCTCTGGGGCTAAAATGGGGCTACGGGAGGGTTTTTTTAAGGCTTTTGGCTATGGGATCGAGATAGGTGTCGTTTTCGAAGTATTTTTGGACGTAGAATCCATTTTTGGGATCCCGGAACGATCCAATTTCACTGTTGCGATCTCTCTTTCATGGAGCTACAAATGGGATTTTTGAAGGATCCCAGCAGGTCAAATATTTTTCAAGTAAAAAAACTAAAAGTTTTGAAAAAAAAATATTAAAAAAAATTTTTTAAATAAAAATCTAAAAAAAAATTTCTAAATCTTTCTTATTGACACAGAAATTTATGCACAACTAACCTAGGTATATCAAAGAATAATAAACCCTAATGTAAAATTTGCAGCGTTTTAAGTAGGTAATTGTGGGCGTAGACTCTACTTATCACGGGCCTCAAACTCTTCCGTGAGGCTCTGGGGAGCTAAAAAACGGCCACATGAGGGGTTTCTGAATGTCTTTGGTCGAGTGGGGTGAGATTTTCGAAGTAGGTATGTTTGGTTGTAGAGACCGTATAGTCGCACGAGGTGGATGTGTGGGGCTTCTATAGCGCTACATTGAGTGCTTAGAGAAAATTAACATCGACTATATTTAGGAAAAATGATATCTATGTGCAGGCGCTTGGTAAGTGAATTAGTTGACACCTTCTATTTAAAACAAAAAAACACTTCAAGCTAGAATGCATTTTGCACATTTCTTCAGTTACATTATCGCTGACTATCAACGATAAAAAAAAAAAACAAAAAAAAAAACAAAAGGCTTGCAAGACGAGAAATTGGCTGGAGCACCGAGGTGAGAGGCTTTGGGCGTTTCTGGCCCTCCTCGCCATCCTGGCCCTCCTGGCCCTCCACCCCTTCTTACGGATGTCCCCCCGCTTGTTCATTTCTTTCGAATTCTAGGCTCATCCTCAGGCCCGTGGTAAATTTACCTTTTATATCTGTATAAATTTAATTATTAAAATAATTAGTCGTTTAAATTTTCATGCTAAGTGTTGAATTATCAAGATTAGGTACTCGGAAAACGAGTCTTCATTGGGTCCCCACGGTGAAATGGAGGCTTTTGGGACCCCCAAAAAAGGATATTACGTCCAAAAATACTTCAAAAACCACAACTAACTCGATCTCACAGAATAAAACCTTTAAAAAACCCTCCTAAGTATAGACCCTTTTTAGTTCCGTAGAGCCCCACAGGTTTGGGCGATCACGCTAAAAACCAGCTCAACTAGATAGTGGACCGAGTATTTCGTCAAAAATCATATTTTTAAATAAATTTCTACTTCCCAAAACAAGAATACCAAAAAAGGATCACACAACGCTCACACACAAAACGCTCGCTGAGGGAGAAGGGATCAAGCGGTAGGCGATGGCGAGGAGGGCCAGAAACGACCGAAGCCCCTCGTCTCAGTGCTGAGGCCAGACGCTCCTGCTCGCATGCCATCAACGTGAGATCTTCCAGATTGTTGTCAATCAGAGTTAGCCTCAGCCTTGTTTTGATGATTTTCAATTTGGGAAAAACTCCTCTCGCTCTCGACTAGGGTTGTAGAAAGTATTAGCAAAACTTTGTAAAATCAAAAATAAACTTGCATACCTGGCCTCGCCCGATCGCCCGACCTGCCTATCCGCCCCAAACTTAGGGTACAGATTCTGGGGAAATTTGATCAAAAATAAACTGTTTCGACGAAAACCACTAGAATATGCATTTATATGCGTTTATTCCGAAGAGCAGCGGTTTTATGCATTTATATGCTCGATACATTTAAGTTCTGCTGGTCCCAGACAGGTGAAAATACAACCAAAAGGCTTTTTTTCAATGTTTACTAGACAGGGAAAAAATATGCTAATATGCTCGAATCCGAGCCCTAGTCATCATTTAAGCCTCGAACTATAATATTGTGTGCATATTATGCACACAAATTAATCAAAATATGCACTCTTGACGGGCAAAATATGCTCCCCACGCGAAAATATATAATGTAAAATATTTGTAAAGGAACTAGATTTTACTTAAAGACTTGAGTCTTCAAATTAGTCTTATTTATAGACTTAGTCTATAAATTATGTTCCAATTTACACACCTTTGGGTTTATTATTCTTGGAGTCCACCGTCCGAGCCGTTTTGGGCTGTTGGACTTTTTTTAATATGAAATTTTAACAAAATACTCGGTTTACCATCTAGTTGGGCCCGCAAGGTTTTCAGCCCGATCGCCCTAACCCGTGGGGCGCTATGGGGCTGAAATGGGGCTACGGAAGGGTTTGTTTATGGTTGTCGAGTATGATATCGAGCGAGGTGTCGTTTTCGAAGTATTTCTGGACGTAGAATCCATTTTCGAGGTTCCCAGAACGATTCGATTTCACCGGGGGATCTATTGTGTGTCTGTCTGGCGTGTCTTCGACCTTATAGGGACCGATAGCTCTTCAGATCTATGAGATCTGTTGACAGGGGGGAGACGTTTGTTGTTTCCCACTATTTCGGAAGTAATTTTGGATATTTGCAGGGAGTTCTGGAAGGAAAAGCCGGGTGCTTATTAATATTTTTTACTCGAGCTTTCGGGGAATGCTTGTCCCCTTCTTCAGGATCTATAAGTGTGATATCAGATTAATAATACAATCTTCGTCGTTAGTACCGAGCTTAGGAACAGGTGAAGCTTTGGAGTAGGGAGCAGTCTTTATCTTTCAATAGGCTATGTGGTACATCTTGAGCTGGTAACTTTGGTGCCGGTATGCTCATAATTTGAGTATTAATGTAAACAATAAACACGTTCTAATTTTAAAAATTTTTAATATTATTAATCTGATACCACACTTATAGATCCTGAAGAAGGGGACAAGCATTCCCCGAAAGCTCGAGTAAAAAATATTAATAAGCATCCGGCTTTTCCTTCCTGAACACCCCGCAGACATACAATCCGGCTACCTAGAAACAAAATTTTGGATATTTAGGACACATTCATTGATTTCTGTTTTACTTTAGTACAGAAGAGTGGTGATGAGTGGTGAGTAGTGGTGATGTTTACATCAGAAGTATTTGCTATTCACGGCTATATGATAAATAATGAGTCGGCGTTTCCACTGTCCACTGTACCCTACCCCATCACTTGACGTATTATTTAAATGGGCGAGCGAAGCGACCCCCCCCCACTGTCTGAGAAAGTGGTCGGTCGAGTGAAGCGAGGTCCCCCGGTAGTGCTAGTATAGAACAACTGTGCAAAAAATATTCAGTCAATAAAAAAAAATCCTCGTACAATGTTGGGACAGATTTGAGACCCCCAAAAATGGATTATGCGTCCAATATTACTCGGCTAACGACACCTTATTTGATCTCCTGAAACTTCTAGTAGCCCCATAGATCAACTCAGTGAATTTGGATCGTTCTAGGACCCCCGAAAATACTTCTAAAACGACACCTAACTCGAATCCCTACAAAAAAACCCTCCCGTGACCCCTTTTTAGCCCCACAGAGCCCCACGGGTTCGGATGATCCGGCTGAAAACCTTGCGGGCACAACTAGATGGTAAACCAAGCATTTTGTCAAAATTTCAGATTAAAAAAAAATTCCTACTGCCAAAAACGGCTCGGACGGCGGACGGAAATTTCGTTTTTGTAATCTACACAGCTTGAAAACGTACACTGTCAAATTTTGAGGCCCATCAAAATTTTCGACCCTTATGGCGACCTCAAATCGATCCTTTAACACATGTGGGGCTTTCAAGAGGGTACACGTGTGGGTTTTGAGCCAGTGTGTCGAGTGTGGTGTCGTTTTCGAACGTAAACCCAATCAATGGGAGTCTCTGGCCCGTCTAATCACACCTTCGCACTCTGATACTCTCGTGTGAGGCTACAAGTGGGGTTTATCCGAGGATTTTAAACGAAGAGCCGAGCGAGTCGTCCTTTTCTTCGTAATTTTGAACGTAAAATATGTCTCAACCCATTTTCACATTTTTGCCGGTTTATTTGTTCCATTTTCCACAAATTCACCCAACACTCTCCTAAAGCATAATTTCGGTTCAATAATTGTCAGCATCGTCAACGACAAAATTGTCAAGTGCAACTTCCAGCCCATTCGAAATTTTGAATTCCACGTCCATTTGAACGCCGCAACGCCAATTAGAGTAATTCTACCAACGATATTATCAGAAAATTGTTTTTACAGCACTTACAAACAGGATGATATTTCAATAATTTATCAAATTTCCTTAATTGTCATTTTAATGAAATTTAATTTTGTGATTTTTTGGAAGCAAATAATGATGAATTTAATTATTCGCAATTTTTAAACTTTTAAATTTTAAAAAACTGCAAAACGTTATTTGCAGATTTATAAATAATTTTATTTTTATTTTTCAAAATTGATATGTTCAACTTAAAATTTTATTTAATTTGGGTTGGGTTCAATTTAAGAGCCTGAGAAGTTCGAGGTAAGTGTTGTTACTTCTCGGGCCGGAGGAGTGAAAACTCCTCGGACTGGAGTTATATCGGGAGAATAAACCGGCCAATAAAGGGAAAGAGAGAGTGAATAGTGTTTGTCGGATGGGTGGGGGGGGGGGGGGGGGATAGGGAGACAAAAGTGAACAGGTTCCCGGCTCGGTGGAATTCTAACCTAACTGAGCACGCAGAAAATTCACTATGAAAAAAAGTAAGAAAAACAATCTTGGCGGCGGGGGGAATGAATTGGGGGTGTTGTGAGGAGGGGGAGTGGGTGAATTGAGTGAATTGGAAGGTGATTTACCTTGAAATGCGGCTTCGAACTGAGTTTTGTCCAAGTCGTTGGTCGTCGAAGAGGCGAAAGTGACGAGAAGAAGGTGAAAGACGAAGGTTGACGTGGTGAACATATTTGCGGGAGAAAGTGAATTTTTTTTAACCGCACGGAAGGTGAATAACACGGGGGTGAACAACACGGGAGTTTTCAACACATGTTAGACCGCGGCGAACAGCGTACTACCCTTGTTGGCCTTCGCACTCCGACTAGCTGCGTTGTCAACCCTCCCGGCCCGAAGGAATCGGTTTGAGGGGGCGGCGAAGCGTCGGGGGCGGTTCGGGGGTTGATTTCAAGTATTGAACCTCCCCCGGGTGGACGGAGGGGTGGGAAGGGGGGTAGGGTTGACGGGAAGGCCGACAGGATCCGCCACGATCGCCGCCCCAACCTCCCCCGCCGCCCCTAAACTAACCCCCCTGTTTCCGTTCGGAGGCAGTTAAGTCTCTCTCCCCTTCCTTCCTATCAGATATCCCGCTAAAACTTGAAACCGCACGCATCCCGCATCCCGCACGCACACTAAGTTCCATTTCTAATCGAAGTCCTCCTTCACTCTTACAGACCCCCCCTCACACTAAATTCACCCACTAAATGCTGGTATACCGACTTTTCACTGAATACTTACACGCTAGTGTAGTTCAATCATGAAGAGTTGAATTGATAGGGATTGTTAAAAACGACACCTCACTCGACCCTCTGGCCCAAAGCCCTACAAAAAACCCACGTCTACCCCCTTAGAAGCCCCACATGTGTGAAAGGATCGATCTGAGGTCACCATAAATCGACTTCGCGTCCGAATTTACTTCGAAAACTACATCTTAAACGACCCTCTGGACGAAAACCCTTCAAAAACTCACGTCTACCCTCATAGAAGACCCACATGTGTGATAGGATCGATCTGAGGTCACCATAAATCGATTTTACGTCTGAAATTACTTCGAAAATGCCCCCACACTCGAACCTCTGAACCAAAACCCTTCAAAAACCCCACGTGTACCCTTTAGATGCCCCAAATGTGAGATAGGATCGATCTGAGGTCACTATAAATCGACTTTGCGTCCGAAATTACTTCGAAAACGACATCTTATACGACCTTCTGAACGAAAACCCTTCAAAACCCCATGTCTAGTAGACATTGTCTACCCCCTTAGAAGCCCCACATGTGTGATAGGATCGATCTGAGGTCACAATAAATCGATTTTAGCTCTGAAATTACTTCGAAAATGACCCCACACGCGAACATCTGAACCAAAACCCTTCAAAAAACCCACGTGTACCCCTTAGGAGCCCCACATGTGTGATAGGATCGATCTGAGGTCACCATAAATCGATTTTAGCTCTGAAATTACTTCGAAAATGACCCCACACGCGAACATCTGAACCAAAACCCTTCAAAAAACCCACGTGTACCCCTTAGGAGCCCCACATGTATGATAGGATCGATCTGAGGTCACCATAAATCGATTTTAGATCTGAAATTACTTCGAAAACGACCCCACACTCGAACCAAAACCCTTCAAAAACCCCACGTGTACCCCTTAGGAGCCACATGTGTGATAGGATCGATCTGAGGTCACCATAAATCGATTTTAGATCTGAAATTACTTCGAAAACGACCTCACACTCGAACCTCTGAACCAAAACCCTTCAAAAACACCACGTTTACCCTTTAGAAGCCCCACATGAGAGATAGGATCGATCTGAGGTCCTACAACCTAAAAGAGCATAATTAGAATTTGAAGATCAACCACACAATATTAATCCATATAAACTTACACCAGTAGGTACAACATAAAAAAAAAAAATAACAATCCATAATTAAATAAATAAATGTTAATAAAATATGGGAAAACTAATCAAAGCAATAAAGATAATAGTAACATAAAAATAGATTATTATATTTCTCCTCTCCATAAATCGACTTTGCGTCTCAAATTACTTCGAAAACGACACCTCATTCGACCCTCTGAACCAAAACCCTTCAAAAACCCCACACGTGTGATAGGATCGATCTAAGATCACCTTAAATCGACTTTGCGTCCGAAATTACTTCGGAAACGACACCTCACTCGACACACTAACCCAAAACCCTTCAAAAAAACCACGTGAACCGTCTTAGAAGCCCCACATGTGTGATAGGATAGATCTGAGGGCACCATAAATCGATTCTACGCCCTGAAATTACTACTAAAACGACATCACACTCAACCCTCATGGTCAATACCCTTCAAAAGTCTTTCGCCTCCAGTCAAATTTTTCCCCTTTTCCCCACACCAAAAAAGCTAGTCCTAATTCACTTATTCGACCACTAGGCACTGATAACAGTCGTGGGAAGCGCCCACTACACAACTTGCCGATTCATCGATGTTGTGTCGGTGTAATTACCTCCCACGCCAAAACTGTGTTCATTACAATGTAACCCTTCGAGACAGATTTCAACCAGATGACGCGAAATTATTTCAATGAACGGAGGAGAGGAAAGAAAAAAAAAAAACAAAACGCGACGTAATTGAGATAAAATTTTATACAACCGCAACGAATTAAAGACACTTCAAAACGTAAAAGTTTCTCTCGCTCCCAATTAGAATGTTAATACAGGAATCTTCATCTGACATTTATTGCATCATAAAGCGTAGTCCTGACAGTAATCGGAATCATTCTGGCAGTGAAAGAGAAATAAAATAAAAAGTCAAAACAGAACAAACAGAAGTCATCTTTCTAAGACTGAGCGATAATAAAACTTCATGGCTTAGCCGTTAACATTGTTTGACTCCAAAATTATATAATTACCGTAATGAGTAATGTAACAAAAACTGAAACTGGACAACTCGACAAAACGCCACGACGGTGGCTCCGAATCAAACAAGTGGATTTTTGTTGAGGTGACCAGTTTCAGTTTTTGTTATGTAGTTTCTTTTTCATTGCGGAGTACTGTTGGAGCATTTGGTGTTGCATTCTTTTAATAAGCCGAGTCACTAGGACTTTCTTTGTGTTCATTTCCATCGTCAAGAGCTGCTGGAGCATTGGCTGATTCTTTCTTCCCATCGACTGGGTCACTTGGCATGCATTCGTTTCCATTGTGAAGTAGTGCTGGAGCATTGGCTGTTTCATTCTTTCCATCGACTGGGTCACTTGGCTTGCATTCATTTCCATTGTGAAGTAGTGCTGGAGCATCACCTGGGTCATTGTTTTCTTGAAGTTGTGGTTGGTCTTTGTGCTCCATGCTATTCTGCAGTACTTTGGGATCATTAGCAGCTTCAAGCTTTTCATGACCTCTTGGCTGGTCTTTGCACTCCATGCTATTCTGCAGTACTTTGGGATCATTGGCAGCTTCATGCTTTTCGTGACTTCTTGGCTGGTCTTTGCTCTCCATGCTATTCTGCAGTACGTTGGGAACACTGGCAGCTTCATGCTTTTCGTGAACCCTTGGCGGGTATTTTTGTTGTTGTGTTTGTGTTTGAGCACCAGCTGTTCTATTTTGACGACCACTATTCTGAGATCTTTTGCGTTTAAGCGGAGAATCATAACCGTTACCCACGTAAATCCGGTCGTTTGTCGAATGCGGCGACGATTCCTGGGATGAGGATTTCTCGGCGAGGATGCCACTCGACGCAGTGTGGTACACGGAGCTCGAGAAACTGGATCCACTCGAACCCAACCGGAGAACTCCCTGCGTGGGTGCGCGAGAAAGTGAAGGTGAAAAAGAGTTGTCTGATTTGGGACTGGCGGAGCTTGAAGACCTAATTGAAGGAGGTAGTTCTGACGATGAACCGAAACGAGGGTTTGAGCTTTGATCCAAAAACGAGCTGTTGCCGTTGTACAGTCGTCTGCGCAGTGGAGTGCTCGGAGTGCATTTGGGCGTCGAAGTACAGTTGGGTTTTGGGGTGAGCGACATCGAACGAGTCAAACATTTGGGTGGTGTAAGCGTCGATTTAGCCAGCACCGCATTCACTGCCTTGAAGAAGTTGTTCTTCAGAACATTGTCTCTCAGTCGTATCGAACTGGATGAATGTCTTCGGTTATGTTTGGCTTTGGGTTTTTCTCGCATCTGATTAAGGCTTCTTTGTTTCGAAATGCTTTCATGTGATAATGATTGTGTTTTGTACAAATTCCTCTTGCAGTGTTCCATTCGATGAACTCGGCAAGACAATTTTGATTCATCACAAGAGCACCAGGTGTGATCTACGCTGCGGTTTTGTTTGAACGTCCTGGAGTTTAGCTCGTCCATGATTTCTCGGTGAAGTGGTTTGTGATTGTGGTTTGTTATTTCGAAGCTCTGCGGATGTTGCTGGATTTCTGCTTGGGTCGTAGGGCTTTTTTCTTCTGAGTGTTTGTCACATGGATCTGCTGTCTGGTTGACGAAGTATTCCTTGCAGCGATCCAAAACCGCCTGTCGACGTTGAGGTGCGTACTGCTGACGAAAATAAGCCTGATTACATAAGTGCTCTTGAAGGAGGCGGTCCGCCTGAGGCCACGGGCTGCTGGCATGCTGATGGCTCGCCTTTGGTGTGGTCAGGTTCTGAAAACCAAATATGGACGTTAGCAATGTACAATATGCACCTTCACTCACACCTTATCCCACCTCACCTGAAACTGCTTGCTGAAGTTAATCCGTCTGACGCGACAGCGAAAGGCTGCGTATGATCCAATACCAGGAGTGCTGTGGATTTGAGATTGCGAGCTATGGTTATGTCGTGGGTTCGCTGGCGTCTTGGAGCGTACAATGTCCAAATAGTCGTCGTCAAGCCCGAGGCTATACTTCCGATAACTGATATCCGCACGCACCGTCGTCCGTAATGTACCAGCATCGCAATCGCCTGAAACATTGGAAATCACCAACCAGACATTATAAAAATAAGTTTTTCCATGTTATGCACACCGCCAAGGCGCCAAAAGGGAAATTATTTGTATTGGCTACTCGCGAAAAATATATAGTTGGCAACTTGGAAATTGCCGACCATTTAACGGTCGAAAAGATGAACAAGATTCAGTTCTGATATTTTCAAAAATGATCGTCTGTCGTATTTGGGTCACAAATACAATGTCCTAGGTTGCCCCCAAACTCGAGCATACTATTCCATAACTCTTAATAGTCCAGTCATCTGGTGACAAAAAAGGGGGTAGCTTATAGCTTAAAAAAATTCCAAACTTTCCGCAAATTTGGTGGGTTATTTCTACCCATCCAGTGGTGCTTTAACCAAAAATGCGGACAAATAATTGTCCTAATTATTAAATTTGTGTTAATTATTAACGTTGTGCTAACTTCAGGAGGGCCGAAAAACCGCAATTTTTGTCGGGCCTTTTTGCGGTTTTTCAGCTATTACTCGAAAACTAAGCGTTTTAGCGAGAAGACCACTCTATTACAAATTAAAGTAGACACAATTTCTGACAAAATGAGCTAGTCAAAATTAATTTTGAGATACATAGGCTCAATAATAGACAAAATTGCCCATAATGGCAAAAACTACCCAAAAACACAGGTTTAATGCTAATTACATACCTTGTTGATGATGTCCTGATTTGATTTTATTTTTTTTATTTTTTTTGGTTCATAATATGAACCAAAAAAAATAAAAAAAAAATAAAAAAAATAAATATATAACAATATATTATATTGTTCTGTTAGGGTACATCCTCCTCAACCCCCCCCCCCCCCACCCACCCACCCACCACCAAAATTTCGCAGATGAAAAGCAGAAACGCAAAACGCAAAGACAAAGTATTGACCCTAGCTTAGGTTACATCCTCTCTGAAAGTAGGTGAAAAGAACATTGTAGTCGACAGAACAATTCCTACTGCCCAAAACGGCTCGGACGGCGCACAATGGTGCAAAACGGCCATATTTTGGACAAAACCTCTGAAAACCCCGTACGCATAGTAACTAACGCATAGGAATTAGACGCTGATCACGAATATACCCCAGCTAGGGACCCGCTTACATATTAGCCTTATTTAAAAATAAAAAATAAATAAAAACGTTTTCAGTATATTTCCCAGTGTGGAAGCCTAGTAAGGATTCTCACGAAGTTTTAACACAAAGAAAAGTTGTGGAGCAATAAATTCTGCGTCGTTTGAACACTCAAAATTGAAAATTGCTACAAAAATAAGAGCGCAGAACATGATTTCGATCGAACACCCCTATGATTTCTTATGAACCCCCGTAACATTGATGAATTGAAAAGCGCTGCAAATTTTACACTTGAACGGGTTTATTATTCTTCGATACCTATGGTATAAGCCGAAAGTTTGTTTTTCTTCGCGACCGAGCGCCGCACAGTGGGGCAAAACCCCGATTTTCCGGCAAAAACTCTCAAACCCCGTATTCTTATTGGAAATTCAACGCTGATCACGGAAAATTCTACATCTTGGAACTAAAATCTTTCCCTCCATGTTTCCGGCCAAAAAGCTGCCGTAAACGCATTTTTTGTCATTTTCGTAGATATTGTATCACGCACTAATGATGGAGAGGACACCACTTCATCGGAAAAACGCTGCAAATTTTACACAAGGGTTTATTATTCTTTGATATACGTTACTTGTGCAGAAATTTAATTCTGTCAATGAAAAAATTTAAAAAATTTTTTTTTGGATTTTTTTGTTCAAAAATGTGTTTTTTCAAAAACTCTGTATTTTTTACTCGAAAAATATTTAATATCCTGGGATCCTTCAAAAATCCCATTTTTAGCCCCACGAATGCCCTAAACATCGCCCCAGTGAAATCGGATCGTTCCGGGACCCCAAAAAATGGATTCTACGTCCAAAAATACTTCGAAAACGACACCTAACTCGATCCCATAGCTAAAAGCCTTCAATAAACCCCTCCCATAGCCCCATTTTAGCCCCATAGCGCCCCACGGGTTTGGGCGATCGGACTGAAAACCTTGCGGGCACAACTAGATGGTAAACCAAGTATTTTGCCGAAATTTCAGATTTTTAAAAAAATTCCTACTGCCCAAAACGGCCTGGACGGCGGACGGCGGACGGACATTTCGGATTTAGAATGTAGACCTCTTGAAACGGATAATGTCAAATTTTGAGCCCGATCGGAGTCGTCGACCCCCGTCGCGAAAACATAGGTGTATTATTCCAAGAATAATAAACCAAAACGTGTCACTGGCAACGAGTACGCAAACGAACGCAGCTGAAATTTTCACAGGAGTTTCACTTTGATGCATAAAGTCGGAAAATTGCTGAGACGGACCGGAGGAAAGCGGAGGAATTTTTAAAAGCTTCAGAAACTATTGTATCGAACGATACATCGTTCAATTATAAAACTGGCATAATTGAAATGTCATTTCCCTGAGAAAAATGTACATAAAAAAAACGTTGTGGCGTTTAAATTGCACCCACATATATGGGAATCATGCCAAAAAAGCTCAAATTTTTTCAAATGTAAGTTCAGGCACACGTATAAAATTCAAGTCAGTGCTTTCAATCGGTCATTTACCGACATTTCGAAAAGCCCATGATTCACGTCTCTAAACAAGGTTGCAAAACCAGTCTTTTCGGAAAAGCTTATCAAGGCTTTTTTCTGCAACTATAAAAGAGTGGCAAATCATCGGAAATAGTTCGCAAAACGCGAGTTCACTTATTTGGGTTTTTGCCGCGTTTGCCCCACTGTGCGCCGGTGGACCCAAACCAGGCATCTTTGACGGGCTGTATCTCGGAAACAAAAAATCGGACAGAGCTCGGTTTGAGCTGAAAATGTAGCAAATTTAATCTACCTTAAAACTTCTATTGGTGATCTCTTCGTAAAACCCCATACTTATTGAGCTATTATCGAAACACACACACACAAAAAAAAAGTGCAAATAAATTGGGGTTTTTCCGCTTCCACACGTTTTTCATACTCGCAAATCTCGATTCTTACTCCCAGCAGAGGTCCTAACATCATATTAAAAAACGCTGCAAATTTTACACAAGGGTTTATTATTCTTTGATATAGGTTACTTGTGCAGAAATTAAATTCTGTCAATGAAAAAATTAAAAAAAAATTTTTTTTTTGGATTTTTATTTCAAAAAAATTTTTTTTTGGAGTTTTTTGTTCAAAAATGTGTTTTCTCAAAAATTCTCTATTTTTTACACAAAAAATATTTAACATCCTGGGATCCTTCAAAAATCCCATTTTTAGCCCCATGAACGCCCTAAAGATCGCCCCAGTGAAATCGGATCGTTCCGGGACCCCAAAAAATGGATTCTACGTCCAAAAATACTTCGAAAACGACACCTAACTCGATCCCATAGCTAAAAGCCTTCAAAAAACCCCTCCCGTAGCCCCATTATAGCCCCAGAGCGCCCCACGGGTTTGGGCGATCGGACTGAAAACCTTGCGGGCACAACTAGATGGTAAACCAAGTATTTTGTCAAAATTTCAGATTTTTTAAAAAATTCCTACTGCGGACGGCGGACGGCGGACGGCGGACGGCGTACGGCGGACGGACATTTCGGATTTTGAATGTAGACCTCTTGAAACGGATAATGTCAAATTTTGAGGCCGATCGGAGTCGTCGACCCGCGTCGCGAAAACATAGGTGTATTATTCCAAGAATAATAAACCAAAACGGCTACTAACTCAATTAATGCTCCAGGTCGACCTTTTTTGTGTAACGTTGTATATGACTGGACAAGCAGTGGCTCGCTCAGGACTGTTTCTGAATATTCATTCATTTACAAAGTTACGTTTGACCAAAAGTAACATCATTTGTGCTCCCTAAACGCAGAATTAGATGCTCTACAACTTCCATTCATTGAGTTTTTACGTGGGAGTTACCATTTCTTAGCTGCAGACAATCAAACTTGAGGTTATCTTGATTTTTCGCAAAGTTGGAAAAAATCGATATATTTTGACACCCCGTCGCGCCCTTATATTACGGCTGGGTCAATTTTGGCTTTGAGGTAGCTCATTCGACGCGGAATCGTGTACTCTTTAATTTACTATACAGAATATTTTCACCAATAATGCTAATTCGTGTTCAGCACCCCAAAAAACTGGTGACTGGAGTATAGCGACAAATCGCTTAGGGAAGCTGAATTAGCGGGAGAGATCCTGACGCATGGGTCCGCAGCCCAGTACTCTGGACTTCGATACCATCAAAGTAAACGCGTGAGTATAAAAAAGTTTTTAAAAATCGTTCATTTTGTCCACCTAAATGACTTATTTAGACCTTGTGTAAGTTTCACTTAAGTACCTGTACTGAGACTGCGCCTGCTAATAAGGAATGGAAATGCTCCCGAATTTCGGGTTAAATCATCCTGTACCATGTTGTTAGAAGTCAAAAACGCTGCAAATTTTACACGAGTGTTTATTATTCTTTGATATAGTTTACTTGTGCAAAAATTATTTCTGTGTCAATAGAAACAATTTGGGGGGGGGGGGGGGGGGGGAACTTTTGGTGTTTTTTTTTTTTTGTTTTTTTCACCAATTCTTTATTTTTTACTCGAAAAATAGTTAACCTCCTGGGATCCATCAAAAATCCCATTTTTAGCCCCATAGATCGCCACAGTGAAATCGGATCGTTCCGGGACCCCCGAAAATGGATTCTACGTCCAAAAATACTTCGAAAACGACACCTAACTCGATCCCATAGCTAAAAGCCTTCAAAAAAACCTCCCATAGCCCCATAGCGCCCCACAGGTTCGGGCGATCGGGCTGAAAACCTTGCGGGTACAACTAGATGGTAAACCGAGTATTTTGTCAAAATTTCAGATTTAAAAAAAAATCCTACTGCCCAAAACGGCCCAGACGGCGGACGGACAGTTCGGTTTTGGAATCTAGACCTCTTGAAACGGATAGTGTCAAATTTTGAGGCCGATCGGAGTCGTCAACCCCCGTCGCGAAAACATAGGTGTATTATTACAAGAATAATAAACCAAAAGGGAAAACGACATCATTTTTGTGACAAAAAGTCTTTCACGTAGATTATAATCATTTTAAGTTGTTCTGGCCGATTCAAAAACCGAAGCACGTGACGTCACCTACACCGGTTCCGGTTTCCAATTAAAGACAACACAGAGTGCAGGTCGATTTTAACATTTTTTTTTCTTGATTTTCTTGGTGTTTGGCACTCGTGACACTGGAGTAACGCGAAAATGGCCGTGTTCGCTTTGTTGTGAATTTGATCGTGCGAATTGACTCAACTTATTCGTGATATAGGTAAACTTATTCGACGTGACCGATCCTTCAGTTATTAGTTTTTCAATGGTGGCCAACTCGTCAACCAATAGGAGCCGACTTCAGGTTTCCGCCAAAATTCAAATTGCAATTTTTCCATAAATTTTATAAATTCGTACGGTCTTGCAGTTTGTGTTTTAATCCCATTTTCAGCATAATTTGGACGACTTCTATCGATAAAAAAAATAATCCAGACACGTTTCCATTCTTAATTTACTTAACTTTTATTTTCCACGAACTACAAATTTAGCGTCATGTATCCAAATCTAAATATGTATGTAGGTACTTGAGTAAGAGTCCGCAGTAGATATTGTTCCGTGAAAGGGGACTGCAAGCCAAAAAGTTTGGGAAGCCCTGGCCTAGACTATACCAATAATTTTGCGTTTAGACACAATTTACACAGCACAAAGACCGAATAGCAGCCACCTCCGCTTGTATGTTTCCAGCCACGAGGGAGATTTTACTTCAAACTTACCCCTTTTCTCCGAATCAATCGCCGTCAAGTACCCCAAACGTTTCATCGCCTGGTCGGCCCGAATGACGACGACGACGGCGAAGGCGTTGAGGACGAAAAGGACGAAACCTCGGAGGAATATCGACGCGAGGACGACTGAAGGGATGAAACTGACGCCGTCCATGTGAACCGGCAGAGGACCGGCTTCTCTCCCGACGAATTGACAATAATCGGACGGTGTGAGAGTTCTGGCGATGTCCAAGGCGTACCAAATCCCTCCTCGAAAAGGAAAAAAAAAAAAGAGTAAACTTACCAATTACAGTTCAGCCAATCTAGACATTAAAAAGGGCGTTTGCCCACAAGAGACGGGAAACTAAGCGAATCCCACTAAAATTGTCATCGGGAGAACTTTCGGGGGGCGTAAAAACCTCGACATTTTCACTGATATCATTAAAACTATGCGTTATACAGAAAATATCAGACCGTACACTATTGAAGAGCTTAAAATTCTGCGTCGATTGGCAACCCCAACTATAAAATTCGATCTATTAGTCCAGTCAATATAATATATTATCCTGAAAAAATGTTCCCGTTTGCAAAAAATCGGAACTTTCCCCTATTTTGTTGGGCCGTTTCGGACCCATCAGTGACCTTAAATTCAAAAAGTTGGACTGTAAGCCAGTCAAACAGTACATTAAAATCGCAAGAAAACGGCTAGTTCTAATTTTTTTAAATATTGTTAGCATCACTCCCAGCTTCGAGAAACCTGAGCTTGCTGCTTGACAGTCGAAAAACCATAACATTTTCGGACATTTTTTGGTTTTTGGCTTATATCTCCGTAGAGGTGCATCCTACAAAAACCTTACTCGTACCTTTTTTAAATTAAACAAAACTCGCTAACTTTTGAGACCATCCGCAGCTCTGTAGGTTTAATAGTTTCCGAGATACAGCTTTTCAAAAATGGTCACTTTTTCGAAAAACTTGAAATTTAACCATTTGGTTACGTTTCAAAGCCTCTATATAAAAAAAAAAAAACAGCCCCAATCGAAAAATGTCACTTAATCAAACTTGTAGAGAATTAAATTCCTTGTTAGGAAACCTCAATTGGCCCATTGGTTGCGGAAATGCAGTCAACTGCTCGGTAACCGGAAAACCACGTTTTTCAGAACGTTTTCCGCTGTAGCTCGGAAACTATTTGCCCGATCCCAAATTTCTTTTTTTCTTGTGAAAGCTAATTAAATTTCCTATCGCAGCTGTTCTGTGTGAAAATTTGATTTGAGCTTCAATAAGAGAGGGGCAGCCATGACAAAGCAATCGCAAATTTTTGTCTGTCTCAACAAAAATGCAATGGACCTTCCCTTATATAAAATTTAATCAGCTTTCACCAGAAAAAAGAGAATTAAGATCGGACTAACCGTTCCTGACTTAGGCAAAAATGTGCGATAAAAGACGTTTGGGGAAAGATTAGTAGGAAGAAATTTCAGTTAGCAGTCACAAATTTGGAAAGGGAGGATAAAGAACCAGATAATAGGAAGTGGGTTAGTTTACCGTTTTATGGGAATATAACTCAGAAAGTGGGTCGTATATTAGAAAATAGGGGTTTCAGAGTAGGTTTCTATTCACAAAATTCTACGAAGAAATTATTAGGGAGTGTAAAAGATAAGATTCCCTTAGAGGATAAAGGGGGTGTGTATATATTAAAATGTGATTGTGGGATTCAATACGTAGGACAAACCGGCCGAAAATTTAAAATTAGAATGAAAGAACATAGTGATGATCTTAGGTTGGGAAGGGGTAGGGAAGCTTTTGAAAAACATTTGTCAGAAGAAAACCATAGAATTAGTTATGAGATAGGCAGTAATAATCCAGCCATTGGGATAGCTCATGTTTGCCAAAAAGGTCCAAAATTAGATGCTTTAGAATCTTTGGAAATTCAGAAAATTCACAATTTAGGAATATCTGTTAATGACCTGGATGTAATTAGGCGTTCCCCGTTAATTGACATTTTCTTGTGAGTCTTCCTTTCACTTATTTGCCTTTCACATTACCTTTCACCTTTCTCCTTTTATGCCACCTTTCTAATGCCACGCCCATTAGAAGGCACATTTCACTTTTGTATATAAGTAACTTCTCACATCTTCCTCATTCTGTATTGTACTGATGATGGTCTAATCAACCGAAACGCGTCTACAAGTTTATATATTCTTTATCGTGGAAATAGACTATTTCGTCTTAAATCGTCTCTTTTTTTATCATAGAGTTATTGAATTTGTGTGAAATTGCAAACTGAAAACTCCAAGTTTAAAGGTTTTTGTTTTTTTTTGCCAATTTGGGAAACTTGGTCCATGGAAGGGGGTGCAGCGTTAGGAGGAGGGGGGGGGGGGGGGCTCCAAAGTTCTATTTTTCAGGTTTTTCGTGAATATCTCGGAAACGGTGCCTTTTTCGATAAACCATGCCCTATAGTAAATGAAAGATGATACAATTCTGTACAAATTTGATTCTAATCACTTTATCCCAATTCCGAACCGTTTTTGAAATATACGCCTCGGAAAATCGGTTAACTTTGGAATTCAGATTTTTACCTCACGTGTTTTGGAAAACTTTGTCGATTGGCGTCTGAACGGTTGACACGAGAGAAAGGCTGTACGAGTAAAAGTTGTAGAGCATTAAATTATCTTTAAGAACATATGGCTAGTCACGAATTTATCAGTGATCATTCAAAAGTTACGCCAATTTCAAAATCTTAACGATTTTTGTCATTTTCCCCCAGAAGTTAACAGGCCACTATTCTGAGCTTAAACCGTCATTTATTGTCACTATATTATGATGTTACGTCTCCAGAATTACATAACAATTGTCGAGGGGGGGGGGGGGGAGACTAATGAACGGCTAATGCAAATGAATTGGCTCACAGCTTATGTTGTAGAGCGTTAAATTACGAGTTATGGGAACACCTGAAATTTAAAAAAATACTTCTACCAACCGAGAAAACCAAAACAAGAAACGCACAATCTGACACCGCTAAGCGGTAAACCTCGGTTTTCTGACCGTTTTCGACTGTAGCTCGGAAACTAGTGGCCCGATTCCTAATTTCTTTCTTTGTCGTGAAAGCTTAATAAATTCCCCATCGCAGCTATTCTATGAGAAATTTCGATTCGAGTTTTGAAAAGGGAGGGGCAGGCTTGGAAAAAATGGCGAATTTTTACTCTTAGTTTTTCGCACATTGTTGCTAATAACTCGGGAACGGTTAGTCCGATCTTAATTCGCTTTTTTTCTGGAGAAAGCTGATTAAATGTTTTATGAGGGACGGTTCACTGCATTTCTGCAGAGACCACAAAAGTGCGATTAGTATTAGTCGGAATGGGTGGAAACCATTAGCAGTCAAAGTGATCACATTTTGGCGTAACGGCTGCTACGACGGCCGCTGCGGCTGCCAATCTAAAAACTAAGATGGACCTAGTGTAAAATTTCATGATCTACAACTTCCATTGTATGCATTTTTTTTCGCTAGGACTAACCATTTCAAAGTTATAACTGATGGAAGAGCACTTTGAAACGTTTGCAAATTACCCGCGGTATACCTTTTTTGGGAGACATTTTACGGGATTGCCCAGAAGTCTACAGGAAGATCCTGATATCTGTCCTGAAAGGAATTTTAACCGGCTTTGACGTGGGGACAATGAAATTTTGATCGGGGGAATAGTTCCAGAGGGAGAGAAGGAAATGTTCTGAAAAACGGTGATCACATTTCTGGTTTCCACCCAGAAAACTATGTAGGTACGAAAATATGGGGTCAGTGTTAAAATCGTGGTGCTTCCTGAACGCAGAATTTCATGTTCTATAACTTTCATTTCATGAGTTTTTTCAATTTACACCCGTATTTAAGTCGGCTGATTGCAGTTTTCACACAAGTTGGGGAAAAACGCTGCAAATTTTACACTAGGGTTTATTATTCTTTGATATAGATTACTTGTTCAGAAATTTAATTCTGTGTCAATGAAAAAAATGTTAGATTTTTTTTTTTTTTTTCAAACATTTTTTGTTTTTTTACTTGAAAAATATTTGACCTCCTGGGATACTTCAAAAATCGTCGCCGCAACTGCAACAGTGGCTATCTGATTTTAGCCAACTTTTCAGGGGAGCGAAAAAACTAGTTTTCAATGATTTACTTTCAAGATACTGGTTCAAGGTTTCATTCCCCGTCTCTTACATACCCTCTAAGTTTCCAGTAAGAAAATTTTGAGCTGCAGAGTAATGCAAGACCGATTTTGGGGGAAATTGAGTAGATAGCCAGTGTTGTTGACAACTGCCTAGCAGATAGCCAGTGTTATAAGGTAAGTTTGGACACCTTGGTTGTATTAAAATCATTTTAATTGAACCCGTTTTCTTTTAAAGGGGGTGTTACGATTTTCAAGTTTTCGGAGAAACGCCAAAAACTGCCCAATGTCGTCAGAACGGTCAAAACATCCAACTTTTGTGGATGTTCCAATACAGTTGGATAATTTACAATTTTATCGGAGTTTTCAAATTTTTTTCAGCCAGGGGAAGTGTACCGAACTGAAATTTGAAATTCGGTCACATAACCCCTTAAAAAAAATTTCGGGGTTAAAAAATTTTAATTAACATCATCATTTATTACATAAACTTCAGTGGAATCAAAAAATTCTTCAACACTTCTCAGTCTCTATTCATCCCAGTCCTCGGTTGGCCATGAATTTATTATTTCACCATAAAATGCGCGATGTTCAGCCGGAATGTAGTTTATCAAGCTCTGAAGGTCAGCAATCTTGTTCTAGTTGTGCCCGCAAGGTTGTCAGTCCGATCGCTCAAACCCGTGGGGCACTATGGGGCTAAAATGGGGCTACGGGAGGGGGTTTTGAAGGATTTTAGCTATGGGATCGAGTTAGGTGTCGTTTTCGAAGTATTTTTGAACGTAGAATCCATTTTCGGGGGTCCCGGAACGATCCGATTTCGCTGTGGCGATCTACAGCGCTTCCATGGGGCTAAAAATGGGAGTTTTGAAGGATCCCAAGAGGTTAAATATTTTTCGAGAAAAAAACAAAAAAATATTTTGTTGAAAAAACAAATTAAAAAAAAAAATTCCGATAGAATAGGTACTTCTTGAACCGGGATTTTGGGCATTTGTACGTGCTTATTTTTCCCCCCTTCTCATCTTCCACCACATTTTGACGATCCCTAAAATTCCAAGTTTTCTTTTGAAAGGGGTTATGTGGCGCACATAGGTAGCCCCTTTCAAATGACATCGGGAATTTCAACTCGATTTTACTTCAAGAAGCGTCAACATTACGAGGCTCCTTTCAATTGCAATCGATGCAACCATGTATGGAGACCCGGAAAATGAAAAAAAGTGCAATTGGCCAAAAATGGCACATAACCCCTAAAAAAAACGGGTTCAATTATGTTTGTATTAAAATCATTAAATGATTTTAATACAATGACAAATTTTGTTGTGATTTAACCACGGAGAGCCTCCATAAATCCCAGCTAGTCAGTAATCAGAGCTTTCAACCAATTGGAAAACAAACCAATAATTAACTTCACTCTTTCAAGCAGAAAATAAAAGAATCTTTAATTTTCTGCTGGAAAGAGTGAAGTATTTTGAATATTTTGAAAGGTGTATCAGATGTCAAATTTTGACATGTGAATGATCAACAGGAACCTAACTACAGGTTCCATAAGCAACAACTCAGGCTATCTGCACTTCAACTTTGATTCACACAAATTCCAATGTTTTCGCTCAACTTGAATGAACTCAGTACTCAATTAATATTCATTTAACTTCAGTCATCCCAAATTGAAAGGAAAACAACAGGAAAATTGATTTAATTGTACTGAAAACTAACTTACCAACAGAGAGGTCGAAAGTTGATAACCTTCACAAGGGAAAAACATGCAGATAGCCACTGTTAGTTTTGATGAATCAGATGGCCACTGTTGCATTTTACTTGATTGCGAGGACAGTGTTGCCATTAGCGCAGAATCGACCTTACCAATCGATTTATCGTGAAAAATTACTTTAGGAACCATCAAAACCCCAAAACCACCAAAATGTCAGTTAGCCACTGTTGCAGTTACGGCGACGAAATCCCATTTTTAGCCCCATGAAAGCCCTCTAGATCGCAACCGTGAAATTTGATCGTTCCGGGACCCCCAAAAATGGATTCTACGTTCAAAAATACTTCGAAAACGACACCTAACTCGATCCCATAGCCAAAAGCCTTCAAAAATCTCCTCCCGTAGCCCCATAGCGCCCCACGGGTTTGGGCGATCGGGCTGACAACCTTGCGGGCACAACTAGATGGTAAACCGAGTATTTTGTCATAATTTCAGATTTAAAAAAAAAATTCCTACTGCCCAAAGCGGCCCGGACGGCGGACGGACAGTTCGGTTTTGCAATCTAGACCTCTTGAAACGGATAATGTCAAATTTTGAGGCCGATCGGAGAAGTCGACCTCCATCGCGAAAACATAGGTTTATAATTCCAAGAATAATAAACCAAAATTGGCATTTTTCACGGCCGATTGCTGCCGTCAAAAAATTTAATATTAAAGTCGGTCGGTCGAATCTTAAAGTTGGGGTAGCCAAGCTAGCGGAATTGCATGATCTTTAATAATGTACGGAGTAAAATTTCCTGTATGACGCATAGTTTCAAAAATATCGGCGAAAACCCAAAACAAGCCCGAAAATTTCGAGGTTTTCGGTCCCTCAAAAGTTCTGACGATGAAAATTATGTTAATTCGCTTAGTTTCCCACTATTGGGGTGCCAAGACACCAATTAAAATGTAGAAACATAACATCCGGCCTTTTGTGGGCACTGAAGTTTAGATGGACTTGACTATTATTATAATTTCAAAATTTTGAACTATTTAATAATATTTAATTAATGATCTATTTAATAGTACATACAAACTTTGTTTAAATACACGATAAAACTAATTTAACATTTGCGTTTCTGCTCCTCCTGAAAAGTGGGTGAATTGGGAGAGGTTATGTTGGGTTTCAATTGGCAAAATGGACGTTGTCGCACAAACCTGTCAAGTCTAATAAGATGAGCATGACAGTGTTGACGAGCCAGGGGTAGCAGAGCTTAGCTGCGTCCAGGCGTCTCAGCCTTCTCGCGCCGGCTGCCAGCAAAAGCACCGAAGTGACCGCCCAGACGAAGTTGGCAACGCCGTAAATCAGCAGGAAACAAAAAGTCCTTCGGGCCGCTTCTGTCTCGCCGTTCCAGTGGCCCTTGTGCCCTCCAGGGTGGGGATCGCATTTGCCTGAAACGAACGATCCGGTTAAGCGGGGGAACGATTTTCAAGGAAATGGAACTTCGAAGTTAGTTAACACGGACAATGTTTCGATTCTTAGTGAGGCTGGTAGTGGCCTCTCCACAGATTCGCCCAACGGAACCGACTTTCCCAGCCAGTGATGACAGACAGGTAAGACAGAAGGCAATTTTTCGATCGCCACCTTACATTTAATACGTTTGTTCCAGGTTTGATGGAATGTTAACAGAAATCGCCGGAGACATGCGCAGTTTAGAAGCTGCTGTTCCAGGTCGATAGTAGGTTGACAGCAGTTGGACGGAAACCGAAAGCTCGAGTATGTGCGGTCGGGTTCTGTCGACAGCTGTCCAACTTCTGTCGACAGACGCAGTCAGACCTGGAATAAACCTAGGTAATGTAATAGTCCTGTCAATTCAAGAAAAGCCAAAAAAGTTTTGTTATAGTAACTATACTGGTAATACTGTTCTGGTAATTTCCATTTATATAGTATTTTGGGCTGCTGAACACGAATCTGAGGTTTGCGACACGAATGTAATCGCGACGGAGGTCGACGACTCCGATCGGCCTCAAAATTTGACATAATCTGTTTCAAGAGGTCTAGATTCCAAAACTGAAATGTCCGTCCGCCGCCTGAGCCGTTTTGGGCCGTAGGAATTTTTTAAAAATCTGAAATTTTGACAAAATGCTTGGTTTACCATCTAGTTGTGCCCACAATGTTTTCAGCTCGATCGCCCAAGCCCTTGGGGCGCTATGGGGCTACGGGAGGTTTTTTTAAAGGCTTTTAGCTAAGGGATCGAGTTATGTGTCGTTTTCGAAGGATTTTTGGACGTAGAATCCATTTTTTGGGGTCCCGGAACGATCCGATTTCACTGTGGGGATCTATAGGGCTTTCATGGGGCTACAAATGGAATTTTTGACAAATCCTAGAAGGTCGAATATTTTTCGACTAAGAAAAAAAATGTTTGAAAAAAACTTTTTTTTTTTGAAAGAAAAAAATGTTTTCAAATTTTTTTGTTGACACAGAATTAATAATCGAACATATAACCTCTATTATAGGATAATAAACCCTTGTGTAAAATTTGCAGGTTTTTTGTTGTTGTTTTTTGTTTATTTGTTTTTCTTGCAAAAAACGTCAAAATTTTGGGAGTTGTCACAGTTTTTGTTAATAACTCCGAAACTACAACATTTACGTGACAAAAAAAAAACCACATACCAAATGAAAAAAATTTTTTTTTTTACAATTAACCCTTCAGCCTTCTGGATAGAACACCAGTGAATGAGGTAGCGTTAGGTGTCTCATGTGCCATGACAGAGAAATTGAACTGTAATCTTCCATTCAAGGTCCATGGTATTTTACACCGATGGATCTGTAATGGATGGTAGAGCTGGTTCGGGTGTCTTAGGACCAAGAACCCGGGTATCAGAGACACTTGAGGCGATGGCTACCATCTTTCAGGCGGAAGATAACGCCATTGCCACCGTTGTTTGCACCGGCTGCGATGTCGGCGCATTACAGGGGCCAAATCTACATACTGACAGACAGTCAGGCTGTACTGAAGGCCTTGGCCTCGTTTTCAATGACATCAAACCTGGTCTGGGACTGCCTGAACAAACTCAAGTACCTCGCAAGGGACAATAGAGTGACCCTCGCATGGTGCCCTAGCCACCAGGGCGTTGAGGGTAATGAGGCTGCTGACACCCTTGCAAAAGAGGGCTCAGCATGCTCCCAATAGGTCCTGAACAATTCCTCGGTACAAAAAAGAGCTTTCTGTTGAATAAAATCTCTTAAGTGGGAGACAAAGGAGAGAGCGCTGCACTGGCAAAGGCTCCCTGGTCAGAGGCAATAGGGATGTTTGATACTTCTAAAGTATCGATACATCCAGACAGTATCTAAAAGTATCGATACGATACTTTCAATAAAGTATCGATATCGAAGTATCGATACTTTTCAAAAACGCCTGCACATTTTTAGTCACAGGGCTGTAGATGAGCTTAGTTGCTCGAAACAGGTCCCCACGCTACAATTGTTTATTTAAATAAACAATTTAGTACTCAGCAGAGGAGTCATTTCTCACCCTAACCACTTCATTGGATTAGACCTCTGCACCGTCGGCAAACACCACACTGTTTTAGTCAAGGGTTTATTATTCTTTGATATGGGTTACTTGTGCAAAAATTAATTCTGTCTCAATGAAAAATTTTTGAAAAAGTTTTTCTTTTAATTTTTTTTTTTTTTTTTTTTTACTCAGAAAATATTTGACCTCCTGAGATCCTTCAAAAATCCTTTTTGTAGCCCCCATAGCCCCATAGCACCCCACGGGTTTGGACGATCGGACTGAAAACCTTGCTCCAAGCCTCGGGGAGTAGGTACAGGTAGCAAAAAAGGGGAACATTCCCTCGTTTGGTGTAGCTGTGGCCGCACTAATTTCTACTGTGATGAGTGAGTTGGGTTGGTTGGTTGGGCCAACATTTTGGTGGTCCGCCCTTGATCGAGGACGGCTGATTCTTCTGATATGAGAGCTGGTGCAGCTCCAGGAGGTGGTGGTAGGTACCTACATCAACTTTCTTCAATTGCTGGTCAAGTTAGAGGTACTGTCAACTACCTATATGCCGTAAGTTTTGAATCTGATGAAATGTGAGGGATAAAATCTCACCCGAGATCGTTAGAAAAAAAAACCATTCAAATCCGTTCAGCCGTTTAGGCGCCTATAAGGCACGACGGTTTACTGGGGGTGTACTCACATCCAAAAACTCTTAAATTTCGAAATTTCGCAGGGTTGCGCGCGTCGGGCTGGGTTTTAATATAGCCTATGTTGTGGGCAATCTCACCCGAGATCGTTAGAAAAAAACCCATTCAAATCCGTTCAGCCGTTACGGCGCCTATAAGGCACGACGGTTTACGAGGGGGTGTACTCACATTCCAATCCAGAGAACGCCTGTAAAAACATGTACCATGTTAAAAAAAAGTATCGGCGCCGATACCGGAAAAAAGTATCGATACTATGATATGTATCGGGGACAAAAAGTATCGATATGTATCGATACTTTTTTTTGAAAAGTATCGATACTTTTTCAACATCCCTAAGAGGCAAGCGAGGCTGTTTATTGGATTCTCCAGGACAAGAGCAAGGGAGACGCTTCAGCTGGAGAGAGGTGATATACGGATGCTTGTTGGCCTATTCGCAGGCCACTGCAGGCTCCGGCATCATCTCCATAACTTATTTTACACGACTTAGTTAGTATATCGGATTATATAGGATTATCGGACACTGAGGGGTGCCGTATCTGTAACGCCGAACTAGAGTCCGCGGAGCATGTATTGTGCACATGTAATGCGCTCGCTCCGTTTTATGCCCTTGAGGCACGTCACTTGTACTCCTTGGGACATAGTTAAAACAAGGATAGATCTCCTAGGATTCATAAAGTCCTGGCGGAGGCTGGTGGATGGACCAACTTAGAAGCTAATTTTTTAGGTAGGAAGAGGAAAGGGCTGGAGTCCAATCCTCATGAACAACTAAATGGCGCGGATGAAAATCCAAACCAGAGTCACAGGCCTGTGGGTACGGCGTGTGTAGAGCCTGATGGGACAGGCGAAGTGTCCAACCCCCCAAATCGTTGACAGGACCAGATGGAGGGGCATTTGCTCCATCCAATATTTTCGGGAAGGGCATAATATGCACATATTATGTGCCCAACCTACTGGATGTGAAATCCATTTTTAGTCAACCAGAGAGTCATCCTAGTAGGCAAGGGCCTGTGTCGCTGCCTACCGCCACAATAAGACCCATTGGTGCAGTGGCGGCCATTGACGAAAAAAAAACCTTCAGCCGTCAGAGCGCCCGAAAAAAAAACCGAAAACACGAAAAAATTAATTCCTGCAATTTCATGTTTTTTCAACTTCTTGCATTAAAGAATGGTCTTGTAAGATATTTCAGTTGTGCAATGGGATATTTCCAAATGATGAGTCATTTAACGTGGTTTATTTGCAAAATTTAAAAAAAAAATGAAAAATTACATAAACCAGCTGACAAGATGTACCGATACGACAATGAGCTCCATGAATTTCTTTCTAATTTTTTTCCAGGAAAAGTTTGGTACGAAAACGGTCAACATCACTGAAAAACTGCCAGAACTATTTATAGGGCCTTTGAAAAATAAAATATTTGAGTTCTGGAAACTGGGAGTGGGAAGTGACGTTCTAATTTTCATCCGTTTTTGGTTTGTCTGCGAGATGCACGTTAGCCAACCTTCCTACGCGTCCAACCGTTAGGCGGCATCATGATATGTAAAACCTGGACATATTATGTAAAATCATTTGTCAACAACCCCAGTTCATACGGAACGTTCTCAAATAATTTGAATTATTCTCGTCAGTCAACAAAAGTTAATGTGATGTGAACAGGGTTGCTGTTAGTAAAAAAAGCTGCAAATTTAACAGAGGGGTTTATTATTCTTTGATGTAGATTACTAGTACAGAAATTTAATTCTGTGTCAATGGAAAAAATTTTAAAAACCTTATGTTTAGGATTTTTATATTTTAAATAGAATTTTTTTTTTCTATTTTTTTGATTTTTTGTTTTTTACTTGAAAAATATTCGACCTCCTGGGATTTTTCAAAAATCCCATTTGTAGCCCCATGAAAGCCCCATAGATGGCCACGGTGAAATCGAATCGTTCCGGGACCCCCAAAAATGGTTTTTAAGTCCAAAAATACTTCGAAAACGACACCTAGCTCGATCCCATAGCCAAAAGCCTTCAAAAACCCCTCCCGTAGCCCCATTCTAGCCCCATAGCGCTCCACTGGTTTGGGCTATAGGTCTGAAAACCTTGCGGGCACAACTAGATGGTAAACCGAGTATTTTGTCAAAATTTAAGATTTAAAAAAAAAAAATCCTATTGCCCAAAACAGCCCGGACGGCGGACGTACATTTCGATTTAGGAATCTAGACCTCTTGAAACGGATAATGTCAAATTGTGAGGCCGATCGGAGTCGTCGACCTCCGTCGCGAAAACAAGGTGTATTATTCCAAGAATAATAAACCAAAAATCACTGCGCTCTGACGGCTTGATGCCCAACAGTCGATGCGTGACGTAATATTTTCCCCTTTCAATTCACTATCTCAAAATGTTGCCTCCAACAGCTCTGCACGTAACTATTTTCGAGAACTAAAACGAGAAATGCCCATTCTGACACCGCTCGGTAAGCGAAAAACCACGTTTTTCAGAACGTTTTCGGCTGTAGCTCGGACACGATTGGCTCGATCCCAATTAAATTTGTTTCAATTTTTTTTTTCTCGTGAAAGCTGATTAAATTTACTATCGCAGCTATTTTATGTGAAATTTCAATTTGAGCTTCGATAAGGGAGTGGCCACTTGTCCGGACAGGCAGACGTACGGTAGGTACTCTAATCTCCATCGAATGTACTCTACTAATTTATATATGCGGCATCTTTATATATCTCCGGCATTCTGTCTCTCGAACTACGAGGTCGGATGGTTCAGAGACCCCCATAAATGGGTTCCACGTTCAAAAATACTTCAAACACGGTCCCCCATTTCTGCCGTCCTAAGTTAAAACGTCCTATCTCACTTTTTTCGCTTTTTCAGTTAAGGACATGGTCGTATAGATCTTGACGTGACGCGTCTAACGGGCCTGGTTAAAAAGTCCTATCTTTATTGGAAAGGACTGAAAAATGACTTTGTCCTATCTCAGTTCTGTCAATTTCTGCCACCATACAAAGCTAGAATGTCCTAACTGGGTAGTCCTAGGTTAAAAAGTCCTAAGTCGCAGAAAAACTGTAGTTAGGACACTTTAACCTTGTATGTCATAGAAAATTCAGTAACTTGTGCTAGATTAAATCGTCCTAAGTGGTTGAATATAATGGAGTTAGGACTTTCTTTCCTAGTGAATAGCGTTTATTTACACTACCTCCACGTTCAGAACCTTTGTCCGTCATGGATGTGGTCAAGATACATAACTTGGAATAAGCTCACATTGTCTCATCTACCCAAGGAGCTTAGAAGAAGAATGGAGAAGCCCTGGCCCCTTATCAGTGGTTCCAAAGTGGAGGGGGAACTCGTATCACGGCGGCCATTGGAGTTGTACCCGTTTTCTAACTTTTATAAGGGGAGAACGCTGTTTTCAGCTAGTATCTTCAGTTCTGTGGGATATTTTCCGTTCATTCGCGCGATCCCAGTGGTGGAAATTTTCTTGGGAGCTTTTGGACGATGTAAAGCTCCCAAGAAAAGTTCCATTCTAGGCAAGAACTGGTGCCCAATGTGGGTCTCTACCATCCGTTTCTGGGGTTTGTGTCCCTTGAAATTTATATCTAACTTAGTTGCCACAACAAACGAAATAAACCACACAGGTAAGAACATTTTGACGTACCTATTATGCTCTGGGGGTACACCAACTATTTTCAAAATGCATAAGTTGATGTTAGGAAACTGTTGCAACAACCTATCGTTGCAACGGAGCTAAATCTCTAAACAAAAGGGTTTGTTTACAACTCTCGAGGAGAATCGTTATTATCATCCATTATTATGATTATCCCCAATCAAAGACATGAGTATACTAAGTATACTCATGTCTTTGATTGGGGATAATCATAATAATAATACAAGTCTTTGATTGGGGATAATCATAATACAAGTCTTGTATAACATGGTATCTGCTTGTAAATTAGATGGCGGAACCCGTTTACGAGTTCCCTGAAAAAGGGCGGTTTTATATTTCAACTTCGTTGTTCAGCATCACTCGATGTTTTAAGTCCACAGATTTTTGACCCAACTACCTACCCTAACCAAAAGCTCTCTCCTTCTGGTGGGTGCAGGTGATTTCATGAATGCAGATGATCATAACGTAAGGTAGATGCAGCGAGATAGGGGGACCATCAAATAGGACATAGGACTTTTTAATCTAGTATCCATGAAGGTACTAGATTAAATAGTCCTATGTCCTAGACATTAAGAGGGGTTACTAGGTTAAAAAGTCCTATCTTCGACTTCTCGCAATTCAAGTGATAACTGCTACCTGTTGGTTAATTATTGAGGTTTGGTGACAATTGGCAAAGTTGGTGGTTGATATTAAGGAGCTGTAGTGAAAATTTCAAGTAGCTAGGATGAAAAACGTGGATGGCGTTAAGAATCTCACTTAGCCGCGTTTTTCTCAAAACTCAAAAAATTGAGATAGGACGTTTTAAGTTAGGACGGCAGATTTACCCTCCACCCTAAAATCAAGAAAACCCATCCTGGACCCCCTTTTTAGCTCCACAGAGCTTCACAGTGAGGTCGGCTCGTTCTGATACCCCCATAAGTGGTTTCCACGTCCAAAAATTCTTCGGACACATTTAGGTCCAAGTATAATATTATATTATATTTTCCAGATTTCTAAGCCACCACGACGAGATAGTCTCAAACTGTAGTTTCAATAGCACATGAGGTGACCCCACTAGTCAGCTGCATAGTGACACCTAAATCCCGCACGTGGTTATACAATCACAATTCGTCATCTTAGATAATATTACATATGTATAAAGGGCGATGAACTACTCTCTAAATTATCCACAAAATAAAAATTAGATAAACTTCTTCACCGACCTCATGGCGTGAGTCGATTTTTATCAGTTACCCACAAAACGGAGTGTAGTTTACCTTTGAAGTATGTGAGATAGTGAATATAATTCGTGACGTGATGGACGTCGACGGCCATCGGAAATTTGGCGTAGCACTTGAAAACGGAAACCCCGTAAAAAGCGAATACTGCGGAAACAATCGATTGAACGAACGTAAAACTGCCGACTGTTAGAAAAGTGGACCCACCTGGAGGTCCCATCGCGTTCTGTTCGCAGACAAAAAACAACGCTGATAATTGGCGGTACATTGGACTCGGGTGGACATCTGGTGTGGTTGAACTCGAACATTTCTGATTTGTTCGATTAAATCTCTATCTGGTCGTCGGGCGAAGGGCAGACAGTTTGTGGGCAGTCTCGGTTCATGAAAAACTCTGCACAATACACACAGGGGATAAATATTGCTTTGTACAATTGTGCAAAAGTGAATTCTAAGCAACGAAAAATCATTTTAAAAATTTGTAAAAACTTAATACACCAGTCATCGGGTGATTTTTCGATACAACGCGGGGTGTGAATATTTTATATTTCATATAACAATAAGTGCATGAATATTTCCTCACTCAATTCAATGGAGTTTAAGTAAAACTTGAGGCATACCAGTCCCTTGAAATTTAAAAAAATGTTATATGAGGGGTTCATTTCTATACGCTGCCACTTCAGTACTATGCCAAGAGAGGTCTACTGATAATATGGTTTAAAACGCTGCAGATTTTACACAAGGGTTTATTATTCTTTGATATAGGTTACTTGTGCAAAAATCATTTCTGTGTTAATGGAGAAATTTTTTTTGTATTTTTTTTGTATTTTTTTTTTTTTTTCAAAAAAATTTCTTCTCAAAAATTCTTTATTTTTTGCTCGAAAATATTTAACCTCCTGGGATCCATCAAAAATCCTATTTTTAGTCCCATGGATCGCCCCCGCCCATGGTTCGTCCCTATGGATTGCCACAGTGAAATCGGATCGTTCCGGGACCCCAAAAAAATGGATTCTACGTCCAAAAGATTTCTTGAAAAAAGGGTACCCCAAATTCTGCCATTTTCAGATTTTTACTCTATTCGAATACCTAAAAAATTTAGTATGAACCTACGAGGAGTCATTTACTTATCTCCCTAAACACCTCACCCTTCCAGTCTGCGGTTTTTTGGTTTATTATTCTTGGAATAATACACCTATGTTTTCGCGACGCGGGTCGACGACTCCGATCGGGCTCATCATGAATGGAAAACGCTGCAAATTTTACACAAGGGTTTATTATTCTTTGATATACGTTACTTGTGCAGAAATTTAATTCTGTCAATGAAAAAATTAAAAAAAAATTTTTTTTTGGATTTTAATCTAAAAAAAATTTTTTTTAATTTTTTTTTTCAAAAATGTTTCTTTTTCAAAAATTCTTTATTTTTTACTCGAAAAATATTTAACATCCTGGGATCCTTCAAAAATCCCATTTTTAGCACCATGAAAGCCCTAAAGATCGTCCCAGTGAAATCGGATCGTTCCGGGACCCCAAAAAATGGATTCTACGTCCAAAAATACTTCAAAAACGACACCTAACTCGATCCCATAGCTAAAAGCCTTCAAAAAACCCCTCCCGTAGCCCCATTATAGCCCCATAGCGCCCCACGGGTTTGGGCGATCGGACTGAAAACCTTGCGGGCACAACTAGATGGTGAACCAAGTATTTTGTCGAAATTTCAGATTTTTTAAAAAATCCTACTGCCCAAAACGGCCTGGACGGCGGACGGCGTACGGCGTACGGCGGACGGACATTTCGGATTTAGAATGTAGACCACTTGAAACGGATAATGTCAAATTTTGAGCCCGATCGGAGTCGTCGACCCGCGTCGCGAAAACATAGGTGTATTATTCCAAGAATAATAAACCAAAAAACCGCAGACTGGAAGGGTGAGGTGTTTAGGGAGATAAGTAAATGACTCCTCGTAGGTTCATACTAAATTTTTTAGGTATTCGAATAGAGTAAAAATCTGAAAATGGCAGAATTTGGGGTACCCTTTTTTCAAGAAATCTTTTGGACGTAGAATCCATTTTTTTGGGGTCCCGGAACGATCCGATTTCACTGTGGCAATCCATAGGGACGAACCATGGGCGGGGGCGATCCATGGGACTAAAAATAGGATTTTTGATGGATCCCAGGAGGTTAAATATTTTCGAGCAAAAAATAAAGAATTTTTGAGAAGAAATTTTTTTGAAAAAAAAAAAAAAAAAATACAAAAAAAATACAAAAAAATACAAAAAAAATTTCTCCATTAACACAGAAATGATTTTTGCACAAGTAACCTATATCAAAGAATAATAAACCCTTGTGTAAAATTTGCAGCGTTTTCCATTCATGATTTGTATTAAAGTTGGAGCCCTGTTGCTTTACTCGGCGTCACATACATAATTAAATACGTAGAAATATAAAATTCGGTGTCGCCAAAAACGATTTGACGCGTAGCAAGGTTGTGTAACTTGCACCTCGAGGACCAATAACAAACCGGATGATGATTAGAACGTCTCGTCCTTCTCTCAAGCCCCGGGAATTCAAATATTTCATATTTTCACCAAGGCCATTACAAAATATGTCATGTAATGTGTACATTATCTTAACAACACATTATTACTCGCCTCCAGTATCATCCTGTTGTTGAGGGGGGAAGTTGGGTTGAGACCGTTGTTGGAGCTTCAGTTCTAAGAGGTCGTTCCGACGCTTCATTTGGGCAACCTTTTCCCTGTCAACTTCATGTTACCCGATGCTTGATCATGGTGCCGCCTCTTGTCGTCTCGGATACTGTCCAGGACGATTCCGCAACGCTCCAACGACAGGTGTATCAGGACAAGGATCTGGCCACGCAGCGCACTGCTTGTCCTCAATGAACGCATCCATTCTGTACAGAAGGAATGAAAATAAAACTCCCAGATTCGAGGGATCATGTTAACTTGTGCGATTGTAATTGTCGTACCTGGTACCTGGCTTGAGCGAGAGGTTATTCCTGTTTATCAAAGAAAGCCTTATTTTAGAAACGAATGTTAACTTAGCGTGTCATAAGCCACCAGGTGCTTGCTGTAAACCTGCTGTTGCATAGATAGGTTTACATGACTAAAAACCGTGGTATAGATAGGTAACTCATGAGCAGTTGTAAAGCAAACAATTACCCGTCTTTGGGGGTGATTTGGCGAGAAGCGCCTGGCTGGGGTTGGGACTCTGGCCTGCTCACGCCGAAACTGGGGCTGTCCCTGTTGTGAAGAACAAAGTATTTAATTCAGAGTGCCTCAGATGAAAAACCTCCATGGAGATAACCCTACTTAATAAAATAGGAATAAAATGTATTTTAATAGGCCTACCTATGCTCAATCTTCTTCTTCTTTGGGTGCCATACCCGTAATCGGGCGTTGGCGACCTCTCGCTACTAACATCTGTTGAGCGTGTTGACCAGTTATTACAGAAGTAGTAGGGACCTACTGCTTAACGCCGGTTCCGAACGGCAAATTTGAGAGGTTTTCCACGGCAGAATACTTTCGGTGGGTTGCCATTGCCTTCCGAAAGGTGATTATCAGTATGAGGAAGATGTTTTGCGGCTGCTGGGATCGAACCAGCAACCTTTGACTCAGTAGTCCAACGCTCAAACCACTGAGCCACTGATAACCACCCAACCAGGAGTATTTTGGCTCAGAAACGTACCGTCACCCGTTAAAATGAGTTCGGGGTGAACTGTACGTTTCTGAGCCATGAACGGCTCCGTGACCAGAAATCGAATCGAATTCGAAATCCTTCCGCCCCCGTCCAGTTGAATTGTTATGTAAGACGGTGTCCTTATAATTCCGGATTAGGACCTTCCACCTGCGAAAATTAACGTTTTAACACAAACCGGTATATTTAGCAAACACATAAAACTGAATCGTTCTGCTAGGTACATCTTAATCGTCAACAAATGGGGATAGGTACTTGAGCACGCCTGAGTGATGGTTGTAAAAAACTTGGTTATAGTGGCGCTCATAATATGATTATGGGCTTACAAATGGTACACAAGGTCTCAGTGGTAGACATTTAACTGCTTACAGGACTATTAGGTAGACATTTAACTGCTTCGTCGACTACAATACTGTAGAAATTGATGGTGTATGGATTCCCCAGCCTGTTCTTGCCACAAGCCAAATCCTTCTTGTTCATCTAGGAATTCCAAAGATTCCTTGAGGTGACAGAGTGCAATATGAATTTTTAATGTTTCCCTAACATTCGTGGCGAGAAGTGCAGCCTTAAGTGCCTTGATGTGTTGGTCTTAGTCCGTAGAAACTCTTTTTACGCCAAAACAAGAATGCACAATCTTATCCATGGCCCTGAATACTCCTACGAAAGGAAGAAGCGGTATTGGACCCCCAACAGCTCGACAAATATCATGGTCCAATTTTTTCTCAGATGATTGGAGTTTTCTACAGGCGATGCCTTCGAATGATTCTCCGTGATAATTTTTTGAAATAAGATTTAGACGGTGGGGCCAAAGTAAAGCCTTATCTCTTCCTAAAAATGGCACGAGGAGAGACATGGCACTATATACTTGGCCCACATGCAAGTATAGATGTTGTTCTGGAGCTCTGGGAGTCAAATTTCATTTTGTAAAGTAGCATCATGTAACTGAGAAATTTTTAAATGGTTCAAGGTGCTTTTTAGCTAGAATATACTTTAATTTTCAAACATATAGAGAATATAGAAAGAAGAAATCTATAGATTTACCTAGACGTGAGTATTTTCCCCTTTGCTGAAAATGGCCAATTTCGAAGGGGCAATCACGCTCATGAAGTTTTAGTATTTAGGCGATGAAAGGCTTTTTTTTTGTTCAAGTGTTTCCCCAAATGCTGATATATCGCAAATATTATACAGCTGCAAATTTTATACAAGGGCAGGCCCCCCCCCCCCCCCCCCCCTACGCGATCGCCTTTAGTACAAAGGAAAATCAAGTGCCTTACCGGTTTTCGCATCGCTCGGCCGATAGGTACTCTGTTTCGCAGGGTCGTCGCGATGAACGCCCACATCGTTTTCTTCGTAAGCGCCGATCAGCTGCCGAGTAAGCGCCGCTTCCCATTTTCCATCAACTAGTAAAAGTAACCAAAAGTTCAACGGGATTTGTAGTTGATTACGGGATAGAACACTACGCAACTAGCCATACACTGTCGAAGTACATATTTACGGGTACTATCGATCGACCCCGTACGATCGACCCCGTACGATCGACCCCCGGTTCGGTTCCTTGAAGTAGGGTGTGAACTACCCCGAGGTGGCGATCGACCCCCGGGACTGGTCACTGGCAGGAACGGCGTTGTACCCCCGAACACAAAATTATCCTTCCAATTTTTCAGACTTAGGACTGTCTTCTGGTGTCAGAAGGTGTGGTTAAAAATTGTGTGTCCAAGGAGGGCATTTTGTCATGCTCCTGCCCCAATTGTGAGAACCGAAAATGGTTAAACACAAAAAAATCCCACTTTTACTTTTACTTTACGTCTTTACATCCAGAAGCTCTTAGAAGAAAGTGTGCAAAGAAGGGTGAGGGCTATTAAAATCTTTGTTAAAAAACGCGTGAAAAGACTCGCACGCGAGTGAGGTTAGCAGATTCACTGATGGGCGGAAGAAAAGTCATAGGATAAAAAATCAAGGAAGAAAAGTCAAGCTTTTGGGTGCGAAAAAAAGTCGAGGGGGAAAAAGTCAAAGTCGGAGTTAGCAGTTCGGCTAGGAAAAAAAGTCAAAATCGCAGAAGAACCGTCGTATTATTTACTTACTTATGAGTAAAATGATGAAAATACATTCAAAAATAGTCATTACAAGACGTTGGCAGGTACATTTCCTCGTTCATTCATACATTCAAAAATGACCTGAAAATCGATTCACCCGTGTTGGTAAATGGAACAAGCGGAAATGAGTTGTTTAGGGAGAGAGAACGACTCCTCTGCTGAATATTCAGCAGAGGAGTCGTTATCTCTCCCTAACCAACTCATTGGATTAGACCTCTGCACCATCGGCAAACAACCACTTTGTGGGCGGAAATACTTTTTTTAACCCCCCAAAAATTAAAGTAGACTTGCCCACATAACAGGAGGAAATTGTGCTTCATCGTCGAATTTTCAGGAAAACACAACCAGACAACGCGATAACAAACGGTTAGCAGGTGGGGTCGACCGCAATCTTCTCTCCTTGACGGGTCAAACATTGAAGACCAAACCCGGGGGTACATCACACTCATCACTCAAGAGGCGGACGACCCCCGGTTCACTTTTTCGTCATTTGGGGGTCGATCGTCATACCCCCCATATTTAAGCCTTTGAACTGTGTACGGAAGAAAATATAATATAGAAATTATTTTTCAATCATTGAAAACTGCTCACTTGCCGTTGCCGGAGAGGGCTGAGCCACGACCCCATCGGCCATGAGGATATCGTCGCTCCCGAGGACGGCCACGCTGTACCTACCTACTGCTGAAACAAATCATGGCTAATTTAACGTGTCATAATTAACACAAGGGTTCATCATTATTTCGTATTTATAAATGTTGGCGTTGGTTTAGGCTGGTACAATGAATGAATGAATGGGTGGTCTCAAGAAACATCCCTGAACTGCAAACAAATATTCTCAGTCTACTTACCACCTAGGAAGTGCAATGCGCAGAAGGGGATAGGATAATCAATCGGAGACAGTTTGTAGCGAAATAATAAACAAGCTATCAATTGAATTGAATAGCCTTTTTCGAGAGTCATCTTCTCGGATCGGACGAATCGTCGACGACGGAGATGTAGGGATGTTGAAAAAGTATCGATACTTTCAAAAAGTATCGATACATATCGATACTTTTTGTCCCCGATACATATCGTAGTATCGATACTTTTTTCCGGTATCGGCGCCGATACTTTTTTTATCCCTCACATTTCATCAGATTCGAAACTTACGGCATATACCTAGGTAGTTGACAGTACCTCTAACTTGACCAGCAATTGAAGAAAGTTGATGTAGGGTACCTACCACCACCTCCTGGAGCTGCACCAGCTCTCATATCAGAAGAATCAGCCGTCCTCGATCAAGGGCGGACCACCAAAATGTTGGCCCAACCAACCAACCCAACTCACTCATCACAGTAGAAATTAGTGCGGCCACAGCTACACCAAACGAGGGAATGTTCCCCTTTTTTGCTACCTTTACCTACCCCCCCGAGGCTTGGAGCAAGGTTTTCAGTCCGATCGTCCAAACCCGTGGGGCGCTATGGGGCTAAAATGGGGCAATTGAAAGGTTTTTTTTAGGCGTTTGGCTATGGGTTCGAGTTGGGTGTCGTTTTCGAAGTATTTTTGGACGTAGAGTATATTTTTGGGGGTCCCAGAAGGATCCAATTTCACGGTGGGGGTGTAAAGGGCTATCATGGGGCTACATAAAGGATTTTTGAAAGATCTCAGGAGGTCAAATATTTTCCGAGTAAAAAAAAATTAAAAAAAATAAAATTAAAAGAAAAACCTTTTTTTCAACAATTTTTCATGGAGACAGAATTAATTTTTGCAGAAGTAACCCAAATCAAAGAATAATAAACCCTTGACTAAAAATTTGCAGGCGTTTTTGAAAAGTATCGATACTTCGATACCGATACTTTATTGAAAGCATCGTATCGATACTTTTAAATACTGTCTAGATGTATCGATACTTTAGAAGTATCAAACATCCCTATCTCTGGGTCCCGGGAGTCCGGGAGATGATTTTGATAGCCTATAACCAGTGATGCCAGACGCCTTCGACCTGAAAGGGGGACAAAGGGGGACTTGATCTCTGCAAAAAAGGGACGTTTAGGGGGACAAAAATAAAATTATAAAACGCTGCAAATTTTACACAAGGGTTTATTATTCTTCAACTTCAATTTCTTTCAATTATTATTATTATTATTATTATTATTATTATTATTATTATTATTATTATTATTATTATTATTATTATTATTATTAATTTTGTGTCAATAAAAAATATTTTGAAAAAAAAAAAAACCGTTCGGTACCCTTTCGTACCCTTCCCTTAGAGGATAAAGGAGGTGTGTATATATTAAAATGTGATTGTGGGATTCAATACGTAGGACAAACCGGCCGAAAATTTAAAATTAGAATGAAAGAACATAGTGATGATCTTAGGTTGGGAAGGGGTAGGGAAGCTTTTGAAAAGCATTTGTCAGAAGAAAACCATAGAATTAGTTATGAGATAGGCAGTAATAATCCAGCCATTGGGATAGCTCATGTTTGCCAAAAAGGTCCAAAATTAGATGCTTTAGAATCTTTGGAAATTCAGAAAATTCACAATTTAGGAATATCTGTTAATGACCTGGATGTAATTAGGCGTTCCCCGTTAATTGACATTTTCTTGTGAGTCTTCCTTTCACTTATTTGCCTTTCACATTACCTTTCACCTTTCTCCTTTTATGCCACCTTTCTAATGCCACGCCCATTAGAAGGCACATTTCACTTTTGTATCTATATAAAAGTGAAATGTGCCTTCTACTTATATATAAGTAACTTGAAATGTGCCTTATACTTATATATAAGTAACTTCTCACATCTTCCTCATTCTGTATTGTACTGATGATGGTCTAATCAACCGAAACGCGTCTACAAGTTTATATATTTTTATCGTGGAAATAGACTATTTCGTCTTAAATCGTCTTTTTTAAACCGTTCGGGCTGAAAAGCTTGTGGGCACAACCAGATGATAAACCGAGTATTTTGCCAAAATTTCTGATTAAAAAAAACAAACGACGACTCCGATCCGTCTCAAAATTTGACATCATCCGTTTCAAGAGGTGTAGATTCCAAAACCGAAATGTCCGTCCGCCGTCCGGGCCGTGTTGGGCAGTAGGCTTCTTTTTTTTAATCTTAAATTTTGACAAAATACTTGGTTTACCATCTAGTTGTGCCCGCAAGGTTTTCAGTCCGATCGCCCGAACCCGTGGGGCGCTATGGGGCGAAAATGGGGCTACGGGAGGTTTTTTTTTTTTTAAGGTTTTCGGCTAAGGGGTCCGAGTTATAACTAGGGTTGCCAACCGTCCTCCCCCGGGGAGGACAGTCCTCCCTTTTGGTCATCTGTCCTCCCGAAACCCTGGACCTCGGGAGGACGCTCAAATGTCCCCCCTTTTGGTTTATTATTCTTGGAATAATACACCTATGTTTTCGCGACGCGGGTCGACGACTCCGATCGGCCTCAAAATATGACATTATCCGTTTCAAGAGGTCTACATTCAAAATCCGAAATGTCCGTCCGCCGTACGCCGTCCGCCGTCCGGGCCGTTTTGGGCAGTAGGAATTTTTTTAAAAATCTGAAATTTTGGCAAAATACTTGGTTTACCATCTAGTTGTGCCCGCAAGGTTTTCAGTCCGATCGCCCAAACCCGTGGGGCGCTATGGGGCTAAAATGGGGCTACGGGAGGGGTGTTTTGAAGGCTTTTAGCTATGGGATCGAGTTAGGTGTCGTTTTCGAAGTATTTTTGGACGTAGAATCCATTTGTGGGGGTCCCGGAACGATCCGATTTCACTGTGGCGTTCTATAGGGCTTTCATGGGGCTAAAAATGGGATTTTTGAAGGATCCCAAGAAGTTAAATATTTTTCGAGTAAAAATTAAAGAATTTTTGAAAAAACACATTTTTGAAAAAAAAAACCCAAAAAATTTTTTTTTTGAAATATAAAAATTCAAAAAAAAATTTTTTTAATTTTTTTTATTGACAGAATTAAATGTCTGTACTAGTAACCTATATCACAGAATAATAAACCCTTGTGTAAAATTTGCAGCGTTTCTGTTTGTGGAATGATGTTTCTTCAACAAACAATATTATCTAGCTTAACGTAAGGTAGATGCGGCGAAATAGTGGAAATCCATCCTATAAAATGATGGAATGGAAACAATGAAATTGTACTGATGATGGTTTAGTAAACCGAAACGCGTCTACAAGTTGTTATTTTATTTATCGTGGAAATAGACTACTTCGTCTGAAATCGTCTTTTTATTATCTAGCTTCACTCTCAACGCGCTAAGTACCTACCTACGTAACTAAAAATAGCGTTAACAACTACCCACCTAGCTAAAATAACGTAGACAGTTAAAACAGAACGAGAAGAAATGAGAAGAGGAAGAAGGAGTGATCACATTCCTTATCAACTTTGTATTTTTCTGTCACTTTATCTACCCTCTCTTGTTTGAATACCGGTGATTGTTTGTGATTTGTCTTCACATGGATCGTGATTACTTTGTGAGATTTTTGCTTAGTTTTTGGTGGAGAAGTTGAGGTACAGTTTGTGCTAAAATGGACATGGAAACCGACAGTGATGTTGAGGAAGACCCGAAGTGGTCGAAGGCTCGGACTTCTAAACGTGCGTGTTCTTTCAACTTGTTGTGGGAGAAGGATTACCTATGGGCACGGGTAGATAATATCATATTATGGTACCATATTTACCATATTATGGTAAATCCCAAATAAGCGTATTGCTCCTTTTGCAAGAAATCGTTCTTTATAAAATATGGTGGAATGAGCTCTTTGTAACGTCATGCCTCCAAACAAACTCATAATATGAGTAATGCTTATATTATAAGTAATGCTTCTGCCGTCATACAGAATAAATCGTTGGCATGCTTTATGTCCAGACCGACTTTCACTCCTGAAAATGAGAAAATCGTTGCCGCTTTGGTGACAAAATTGTATCTCATGGCGTGTGACACAGTGGTAGCTAGGGGAGGGTTTTTGATCGCTTTTGGCTATGGGATCGAGTTAGGTGTTGTTTTCGAAGTATTTTTGGACGAAGAATCCAGTTTTGGGGGTCCCAGAACGATCCGATTTCACCGTGGGGCTCTATAGGGCTTTGAAGGGGCTACAAATAGGATTTTTGAGGATCCCAGGAGGTCACATATTATTTGCCGAGTAATTTTGGGCATAATATGTCCATAATATGAATTAGGTATATTATAATCCATTTTTCGAGGGTTTTGATTCCCTTTCTTGTTCGTGTTAGTTGATGGAATTTTTCTCGTTTTATATTTTATTTTATATAAATAAAATTCCCTTTTTATATCTCAAAATGTTGTTTGTATTTTGAAATTTTTCTTCGAAGTTGTTCGTGTTTGAACGTCCCCTCAAAAGAGGGACAGGACCATTTTGAAAAGTTAAACTTACAATGTAAAATTTATTATCCTACGCTGAACCCATCGATGATATCCAAATTAAGACTTTCGTCACATATGATTGAAGTGCATGTACGACATAATATCATTTTATCATCACATGCGTCATAATATCATAATATTATTATGATTGAAGTGCATGTACGAAATCAATAACTGAATATTTGAATGCAGGCATGCATTTATAAAAATAGTTGCTAGTTTAATACCTGAGTGTACTACCTAAGTCAATACCTACCTAGTTAGGTTTAATACCTCCGAATCTGTATTTTCAAACATACACTTTTTTTGTCTTGTTTGTGTAGTGAAACAGTTAATTCTTTATTCCGGCCCTTCATACGTTAGTAAAATTATTTTCATTTGATAATGAATTTGTAAAACTAATACTATATTGAAAATATCAATCTTGGAGTGGATGTCCTCCCTTTTTACACGGTGTCCTCCCCAATTTTTCCCAGCGTCCTCCCGAACAGAATTTTGAAGTTGGCAACCCTAGTTATAACTCGAACCCCATAGCCTATTATAGGCTATGAAAATGACACCTATAATAGGTGTCATTTTCGAAGTATTTTTGGACGTAGAATCCATTTTGGGGGTCCCGGAACCATCCGGTTTCACTGTTGGGATCTATAGGGCATTCATGGGGCTACAAATGTGATTTTTGAAGGATCCCAGGAGGTCAGAATATTATACTTTACGAGTGAAAAAAAAAATCCAACTTTTTTTCATTGAAACGAAATTATTTTTCGCACATGTAACCTATGCAAAGAATAATAACGATTAATTATTAACCCTTGTATAAAATAAAATTTTGCAGCGTTTTTTTAACGCTGCTTAGTTTACACAAGGGTTTATCATTCTTTGATACGAATTGTGCAAAAATTAATTCTGTCAGTAACAAAATGTTTAATTCACGTAATTCATTTTTTTGTTTTAATTATTTTCCTGTAGTCTGTAGGGACCCGGAAAAAAGGAATTCCAAAATTACTCGAAAAACAATAGGCACCTCATTCGACTTCCTGGCTTCAAAGCCCCATTGTAGACCGGAGTCGTCGACCCGCGTCGCGAAAACATAGGTGTATTATTCCAAGAATAATAAACCAAAAAACCGCAGACTGGAAGGGTGAGGTGTTTAGGGAGATAAGTAAATGACTCCTCGTAGGTTCATACTAAATTTTTTAGGTATTCGAATAGAGTAAAAATCTGAAAATGGCAGAATTTGGGGTACCCTTTTTTCAAGAAATCTTTTGGACGTAGAATCCATTTTTTTGGGGTCCCGGAACGATCCGATTTCACTGTGGCAATCCATAGGGACGAACCATGGGCGGGGGCGATCCATGGGACTAAAAATAGGATTTTTGATGGATCCCAGGAGGTTAAATATTTTCGAGCAAAAAATAAAGAATTTTTGAGAAGAAATTTTTTTGAAAAAAAAAAAAAAAATACAAAAAAAATACAAAAAAATACAAAAAAAAATTCTCCATTAACACAGAAATGATTTTTGCACAAGTAACCTATATCAAAGAATAATAAACCCTTGTGTAAAATTTGCAGCGTTTTCCATTCATGATTTGTATTAAAGTTGGAGCCCTGTTGCTTTACTCGGCGTCACATACATAATTAAATACGTAGAAATATAAAATTCGGTGTCGCCAAAAACGATTTGACGCGTAGCAAGGTTGTGTAACTTGCACCTCGAGGACCAATAACAAACCGGATGATGATTAGAACGTCTCGTCCTTCTCTCAAGCCCCGGGAATTCAAATATTTCATATTTTCACCAAGGCCATTACAAAATATGTCATGTAATGTGTACATTATCTTAACAACACATTATTACTCGCCTCCAGTATCATCCTGTTGTTGAGGGGGGAAGTTGGGTTGAGACCGTTGTTGGAGCTTCAGTTCTAAGAGGTCGTTCCGACGCTTCATTTGGGCAACCTTTTCCCTGTCAACTTCATGTTACCCGATGCTTGATCATGGTGCCGCCTCTTGTCGTCTCGGATACTGTCCAGGACGATTCCGCAACGCTCCAACGACAGGTGTATCAGGACAAGGATCTGGCCACGCAGCGCACTGCTTGTCCTCAATGAACGCATCCATTCTGTACAGAAGGAATGAAAATAAAACTCCCAGATTCGAGGGATCATGTTAACTTGTGCGATTGTAATTGTCGTACCTGGTACCTGGCTTGAGCGAGAGGTTATTCCTGTTTATCAAAGAAAGCCTTATTTTAGAAACGAATGTTAACTTAGCGTGTCATAAGCCACCAGGTGCTTGCTGTAAACCTGCTGTTGCATAGATAGGTTTACATGACTAAAAACCGTGGTATAGATAGGTAACTCATGAGCAGTTGTAAAGCAAACAATTACCCGTCTTTGGGGGTGATTTGGCGAGAAGCGCCTGGCTGGGGTTGGGACTCTGGCCTGCTCACGCCGAAACTGGGGCTGTCCCTGTTGTGAAGAACAAAGTATTTAATTCAGAGTGCCTCAGATGAAAAACCTCCATGGAGATAACCCTACTTAATAAAATAGGAATAAAATGTATTTTAATAGGCCTACCTATGCTCAATCTTCTTCTTCTTTGGGTGCCATACCCGTAATCGGGCGTTGGCGACCTCTCGCTACTAACATCTGTTGAGCGTGTTGACCAGTTATTACAGAAGTAGTAGGGACCTACTGCTTAACGCCGGTTCCGAACGGCAAATTTGAGAGGTTTTCCACGGCAGAATACTTTCGGTGGGTTGCCATTGCCTTCCGAAAGGTGATTATCAGTATGAGGAAGATGTTTTGCGGCTGCTGGGATCGAACCAGCAACCTTTGACTCAGTAGTCCAACGCTCAAACCACTGAGCCACTGATAACCACCCAACCAGGAGTATTTTGGCTCAGAAACGTACCGTCACCCGTTAAAATGAGTTCGGGGTGAACTGTACGTTTCTGAGCCATGAACGGCTCCGTGACCAGAAATCGAATCGAATTCGAAATCCTTCCGCCCCCGTCCAGTTGAATTGTTATGTAAGACGGTGTCCTTATAATTCCGGATTAGGACCTTCCACCTGCGAAAATTAACGTTTTAACACAAACCGGTATATTTAGCAAACACATAAAACTGAATCGTTCTGCTAGGTACATCTTAATCGTCAACAAATGGGGATAGGTACTTGAGCACGCCTGAGTGATGGTTGTAAAAAACTTGGTTATAGTGGCGCTCATAATATGATTATGGGCTTACAAATGGTACACAAGGTCTCAGTGGTAGACATTTAACTGCTTACAGGACTATTAGGTAGACATTTAACTGCTTCGTCGACTACAATACTGTAGAAATTGATGGTGTATGGATTCCCCAGCCTGTTCTTGCCACAAGCCAAATCCTTCTTGTTCATCTAGGAATTCCAAAGATTCCTTGAGGTGACAGAGTGCAATATGAATTTTTAATGTTTCCCTAACATTCGTGGCGAGAAGTGCAGCCTTAAGTGCCTTGATGTGTTGGTCTTAGTCCGTAGAAACTCTTTTTACGCCAAAACAAGAATGCACAATCTTATCCATGGCCCTGAATACTCCTACGAAAGGAAGAAGCGGTATTGGACCCCCAACAGCTCGACAAATATCATGGTCCAATTTTTTCTCAGATGATTGGAGTTTTCTACAGGCGATGCCTTCGAATGATTCTCCGTGATAATTTTTTGAAATAAGATTTAGACGGTGGGGCCAAAGTAAAGCCTTATCTCTTCCTAAAAATGGCACGAGGAGAGACATGGCACTATATACTTGGCCCACATGCAAGTATAGATGTTGTTCTGGAGCTCTGGGAGTCAAATTTCATTTTGTAAAGTAGCATCATGTAACTGAGAAATTTTTAAATGGTTCAAGGTGCTTTTTAGCTAGAATATACTTTAATTTTCAAACATATAGAGAATATAGAAAGAAGAAATCTATAGATTTACCTAGACGTGAGTATTTTCCCCTTTGCTGAAAATGGCCAATTTCGAAGGGGCAATCACGCTCATGAAGTTTTAGTATTTAGGCGATGAAAGGCTTTTTTTTTGTTCAAGTGTTTCCCCAAATGCTGATATATCGCAAATATTATACAGCTGCAAATTTTATACAAGGGCAGGCCCCCCCCCCCCCCCCCCCCCCCTACGCGATCGCCTTTAGTACAAAGGAAAATCAAGTGCCTTACCGGTTTTCGCATCGCTCGGCCGATAGGTACTCTGTTTCGCAGGGTCGTCGCGATGAACGCCCACATCGTTTTCTTCGTAAGCGCCGATCAGCTGCCGAGTAAGCGCCGCTTCCCATTTTCCATCAACTAGTAAAAGTAACCAAAAGTTCAACGGGATTTGTAGTTGATTACGGGATAGAACACTACGCAACTAGCCATACACTGTCGAAGTACATATTTACGGGTACTATCGATCGACCCCGTACGATCGACCCCCGGTTCGGTTCCTTGAAGTAGGGTGTGAACTACCCCGAGGTGGCGATCGACCCCCGGGACTGGTCACTGGCAGGAACGGCGTTGTACCCCCGAACACAAAATTATCCTTCCAATTTTTCAGACTTAGGACTGTCTTCTGGTGTCAGAAGGTGTGGTTAAAAATTGTGTGTCCAAGGAGGGCATTTTGTCATGCTCCTGCCCCAATTGTGAGAACCGAAAATGGTTAAACACAAAAAAATCCCACTTTTACTTTTACTTTACGTCTTTACATCCAGAAGCTCTTAGAAGAAAGTGTGCAAAGAAGGGTGAGGGCTATTAAAATCTTTGTTAAAAAACGCGTGAAAAGACTCGCACGCGAGTGAGGTTAGCAGATTCACTGATGGGCGGAAGAAAAGTCATAGGATAAAAAATCAAGGAAGAAAAGTCAAGCTTTTGGGTGCGAAAAAAAGTCGAGGGGGAAAAAGTCAAAGTCGGAGTTAGCAGTTCGGCTAGGAAAAAAAGTCAAAATCGCAGAAGAACCGTCGTATTATTTACTTACTTATGAGTAAAATGATGAAAATACATTCAAAAATAGTCATTACAAGACGTTGGCAGGTACATTTCCTCGTTCATTCATACATTCAAAAATGACTGAAAATCGATTCACCCGTGTTGGTAAATGGGAACAAGCGGAAATGAGTTGTTTAGGGAGAGAGAACGACTCCTCTGCTGAATATTCAGCAGAGGAGTCGTTATCTCTCCCTAACCAACTCATTGGATTAGACCTCTGCACCATCGGCAAACAACCACTTTGTGGGCGGAAATACTTTTTTTAACCCCCCAAAAATTAAAGTAGACTTGCCCACATAACAGGAGGAAATTGTGCTTCATCGTCGAATTTTCAGGAAAACACAACCAGACAACGCGATAACAAACGGTTAGCAGGTGGGGTCGACCGCAATCTTCTCTCCTTGACGGGTCAAACATTGAAGACCAAACCCGGGGGTACATCACACTCATCACTCAAGAGGCGGACGACCCCCGGTTCACTTTTTCGTCATTTGGGGGTCGATCGTCATACCCCCCATATTTAAGCCTTTGAACTGTGTACGGAAGAAAATATAATATAGAAATTATTTTTCAATCATTGAAAACTGCTCACTTGCCGTTGCCGGAGAGGGCTGAGCCACGACCCCATCGGCCATGAGGATATCGTCGCTCCCGAGGACGGCCACGCTGTACCTACCTACTGCTGAAACAAATCATGGCTAATTTAACGTGTCATAATTAACACAAGGGTTCATCATTATTTCGTATTTATAAATGTTGGCGTTGGTTTAGGCTGGTACAATGAATGAATGAATGGGTGGTCTCAAGAAACATCCCTGAACTGCAAACAAATATTCTCAGTCTACTTACCACCTAGGAAGTGCAATGCGCAGAAGGGGATAGGATAATCAATCGGAGACAGTTTGTAGCGAAATAATAAACAAGCTATCAATTGAATTGAATAGCCTTTTTCGAGAGTCATCTTCTCGGATCGGACGAATCGTCGACGACGGAGATGTAGGGATGTTGAAAAAGTATCGATACTTTCAAAAAGTATCGATACATATCGATACTTTTTGTCCCCGATACATATCGTAGTATCGATACTTTTTTCCGGTATCGGCGCCGATACTTTTTTTATCCCTCACATTTCATCAGATTCGAAACTTACGGCATATACCTAGGTAGTTGACAGTACCTCTAACTTGACCAGCAATTGAAGAAAGTTGATGTAGGGTACCTACCACCACCTCCTGGAGCTGCACCAGCTCTCATATCAGAAGAATCAGCCGTCCTCGATCAAGGGCGGACCACCAAAATGTTGGCCCAACCAACCAACCCAACTCACTCATCACAGTAGAAATTAGTGCGGCCACAGCTACACCAAACGAGGGAATGTTCCCCTTTTTTGCTACCTTTACCTACCCCCCCGAGGCTTGGAGCAAGGTTTTCAGTCCGATCGTCCAAACCCGTGGGGCGCTATGGGGCTAAAATGGGGCAATTGAAAGGTTTTTTTTAGGCGTTTGGCTATGGGTTCGAGTTGGGTGTCGTTTTCGAAGTATTTTTGGACGTAGAGTATATTTTTGGGGGTCCCAGAAGGATCCAATTTCACGGTGGGGGTGTAAAGGGCTATCATGGGGCTACATAAAGGATTTTTGAAAGATCTCAGGAGGTCAAATATTTTCCGAGTAAAAAAAAATTAAAAAAAATAAAATTAAAAGAAAAACCTTTTTTTCAACAATTTTTCATGGAGACAGAATTAATTTTTGCAGAAGTAACCCAAATCAAAGAATAATAAACCCTTGACTAAAAATTTGCAGGCGTTTTTGAAAAGTATCGATACTTCGATACCGATACTTTATTGAAAGCATCGTATCGATACTTTTAAATACTGTCTAGATGTATCGATACTTTAGAAGTATCAAACATCCCTATCTCTGGGTCCCGGGAGTCCGGGAGATGATTTTGATAGCCTATAACCAGTGATGCCAGACGCCTTCGACCTGAAAGGGGGACAAAGGGGGACTTGATCTCTGCAAAAAAGGGACGTTTAGGGGGACAAAAATAAAATTATAAAACGCTGCAAATTTTACACAAGGGTTTATTATTCTTCAACTTCAATTTCTTTCAATTATTATTATTATTATTATTATTATTATTATTATTATTATTATTATTATTATTATTATTATTATTATTATTATTAATTTTGTGTCAATAAAAAATATTTTGAAAAAAAAAAAAACCGTTCGGTACCCTTTCGTACCCTTCCCTTAGAGGATAAAGGAGGTGTGTATATATTAAAATGTGATTGTGGGATTCAATACGTAGGACAAACCGGCCGAAAATTTAAAATTAGAATGAAAGAACATAGTGATGATCTTAGGTTGGGAAGGGGTAGGGAAGCTTTTGAAAAGCATTTGTCAGAAGAAAACCATAGAATTAGTTATGAGATAGGCAGTAATAATCCAGCCATTGGGATAGCTCATGTTTGCCAAAAAGGTCCAAAATTAGATGCTTTAGAATCTTTGGAAATTCAGAAAATTCACAATTTAGGAATATCTGTTAATGACCTGGATGTAATTAGGCGTTCCCCGTTAATTGACATTTTCTTGTGAGTCTTCCTTTCACTTATTTGCCTTTCACATTACCTTTCACCTTTCTCCTTTTATGCCACCTTTCTAATGCCACGCCCATTAGAAGGCACATTTCACTTTTGTATCTATATAAAAGTGAAATGTGCCTTCTACTTATATATAAGTAACTTGAAATGTGCCTTATACTTATATATAAGTAACTTCTCACATCTTCCTCATTCTGTATTGTACTGATGATGGTCTAATCAACCGAAACGCGTCTACAAGTTTATATATTTTTATCGTGGAAATAGACTATTTCGTCTTAAATCGTCTTTTTTAAACCGTTCGGGCTGAAAAGCTTGTGGGCACAACCAGATGATAAACCGAGTATTTTGCCAAAATTTCTGATTAAAAAAAACAAACGACGACTCCGATCCGTCTCAAAATTTGACATCATCCGTTTCAAGAGGTGTAGATTCCAAAACCGAAATGTCCGTCCGCCGTCCGGGCCGTGTTGGGCAGTAGGCTTCTTTTTTTTAATCTTAAATTTTGACAAAATACTTGGTTTACCATCTAGTTGTGCCCGCAAGGTTTTCAGTCCGATCGCCCGAACCCGTGGGGCGCTATGGGGCGAAAATGGGGCTACGGGAGGTTTTTTTTTTTTTTTAAGGTTTTCGGCTAAGGGGTCCTAGTTATAACTAGGGTTGCCAACCGTCCTCCCCCGGGGAGGACAGTCCTCCCTTTTGGTCATCTGTCCTCCCGAAACCCTGGACCTCGGGAGGACGCTCAAATGTCCCCCCTTTTGGTTTATTATTCTTGGAATAATACACCTATGTTTTCGCGACGCGGGTCGACGACTCCGATCGGCCTCAAAATATGACATTATCCGTTTCAAGAGGTCTACATTCAAAATCCGAAATGTCCGTCCGCCGTACGCCGTCCGCCGTCCGGGCCGTTTTGGGCAGTAGGAATTTTTTTAAAAATCTGAAATTTTGGCAAAATACTTGGTTTACCATCTAGTTGTGCCCGCAAGGTTTTCAGTCCGATCGCCCAAACCCGTGGGGCGCTATGGGGCTAAAATGGGGCTACGGGAGGGGTGTTTTGAAGGCTTTTAGCTATGGGATCGAGTTAGGTGTCGTTTTCGAAGTATTTTTGGACGTAGAATCCATTTGTGGGGGTCCCGGAACGATCCGATTTCACTGTGGCGTTCTATAGGGCTTTCATGGGGCTAAAAATGGGATTTTTGAAGGATCCCAAGAAGTTAAATATTTTTCGAGTAAAAATTAAAGAATTTTTGAAAAAACACATTTTTGAAAAAAAAAACCCAAAAAATTTTTTTTTTGAAATATAAAAATTCAAAAAAAAATTTTTTTAATTTTTTTTATTGACAGAATTAAATGTCTGTACTAGTAACCTATATCACAGAATAATAAACCCTTGTGTAAAATTTGCAGCGTTTCTGTTTGTGGAATGATGTTTCTTCAACAAACAATATTATCTAGCTTAACGTAAGGTAGATGCGGCGAAATAGTGGAAATCCATCCTATAAAATGATGGAATGGAAACAATGAAATTGTACTGATGATGGTTTAGTAAACCGAAACGCGTCTACAAGTTGTTATTTTATTTATCGTGGAAATAGACTACTTCGTCTGAAATCGTCTTTTTATTATCTAGCTTCACTCTCAACGCGCTAAGTACCTACCTACGTAACTAAAAATAGCGTTAACAACTACCCACCTAGCTAAAATAACGTAGACAGTTAAAACAGAACGAGAAGAAATGAGAAGAGGAAGAAGGAGTGATCACATTCCTTATCAACTTTGTATTTTTCTGTCACTTTATCTACCCTCTCTTGTTTGAATACCGGTGATTGTTTGTGATTTGTCTTCACATGGATCGTGATTACTTTGTGAGATTTTTGCTTAGTTTTTGGTGGAGAAGTTGAGGTACAGTTTGTGCTAAAATGGACATGGAAACCGACAGTGATGTTGAGGAAGACCCGAAGTGGTCGAAGGCTCGGACTTCTAAACGTGCGTGTTCTTTCAACTTGTTGTGGGAGAAGGATTACCTATGGGCACGGGTAGATAATATCATATTATGGTACCATATTTACCATATTATGGTAAATCCCAAATAAGCGTATTGCTCCTTTTGCAAGAAATCGTTCTTTATAAAATATGGTGGAATGAGCTCTTTGTAACGTCATGCCTCCAAACAAACTCATAATATGAGTAATGCTTATATTATAAGTAATGCTTCTGCCGTCATACAGAATAAATCGTTGGCATGCTTTATGTCCAGACCGACTTTCACTCCTGAAAATGAGAAAATCGTTGCCGCTTTGGTGACAAAATTGTATCTCATGGCGTGTGACACAGTGGTAGCTAGGGGAGGGTTTTTGATCGCTTTTGGCTATGGGATCGAGTTAGGTGTTGTTTTCGAAGTATTTTTGGACGAAGAATCCAGTTTTGGGGGTCCCAGAACGATCCGATTTCACCGTGGGGCTCTATAGGGCTTTGAAGGGGCTACAAATAGGATTTTTGAGGATCCCAGGAGGTCACATATTATTTGCCGAGTAATTTTGGGCATAATATGTCCATAATATGAATTAGGTATATTATAATCCATTTTTCGAGGGTTTTGATTCCCTTTCTTGTTCGTGTTAGTTGATGGAATTTTTCTCGTTTTATATTTTATTTTATATAAATAAAATTCCCTTTTTATATCTCAAAATGTTGTTTGTATTTTGAAATTTTTCTTCGAAGTTGTTCGTGTTTGAACGTCCCCTCAAAAGAGGGACAGGACCATTTTGAAAAGTTAAACTTACAATGTAAAATTTATTATCCTACGCTGAACCCATCGATGATATCCAAATTAAGACTTTCGTCACATATGATTGAAGTGCATGTACGACATAATATCATTTTATCATCACATGCGTCATAATATCATAATATTATTATGATTGAAGTGCATGTACGAAATCAATAACTGAATATTTGAATGCAGGCATGCATTTATAAAAATAGTTGCTAGTTTAATACCTGAGTGTACTACCTAAGTCAATACCTACCTAGTTAGGTTTAATACCTCCGAATCTGTATTTTCAAACATACACTTTTTTTGTCTTGTTTGTGTAGTGAAACAGTTAATTCTTTATTCCGGCCCTTCATACGTTAGTAAAATTATTTTCATTTGATAATGAATTTGTAAAACTAATACTATATTGAAAATATCAATCTTGGAGTGGATGTCCTCCCTTTTTACACGGTGTCCTCCCCAATTTTTCCCAGCGTCCTCCCGAACAGAATTTTGAAGTTGGCAACCCTAGTTATAACTCGAACCCCATAGCCTATTATAGGCTATGAAAATGACACCTATAATAGGTGTCATTTTCGAAGTATTTTTGGACGTAGAATCCATTTTGGGGGTCCCGGAACCATCCGGTTTCACTGTTGGGATCTATAGGGCATTCATGGGGCTACAAATGTGATTTTTGAAGGATCCCAGGAGGTCAGAATATTATACTTTACGAGTGAAAAAAAAAATCCAACTTTTTTTCATTGAAACGAAATTATTTTTCGCACATGTAACCTATGCAAAGAATAATAACGATTAATTATTAACCCTTGTATAAAATAAAATTTTGCAGCGTTTTTTTAACGCTGCTTAGTTTACACAAGGGTTTATCATTCTTTGATACGAATTGTGCAAAAATTAATTCTGTCAGTAACAAAATGTTTAATTCACGTAATTCATTTTTTTGTTTTAATTATTTTCCTGTAGTCTGTAGGGACCCGGAAAAAAGGAATTCCAAAATTACTCGAAAAACAATAGGCACCTCATTCGACTTCCTGGCTTCAAAGCCCCATTGTAGACCAAATTTTGTACCCTCCTGAAAGCCCAATAAGTACTGTTCGGACAATAAATCCCCACGGTGTTCAAGAGGTGTCGTTTTCCGAGTAATTTTGGACGCGTAATCCATTTTTCGGTAGGTGTCCCAAATATATTCAAACGTTTAATTTTATGGTAATTTAATTTAATTTTTCGGTAATTTTCGCAATTTACCTATATCAAAGCATAATAAACCCTTGTGAAAAATTCGAAGCGTTTGGCAATGAAATGAGTGCAGCAAAATTCAATTTGAAAAAATAACGGCTCAAAATAATTATGGGGAATATATCGACATTTACATAGGTAGTATCGATAGTAGATTTCCACCCCTAACTCAAACACTCCGGCATAATATTATTTAGGGATGGGCGTTATTGCTACATTTTCGTAACGTTCCGTTTCGTTCGTTATTATACAATAACCGTTTTTTTTTCTGCTACAAAATAACCGAAAAAAAACGAGTTCTGAATAACTCTTCAGCTACCGCAAGAAACCAGTCGTTTCGTTTTTTTTCAGTTCTTTATTAGTTCCTACTTGCTAGTTTTTATCGTTTCTCGTTCTTCAGCTATTGCAAGAAACCGATCATTTCGTTTTGGTTTATTATTTCATTTTATATTCCATTAGAATAATTCACCATTGTATTCGCGACGAGGGTCGAAAATTTGGATAGGACTAAAAATTTGACATTATCTGAGCTCCTAATGTGCAAAAAACACGGGAAATTAAACTTTTTCTATAAAATTTGAAAAAAATACCAAAAATCCGTTTTGGCGAGTAGATGATGAGAAAAATATGAAACCACCAAAAAGGAGCTCCATGTGGCGTATCTGAGCTCCTAAAGTGGAGAAAAACGGGAAATTTAACTTTTCAAAAAAAAAAAAAAATGAAAGAATACCAAAAATCTGTTTTGGCGAATAGATGACGAGAAAATTATGAAACCACCAAGTTGCACCAAGTCGAGTACCAGATGCTCTAAAAGTGGTCAACAAATAGGGGTTGGAGCAGTTAACATGGGATGGTGGTGGGCCAAGGGGTGTCCGAAGACTACGCAGCTAACCCCCTGCGGATTTGGGCTGAATTCATAAACTTACTTCACAACGTCCGGAAGTTGAACAACGAGCGGGACGTCATACAACGTAATAATGGCCAGAGGATTGAAAAAATATAGAAACCTAAATAACGAAAAAACTGGTTGTGTGGTTTTATGAAACCACGGTAAAAGTGGAACTTTTTAGCATGGAACATGCTTTAGCCTTGATCTAACTGCCCGTGACGCGAGATGGCTGACGTAGAAGTGTCACACGAGTATTAGGAGGTTAGGAGGACAAAGGAGCTATTTTTTATCAAACAATTGCCATGGCAAGAAGAATTGAAGAATTGCAATTGTTGATTTCTTTCTGCTTGGCAATGTTACTATGCAAAGCATGTTCCATGTTTCTTGAATTTTAGCCAAAGGCTCTAAGCAGTATTTTTTTTTATTTTATTTTTTTTCACATTATAGACATTAAAACTGAAAATTTTCGGAACAATATTCCATTAAGGGTATAAAAATCGCTTCATCAATCTTAATGTTATACTTCGAAAATGGGAATGATAATGGGAAATGATAAAAGTATACTAGGTCTAGATACATTATATATAATAATATTATATTATAGATATTATATCAGTATATATTATATAGATAATATATAATATAATCTATAATATAATAGGTACTCTAACATATATTAGGTATATGTTAGAGTCTCAATAAATAGCTCACTGACGTTCGGCAGCCACGCCCGAAGTTGGTACCTACTACCACTGAGGCGAGCCTAGCGAGAATTTCAGGAAATGATGCCCACATTTTTCAATCTGTTAGAGTCTCAATAAATAGCTCACTGACGTTCGGCCGCCACGCCCGAAGTTGGTACCTACTACCTCTGTGGCGAGCCTAGCGAGAAAGTTTCAGGAAATTTTGCCCACATTTTTCAATCTGTTAGAGTCTCAATAAATAGCTCACTGACGTTCGGCAGCCACTACCACTGAGGCCGACCGTCACGCGACATGCAACACACAAACGAAAAAGTTTGAGACGATGTAATAAAAGTTTCACTTTAAAAACTGTTGAGTATCAACGACTTTGTAATGGGCGAGAATAATTGAACAAGCGAAAAGAAACGAACCTTACCTGTGTGAAAATGGAAAGGAATATAACTTCGGCGTTTACAAACTTCTGAACAAAAGAAACGAAACGAACTAGACAGAAACGTATAGTTCTGAACAACAGAAACGAACTTTACGGAAAAATAACTGTAACAGAAAAAGAACGGAAAAAGAACGGAAAAAACGGACGAACGGAAAGACGCAGCGCTTCTTCGTTTCTCTCGCCTCATGCAATGGGAGACACAGGTTTTTTGTTGTTGTTGTTGTTGGTGTGGTCACCAAAAATGTCAGCTTCATCAGAGAGTTTAGGTAGGTAGGTACCTAGTTACTATTTTAAAAAAATATATAGGTAGGCACCTCACTTGAATCTGAAGGTTTAAAAGAAAATTTTTTTAGGCATTGTACTAAAAATTATAATTTATAACTGTTATTTTAGAAATTGAATAACGGTTAGTTCGTTATTTTTAAATAACTAGTTATTCGTAACGTTATTAGTTATGCGACCCATCCCTAATATTATTATGCAATAACATGCCAGGAACGTAATATTATTGTCTCTCGAGTGACGGTTGGTTTGTTTTGGAATTTTGTTGGTGCGTGCCTATCCATTAAAATGAATTCTCATCGTCAAGCGTGGACTCATTTAAAAGAGAAAAAACAAACGGAAACACCTCTTGTGTGATCGCACGAATCGTCATGTCATAAATCGGTTGGCTCATTCGGTTTGGAAAAGCAAAATACGATGAGTTTCATTCCTCCTGTTGGGAAGTAAGTATAATATACTTACTTATTATAAGGTGATGACATCTTTTCATATCATCGAAATCGTTAGGCCCGAAATGTCATTTATTTCATGATTCAAGGCAAGTCAATCTTGGTTTTCGTGACGGAGCTCGACACTTTTGCTTTGCCTCAAAATTCGTCCTTACACGTTTCAAGATGACAATGTCAGTGTAGAATCTAAACTGTAGATGTCATAATATTGATTTCTATACTGAGAGTAGAAACCACAAGAGTAGCAGAGAACGGTTATTTGCCCGTCGTTTGTCAGTAAGTAGGTTTGTCGGTTTAAAAAGATTTGTGGGAACGGCTACCAACCAGAGGAGAGACTACGATGTTTACCTATCAGGTAATCAACGGAGTCTCACCTTGAACTTACGCCCGGACGGCACATTGTTCACTGATATGGTACCGATGACTCTATTTGCCTTCTGGTGGTCGAGGTCCAATCCCTAATACAAGACTTATCACTACGACTGTAGGTCCATCAACAAGCCGGGTCAGCAGCCCCCAGCTCTCCCCCTCAGTCGTAGATTGCTGTGGCTAGTTTAACGTTCTCAGCAAACGAAGACAATGTTTTTCTACCGGTCCACCAGATTTTTATCCCGGTTCGAGGTCCCAAGAGAGGTTCGTTCATGCGATCCCTCGATCTTGTGTGTTGAAGACGGATGTCTCGGCCGCCTTCGTCACGGGAGCCTCTGCTAGGATTCACATAAACGTTCCAACGTTCAGAGGTGAATTGTCAACCGACAAGACAGGTATTACAACACATAATTGACTTTTGGTCAAACATTGGTGTTCTTTCCCGGATTCGAACCAGGCTGATCAGCGCTCCGACTGATTGTAAACAGGCGTCTCGCTGACGCCTTAGTCCACGGGGCTACCCTGTCCCCTTATTCGGTCGGTTTACCATTGTAAAAAAAATGTGAAGGGTGATTCTCAAAAAACGCTGCAAATTTTACACATGGGGTTTATTATTCTTCGATATAGGTTAATTGTGCGAAAATTAAATCCGTGCAAATAAAAATAAATTTTAAAAATCTGTACATTGTTTGGACAGATGTAGATTTTTTTTCAAACAAATTTTTTTTTTTACTAGGGGAAATAGGTTCCTATTAAATAGTCAATAGTCAATAGTTCTATTAAATAGTCATAGTTCCTATTAAATTAGTCAAATTTTGACTTCCTGGGATCCTTCAAAAATCCCATTTGTAGCACCATGAAAGTGCTCCCCACATCGAAATCGGATCGTTCAGGGACCCCCCTGGGATGGGGAAAATGGATTCTACGACCAAAAATACTTCGAAAACGACACCTAACTCGACCCCATAGTCGAAACCCTTCAAAAACCCCTCCTGTAGCTCCATTTGAGCCCTACGGGTTTGGGCGATCGGCTGAAAACTTGTCTAAATTTCAGATTTAAAAATAAAATCCTACTGCCCAAAACGGCTCGGACGGCGGACGGACATTTCGGTTTTGAAATCTTAAAACGTAGGTATAATGTCACATTTTCGACCTCCGACATATAATGTCGCAGTTCAGGATTTTCGACCTCCGTCGCGATTACATAGGTGTATTAACAAAAATTTGAGTTCTTGGATTGTAATTATAGGTGGTCGAAAATTTGGATAGGCCTCAAATGTGACATTAGTTTCATGACACTTAGGTAGATTTCACAAATCCTAGAAGTAGCTATGCTGTACGCCGTCCGACATGGTTTTTCTTTTTCCTGTTTCTGTGCCTTTTGTGCTCTTTCAGGGATTTTAATGGCTTGTGTTCTAAGCCTTGCCTGACGGCCGCCGCTCCTTCCTTGCCATGCATGAACCGCTCCCAGGATGGGCCTCGCGGAGGCTGCATGGGGTGGGACCAAGGAAGGGCTTGATCTAGCTCGGCCTGGTCTTATTGGCAGGATACCGCTGCGTCGCTTTGTATCTTGATAGTTGGATACTGAGGCACGCCATGTGTTAGCTCCATGATTTGTGCTGGAGATGGCGGTAATCCAGCTAACTCTTATGGCGTTGTATCGTGGGCACGTAAGGAATGTATGCTCTACATCTTCATCTACTCCGCATGGTGTCGGTTTCAGGTGGAATGCATGCAGCTTAGCATTAATGTCCCCATGACCACTGCAGTACTGAGACATGTAGTGGCCGATGGCGATAAATCTGCTTTTGCATCGCTCTTTAACATCTGGCCATACGGTAAACGTGTGTGCCTTTATGTGAATCCTGGCAGGATTATCGTGCCATAGACGTTGCCATTGTTCCATGGCCCACATGTTTACTTCTCCGCTGGTGGCATATTATTATTGTCGTCGTGTTTCATCGCCTGTAAGTCGATGCTGGCCATCATGGTTTATCAACCATGTGGCTGCTTAGCTGATTTCCCGAAGGTCGGCTGGGAGCCTACCTGCCATTACTTGGAGCACTTCCGTAGATGTAGTGCGGCAAGCCTGGGTTACCATTAGCAGTGCGCTGCGTTGTGACTTTATTAATGCCGTCCAATGCTTGCCTTTCGCCTCAGACGTCCAGACTGGGCATGCGTACAGCAGGGATGTGTCGTAGAGGGCTGAGTACAGCGACCGGGAACGGTACTCTGTTCCCCACGTTACTTTGGTCAGAGATCTTGTTCGTCCAAGTGCCTTGGACGTTGCTTCGACTAGTGCCTTGGATGTTGCTAACGCGTTCTAGGCGATGAAAACGATAGACGAAGACGATAGACGAAGACGAAGATACGTGCCATTGGCCTCGTACTTTATCGTTCTGCCAATCACTCGAATAACTGGAGGGCTTTTCATGTTCATCGTTCATTTCAACAGGGCTATTACTGTTTTTTCTGCCGCTAATGTGAGTTTTACCTCTTTGCACCAGTCCGTGATCATCTCCTTTGGCCGAGCTCCTTGTTGCTCAATGTGCGCCTTCGTCCGGCCTGTCAGTAGGACTGCATGGTTGTCAACAAACGCTTATGGGTCCAGGTCTTCGTCTATCAGTCGTTGCAGTATGCTACGAGCCGTTTGGGGCAGTTACTGTAGGCATTTTTTTTTAATCTTAAATTTTTTTAAAACACTCGGTTTACCATCTAGTCGTGCCCGCAAGGGTTTCAGCCTGATCGCCAAAAACCCGTGGGATGCTATGGGGCTACGGGAGGGGTTTTCGAAGGGTTTCGGCTATGGGGTCGAGTTACGTGTCGTTTTCGAAGTAATTTTTTAACGTAAATTCCATTTTTGGGGGTTTCAGAACGATCCGATTTCACCGTGAGGATCTATGGGGCTTTCATGGGGGTTTTCAAGGATCCCAGGAGGTAAAATAAGGTCTCGTTTTCCGAGTAAGTTTGGTCGCAAAATCCTGTTTTTCGAGGTCCCACATCTGTCCAAACATTGTACAGGAAAATTCTTCTTTTTTTTCCAGAAAAGTTTATTTAATGTCACAGTATTAATTTTTGCACAATCCTAACCTATTTCGATGAATAATAAACCCTTGTGTGAAATTTGCAACGTTTTTGATTAGTTGGTCAGAACCACTACGATAGTTCCACGGAACTGATTTTTCTTAACTTTTTTTGCCAATTCAAGCAATTCGTCGAAAATTCCTCGTCCAGGCTCTGCCTCCTCGTTTTCACTCAAACCTACTTCTAACTCTGAGCAGGTCAAGGATCATAAAAAAAAGAATATCTCCCCCATCACTTTATCGAGGTCGCACGAACTTTCGGGGTATTGTCCCCCAAACCATCACAATCCATCTTAAGTCTTCTTTAGGGTCATGCTGAGGTCTTCAAAGGAGGGTTTTTGACGCATGTGGATTCCTCTTTCATGCGGCCCTCACAAAAGAACCCCTCCGGAAAAATTGTTATCGACGTAACGTGATACGTCTCGATCCTCCCCACCACACAATTAGGGTCTTAATAACGGGTTGTGCTAATTTTACTCGATTACTGCTTAGGTGGGTCGATATTCAGGGGGTCAAACCGTTTGACTCAAACGGACAACACTATCGCTTGTGGGTCGATATCGCTTAGTCGTGATGGACAATTTCGGTTTATTATTCTTGGAATAATACACCTGTGTAACGCCTCAAAATATGACATTATTCGTTTCAAGAGGTCTAGATCCCAAAACCGAAATGTCCGTCCGCTGTCCGGGCCGTTTTGGGCAGTAGGCTTTTTTTTTAATCCGACATTTTGACAAAAAGCTTGGTTTACCATCTAGTTGTGCCCACAAGGTTTTCAGCTTGATCGCCCAAACCCGTGGGGCGCTATGGGGCTACGCCTCCCGTAGCCGCTACGGGAGGCGTTTTTTAACGATTTATAGGGTCGAGTTAGGTGTCGTTTTCGTAGTATTTTTGAACGTAGAATCCATTTTTGGGGGTCACGGAACGATCCGATTTCACTGTGGCGATCTATAGGGGCCCGAACTACCCTCTCACCTGCTCTTATCACACAATATACCGCTGCAACCGATAAACGCTGCAAATTTTACACAAGGGTTTATTATTCTTTGATGTAAATTCTGCAAAAATTAATTTTATTCTAAGTAAATCGATAAAAAATAGTAATTTAGGTACCCCATTATTTGAAAATGTTTTTTTAATTTTCTTGTAAAGTTTGTGGACGGATGTGGGACCCCGAAATGGGTGCCGCCCAACTGACTCCCGGCGGCCGCCAAAAATACCATCTGACTCCCGGGCAGTACGAAAATGAAAAAGCCCAACAGTCAGTTACTGACTCCACAGAGGACGATAGTCCCAACTGACTCCCCACGGGCGAAAAAATGATAGAACTGTCCCAATTGACTCCCAGTGGTTACAGAAGCTCTGTTAGTGATTTCCGCAGGTCTTCCTTCTCACTTCAGACTTTTGCATTTAATGCAACACCGGCTAACTGGCATTTTGGCGGTTTTGAGGTTTTTACCATTCCTAGCGTAATTTTTCGCTAAAACGCTGCTTTTCTGGACGAATTTTAGTCTGGTTTTGGCTGATAGAGCGTAGAATCACCTCATAATCATCAGTAGTCGGATCTGTGGTTTATTCCAATTAATTGCATCTCCAGTCACAAGGAGGGCTACCATACGTTTGCGCCAATCGGATTACGGGAAAATTTGAAAAATTCCCCTACATTTGCGCCAAGTGTAGAACTACAACTAGGGGGCCACCTAAAACAAAAATAAAAAAATCCTATTGTAAGGATTTCCAAGGCTTGCTAAAAATGTCCCAACCTTTCCAAAGCTGTCCAAGGCTTGCAGAGCTGGTCCCAAGCTGGCTAGGTGGTTTCAAGGCTTGCCAGGGTGTCCTCCACGCTTTTCAGGTCTTTCCAGGCTGTTCCCACAAAAGGGAGTCAACCCCCCTCCCTGAGTTGACAGCCGTTTTAACTTTGTCCGAAACGGGAATCGATTGCTGGGGGTAGATCGAATTGGGAGTGGATCGCAATGCCCCGGTTGCCAGATGTGTCGTTCTTTGTGTGACCGCATGGAGGAACCTTTCCTCCATGGTGTTGCCTCTCCAGGCCGTTCTGAGGCATTCGTGGCCAAACGTGTTCCTCCAAAAGCTGCGATCAGGTTCCAGTACTTCCTCCAGAGGCTCCTCGAACCCCACAGTTTCGTCGAAACCTCGACTAATTGTATAGAATCCGTACTGGTGAAAGACCTTGCTTAGCTCGTCTGCTATCGGTACAATGTGGATGTTCTGTTTGCCTATGTGTGTGTTCGTTCCAACTCCAAAATCACGTTTGCTGGTCGATTCCTCGACCTTTCCCGCGGATGTGGGATCACCTGAAGGGCCCTTCATCCTTGAGTAATATTAATTCTCCATGTCCGTTCCCACTCAAGAGATTCTCTGCTCTGGTCCATGGTTTCCTCCTCCCCAGCCAAAATGTTGTGATCAGACATGATAGAGGTAATGAACATTGTTGAGCATGAAGGCGGACTCAGTGAAAGCAGTAGCCACCTCCGCAGCCGTCAATTGCGATGTGCAAGGAGCGAACAAGTACTTCCATCTTCCATTCGCTGATCACCTTTGCAGAGTAAACTTCGTGTGAGTGTTTCCCGCAACTGCTATTTCGGAAACTTTTCAATGCCTTAGAATTTTCGAATTAACCATTCGATAAAGCCAATAATGGCAGAAGAATAAACGCAGGGTAGGAGGAATTACCACATTGAGGGTGAGTTTGATCCTCTCAATACTCATGTTGCTGCCTGGTCAGCGGACAAGATGTCGATTTAATCGACCTAAGACGGTCGATCTTGATCGGGTGGACTTGTGTCCGCCCCGAATACCAACGACGACTTGTCGCCTGACGGGACAGCAGCAACAACAAGGAGCTCACTAGGAGGTGAACGCTCCTACGAGCTCAACGTTAGATAACCCGCAACGCTTTCTCGTTCGTCACGTCACCGCCCGGAATGTTGAAGGCTCCCTGCAAGAAAAATTTTCTTAATTTCATGTTATGTATTATCTTGTAAACGGACGACGCTGTATTGGGCGTTCATGGGCGTACGCAGGTCTTCCTTTAAGGGGGGGGCTCAAAAATATTGCAGGTAGACATGCTGCCAGCAAGGGTACCTAGTTAAATTAAAATTTAAAAAGCTGCAAATCTTACACAAGGGTTTATTATTATTAGAATCTAATAAAAAAAAAGTAACCTAAATCTAAAAGTAACCTATATCTGATATAGGTTACTTGTGCGAAAATGAATTCTGTGTCTTGAAAAAAAGATTTAACAAAAATTGTTATTACTAACGTACCTATTATTATTATTATTATTTTCAAATTCTTTTGTTTTTACTTTTTTTTTACTCAGAAAATATTAAATATTTTTTATAAAGAGATCAATTTATGATCTCTTGGTATCATTAAAAAATCCCATTTGTAGCCCCATGAAAGCCCTATAGATCCCCACAGTGAAATCGGATCGTTCCGGGACCCCCAAAACTGGATTCTACGTCCAAAAATACTTCGAAAACGACGCCTAACTCGATCTCAGCCAAAAGCCTTCAAAAACCCCCTCTCGTAGCCCTATTTTAGCCCCACAGCGTCCCTTGAAAACCTTGCGGATACAACCAAATGGAAACCACGTATTTTGTCAAAATTTCAGATTCTTACTGCCCAAAACGCCCCGGACGGCGGACGACGCACGGTGGTGCAAAACGGCCATATTTTTGGGGGGGAAAAAAAAATCTGAAAACCCCATACTTATAGTATTCGTCATTTTTAAGCTGATGACGAATATACCCCATGTCCCTGTACCTAAAATGGATTAGGAGCCTTTTTTTCCCAAAATACCTTTAAATAAACACGTTTTCAGTACATTTTCCAGTGTGCGAGCCAAGTAAGGAATCTCCCGAAAATTGTACATAAAGAAAAGTTGTAGAGCAATAATTTTGGCGTCGATTGAACACCGTAAAATTGAAAATTACTACAAAAATGAGGAGGTCGAAGATGATTTCGATCGAACACTCCTATGATTTCTGATGGAACCCCGTAACATTGGTGAATTCCATGTAACACAATGTGTCATGGAACATTGAAACATTATAATATAATGATTTTGAAAGGATTTAAAAATATTTTTTGGTTTTTTTTAACCTGTGGACCACTGTGCATGCCGCATGCGGCAGCGGTTCCATTTCGTTTTTGCAATCTAGACCTCTTGAAACGAATGATGTCAAACTTTGAGGCCGATCCGAATTTTCGACCCCCGTCGCGATTACATAGGTATATTATTCCAAGACGAAGAAACCAATATGATCGTAACTTTGCATATAGGTATTTGAAGTGCGGAGTATGGTGTGATAGGAATCCTACATCGTAAATAATATTACACCGCTTGAGTAATAATACCAAATAACATACAAATCATTTTTCAAAATCAAGTGTTGTAGTTCATTTTTTTCCCCTCTTAATATAAAACCTTTACACAACATTTACACAACACAAGTACCTACCCAGCAATGTCAAGTTGATTTTTTTCACTTTAAATTTACAACATGAGCCGCCTCGGGTTATCTGCGAATTTTTCAACCACTACTTCATCTTTTTATTTATTTTTATCTGAAAGAGTATATTTATATATTTTTTTTTCGTTTGTCTAGGGGGGGGGGGGGGGGGGCCCGGGCCCCCCCTAGCCCCCCCTTGCGTACACCTATGTGGGCGTTTCGACTTTGCCCCACTTGAAAATGAAAGGTCTTCGGAAACCCGAGGACTTGGGGTCAAGGTTCAGTGACGGTATTGGATCAGAGTGGTCACCCAGGTCTAAATGAGTTCACGTTCTGAATTATATCAAGGAAACGCATTGCCATACTATACTATACCGGAGAAGAATGACTTTTGTCCAGAGCAATTTCGGTAATTTGAGAATAAACGAATTAATTGCGTTTTAAAATTGGAATTGCATTTTTTTTTCTCGTGAAGTTACTCATCTCAAATAAATTCTGAATAATTTTCTGTTTTTTTCATAATTTAGGTATTCTTTGCTTTTGGTTTATTATTCAGGGAATAATACACCTATGTTTAAAATTTATTGTACTATGTGTTTTTAGTACGTGTTTATTTAGTAAAAACAACTATAACACGGAGATAGTCGGCTCCGGTACCGTTAATGCAGTTATGCCCAATTAGCGGGAGGAACAGTATAAGGGTATCTTATAAACTATGTATAAATACTTTTTTCTTTTAGCCCGGAATAGGACGAACTCACGCACTAAACACTTTTTCCCTCATTTTCCTTCACTTTCAACTCACGGTTAACAATTTCCTGGTAGGTACCGACGTGTAGCTTTTTGGTTCAATCATTACATTACTATAACTAATCCTTTAACATTGATACAACATTCATAGTACAATAAATTTTATATTTATTATAAATACTGGTAAATATTATTAGTTAATTTAGATTTACAAATCGGTTTCTAGATAAGTATTACAGCTTTTTTCTGTATAATTTATTAGTTATATTCGTCCCCCTCAGGTGTCCGGACCCTATGTAGGCCGGAGGCTCAGGGCCGCGGTGATATAATATATCTATATATAATAATATTATCTCTATATTATCTCTATATTATAGAGATACTGATGACAACTGAATGTCGAAAATTTTATCATAAGGTAACCAAAGTTTTTTTAATGTAATTTCTCGTCCATTTGATACAAATTTTATATATAATATATATTATATATAGATATTATATATAGATACAGTAGTGCGATGTCATTTATTTTAATGGGGCCACTTATATCTGTGAATTGGGAGACGAAATTGCCTCTACTGGTGGTTGGTTTCAGGTAACTTTTCAGGTGATTTTGGCGGGGCTCCACAAGAAGTAGGGGCGCTCAACAAGAAAGACTTTCACTTAGTGAAAGAGATCATTAACAGTATGGTGCTCACAGGGGGTGCGCACCCGATCAAGATCGACCGTCTTAGATCGATGAAATCGACATCTTGTTCGGTGACCAGGCAGCAACATGAGTATTGGGAGGACCAAAACTAACAACCAGAAGTAGTGTGGTTCTCACCCTCGATTTGGTCATTCTTCCTATCCTGCGTTTATTCTTCTGCCATTATTGGCTTTATCGAATGGTTAATTCGAAAATTCTAAGGGATTGAAAAGTTTCCGAAATAGCAGTTGCGGGAAACACTCACACGCGGTTTACTCTGCAAAGGGGATCAGCGAATGGAAGATGGAAGTACTTGTTCGCTCATAGCACATCGCAATCGACGGCTGCGGAGGTGGCTACTGCTTTCACTGAGTCCGCCTTCATGCTCAACAATGTTTGGGGAAGGGAGGAGTTATTAAATTAAATTCTCACTGAAATTGAATTCTAATTATGAATTTAATTAAGTTATTACAAGAAATCAGAAGGGGAAGGCCGAAAAATTTATTGGGCCTCAGGTGGGACTCGAACCCACAACCTTCGCATTACTAGTGCGACGCTCTACCAATTACGCCACCGAGACCAGCAGTTATGATAGAACATCGGAGATTGAAGGCTCAACCGTCCCCCTGCCCCCAACGCTTGATTCGGCCTTCTCATATTGTTGCTTATTTTCCCCCTCTGAACCCTGATCTGATATGAAGCCAGTAGACATCCTACTTTTGTCCCTCTTCCTAGGGGTCCCTTAATTCCCCAGGAGGAGTAGTTTCATTAGGTAATGACTTGAGGGAATTTTGAACTGCTTCCCTCATACAGTGTTTTATTTGGGGAAGGGAGGAGTTATTAAATTAAATTCTCACTGAAATTGAATTCTAATTATGAATTTAATTAAGTTATTACAAGAAATCAGAAGGGGAAGGCCGAAAAATTTATTGGGCCTCAGGTGGGACTCGAACCCACAACCTTCGCATTACTAGTGCGACGCTCTACCAATTACGCCACCGAGACCAGCAGTCATGATAGAACATCGGAGATTGAAGGCCAAAACTAACAACCAGAAGTAGTGTGGTTCTCACCCTCGATTTGGCCATTCTTCCTATCCTGCGTTTATTCTTCTGCCATTATTGGCTTTATCGAATGGTTAATTCGAAAATTCTAAGGCATTGAAAAGTTTTCGAAATAGCAGTTGCGGGAAACACTCACACGCGGTTTACTCTGCAAAGGGGATCAGCGAATGGAAGATGGAAGTACTTGTTCGCTCCTAGCACATCGCAATCGACGGCTGCGGAGGTGGCTACTGCTTTCACTGAGTCCGCCTTCATGCTCAACAATGTTCATTATCCTCTATCATGTCTGATCACAACATGGGGCTTTCATGGGGCTACAAATGGGATTTTTGAAGGATCCCAGGAGGTTCAGTAAGGCGTCGTTTTCCGAGTAATCCAGTTTTAGAGGTCCCACATCTGTCCAAACCATGTACAGAATATTTTTTATTTTTCAAATATGACACAGAATACATATTCTTAATCTTTGCACAATTAACCTATATCAAAGAATAATAATAATTATTATTATAAACCCTTGTGTGAAATTGGCAGTTTTTTTTATTTTTATAGTTTTTACATACAATTAATTTTTGTTCAAATTCTACAATACAAAAGTATAATTACAATTCAAGAGTTTTTGTAGCGTTCCTTTCGTTCACATAATATGTGAACGAAAGGAACGCTACAAAAACTGTTGCAAAATATTATTTTGCAACATGAAAGGACCCATTTGCAGGAAAATCAATAGTCGAAACCTTCCTAAAACTTAGTCTATGCAGAGAATAACGATACCGATTAATTACTATTTAATAGAATGATTATCAGCAATAATTTCATAATATTACCTATGTTTCCTATTGTAAAGAAATTCATACTAACTAATAATATGTTCCAGAGGATGGTCCTGGTCAGCAGACGACTGTCGAGAGCTTCCTGCCGAGCATTACGAGGCGGCCTGTAGTTCTGTAGTTCCCCCACAGATGGCAACCACATGATCTGCAGCGCCAGGCCGACCAGACCCGCTGACCAGGTGTCTCAAAAGGACCTCACAATTTATTCTCGAACACTGTGCAATGTATTCAGGATTACTGACGACCGTAGTGAGTCTCTATTTTGACTGGGTCTACGGTTTCGGATAAATTAGACATTTCGGTAGGCACAGTAGAGGTCTGTGAGCGCCAGGCATCCACCGGCATATTGGATTATACGAGATTATGTGCGTCATTAGTAACTTTTCAGTGTGCTAAGCTATAGCTAGGGAGTCGTGTCGGTTCGTACGTGTCATTATTTACAAATTTTGAGGGTTTCGGCTATGGGGCTACGGGAGGGGTTATTTGAAGGCTTTTGGCTGTAGGATCGAGTTAGGTGTCGTTTTCGAACTATTTTCGGACGTAGAACCCGTTTTGGGGGGGACCTCAGAACGATTTGAATTCACTATGGGGATGTATTGGGCTCTCGTGCGGCTGCAAATGGAATTTTTGAAGGATCCCATGATGTCAAATATTTTCCTAGTAACTTTGGACGCGTAATTACGCGAAATCTTAGGCGTATTTTACGCGATTAATCCATTTTTCGGGGTCCCACATCTGTCCGAACAATGTACTACAGATTTTTTTTTTTTTTTCAAAACTAACTAGATTTTAATTGACACAAAATTAACTTTCGAACAAGTAACCTATATCAAAGAATCATAAACCCTTGTGTAAAATTTGCAGCGTTGTTCAGTTTCATTTTTAGCTGCAGCTCGGGAACTATTCAAACAATTCATCTGTCAACTTTGAATGTAGACCTAGCGAAACAGGATCCATAACGGTACTTTTCCGTTATACCACCCCCCCCCCCCCCCCCACTCAATTTCGTGTTCATAAACACCCCTCCCGATGGCTTTAAGGCACCCAAATTCGAGCCCTTTTCAGTTATAACACCCCCCACCCCCACCACCCCGAACTCGATTTCGAGCCCCTCCCGATGGCTTTAAGGCACCCAAAGCCAACCAAAATCGAGTGGGGGGGGAATAACGGAAAAGTACCGCCATAACTGCCTTTAGAGCTCGTTGAAAACCGATCATATTTTTCCTCCTGTGACAAAACGCATTCTTTTCCTCTGCTTTCCATTTTGGTTTATTATTATTGGAACTAGTGGGCAAATACCCGGCTTTCAAGATTCCAAAAACGAAATGTCCGTCCGCCGTCGTTTTGGACATAAGGAATTTTTTTAAATCTGAAATTTTGACAAAATACTCGGTTTACCATTTAGTTGTGCCCGCAAGGTTTTCAGCCCGATCGCCCAAACCCGTGGGGAGCTATGGGGCTACGGGAGGGTTTTTTGAAGGGTTTCGACTATGGGGTCGAGTTAGGTGTCGTTTTCGAAGTATTTTTGGACGTAGAATTCATTTTTGGTGGTCCCGGAACGATCCGATTTCACTGTGGGGATCTATAGGGCTTTCATGGGGCTACAAATGGGATCTTTGAAGGATACCAGGAGGTCACCTATTTTTTTCGAGTAAATTTGGTCGTATAATCCATTTTTCGAGGTCCCACATCTGTCCGAACAAAATCAGTTTTTTTTTTCAAAATATTTTCATTGACTCAATTAATTTTCGCACTGTTAACCTTGGCAGGTATATCAAAGAATAATAAACCCTAGTGTAAAATGTGCAGCATTTGTAATCATTATCATGCATATCTAATACTTTTTGAAGGTATCCCATCATTTACAATAAAAAATTAGTAATTAGCCGGCATGGCAAGAAATGTGCGTTTGTTGTTTGCCAGGTTTGGAAATCATGATTAGGCGATTCTGTGTCTGGTCAGAAATTGGCGTTCATACATTCGACCTTTGCATAATATTATGACATCCTTCATATCATATTCCTATCTCGATCAAACCTTATCATTTGATATCATCTTCTATCGACTCTCGAATAAAGCAGTTCTTATCTATTTTATCTATATCCAGACGTAGCAGACTGCATCCCTCGTTAACGAGAAATACCCGAAACTCTTGGGTCACTTCATTTCCCAGGGCCAGTTTCCTACCTTGCGAAACTCAGGGGCGCGTCAAAGACTGAGAATGAATGTCTTCACGAGTGTAAAAAGAGTCACCGGAGTGAACGAAATGACGAATGCGGGGGGTGGCGTGGGATCTGCCGGTTTCAGGTGTCCACTTTGTGGAAATCAACTGGAAACAATAGGCGGGTTCCGCTGACGCGGAAGAGACCAGTTCCGTTTAACTTCCCCTCCGGACGGGAATCACAGCAGGGACGCGCCTCCACCTGCATGGCGACCTCCGAACTGTGAAAGATGTCGGGAGGAACCTTAAAAAACTCTGAAGGACCCCCCAAGACGTCCACAATGCGAGGAGGGTCCGACGGTGGTTGCAATTACCGTTTCAGTTTGTAGGTATCCCACGGAACTCGTCGTTTTCGAAGGTTCATCAGTCATAATATGACTATGATATAATATGTGATATATCACATATATATATATGATATTATCATGTGACTCACATGCTACTGGCTGCAACTCCCCATCAGCGTTTTGGTTTATTATTCTTGGAATAATACACCTATGTTTTCGCGACGGAGGTCGACGACTCCGATCTGCCTCAAAATTTGACATTATCCGTTTCAAGAGGTCTACATTCAATATCCGAAATGTCGTCCGCCGTCCGGGCCGATTTAGACAGTAGGAATTTTTTTAAAAATCTGAAATTTTGACAAAATACTCGGTTCACCATCTAGTTGTGCCCGCAAGGTTTTCAGCCCGATCGCCCAAACCCGTGGGGCGCTATGGGGCTAAAATGGGGCTACGGGAGGGTTTTTTGAAGGCTTTTGGCTATGGGATCGAGTTAGGTGTCGTTTTCGAAGTAAGTAAGTTCTTATGTATTTTTGGACGTAGAATCCATTTTTGTGAGTGCCGGAACGATCTCTTGTTGAGAATATCAGCGGAAAAGACGATTTTGGTTTATTATTCTTGGAATAATACACCTATGTTTTCGCGACGGGGGTCGACGACTCCGATCGGCCTCAAAATTTGACATTATCCGTTTCAAGAGGTCTACATTCAAAATCCGAAATGTCCGTCCGCCGTCCCGCTGTACAGAGCTCGTTAGGTTGTGTCTAAGGCCATTTCTGGCCCATTACAACCTTTTCTCGTTCCTTCTGCTCTTTTTTCTTCCCCTAGGGAAAGTGCACTTATGTTTCTTCATTCTTCTATCTTGTTCCTTGTTCTTCAGCACTCCCCTAGGGGGAGTACAGCGGGCCCTCCTGTCCCCACCGGCGTCAGCCACACCATTCTGGTGTGCCCGGGATGGACCAACGTGGAGGTGCCGGGTTTTAAAGGAGGTCTTGTTCATTAAATTGGCTCGAAATTCTATGGGACAGGAGTCATCGCAGCAGACCTACCTACTATTCCACCTCTTCTTATAACTTGTGGTGTTCGGGTCGCTGGTGGCTGCGGAATGCAGCAGACCGTACCTACTCTTCTGCCTCTTCTTATAGCTTGCAGTTTTCGGATCATGGGTGGCCGCTAAAGCAACAGACCATACCTACTCTTCTGCCTCTTCTTGTAACATGCAGTTTTCGGATCCTCGGTGGTTGCTCTCTCCACTTTCGCTTGTCTGGTGGAGGGCGAGTACTTCTAAAAATTTCCTCCCCTCCCTACAACTAATTCGACTAGCCTAGCAGAAAAAATAATAATCTGAACATACATACAATGACGCACACCACATTTGAAGACGCATATGAGAACACACATATCACAGACAATTTCCCTAAATTATACATTCTCGCACACCTTTCATTCACTTCGTGCATTCTAGACCAGTGAGATGGGGGAAAACCCACCGGTCCCGCGCCCAACCCTTCCTAAAGTGGCCCTCCTGGTGCCCGTCTTGTAGGGCTTCCCGTCTTTTTAGGGTTTTCCATCGCCCAGAAGGGCCGGACAGCCCCTAAAATAAACAAAAGGGAAATCAATAAAATGCTAAAGAAACAAATCAAATTCAAATTAACCTAACAGTATGCTGCCTCGCTGACCTGTAGGTTCCCCCTCCATCCACACTTGCCTCCTAGTACACTCCATTCATTCCCTATCCTATTATCACAATTACCCTTAACTAGTTAACACAAATATCACAGTCTAGCATCACATTCGTTCCTTACCCTAAACAAACAAATACCTACCCTTAATATCACTCAGAAAATCACAGCCTAGCCTTAATCCCTAAACTTTCACACACCCATACACTCAATAAATTAATTGTTAAACATTCATACTGGGGAGCTGGAGTACTTATATAAACTTCCTCCTAGCTCCCTTCTACACAAAACTTATGACCTAACTAGCTTGATCAGGGTCCACGTTTCCTAACCCTTCACCTGGCAAGCCCATCCCCTCTCCACGTTTGGCAGTCCAGGCCTGGCAGAAACTCGTCATCTTGCTGTATGCTTCTTGGGTATCCATCAGCTCGCTCAAGGGTGTCTCTATGGTGGCAGACCCAAACAATTCCATGCGGTTATCACTATACAGGGGGCAGGCACTGACGACATGTTTAGCTGTCTCCTCAGCAGCACCACAAGGGCATGTTGGCTCACTTCTCCTCCTGAAGAAATTCAGCTTGGCACTAAAATTTCCATGGCCAGTCAGCATCTGGGTCAGCTCATACCCTGGCGCAATGAACGTATTATCCCGCCTCGCCTTAACGTCAGGTATGTACTCGTGGGTCAGGCGGCCCTGGGGGCCCTCGTCCCACCGGCTCTGCCACTGCTGATCTACCCATTCGCTTATGGCCAGCATCCTTGCATCCTCTGATAAGTGCCTCCGCATGATTTCCTCAAGCTCCGGCCTCAGCCTCGCACATGCCCTTTCCGGCCACCTAGCCAATACATACGCAACCCTTGCGTCCAGAACCAAGTCCAGCGGTTCACACCCAGCCAAGACCTGCAAGGCCAGCGTGGAGGCAGTAGCATATGCCCTTGTAATTGCTATGAGTACCGCTCTTTGGGTGGTCAAGATCTTCCGGCGCATAGCTTTGGTAGGCCTGTCCCACCATGTGGATGCCGCATATAGTACTGTAGGGAGGAACACCACCTTATAATATCTTAGTCCACCTTATAATATCCGTCCGCCGTCCAACGTCCAGGCCGTTTTGGGCAGTAGGAATTTTTAAAAAAATCTAAAATACTGGCAAAATACTTGGTTTACCATCTAGTTGTGCCCGCAAGGTTTTCAGTCCGATCGCCCAAACCCGTGGGGCGCTATGGAGCTATAATGGGGCTACGGGTGGGGTTTTTTGAAGGCTGTGGGGTATGGGATCGAGTTAGGTGTCGTTTTCGAAGTATTTTTGGACGTAGAATCCATTTTTGGGGGTCCCGGAACGATCCGATTTCACTGTCGCGATCTATAGGGCTTTCATGGGGCTAAAAATGGGATTTTTGAAGAATCCCAGGAGGTTAAATGTTTTTCGAGTAAAAAATACATAATTTTTGAAAAAAACATTTTTGAAAAAAAAAATCCCCCCAAAAAAAATTTTTTTTTGAAATATAAAAATCCAAAAAAAATTTTTTTAATTTTTTTCATTAACAGAATTAAATTTCTGTACAAGTAACCTATATCAAAGAATAATAAACCCTTTTGTAAAATTTGCAGCGTTTTTGGAATTTACGTCGTTTCGACATGTGGGTGCCAGCTATGCTTTTACTTAGAGAATAGTAAACTAAAAATTTTATTGGTAGGTACTATGGTACCATAATATATTATATGGAAACGTCATCCGACCTTCCTCCCGTAGCGACCAACAGCCCCATAGAGCGTCACAGGGAGGTCGGGAAAGGTACCTCTGATCGCTGCGGACTAATCAGGATTCAGACCTCCCTCCTCGATGGATGTTGAATTTTTTACCCGGAGGGGAAAGGCTGGAAGGAATGTTGAGCGCCGCAATTACAGAGGATGAGCCTCTGATTGGAACAGGGCGTAATCGGATCAACTTCGAACAATATTGCAGATTATCGGCCCAGGTGAGGCTCGAAGGGAGTCCCTACCGCCCTTTAAACTTCTCCCTTTTTAAACACCCCTTGTTCCCCCATTTAAACTGAGCCCTTCCTAAATCTGTTGGCTTCTCCTGATTCAATGATGATTTTTGGTTTATTATTCTTGGAATAATACACCTATGTGGTCGTGACGGAGGTCGACGACTCCGATCGGCCTCAAAATTTGACACTATCCGTTTCAAGAGGTCTAGAGTCCAAAACCGAAATGTCCGTCCGCCGTCCCGGCCGTTTTGGGCAGTAGGAATTTTTTTTTTTTAATCTGAAATTTTGGCAAAATACTCGGTTTACCATCTAGTTGTGCCCGTAAGGTTTTCAGCCCGATCGCCCAAACCCGTGGGGCGCTATGGAGCTACAACGGGGCTACGGGAGGATTTTTTTGAAGACTTTTGGCTATGGGATCGAGTTAGGTGTCGTTTTCGAGGAATTGTTTGACGAAGAATCCATTTTTGGGGTCCCAGAACGATCCGATTTCACTGTTGCGATCTATAGGGCTTCCATGGGGCTACAAATGGAATTTTTGATAGATCCCAGGAGGTCAAATATTTTTCGAGTAAAACAAAAAATTTGTGAAAAATTAAAAAAAAAAACATTCTTTTTCAAATTTTTTTATTGACGCGGAAATAAAGTTGTGCACAAGTAACCTATCTCAAAGAATAATAAACCCTTGTGTAAAATTTGCAGCGTTTCTAGTTCTATTTCCCGCAATCTTTACGCTGAACGACAAAAACAACGAGTCAACCCATTCTGAGGAAAACTATTCCTTCACTAACTGATGTGATATCTTACGTTTTGACGTAGTTGGGGGCTCAAACCGACTATAAGGAATCCAATGGAGTATCACCATTGTGGGACACCCTCTACTATGGATGTTGGGTGTACCAACATGTTCATAATTATAATACCGACATGTTTATAATATATTATAATTTATTAACCAAATGATTTATTGGGACACATTATGTTCCTTATACATTATTTAGTTAATTATTTTTTGTGTTGTTTGGGTGTTGGAACGCCTCAAGCGTCATATCTAGGATTACGCCGCCAGGTGTTGTAGAGGAAGAGGAGGGTAGTCGGGAATATCCCTGTCCAGGGCATAATGTGATGTGTCACGAGCTGCCGACCTGGAAGATGATATTGATGCTGTTATGGAGGATTCGCGAGCTCCAGGTTGGCACGATGTGTCGTGTTGATCTGGAGTGCGTAGATCCTCAGAAGAGTGCTGAGGGGAATCCGATGTCAAACACGGAGTGTCGTGATTGGTGTCGGTTTGCCCTGAGCCCACAGTTTTACTGGAAATCAGCTGACTGGCTTCCATAAGTGATTTGTCACCAAAAGAGGCCTCGTCGGCTGACCCAGTCTTACGAAGGGCTGATCTATCAGCTGCTACAGACGAGATGTCGTCAATAGGTGCCAGGGCAGTGGACCCGCGCGAAATAATTGGTTACACAGGCCTGGGATCCTCAGTTGCAGTGTCACCTGAAGATTCACGGTCGTCGGGACCAATCAAAAATTCACTGCGTTTAAATGCTGTGTTAATAATGAATGTATGAGAGGACCAAGACTCCGTCTCCTGTCTTCACTAAGATCCCACACCGGAAAAGAGCAAGACTCCGTCCCAAAATTAGCGAACCGGCTTAAAGAAAATGCAACACTCCTTCCGCCCATAAGCAAGTGGTTCAAGTGAAATCCAAGACTCCGTGCCGGAGAAAAACGCGCTATCCTGAGATGATTGCCATCACACTACCCCCCTTTACGTTGACGAGAGCCAGCCTGTTGACGTGGACCATCTTCTTAACATTCCATCCGAATCTGGAACAGAACGTCGTTCTTCTTCTCCACGACGATCCACGGCCCTGTCCATGGGTTGGAGTTGCGGGCAGTGCCCCACCGTTCGTTTCGGGTCATGTAGCCAAACCCAGTTCCCAGTCTTGAACTACTTCTGCCGGGCCTGACGGTCGAAACGCTCTTTCTGCTGCCACATGTGGACCCCATGATTCTTGTAGTGGACTCTCTCGTTTCCTGCTAGTGCTTACGAAGGGAGAGCACATACGGGACCGAGTGTGGCCCTCATGACAGGCCTGACCATGTCTTCTGGCAGCTGGAGCTCGCGACTATATCATCAAGGCTGGCGAAAAACCGGTCGTGACATCATTCATGAAGGCCAGCGGGAAGAGCAGTAGAAGCATGTCTGAGGGTACGAGCATGCTCGTTTGTGCACAAACTGGTTACCTTGATTCGATTTGGGAGTGGTCCCAGGATGTCGATGCCCATCCATGCCTGGCTCAGACAGAGTCGTGCATTTTTCTCGAGGCGGGTCCTTCCCCATCGGGACAGAGTGTTGGCAAATTGGAATGCTGCCTTAATGAGTCGATTGGACGGAGTCTTATACCTCCCGAATTTATACGATCAGTGAAATGATAAATCGCTGGCGAGATTTGTGCCAGCCCGAGTACCACGGGAGAAGAGGTACCGTTACATTCTCGCCAGCGACTGCAGAGCTTCCCGATGTCGAGCAACATCTTAGTAGAATTTTGAAATAGTCCTCGACTTGGTGGTAATATTGCCCGCTAGTGAAGGCGGGAAAGGGATGAACATTAAAATGGGGAATAATCGTTTCAATTTGTGGGGTATTGCTCAGTTGAAGTCCCATCCTCATTATCGTCATGAAACAAACCAGCCCAAGGACACCAAATCTTTTAGTACTTGAAACGACAACTAAAATCTCTTTCATCAGAAGTCATAACGCGGTTCAAGAGAAAACTGCTAAGATTTATAACTCCTACACCAAGGCCGGAGTCGTTTGAAAAATGATAAAAAATAACATGCCACACTCAAGGTTTTCCTTCGAAGATGACTTCTTTCAGTTTGACGTTCAGCTATCTCTACAGATAAATCTTCCACCGCGTGAAGAGGCTTTATGGGGTGTTGATAGTATAAAAGGCACCGGTAGAGAAGTATAATATTATGTTGTCCGCACCTGATCAAGGCAGCAAGGTGAGTTCTGACAAGGAGTATGCAGAAGCGCTGTAGCTCATCTTAGCTATTGATATTTCATGATGACGTACAAGTTGCTCTTTTATTTGGACAAATTTTACACAAATCGATGCCTTATAACAGATGGTGTCACTGTCATTTGGATTGTCCGTTGTGGCAGCAGTACCTATTCAGTGTGAGCGTCAATGGAATGACTTACGATGAAACAATTGAGATGGTCAATAAAGCAAATCTGGGGTGGACGGTAATGTACCAAATTTATATTAGCAAGCAGTATATTAATGGAAAGTTCGAACCCTGTTGATGGGGGTTCCTCTGTCCCACACTTATGTTGTAGTTATTTGTAGGCGGGGCGTAATTTCCATCCAGACACACCAAAGGAATACCTGCGTAGATTGTGTGGCGCTATCCTGACTAACTCGTCTCTACCTCGGAAAACGTATTCTGGTCTGACTGACATTCCTGATGAATTCGACGCTAGAAAGCAGTGGCCTAATTGCCCGACAATATCTTCTATTCTGGATCAAGGATCTTGTGGATCTTGCTGGGTAAGCACCGCACTGAATACAAGTTGATCTATAAGATGGCGCCTCGGCCTCAGTGAACGTTGAATCCTGCATGTGGAATGAAATCTTAAAAGCCCAGGAATCACATTAATATTTAATGTGCTCCCCATTTAATGGGCTCCTTGAGAAGGTCAGAATTCATCTTCTCTAACAACATATTCGGATTCAGCGCCCTTTAAACCCCCCATACACAATTTTTTAGTTCAAAATTCCCTATAGTTACGTGCAGAACTGTGTTAGAAATGTTGGAGATTGTGAACTGAAAGTGGAGCACCCGTGACGTCACACCTTCCCTTGCTGGGCGTCGAGTAGTTCATCACGGAGCCGCCAGAGCGCTGAATAATAAATCTGAACGGAATCGGAATAAAACACTCAGCCCGGGTCGATTTTCGATTAACCCTCTTTGATGATAACCTCGATGCTCGATTTTTGAATGACCTTCTCTGATGATTAGCCCAATTCTCAATTTTCGGGGTTGGCTTTTGGCTTAGCAAAGTTGGCTAACTTGCATCTCTCGGCCAATCAACGTATGACTAAGCAGCCCACGTCATGTACCCAGTCGTGTAGCCCACGTCATGTACCCCCTCCAAATACATACCATATTTTCCCTACTGCACTATAAATAATAGAGACGAGGTTTCTTCAATGTTGACCCATTTTCGTAACTTTTGAAGCATGAACTTTCTTGGAAAATCATTTTAAAACGCTGCAAATTTTACACAAGGGTTTATTATTCTTCGATTTAGGTTACTTGTGCGAAAATAAGTTCTGTGTCGTTAAAAACATTTTGGAAAAATGTTTTTTGCAGAAATTGTTTTTTGATTTTTTTTTTTTTTTTTCAAAATACCTACCTGTTTTGAGTCGAAAAATATTTGACTACCTGGGATCCTTCAAAAATCCCATTTGTATCCCTATGAAAGCCCTATAGATCAAATTTTGAGGCCGATCGGAGTCGTCGACCTCCGTCGGGAAAACATAGGTGTATTATTCCAAGAATAATAAACCAAAAATCATTCAAGGAGCCCATTCTCGATTATGATTGACAGGCCTTCGGTACGGTATCAGCATTTTCTGATCGTCTGTGCATAGCGACCAACGGCAGCTTCACACTCCCTATATCTGAAGAAGACTTGACTTCGTGCGGCGACCAATCTGGTTGTAATGGAGGTCAACCTGTGGCTGCTTGGAATTTTATAGCTGAAGAAGGTCTGGTGACTGGTGGCGGATACAAGTCCAATGTGGTAAGTCAAGGTGCTATGAAGCTTCCTTCTGCATTCAATAAATGTGGAGTTGCTCAATTCTAAACATTAGTTTAATTGACTGGAGGAGTAAGAGTCTAAGTCAGAATCATTCTGACGATAGTAAAAACTGTACCACCAAACAATTGACTGTACGTTTCCTTTACGATGACATCCTCATCACCCGTACTTATTTCTAGGGCTGCCAGACGTATGCATTTCCGCCTTGTGAACATCACATAACTGGCAGACTTCCTCCTTGTCACAAGCACTACTTACCAACACCATCGTGCAAAAACGAATGCAATAACCCAGCATATGAAACACCTTTTGCAGAAGACAAGCATAGAGGTAGTTCAAATGAAGAGAATTTTACGATAATTAAAGTCATGAACGGTTGGTCACTATTTGAATAAGTATTTCTCATCATGAATGATTTCAGCCGATCAAACGACTATAACACAGTACGATAGTATTCAAGCCACACAAGAAGACTTGATGAAGCACGGTCCTATCACAGCAGTCTTCACAGTGTATAATGACTTCCCTCATTATAAATCAGGTGACTCTTATTTCAATGCAACTCTGATAGGTACTTTTCGATTCTTTGCTATGTCTTGTTGTTATCTAACATATGAAACAAAGAGAAAAATCTGATGTGGTTGGCTTCCATGTTTTTTGGTTCGATTCAAAACCGTTTTGTACCTTATTTCTTGCTTATAGGTGTCTACGTTCGCCATCCTAATGCTACAATTCTTGCTCGTCATGCTGTCCGCGTAATTGGATGGGGCGTGGAGAATGGGACGCCCTACTGGCTTGTAGCGAATTCATGGAACCCAGATTGGGGTGATAAAGGCACATTCAAAATACGAAGAGGGACTGACGAGTGCGATATTGAAGACAGTATGGTAGCAGGATTACCGTTATTGAAGTGATGTTGATATTGGAAATGAAGGTTCGGTTTCTTTGAATTTTGTCAATAATAAATTATACATCTTGTTGAATGTTTTTGAACTAACAATGAAACACCGATAGTTGAGGAATCTGGGCTGTTCACAATATGCCTTCCAAGCCCTTGTCCGCAGTTTCGGAATAGCCCTTTGTTGCGTAGAATCGCTCGGCCAACAGCTCCAAATACTGTTTTTAGCTGCAGCAGAATATCTGGGTTGGTGAAGGCGCCATCCTTCCTCTGTTGGTTCACACGCTTTACCAACACCTTCAAAAAGGGTTAAATTTGCGTATTGGATTAAAAAAAAAAAAAAAAAAAAAAAAAAAAAAAAAAAAAAAAAACTGCAAATTTTACACAAGGGTTTATTATTCTTTGATATACGTTACTTGTGCAAAAATTAATTCCGTCAATAAAAAATAAAATAAAGTAAAGATGCTGTCCATTTTCGAATAGATGTGGGACTTCGAAAAATGGATTACCGTACCTATGCGTCCAAAATTACTCGGAAAATATTTGACCTCCTTGGATCCGTCAAAAGCCCCAATTGTAGCCCAATGAGAGCCCAACAGATCCCCACGGTGAAATCGAATCATTCTGGGATCCCCAAAAATAGATTCTACGTCCTAAAATACTCCGAAAACGACACCTAGTCAACCCTATAGTCACAACCCTTCAAAGAAGCCCTCCCGTAGCACCATTTTAGCCCCATAGCGCCCCACGGGTTTGGGCGATCAGGCTGAAAACCTTGCGGGCACAACTAGATGGAGAACCGAGTATTTTGTTAAAATTTCAGTTTTATTTGGGGAAGGGAGGAGTTATTAAATTAAATTCACACTGAAATTGAATTCTAATTATGAATTTATTTAAGTTATTACAAGAAATCAGAAGGGGAAGGCCGAAAAATTTATTGGGCCTCAGGTGGGACTCGAACCCACAACCTTCGCATTACTAGTCATTACCTAATTTCAGTTTTTTGAAAACATTCCTACTGCCCAAAACGGCTCGGACGGCGGACGGACATTTGGAATCTACTCAGCTTGAAACGTACAATGTCAAATTTTGAGGCCGGTCTGAATTTTCGACCTCCGTCGCGATTAAATAGGTGTATTATTCCAAGAATAATTATTCTTGATTCGTTGATTATAATCAACGAACAATTTTCCATCTAATGGAAAGCAGAGGAAAATAGTTGGCTAGAATGCGTTTTGACACAAGCGGAAAAACGCTGCAAATTTTACACAAGGGTTTATTATTCTTTGATATAGGTTACTAGTGCAAAAATTTAATTCTGTTATGTCAATAAGAAAAATTTTGGGAGAAAAATTTTTTGGATTTTTTTTTTTTTTTTCAAAAATTCTTTATTTTTTACTCGAAAAATATTTAACCTCCTGGGATCCTTAAAAAATTCCATTTTTACCCCCATGAAAGCCCTATAGATCCCAACAGTGAAATTGGATCGTTCCGGGACCCCCAAAAATGGATTCTACTTCCAAAAATACTTCGAAAATGACACCTAACTCGATCCGATAGCCCAAATCCTTCAAAAAACCCCTCCTATAGCCCCATAGCGCCCCACGGGTTTGGCCGATCGGACTGAAAACTTTGCGGGCACAACTAGATGGTAAACCAAGTATTTTGTGAACATTTCAGATTTAAAAAAAAATTCCTACTGCCCAGAACGGCCCGGACGGCGGAAGGACATTTCGGATTTTGAATGTAGACCTTTTGAAACGGATAATGTCAAATTTTGAGGCCGATCGGAGTCGTCGACCCCCGTCGCGAAAACATAGGTGTAATAAACCAAAATGTGATCAGGTTTCATCGCGCTCTAGCTCCCGTTCCACTGGGTGCCGAAAACGTAATATGTCAAGTGGCAAGTATAATATTGTCAAGTGTAATGTTGCCAATTATATTGTACCTACTAGTAATATAATTGGCAACTTGTCAAGTGTAATGTTGCCATTTTTCAGTTTTTCACTTAATGATAGCTAAAATACAAGTGTTTATTACGTTGAGAAAGAGCAACTGACCGCGAAAATCCAGGAGAAAACGCTCACTGGCAGCCGGACAACTGGGAGATCGGGAGTTTCCGAAGTGGGCCCCGAAAACCGCTGAGCCGGAAGAAAAGTCCGACCTGTACTGATGGAATTTCGGTCGCGTCCAGAATGAGCCCCGCCCGTTCGATGAATAAAATACTACTTCGGCCTCGATGCCGCAGAGGGCTTTCACTGACTGTAACCCGGCCTTGCTCAATTGTGTGGCCCAGAAACTGCAATTTAGTTGTGAGGAAACGGCAATTGATGGCGTTGATGGTCAGTCCCGCAGATCTAATCTTGGGAGGACTTCTCACAGTACACGAGGAGATCATTCTGGTACCAAAATTTGGTAATTTAATGAGACAGGTGCCGTATTGCCAATACGGTATTGGTCACCAAAAATTTGCTCTATGAGGGAACTCAAGGAGGTTTGTCCACCCCAGTTTGGCCGCCAAAACCTCTGGGAACTCCGCTTGAAGGGTTGTAGCAACCAAGGGCGTACCCAGGAAAAATTTTCGGGTGGGGGGGGGGGGGGGGGGTTGTGGCACCAGGCGGGGTCCAGAGGCCCTACCCAATAAAACTTTTTAAAAAAACGCTGCAAATTTTACACAAGGGTTTATTATTCTATGATAGGGGAAAGTAGGGTAAGACCGGGTGGATGGGAAAGACCGGGTACCCCCCCTCCAGCTCATGCGAGAGCAGCAAAACGGATTCTGAGGCACGAGACGCAACTACTCAGCCTTTCGAGTCACAGTCTAGCCTACCACTGCTCGGAGATATCTATTGTGTCGTTTTCACGGCCTGTTTTCTTAAAAAGTGAATTTTCTTTCGAGTCGTAGTTTGTTTTGGAGGTGCCCACACGTCGTCCTGCGTTATTTGAAATGAAAGGTGAGTGGCTCATACTTTGATGTGATTAATCAGCTACCTTTTCCCGCCATCCGCACTCCTCTAAGTTGTCCTCCTTTCAATTGACGCCATTTTCAGTCGTCGAAGCTCTGTGGGGTAAGACCGGGTACCAAGGGGTTGGTTAAGACCAGGTAGTACCCGATCTTACCCTCCCACTGAATGTCCAGAAAAGGTTCTGCCCTGGCAGTTTTTAATGGATTTTATTTTGATTTCATGTTGACAGGATGCCTCGGAAGTACCAGAGGAAGACATCAAGAGGGAGTTGGTCCTCAGAAAAACTGAGAAACCACCAACCGCGGGGCGAAAACCCCGTCAGAAGTCAAAAGGGAAGAAAGAAATGATAAATTCCAAGGGGGCGGATAAGGAGGAAGCTCAAAAGAAGAAGAAGAAGGGCAAGAAAAGGAAGATCTCATCATCTGAAGGAGACGAAGAGGAGGATGAAGTCTGGGTGCCATCATCAGGCGAAGATGATGAGGATGGTTCTGACGCATGCATGCACTGTAATGCACTTCTTTCGGACAACATGACCCAGGAAGAATGGTCGGCGTGCTCTGTTTGCAAGGAATTAGCCCACGATACCTGCAGTGGTTTTGATCCTGCTCAAGAAGAAAATTTTGTTTGCGATTTTTGCAAGACGCTAGCGCCAGAAGTAACCATTTTGTAACCTGATCCCAAAATTCTTACTAATTTGAACTTTTCAAAATATGTGGACAGGCCTTTTTGTCATTTTCACATGTTCAATCACCCAAAACTTAATAAAAATTGCTTGGGGTATTTTTTTGTACTTTTCTTGAGGTACCCGGTCTTACCCATCCCAACCTAAAAAAGACACGACTCAGCTTTTTTTCATTTTACTCGAGCTAAGGATCGGGAAACAATAATTCAATCAATTTGGTATGAATTCTTGATAGCCAAGATGTGTACAAAGGGAGTCATGTGTTTATTAGCTGCATTATCATTTTTTGGATGAAATTATTCCCTCGAATAGTTATGGTACCCGGTCTTACCCTACTTTCCCCTATAGGTTACTTGTACAGACATTTAATTCTGTCAATGAAAAAAAAAAAAAAAATTAAATTTTTTTTAGATTTTTATATCCCAAAAAAAATTTTTGGGGGGATTTTTTCTTCAAAAATGTGTTTTTTCAAAAATTCTTTATTTTTTTACTCGAAAAATATTTAACCGCTTGGGATCCTTCAAAAATCCCATTTTTAGCCCCATGAAAGAAAATTTCTATAGAATATTTAATATAGATTGCCACAGTGAAATCGGATCGTTCCGGGACCCCGAAAAATGGATTCTACGTCCAAAAATACTTTAAAAAAACGACACCTAACTCGATCCCATAGCTAAAAGCCTTCAGAAAACCCCTGCTGTAGCCCCATATCGCCCCACGGGTTCGGGCGATCGGACTTAAAACCTTGCGGGCACAACTAGATGGGAAACCAAGTATTTTGTCAAAATTTCAGATTTAAAAAAAAATTCCTACTGCCCAAAACGGCCCGGACGGCGTACGGCGGACGGACATTTCGGTTTTGGAATGTAGACCTCTTGAAACGGATAATGTCAAATTTTGAGGCCGATCGGAGTCCTCGACCTCTGTCACGAAAACATAGGTGTACCTATTATTCCAAGAATAATAAACCAAAATTGTCAAATAACCCATTTTTAGGCCATTTTAAGCTTTTATTGACAAAAGTTAGAACGACACTAAGTATATAAATAATAACATAAAAATAATTTCCCCTGTTAATTTGGTGACTAGGAAAATAAATAGATAGACAATACAAATAGACTCAACATTGTTTAACATATAAAAACATAATATGTTGTGTTTTTATATTATAAAAACACAACCTACAGAATATACCTAGTCAGGGACTTGCAAAGTCGAATGGCGGTCATTGTTTGGTGCTGCTACCTATCGTAATAGCGCCAAACTACATGCTTTATGGCAACTTCCGTAATGGAACGTTTGGGTTTGCGGCGGACCGCGTCCATCCACGTACGCGAATGGGTTAGTAAAATTGTAATACATTTTATAAATTATTTACGTATACCTATTTTTAACTAGAAATTGTTTTGAACTCTTCATTATTTACCTATGAAGATCAATTAGATTTTTTTTTTTTTTTTTTTTTTTTTCTTTTTTTTTTTTTTTTTTTTTTTTCACCATCATGTAGCCAAGGCCACATCGGCTCCGCGTCTTCTTGTATATATTGTAAATAGTGTTGTGTTTTTCAAACTCATTTTTGTTATGCGTGTTTATACTCTATTTACCTATACTCGGAGTGCTTCAGATCGATATGCTTTCGGCGGGAGTTTTGGAAATTCAATACGGAACATTCTTCAGCCTGGATGCAGGTTATCGTGAGTTAAACCTATCGATACCGGCTTACAACTTCGGATATTGAAAAATCCTAAACTCATCCTCTTCTTCCGAATTTCATCTTTTACGGCCCGCACGTCAAAAACTCTGAGCCCCCCGAAATTTACTCCATGACAAGGAGCCCATTGTTCGCACCTATCTCCGTCTTCTGTTCTCTCTCTCTCTCTTGCGGGGTTCCACGACAACGTCGCCCTCTGAGTGATTGACCTTGTCTTCACCTACTTAGTTAATCGCTCATTCAAGAGAGTTCGTCAGTAGTATTCATCCTGAGCCGTATCCATCCCGCCTTCTCAAAAATGGAATTCAGTGCGCTAGATTCCATCTACCTAGCAGATCCAGAGCTGAATCAACTCAAAGAGAATCTTTTGATGACTCTTTGTGCTCTCGGGCTCGATCCCGAAAATTTGAACTACAACCTTTTTGTTAAGACGATGACAAATCTGCTCTCAGTTATGGCTGACAGGTTGGATGAGCTCGACGGAAATAAAAGGGAAGTTTCCTCCCTTTTAAATGCCTACGACGCCTCCCGAGAGAGACAGAACCACTCTTTACATGACTTTTTACTGAACGAAGACTCGTGGGCCGAGGAAAAGAAGTCTCTGCAAACCGAGATCATTAGCCTCAAGTTAAAAATCCGCACACTGGAGAGTAAAATTATCACTCGGGCCGCTGTCGCTGTTGATTGCGAGGAGGACCAGTCCCGACTCGACTTAAATGGGGTTGATGCTCTACCAGCGGCTGAGTCTGCTGTGCCGTCGAGGGAAAATCTTATAGTGGACTACAGCCAGTATTTGACCCACTCCAAGCCCTTCGTGGCTCTATCTTCAAATTCTACGCAAACCTCCGAAGATGAAGAGCTAAATGAACTGAAAAGGGTAATAATAGTACTTCGTATCAAATTAGAAAAGGCTGAAAGTGCATACGAAAATGCTCGCTCTTCTTTGGAGCAACAAAGGGAAGAGGGTATGTGCTTGGAGCGGGAACTGCAGGCAAGGTTGACTGCAGCTGAGTCAAGGCAAGCCGAAATTTTGTCTAGAAATGAACGACTGGAGGTTGAATTAAGAAATACTCGTATCGAGCTGTCAAACTTGCAACCCAGCACTGGCTTGTTCGTCGAGTCATACCAGGTACCAGATCTTTCGGTTCCATCCTTGTCTATGGATCTGAGCCTAGCAGAAAATAGTCAAAGCCTCACGGAACAACTTGCCGAAAACGCTCTGGTTATTGAGCAGCTAAATAGGAAATATACCGACATTGACTCGGTCATTTCCAAACTCAAGGACAATTTAACTGACTTGGCTTCATTCATGTCCGTAATACCCGAGCCTTTTACTGTAGTCACAGCTAAACACAGTGAAATGGGAAAAAAGAAGGCAATTGTACGACGAATCTTGAAGCCTAGTGATCCAAATGTGGTCTTCCTCGGTGATTCTTTTCTGCTCGGCTTGAGTGAGGAGCTAATATCAACACTTCCTAGTAAATACACCTCGATCACGTACAGGTTTTCTGATGCCACTCTTCCGACCATTCTTAAATCCTGGCGAGATAAGAACAGCTATCCTGACTACCTGGTATTGTCAGCGGGATTCCTTGATGCAGCATACAATGAATTTAAAGCCTTTAAACAGGAATTACTGAAACTCTGCCTTTCGTTAAAACAGACAAAACTCATCATCCTGTCTGTTCCTTTCGAGTTTCTTCTGTCATCGCTTTCTTGTGTCAACCTGGAAATTCATCGAGTGAACAAATTCATCTATTCACTTCCCGCTAAATTCAAGTCAGTGCATGTAGTTAAACAGGATCAGCTCGATCGGCGTCTCATATCATCTAAGAACAGTAACCCCTATCACTCATTGAAGACTCGCCAGTCAATCTGCAATAAAATTCGAAATTTCATCTTGTCACCTATGCAGCCCATTCTTCCGCTGCACTTCGAGGATCTCCCTCGGGCTTCTCCATCTTGACGCCTTGTGCTTCCGGATGTTCCTGGCCCGTCCAGTTTGCGTGGTGGCTCGGATGGGTCAACCTCATCCTCTCTGCAGCTTCAGCCTGTTGATTTTCAAGCCAGTGTTTCCCCACAGTGTTCGCGATCGTGCTCTTTTGTCAGTGAGCTAAAGTGTATGTTGAATCATTGCCCCGAGCATCTTCTTAAATTGTATGATTTACCTTTATATAGAAGTGTTTCGATGCCTGCTCGGTTTACAAACCCCCATCCGAGGCGTGATGACGTGAGAAATGTTTCTTCAAAATGCCATTTTACTGTTCTACATTTAAATATTTGCTCTCTTCGAAATAAATTAAACTTGCTCGATTGTTTTTTAAAATCTGTTAATCTAGAGGTTGATGCGGTCAGTATAAATGAGCATTGGATCAATGCGTCTGAAATGAAATTTATTTATCTGGAAAACTACTCATTTGGGCCTGCCTTTTGTAGGCCAGCACTTGAACATGGTGGCTCTTTATTGTTCGTAAAGGATAACTTTCTTTTTTCATCTCTTGACTATTTAAATGGTCTCTCCGTTTCCCGTGATTGCGAAATAAGTGCACTGAGACTAGATAGATTGAATTTGATTGTGATTTCGATTTATCGTTCTCCTAGTGGAAACTTCGAAAATTATCTATCCATACTAGAAAATCTCCTTCGTCGTGTATACAGAAACAACCGAGTTATGTTCATTGGGGATTTCAATGTTTGTGCACTTGAAGACACTTCCAAGTTCAGATCGCTCGTAAATATTTTTAGTACATTTAGATTTTTACCCCAAAATTACAGGCCCACTCGTTTGCGGAGATGTATCGATAATATTTTTATAAATTTCCATCCTTCTCAGTCATCATATTTTGTCGAGGATGTTTTCTTCTCTGACCATAGAGCCTTATTCGGTTCTTATGTTTTGGACGCCAAATCTGACCCATCCTCAAATCGAAATATCATCATCCGCCCAATTTCTCCCCAGAATCTTGCAGCGTTTGAATACCATCTTTTTATGACTGATTGGAATTTTGTTTACGATCCGCTGATAAACATCGATGTCCGCTGGACCACGTTCATGGAATCAATTTCTAGTGCTGCCACTATTGCCTTCCCTTGTAAAAGTGTTAAATTGGGCACTAAAAAGAGTAAACATAATAAACCCAATAGATGGTACAATAATGACCTTAGGCTCCTGAAGGATCAGCTGGATGAACTATATGTTAAATCTAAAACCACTACTAACCCTGCGTTGCAAAAAACTTTACATCAATTAAAATCCAAATACAAAAGTATGATTAGACATGCAAAACAAGTAGATCGTGAGAAATCTATCTTTTCGTCCAAAAATCCTGTTAAAGCCATGTGGAATGAAATTAATGAGAACAGGAAAGGGGAGTATGGGTCTAAAGCAGCCTCGAACCTTTTTTCAGCTGATGCCTACAATTCTTATTTTGTAAATGTCCCTGCAGAGGTTCTCAGTGGCCTTCCTTCAAATCTTGGCGACCCTTTGGATTTCAGTGTTCAGCTTTCAGAAGCAGTTCCATCCTTCGCATTTTCTTGTGTTGAGCCTCAGAATGTCTACACTGAAATAACCAATCTTAAGCAGTCTGATGGGTGTGACGTTTATGGGATTTCGACTAGCATGCTGAAGCAAGGGGCACTGGCTCTGGTGTTCCCTCTCACGCGCCTTATCAACGACTCGATCTCAGCACGGGTTTTCCCATCGGCTCTCAGGGTCGCCGAGGTGGTCCCATTATTTAAAAAAGGTGAACCAAATTCACTTTCCAATCATCGACCCATATCAAAACTTCCTGCTTTGTCCAAGGTTTTCGAAAAATTACTAAAATCCGACCTTAACGATTATTTTGAAAAGCATAATTTGTTTAATGATTCACAATTTGGTTTCCGTAAGGGTCGTTCCACAAGGGACGCAATTCAAAGCCTCACTGATTTGGTGGCATCTGCTTTCGAGGACGGAGAATTCGCTTCCGCGACTTTGGTGGATGTCGCGAAATGTTTCGACTGCATCTGCCATAGAATACTGGTCGAAAAGCTCCACAAGTATAACTTCTCCCGTGGCGCCCTGTCTTTGGTAGAAAGCTATCTATCCGGCAGAATACAGGCTGTTCGCCATGGCGGAGGTTTATCCCAGTTCTTGCCAATCAACTATGGAGTCCCACAAGGCTCAGTCCTCGGCCCAATTTTATTTCTAATTTTTATCAATGATCTCCCGGCATGCCTTCTGAATTCTTCAGCAATTCCCATTCTTTTTGCTGATGATACATCTTTGGTCATGAGAAGCAAATCATGTTCTACTCTCTGCGAAATCGAAGTTGCTTCTCTTGAAGCTGTCACAAATTGGTTCTCAGTAAACCAACTCTCAGTAAATTGTGATAAGACCAGCATTATGAGGTTTGGGTTGAGAGATTTGTCGAGTCTCGACAATAATCTGGCTGACGTAAGATTCCTTGGCGTCTCCCTTGACCCAAGGCTTGACTGGAGGTCCCATTGTACTCGCCTCGTTTCAACTCTCAATAGCTACACCTTTTTATTGAGGCGTCTCTCTGAAAGATTGACAAAGCCTGCTGTCCTCGCAGCTTATCATGCTTGTTTTCATAGCAGAGCTGTCTATGCAATTCTCTGTTGGGGACACTCCCCCGCATCTTCCATTGTTTTTGCATCTCAGAGAAAAGCTGTACGGGTCGTGGCTGGTATTCGCTATCGCGAGGATTGTAGACCAGCATTTGTCGAGCTCAAAATTCTCACTATCCCAGCTATTTACATCCTTGAAGGCTTAAATTATGTGAGGAGGAACTTTGATAAATTCCTCAGGCCCGACCATCAATACTCCACACGTGGCAAAAGCAAACTCATACTCCCCTTTCATCGCCTAACTACTTCCCGGAATTGCACCACCTGGTGGGGGCTCAAATTTTTTAACGCTCTCCCAGCAGATATCCGGGATGCTCCAGCTGGTGCGTTCGGGGCCCGTATCAAGGGTTACCTCATCAGGCTTGCTCCTTACAGCTTTGATGAGTTCTTTGCTGACGCCGTAAATTGGTCCATGTAGTGTGCCTGTATTTTGTTGTGTTATAGCTAGGTTAAGTTGGTCCATGTAGTGTGCCTGTATTTTGTTTTGTTATAGCTAGGTTAAGTTAATCAGTTTTTTTCTTGTTTTTTTCCTGTATGTATTTGACCATTGCCCATACATTCTGTGTTTCTGGCAAATAAAAGTTTTGATTTGATTTGATTTGATTTGAATTATAACTTGAGTAAATTTAATTCCTATGTGTTTGAAAATGCTTATTTTTGGGAAAATTCCGGGGGGGGGGGGGGGGTCCAACCCCTTTGACCCTCCCCCTGGGTACGGCCCTGGTAGCAACCGTGGTGTGGAAAACTGCCGTTGGGGGGTATTTTGGTCTCCTTGGGTTCTGTATGGAGAGGAATTGGGGGTATGGTCTGGAGGAAAGAGATTACTGACCTTGTTGCGGCGTTGTACCGCTAGGCTGTCTTCTCAAAGAAGTCCAGGCCCGCCAGTACTTGGTTAGGGAGTTGATGCAGGAGGTAAAAAGTGTCGAGGTGGAACCGTGAGAAGGGGAGGGAACTTTGTGACTAAAGAGAGATACCCAAATAGGTACATTTATTCGAAATTGGAGCTCATTTTGTCCTTGTCACTTCTATTTCGGTTACAGTCGGAAGATCAACAAGTTGGATTCGAGATGAAACAACAATGTTGAGGTTTTTACTGCCCCACAACCTTCATTCATGAGCGGTGTCCGCTTCAACTACACTTTTATTATTAAGCGTTCACGCTGGATGTCAGGAAGTTCTTCCCAGAGTCCTTACTCAATTTCTGTTGGGACAGGAAGGGGCTATTCCACTTACCACAGATTTCCACTTAGCGTGGTCTACCTTTCGTGAAGAACGATTTCCTTCTGTGGGAGAGAAATTTTGAACTGTGGCGTTACTTTAAAGAAAACTCAAAGTTCTCTGTGATCCACAAGTTATCCTTTCAGTGATGACACGTACCTAAAGCATTGCTTTATGTTTTCTTGGACAGTAAGCCGATAGAGCGACAATATCTCGCGTTTCCGTTTGGATCACAACCTGCAGTTCAACCCTTCAATGATAGCCCTGGAATTCGAATTGGCTGCACACGACTCCTGGTTTTACTCTCTGATCGAATACGAACATGTCATGGTTGGGGCAATCGTGGTACTCGAAAACAGGCGGAGAAGAGCAACTCACCATTCGACCAAAATGGATATTGTTGTGCCTGAATTTTAGAGAGAGAGTCACTTGGTAGGATCGTTTGACACTGCACTGCAGTTTAATTGGGATTTAGATCAAGTGTTCCATTGTCCCCGAATTTAGTGTTTCCTGAATTTACCTTTTCCTGGAGAGAAGACGTCGAGATTCTGCTTGTGTAGGTGACAGGGCAGTCTTGAGACGAGGCAGGATTCTGGTTTTCAGTTCGTGGAAGTTCTGATGTTGGTGCTGTTTAGTCAACTTGTCATATGCAGAACTCAATCGAATTTGATTCCCGTTGTTGAGTGTGTGGGTGCCGTTCAATAATTCGGTGGCCCTCGGGCCTCCCTAAATCGTGATAGCGTGTAATGACCACTCGCAAACGGATGGCCGTGGCCGCCCTCATTTACGATGGTCCAGTAAGGTGTTTGCCCAGAGCCGCTCAGTAAGGGATGACCTGACGGTCGCTCTCCATACCGATGGCTAGCTGGTGTGTAGTGTCGCGACGGGAATTTATGGTAAATTAGGAAGAAAACGCATATGAAATTTCAATGGAGCACCGAGCAGAGCTTCGCCCTACGACGTGAAAAATTTAAAGAGGAATGAATTTTAGGCTCGGAGAAGCCGCCTTTATATACTGATGGCTGATGCTCGGATGTTCGTCCAGCCAGGTGGACGGCGCCGCCCCGAGCGAGGTATTTTGGTTTTTCTCATAAATGGAAGGAGGGTCCTGATAGATATCATTCCAAATGTATGCATCAGGCATAACGCAGGTATTAGACGCATTTGAATATATTTGGGGTGCGTAATATTATCATGAGAGGTGGTACAATTCAAATTTACCAAGGACAACAGTTAGTTACTATTCTTTTAGTACTTGAAACGACAGCTGCAATACCTTTTATCAGTAGGTAGTGATAACACGGTTGAAGACCAAACTGCCAAGATTTATAACTACCTCCCAAACGAAGGCCGGAGTCGTCAGAAAAATAATAAATAATAACAAAAACTGCTTTTCACTGCCACACCCAAGGTTTTCCTTGGGGGAATAATTGTTTCAATTTGTGGGGTATTGCTCAGTTGAAGTCCCATCCTCATTATCGCCATGAACCAGCCCAAGGACAATAGCCTAATCAAATTAGACAAAAAACCGCTGTTCAGCGGAACAAATTTCCGGTGAAGGTTTTATTGGTTTAACCGCTTCCTTTCCACTTCAGTATGATGGGAAAACAAAGTCCTGGTGGGTGGGGGGGAGGCTCGAGGGAGGGGGAAGCTCTAAATGTCACTTTTTTCAGTTTTTCGGGTATATCTCGGGAACCGTAATTCAAAATAAAAAATTGTATACATAAAATTTGTTGCTGACTAAATTGCCTACAAAATTGGTCCTATGTGTTTTTTCTGTAGGACTAACCGTTGACGAGCTATGAGTGTTTTAAGTTCCAACATTTTTAAAATTTGCCTGAAATGGTGTTCTTCACGCTCATAAATGCAAAAATACCTGTTTTTGAGACGATTTGATGAAGGCAAAAAGGAAATGGAAAGGTTTGGAATGATGTGATGGTGATGGAGCGGCATTCGACGGGAGAAACAAAGAGGAAGGAGCTTGATGAGGTAATTAGCTGAACTTCACTACTAGGGAGCCCATTTCCACCCTCGTGCGGCCAAGGGCGAGATTGGTACCTACTATCAGTGGTGCCAAGTAAGGGGGTTGGGAAACCCACTACCACCAACAGATTGGGGTTGGGTGCGGAAATCGGATGGGTATTTGCAGCATTGCCCGGATGGGTATTTGCAGGCAATAGACGCCACTGCAGTTCCTGATGGGTCTGATTGTGGCGGCAGGCAGCGACACACGCCCCTGCCTGCTAGGCTGCCTCCCTGCTTACGCAGGCACCAGCACCTGCTGGTTGACCAAAAGTGGATTTAACATCCAGTAAGTTGGGCTCCCGAAGGAACCCTTGGATGGGACAAGAGCCCCTCTATCTGGTCCTGTTAGTGTTTAGGGTTTGGACACTTCGCCCGTCCCTTCAGGCTCTCCAAGTAGGACACACGCCCTACCCAGAGATCCGTGACTCGGTGTGGATTTCCATCCGCACCATTAGCTATTTATGAGGATCGGACTCCAGCCCTTTCCATTACCTACCTAAAACTTAGCTTCTATTTCTACGTTGGCCCATCCACCAGCCTCCACCAGGACTTTATGAAACCTAGGAGATCTACCAACCTTGTTTTAACTATGTCCCCAGGATAACAAGTAACGCACCTCAGGGACAGGAAACGGAGCCGTGCAAGCGCACTGCATGTGCACAGTACATGCTCCGCAGACTCTGGTTCGGCATTACAGAACCGACATACCTCAGTGTCTGATAATCCTAACTTATGGAGATGGTACAGGAGCCTGCAGTGGCCTGTAAATAGGCCCACAAGTATCCGCATATCACCTCTCTCCAGGTGAAGCATCTCCCTTGCTCTTGACCTGGAGAATCCAATGAACAACCTCGCTTGTTTCTGACCAGGGAGTCTTTTCCAGTGCAGCGCTCTTTCCTTTGTCTCCCACTTGGAGTTTTCATTCAACAGAAGTTGTCCCGAGAAATGGCACGGGATCTATTGGGAGACATGCTGAGCCCTCCTTTGCAAGGATGTCAGCAGCCTCGTTACCCTCAACGCCCTGGTGACCAGGACACCATGCGAGGGTCACTCTATTGCCCCTTGCGAGGAGCTTGAGTTTGTTCAGACAGTACCAGACCAGCCTCGATGTAATAGAAAACGAGGCCAAGGCCTTCAGTGCAGCCTGACTGTCTGACAGTATATAGACTTTGGCCCCTTTAATGCGCCGACATCGCAGCCGGTGCACACAAGTGCCAATGGCGTTGACTTCCGCCTGAAAGATGCATCCATGGTAGCCATTGCCCCAAGGGGCTCCGATACCCGGGTCCTTGGTCCGAAGACACCTGAGCCGGCTCTACCATCCATGACAGATCCATCGGTGTAGAAGACCATAGCCCCATGTTCAAACTGGGGTCTCCCCTCCCTCCACTTCGACCTCTCATGAATGAGGACCCTGAAGGGAAGGTCGAAGTTCAACTTCTCTGTCATGGCATCAGAGACAGCTGACGCTGCCTCATTCGCTGGTATTCTATCCAGAATTCCGTGAAGTGCTCGTCTTTGACCTTAACGCAAATGGTCCATGCTCCTCATCTTCATTGCCTGCAGGTATGCCAGCCTCTGCACATGGATGTGGATGTGTGATAGGCCCAGTAGGACCTCCAGCGCAGCAGTAGGGCAATTCCGGATGCACCCAGTAATACCAACACATGCCAGTCTTTGCACTTTGCAAAGCAGTTTCTGCGCTGTGGACTGGTTGGTTTTGTTCCACCAGATGAGAGCACCAAACGTGAGGATTGGACGCACAATTGCATTTGCACCCCTTAAAGACCCTGGACTCTCCTGCTCCTCCTGAAATCCTCTCATCAATATTCTGTTCCTGCAAGACCGGCTGTGGAACACGGTGTGGCTGTCGGAAGGCAGGGATCCTCTGCTCAATAGTGTGTGGGGATTGCAATGGTTGCTGCACAAATAGCCCTCCTGCTGACGAAGACTTGATGGATGGCGACAATGAAGAGCTTCTGGACCCCTTGGACGAACTTGTGTGAGGTTAAGTTTACAATTCATGAAAATAAACAAGTTCCATTTACTCAACAAAAAAAAAAAAAAAAAAAAACACTTCTATTAATCGATTTGGCGAATAAAGCTCAATTTTCGGCAATTGGTTACTTTCATTGCTCTGTACCTCAGTAACGGTTAGTCCTATAGAAAAAACCCACAGGACCAATTTTGTAGACAATTTAGTCAGCTACAAATTTTATGTATACAATTTTTCAATTTGAATTACGGTTCCCGAGATATAGACGAAAAACTGAAAAAAGTGACCTTTAGAGCTTCCCCCTCCCCCGAGCCTCCCCCCCTCACACCAGGACTTTGTTTTCCCATCATACTGAAGTGGAAAGGAAGCGATTAAACCTATAAAACCTTCACCGGAAATTAGTTCACCCGATTTGTCTAATTTGACTGGGCTACAACTATTCTTTTAGTACGTGAAACGACGACTAAAATCTCTTTTATCAGAAGTCATAACGCGGTTCAAGAGAAAACTGCTAAGATTTATAACTCCCACACCAAGGCCGGAGTCGTTTGAAAAATGATAAAAAATAACACTGCCACACTCAAGGTTTTCCTTCGAAGATGTCTTCTTTCGTTTTGACGTCCAGCTATCTCTACAGATAAATCTTCTGCCACGTGAAGAGACTTTATGGGGTTTGGATAGTATAAAAGGCACCCGTAGAAAAGTATCTGTTGTCCGCACCTCAGCAAGGTGAGTTCTGACAAGGAGTATGTAACTACTTTGGATATTTTAAATTGCTGAAAGTTATTTGACTAGGTAGTTCTATTCTCGTTTCACTTTAGTTTGGTATTTGGAGTATCTTTTTGATGGGCAGTGGCTGAATTAACGTTTAGATTGAGGAGAAGCGCTGTAGCTCGTCTTAGCTATTGATGTTTCATGATGACGTACAATTTGCTCTTTTATTTGGACAAATTTTACACAAATCGATGCCTTATAACAGATGGTGTCACTGTCATTTGGATTGTCCGTTGTGGCAGCAGTATTCTGTGTGAGCGTCAATGGAATGACTTACGATGAAACAATTGAGATGGTCAATAAAGCAAACCTGGGGTGGACGGTAAAGTACCACATTTATATTAGCAAGCAGTAGATTAATGGAAAGTTCCAAACCCTGTTGATGGGGGCTCCTCTGTCCCACACTTATGTTGTAGTTATTAAATAACAACAACAAATATTGTATTCTTTGTAGGCGGGGCGTAATTTCCATCCAGACACTCCAGTGGAATACTTGCGTGGATTGTGTGGCACTATCCTGACTAACTCGTCTCTACCTCGGAAAACTTATTCTGGCCTGACTGACATTCCTGATGAATTCGACGCTAGAAAGCAGTGGCCTAACTGCCCGACAATATCTTCTATTCTGGATCAAGGATCTTGTGGGTCTTGCTGGGTAAGCACCGCACTGAATACAAGTTGATATAATATATCTCTTATATTATAAGATGGCGCCTCGGCCTCAGTGAACGTTGAATTCTGCATATGAAATCAAATCTCAGAACCCCAGGAATTGCATTTAATTCTCGATTATGATTTACAGGCCTTCGGTACGGTATCAGCATTTTCTGATCGTCTGTGCATAGCGACCAACGGCAGCTTCACACTCCCTATATCTGAAGAAGACTTGACTTCGTGTGGCGACCAATCTGGTTGTAATGGAGGTCAACCTGTGGCTGCTTGGAACTTTATAGCTGGAGAAGGTCTGGTGACTGGAGGCGGATACAAGTCCAATGTGGTAAGTCAAGGTGCTGTAAACGTGGAGTTGTTCAGTTCCCAACATTAGTTTCAGCGATTGGAACAAAGTCAGATTCATTACCAGGAGGGTAAACGTTTTGTGTCGTCAACCATTGACAGTAGGAAAAAGTCGTGTTCCTTCAGTAATTCATCATTCAATATCAATTTTTCTGGCCAGAAAGCTGTCAATAATCTTTTTTTAACAATCGATGGGCATCACTACAGTCCCGAAAGGGTCCTATTTCTAAATGTGAATTAATTCACATTCACACATTTTTTTGTAAATTAAACTAAATTCCCCCCCAAAAAAAGAAGTGAATAATTCTCAAAAGTGTAAATAATTTTAAAAAAGCCGGTGGTTTTTTTAATTCACAAATAAATCTCAGATTTTTTTAATTCGCCAATAACACAGGTTTACAAGAGAAATGTTCAATCTCAGGCGCCGCAGAAAAAAACATCAAACTTTTTTGCTGGTTTTTTTGGGGTGCTGAATCCGAATCTGACCCCCGTTTTTTCCGGTCACGTCCAAATTGTCGAGATTCGACCAAAGTGTTCGAGGAACACCGTTATGAATGGAGTCTGGCGCTTGTCTTTAGGGCTTCAAGTGCAATTCCGTGAGTTCTTGATGAATAAACCATCTTTGAGTCGGTCTAAATTGATGCCTCCGAGTCCAATATATTCCTCGGAACAAAGTTTTGTTGTGATCAAGTTGCATTGACGACTCCTGGTCCAGGAGTCCTGGAGTTCATGTTCTACGACATGGCCAAAATGGCTAAAAACTTTGAACAATCATAGCTCCCTTATTATGGAAGGTGCAGAATAGCGGTTGGTCCCATTCGACGCAGAAACAATCTACCTACAAGACCTCGTTGGAAAATTTTTATTAACGGTCTTAGTTTTCACGCTAGAAGGTAAAAAGTATCAAAAAACGTGACTTTGATTTTGAAAAAACCGCTTTTTTTAAACATTTTTTTTTGGCTAAATCACACATTTCTCGTGGTTTCAGACACCAACTCATATATATTTTCGGAATCAGCGATAAATTTCCAGTATGAAGAGTGTGAAATTTTTGGGCATCCGCACGTTCAGCTGTGATTTTCAAAACGGAAAAAGGCCGAAAAAACGAAAAATCGCCAATATCTCGACAATTTGGACGTGACCGGAAAAAACGGGGGTCAGATTCGGATTCAGCACCCCAAAAAACATAGATATTGATGGTTTTTTCTGCGGCGCCTGAGATTGACCTTTTTTTTGTAAACCTAATTTGTGCATTTTTTTAAATTCGCAACTGCATTTAAAAAATTCTCAAATTATTTGTGAATTTAAAAAAATAACCGATTTATTTGTGAATTTAAAAAAATCATAGGTTTTTGTGATTATTTACTTCTTTTTCTTCGTTATTTTTTTAAATTCACAAATAATTTGAGAATTTTTTAAATGTGAATTAATTCACATTCACATTTGTAAATTTGTGCATTAATCAGTTGAACTGATAATATGACGCTTTCGCAGACTTGGGCACATTTTTATTTATAAATACGGTTGTGAATGCCTCCTCCACCGCCGTGGGTTGTGTTTCACATCATGCCTTGTAAACGTGTTTACACAATATTATCGTGCGTAATATTATCGGCTCAACTGATAATGTAGGAAAAAACAAAGTTTGGAAAATATCACTTTGGAAAAAACAAAGTTTGGAAAATATCACTTATCGTTTGCTCAGGACCATAAAATGTGCGCAAAATAGCAAAACATATCAAATCATAAACAAAAACTTTTATCACGAACCCAATATCAGCGAAGGAAGCAGTTTTGCCCCTTTGTCTCCACGGTTGTAGTTTTTGAGACATCTTAGATGGTTGTCTCTCCCGCCGATTAAAAAAATGACTCAAAGGTACACGACCTTACCCTACTATTTCTTTACTGTGACATCCTCATCACCCGTACTTATTTCTAGGGCTGCCAGACGTACGAAATCCCGCCTTGTGACCATCACGTAACTGGCAGATTTCCTCCTTGTCTCTCGAACATCTTACCAACACCATCGTGCCAATTGGAATGCAATAACCCAGCATATGAAACACCTTTTGCAGCAGACAAGCATAGAGGTAGTTCAAATGAAGAGAATTTTACGATAATTACAGTCATGAACGGTTGGTCACCATTTGAATAAGTATTTCTCATCATGTTGAATGATTTCAGCGGATACATCGACTATAACACAGTACGATAGTAATCAAGCCACACAAGAAGACTTGATGAAGCACGGTCCTATCACAACAGGCTTTTCAGTGTATAACGACTTCCCTCATTATAAATCAGGTGAATCTTATTTCAATGCAGCTCTGATATATTGGGGCGCTTGAGTTTGGGGGAAAATGGGTTTGGGCGAAAATCGCAATGCTTTTGGGGGAAGGCTCAACGGAGAAGGTGATGGGGGGATCGAAGGGGAACCTCAAAATGGATGAAGATCTGTGTAATAATAGATACAAAATAAATAAATAATTGTAAGAATAAGTAACATCAGTCATCATCACGTACTTCGTTGTCATCTAACACAAACTCGCGATTGTTGTAGCGGCCGCTCACGGAATATCTTTTGCCTCGCTATACTGCAACCATACCTCATCTAGTGCTTCTTCACAACGTTTGTAGATCCTAGTGAAAAAAAAGTTAGTATGTAGTTTGATTTGTGTCTTCACTTTTAGTAGGTTCTTGTGATGAAATTTAGTTCCTATGTGAGCCTCCTGCTATGAGTATACCTATTCTTTTTTCGTCCATTTAGGACTGCATTTTAAAGATTTTTGGATTGGATATCATTTATTGCGTTAGAGCAATGCATTCATTTGAAGCAGAAGGCCTTGGCGAAGCATTTTGAATGCTGCCACTTTAGGGCTTGGCGTTGCTGTGGCAAATATCCAAACTGTTTTGGTGCTTCTTTCATTTCAGGACTTGACTTTGCCATTCCTTATAGAATATGATATTTCATATTATGGTTTCTGCATAGGGGTTCTTCGTATACCGGGGCGGAGATGAATCATCGATCACCCAAACGCATTGCTTATCAAACGACCTTTCACTTTCCATTCCCCCAAAGCCAAGGTCCTCGATATATTTTGTGGCTAGAACATAATTTCATTGTGTGCTTGTAAAGAATATAATTTAATTATTACCTAGGTATGTAATCGTAGGTGTTTTCTAATCGTAACTGCCTCGCTTCGTTTTATTGTTATCTAACATACGAGAACAACAAGGGGCACTTCGCTCTCCGATCTGAAGTGGTTGTTTTCCGTGTTTTCAGGTTCGGTTCATAACTTTTCGTTCTTGTTTTCTTGCTCCTAGGTGTCTACGTTCGCCATCCAAATGCTTCATATATGGGCGATGGTCATGCAGTCCGTGTAATTGGATGGGGCGTGGAGAATGGGACGCCCTACTGGCTTGTAGCGAATTCATGGAACCCAGATTGGGGTGATAAAGGCACATTCAAAATACGAAGAGGGACCAACGAGTGCGGTATTGAAGACGGTATGGTAGCAGGATTACCTTCATTGAAGTGATGTTGATAGCGGAAATACAAGTTTGGTTTCTTTAAATGTTTTCAACACATGTTTCATCTTAGTTATGAATGTTTTTGAACTAACAATGATAGATAGAGAGATAGATGGATGAATGAGTTTTTATTGGCAAGGAAAAATCCCATTCTATGCACTGTAAGTGTCTAACATAAATAAACACTTCATTACGTTTCATTATTTTGACTCCACTTATGTCCATGGAAGTTACCGTCGACAACGGCCCGGAGAGCGAGTGATACGTCTGCGGCGCAGCCCTCCATTATTCCCACCACAGCTTTGGAACGTCCACGAAATGACTACGAAACGGAGAACGGACCAATAACCGGACTGAAGGATGGAACAACAGGTTCACACGCCTCGTCGGTACCAAACATCAGTCGTTCTAGAAATTGATTACGGATTTCCGCTTAGAGATAGTCAGAAAGCCCTATAGATCGCAACAGTGGAATCGGATCGTTCCGGGACCCCAAAAAATGGAATCTACGTCCAAAAATTCTTCGAAAACGACACCTGACTCGATCCCATAGCCAAAAGCCTTTAAAAAAACTCCCGTAGCCCCATTTTAGCCCCATAGCTAAAACCTTGCGGTCACAACTAGATGGTAATCCGAGTATTTTGTCAAAATTTCAGATTTTTACAAAAATTCCTACTGCCTTGGTGGACGGACATTTTGGTTTGGAATGTAGACCTCATGAAACAGATGATGTCAAATTTTGAGGCCGATCGGAGTCGTCGACCTCCGTCGCGAAAACATGGGTGTATTATTCCAAGAATAAGCGGTTTGAAAGGCTTCAGAACAGATTGCACGAGCTCACCCTCCGTTACATTGAGCAAGACTCCTCTGAAGAAAATTTGCCGCTTTTTTGAGGTCCATCGCCAAAAATATAATAATATTATATTTAGGATATTATCCTACTTCAAACGTTCTCCACCTTTGGGCTTCAAGTTTGTTGTTGTTGTTATCAATAAAATTCCAGGAGTTTCTATATCAGCTGAGGGGTCATCATTCTTCCTAATCTCCACATCTGTTGTCAGCAGTGCTACCTGTGCTAACGCAGGGGTGGAAACTTACGAGAACAACAGTGATCCTTAATGCAGTGTCATTTAACAAAACGAAAACAATTTTTTTATTAATTCAACTTTATTTTTTTAAACAACAAAGAGGCAAACAAATGGTTTTTTGCTGGTCCTCCTCTTATGATAATTCCTTCGAATCACGTTCTGCTTCGCCATTTCCCTGATAATACTTTAACATAGGTACCTACCAATTCCGGGTGTCTCAAGATTTTGAAAATGACGAACCGGGAGGCTCGACCGTGAAGATTCTTTTCGGTTTATCAATCTTGGAATAACACACTTACCAGTACCCTTTTTACCAGTGCCACATAGACAGGCTGGAGCGAGTGAATCGGGCCTTTCTGCGCTTTCTGGCGTTCAAACTCCGGATACCCTGGCAGGTAGCTGAATTACGTGGAGCTGGGTACTACCTTCCAGCTTTTGAGGCCTTCCGATCGCCGTTTCGTCGCTGACATCTCTTTCCTCCACGGCCTCTTGTCTAGTCAGCTGGACGCCCCTCTTCTCCTGCTCCAGATCGGGCTACACCCGCCTCGTCCAGGCTCCCGTTCCGTGGCGCCTTTCGCCGTCCCGTTTTCACCGACCAACTACATGCGCCATCGTCCACTGTCCCGCCTGACAAACCTCCTCGCAACCAACTTCCCAGCCGTCGATTTATTTCATCACCCTCTGCACTCAGTAAAATCAACCCTGCAAGACCTCCTCCTCCGTCGCCTTCTGCCATAAAATCTCATTACTTGCCCCATACCTAATAACACATCTGTATCCTGCGTACTGTTGTACCCCCGGTTAACCTATAATATGTATTTGTATTGTATATTGTATTGTACTGTATATAAATAGATAAATAAACACAAAATCATGAACAGAGTTGGGCGTAGTTCAACTAAAATTTAGTTCAACTAAATTTTCAACTAACAACTATTAGTTGTTAGTTGAGTTTCAACTAACAACTAAAAGTTTAGTTGTTTAGTTGAAAGGCTCAACTAACTTTTTCAACTAAATTAGTTGTAGTTGTGAGTGCAACTACAACTAAACTAGTTGTAGTTGTGAGTGCAACTACAACTAATTTAGTTGAAAAAGTTAGTTGGGACCTTCAACTAAAACTTTAGTTGTTAACTGTAGTTGTACGTATAACAACTAACTACTAACAACTAAAAAAAAGTAAGCAAAAATTTTGAAAAAACCATTTTTTTCGAAATATTTTTCACTTATTTTTGGAAATTTTTTTTTTTTTTCAAAAATTTTTTTTTTTCAAAACAAAATGTTTTCAAAAAACAAAATTTTTGAAAAAAAAATTTTTCCGAAAAACTTTTGAAAAAATTTTTTTTTGAAAAAAAACTGAAAAAGAAATTTTTCGAAAAAAAAGTGCACCGGAAGTTTTCAAAAAAAAATTTTTTTGAAAAATTTTTTCGAAAAAAAAAATTTTTTTTGAAAAATTTTTGTTCACTCTTTTTTAGTTGTTAGTTGTTAGTTGTTATATGTACAACTACAGTTAACAACTAAAGTTTTAGTTGAAGGTCTCAACTAACTTTCTCAACTAAATTAGTTGTAGTTGCACTCACAACTAAAACTAGTTTAGTTGTAGTTGCACTCACAACTACAACTAATTTAGTTGAAAATTTTAGTTGAGCCTTTCAACTAACAACTAAACTTTTAGTTGTAGTTGAGGTTTAGTTCGAATAATTTAGTTGTAGTTGTTAGTTGTTAGTTGCAGTTGGTTTTTGCCCAACTCTGATCATGAACATACCATTGATCGGCCTCAAAATTTAACCTTGTATGTTCCAAGATGTGGAGATTTCAAAAATGTTTTTGATTGGATAGAATCAATTTTTTGGGGTCCCCCATTTGTTAAAAGACTCTGGGGACCGTTCCCGGGGGCCCCGAAGGTTGATGCTAGTGTGCTACGGCTCATTGGCGGACTCGGCTCTACGACTCGCATGTCCACCCCTGTAATGTTCAGGCTGGCATCTCGGGTACCTCCTCTTCGCCGGTACCTCAGGCGAGGGGGAGCCCGCGGCCTCTGATCAGGGGGGGGGGGGTCATCCCGCCAGTCCTTGGCCGCCCCCTTCTGACTGGTGTCGGACTCGAGGGGGTCGTGGGGCCTGCTGGGAGGTAGAGGCCCGCGGAAGGTTAAGACCCCGCGTGGTTTGGAGCTCCCTTCGGGGGTCCTGCTGATAGCTAATCGCTCCATAGCAGTTTCCATAGCTCACACTGTCCCTATTGGCTACATACCATAAGCGCCAATCCCCCTTAATTGGCATACAAAAACAGGCACAACGAACGGGCTGTGTGCGATAAGCGCAACACTCTGTCTAGGTAGGTACGAGTTTCATATTCGAGATAGGGTCCAGTCCAACCTACTAAAGCTCTGCTAAAGAAGGCCAATAAGAACAAAAAGAAGGAAAATAAGAAGGCAAAAAAATAACAAAATGATCCACACAATTCAATGACCTTCAATTTTCAATGAAGTTATTCGCTGTGCATGTTTTTACCACATACTTCAATTGTTTAATGTAACGTACCTATGTATATCACTTATAGTACGTACTAAGTTTTTTAATTCATATTCCTTTCGCATGAAATCTAGGGTTTGTTTTTAATGACCCACATTTGTTACATTATGTTGGCGCTTTTGAACCATTGGCGCTTATGTCATAAGAAAACGAGTGGCGCTTTTTGTACACTCAGTTGGCGCTTATGTCAAATCAAACGTTCGAGGTGTTGGCGCTTTTAGTATACTTTTGAAGGTGATTGGCGCTTATGGCCTGCTACGTCCCTATTTGTTAAAAGACTTTACGAGAAATTCTTTTTAACCTATTTTTAATAAGTGGGTAATTTGTTATTGTCATAAAATTAATTTTGGCACAATTTATAAGAAAGAATGAAAAACACTGCACTCTCCTGTGGTAGGACAACTGGTATTGAACGAGCGGCAACTTTTTAGCGCAACCTTTTTCCAAAAAATGGAAAGGTGCGCTCACCTCTTCGACATGTTTGTTTGTATGTGTGTCACGGCATCACGCCCGAGCGGCTCAACAGATTTTCATGAGGGTGGTCTCATTGTGATCAGCGAGTTCGGGGGGTGGTTATAGGCTACCTTGATTTTTCCTCCCTCGTCCCCTTCATCGGTTTCCGGGAGGTCCTTCACGACGAAAGTTATTTATCTCTGATGTGTAAATAAGGAGGCCTCAAAAGGGGGACGGAGGTTTTTGTCCGATTTCATTGGTACGAGGGTCTATGGAATGAGCTTTTAAGGCTGATTTCCAACGACTCCAAAACGATTTTTTCAGCCTGAGCCGTTCGTTACCTCTGATCGGCATAAGGTTTTCTTACGCATCGGTCGTTAGGGTGCAGTTGTTTACGTAATGAGCATCACGTGGATATTTTTGATGTATTGTGTGGCATAGTTTGGTCGCTAGATACCTACTGTTTCTTAGTTTCTCTCGCTCATTAAAAATATCGTAATAACAGAAAGGTTGCGCTCATCTATTCAATTCAATTGATGGCTTGTTTTGGATCTGTCGTTCGAAACGCGTCGCCGCTCGTGTACGCACATTGCCGCCCGCTCAAACACGCTTCCAGTGGACGATACCGCATTTGAATCAATTTAGTTGGATCTGCAGCGGGTGTCGCTTGTTGCCGCGCAAAGCGCCGCGTCGCTCTTGTAAGCTTGCAGTGGACGACCCCACTGAGCCTTTTTCTGACGACGCTGAATGCTGATGGATACGACGCATATATAAATTATATGACATAATATGACGAAAGATATTAATATTATATTATACAACGTTGCATAATTATACTAATATAATACACATTATACTACCTTATTAACATATCATTATTTATGCATAGATTATGGTCGGGGATTTTTTTTCCGCCCGTGGCAAACACCGTCGATTTTTTCCCCAAGGGGGTCACTTTGGGGGATACTTTTTCCTATAATCTATATGTATACATCAGGCAACCTCTTCTCTTAATATTGAATATTTGGATATATTTGGGGTGCGTAATATTATCATGAGCGGTGGTACAATTCAAATTTAAATCCGTGTCCTTGGTAATTACCAAGGACACCTATTCTTTTAGTACTTGAAACGACAGCTGCAATCCCTTTTATCAGTAGCCATAACGCGGTTCAAGACAAAACTGCCAAGATTTATAACTACCTCCCACACCAAGGCCGGAGTCGTCAGAAAAATAATAAATAATTACAAAAACTGCTTTTCACTGCCACACTCAAGGTTTTCCTTCGAAGATGTCTTTTGTCAGTTTGACGTCCAGCTATCTCCACAGATCTTTTGCCACGTGAAGAGGCTTTATGGGGTGTTGATAGTATAAAAGGTACCGGTAGAAAAGCATCAGATACTTTTCTGTTGTTCGCACCTGAGCAAGGCAGCAAGGTGAGTTCTGACGAGAGTTCTGGGTGGAGATATGGGTGCTACCGGTCACCTCAGGATGAAACCATGCTATACGAACCTGCATCATCATAAAATTCCAATTTCCGCTGTACCTTTTAGATTATGTCTAGTAATTTACGTTAGTCAGATTTCGTTAGAACATTTTATGTTTAGTGTAGAATTAAAAAAATTCTGCAAATGAAAAGGATTAAAAATTTTTTTTGGATTTTTATATCTCAAAAAAAGTTTTTACTTATGGATTTTTTTTTTTTTTTTCAAAAATGTTTTTTTTCGAAAATTATTTAGGTTTTACTCGAAAAATAATTAACCTCCTGGGATCCTTCATAAATCCCATTTTTAGCCCCATGAAAGCCCTATAGATCGCCACAGTGAAATCGGATCGTTCTGGGATCCCAAAAAATGGATTCTACGTCCAAAAATACTTCGAAAACGACACCTAACTCGATCCCATAGCCAAAAGCCTTCAAAAAACCCCACCCGTAGCCCCATTTTAGCCCCATAGCGCCCCACGGGTTTGGGCGATCGGACTGAAAACCTTGCGGGCACAACTAGATGGTAAACCAAGTATTTTGCCAAAATTTCAGATTTTAAAAAAAATTCCTACTGCCCAAAACGGCCCGGACGGCGGACGGACATTTCGGATTTTGAATGTAGACCTCTTGAAACGGATAATGTCCAATTTTGAGACCGATCGGAGTCGTCGACCCCCGTCGCGAAAACATAGATGTATTATTCCAAGAATAATAAACCAAAAGGAGATGAAAAAACCTGTATTACTTATTTTCTGGGGTATTACCGGTCAGTGAATTTGCGATTATTTTCCACGGGAAAAAGGCGATTTTTGTGCCCACTTGACAAGGATTCCCCTGGAAAAGTGTTGTTGGAACTTTCCTTCTCAAGGGCTTAAGGAAGGGAGAAAGCTATTATAACCAAGTTGTGTTTTCAATTATTTCGAACAACCACTCTATTTTTCTTATAAAATTCAGTTTAAGGTCGCAAATGAATCACAGAAAGACGAAATATTGAGGAATGGAGACTCGTCCTTTTTATTAGAAGTAGATTAATGATTTCTTGTAAAAATTGCAATAGAAAAAACATTGGAGCTCCCTACGGGGTGACCGGTAATACCCCGATTGTTTACATTTCGTAACTTGGATAACTCTCGCTCGATTGCAAAAATTCTTGTTGAACCCAGAAACTATAATTTTAATGTTGCAAAGCAATGCGAACAAATGTCGGAAAAGTTGGGTTTGAAGCCACTTATCGCCGTTTGAAGTTGTCACTCGACGAAATCACACCTCAGAAAAAATGTTTAATCACGCCGAGCTGGATAACCTGAGGGCTTTGAAGCTTTTCAGAAATAGTTCGGGAACCTCTCAAGGGATGTCAGCCACCAACGGTTTTCACCAAATCACTTTTTTTCTATTGAAGCACAAGTGACCGGAAATACCCCAATGATCTGTAACACCCTTATCTCCCGACTTTGGAGAGTTTAAATTGCTGAATGTTAATTGACCAGTTCTACTCTTATTTCACTTTAGTTTGGTATTTGGAGTATCTTTTTGAAGGGCAGTGGCTGAATTAACAGTAAAGTGGAGCAGAAGTGCTGTTGCTCATCTTAGCTATTGATGGTTCATAACGTAAATAGCTCTTTTATTTGGACAAATTTTACACAAATCGTTGCCTTTTAACAGATGGTGTCACTGTCATTTGGATTGTCCGTTGTGGCAGCAGTATTCTGTGTGAGCGTCAATGGAATGACGTTCGATGAAACGATTGAGATGGTCAATAAAGCAAACCTGGGGTGGACGGTAAAGTACCACATTCCTATTTATTAGCAAGCAGTGGATTAGTGGACAGCTCCAAACCTGTTGATGGGGGTTCCTCTGTCCCACACTTATGTTGTAGTTATTTGTATTATTTGTAGGCGGGGCGTAATTTCCATCCAGACACTCCAAAGGAATACCTGCGTGGATTGTGTGGCGCTATCCTGACTAACTCGTCTCTACCTCGGAAAACTTATTCTGGTCTGACTGACATACCTGATGAATTCGACGCTAGAAAGCAGTGGCCTAATTGCCCGACAATATCTTCTATTCAGGATCAAGGATCTTGTGGATCTTGCTGGGTAAGCACCGCACTGAATGCAAGTTGATCTAACAGATGGCGCCTCGGCCTCAATGAACGATGAATTCTGCATGTGAAATCAACTTTCGATTATAATTTCAGGCCGTCGGTTCAGCATCAGCATTTTCTGATCGTCTGTGCATAGCGACCAAGGCCAATTTCACACTCCCTCTATCTGCAGAGTTCGTGGTTGGGTGTAATCTCTTTGGGAGTTGCCATGGGGGTTCGCCTTTGCACGCTTGGTTGTTTTTTGCTTTCCCAGGTCTTGTGACAGGAGGCGGATACAAGTCCAATGTGGTAAGTCAAGGTGCTGTAAAGCTTCCTTCAGCATGTAACAAAGATGAGTTGCTCAGTTCCAATGACTGGAACAAAGTCTTGATATATTTCGTTGGAATGAAATACTTATATCACCTACCAATTAATAGTAATATTTGTTTACGATGACATCCTCATCACCCAAACTTATTTCTAGGGCTGCCAAACGTACGAAATCCCGCCTTGTGAACATCACATAACTGGCAGACTTCCTCCTTGTGACGGCATTTTGTCAACACCATCGTGCCAATTGGAATGCAATAACCCAGCATATGACGCTCAAATACTGGAAGACTTACATCAAGGTAGTCTAACGAAGAATAAAGTACATCTCAATACTAATTGTCGACTCATCCACGACCCCAGAAAATGGACTGAGAGAAAGCATGGATCGGCCACCTAACATGTCACTCCGTTCCTCACTGAGCACGGAATCCGGAAAATTGACGATCCCACGCGTAGGTAGGACCTACTGCAGAGGAGACAACGATGACGCGCATCACACGTTCATGGGAATGCCTCCGTGGAGATCTCAGAGCGAGCTTGGGTGAATTGGCGCCGGAAACCATCGTGGGAAGGATGCCGGAGGGGAGCCGTAGCTGGGAGGCGGTCGCAGTGTTCGTGACTGCCGTGCTCAGGACCAAGGAAATGGACCGAACTTGGGAGCAGGATTGACAGCACAGGAGGAAGGGAACAGAAAGGGCCGTTGCGGCAAAGGAAGAGAGTTACCCTGAAGTAATACCGAAAGGTGGTCCCGTGGTGGCTCTCTAGAGGGAGGAATTGGAGTTGAGGGTTTTAGTCGGCGAGAGTCCGACACTACCAGTGTGAAGCGGCCCCACCTGGTGTGCATTATGCATTTCCCCCTCCAAAGCGAAAAAAACTAATTATCGAATTATGTTTTGAATCAGTTTTACACACCATGTTGTTTGATTTCAGTGGATTTATTGACTATAATGTTCTACGATAGTGTTCAAGCTATTCAAGAAGACATGTTGAAGTACGGTCCTGTCACAGCAGGCTTCACAGTATATGACGACTTCCTCCACTATAAATCAGGTGACTCTTATTTCAATGCAGCTCTGATATATTTTGTGAAAGTATTCGTAGGGGTAGCAGATTACTGTACATAACGGTCAAACACACGAGAAGAAAAAAGGGCACTTGGCACTCGGACAATCTGAAGTTGTCTTCCATGTTTTCAGGTTTGGTTCAAATATTAAGTAGTTTTCCTTCTTTTTCTTTGCTTACAGGTGTCTACGTTAAACATCCGAATGCTGGAGATCCGGGCTTGCATGCAGTCCGTGTAATTGGATGGGGCGTGGAAAATGGGACGCCCTACTGGCTTGTAGCGAATTCATGGAACCCAGATTGGGGTGATAAAGGCACATTCAAAATACGAAGAGGGACCAACGAGTGCGGTATTGAAGACTCTATGTTAGCAGGATTACCTTTTTCGGATTGATTGATGTTGATATCGGAAATGAAAGTTCCGTTTCTTGGAATGTTGTCAATAAATGTTTTATTTTTCCCCAATCCCGAGCCTACTGTAGGTAGCAGAAGCTTCGTTTTCACTTCTAGGTACTCTGCTCCCTGTTCTTATAGCTTGAAGTTTTCCCATTGTCGGTTGTCACGTTGCTCCATGTTTTCTTGACTGATGGAGTGCAAGTACCTACTTGTCTAAAATTTCCTCCACTCCCTACATCTAACACGACTAGCCTAACACTGAAAATTTCAGTTTTTCATTTAATGAAAAACTTGAACACGCATAAAAGATCACACACAATGTGTCATATCACAGATGACCCTTAACTATTCCCACGTTCACTTTCCATAACTTCAACTTTCAAAACTTCAATAGTAGAGTAACACACCGAACTCCCGACTTGATACGGATACGATCTCGGCATTAAATGAAAATTTTGTCAACTAGTGTGTAACTGTGTCTACATTGGCTGGATCCGAAGAGCAGCAGTCATAACGGTGCATAGGTACGCACGAGGTGCGGAATCCCAAGGAAGGGCCGACCCGGAGTGATTAACTCCGCATTATTACCCTTCAGTTAATGAGCCCCCGGGGTGGAATCCCAAGGCACCCTTATAATCATCTTAAGTTGTTCTGGCCAATTCAAAAACCGGTGTAGGTGACGTCACCTACACCGGTTCTGGTTTCCGATCAAAGACACCAGAGTGCAGGTCGTTTTTTTTTAAACCAAGTAAGCAAACTCAGGCGCGGATCTAGAACTTTTTTTCGGGAGGGGTCACAGGGTAAAACCAAAATATATATAACTCAAATATATATAACTCAAAATATATCGAACTACTGAAACGATATTCAATAAATCGATACTTTTTACAGTATGGACATCCCTAACCGGTAGTCAACATTTGATTTGCAACAGAGCACAGCAATTTCGAATGACGTCAGAGAAGTAGGTACCAAACGACCTTTTTACATGACAAAATAATTTTGTCATGTAAAAAGGAGGAGGTTGCATCGCAAAAAGTACTAAACGCCATTTTTAAAGTGAAACTTTTATTACATCGTCCCAAATTTTTTGGTCTGTGTGTCGTTTCTTGTCCCGTCACGCTACCGTTGATTTTCGCTTACAACGGATTCGTTGCTACGGAACTTCATCTTCGCCAGTTATAATCGTACAAAAATCGTTCACCATTCGTTGGAAAGCTCCCGATTTATCACACATTTCTTTCGTACTTGTTCTTTGTCATTATATCCCCATTTTATATTTATTGATGTTATTAATGGATGCAGTAAACAATGCCGCTTGTTTTGTTGTTATCAGGTGCCACATTAGAAATCAATTTGAGAAAACGCCAAAATGAAGCCGTGGGTAGAGATACAAGGGTAGGTGAATGAGTAAGAGATGGGGGGGGGGGGGACTAGACATAAAAAACGTGTCCATCGATGCTACGTACCCCACTAGGGGAGCGAGCGAAGCGAGCCGGAGAGACTAGTGAGAAAAAAGTTTCACTTTTACCATGGTTTCATAAAACCACACCCCAGTTTTTTGGTTTATTATTCTTGGAATAATACACCTATGTTTTCGCGACGGGGGTCGACGACTCCGATCGGGCTCAAAATTTGACGTTATCCGTTTCAAGAGGTCTACATTCTAAATCCGAAATGTCCGTCCGCCGTACGCCGTCCGCCGTCCAGGCCGTTTTGGGCAGTAGGAATTTTTTTAAAAATCTGAAATTTCGGCAAAATACTTGGTTTACCATCTAGTTGTGCCCGCAAGGTTTTCAGTCCGATCGCCCAAACCCGTGGGACGCTATGGGGCTATAATGGGGCTACGGGAGGGGTTTATTGAAGGCTTTTAGCTATGGGATCGAGTTAGGTGTCGTTTTCGAAGTATTTTTGGACGTAGAATCCATTTTTTGGGGTCCCGGAACGATCCGATTTCACTGGGGCGATGTTTAGGTCATTCGTGGGGCTAAAAATGGGATTTTTGAAGGATCCCAGGATGTTAAATATTTTTCGAGTAAAAAATACAGAGTTTTTGAAAAAACACATTTTTGATCACAAAATCCAAAAAAAAAATTTTTTGAGATAAAAATCCAAAAAAAAATTTTTTTTTTTAAATTTTTTCATTGACAGAATTTAATTTCTGCACAATTAACGTATATCAAAGAATAATAAACCCATGTGTAAAATTTGCAGCGTTTTTATTTTCGGGGTTAGCTTTTCCCGTAGCTAAGTTGGCTAACTTGCATAATATGCAGATATTATCTCAGCTAATCAAAAGATGACGAAGCAGCCCACGTCATGTACCCCCTCCAGACCTTGCAATTCAAATATTATATTTTCCCAAGGCCCTATAAATAATAGAGACGAGTTTTCTCCAATGTTGACCCATTTTCCTAACTTTTGAAGCATGAACTTTCCAGGAGAAAAATTTAAAAATATCATTCAAGGAGCTCATTTTGATCAGATTTGGGTCAAATTTTCAGGGATTGTGCGGGTTCGGCAACCATCACATGGGGGTTATTGATTAAGTAAATAGTTGTGGTCAAGGAATACACGTTGTTAAACATTGTTCAAGAGGTATTTTGTTACAATATATTCAAAGAATGAGGTGCAGTGTCTTTCACAGCAATCGAACTCGAAGCCGTACTGTACTGCATTGCCACTGTATTTAGGTATTGTAAAAATGTTCATACTCATACCCTGCAAAAATCTTTACCCTTGGACGTTTAAATTTGAGATGGAGCCCTTCTGGGAGTACAAGAGACGATTGAAATATCGGACATTCTCCTGATCAGCTGAGTTAGCTAAAATCTCTCCTGTTTTTACCATTGTGCTTAATTTTGTCACCTTGTTGCTTCCGTAAATTTTGGTGGATGAATTTGGATGTATATCGGGGTAGTCTTTGAACGCGAGGAGACCATGTCCCCCTTGGCAGTGTATTTTTATTTATTATTATTATTTTATTGTTTTTTCCAAATTCTTTCAAAAATATTTTCTTAATGACTCAGAATTAATTTTTTACAATTAACGTATAACAAAGAATAATAAACCCGTGTGTAAAATTTGCAGCGTTTTTTCAATTTCGAACTAATGGTTGGTTACGGGTTTGGGGGACTGTTTCTTCAAGAAAATGAAGTCGTTTCATGTCAAAACGTACTCTATCCATTGAAAAATGAGCGATGAAAATCGAGTTTTCAACCAAAAAGTACTAAACAGTTGAGGTAACGTACTCTATCCATTTATCAATCATACAGTACTAAATCCAAGTCATATCCGACTTCCTCTACACTATTTTCATCCAAAAGGTACTCCATCCGCCTCACTAGGCTTGTTGTCATGTTCAGGCTTCGTTTTTTATTATTTTAAAAAATATTACCCGCCTACAACGTCCTCCGGTCATTGAAGTAACACAGTGAAGAGATGGCCTAAAAAAAAATACAACAACAACACCTTGCCTGTTTGTTTTTATAACAGTAACTGTTATCAGATAACTGTTATCAAGACTCTAGATTCAAAAGTTACCCGCTATGATTTGTCGTCGCTCGGTTTTTTTGTGAAATTTTTGTTAATTTTCGCCCGAATTTTTAGGATGAAACCTCTGTTGAAAGGGAAATAATAGGTACTATGGAAACCGAGGAAACCAAAAACTCCGACGTAAACGGGGGCGTTGAGCCCAATGAAGGTGGTTTTAATGTTGGGCAGAACCAACGGTGAAGGCTCCAGGTAGGTAAGGCTCGCAAAAGAGCCCGAAATGATCAATAATTGAAATTATTTCGGGTAAAAAAACAAAAAACATGTGGAGTTGGCAATAATTGGAATTTTCCGAATGATAATTATTACCTATCATTGATAAAATACGAATTCCAGTTTATTCATCTGATAGATCCGACGTTTTCAGCCTAAAGGTACTCTATCCATTTGTATCAGTCAAAACGTACTTTATCCATGGTTTACAAATTTAAAATTTGACGTGAATAATCACGTTTTCCACCGACTATCTTACTGTTTTGCCACAAAATAGAGGAGAAAAAACGGCCAATTAAAAAAAAAGTACGAACCTATGAGCTAATATTAATGTGCTACAGATTTTTGCGTTTCCTGCAAAATTCACTCAAGTGGATATAGTACATACTTTTTGCGATGCAACCTCCTCCAATTATTGGTCTTTTCGCTTGGACATAACATGATTTTATTTCTCTTTCGGAAGGCTTCCTGCCAAAAAAATAGTTTTTTACGTTGTACATAATTTTTATGTAACAATTTTGGTTTATTATTCTTGGAATAATACACCTATGTTTTCGCGACGCGGGTCGACGACTCCGATCGGGCTCAAAATTTGACATTATCCGTTTCAAGTGGTCTACATTCAAAATCCGAAATGTCCGTCCGCCGTACGCCGTACGCCGTACGCCGTCCAGGCCGTTTTGGGCAGTAGGAATTTTTTAAAAAATCTGAAATTTTGACAAAATACTCGGTTTACCATCTAGTTGTGCCCGCAAGGTTTTCAGCCCGATCGCCCAAACCCGTTGGGCGCTCTGGGGCTAAAATGGGGCTACAGAAGATGGTTTTTGAAGGCTTTTGGCTATGGGATCGAGTCAGGTGTCGTTTTCGAAGTATTTTTGGACGTAGAATCCATTTTTTGGGGTCCCGGAACGATCCGATTTCACTGTGGCGATCTATAGGGCTTTCATGGAGCTAAAAATGGGATTTTTGAAGGATCCCAAGAAGTTAAATATCTTTCGAGTAAAAATTAAAGAATTTTTGAAAAAACACATTTTTGAAAAAAAAATCGCCTCAAAAAATTTTTTTTTGAAATATAAAAATCCAAAAAAATTTTTTTAAAAATTTTTTTTATTGACAGAATTAAATTTCTGTACAAGTAACCTATATCAAAGAATAATAAACCCTTGTGTAAAATTTGCAGCGTTTTTAAAATTCTACCTGGTTTGGGGGGGGTCATGACCCCCGTGACCCCCCCCTTGAATCCGCGCCTGAGCAAACTTATCAGCAATTTACAATTGACTAGATGCTCCGGCTCGCTTTGCTCGCCTACACACCCTGCTGGGGGGCTCCGCCCCCCAGACCCCCCGTAAGGCCTCGCTCCGCTCGGCCGAGCGCTTATTCGGACAGGGGGGCCTCGCTTTGCTCGGCCGGGGGGGTCTGCGACCCCCCCCATTCGAAGCTAGACGGTCGGCAGAGACGATAGAAAAAATCGGCGTATTTTTAGGGCTTACCGTTTAGGAGGAGTAGGCTGATGACATACTGACAGACACACACAGAGACGATGGGAATTAGTGATATAGACTAGATGCTCCGGCTCGCTTTGCTCGCCCACGCACCCAGTCTGCGACCCCCCTAGAGACAGTTAAACGGTCGGCAGAGACGAATGGAAAAATCGCCGTATTTATTTACAAAAAATTTTTAAATTCAACTTTTCGATACTTTTTTCGAAAATCGATTCGATTTAAATCGATTCATTTAATTTACATTTCCGTCGGGGAGAGATCTCGTAGACCTAGCGAGCGCCCCTTTAAGGCTGATGTCACAGCCGATCAGAGCAATGAGTGATGGCGGGGGTTAGAGGGTGTTGGAGTGAAGCCGAGCACGATTCACCCGCCGCGGCGGCGCGCCGGCTCCTTCGCCCAGTTTTAGGGCGTGAACTAATGGAATCTCCAAAACTGAACTCGCCCTCTAAATTTGCTCATTGTCGGAATGAATTTGGTCGATATCTCCTATTAAAATTCGGATCTCTAGGTAGGCTACGGACGAAACGCGGAAAAAATCCGTCTATTAACGACGGAATAAATCGAAAAAAATAATTGAGCGAATTCGCGCGCGCCAAAAAATTCGCGCAACTCGCTTATCGGACGTAAAATTTGTCGAGGAATCGGAATCCGCAAAAAAATAAACGGTTGTCAAAGACGATAGGGAAAATCGGCGTATTTTTACGACTTACCGTTTAGTCAGAGTAGGCGAATGACATACTGACAGACACACACACAGAGACGATGAGAATTAGTGGTTTAGAAGATGTATAATAAATGACTTGCAAGAAGCTATGACACATAACACTGCTTCTATGCGACTTGTTGTTTTGTGCAACTGACGCACTAGTAATTACTCATTGAGCTGATAATTACTTCACAGGGCACCCCACTCCCACAGGTCATGAGGTTTTGTTCTTTTAAGTCTTCTGAGCAGGCCTTCAACGTCGAGGAGCTGGACAACCTCGCTGTTGATGTGTCCCCGAAGCCTCTGAACATAATGTAAGGTGGATGCGGCGAGATAGTGGGAATCCATCTTAAAAAAGACGATTTAAGACGAAATAGTCTATTTCCACGATAAAAATATATAAACTTGTAGACGCGTTTCGGTTGATTAGACCATCATAATAAAGGATAAAGAACCAGATAATAGGAAGTGGGTTAGTTTACCGTTTTATGGGAATATAACTCAGAAAGTGGGTCGTATATTAGAAAATAGGGGTTTCAGAGTAGGTTTCTATTCACAAAATTCTACGAAGAAATTATTAGGGAGTGTGAAAGATAAGATTCCCTTAGAGGATAAAGGGGGTGTGTATATATTAAAATGTGATTGTGGGATTCAATACGTAGGACAAACCGGCCGAAAATTTAAAATTAGAATGAAAGAACATAGTGATGATCTTAGGTTGGGAAGGGGTAGGGAAGCTTTTGAAAAGCATTTGTCAGAAGAAAACCATAGAATTAGTTATGAGATAGGCAGTAATAATCCAGCCATTGGGATAGCTCATGTTTGCCAAAAAGGTCCAAAATTAGATGCTTTAGAATCTTTGGAAATTCAGAAAATTCACAATTTAGGATTATCTGTTAATGACCTGGATGTAATTAGGCGTTCCCCGTTAATTGACATTTTCTTGTGAGTCTTCCTTTCACTTATTTGCCTTTCACATTACCTTTCACCTTTCTCCTTTTATGCCACCTTTCTAATGCCACGCCCATTAGAAGGCACATTTCACTTTTGTATATAAGTAACTTCTCACATCTTCCTCATTCTGTATTGTACTGATGGTGGTCTAATCAACCGAAACGCGTCTACAAGTTTATATATTTTTATCGTGGAAATAGACTATTTCGTCTTAAATCGTCTTTTTTTTCCCGAAGCCTCTGCTGATGGGCTAATGCTTGTTTTTTGATGACTTCTTCGACAGTAGGAATTTGAAGTTCCTGGTGTAGTCTTTCGTTCCTGGTGTAACGCTACGCATCTACGCATGCTCGTAGCAGGTTATTTTGAAATTGCTGACTGATCAAGCGATTGCTCGGAGCGGTGCAGCCCCACAATTGTGCACCATAGGCCCAGACTGGCTTAAGGACCTGATTGTATAGTGTTAGCTTGTTGTGGATTGACAAGGATGACCGTCTCCCCATTAGCAAATACATCTTCCGAAATTTGGTGGTTAGTTCCATCTTCTTTTTTTTTGACATGTGCTTTCCACCGAAGCTTAGCACCGAGGGTCATGCCCAGATACTTGGCTTCGTTTGCGTGCGGTAGGTATGACTTTGTTGTTGAGGTGAACGGGTATGTACTCACACCTACGGTTTGTGAAGTCGACATGCACCGATTTTGCCTCATTCATTTGGATCCTCCACTTTAAAGTCCAGCAGCTGCTGTGAAGTCTCTTGATTGACCTTTGTAGTTTCGAAATTGATTCCAAGTTGGTATCGCCGACAGCAAGGACTGCAGTGTCATCTGCAAACGTCGCTATGGTATTCTCCTCTCTTTCTGGAAGATCTCTGGTGAAAAGGACGTACAGGAGTGGGCCCAGTACGCTACCTTGCGGTACTCCAGCTTGAATCTTTTGAACTTTCGAATACGCATCTTCTTGCTTGATCCGGAAAAATCGGTTTGAGAGGTAGGACTCTAGCAACTTGGAATACGAGGCGGGAAGTGTTTTTCTGAGTTTATAGTTGAGTCCTTCGTGCCACACTTTATCAAAGGCCTGTACTTTATCAAGAAAGACGGCAGAGCAAACCTTTTTTTTTTTTTTTTGTTCAAGAGATTGTTCAATAATGTGCGTTATTCGGTGCACCTGATCAATTGTAGAGTGATGTCGACGAAAGCCAAACTGATGGATGGGAACGAGGTTCCGTTCCTCTACTATTTTCAACAGTCGTTTTTGAATGATTTTTTCAAACAGCTTTGAGAGAACTGGTAGCAGAGATATTGGTCGATATGAATTCAATTCCTCAGCAGGCTTTCCAGGTTTTAGGATCATTATGACCTCTGCAAGCTTCCATAGCTGAGGTACATAGCAAAGCCTGATGATAGCTGCATTGATAATCTGGTGTGAGTTTAACAATCACCTTCCGAGGAAGGTTCTGAAGTACCTGGCCTGTAATTAGGTCATATCCAGGCGCCTTCTTCGGGTTAATATAATTTTTTATTGTCATCTGCACTTGTTTGACAGTTACTCTTTCGATCACAGTCTCCGGGTCACTGGACCGAATCTCCTTGAGCGGCTCTTCATCAGGGCTGCCAGGATTTGGGGTGAAGATGTTAGCCAAGTGGTACCTACATGTCGGTACTGCGGTAGTAGACTTTGATTTCTCGAAGCAAGTCGATTGGGTCAATGAGCAAGTCGTTATACAGCTTCAAGCATTCAGAGATGAAATTTTGTCGTTTGACCAATTCTTTCTTCTAAACCTGGATGCTTTTTATGGCCTGAGTGAACACATTAATATTTGGGTTTATTGACGAGAACTCTTTGGCGAACTTAGCATGGAATGACTCGTTCCCTATCGTCGCAGATTGAGTGGGGGGATAAGTCGTACTATCGAAAATGTACCACTCCAGCACAATGTACCTATGTCATACATTGTACTGGTACTCGGCATAATCACAAACTAGTTCGTCACAAGGCATGATTGGAAGTAAGTCCAATATAAAACAAGGAGCTACATGGTCAATCTTGAGAAAAGATAGTTGAAATGTGAGTCAGAGCCATTTGCTCATGTCTGAAGTTTTGTCCTGGTACGTGGTACTCAGCCCGCATTTTTGTATGTATCTGTAGATAAGTAGGTACCAGGATTGCGCTAAATGGAGTCGGCAGCCGTTAATCACGACATCTGGCCAAATGGATTTTGCTTCATTCCGTATAGGTAGCCTGTTCAAAATCAGCTACCAAAGTTGTGGGTTGCAAAGCCAAATTCAAAATCCTACACGTTTCGTATCGCTCGAATAGTTTGCTATACACCTCTTCGGTTTTCAAAGACAACTGGGCCCAAACAAGTGGAACATTGTGATCATTTTGGTACAGGTGTATCGTGAACATCTGGCAAAAATGTTTCGTACAATAATCGAAAGTACCATCAGATGCTTGTATATTCTACAAGCAATGTATCACCTTTATATAATACCTCTAAGTTCTTCTGTAGTATCATTCCGAAGGGCCAGGCGTTCTCGCGCAAGTGGCTCCCGGTTCCGCGCTCAACTGGATCAGCCTTGTAATCCCATTTAATCCCGATTTGCGCGCAATTGGTGCACCCCCAAAATGACAGTTCTAGCCTTAACCCTAATCATGCTCCCATCCCATTCACCCGGGGAGTTGAAGTAGGGGAATGCCTCCTACCTTGGTCAGTAACTGACTCAACGACTAACTGACTGATCAACTGTTGATAGTTTGGGTGGTATACACGAGAGAAAATATTCAATATTTTTTCCTAAATTTGTAATGTTTTGGGTAAGTCGAGGTAACACTGTGTCAAAAGTGTTTTCCTGCTTTTCTAGCAGTTTCCATAAAAGGGAAAACAGCCTTGCTCGGGGCATAAAAAGGGGAAAAAGGGGAAATACAGAAACATACAGAAAACGGGAAATAAATCTCCAATAAAGTTGGTTTCTACCTATTTCACAACTCGGTGGGTACGTACCAACCAGGACACTACAACCAAAAGGATGATTTGGAGCGCTCTGAATGAAGAAGAAGAAGATGGCGAGAAAAAGGATGATAACGAGTTGTTGGCTGGTCCTTGTTGGGGATGTCTGATACTTCAAAAGTATCGAAAGTAATAAATTTTCTTATGATTTTATCACTTCTTTTTTTATTTGATCCAATATTTCAATCCTTCTTGTTATCCTAAAATAATAAAATTGGTTATGATTTTTTATGATTTAATCACTTATTTCACTCTACTTTTTTTGGCGCGGGGGGGGGGGGGGGGGACTTCTTTTTCATAATTAATTTGATTAAAATTTTGGAGGTCCATCCTAGATGGAGGAGAGCTGATTCTCACTGAGAGCTGAAGGTGGAGGGACATACTTTTTTTTTTTTTTTAATTGCCGCCTGTGGGTGTCTTGCCGCTTGTGATTTGTGTAGATCATGATACATGTATTGTCTTTTGACTTACCTGTGGGACACCCCCAGACCCCCGGATTATCTAAGTTTTGATCAAGGATCATAGCAAGGAAACATGGTAGGTACCTACATGTTTTTCGGATTGGTATATTTGACATGACATGAGTCCAACCCCTTGACATAGCAGCTTTGAACAGTGCTGAATCCGAATTTAAGCCTGGGTAATCATCTACGGCACAACCCGCGTAATCCCTGAAAATTTCATCAAAATCGAATCAATATTGGCTGAAATCCCCACTCCTTCCCTTCTTTAGGGATGGAGAGGGGGTTGAAGGAAGGGAAAACGGAAAAAATCTTTGAGGGCGTCAACCTATAGGTTGAGATATATCTCAGAACGTAGATCATTTTTGAATTTCTCGAGATTTTCAAGAATATAAATATATATATATATCTTTATACGTTTCAATAGCATTACAACACCATTTCATAGTGACGTATTTATACGGTCTCCTTATAAGGAGACCCTCATGTTAAAATTGTTTCAGCCACATTTGAATGACGTATGTGCGATCCGCGAACATTCATAGTGGCCGTAAATAAATTGTTAATTATTAACACTTGGGATATACTGCATTCGTTTTGGCGTAATAGTACGACCCACCTTAGGACTCAACATCATTACGACGACCAAAAATTAGGGGGATTGTTATCATAACGTACGAAGGGTGTTTGTGAGCCTACATTGGTTGAATGGTGTTATGGCAATTTATTGAAACGTCCAAAAAGGATTCGAAACATTAATAAAACATGCTGACGAACTACTGACACACCCCCACGGTTCGGTATAAATTTGGGTCGTACCAGGCCTGCTCAAATGTGGTGCATTGGTTGTTCAGACTCAACACACTCAACGACACAATAATTTACGACGTAATGTGTACTGGTGATCCATGGACAAAGGGTGCAATTAATTGAAACCCTTATGGTCTCCGGAAGGTTTGTGAAAACGTCATGGGTGGTGTCCACCCCTATCCATGGATGGGTAACCAATGCTTTCGGATGTCCAGGGATGAGTACCAATGGTGTGGAATGCCTACGAGCGGTAGACGGGGCTTATAAATTTTTTTGTTCGGTTTAAATTAATTTCTTAATTTTGACTTTTGGTTTATTATTCTTGGAATAAAACACCTATGTTTTCGCGACGGGGGTCGACGACTCCGATCGGCCTCAAAATTTGGCATTATCCGTTTCAAGAGGTCTAGATACATTCTACATTCTAAATCCGAAATGTCAGTCCACCGTCCAAGCCGTTTTGGGCAGTAGGAATTTTTTTTAAAATCTAAAATTTTGACAAAATACTTGGTTACCATCTAGTTGTGCCCGCAAGGTTTTCAGTCCGATCGCCCAAACCCGTGGGGCGCTATGGGGCTAAAATGGGGCTACGGGAGGGTTTTTTGAAGGCTTTTGGCTATGGGATCGAGTTAGGTGTCGTTTTCGAGGTATTTTTGGACGTAGAATCCATTTTTTGGGATCCCGGAACGATCCGATTTCACTGGGGCGATCTTTAGGGCTTTCATGGGGCTAAATATGGGATTTTTGAAGGATCCCAGGATGTTAAATATTTTTCGAGTAAAAATAAATAATTTTTGAAAAAAAAAACATTTTTGAAAAAAAAAATTCCGAAAAAATAATTTTTTTGAGATAAAAATCCAAAAAAAATTTTTTTTTTAAATTTTTCATTGACAGAATCAAATTTCTGCACAAGATTTGTGTAAAATTTGCAGCGTATTTTTCTTTTGACACAGAAATAATTTTTGCACAAGTAACCTATATCAAAGAATAATAAACCCTTGTGTAAAATTTGCAGCGTTTTCTAATGGTTATGAAAATTACATCCATCAAAATTTAATGATGGATTTCCAAATACTGATTGAAACCATTTTTGATGTTTCGTCGGTGTCGGACTTGCCGTGTCGAACACAGAACTGCATGGATGGAATTTTAGGTTTGTTCCAGGTCTGACTGGGTCTGGGGCTTAAAATGGGATTTTTGAAGGATCTCTGGAGGTTAAATATTTTTCGAGTAAAAAATAAAGAATTTTTGAAGAAAAAACAAATTCAAAAAAATTGTTTTCCAAAATTTCTTTCATTCAGACAGAATTAAATTTTTGCATAAGTAGCCTATATCAAAGAATAATAAACCCTTGTGTAAAATTTGCAGGGTTTTTTTAATTGACATCTTTTCATGATTTACTGAAAATGTTCAAACCCCTTGCGCAAAATTGAGATTTTTTTTTTTTTCGGTTTACGTCAAAGAAAAGATAATATCATAATAAGATAATGTCAAAAACGAAGCAGTTCATCCCAAGGACGCCCATTATTTCTGAACTGAAAATGACTGCTAATATCTTTCCTATCAGTAGTCATAAAACGGTTGAAGATAAAACGATGTGCCGAGAATAGTAACTGCTTCACACTAAAAAAGGCCATTTGAAAATAGAAAAACTGCTTGTTTTGTACAAGGTTACTCTTTTATATTTTCATTTTCGGAAATAAATCTTCTACTGCGTAAAGAGGCTTTATGCGGTCTTCATAGTATAAAAAGGCAACCGTTCTGGCGAGTGAGTATCTTCTTTCAGCACCTTCAACACGCAAGCAAGGTGAGTTGGCACTTAGTTCAATCTTAATGCAAACTAAATCTTATCTTTTAAAATGTAACTGCCTAGAGCCTACGCCGAATACGTATGTGGTTGAAATGATTATACTGATAATCCAATCTGCATCTCAAGTGCCAAAATGGCCTAAGTCAAAATTTCCCCCTTTCAGAAGAGTAACTCTACAGAGACGAACAACTTTAAGTTATTAGTATCGATAAACTGTTTATCTATACTATTAAAGTTGTTCGTCTCTGTATGCACGTCTAATCCACGCTAACCCGCCTCAACGGTAAGGCCTAGAGAGGCGTTTTTTCCGTCGGGTTCCGTCTAGGTGCGCATGTGTCGTAGGCCGTATTAGATTTCGCCAACTCTCTTCCTTCATCGCGAACGGAGCTTTCCTTCGCGACGAGAGACGGGTCAAATAGCGTCGTTACTAGGGATTGCTAGGAAAATTTTCGAAACGGCGAAACCCAATACAACTTTTGGCGTCGGTTTTGAACGAAACTTCGTCGGTTAAAACGAGCTTTTCACGCTGATTTCAACGAGTACAAAACGATTTCTGTACGATAACGCGTTTGGAAGTTATTCGAAGATCGTCGGTAGGTGGGTACGAGTATTTAAAATATTATTTATACGAGTAAGTATTTGTAAAATTTAAAATTGACTGAAGTTCATAGTGAACAAAAAAATTACAATTAGAAAAATATGGCTAGGAATTGGTTGGTAACCACAACGGTATCACAAAATCCTAGGGGCGAGGTACACACAAGGAGGTGGGGCAAGGTAGGTGCATACACACCAATTTTGAAAAACGGTCATGACACCCACAGATCCTTTTTTTTCAAAAACTTTTTTTTTTAGTGCTTAACAGACATATTGGACAACACATTAAACAAACAATTGTACGAAAATACGACTTAACTCAGCCCGGGGACGATTAAATGTACAATTTCCACGATCACAAACTGGCACCTCAAAAACGTTTTAACCTTCTCCTAAGATAACAGTACTAGATATCACAAAAAAGTACACAGCCAATTCAACCATTTTCAGAGAGCTACCGAATCAGTGGCTCAAAGTTGTTATATCCTTTCTCTACCTAGGTAATATCACTGGTGGGGTGAGGTAGGAGCATGGGCGAGGTACGGGGCTTTACCCTACCTACAAAACGATTTCTGTGCGATAACGCGTTTGGAAGTTATTTGAAGATCGTCGGTAGGTGGGTAGGTACGAGTATTTTTTGCGAGCCTTCGATTATATTGATAGGTATAGCTACTAGGTAATTTCCTTTTTGAGTTGATGGGTTGCTATGGGCTGCGTATAGTTGGTGATAGACGGGAATTTGATACTTCACAACGAGAGGCCAACAATCGTTGTTACTAAGATAAATTACGAGTGGACGGGTTGCTAAGGGTGTTTGCATGGGGGATGGACGGGAATGTGATAGTACGTGCGAAGCACGGGTGTCCCAACTATCTATACTACTAAATTTGTTCGTCTCTGTGGCTGGCTGTGTCTAATCCACGCTACCCAGCCTCAACGGTAGAGCCTAAATTTAGCGCATTGAGCGACTGTCACTTGGTGGTGACGCCCGATAAAGGTGATGGACAGAGTGCAGCGAAGCGCACCGGGCCCACTAGTATCTTTATAAAACCGTTTCTTTTTAGAACCATTCGCATTTTTTTCTGGACATTAGGACACCTTAGGTTCGGAAATCAATCACAATACTGGAGCAATATGTTTCGCGACCACTCAAAAAGTATTTCTCTTTCTGTAGACTACACATAACCTGCTACCTGCTGAATGACCCACCCCTGTCGGCTACCAGGTGAAACTCTACTCGTTGATGGGTTTCCCGGTTGAGTGCAGAGTGCTAGTGCCCCCAAAACCTCACTATGCTATATTAGGCACTATGCCATATTAGGGCACTTTACCCTATGGGTCACCCCGGTCAGGAAGAATTCAAGTATTTCTCCAATTCTGAAAATGTGAAAAATGTTTAAATCATTTTTTTCAAAAAGGCGGCCAATTTACCGCCCACGCGGGCCCTGGAAGGTTAATTAAATTTATTTTTTTCATTTTTATAAATGTATTGCAATGTGGGGTCACCCCGGTCACTTCACTGCGTTACATACAATATACTGGGGCGACCCCATGGCGGATGACCGGGCTGACAGCTTCATTTTTGATAAACATCTGGCATTTCCATAATTCCGATTCAATAAGGTTGCTGCTTCAAATCATAATAGCGAATGCGTGCCTCCACTACTGGAAACGCTAAAAACTTGAAAAGAATTGATCAAAATGTCCTCACGCTTAGTTTTGAGGGAGCCAAAATAAGAAGGGAACACGACTGGAACTTTGAACACTTGTGAGTGATGAAATAGCAGTGAGGAAGGTTCCAAATTCGGGAAATTAGTTCGCGAGCTCTTCAACAGAGGCCTCTGATAGTTTGAGCCTTTTCCGAATCTTTCTTCCTAGCAAAACCCCACTGACCGGGGCGACCCTCTGACCGGGGCGTACCCACTCACCCCTACCTACATGCACGAAATGAGTTCCTAATTGATTTTTAGGTACATCATTGATAATTAATAACACAGTAACACAATTATTGTGTTGTGTGTTTGGGAGAACGCCTCTAGCGTCATAATATGACCTCTTATGTAGGATTACGCTCCTGGTGTCTTTGGAGGAAGAGGAAGGAGTGCATGAATAGGGCCCCTACCCAGGGCATAACTTGAGGTGTCATGATCTGCAGACGAGGAAGGTGGCATCGGTGCATAATTGAACCCGTTTTTTGGTTTATTATTCTTGGAATAATACACCTATGTTTTCGCGACGGGGGTCGACGACTCCGATCGGGCTCAAAATTTGACGTTATCCGTTTCAAGAGGTCTACATTCTAAATCCGAAATGTCCGTCCGCCGTACGCCGTACGCCGTCCAGGCCGTTTTGGGCAGTAGGAATTTTTTTTAAAATCTGAAATTTTGACAAAATACTTGGTTTACCATCTAGTTGTGCCCGCAAGGTTTTCAGTCCGATCGCCCAAACCCGTGGGGCGCTCTGGGGCTATAATGGGGCTACGGGAGGGGTTTTTTGAAGGCTTTTAGCTATGGGATCGATTTAGGTGTCGTTTTCGAAGTATTTTTGGACGTAGAATCCATTTTTTGGGGTCCCGGAACGATCCGATTTCACTGGGGCGATCTTTAGGGCTTTCATGGGGCTAAAAATGGGATTTTTGAAGGATCCCAGGATGTTAAATATTATTCGAGTAAAAAATACAGAATTTTTGAAAACACACATTTTTGAAGAAAAAATTCAAAAAAAAAAAAAATTTTTTGAGATGAAAATAAAAAAAAACTTTTTTTTAAATTTTTTTATTGACAGAATTAAATTTCTGCACAAGTAACGTATATCAAAGAATAATAAACCCTTGTGTAAAATTTGCAGCGTTTTTTTAAAGGGGTTATGTGCCATTTTTGGCCAATTGCACTTTTTTTCATTTCCCGGGTCTCCATACATGTTTGCATCGATTGCGATTGAAAGGAGCCTCGTAATGTTGACGCTTCTCGAAGTAAAACCGAGTGGAAATTCCCGATGTCATTAAATGAATGAAAAGGAATTTCAAATTTTGAAAGGGGCTATGTGCGCCACATAACCCCTTTCAAAAGAAAACTTGGAATTTCAGGGATCTTTAAAATGAGGTGGAAGATGGGAAGGGGGGGGGGGGGGAATAAGCACGTACAAATTCCCAAAATCCCGGTTCAGGAAGGTTTTTTTTTTTTTGGATTTGTTTTTTCAACAAATTTCTGCTCGAAAAATATTAAACCTGGGATCCTTCAAAAATCCCATTTTTAGCCCCATGAAAGCCCTGTAGATCGCCACAGTGAAATCGGATCGTTCCGGGACCCCCGAAAATGGATTCTACGTCCAAACATACTTCGAAAACGACACCTAATCGAGCGAATTCGCGCGCGCCAAAAAATTCGCGCAATTCGCTTATCGGACGTAAAATTGGTCGAGGAATCCGAATCCGGTGAAAAAAATAGGGGTTCCCATTTGAAATAAGAAAGTTGATATAGATTGCGCCCATTTAAGCGAATTTTTGAGAATTCTCGACCCCCCTAAGGACACTTAAACGGGATCCCGAACCAATAGAAAAAAACGGCGTATTTTTACGACTTACCGTTTAGTGAGAGTAGGCGATTGACATACATAGCCAGCCACAGACACGGTGAGGCGGCAATACACCCCACTAGGGGAGCGAGCGAAGCGAGCCAGAGAGACTAGTTACTGGATATTTTCGTCACTTGAAAAGTCCACGATAGGTTGTTTGAGATTAAAATCCCTAAATTTAGCACTTCGGTGACATACTCCAGATCAGTTCCAGCAAGCCATACTTTCGAACATTTGGAGAAATCGACAGTGGATAGCAAACGCGGATATTCCATGATCATCGCTTTTGATTTCGATGCATTGATTCCCATCCCATGCTCGTCGCACCACTTCTCCTATTTCGCCATCACCGCATCAAACGTTGAGACACACGTCTCAAGGTCATTAACAGCACATGACCGATACACCTGGAGGTCATCCGCGAAGAGCATGAAAGACGAATCAGAAAAAATGTTAGGCAATTTGTTTATGAAGAGGGTAAAAATTTTAGCCGAGCTGAGGGGAATCCAAAACAAAGTCGAAGTGTCAACATTAATATTGGTTCTCTCTGGAATCAGAGGGCTGGCTTCCACAAACAAATTGTCGCTAATGGCGGCTGGGCCCGTTTACACAGTCTTATGGACGTCCAATCTCCTGGCTACTACAATTGAATTGTAGAATAATAGAGAATGTAGTGAATAATAGAGAGTTCCTAAAGAAACATCCGAGTTACGTCGACCGTTAATTTTTATCACCGTAAGGGATTTGTCTAGGGAGAATCAAAGAAAAGCTAACTTCACATAAGACGTAACAGAGATACGGTCTTATCAAAAGTCACGCTAAATTTAAAGTGCAGCTATTTACGTTCTATTGCTCGAAATTAACGGCGGTATCCTTAAGACCGTAAGTTTATTACCGTAACTTTACGGCAATAACGTTCGACGTTAGGCATAAGGACGTAAGTTATCACCGTTATTTCCGCGCATGCGCGAAATCTCGAGTTACGTCGACCGTAACTCATCACCGTTAGGCAAAAAGTGGCTTTAGGAACTCTCTAATAGTCTCAGTACTTTTCCGTTATACGGTATAACGGAATACGGTATAACTTATACCCCCCCCCCCCCACTCGATTTCGTGTTCATAAACACCCCTCCCGATGGCTTTAAGGCACCCAAATTCGAGCCCTTTTCAGTTATAACCCCCCCCCCCACCAACCACCCGAACTCGATTTCGAGCCCCTCCCGATGGCTTTAAGGAACCCAAAGCCAACCAAAATCGTGGGGGGGGGGGGGGGGGGGGTATAACGGAAAAGTACCATAGTCTCATTCAAAAGAGTAATTTAATCATAACCAATTCCATTTGAGTAATAATATTATAATTATAACTATAGTTATTTGTCGAATTTTCATCGATAAGCCGTCTGAGGAACATAAACGCTACCTACCTATACCTACCTACCAAACTATAATATAGTTAGTGATATTATTCAATTATAATTACAGATGGTGTCACTATCATTTGGATTGTCCGTTGTGGCAGCAGTATTCTGTACACGTGTGAGCGTCGAAGGATTCACTTCCGATGAAATGATCGAGTTGGTTAATTCAGCAAACCTGGGGTGGACGGTAATGCACCTACTCTATTTGAATGAATGAATTGATTCTAACTGATTTTCATGTTTGCGTGGGTTTTACTGATTAGCTACATTCTTTCATCGTTAAGTTGTTCTACAACTGTTTCACCCAACAAGTAGGTATCTAAATGGATGGTAAACCTTTTCTTCGAGGCTATTTTCTGAAAAAAAAAGAGCAACGGGGAAGGGGGATTTTTTTTGACATTTTATGTCTGCTTTGGCACATAAACAAAAAAATCGTCACGAAAACTGTTGACGAAAATTGTCCCAAGCCGTTTCTAGGGAAATGGAACTTGTTTAGTTTTTCTTTAGCTGTAAGTGTTGATGATTGTTGTAGTGTTTAACTACTGATACATAAAATGTCCCAATGTGTTGCAGACTCGTATGCAAGCGTTTATGTTTTGTTGCATGATTCTCATAATATGAGATATTATCTGTGGGTGCAATTTAAACGCCATAACATTTTTGTTAATGCACATTTATCTCAGGGAAATTACACTTCAATTATGCCAGTTTTTTTTTTTTTTTTTTTTCAACTTTTCACTCCACCATTTGTCAGAGTGCAGTAACCCACGTAGGGGAGAGTTGGGTAAAGTGGGGTAGGGAAGAGTTCGGTAAGGTGGGGTAGCCTTTGGTATGTGCCACAGAAAGTCCATGATTATAATCAGCATATATGCTTCAATTGCATCAGACATTTTATGACAGTTAGGCTAACAGGTGATCTAAACTGTTTACCAATTTGGAAGTTGTAATAAGGTGTTTAAAATAAAATACAATTTAACGGCCAAATGTAGTTTATCCAAAGACGCAAAAGAACATAATAATAACTTGAATGCTAAGGGAAGGGAGGTTCTTCCCTCCGCCGGTTACCAAGTACAATAGACCTTACCTTAGATATACCAAATATATAACAGAAGTATTTGAGGCCTAATCACTTGATCTATGGGGAAAAATTTGTATTTAATACAAGAGAGTAGGTACCCCACGTCATACGCAATCCCACTTTATCCGCCTCTTTTGGTTTATTATTCTTGGAATAATACACCTATGTTTTCGCGACGGGGGTCGACGACTCCGATCGGCCTCAAAATTTGACATTATCCTTTTCAAGAGGTCTACATTCAAAATCCGAAATGTCCGTCCGCCGTCCAGGCCGTTTTGGGCAGTAGGAATTTTTTTTTAAATCTGAAATTTTGTCAAAATACTTGGTTTACCATCTAGTTGTGCCCGCAAGGTTTTCAGTCCGATCGCCCAAACCCGGGGGGCGCTATGGGGCTATAATGGGGCTACGGGTGGGTTTTTTTGAAGGCTTTGGGTGTCGTTTTCGAAGTATTTTTGGACGTAGAATCCATTTTTGGGGTCCCGGAACGATCCGATTTCACTGTCGCTATCTATAGGCCTTTCATGGGGCTAAAAATGGGATTTTTGAAGAATCCCAGGAGGTTAAATGTTTTTCGAGTAAAAAATACATAATTTTTGAAAAAAAAAATTTTTTTTTGAAAAAAAAAAATCCCCCCCCCCCAAATTTTTTTTTTTTTGAAATATACAAATCAAAAAAAAAATTTTAATTTTTTTTCATTGACAGAATTAAATTTCTGTACAAGTAACCTATATCAAAGAATAATAAACCCTTGTGTAAAATTTGCAGCGTTTTTTCTTATAGAATCGGCATTTTGGAAAACAAACTGTTAATCTTAAATTTTCAAAATAATGACATTTCTTTTACATGAATTGTTAACAAATAACGATTAGATGCTTAGTCTTAAAACTGCACCACGTTCTGGTTCGTAATTGCATACCTTTTCGATCACATTTAAAATTTATAAAAAGAAAACAGTCAACACTTTCTATAAAATTGGCCTTATCAAAAACGCTGCAAATTTCACACAAGGGTTTATTATTCTTTGATATAGGTTACTTGTGCAAAAATTATTTCTGTAAATAGAAAAAAAAATTTTTTGGGGAATTTTTTTTTTCAAAAATTCTTTATTTTTTACTCGAAAAATATTTAACCTCCTGGGATCCTTCAAAAATCCCATTTTTAGCCCCATGAAAGCCCTATAGATCGCCACAGTGAAATCGGATCGTTCCGGGACCCCAGAAAATGGATTCTACGTTCAAAAATACTTCGAAAACGACACCTAACTCGATCCCATAGCTAAAAGCCTTCAAAAACCCCCTCCCATGGCCCCATTTTAGCCCCATAGCGCCCCACGGGTTTGGGCGATCGGACTGAAAACCTTGCGGGCACAACTAGATGGTAAGCCAAGTATTTTGTCAAAATTTCAGATTTAAAAAAAAAATTCCTACTGCCCAAAACGGCCCGGAAGGCGGACGGCGTACGGCGGACGGACATTTCGGATTTTGAATGTAGACCGATCGGAGTCGTCGACCCCCGTCGCGAAAACATAGGTGTATTATTCCAAGAATAATAAACCAAAAGAAACACACTATAAAGCACCTTATCTATTACAAAATCTAGATGACTTAGTATCAGGTACGAAGGCTCTAGAAACTCTTTATCTCTGAAAAAACAGTGTATTAGTTATTGGTCTTAAAATTATGTCCATGGTAGTAAAAATGTTTAAAATCAGGTGACTAAAATCACGTTTTTAACTTTTGTAGCTTTAAAAATCTAATAGAATACCGAATAATTTCACATTGGAGTGACACATGTGCCGTGTACCTACCTATATAATCTCGCAAACGTTTCTGTAAGTAATTTAGATTCAGATTATTAAAATATTCTCCTAATTTCGGGGAATGAGGAAAATATACATCTCCTACTTATCTCCCCCTGGATCTCTGGATCTTTCCTGGATTTCTAGCTCTCGGGATTCCACGATCTCTGGTTCTGTTGATTTTTGGATCTCTGAGTTTTGTGACCTCACGATCTCTAAATCTCTGGATTTCTGGAGTTACTAGATCTCGGGATCTCTGCATTTCGAGCTTCCAGGATTTTCTGCTTTACTGGATCTTTTTCTGGATTTCCAGATCTCCGGATTCCAGGGTCTCTAGATTTCAGGATTTTCTGGATCTCTAGATTCCTAGATTTCTGGAGTTTTTGGATCTGTAACTATTTAAGATCAATAAAATATTTTACTCATTTTGGAGGCCACTGGTGCGTTTAATTGAAAAATTTAAATTCAGACGAATTGAAGTAAGAACTTCAATTTCAACTTATTTCTAATCATCGCATAACTATTTCTCGTGTACAGAGATTTTATGGGATGCGTAAAATGGAGTAGACTATCACAGATGCTATGAATTCCTGTGAAACTTAATTTAACACTAAGTATTATTAATTTTGATGAACATTACTGAGCTTACCATACAGTGACCCATAAAATTCTTCACGTATCGTTTTCCACAGGTCAGTTGATTTTCTTTGTTCAAGTTCTCTATGATTTTCACTTTGGTATAATACCAAATGATTGTACACAACTAAATCGTAAAAAAAAAAAAACCCAGGACTGCTAGCCTAGCAGTCTGCTAGGTACTTCATCGGTGAGGTACCTACCACATTTAATGCTGCCAACGCTTTATTAAACATGGCTACTTTGGAAACGGTTTCATCGGCTCGTAAACCTTCAGGTTCCTACTTGAAAAATTTAGGTCCTGTTGGGGCGCGTCACTGCGTAGGCTAGCTGCTCTCAGTAGCAGATGGGCAGCAAAAAAAAAAAAAAAAAAAAAAAATTCCTATCATTCCGCATTCCTATCATATTTATAAAATCATTATAAAATGTATTAAAACCTTCACAAAGACAAGGAAAGAATAATAATTATTATTCTCAATTATTGAGAGCTAATTGTTTGGCGATTACAATCAATAGGTCGGGTGGCACCAGCATCTCCGAGGGCCGTTTTTTACCAGGAAATCTCAGTTTCAGATGATTCAAACATTTGTTCAGCCCGTAATCTCTATCCGATCGAGTTCAACATTTTACCAGAGCTTTATCAGACCTTCTAAAACAACGGGTAAAAATTTGAACTCAATCGAACTAGAACGAGACGCAGGAGAAATGTTGGCGTTTTGTAATAAGCTGGCACTTAGGAGGTTCTCATATAATACAACTTTGGGGTACTTAGGGGTCCAATGGAACAAAATGAGGGGGTAAGAACCCCTAATAATTGAAGTTGAAAAATAAGGGACACCCTAATGATATGATTATAATATTATAATAGGTATGTATAATGTATTATAATAACTACATATATTATAAAATTTATAATCATTTAATTGCCTTACACCCTGTTGATCGGGGCACAATCTCCTCCACATTTATATTGTCCATGCCTCTCTTTGTAGGCGGGGCGTAATTTCCATCCAGACACTTCAGAGGAATACCTGCGTGGATTGTATGGCACTATCCTGACTAACTCGTCTCTACCACAGAAAACCTATTCTGGTTTGATTGTCATTCCTGAAGAATTCGATGCTAGAGAGCAGTGGCCTAACTGCCCGACAATATCTTCTATTCTGGATCAAGGACACTGTGGCTCCTGCTGGGTAAGCAAGCATCATATTGAATACAAGTTCTTCTGTAAATATTAGTATTTCAAGTAGATGGTGCCACGGCCTCAATCATACGTTAAAGTTATTTTCATTCTTCAGACCCTACCAGCACATGTTGAATTGCCTTTAATTTCTTTTCCAGGCCGTCGGTACGTCATCAGCATTTTCTGATCGTCTGTGCATAGCGACCAACGGCCAATTCACAGCCCCTCTATCTGAAGAGTATTTGACCTCTTGTGGTGGACAATCAGGATGTCAAGGAGGGCGCATCTTTCAGGCTTGGCGTTTCATGGCTGATCAAGGCATTGTGACTGGGGGCGGTTATGATTCGAATGTGGTGAGTCGCAGACCTATAGTACAGCGCAGAACTTAGTGTCACTGAACTTCTCAAGTGCAGCATCATGTTGCTAAGCTGGCGATTGTTGAACAAGGCTGCTCTACCCGAGTGGTACATTCGGAAAACCTGGATGGACGCGACGTTCTCATTGTTTTGTGGCGGGTCCCGGGGTTCGGCACCCAGACCTGAAAAAGATTAGCGCTCGGCACCCAGCAGGGCCACAATGGAACAGATGCGTTTGCCACCCAAGTTTTTCGGAAACGAGTTTATGCGCTCGGCACCCAGTTGGGCACCGCATTCCTACGAGTTTTCGCATTGGGCACCCAAGCCCGGACAGATCCAGCCTGGATCATCCAAGGACCTTAATACCTGGTATTAAGAGACCCGTTGCTCTTAATGCCCTTTAGGTCTCCTAAGACTTTTTCTCACTTCTCTAACAGTGATTTCGTGATCTGTCTCTTATTTACCAAATTTGGGAATAAGAGACATTGAATGCTCGTAAAAATTTCACGATTTTTCTCTTACCTGGACTTTTCTATGGATCTCAAAAAAATTGTGGGTTTTCTTACACAAAAAGTTACAACGGAAAAAGGCAATGGTTCTGCTGAAAAAAAAAAGTATCTTATTAGGTACCCCTTCTGTCCCTTTATGCCCCACCTTCCCCTAGCTTTCAAATACTGTGGTCACCTATGCCAATGCCAAAAAAAGAGTTCAAGTTCTAGATTGTAGCAAGGAAAGTCAATAGCATATTGCCATACTCGGGATGAATGAGTCCAGTTCTCCAAAGTAATTTTGGTAATTGGACAATAAAAGGGGAGAAAAAATGGAATTACATTTTTTTCCCATGAATTTACTCGTCCCAGATAAATTTTCAATAACGTTCTATTTTCTCTAATCCTTTCATACAACCTACATGAAACCATTCCAGACCTTCCCCGGTTGCCTGACGCAAGTGGGGGCCGAACGAAACTGCCTCGTTTTGACACGCTGGGTGCCGAGTCCCGGTCCTTCGTTTGGTAGTGTGCTGAATGGCGATGCAAGTTTCCCGATTGCAATGCACCATCCGGCATTTGGCGTAACTTCACCATAGTCGTTCATGGAGTGGTGCTTGTGTCTGGCATACGGAAAATAGGTCTCCAAGTTGGGTTATGAGGACAGCATTTCCAGAGGGGGGGGGGGGGGGGGGTCGTCTCGACGACATCCTCATTGTATGGTGGAACCCCTCAAAAAGCTCCACAGGGAGAAGCCTGTCAAGAAGCCAAGCATCGAAACCTTTGAAACCAAGGTTGTGCCAACCAATCGATTGGAACTTCACTCTCCCATTTTAACAGGTCCCTTCTGACCCATATTCTGATATGAGATGAGGATTGATGATGAATGATCACAGATTTTATATCCCAGATTGATCCCAGGGGATCTGTAGAGCATTCATGAGGCAACAAATTGGATTTTTGAAGGATCCCAGGATGTCAAATATGTGTCGTTTTCCGATTAATTTTGGTCGCAAAACGTTGTAGGTAGGTACAAAAAAAAAAAAAAAGGTGGTTGTCAAAAGCGCGAGGTGGTCCAAAAACACCTTAAATTTTTAGTGTCGAAAGCGCGAATCCGAAAGGAAGTATTAGGTCCATAAGCATTTAGCGCCACTGCTAAATGTGCCAAAAGCGCGAGCTGGAACCGTTACTATAACTTACATACTCACTCGCAGATACTGTTACTGTTACTCTTACCAACTACTTACCTTACTTTTAAACCCTAGTGTAAAATTTTCATCGTTTTTATTACTCTTTTCTATTACTCATACCTCTCTGATTTTCCAGGGAAATAAACAAAAAAAGATGTACTAGTCGAATGATAGTTTATCAAAATAGAACAATAATTCAGTCAATAAATCGTCAAAAATTGGGAAATCGTCAAAATCGTGAAGTCCAAGTAGGTATCAAAAATGGCGCATGGCAAGTTTGCGTAGGGACTCCGTGTTAGTGAGTGCTCCTCAGTACTCTTCCCAACACGTCTTCACGAAGGCCTCCAATTTCTTTTGAGAGATGTTTCGTTTTTGAGTAAAGGAATGGCTATTCAGAAGGACATACGTTTCTGCTTGAACCTTTTTAAAAATTTCGATCGCAACATGAACTGAAGGATGGGGAGCGTTAAATTGTCCCTTCAAATGCCGATGGTAGGATTCCAGCCATAAGGCTGGAGGAAAACGGCTGGATGGGCCAATATAGTTTTCCGCGAGATACACTATAAACTCTCCGATTCGTTCGTCTGCTGGTACCTCAAGCAACAGGTCCAAGAAAACTCTTGTGTTCTCTTGGTCAAAAACGCGAACACTAGGGGGTAAAATATTCCACTGTCAAATGTGTGCACAGTGTAAAGCTGAGTGAAGTGCTTTGGAGCGACGTAAAATGTTCCGTCAGCCAATAATGTGTCGTGGGAACACAGGAAACTCAAGTTGCGTGGTGTGGTTAACACGACTATTTGTTGCTCCAAATCTACGTACACGAAACGCTCGTCTGCGCAAGTTAGCACATTTTCGTCGCTCAGCTGTTGAAGGGCCTAGGAAAGGCGTTATTTGCTTCAAGAACTGTTACTTTATTCTGTTATAACAGGCTCGCGCTTTTAAACCAAAATACTAGCAGGAAACCTCGCGCTTTTAGACATGAAACAATTCGCGCTTTTCGACCGCATTCCAAGGGGATTAGCGCTTATGACAGCCACCAAAAAAAAAAAAAAAAAAAAAAAAAAAAATCCAAAAATATTTCTTCAATGACACAAAATTAATTTTTTGTAACGGGAGTTTACCAGTTGCGCCCCAGAGTGAGAAAATCCCTTAATGCCGTAATACCAGTTGCGCCCCAATAATTGGTCTTTGCGCACCAATTATTGGTCTTTGCAAATGTACCAGTTGCGCCCGTATTCAACATACCAGTTGCGCCCCAGGCACCTATGCTATACCTGTACCTGTTTATAACATCAGAACTCATAGCGGTAGGTAGGTAAGGTACCAATAGAACTCATGATGTTGAATGACAATGACCTTGAATGAATGAATATTACGAGTTCCAATCTTATGTTTGTAACGGAGAACACAGGTCGAGGTCACAATTGTTGTTACTCGATAGTGGCACTAAGTAATCACAAATTATCATTTGACTCGAATTCAGTTCTATAGTACCTTCGAAATGGAGAACATTTTGAGTGATAAAGGGAAGGCGTTGAAAGTTGTTGGCGGGTATAAGTTCCGGAAAGCTCGCGAGGTGAAGAGCGGTATTTCGTGGCGTTGTGTGAGGAAAACTTGCACTGCTCGGTTTTGTACGGACATCACTGGGGAAAATACATTGGACGATGGCACACTGGAACATAACCCGCGGGAGTGCAGAGGCAAGTGATATCAAATAATTTGAAGAGAAAGGTTCGACACAATTGGATCGGAGAGGACTGCAATCACATCCAGCCACCCTAATATATATATATTAGGGGGGGGGGGGTGTTCTACCTGGTCAATGAGTTATATGAAATGCCTCACACGCGTTTGCAGTCCTGCAGTACCTATATTACAGGCTTCTGCATGTAAAATGTTCTCGTTCGGTATTCTCCGAATATAACACAGTACGTAAAAAGTATATTGTACAGCACATAGTATTTCTTGCATTTTTTCCCCCTGGGCGCAACTGGAATACTGAAAAAGACGTAACCCGGGGCGCAACTGGTGTCGCCCACTTTCCATTGTAAGGTCTATCACATACCATAGGCCTCCTCTGCAGCAGAAATCACAACAATCCGTCACACCACACCACGGCACCCGAACAACTCAACCTCCCCCCCCCCCCCCCCCCCAAACACACCGCCCCCACCAGCCACCCAAAACACTTCCCTCCCCTCTCCCCACAGGGCGCAGAAGTAGACCTTATAGTGGAACTAGGCAGGTTTATGATACCAATTAGCCCATGATACGAACTTGGGCGACAACTGGTATATACTTATGGGTATTAGGGCGCAACTGGTATACAGCCTTTGTAACCTATATCAAAGAATAATAAACCCTGGTGTAAAATTTGCAGCGTTTTTCTATACAGTGTCATCATCCAATCAGAACACAGGTGTTCTACCTGGTCAATGAGTTATATCTAATCTATTCTGATCTATTTGTCCAGGGCTGCCAACCATATGTAATCATACCGAGCTATAATAGGTCAGGTCCCCGAGTGGAACCTACTCCATCTTGCGTCTCAGAATGTACTAACCAAGATTATACAATTCCATTCGCAGAAGACTTCCATAGAGGTAGGTATGATATAAATGTGTTCACACTACTAATAAAGTTTTTATTTATAGCCAAATGTTTCCACTTTCGACTAATATTTCAGCTAAAAGTTTCATTCAAAGGAGAACACTCATGAAAAATAAAAAAATATCACCCAGAGCTGAATTTGACAAAAAAGGAGGATAGGGGAACTCGTGCCAATCAAACTTTCAGAGCACATTTTGGGCGGTACCTACCTATTTGGGTGATTCCACAAAAACTTGCATTTTTTGGCGACCTAAAAAAAAGTTACTCAAATCCGACTTTTTGAACGATTTTCTCTTTACAATGGGGTTCTAACAAAACCCTGTAACGGGGCTTGAAGTTCCCCCATATGTTTTGTATATGCATGTACAGATCCGTACATTGTACATGTCATACAATGTATGACATACAGATGAATGACGTTTTCACAGTTTTTTGAGAATCAGAGGAGCACTTCAATTAAAACAAAAAATAAAGGGAAACAATCTACAACTCTGCAACAAAATAAGTACAAATCATGAAGAATTGAATTTAAGCTAGCATGATTAGAACTCAGAAACATTACCAAATTAATGGCAAACAATAGAACCAGATTACCAATAGAACAAGATTAATGACAAAAGTAATGAACAACTAACAACTCTGCAACAAATAATGAAGAATTGAATTTAAACTAGCATGATTAGAACTCAGAAACATGACCAGATTAATGACAAACAATGAAACCACTCACATGTTTCACGACCTTTTGACACCTGATGCGTAGCAACTGAGGGCAAAACGAATTTCCCTGTTTTTATGGCACAAAAGTTCATTTTGCTTCCTCTTTCTAAGAAGTTCCCTGTTTGGAAACACTGTAATTTTATGGTCTTTCTCGAACAGCGCTTGCTCCTCCTCCCACGAGATAATATTGAGCGGTCCAATTTGAACCAGGTTAAAGGTTAAACGCCCGGTGGAACACCGCCTAGCATACAATGTATGTCATAGGGAACAGTCTGGAACTTGGTCAAATTTTCGGAGCGGTTATGGGTGAAAGAGGCCCTCCATCATTCAAATTCATTATTTGTAACTAATTCGACAAACATCGTTCTTTTCCATAACCTGTCTTGGGTATGATCATTGTGTTTGAATAATTCCAGTGAATTCGGATTCGATCCACTCTTTCCGAGACGTTCCAGCTATTCAAGAAGAATTGTTGATGCACGGTCCTGTCTCAACTTTTTTTGAAGTGTGGACAGACTTCCAACATTATAAACATGGTAAGATCAGATATATTATGTTGATGTAGGAAATAAATTTCGTAGATACGGGCACTGACCCCACAGTGCGGGTTTCCCATGTACCAAAATGTGGGTGTGTTCTTAATTTGGTGTTCTGTGTTGGCGGAGAACTGATGGCACGTGCTCGTTGCGTATGTACATACTCAATGATCGGCGGCGTGATCATGAAGTATGTTCATGTTTGTGGAGGATGGTGAGAGATGTGGAGTAGGTTAGCTTTCCTGGGGTCCTTGTCTGATTTGTCAAGGAATCCCCCCTGGGTCCGCTGCTTAGGCACTTAAGGCAGAGGCAGTGAGGGCGAGCCGGGTATCTTCGCTGGAGCTTTCCAGGGAGAATAGATCTTCTGCCCGTGGGGTGGGTGGGGGGACTTAGCCCAGTGGGCCACTCCAGTAGACTGGGCCGAGGTCTGCCGCACAGTGGTACGAGACGTAGAATGCGTCCAAAAACCCCCCAAAATGAGAATGGTCAAATTGGTGTTCTGGATGCTGTTAATCAGATACCTGCAGACAAGAGTTCTAGAACAACCCCCCCCCCCCCCCCCTAAAAAAACATTATCCGTTCTGGCAAGAGGTCTACCTACATTCCAAATCCGAAATGTCCGTCCGCCGTCCGGGCCGTTTTAGGCAGTAGGAATTGTATAAAAAATCTGAAATTTTGACAAGATACTCGGTTTACCATCTAGTTGTGCCCGCAAGTTCTTCAGCCCGATCGCCCAAACCCGTGGGGCGCTATGGGGCTAAAATGGGGCTACGGGAGGTTTTTTTTTAAGGCTTTTGGCTATAGGATCGAGTCAGGTGTCCTTTTCGAAGTATTTTTGAACGTAGAATCCATTTTTGGGGGTCCCGGAACGATCCGATTCCACTGTGGGGATCTATAGGGCTTTCATGGGGCTAAAAATGGGATTTTTGAAGGATCCCAGGAGATTAAACATTTTTCGAGTAAAAAATAAATGAAAATTTCAGAGTTTTTTCATTGACAGAATTAAATTTTTGCACAAGTAACCTATATCAAAGAATAATAAACCCTTGTGTAAAATTTGCATCGTTTCATGTTTATATTCCATCCACTAACCCCCACCCCTTTCACTGTTATACTGCATACACTTCGTATAATGTTCAAGTATTCAATTTGTTAAATATCTTAAGTTTCTAGATATTCTACTACCTTCAATTTGTTTTAAGTTTTTAAATTGTATATATATATATATCTCCAACCTAATTCGATATAATCGTTCAGTAGATCAGTGCATCACATCCAAGTGCATATATTATAGTGCAGTAGCACCAATATCTCGTTTCCAAAAAACTTATAGTTTGTTCAAAAACTTCGTGTGTTTGTCTCCACCTTTGTGAGTATCCTTTCTTCTTTTTTTATTTCGGCACCACTTCCCAATGAATCCTGAACGTCACTGGCTCAACCAGATTCGCTACTTCTCAATCAAAGTTGCCCGATGTGTGAGTCACATAGAATTCATTGAAAGCCGTTTTCGCGTTGGACTGGTACCTCGGGGTCTCACCCTCAAACTGCCTGTTCAAGCCGCTCCCTTTCTCACGTCAATGCTCACTCCAATACGCTCAGTTAGTCTTGCATGAATACAAATGCCTACACTTTAGATACTTAAATGGCCACTTGAAACCTCTACTGAACGTTGTGTACGCGGTTAGTGCTACCCTAGCCTACCAGGCCAACTTGATTCTTGACAAAGCAAACAACATGTTGGATACATACCGAACAACCCATCTTAAAAAACTCTCATCAATGTATGTTCAACAATTGCGCAGAGGACTTCCAATTCAAATTGTAAACCCTAGACCTGAACTGAGACCTTTTGAGTGTAGAAGGTGGGGACAGAATATCCATCAACAGCCTCCTCACGTTTTAGAACCAGAATGCCAGCAAACAGAGTATCCCCGAAGTGGACAAGTACCTCATGAAGACTCTGGACGAGATGGTGATCCTTTGGCATCTACCGACAATCTTTCATCTCGTCACCTGAATGAGGTTGCAACCAAATTGTTGTCAAAAGGGCTCTCGTTCGCACCAACACCTCGTCCAGACCATATCAAGCTTCATGAGGACATTCAAGAGTTCTGCTGGCGCCTCAGGCTCAAATACTATTGACACAACAATGAGGGCTCGGAGCAGAATGGGGAAGTGGTTCACAGCTCTCTGAAAAAAATTAGCCCTCCGTCTAATTTTGACCCAAAGACCCAGTCAGACACTCGTTTGCCACCCACCCATCCACTGGAGAGATATATAACAGCACTGCTTCAGCGAACATCAATCTCCACTTTCTTGAACTCGTTAAATCCGCGGGATAACCTGTCACAGAAGGAACGCCAAACGCTCAAATCTCTGAAATCGGATTCATCGATAAAGATCATGCCGGCAGATAAAGGATCAACTGTTGTCATCATGAACACTATCGATTATGAACGGGAAGAGACGAGGCAACTGAGTGACACAAGATTCTATCAGGCAGTGGAGAATGATCCTGCTTTGGAAATGGCAATTGATCTCAAAAGGTATGTAAAGACAAATGGGAGGAGGGAAGGATTAAGCCAGAAAGACGTTGAATTGTTAATTCCAAATGTACCTCAGTGCCCTCATTTTTATCTGCTTCCGAAGATCCACAAACCATACGCTCTCCCTGACCAACTCCCTCCAGGCCGTCCTATTGTAGCGAGCTTTGGCTGCTTAACATGTTAGCGCGAATATCGGCATACGTGGATTCGTATCTTCAGCCCATTGTCCAGAGCCAGCCATCGTACATCAAGGACACTCAGCATTTCTTGAGTATACTCCGTGAAACGCGAATTCCTGCCGGGGCCATCCTTGTGACTATTGATGTTAACTCCCTATACACGGAAATCCCACACAATGAAGGGTTGCGAGCTCTCACTAACTTTCTCCAGCAGCGTTCAGAACCGAGGATTCCATCATCCAGCTTCTTGATGAAACTTGCTGAATGTGTCCTGAAAATGAATGTTTTCAAGTTCGGCGACCAGGTATACCTGCAGAAGAGGGGAACGGCAATGGGAACACGAATGGCACCATCCTACGCTAATTTATTCATGGCCGAATTGGAGAATAGCTTCCTAACATCTAACGAGAAAACCCCTTTGATGTGGAAGCGATTCATCGATGACATCTTCATGATTTGGCCACATGGCGAAGAAGAGCTTCAGTCATTCCTGGACGATTTGAACTCTCGCTATTCTGTCACATTCACCTGGTCATTCTCGAGGTCGACAGCAACATTCCTCGATGTAGACGTAAAAGTGAACTATGGAAATCTCTCGACCAGCGTGCATGTCAAGCCTACTAACAAGCAGCTTTACCTGCACTACGAGAGTTGTCATCCTCCACACACTAAGCGGTCTATCCCACGATATTTGTCCATCAGAGGCCACCACATCTGCAACGACAGAGGAAACTTGGAAGGATATTTGTCTGGGGTTAAAAGCAAATTGGTGGAAAGAGTGTACGCAAGACGCTTTGTGGAAACCAGAATGGTTCCGTCCAAAGTACGCTACCGACGAAGACAACAGCCAACAAGGGATCGAGTTCCGCTGGTCACAACGTTCTTTTATGGGGCTCAAAAGATCAATGGGATCCTCTGGGAACTGCAGCCAATCCTGAACTCCAGCCCACTGACCCAGGTGGTATTTCGAGAATTTCCTCGGATGTCCTACAGACAGGGAAAGAACCTTGGTGCAATACTGTCGCATCGGCATCCAGCTGCTCGGCATGCAAATCCGCAGCGACAAGGACTTCACCCATGCCAGAAACCAAGGTGCAAACTGTGCGAACTGGTCATTGAGGACTCAGGTTTTACATCCCTCAACACCACCCACACATACAAGTACAAAGGGTCAGCGGAATGTCAGTCAAGGATGTGCGTGTACCAGCTGATCTGCAAAAAGTGTGAGGAAGAGGAAACAAGGAGCTTCTATGTGGGGAAAGCGACCCAATTGAACTTACGAATGAATAACCATAGAGCTTGGTTATTCATTCGTAAGTTAATGGCAGCAGAGACCGATAAAACCACGCAAGAACACACGGTCAAAATATCACCTTCAATGAGTGCTTTGGAGTCAATGTGTTGAAGAAGATGCCGGAAAATGCAAACGACCGGCTACTGCAACAATCTGAACGGGCCCACAGGTGGGTGCTGGGATCAAATCGGCCTCCAGGATTGAACATAAATGATTGAGATCCCAGAAACGCTGTAGGTATCCAACAACCTCGGATCCAGGGAGCACTCAAAAATTCGTTTTCTTCTAACTTTGACAAAGATTGATTCGAAATATCAAAAAACTTTTCCTCTTTATTTCTGTGAAATTTCTCCAACCTAATTCGATATATATATATATATCTATATATATATAGACTTGTTTTCTAAGGTTAATGAATCCATCGGCTAATGGATCCATTTCTCAGGTGTCTCATGATGTTTATACGATTTCACGCTAAGCCAGGATATGCCTACGTGTATTGAGGGTCTACGGAATTTGACTAGAAGGGACAAAATAAAAATTAAAAATTGAAGAGTAGTCACTATAATACGGATGATGCTGGGTGATGTCTTTTAAATTAGGCGTTTTGGGGTCTGCTGACCCAGGGACCGCAAATTAAATAAGGCAGGGGGATACATAATTATTGAGTCAAATTTTGAAATTGAACTTGACTAGAACTCTGAAGGGAGGCCTTGTAGGCAAGGGGGCCTCACTTCGCTCGGCCAACTACTTCCACCGGGGGGGGGGGGGGGGGAGGAGGAGGTTTGTTATAGAGGGTCAACTATTCTAATTAGACTTCTAGCACTCTGACCAAGGGCCTTGCTTCGCTCTGCTGAACATTTCATCGCCCAGGGGGGCCTTGCTTCACTCGGCCAACCATTTTGTGGCCAGGGGGATCTCGCTTCATTCAGCCAACCATTTCATTGCCCAGGTGGCCTTGCTTCGCTCGACCAACCATCTCGTCACCCAGGGGGGGCCTTGCTTCGCTCTACCAACCAATTCATTGCCCAGGAGGGCCATGCTTCGCTCCACCAACCATTTCTTCGCACAGAGGGGCCTCACTTCGCTCAGCCGACCACTTACTAGAGGGGGGGGGGGTTATTATTGAGGGTCAAATTTTCATATTAGACTTCTAGCACCTTGACCAGAGGGGCTTGCTTCGCTCGACCAACCATCTCGTCGCGGGGGGGGGGGGGGGGGGGGGGGTTGCTTCGCTCGACCAACCAATTCATGCCCAGGAGGGCCTTGCTTCGCTCTATCAATCAATTCATTGCCCAGGAGGGCCTTGCTTCGCTCCACCAACCATTTCTTTGCCCAGAGGGGCCTCACTTCGCTCGGCGACCACTTACTCGAGGGGGGGTTATTATTGAGTGTCAACTTTTCATATGAGACTTCTAGCACCTTGACCAGAGGGGCTTGCTTCGCTCGACCAACCATCTCGTCGCCGGGGGGGGGGGGGGGGGGGTTGCTTCGCTCGACCAACCAATTCATGCCCAGGAGGGCCTTGCTTCGCTCCACTAACCATTTCTTCACTCGGCCGCCCAATTCCTCGGGGGGGGGGTATTGTGGGGTACCAACTTGAGTATGGGTGCCAAACGTCAGTGAGCTATTTATTGAGACTCTAACAGGCAAGAGGGCAACGGGTAAAAAGTTGAGGCTGATTGAGTCGATAATATTAAAGTTGCATTCATTTTGTGGGAAAAAGCACTTTCAATAATGTCTGTTTGAATTAAGTACCTAGGTAGGTACCCCAACAAAAATTCATTGTTCAATTTCAATCCTAACCCAGTATGATACTAGTTACTTCCGGACATTCTGTCAAAGTATGAGCCCATCCAGAATTTTCAAAGTACCTACCTACCTCACCTTCCCTAACCATTGGTGGTTAGGTACATACATACTTCTGGACATTCCGCCAAAAGTTGAGTCCGTCCAGAATTTTCAAAGTACCTACCTACTACCTACCCAACTCTCCCTAACCATCGATGGCTAGGTACTTCCGGACAGCCTGAAAAAATTTAGCCCGTTCAGAATTTTCAAAGTAGGTACCTTACCATCAGTGGCTTCCAAATTTTCTGTCAAAATTGTAGGCTGATTGGTTCGCTGGAATAAATGTAACATTGATTTTGCGGGAATAAGTCATTTGAATAACTTCCATTGGTGGTAGTGTTCACATGTTCACTTAATAATATTATTATATGAACAGGAAAAATGGATGAATACCTAATGAAAAATTGTCAGGCATATTGCTAGTCAAGTCTAATTTGAAACTCAACCCTTAGTAACCCTACTAGTAATTTTCTGTTTCTTTTTTAATTTAATTTAATATTAAATTCGCGATCACATAGGTATATTATTCCAAGAATAATAAATCAAAAGCTCCTGTTCATATTATGACAAACTCGGGATTTTCCGTCACGAAAAATCATGGAAATGAGTTTTAATGTGGCAGGGAAATAGTGAGATTTTTTAGAGGTTTTTCACAACTACCTACCTACCTCCATGGGCATTAATAGAAAAGGCATTAGTAGAAGGTTTTTGGCTATGGGATCGAGTTAGGTGTCGTTTTCGAAGTATTTTTGGGCCTGGAATCCATTTTTGGGGGTCCCGGAACGATCCGATTTCACTGAGGGAATCATGGGGCAGTCAAGGGGCTTCCGTGGGGCTGCAAATGAGATTTGTGAAGGATCACAGGAGGTCAATTAAGGTGTCGTTTTCCGAGTGATTTTGGAAGCATAATCCATTTTTTGAGGTCCCACATCTGTAGTAGAGATTTTTAGGTGGGTAAACTTACCTACTCTGCAGGTAGGTAAATTTCACTTGTAAAAAGTAGGTGGCAAAAATCCTGAGTTATCCCTGATGAAAAATACCAGAAAAATATTGAAAAATGAAGGAAAAATTGTAGGGATTTTTAGAGGGGTAGGAAAAGGCGATTTTGTGGAAAGTTCGTAAAGTAACGCTAAAAATTATTTCATAATTCGGGCCATCGCATAATTATCCCTGATGAAAAATACCAGAAAAATGAAGAAAAAATTTTTAGGGATTTTTAGAGGGGTAAGAAAAGGCGATTTTGCAGAAAGTTCGTAAAGTAACGCTAAAAATTATTTCATAATTCGGCGGTTAAATCCATTGTTTTGCTATATGAAAAACCGCTTAAATTCTTGCTAAAGAAGGGGAACATTTTTGGGATTCATTTGAAGGGTCAGAGCTAATTTTTACTAAATTACCTACACCAACTAGTAGGTATGTTTTATTATTGAGGGGAAAAATCGATTCTCCCCGAAACATCGAAAAATCGATTTAAAAAATAAAATGAAATCGATTTAAGTCGGATGCTAAAAATCTCGGCTTCCGCGGAAAAATGAAATGTTTAGGTATTTTAAAATAATTTAAATAATTGAAAACACCTGAAAACTTTGAAACACCTACGTGCCTTCTGACAATGATTGGGCTGAAAATGTTGCGGGCACAACTAGATGGTAAACCGAGCATGTGGTGACAAGGAACAAGAACAAAAACCAACAAAGGCTTAACCAACTCGAGGTATGTGTTCGTCATCGTGAATAATTCAAACAAAAAACAAAACAAAAAACTTGAAAATTCATTAAAATTACTCGGACATTAATTATTAATGTCCGAGTAATTTTAATGAATTTCCAAAAGTTTTTTGTTTGTTTTTTAGTGATAAGTACCTATTAGGTAACCTTGAAATTTTTAAGATAGTGGTCAAAATACTCGATTGAGGAACAATCAAAATCATTTTTCAGTTGAAGAAAATTATAGTTGAACCTAAATTTTATTCTTCACTGTAAAATCATTTTTCATAAATTTGCTCCTACTAAGATTTCAATCAAATTAGGATAATATTTCATTTAAATGTCACAGGTAGGTACCTACTAGCTGAAAGTTGATATGTAAAATTTACATTTACATTTAATGCTATTAGGTACGTAATTTTATTTCTCGTTAAAGGAGCGCCCAGAACTGCTCTTACCACGATTCGAATCAACTAAAGGGACGACTGAAGTAGAAAAAAACAACGATAGGTTCAAAGTTTTTGGGATGGAAAATTAACGATGGAAAATCCATATTCCAACCGAAGTGTTCAGAATCAGCATTCTGCCAAATGTCTCAATGAGGTAAAGAATGTTGGTGGAATTCATTCTGAATGACTTTGTAAATTAGAGAAGGCACTTGGGTGTTTCAAATTTTTCAGGTGTTTTCAAAACAGTAAACAAAAGGTTAAAAAAAAGTATTAAAAAAATTGAAATTAAAAAATTGAATAAATAAATAAATGTTATAACATTAATTAACTTGAATTCAAATGAATTTACTCTTTAATTTTATTCAATCAATTTAATTTTAGATTATATTAAATTTAATTTTACATTCAATTTAAAGTTGTTGGAAACTTGTTGAGGGTCAGTCAAATAAACGAGATTTTTTGCCTCTCTCGTCTTATTTGACTGACCCTCAACAAGTTTCCAACAACATTAATTGAAACGGTCAACATCACCATCAACTATTATTCAATTTAAATTTTTTGAATTTAAATTTAGTTCTAAATTTAATTTATATTATTAATATATAATTCCTTTAGTTATTATTTACTTAGTCCCTATAAGGTCCGTTGAAATATTTGAGCAATACTGTTTGGACGTTTGAACTTTGTGCCACCACCAGTTTACATTTACATTTTGAGTATTTGTATATGAGCCATTGAGGGTGGTAGGTACGAGATCAAACGCGGTATCGTTTCTGTGTTTTTACGCTTAGTTCGTTTTGGGGCCTCAAATCTGTCCGAACATTGTGCAGATTTTTATAGATTTATATTTATTTTTTAATAATTTTTTATTGGCAGTAAATCCATAGGTATCTCAAAAAATAATAACCGTTGCTTAAAACTTGCAGTGTTTTGTTATTACTATTCTTGGAATACAACTATTACACCTACCTACCTATTTTCTATAAAACGGAATACAAATGTTGTGGAAGGTAGGTAGGTAGGTACTACTTCAAAAACTGTTAGGTACCTACTTATCTGATAGAGTCTCAATAAATAGCTCAGACGTTCGGCAGCCACGCCCGAGGTTGGTACCTACTACCTCTGGCGAGCCTAGCGAGGAAAGCTCCACAGCATAATTACCTTATTTCAATATGTTAGAGTCTAAAATTTATTTAATAAATAGCTCATTGACGTTCGGCAGCCACGCCCGAAGTTGGTACCTACTACCCACCACTGAGGCGAGCATAGCGAGCAAGTTTCAGGAAATCATGCCCACATTTTTCAATCTGTTAAGAGTTTCAAAAAATAGCTCACTGACGTTCGGCAGCCACGCCTAAAGTTGGTCCTACAACCTAACACTGAGGCGAGCATAGCGAGATAGTTTCCAGAAATGATGCCCACATTTTTCAATCTGTTAGAGTCCCAATAAATAACTCACTGACGTTCGGCAGCCACGCCTAAAGTTGGTACCTACTACCTAACACTGAGGCGAGCATAGCGAGAAAGTTTCCAGAAATGATACCCACATTTTTCAATCTGTTAGAGTCTCAAAAAATAGCTCACTGACGTTCGGCAGCCACGCCTGAAGTTGGTACCTACCACCTAACACTGAGGCGAGCATAGCGAGAAAGTTTCCAGAAATTATGCCCACATTTTTCAATCTGTTAGAGTCTCAAAAAATAGCTCACTGATGTTCGGCAGCCTCGCCTGAAGTTGGTACCTACCACCTAACACTGAGGCGAGCGTAGCGAGGAGGTTCAGGAAATGATGCCCACATTTTTCAATCTGTTAGAGTCTCAAAAAATAACTCACTGACGTTCGGCAGCCACGCCTGAAGTTGTTACCTACCACCTAACACTGAGGCGAACGTAGCGAGGAGGTTCAGGAAATGATGCCCACATTTTTCAATCTGTTAGAGTCCCAATAAATAGCTCACTGACGTTCGGCAGCCACGCCTAAAGTTGGTACCTACTACCTAACACTGAGGCGAGCATAGCGAGAAAGTTTCCAGAAATTATGCCCACATTTTTCAATCTGTTAGAGTCCCAAAAAATAGCTCACTGACGTTCGGCAGCCACGCCTGAAGTTGATACCTACCACCTAACACTGAGGCGAGCGTAGCGAGAAAGTTTCCAGAAATGATACCCACATTTTTCAATCTGTTAGAGTCTCAAAAAATAGCTCACTGACGTTCGGCAGCCACGCCTAAAGTTGGTACCTACTACCTAACACTGAGGCGAGCATAGTGAGAAAGTTTCCAGAAATTATGCCCACATTTTTCAATCTGTTAGAGTCTCAAAAAATAGCTCACTGACGTTCGGCAGCCACGCCTGAAGTTGGTACCTACCACCTAACACTGAGGCGAGCGTAGCGAGAAAGTTTCCAGAAATGATACCCACATTTTTCAATCTGTTAGAGTCTCAAAAAATAGCTCACTGACGTTCGGCAGCCACGCCTGAAGTTGGTACCTACCACCTAACACTGAGGCGAGCGTAGCGAGAAAGTTTCCAGAAATGATACCCACATTTTTCAATCTGTTAGAGTCTCAAAAAATAGCTCACTGACGTTCGGCAGCCACGCCTAAAGTTGGTACCTACTACCTAACACTGAGGCGAGCATAGCGAGAAAGTTTCCAGAAATTATGCCCACATTTTTCAATCTGTTAGAGTCTCAAAAAATAGCTCACTGACGTTCGGCAGCCACGCCTGAAGTTGGTACCTACCACCTAACACTGAGGCGAGCGTAGCGAGACAGTTTCCAGAAATGATACCCACATTTTTCAATCTGTTAGAGTCTCAAAAAATAGCTCACTGACGTTCGGCAGCCACACCCAAGGCGGTACCTACTACCTCTGGCGAGCCTAGCGAGAAAGCTCCACATCATAATAATTAATACCTTATTTCAATATGTTAGAGTCTTAATAAATAGCTCACTGACGTTTGGCAGCCACACCCAAAGTTGGTACCTACTAGGTACCTACCTCCATCCTAAATCCATCCCCTGTGTCAGAGGGCTCAAAATGGTAAAATTGAAAAAAATCCCCCCCCCCCCCCACCAATGTGGTCGGCCGTGCGAAGTGAGGCCCCCTAGTCACATTGCTAGTGGAGCAGATGATACAACTCCAAGGCACCTTTCCAATGAATCTATTTTTAGCTCTTAAGGAGGTTGGTGAGAGAGGGAATGTGGAAGTGGTAGGGTGGTAGGGAGGGACAGGCAGGTCACCAGGAGGAGCAAGCACCATCTATTGGTGGAACTCAAGAGTGAAAGAAGTGGACTCATTTTTGAGCATATAAGTGCCCCTTCAAAGTGTTTAATGAATCCAGTTATTGGAGCCAGAGCTATATATGAATGGATCCATTAACCTGCGAAAACGTCTTTGCTGGCTCCATTAAGCTACCTTGTGAATCCAGTTAATGAATCCATTTTCTGGATCCATTAACCTGCGAAAGTAAATAAAATGGATTCACTAACCTACGAAACTAAAAGTATATATATATATGTATATGTATATATATAGTTTTATCCAGAGGTCGGAAACCGCTGGTGTCCCTTCTTTTTAAGACTCCTCGAAATATTCGGTTTCCGCCCAAAAATATGCGGTTTCCGACCCCGTTCAAGCGGTGGAAACCGTTTATGAAATCTTCGGTTTCTGACCAATGGGGGAAACCGAAGATTCCCCAAAAAACTCAAATTTTTCCCACTGCCCTTCAACTTCTCCCTTCTCGTTCAAATCCTACCACAATCTTACTTGGCCTTCCAAACATCTCTCAAAAATATTTCTTAAGGGCTCGCAAAATAATTATTACTGGTTGATTGAGTCGCTAATAGTATTAAATACTTACTAAATTTTAGTAATTAATTATTACATCCTGATGTATTAATTTAGACTGAAAAAGCCATGTTCTCAGTTTCTATTAAATAAAAAATGAAACAATTTTTTTTTTAAATCGGATGGTTCTTGAACTCTTGATGATGGATACCACGTCCGAAAATCATTGAAAAACGACACCAAACTCGACCCCATGGCCATTCATAATATTTATAAGAAACTTATTTTTTTTAATCGGATGGTTTTGGCACTCCTGATGATAGATACCACGTCCGAAAATAATAGGAAAACGACACCTAGCTTGATTCCATGATAGGTAAGACTTAATAATTGTAAGAAACAATTTTTTTTAATCGGATGGTTCTAGAACTCCTGATGATGGATACCACGTCCGAAAATAATTAAAAAACGACACCAAGCTCGACCCCATGGCCATTCATAATATTTATAAGAAACTTCTTTTTTTTTTAATCGGATGGTTTTGGAACTCCTGATGATAGATACCACGTCCGAAAATAATAGGAAAACGACACCTAGCTTGATTCCAGTGTAATACAATAATTGTAAGAAAGAATTTTTTTTTAATCGGATGGTTCTAGAACTCCTGATGATGGATACCACATCCGAAAATAATAGGAAAACGACACCTAGCTTGATTCCATGATAGGTAAGACTTAATAATTGTAAGAAACAATTTTTTTTTTAATCGGATGGTTCTAGAACTCCTGATGATGGATACCACGTCCGAAAATAATTGAAAAACGACACCAAGCTCGACCCCATGGCCATTCATAATATTTAAGAAACTTCTTTTTTTCTTTTTTAAATCGGATGGTTTTGGAACTTCTGATGATAGATACCACGTCCGAAAATAATAGGAAAACGACACCTAGCTTGATTCCAGTGTAATACAATAATTGTAAGAAAGAATTTTTTTTTTAATCGGATGGTTCTAGAACTCCTGATGATGGATACCACATCCGAAAATAATAGGAAAACGACACCTAGATTGATTCCATGATAGGTAAGACTTAATAATTGTAAGAAACAATTTTTTTTTAATCGGATGGTTCTAGAACTCCTGATGATGGATAGGTACCACGTCCGAAAATAATAGGAAAACGACACCTAGCTTGATTCCATGATAAGACTAAATAATTGTAAGAAAGAATTTTTTTTAATCGGATGGCTCTAGAACTCCTGATGATGGATACGACGCCCGAAAATAATTGAAAAACGGCACCAAGCTCGACCCCATGGCTATTCATAATATTTATAAGAAACTTTTTCTTCTTCTTTTTTCTTAATCGGATGGTTTTGGAACTCCTTATTATAGATACCACGTCCGAAAATAATAGGAAAACGACACCTTGCTTGATTCCATGGTAAGAATTAATAATTGTAAGAAAGAATTTTTTTTTAATCGGATGGTTCTAGAACTCCTGATGATGGATACCACGTTCGAAAATCATTGAAAAACGACACCAAGCTCGACCCCATGGCCATTCATAATATTTATAAGAAACTTTTTTTTTCTTCTTTTTTTTAATCGGATGGTTTTGGAACTCCTGATGATAGATACCACGTCCGAAAATAATAGGAAAACGACACCTAGCTTGATTCCATGATAAGACTTGATAATAATAATTATTATTGTAAGAAATAATTATTTTTTTATCGGATGGTTCTATAACTCCTGATGATGGATACCACGTCCGAAAATAATTGAAAAACGACACCAAGCTCGACCCCATGGCCATTCATAATATGTACCTATTTATATGAAACATTTTTTTTTTTTTTTTTCAATCCGATGGTTCTGGAACTCACAAAAAATTTATTCCAGCCCGAAAATAATAATAATTGGAAATCGACACCTAGCAAAACCCTATCGCCATTCATAATAATTAATAATTAATTATTATAAGAATCTTTTCATTATTATAAGAAATTTTTTTCTGGGTTTCTTATTTTGATTTATTGTTTATTTTTTTAAATTTTAATTTAATTTGATTTTTAATTTTTAATTTTTAATTTTTAACCTGAAAAAGAATTCAAGCGGGTTTTCATATAGGAAATGAAAGGATAGATACTGTCAGGTCGCCTGTTCCAACCCCCTAAAAAAACCTACACTTGGTCGTTCAATTTTTCAATAACTTCCAAGAACTTATTTCTCATCGGGGGATATTCAGAATTTTCGAGAATTCAAAGATTAAAATTTACCTATCTACGGAGTCTGAACGAAAACAAGTAGCAAAATTTGCTTTTACTTAAAGCTGCTTTTACTTTAAAATTTAATTTTACTTAGGTAAGGGTTCACTATTCTTCTATATAAGTTAATTGTGCTAAACTTAATTCAGTGACAATCTGTACAATCTTCGGACAGATGTGTAATCTCGAGAAAACGTCTTGAATTACTTGGAAAACGACACCCTATTTGACCTGAAATGGTTGGCCGAGCGAAGCGCCCCCCCTGGGCGATGAAATGGTTGGCCGAGCGAAGCAAGGCTCCCCTGGGCGATTAACTGATCGGCCGAGCGAAGCAAGGCCCCGGGTCAGAGTGCTATCAGTCTAATATGAAAATTTGACCCTCAATCATACCCCCCCCCCCCCCCCCACCCCTCGAGGAAGTGGTTGGCTAAGCGAAGTGAGGCCCCCCAGGCGTTGAAATAGTTGTTCGAGCGAAGCAAGGCCCCCCTAGGAGATGAAATGGTTGGCCGAGCGAAGCGAGACCCCCCTGGCCTAGAAATTGGTTGGCCGGGTGAAGCAAGCCCCCCCCCCCCCTCCACGGCAATGAAATGGCCTTGCTTAGCTCTCGGCCTCCAGTCAGAGATCTAGAAGTCTAATAAGAATAGTTGACCCTCAACAAGTAATTACCCCCCCCTTGCGAAGGAAGTGGTCGGCCGAGCATAATATGCTTGGAAAATATATTACCTATTTTATATGCTTGGAAAATATATTATTTTCAGTAGACCCAAAATAAATCGGAGTAGGTACCTACGTTCCTGGTCAGCAGGCCCAAAATAAATGGTTAGTTTCTAAGTACACAGATAAATTAGTTCCTTGCAAAGTCGGTTTTTCATAGGTAGGTACGTCCCTATTTTCAGTAGACCCAAAATAAATCATTTAGGTAGGTATCTACGTTCCCAAAATAAATCGTTTAGGTACCTACATTCCTCGTCAGCGGACCACACTCGGGTCGCCGGTGAAATGAAAATAATTTCAATTAGAAAATGAAAATTAGTAAAAATCTCCTCTCCAACCGAATCCTAGAAAATTTCCCCCACTTCAGCAAGAATTTAAGCGGTTTTTCACGTAGCAAAACATATTATTCTACCACCAGATGATGAAATTCAATTCGCGTTACGCCACGTGTGATTTAGCGTTAGCCCACGTATTTTATTAAAATGAAAATGTTCCAGTCATCTAAAAATTCCTGCAATTTTTCCTTAATTTTTCAACATTTTTCTTGAATTTTCCATCAGGGTTAATCCAGGATTTTCGCCACTTTTAACAATAGCTATTTACCTACCTACTTACGACTACCTACCTCCACGCGTTTTGAGAAAGTTATGAAATCCCAATTTTCTCCACGTGAAAAATCTTGAAAAATCGCCCAGAAACCAGGAAAAATTTGGCGGAATATTTTATTGATTCTAAGTGGTCGTAAATTGCAGTTTAACTTACGACTACCTACCTCCACACGTTTTGAAGAAGTTATGAAATGCCGATTTTCTCCACGTGAAAAATCTTGAAAAATCGTCCAGAAACCAGGAAAAATTTGGGGGAATATATTATTGATTCTAAGTGGTCGTAAATTGCAGTTTAACTTACGACTACCTACCTCCACGCGTTTTGAAGAAGTTATGAAATGCTGATTTTCTCCAAGTGAAAACTCCAACAGTTAGTTTCGGAGTTGCGAATAAAAACTAGTATTTTCAGTTTTTAGTTTCAGGTCCAGCGTTGAGTGAAATTTTACAGAATTAAAAAAATCTTTACTGGCCAGAACGGCTTGGACGGCGTACGGTGAACTGCAGACGGTCCCTGGTTCATAAGAATAAAAAACGCTGCTAATTTTACACTATGGTTTGTTATTCTCTGACACTCGTTAATAATAAAGAATAAAAAAGTGTAGAAATTTTTTCCCCCCAATTTGGTAAAACTTGTTTTTTTTTTCAAAATACTCATGGTTTTTACTCGGGAAATATTTGACTCCCTGAGTTTCTTAAAAAATCCATTTGTAGCCCCATGAAAGCCCTACAGATCGCCCCACTAAAATCGGATCGTTTGAGAATTTTTTTTTCAAATTTTATTTACCTACATTTTTTTTTCGAAATTGGTACCTACTTATGGTTTTACTCGGAAAATATTTGACTCCCTGAGTTCCTTAAAACATCCATTTGTAGCCCCATGAAAGCCCTACAGATCGCCCCACTAAAATCGGATCGTTTGAGAATTTTTTTTCAAATTTTATTTACCTACACTTTTTTCGAAATTGGTACCTACTTATGGTTTTACTCGGAAAATATTTGACTCCCTGAGTTCCTTAAAACATCCATTTGTAGCCCCATGAAAGCCCTACAGATCGCCCCACTAAAATCGGATCGTTTGAGAATTTTTTTTCAAATTTTATTTACCTACACTTTTTTCGAAATTGGTACCTACTTATGGTTTTACTCGGAAAATATTTGACTCCCTGAGTTCCCTGAAAAATCCCACTTAGAGCCCCATGAAAACCCAATACATCGCCACAGTGAAAGCTTATCCTTTCGAGACCCCCAAAAATAGATTCTACGTCCAAAAATCCCTGGATTACGACACCACTCTCGATCCCATACAACCATTGCAGCCCCATAGCGCCCCATGGGTTTCAGCGATCGGGCTGAAAACCTTGCGGGCACAACATACATTACATCGTAAACCAGGTATTGTGTGAAAATTTCAGGTTTTTAAAAAAATGCTTACTGCCCAAAATGGCTCGGAGATTCTCGAAAAAAATAATTTAATAATAATGCATAGAATTTCCCCCAGGTTTTGAAAAAGTTCCCACACTTCGGTTTCCACCACCCGGGTGTATATTTTTTATCCCCACAAGTGTATACAAGCGCCTATATATGTCGACTTTCAAGCGGTGGAAACCGCAGACCCGGTAAGCGGTTTCCACCGCTTGGAAAAAATATGCGGTTTCCACGGCCCCCGTGTACATATATATATATATATATATATATATATATATATATACATGAAATGACCACAAACCGATACTTTGCCTCCGAACACCGAAAACCGATACTCACCTCAGTAGCGGTTTATGGAGTTTGCAAGTAAGATTTTACAGGAAAAGTATACACGGATGTAGACGATTGTAGCCTACAAACTGCTACAGGGAAAAATTTTTCGCATGCAGGGAAACTATTATTGGGTATCTGTTTTCAGTCTTTGGAGGCAAAGTATCGGTTTTCAGGCTATGGAGGCATCGCTAGGCTCGCCACCTAGGTAAAACAAACTTCGGGTGGGGCGGCAGAACGTCAGTGAGCTTAATTATGAGACTCCAACTAAATCTAATTGAGTCCTCACTTTTGAAGTCCGCTCGCTTGGCTCGCCACCTAGGTAGAACTAACTTGGGGTGGGGCGGCCGAACGTGCTGTTCTAAAAATAGCTCAGAATGATTGACAGCTCGGCGTTTGGAGAGTTTGGCTTCGGAAGGAGGAGATTTTCATATCACCGGCAACCCGAGTGCGGTCCGCTGACGAGGAACGTAGGTACCTAAACGATTTATTTTGGGAACGAGATACCTAAACGATTTATTGTGGGTCTACTGAAAATATAGGTACGTACCTATGAAAAAGCGACTTTGCAAGGAACTAATAATTAGTTCTAAGTAAGTACACAGATAGATTATTTATCTGTGTACTTATGAACTAACCTTTTATTTTGGGCCTGCTGACCAGGAACGTAGGTATCTACAACGATTTATTTTGGTCTACTGAAAATAATGATATTATATTATAATAAATTATTTTCCAAGCATATTAAATGCCTGGGTCTGCTGACCAGGAACGTAGGTACCTACACCGATTTATTTTGGCTCTACTGAAAATAATATAATATATTATTTTCCAAGAATATAAAATGCCTGGGCCTGCTGACCAGGAACGTAGGTACCTACACCGATTTATTTTGGCTCTACTGAAAATAATATAATATATTATTTTCCAAGCATATAAAATGCCTGGGCCTGCTGACCAGGACCGTAGGTACCTACACCGATTTATTTTGACTCTACTGAAAATAATATATTTTCCAAGCATATAATCTTCGCTCGGCTTCGCTCGGCCAACCATTTCATCTCCTAGGGGGGGCCTTGCTTCGCTCGACAAACTATTTCAACGCCCGGGAGGGGCTCGCTTCGCTCGACCATCCATTTTATCGCCCAGGGGGGCCTCGCTTCGCTCGACCAGCCATTTCAGGTCAAATAGGGTGTCGTTTTCCAAGTAATTCTGGACGTTTTCTCGAGATTCCACATCTGTCCGAAGATTGAACAGATTGTCACAGAATTAAGTTTTGCACAATTAACTTATATTGAAGAATAATGAACCCTTACCTAAGTAAAATTAAATTTTGCTACTTTGAATTCTCGAAAATTCTGAATATCCCCCCGATGAGGAATAAGTTCTTGGAAATTATTGAAAAATTGAACGACAAAGTGTAGGTTTTTTTAGGTGGTTGGAGCAGGCGACCTGACAGTATCAGAAACTTTCCTATATGAAAACCGATAGGATAGATTCTATCCTATCATTTCCTATATGAAACCCCGCTTGAATTCTTTTTCAGGTAGGTAAGAGAAAAGTTTTAGGATTACCTAAATCCAATAAATTTTATAGGAGGCGGAGGAGATTTATAGAAAGACGCCAAATTCCGGATTACCACAGTTGAAAGGTACTTGGTAAATTTTATTTTTTAATTCGGGGGTAAACCTACCTACTCTGTACCTACGTAGGTAAATTTTTATTGTTAGGTAAATTTTTAAAGTGGCGAAAATCCTGGCTTAACCCTGATGGAAAATACAAGAAAAATGTTGAAAAATTAAGGAAAAATTGCAGGAATTTTTAGATGACTGGAACATTTTCATTTTAAGAAAAGATGCGCGCTGACGCTAAATTATCGTGCGGTAACGCGAATTCCCACTCTACAGGTACCTACCCACTCTAGGTAGGTAATTTCTATTGTTGAAAAACGCAAAAATCCTGGATTACCCCTGATGAAAAATACCGGAAAAATATCAACAAATGAAGGAAAAATTGGAGGATTTTTTACATGGTTGGTAGTGGTTGTAATGAAAGTGGTTTACCCACCAAGGACAGAAACTCAGGATTTTCTTTCTCGAAAAATCATGGAGATGATAATGAGGCGGAGATGTAGTGTGACTTTTTAGAGACTAAAACCACTCCTTCGTAACTACCTACCTCCGTGTAGGTAAACAGGCAATAACAGAAAATGGGAAAATACGACCTGAATCAACGCCTAAAAAAATTCGAACGTTTTGGCTAAACATTTTTGTTCTTTTGGGTAAACATTGTGCAAAAATCAATTCCTGACGTGACAATCTGTACATCTTTGGACAGACGTGGAATCTCGAAAAAACGTCCAAAATTACTAAGAAAACGACACCTTATTTGACCTCCTGGGATCCTTCAAAAATCCCATTTTTAGCCCCATGAAAGCCCCATAGATCGCCACAGTGAAATCGGATCGTTCCGGGAACCCCGAAAATGGATTCTACGTCCAACAATACTTCGAAAACGACACCTGACTCGATCCTATAGCCAAAAGCCTTTAAAAAAAATCTCCAGTAGCTCCATTTTAGCCCCATAGCGCCCCACGGGTTTGGGCGATCGGGCTGAAAACCTTGCGGGCACAACTAGATGGTAAATAAAGTATTTTGTCAAAATTTCAGATTTTAAAAAAATCCCCACCGGCCAAAAGGGCGGACGGACATTTCAGATTTAGAATGTAGACCTCTTGAAACGGATAATTTCAAGTTTTGAGGCCGATCGGTGTCGTCGACCCTTTTAATTTTAATCATTTAATTGTATCATATTTTAATCACTTAATAACCACCTACAGTACTCAGAGTAACTCTGCACGTAGGTAACTTTTTATTGTTAAAAGTAGCGAAAATCCTGGATTAACCCTGATGGAAAATACGAGAAAAATGTTGAAAAATTAAGGAAAAATTGCAGAAATTTTTAGATGACTGGAACATTTTCATTTTAAGAAAATACGTGCGCTGACGCTAAATTATCGTGCAGTAACGCGAATTAAATTTCATCATCCTATAAAAATATGTTTTGCTACATGAAAAACCGCTTAAATTCTTGCTGAAGTGGGGGAAATTTTCTAATATTAATTTGAGCAAATTTTAACTCAGTTTTACCAACTACCCACTCTACAGGTAGGTAATTTATATTGTTGAAAAACGCGAAAATCCTGGATTATCCCTGATGAAAAATAACGGAAAAATATTAAAAAATGAAGGAAAAATTGGAGGACATTTTACATGGTTGGAAGTGGTTGTAATGCAAAGTGGTTTACCCACCTATGACAGAAACTCAGGATTTTCCATTAATAGGTACTTTTCATGATTTATTAATAATTCCATTGTTGAAAGAAGCGAAATTCTTGATTTAAAAATAAAAAAACTGGCTCAGAGGTCTCTGTAAGTTGAATACATAACTGTTCAGGTTTTTTTAAACTTTTTTTCAATTTTTCAACATCAGATGTTGTCTCATGAGAAATTCCTGCCTACCTATTGCAAGTAGTAGATTCTACTACTTGCAATAGGTAGGCAGGAATTTCTCATGAGGTAGGTAGGTTTCATCCGAAAATTCAAAAAACTGCCTCAGTGGTTTCTGGGAATTGAATACATAACTATCCAGGTGCTTTTGCATTTTTTCAACACATCGACCTACTCCTAATAGGTAGGAGGTAGGTTTTTTTTTTTTTTTTTTTTTTGGTAGGTAGGGGAGGTGGGGGCAAAAGTGTCCAGGCGCATTTTTAAAAACTCGGGAACAGTTTCGATGGAAATCAAGTACCTAGGTAGTGCACTCCTCTAGTTCTTATTAGTTACCTATGTAGTTTTGAGAGGAACAATGCTCCGTCTCAGGAGTAGGAAGAAAGTGTGTTTTTGGCATGTTTGAGGTTATTTTTTGGAACTATTCAGCGCACATTAAAACCTAAGAGAAAATAAGTTAGATTCGTTGGCACATTTTCCCTTTGTTGAGCTTATTTAATATCAGCTGCAAAATTGCCTGATATTAAATAAGCCAAACAGCCTCTTCCTGAAAAAATTGATACTAGGTACCTTTATAAAGGTATTTTATTTACTATAAATAGTAAATATCCAATCAGCACAACCACACAATTTGTTTCATTTACAGTTGTTGCTCTTAGTCCGCAGACCCAAAACGGTAAAACCGACAAATCGTCACAGGCCCCCCCTGGCTGACAAAATGGTAGGCCGAGCGAAGCAAGGCCCTTTTGAGTGATGAAATGGTCGGTCGAGCAAAGGAAGGCCCCTGGTCATAGTGCTAAACGTCTAATATGAACAGTTGACCCTCAATAATACCCCCCCCCCCCCCCCCCGGGTGATGAAATGTTTGGTCGAGCGAAGCGAGGGCCCCTGGGCAATGAAATGGTTGGTCAAGTGAAGCAAGGCCCCCACCCCTGGGCAATGAAATGGTAGATCGAGTGTAGCGAGCCTAGCGAGAAAGCTCCACAACATAATATTTTAAAAAAACATAATTACCTTACTTATTTTAACATTATTAAAATAAGGTAGGGTAGTTTTTTTTGTTTTTTTTTTTTTTTTTTTTTTTTACTTACATTACATTAGAGTCTAAATAAATAGCTCACTGACGTTCGGCAGCCACACCCGAAGTGGTACCTACTACCTCTGGTGAGCCTAGCGGGAAAGCTCCACAGCATAATTACCCTATTTCAATATGTTAGAGTCTAAAGATATAGCTCACTGACGTTCGGCAGCCACGCCCGAAGTTGGTACCTACTACCTACCACTGAGGCGAGCCTAGCGAGAGAGTTTCACTAAAATTTGATCTTATTTTAATCTGTTAGAGTCTTAATAAATGGCTCACTGACGTTCGGCAGCCACACCCAAAGTTGGTCTCAAGTACCTGTGTGGCGAACCTAGCGAGAAAGTTTCATGAAGTGTTGCCAAAATTTTCAATCTGTTAGAGTCTCAAAAAATAGCTCACTGACGTTCGGCAGCTACTCCTGAAGTGTGTCCTACTACCTACCTCTGAGGCGAGCCTAGCGAGCGATTTTAACGAAATTATGACTTTATTTCAATCTGTTAGAGTCTTAATAAATTGCTCACTGACGTTCGGCAGCCACGCCCGAAGTTGGTAGGTACCTACTACCTACCACTGAGGCGAGCCTAGCGAGGGAGTTTCACTAAAATTTGAACTTATTTTAATCTGTTAGAGTCTTAATAAATGGCTCACTGACGTTCGGCAGCCATGCCCGAAGTTGGTAGGTAGGTACCTACTACCTACCACTGAGGCGAGCCTAGCGAGCGATTTTAACGAAATTATGTCTTTATTTCAATCTGTTAGAGTCTCAATAAATAGCTCACTGACGTTCGGCAGCCACGCCTGAAGTTGGTAGGTAGGTACCTACTACCTACCACTGAGGCGAGCCTAGCGAGCGATTTTAGCGAAATTATGACTTTATTTCAATCTGTTAGAGTCTCAAAAAATAGCTCACTGACGTTCGGCAGCTACTCCTGAATTGTGTCCTACTACCTACCACTGAGCGAGCCTAGCGAGTGATTTTAACAAAATTATGACTTTATTTCAATCTGTTAGAGTCTCAATAAATAGCTCACTGACGTTCGGCAGCTACTCCTGAAGTGTGTCCTACTACCTACCTCTGAGGCGAGCATAGCGAGCGATTTTAACGAAATTATGACTTTATTTCAATCTGTTAGAGTCTCAATAAATAGCTCACTGACGTTCGGCAGCCACACCCAAAGTTGGTAGGTACCTACTACCTACCACTGAGGCGAGCCTAGCGAGATATTTTAACGAAATTATGACTTTATTTCAATCTGTTAGAGTCTTAATAAATAGCTCACTGACGTTCGGCAGCCCCGCCCGAAGTTGGTAGGTACTATTTGTTACATTTAATTCGCGGCTCCTGAGTCAGCAGATCCAAAAGGGCAAGTTTCGAAAAATTGGCTCATGGTCAGCGGATCCATAAGGGAAACTATCAAGCAGAACAGGGATATTTTCATCAGGTATCGGTTTGCAGCAGCACTGAAAACTGATACTTACTGTTGTAGCAGTTTTTGGGTTGTGGAGGGGCCAAGTATCGGTTTTCAGGTTGTTGGGGACGACTGAAAACCGCTACTTGCTGCTAAAAACCGATACACACATTAGAAGGGAAAGTAGCGGTTTTCGGGGCCTGGGTAGAACTATATATATATATATATATATATATATATAGCTATACGAATCCAGTCTTATTGCGTCCGAACAACGTGCCACACAGGTTTACTGCACCACTTTTTGGTGCAGTAAAACGGTGCAGTAAGACTGGATCTCATATAAGAATCCAGTCTTACCGCACGTGCTGCGTGGGATAGGTATAACCGAAACGTTGCCGGCGCACCCAAAGGGATTACTGCACCAATTGAGAATTCGGACTTACTGCACCACGATTTATATACACTTTTCATCGAGGTAGAACCTGGATTTTGTCTACCTAAGTACCTCTCTACCTACCTCTCCTAAGTTTACCTACCATTGATAAAAATTGTATACCTATTATAATTGCTTCCTCGCCAACATCTTTGAATGGGGGGGGGGGGTTATATTTTTAGTGAGGTTTTGAGTTTCAAATTAGACTTGACTAGCAATCTGACAGGGGGGCCTCGCTTCACTTGACCAACCACTTACACTGACCGGGGGCCTCGCTTCGCTCGCCAACATCTTTGGTGGTGGGGGGGGGGGGATATTACTAGTGAGGGTCGAGTTTCAAATTAGACTTGAATAGCAATCTGCCAGGGGGGCGTTGCTTCGCTCAGCCACATCTTTGGTCGTGGGGGGGGGGGGGGGGGGGGTGACCATATGCCGATTTCTTGATTTCACCCGTCTTTTGGTGGTCCCCCGACAAGGTGCGTGCAAATTGAATAATGCAGTAGTGGGTGAGCTGACTCTATTGCTTCCCAAAGACACTTTTGTTTATTATTCTTTGAATAATACACATAATATGTGTAATATTATATAGGTACCTACATAATATTATTATGTATTCGTGACGGGGATCGAAAATTCTGATCGGCCTAAAAGTTTGACATTTCATGAGGTCTAGATTCTAAAAAAGAAACGACATGCTTGCCAGGAATGTTTGTGGGACTTAGGTACCTACCTACCTACCACAAAATTTGTAGTTTTCGGTTTATTATTTTTGGAAAAATACACCTGTGTGAAAACGTTTCCCCCCCCCCCCCCCCCCCCCCCAATGTAATGTCGTTAGGGATGGTTAGAGTTACCCCAGTTTTGGCGTTTTTTCGGTCAGCTGTTTCAGATAGATTACTATCTATAGATTATTGCCTATCCTGTTTTCTTAAATGAAAATCTGCTTATAAAACCAATTTTCACTAGGGCTGCAAATTTTTTTTTTTTTTTTTTTTTTTCATTTTGGCCAAATAATCGATTAATCGATTAGAAATCAACAAAAGTTTCAATAAATCGTCGTCTAAATTCCAGTCCAGCTGAAAACCTAATTTTTTGGTCTGAGCCGCCTGCCAGACAACGTGGACAATCATAATTTTTACCAGTATTTCGTAGGTACCTATCTATGTACTCGTTTGTTGAAATAATGATTAGGTAAATTAGAATTATTTCAGTTAATGAAATTGTTATTAACTGAATTGGATCGAAGTTATATCGTTTTGATCCCAATTCTTCGCTGATATAAACTAGATGAATAATTTAAATTATTTAAAAATACCTAAACATTTCATTTTTCCGCGAAAGTCGAAGTTTTTGTCGGATTTATTTTTTTTAATCGATTTTTCGGGAAAAAATCGATTACTGTATAACGATTACGATTTTTTGCAGCACTAATTTTCACCCACTACCTACACTGCAGGTAGGTAGGTAAATTGTTATTGTTAAAAGTGGCGAAAATCCTGGATTATCCCTGATAGAAAATACAAGAAAAATGTTGACAAATTAAGGAAAAATTGCAGGAAATTTTTAGATGGCTGGAACATTTTCGTTTTAAGAAAATACGCGCGCTGACGCTATCACACGTGGCGTAACGCGAATTGAATTTCATCGTCTGGCGGTATAATAAGATGTTTTGCTACATGAAAAACCGCTTAAATTCTTGCTAAAGTGGGGGAAATTTTCTAGGATTTGTTTGAGTCGGATGGAGAGGAGAATTTGACAATTTTCACCAACGGTAGGTAAATTCCTATTCTGACGGTAGGTAAATTCCCATTGTTAAAAACGCGAAAATCCCGGATTACCCCTGATGAAAAATACCGGAAAAATATTAACAAACGAATGAAAAATTGGAGGATTTTTTACATGGTTGGAAGCAGTTGTAATGAAAGTGGTTCACCCACCTAGGACAGAAACTCAGGATTTTCCTTCTTAAAAAATCATGGAGATGATAATGAGGCGTAGATCTAGTGTGACTTTTTAGAGACTAAAACCACTCCTTCATAACACTCCGTGTAGGTAAACAGGCAATAACAGAAAATGGGAAAATACGACCTGAAACAACGCCCGAAAAAATACGAACGTTTTAGCTAAACATTTCGACCTTTTGGTTTATTATTCTAGGAATAATACCTACACCTGTTTTCGCGACGGGGGTCGAGACTCCGATCGGCCTCAAAATTTGACATTATCCGTTTCAAGAGTTCTAAATTCAAATTGAAAATCGGGATTTCATAACTTCTTCAAAACGCGTGGAGGTAGGTAGTCGTAAGTTAAACTAAAATTTACGACCACTTAGAATCAATCAAATATTCCGCCAAATTTTTCCTGGTTTCTTGGCGATTTTTCAAGATTTTTCACGTGGGGAAAATTGGGATTTCATAACTTCTTCAAAACGCGTGGAGGTAGGTAGTCGTAAGTTAAACTAAAATTTACGACCACTTAGAATCAATCAAATATTCCGCCAAATTTTTCCTGGTTTTTTGGCGATTTTTCAAGATTTTTCACGTGGGGAAAATTGGGATTTCATAACTTCTTCAAAATGCGTGGAGGTAGGTAGTCGTAAGTTAAACTGCAATTTACGACCACTTAGAATCAATCAAATATTCTGCCAAATTTTTCCTGGTTTCTGGGCGATTTTTCAAGATTTTTCACATGGGGAAAATCGGCATTTCATAACTTCTTCAAAACGCGTGGAGGTAGGTAGTCGTAAGTTAAACTAAAATTTACGACCTCTTAGAATCAATCAAATATTCCGCCAAATTTTTCCTGGTTTCTGGGCGATTTTTCAAGATTTTTCACTTGGGGAAAATTGGGATTTCATAACTTCTTCAAAACGCGTGGAGGTAGGTAGTCGTAAGTTAAACTGCAATTTACGACCACTTAGAATCAATCAAATATTCTGCCAAATTTTTCCTGGTTTCTGGGCGATTTTTCAAGATTTTTCAGGTGGAGAAAATTGGGATTTCATAACTTCTTCAAAACGCGTGGAGGTAGGTACTCGTAAGTTAAACTGAAATTTACGACCACTTAGAACCAATCAAATATTCCGCCAAATTTTTCCTGGTTTCTGGGCGATTTTTCAAGATTTTTCACGTGGGGAAAATCGGCATTTCATAACTTCTTCAAAACGCGTGGTGGTAGGTAGCCATAAGTTAAACTGCAATTTACGACCACTTAGAATCAATCAAATATTCCGCCAAATTTTTCCTGGTTTCTGGGCGATTTTTCAAGATTTTTCACATGGGGAAAATCGGCATTTCATAACTTCTTCAAAACGCGTGGTGGTAGGTAGTCGTAAGTTCAACTGCAATTTACGACCACTTAGAATCAATCAAATAATCTGCCAAATTTTTCCTGGTTTCTGGGTGATTTTTCAAGATTGCGATTTAATTAATGAATGAATTACCACCACCTCTCAACCACAGGGTGGTCAGGAAGCGATTATCCTCTTCACTACCCCCCACGAAGGGTGATACAACTTTTTTCAGAATTTTCCTGCCATCCCAAGTCAATTTCAGCGATTTAATGAATGAATTACCCCCACTTCTCAACCACAGGGTGGTCAGGAAGCGATTATCCTGTTGATTATCCTGGTTGTGTGGTTTTATGAAACCAAGGTAAAAGTAAAACTTTTTTCACATTATAGACATTCAACTAAAAAATTCCGTAACAATATTCCATTAAAGTTATTAAAATCGCTTCATCAATCTTAATGTTAAACATGGAAAATGGGAAATGTTAGGGGTCGTTTTCGAAGTATTTTTGGACGTACAATCCGTTTTCGGGGGGTTCCAGAACGTTTCAGGAAATGATGCCCACATTTTTCAATCTGTTAGAGTCTTAATAAATAGCTCACTGACGTTCGGCAGCCACGCCCAAAGTGGTTACCATCTATCTACCACTGAGGCGAGCCTAGCGAGAAAGTTTCAGGAAATGATGCCCAAATTTTTCAATCTGTTAGAGTCTCAATAAATAGCTCACTGATGTTCGGACCCACATTACTTGTTTCATTTAAATTAAGTCCCAGCGCCTGACTCAGCTGACCCGAAAAGGTGATTTTCAAAAAATCGTCCCATGGTCAGCGGAACCACAATACTTACCTAATTTAAATCGTGGCCCCTGGGTCAGCAGACAAAAAAAAAAAAAAAAAAAAATCCAAAGACGCCAGGCGAGTAAAGGAGCCAAGCCCAGTGAGTTTTCATAATGATTACTGAATTTCATTCCCTTGTAGTCTCCAAAATGAACTGGGTTGGTACCATCTAGGTAGCGGGCCTAGCGACTGAGTTTCATTAATAATTAATTATTACCCATTAATCAATTTCATTTCAAAAATGAGCTTATTGACGTTCGGCATCGGCGCCCGGAGGTGGTACCCGTGGTTGGCGAGTCTAGCGAATGAGTTTCATTAATTACGAATATTCAATTATTGATCAATTTCATGGCGTTAGAGTCTCAAAATAAGCTCACTGACGTTTGGAAGTTGGTACTTCCCAATGCCTGGGTCAGGAGACCCATAATGTTGATTTCTGAAAAATCTACACATGGTCAGCGGACCCACACTAGGTATTCGTTTCATCCCGATAATACACGTCTATGATTTGATGAAAATCCAGTCTTATTGCACCGTGCAGTAAGACTGTAAAAGCATATGGGTTTTATATGTACATCCTAGTTATACACTCGTATGAAAATCCAGTCTTATTGCGTCGGTGCAGTAAGACTGGATTTGTTGAATTGGTGCAGTAAGACTGTAAAAACTTACATATATATATATATATATATATATATATATATAGGTGCACCCAGAGCACATTAACGGCTCATTCAACGTTGAGCGAACGGCTCATTTTTGAGGCGATAATGGGACATCCGCTGGCCATTAACGGCTCACTTTTTTCCGACTTTCCCATTATCGGCTCACTGAAACGGCTCATTTTTGAGGCGTTATTGGGTGACAGTGAAACACGTCTTGTCTGTAGGATTATGTGATGTCTGGAGAATTCTACTGTAGAACTTTTCTATAAATAATGTGGGTCCGTCAACCAGGTGACGATTTTTCAATTTTACCCTGGATAGGATTTAGGATGAAGGTAGTAGGTAACAACTTCAGATGCGGCTGCCGAACGTCAGTGAGCTCAATTATGAGACTCTAACAGGGTGAAATTGAGTCATCATTGTTTTTAAACACGCTCGCTAGGCTCGCCACCTATTATGTACCTACTTCAGATGCGGCTGCCGAACGTCAGTGAGCCCAATTATGGGACTCTAACAGGGTGAAATTGAGTCATCATTTTTTTGAAACACGCTCGCTAGGCTCGCCACCTATGAAGTACCTACTTCAGATGCGGCTGCCGAACGTCAGGGAGCTCAATTATGAGAGTCTAACTGGATGAAATCTAGTCATCATTTTCGAAAATCCCTCGCCACGGAGGTAGTACCGACTTCGGATGTAGCTGCCGAACGTCAGTGAGTTCACATTTCGACTTAAATTTTTCAAATTCACACCACACCTCTTCTAGGTACTTACTTGCAAACTTTCTTCTAAGATTTAAGGCTAATTGAGGATGATAGCGTTGAAAGATGCGAAAATCATGGATTACCTCAGATGAAAAATACCAAAAAAATATTGAAAAATGAAGGAATAATTCCAGGGATTTTTAGAGGGGTAGGAAAAGGCGATTTGGCGGAATGTTCTTAATGCAACACTAAACTTTATTTTAGAATTCGGCGGTAAAATCCAATGTTTTGCTATATGAAAAACCGCTTGAATTCTTGCTAAGGTGGGGGAAAATTTTTAGGGCTTATTTGAGGCGACCAGAACTAATTTGACCTAATTGTCTCTATCTACGCCCATTTGCTTCTCTGCAAGTAGGCACATTTCCATTGTAAAAACGCTGTAAATTTTACACTAGGGTATATTATTCTTTGATATAGGTTACTTGTGCAGAAATTTAATTCTGTGACAATGAAAAAAAAAATGAGAAAAAAAATTTTTTGTTTGTTTGTTTTTTCAAAGTGTTTCTTTATTCTTGAAAAATATTTGAGCTCCTGGGACCCTTCTAGGCATGGGAAATCAGTAAGAAGTATCGATTTTTTGAATCGATTCAGAATCGGATGCTCCAAATTGATTTCCCAAAAAAAAATCGCCATAAAAGTATCGATTTTTTGGAAAATCGATTCAAAAATCGGTCTTACAAAAAAAAAAAGTTTTTTTAATGATTGATATCGGTAGATATATTCAAAGTAGGTAGATTCAAGAAAAAATTGTTAAAAAAATGTATTTAAAATTAAAATTGTATTAGTTTTCAAAAATTTTGATAATAAACATTTAATCAGACGAGTTATCAGTTTCACTGTTTGAAAAAGCCATGGCGGACGTCGCTGGTAACTAGTGAGTTTGGTTGTTATTAGCTATTATCATCATTTTTAATCGACCTAAGACTCAAAATTGGCTTGAATCACTTGAAATGCTAAACTAATTCTTATAAATTACAAAATCGATTCAAGATTTTTTAAAAATCAGTAGTAAAAAATCGATTCACGATTTTTACAAAAATTGGAAGTAAAAAATCGATTCACCTGAAAAATCGGAACCTGAAAATCGATTTAAAAAAAAAATCGAAAAATCGGAACAAAACAATCGATTTTTTAAACATCGGAAATCGATTCCAATCCCTAGATCCTTCAAAAGTCCCATTTGAAGCCCCGTGAAAGCCGTATAGATAGATCCCCACAGTGAAATTGAATCTTTCTAGGACCCCCAAAAATTGATTAGTTGATCTGTTTGACATCCTCCTTGGCTGTGCTGGCCTAAGTGCGTTGGGGTGTTCTTAGGAGGTGCTTCGGGTGAATAAAAACTACCCTTCCATATGTGTCCCAAGCTTTCGACTGTATTCAGTCATCTTCACAGGGTTATATACTGCAAAACAACAATATTGTGAGGTTCCGGCTATTTCTATATAGGTAATTCGGTTGACATGGTGCTAACTGTTACAGACCTTAGTTTATAAAACACGATGACGTCACGAGCTCCTCGCCCCAGTCATCGGGCGCCGCCTGGGTTGTGGTGTCGGGCATAGATTGTTGATTGCAAAATTTGCAATATTTAATAGATCTGGAAGGTAGTATGAAGTGGTAGTGGGGTTTATGGTATATTATCGTTAAGAAATTTGGTAATGGGCATGTGGCCTTGTTTACCTTTGTGCTGTTGTGGTATATTGAATGATGGGGTGAAGTTACATTGCTGTTGGGTTATCGGATGCGGTGCGGCGGTTGGACGGGGTAGTTTTAGTGGGGAAAATAAAAATTAATTTATACCAACTAATAACCGCATAATAAATTTGTAATACCATAGCACGCTAAGTACAGATGTCATTATTATTACTATTGTTTAATTACCTAACGGGTGATATTCTGCTTGATGTACGACTCGCCCTACCATCGGCCCGCTGACCACCTTTAGTAACCGTCACAGCCATCAGAATGACAGATCAAAAAACAGCACAATAACCTTCCCGTACAGCCACCCTCCCAAAGCCGAATCTCACGCTAACGTCCCCCTTCAAATTTTGCACTCAATTTTCGTAATTCTGTATAAATTAATTTTTATTTTCCCCACTAAAACTACCCCGTCCAACCGCCGCACCGCATCCGATAACCCAACAGCAATGTAACTTCACCCCATCATTCAATATACCACAACAGCACAAAGGTAAACAAGGCCACATGCCCATTACCAAATTTCTTAACGATAATATACCATAAACCCCACTACCACTTCATACTACCTTCCAGATCTATTAAATATTGCAAATTTTGCAATCAACAATCTATGCCCGACACCACAACCCAGGCGGCGCCCGATGACTGGGGCGAGGAGCTCGTGACGTCATCGTGTTTTATAAACTAAGGTCTGTAACAGTTAGCACCATGTCAACCGAATTACCTATATAGAAATAGCCGGAACCTCACAATATTGTTGTTTTGCAGTATATAACCCTGTGAAGATGACTGAATACAGTCGAAAGCTTGGGACACATATGGAAGGGTAGTTTTTATTCACCCGAAGCACCTCCTAAAAAATTGATTGTAAATCCAAAGATACTTCGGAAACGACACCTAACTCGTCGACTCGTTAGCTGATAACCTTAAAAAATCCTCCTGCAGCCCCTTTTAAGCCCGATAGCGTCCCACGGGTTTGGGCGATCAGGCTGGAAACCTAGTGAACACAACTAAACGGTGAGCTGAGTATTTTGTCAAATTTTCAGATTTAAAAAAAAAGTTCTACTTACTGTCCAAAACGGACTTTCCAGATTTAAAAAAAAATTAAACACATTTTTTCAAATTTTATTAAAATTAAAACTAAATTTATAAAAATAAATAATAATTATAAATATTAATTTATTGATTTATGGTATTTTAATTTATAAAATTATTTTAATTGATAACATTAATTCATAAAATTAGAATAAATAAATAAATTATTAATTATTTATTTGTTAATCAATTATTAATAATTATTAAAATGAATCATTAATTAATTATAAATAATAAGACTATTTTAATTTATAAAATTATTTATTTATAAAATCTACCTAAATATTATTTATTTATGAAAATAGAAATTTATAAATTTATTTTATGAAAGTTAATTTAAAAAACGCTGCAAATTTTACACAAGGGTTTGTTATTCTTTGATATAAGTTACTTGTGGAAAAATGTAATTCTGTAAATGAAAAAAATTAAAATTTTTTTTTATATTTTGATATTTCAAAAAAATTGGTTTTTGAATTTTTTTGTTTCAAAAAAAATTTTTTTTTTCAAAAATTCTTTATTTTTTACTCAAAAAATATTTAACATCCTGTGATCCTTGAAAAATCCCATTTTTAGACCCATGAAAGCCTTGTAGATCGCCACATTGAAATCGGATCGTTCTGGAACCCCAAAAAATGGATTCTACGTCCAAAAATACTTCGAAAACGACACCTAACACGATCCCATAGCTCAAAGCCTTAAAAAAAAAACCCTCCTATAGCCCCATTTTAGCCCCATAGCGCCCCACGGGTTTGGGCGATCGGACTGAAAACTTTGCGGGCCCAACTAGATGGTAAACAAAGCATTTTGTCAAAATTTCAGATTTTTAAAATAATTCCTACTGCCCAAAACGGCCCGGACGGCGGACGGCTTATGGCGGATGGACAATTCGGATTTTGAATGTAGACTTCTTTAAACGGATAATGTCAAATTTTGAGGCCGATCCGAGTCGTCGACCCCCGTCGCGAAAACATAGGTACCTATATTATTCCAGGATTAATAAACCAAAATTTTTTAAAAATTTTCAGATTTTTAAAAACCATCCTACAATTTTGACAGAATGTTTGGAAGCCACTGATGATGGTAAGGTAGGTACCTACTTTGAAAATTCTGGACGAGCTCAAATTTTGACAGAATGTCTGGAAGTACCTAGCCATCGATGGTTAGGGAGAGTTAGATAGGTAGGTACTTTGACAATTCTGGACGGGCTCAACTTTTGGCGGAATGTCCGGAAGTATGTACCTAGCCACCGATGGTTAGGGAAGATGAGGTAGGTAGGTACTTTGGAAATTCTGGATGGGCTCATACTTAGAGAGAATGTCCAGAAGTACCTACCTAGTATGGGTGTGGTTTGAAATTGAAAAATGAATTTTTGTTGGTGTAACTACCTAGTTACTTCAAACAGAAATTATTGAAAGTGCTTTTTCCCGCAAAATGAATGCAACTTTAATATTAGCGACTCATCAGCCTCAAATTTTTAAAGAAAGTTTGTAAGTACCTAGAGCAGGACCTAGTGTGGTGTGAATTAGAAAAATTGAAGTCAACATGTGAACCCACTGAAGTTCGGCAGCCAGTAATAATTATTGGTACCTACTATCAATGGGAGCAAGTTTCAGGAAATGATGACCCCCTTTTTCAATCCGTTAAGAGCCCCAATAAATAGCTCACTGACGTTCGGCAGCCACACCCGAGGTGGTACATTCCTACCACTTCTGGCGAGCCTAGCGAGAAAGCTCCTCATTTATTAATTACCTTATTTCATATGTTAGAGTCTAAATAAATAGCTCACTGACGTTCGGCAGCCACACCTGAGGTGGTACCTACTACCTCTGGCGAGCCTAGCGAGAAAGCTCCTCATTTATTAATTACCTTATTTCAATATGTTAGAGTCTAAATAAATAAATCACTGACGTTCGGCAGCCACACCCAAAGTTGGTACCTACCTACTACCTACTACCTTCATCCTAACCCCATCCCATGAGTCAACGGACACAAAATCGAAAAATTGTCTCCTGGTAAACGGATCCACACCATTTTATTCATTTTAAATCCATCTCCTGAGTCCTGTGTCATCAGACCTGAAAATTAGTTGAGTCTCATAGTTGAGCTCACTGACGTTCGGATATCGCGGCTAAAGTTGGTCCCATTTGGCGAATAGTGAACCAAGTCTGTTGGTAGGAAAACGGTAGAACTACAGTTTGTAGTTAGACGGCTGGGTCTAGTCCTTAGGGCATGTATACACCCGATGGCCCATTATCGGCTCACGAGAAATGAGTCGTTAATGGGAAGTGAGCCGTTATTGTGCTCTAGCGGAATCTATATATATATATATATATATATATATATATATATATATACCAGCCAAAACCCCACACCTCTCCGACCATCCTTACCCGCGCAGTGATTTTGAAAAGTTGAAAAACAGTTGACGCAATCTATGCTTATTTTTCTTTTCTTTTAGGAGTCTACGTTCCGCATCCGTGGGCTTCAAATACGGGCTATGGTCATGCAGTCCGTGTAATTGGATGGGGCGTGGAAAATGGGACGCCCTACTGGCTCGTAACGAATTCATGGAGCGCAACTTGGGGTAATAAAGGCTTATTCAAAATACGAAGAGGGACCAACGTGTGCGGTTTCGAATCTGGAATGGTTGCTGGATTGCCTTTGTTAACGTGACTAATGGAAATGAAAGTACCTAAATGAAGGTACTCATACGATAACATTTCAAGACGCGTTTCGCCTGTTTTTCATTAAATGAAAGCATCAATACTGTCATACTCAATTCAATCCCAAGATCATAAAATACTTTTCACATGAACTAGTATAATTGTGAATTGTAGCACAAGGGGGTCACCCTGAACCCGCTGATGCCATCGTACGGGGAAGGGTGACTCCTGCATGTCCCGCCTTAAGTAACGACCCGTCCGTCTCAGTACAGGTACAAATGAACGTCACATCTAGCTCCGTCAAACTGGCTTACTGGTTTGATATCGATCGGTGTTGGTTGTTTGTCGGGTTGGAACTGCTACGAAGCTGCTGCTGCTCATTGATGCCAGCATTTATGTAGTACATATGCTGCGCCTAGGGGTCTAACCACGGCTCCCAGAGTATACGGTAGGGGTCACTGGGGAGGGGCGCCCAGGGAGTGACGTGACAGTGACACCAGCTTCAAGACCCGAGCTCCTGCAGAGCACACGCAGATCGAGGTTTTTCGGGAGATGAAACATTTTTCACAAATATTAAAACGTTTATTGATCTAGATTAGGCACAAAATTAGGAACAGAGAAACATGACGTGATTAAGTAGGTAGGAAACTTAATTACTTAATTACTTTAATCAAATAATGGTGAACTAATTGACTAATTTTTCAATCCTCTTAGTACCTACTTTTTCTTTCTGCATCGGTAGTTCATTTTTCTTATAGATAGTCTTCTATTCTGCTTATATGAATGAATGAATGAATGATAAGGTTTAATTGTAAAGGCCTTCCGGCGATACAAAGTTAAAACAAAACAGTAATAGGTGGTTTTCTCGTGACGTCACAGGCTATCGATGTGCTGAAAATAATCGAATCGAACGGCCTCCCCTGAGTGTCGGCAATTTGTATCACATGGAGAAGGGAGAAGTAACTGGATTTGTTAGAAGATAGGCTGAGTTTTATTTTATTCCCCGATGCTGGTACATGTGTGATCCTCATGGGATGAAATTTCGGGACTATAAAAATTATTAAACGGCAATATGGCCGAAAAACGACTCTGATAACGCTTATCTCCCACGTTATCTCACTCTCAACCACTTCTTCTGTGCGTGGGTCGGTTGAATTTTTACCTGCATCTTTTACTCGAATTTATCGTCCTTTGCCATATTAAACGTCTAAATGCCTGCTTGTGCTGTTGTGGGATGTAATAAGACGTATCGGGTTGGGGAGCAAGTGAGGTCGTTAAGCCTCCCAGCTGTCATCAAGCACCAGTGTAAGAGAACTGAGCTGTCTTCCAAAAGATGTGGCTATCCCCTACCAATAGGTAGAAATTTGACGGGAAAGAAGTTGAGTGGAATCACCTTCAAACTGTGTAATCGACATTTTATCACAGGTTAGTGTCTAGTAAATTAGATTTTTAGTAATTATGGGTGACATTGCTTGAAATCCACGGTTGGGCCGAATCAGTGATTATCACTGATGATCTTGCTTCAATTTCAAACAGAAATAGATATAACGTGATTTGACTGAGTAGGAGCATTATATATTATAATTATAATGGATGGCCTTTCGTTGGAGTTCACATCATGTCACAGTACCTGATCGTACCAAGTAGTCCACAATGTAGACCAGTCAAAATCGACACTAAAAATCGCTAAATTCCCAAAACGAGGTGTATCTCTGCTTTTTGAATTATTATTCTTGGAATACCTAATACACCTATGTTTTCGCGACGGGGGTCGACGACTCGGATCGGCCTCAAAATTAAATTTAACCTCTTGAAACGGATAATGTCAAATTATGACATTATAATGTCATAATTTGACATTATCCGGATAAATCCGTTTCAAGAGGTCTACATTCTAAATCCGAAATGTCCGTCCGCCGTACGCCGTCCAGGGCGTTTTGGGCAGTAAGAATTTTTTTTTAAATCTGCAATTTTGGCAAAATACTCGGTTTACCATCTAGTTGTGCTCGCAAGGTTTTCAGTCCGATCGCCCAAACCAGGGGGCGCTATGGGGCTAAAATGGGGCTATAGGAGGTTTTTTTAAGGCTTTGAGTTATGGGATGGAGTTAGATGTCGTTTTCGAAGTATTTTTGGACGTAGAATCCAGTTTTGGGGGTCCCGGAACGATCAAATTTCACTGTGGCGATCTACAGGGCTTTCATGGGGCTAATAATGGGATTTTTGAAGGATCCCAGGAGGTTAAATATTTTTCGAGTAAAAAATAAAGAAGTTTTGAAAAAAGTTTTAACATTTTTTTCAAGGACAAAATTAAATTTCTGCACAAGTAACCTATATCAAAGAATAATAAACCCTTGTGTAAAATTTGCAGCGTTTTTAGTATGTTGTTCGAACTCATTAGGGTAGTGTATAATTTTGCAACTTCCCAAAAGCTGTGCTTCACGCATAGCACAAGAAAAACCGCGATTTTTTCGGCCTTATTTCAGTTTTCGCTCTACCTATATGTAATAAACATGAATTGTCCGACAAAAACTCATGAGTTTTTAAATAGCATTAAATACGTGAAAATTAAAGCCCAACAGGAGCTATGTAGGTCAATTAGTTTCAGAGTTATGGTACTTTGAAAATAGGCAAATTTTTCCAAAATGTGAACATTTTAGTTGAAGACCTGAAGACAGCAGAAGCACATTTTTCAGAGCGTTTTCGGCTGTAGCTCAAGAACTACTGGTCCAATTCCATCAATTTTAAAAGGCGTGGGTGCAATACAATTTCGATTGGAATCCTGGTGGGAAACATCTGGCATCACCTATGGAGGAGTGGTAAAATCCACTATCTCTTCATAAGGATCACAGCCGCATAAACCCACCTTCACTACATATCTCTTCAAATCGTCCCAGGAAAGCTTACAACAATAATTCAGGTTGAATTTACGCCCAGACGTTTCACATAACTTAAGCAAAAACTACTGAATAAAACCACAGCAGTGATTCAATATGGCCGCCGTCTGGAAACTCCCCGAAATCAGCTGACCTTCTTCTTCTTCACAATCGAAAATAAATCGAATTTTATGTATCGAGAAAACCACCTATAGGTACAGGTAATTCAATAACTAAAATGACACAACGTAAATCGCTACAATGATATAACTTAATTAGTCACAACAAAAGTACAATCTATTCTCCTTATATTTAAACATTTTATTCGAAAAAAGTCCGTGTCCGAACCACAGAGCAACAGAGGACAGATGCTAGAGACTAGGTATAGGTCGACCAGAAGAATATGGCCTACGTGCAGAGACATCTGCTGGACACCTCTGAACTAAATTTTCCTTTTTCCCCCATTTGGGCAGGGAGAATTGCATTCTTGAGGTCACCCTGTGCAAAATGGCCGACCTCGATTTGTGGCCTATAGACCACCCGTTGTTCCGTTGTTAGGAGGAATCTTGGGGGGGGGGGGGGGGGGGGGGGAGCTCACGAGGGCCACAGATACTGGGAAGAGAACTTATGAATGATTACAATGACGTTAACTGCTTTTCTCTCATAGAATAATATTCTGATTCATAATATGAATCAGAATATTATTATGATGATGAAATCTGGTTTATAATTTATACTAGCTGTGACACCCGTGCTTAGCACGAAATATCAAAAACCAATGATGCATCCATCCATCACTCATGACGTAGTAACCCGTCAACATTGTAATTGTTCTCAAATCGAAGGCTTGCAAAAGAAACTCCAAACCACCTATCGACAATCTTTGAATAACTTCCGAACGGGTTATTGCACATGATTTGTTTTGCACTCGTTGAAATACGCGTAAAAAGCTCGTTTTAACAGTTGGGAAAGCCGGCTCAGCGGACTCCAATTTAACTTCGCGCGGGGTTCTTGCCCAGGCCGACATTACCGACAATTCGCTCCTGTCAGCCGGAAAATTTACCCTTCGTAAGGAGCAGTATGAATCGGATGCCACTCCTACCGACAATTCGCTTGGCTTAGCTCAGTTCTGCTTCTAAGCGTACTGTCTCAGGTGTGGATCCGGGATGCGTTTTTAATGAGGGTGATCCGTCAATCTCAGAAGTTACTGCGACCGGACTCCCTTCCGGAATTTTACACACACCAGTCGGTACAAACCAATTCGTTCAGGCTGGGGATAGCGAAATTCCCATTCTTGCCCCGACAACATTTACTGGTCAGCAGACCACAACAGATTGTGCAATGCCCCAGATAAATATGTTTGCGCACTCATCTCACCTTCCTCCAAAGACAACGGGATTGAAATCCTGGTTACGCCAGAGGCCTTCTCCCAACCACACAAAACTTCTACTAGGGACAATTAAACCAATTTAGGAAAACAAATTCTACACGTAGGTACATCCCCAACACCCAGTATAGAATGATTACCTACATAGCCTATTATCTAAGTTGGATCACGTGGGTCAATTTGCGCCCAGCCACACGGAAATTGGTTCAGCCGTTTGGGCGTGATGTTGGAACAAACAAACCAATAATATTTGTTTGTGTATTATTTGTATGTAAACCTATTATACATACAGACATCCATTTTTATTAATTGAATATATTATTTATTTATATATTACTTATCTGATGTCATAAATATTTAAGCCTCTGCGAGGTAGGTACTAGGCTCCAACAATATTCATCCTACTGTCATGGAGGAAGGGAATGGAGAACTCACTCTGTGTTAAACCGCGTTCTCAAAACGCCAACCCAGTGGTGGCAGATTTTGTAGATCATTTTTTGGCCGCCTAGAAGGAGGCTCACGTAGGCCATATTCTTCTACCTTGGCGGGTCACCGGCCAAGGGATGTGGGGTTCCCCATTGAGGTCTGACGTCACCACTCACTGAGTACCATGGGGTAGGGATGGGAAATCGGTAAGAAGTATCGATTTTTTGAATCGATACAAAATCGGATGCTCCAAATCGATTTCCCCAAAAAATCGCCATAAAAGTATCGATTTTTTGGAAAATCGATTCAAAAATCGGTCTTACAAAAAAAAGTTTTTTTAATGTGTGATAACGGTAGACATATTTAATGTAGGTAGGATTCGAGAAAAATCGTTAAAAAATTTATTGAAAATTAAATTTCAAGCATTAGTTTTCAAAAATTTTGATAATAAACATTTAATCAGACGAGTTGATAATAAGTTTTTGATAAGTTGATACAGTGAAACCCCTCTATAATGGACATTGATAGGTGTCCACTATAGCGGGGTTTTTCACAGGCAAACACTTGAAAAACTCACTTTAAAAAAAAAAAATTGTACCTATGTATGTATATAGGTAACTCAATCCTCTTTATTGAGCAAATCAGTTCCTGGAACCAATACACTTTATCGAGCGTTTCGTTCCACTCCTCTGAGGGAGGGGGTTGATCTTCGAAACCGATTTAACTGCTCTCTACTGTTCACTAGAGTCCCTCAAGTTAGAACTGTTTCTTTGAGTCGATAGAGCTCGTTTTTTTTAAGCTATTCATATAAAAAAGAAAAAAACGCAGTTTTTTGAGTTGTGACACTTTCGTCGCAAGGGTGCGATGTCTAGATTCAAAAACCGAAATGTCCGTCCGCCGTCCGGGCCGCTTCGGGCAGTGGGATTTTTTTTTTTTTTTTTTTTTTTTAATCTGAAATTTTGACAAAATACTCGGTTTACCATCTAGTTTTGTCCACTTCGAGGGGTTCAGACAGACCATTTTAGTGTCCACGTCCACTGTAGAGGGTGTCCACTATACAGGGGTTCAAACACGTTGAATCCCCTATCTCTACGCCGGGACCTTGGTCAAACTGTCCATTCAGAGGGGTGTCCACTATAGAGGGGTGTCCAATAAGAGGGGTTTCACTGTAATAAGTTTTTGATAAGTTGATAATAAGTTTTTGATAATAAACATTTAATCAGTTTCGCTGTCTGAAAAAGCCATGGCGGACGTCACTGGTAACTAGTGAGTTTTGTTGTTATTAGCTATTATCATAATTTTTGATCGACCTAAGACTCGAAATTTGCATGAATCACTTGAAATAATAAACTAATTTTTATAAATGAAGAAAATCGATTCAAGATTTTTAAAAAATCAGTAGTAAAAAATCGATTCAAGATTTTTAAAAAATCAGTAGTAAAAAATCGATTCACGATTTTTACAAAAATCGGAATTAAAAAATCGATTCACCTTAAAAATCGGAACCTGAAGATCGACTCAAAAAAATCGAAAAATCGGAACAAAAAATCGGAAATCGATTCCCATCCCTACCATGGGGGCACCCATCCTTCCAAGACGTAACGCAATCTCTGTAGTGCCGTTTTGGTTTATTATTCTTGGAATAATACACGTATGTTATCGCGACGGAGGTCGAAAATTCTGATCGGCCTCAAAATTTGACATTATCCGCTTCAAGAGGTCTAGATTCCAAAACCGAAATGTGCGTCCGTCCTCCGAGCCGTTTTGGCGGTAGGCAATTTTTTTTATAATCTGAAAATTTGGCAAAGTACCTACTCTGTTTACCCACCTAGTTTTGTCTGCAAGGTTTTCAGCCCGATCGCCAAAACATTAGGGCTAAAAGAGGGCTTTTTGAAGGGTTTCGTCTATGTGGTCGATTAAATCAGTACATCTCGTAGGGATAGCGCCACCGTCGATTTTGGCACGTGAGGGCCTGTCTATAGACTATAGTGAGTTCTCCTTTCCTTTCCTCCATAACACCTTACCGACGTCTGATACAGACGTCTACTTCAGAAGTAGCCAGCGCTTACCTACCAGAGTAGGTAGTGCATAAAGGTAGATCCACACATTTCAGTGATATCAGTGAATCCATGGCCATCAGTGCTCCGTGCCCTTCAATGGCATCAATGATAAATTGTCCACACACCAGCGTTACATGCAGCACGGAATACTGATGGCCACGGATTCACTGAAACACTGAAATGTGTGGATTGCTCATTATAGGGGATTGAGGAAGATCTCATATACCTTGCACGCGCCTCTATAAGGTCAACGACAGACGCAGCATAGACTTCACAGACTGCAAGCGCTCCGGACTGTTATGTTTATAAAGAATCGTTCAAATGTTCAAATTAAACTCGCCGATCGTCGGAATTCGTTGGTTCATTCAGGATTTAGTATTAAAATTTGGATCTATAATAGATCCAAATATTATAATACAGAGGAAACGCCGACTCAATCAGACTGTAGACAACAAAGATAGGAATAGTTGCCCAGATTTGCACTCGTCGAAAATTTCGCTTAATGTGATTATCCGACGTAAAATTGGCTCGGGAATCCAAATTCGAGAAAAAAATTAGGGGTTCCCATTTGAAATAAGAAAGTTGGGCGCAAATGCGCCTATTTTCGCGCTTCTCGGGGGAATCGTAAGAAGAAATCGGCGTATTTTTAACACTTACCTACCATTTCAGAGGAGAAGGTAGGACTATGTGACATACTCCGTTAAATAGATAAATAGAAACAGACACGGTGAGATTATGTGGTTTAGAAGATGATAATTATTTATTCACAAAAAGAAAAGAGAATCGGAGCCGTGTAAAAAAAAGGAAAAGAAAACCAGATGCGTATGAGGAGTCCTCATACGCATTTGGTTTTCTTTTCCTTTCTTTTCCTCATTGAGGACGTGGAAAAAAATATATGGTTGGATTTTTTTTTTTTTTTACCATCTTCTCATATGACGTGGGAGGTTACTTTTGACGCTTCAATAGAATAGCTTCAATAGAAAACTGCAAAGATATACAACTATCTCCCACACCAAGGCCAGAGTCGTTAAAAAAATAAATAAAACATAATCAAAAGCTGTTTTTCACTGCCACATGTAACATGCACACGAAACAGTTTTCCTTCGAAGATGTCTTTTATCAGTTTGGCGTTCAGGTATCTCCACAGATAAATCTTCTGCCACGTGAAAATGCTTTATGGGATTTGGATAGTATAAAAGGGACCCGTAGAAAAGTATCTGTTGTGTGCATCTTCAGCAAGGCAGCAAGGTGAGTTCTCTACGAGAAGTACCTACCTACTTTCGACTGTTTAAATTGCTAAATTTTATTAAATAACATCAAATTTTGACTAGTTCTATTCTCATTTAATTTTGGTATAAGGAGTCTACCTTTTTTATGGAGTGGCTGCATTAACATTTCGATAATTTAGAATAAGCAGAAGTGCTGTTGCTCATGCTTAATGATGTTTCACGAACACGTAAATTTCGCACTTATTAGGACAAATTTAACGCAAATCGATGCCTTATAACAGATGGTGTCACTGTCATTTGGATTGTCCGTTGTGGCAGCAGTATTTTGTGTGAGCGTCGATGGAATGACTTTCGATGAAACGATCGAGATGGTCAATAAAGCAAATCTGGGGTGGACGGTAATGTACCAAATTTATATTAGCAAGCAGTATATTAATGGAAAGTTCGAAACCCTGTTGATGGGGGTTCCCCTGTCCCACACTTATGTTGTAGTTATTTGTACTTATTCTTTGTAGGCGGGGCGTAATTTCCATCCAGACACTCCAGAGGAATACCTGCGAGGATTGTGTGGGACAATCCTGACTAACTCGTCTCTACCTCGGAAAACGTATTCTGGTCTGACTGACATTCCTGATGAATTCGACGCTAGAAAGCAGTGGCCTAACTGCCCGACAATATCTTCTATTCAGGATCAAGGATCTTGTGGATCTTGCTGGGTAAGCACCGCACTGAATGCAAGCTGATCTGTAAGATGGCGCCTCGGCCTCAATGAACGATGAATTCTGCCTGGGAAATCAAATTTCGATCATCATTTACAGGCCTTCTGTACAGCATCGGCATTTTCGGATCGCCTCTGCATAGCGACCAACGCCACCTTCACGCTCCCTTTATCTGAAGAAGACTTGATATCGTGTAATGACTTAGGGGGTTGTGTGGGAGCTACATCTTTGGATGCTTGGAACTTTATAGCTGATGAAGGTCTGGTGACAGGAGGCGGATACAAGTCCAATGTGGTAAGTCGAGGTGCTATAATCCTTCTACGTTTAACAGACGTGGAGTTGTTCAGCTCCAAACTGAGTTATTGGGTTTGATACAATAAGCCACAACGGTTAGAGAACGGATCTCCGGCAAACTCTGAGTGCGCTCAGCCTCGACAGCCCCCCGAACCCCCACTCAGCCACGCCGGAACAAGTCATGGCGGACACAATGAAGTACCGCCTCCAGTACCCACTACACGCTCCCCCCTTGAAAAAAAAAAAAAAAAAATTGATCCTCCAATTTAATGCCTCGCCATGTCACGCAGAGTGAGCCGTCACCGCATTTATTTCCAAACTCCATACATAAGTATAAATGGAAGTAACAACTCCAAAAAGAAGAAGAAAAAAAAAAAAAAAAATACCAACGAACTAATACAGATTGAATAATTGAACGATTACTAAAACTAATTTCACACTGACTCAACACGACGAAACTGGAGTCTATATGAAAGCTCAACGTTTTACACAAACAAATCTTCATTAAGTCCCTAGAACAAAATGACATAATTACATAGGCTGTTTATTCCTATCAATACATCACAAAATCTGTCATTCGATTAGGCAATGAAATTACTCGTTTTTGTCTAGATTCCTGCCGCGATTCCCTTCCTCCGCCATCCTGATCCACCGACGGAGGCACCTCCCGCTCATTAGAAATCTGAGGAGAGTCATGGTAAGCCTTAGCCCCTGGTGAGCCCTCAGGCGTGGGAGGAAATGGCAACCCACGCAGGACTCCCTCAGCCTGGGCCTCAACTTCCAAACCATCAGAAAGTGGGGCAGCCTCCACCCTCGGACGCAACTGGGTGACGTGAGCCCTGTGTTGAACTCCATCCATGGTTGACACCAGACGAGTGGCCCCCGAAGTAACAGACTCAACGACTGCCCTGCTCCACACAGGATGCTTGTCATGTGGGTGTTGCAGAAACCAGACCAACTTCCCAGATCCCAGATTCCCGTCCTCAATGTCAGAGCACGAGCTTGACTGCAACCGAGTGCTGACAAAGTGCTTAGCCAGGGCCACCCCAGTTCGAGGAATATACCCTAGAACCCTAGCCATGGGTGACACCCCATCTGAACTGACAGCTGCATGTTGTGTAGCCAGGAATTGATAAATTCGATCCTGCAACCCCACCCGAGGATAATCCGACAGAGCCTTTCGAAGCCCCTGTTTGGCCCTGTGTACTGCCGCCTCGGGCTGACCATTACTTTGCGGGTTGTAGGGGGGCGTCAGCTCGTGGACAATCGACCTACTCCGTAGATAAGCTTTGAATTCCTCCGACCCAAAAGGCGGACCATTATCTGTGACCACTGTCCCAAAAAGACCAAAAGTCGACATCAAGAACTTGAGTGTTGAAATAACTCTGGACGCATTAGTAGATGAGAGCCGTTCAATATGGATCCACTTTGAATAAGCATCCACCAGCAGAAGAAACTTGACCCCATCAAGTTAAAAAAAAATCTAAATGGACCCGCTCCCAAGGATAAGAAGGCGAGCACCGGGCCAGTCTGTTAGGAGCATCAGGTTTTCGAGCAGCATGCATGTTACATTGCTCACATGATGAGGCCAACGACACCAAATCCCTATCCATAGACGGCCACCAAACAAGTAGTTTGGCCTGTTCCCTCATCCTGGACAACCCAATATGGCCGTCATGAACCACTTGCAAAACCAAGCGCCTCAGAGAGCCTGGGACAACCACACGTCCATTCATGTACAAAACTCCATCCTCATACTCAAGCTGGTCCCGTACCACGTACAATTTTGCCAGCTCTGCATCCTTGGGCTTTGAACCCCAAACTGCTCCCAAACGGCGAATCGCCCCCTGCAAAAGCTCGTCCGTCAAGGTCGCCCGCCTGAGCTCTGTCAGCGACACCAATGGAGATGTATCCAGAACAAATGCAACTTCATGGACCCCTGGATCCACTGGCAATGGAAGCCGAGAACACGTGTCTGCCTGAGGAATCAAATTACCCGGGCGATACACCAGGGAGTACTCGTAAGAGGACAGTATTTCCGCCCATCGAACCAGACGGGCCCGAGCCACAGCAGGAATATTTTTGTCCGGCGACAAAATAGCCTTCAACGGCTGGTGATTACTTTCAATTGTGAACCTACGGCCAAAAAGAAATTTGTGGAATTTTGTCAATCCAAAAATGATTGCAAACGCCTCCTTATGCAACTGGGAATACCCACGTTGAGCACTGTTGAGGGTCGCCGACTCAAAGGCCACCGGACACATGACACCATCCACTACCTGGCTCAACGAAGCTCCCACACCATAAGCCGAACTATCCACTGTAAGGACCAGCTCCTTAGAAGGGTCATAAACCTGCAAGTGCACCGCCCGGGACAACTTGGACTTGGTTAGCAAAAACGCCCGCTCACACTCAGGGGACCATACCCACGGCACCCCCTTGCGCAGAAGTGCATGGAGAGGCTCAAGATCCTGAGCCACACCAGGCAAAAAAGTCCTATAAAAATTCAACAAACCCAGGTAAGACTTTAATGCAGTCACATCTTTGGGTGCTGGCATGCTCACTATGGCCCGAACCTTTTCTGGATTGGTACTTTTTCCTTGCGACGAAATAGTAAACCCTAAAAAGGTCAACCTGTCAGTGAACCAGACACACTTTTTTGGGTTAATTTTTATGTTGTATCTGTCCAACTGTTCCAGCACCTTCAATACATTACGCTCACACTCCTCTCGAGTGCGGCCGCCAATGAGTGTATCGTCCAAATATGCCCTACAAAAAGGAATGCCCATCAGTACCCGATCCATTACCGACTGGAAAATTGCTGGGCTCGAAGAACAACCAAATGGAAGCCGATTGAACTGAAACAATCCAGCATGCGTGTTAACCGTCAACAACGGCCTACTAGAAGGGTGCACCGCAAGCTGCAAATATGCATTGGATAAATCAATCTTTGTAAACCACGTGCAACCCTGGAAGGAATTGATGATGTCATCTGGAAGAGGAGGGGGGTAAACATCAGTGCGAACCTGAGTATTAACCGTCCGCTTAAAGTCAACACAGACCCTAATGCCCCCATCTCTCTTCTTCACTACGACCAGAGGACTGGCCCAATCTGATGAATCCACTGAGCTAATAATTCCTGCCTCCTTTAGCTGAAATAAGTGTCGCTCCAATTCTGACCTAAGTGCCAAAGACACAGGGAGGGCGGGCCCGCTGAAAAATGGCACTGCGTCCCGCCTCAAATTAATGTGTGCGGTAAAAGATTGAATTGGCAGTTCGTTATCAACCCTACTGAATGCCCGAGGGAACCGGTCTGGAAAAGACGATGGAAGACCACCCACTCGACCTGCATGATTCGACCCATGCCCACCATTGCTTAACTCATCCGCAGACAACTCCTCTGACAGAAGTGCCCCAACAGGAACTAGTGGGCACAATACCCCAAAACCATCACGCCACCCCGGGAAGAGCACATCTATCATGTCCCTACCTAAAATGGCCCGTGGCGTAATTGAAGAAGCAATGAGAAGCGTAGCGCCAATACACTTAGGGTGAACTACGACCACATGTAACGATCCCAAAATTCCCAAACGCTTGCCATTTGCTGCTGATACATGCTTATCATACTTCTGAAGCCTTGAAACAGATTCATCCCTAGGCAGTAAAGATTGATCCAACAAAGAAACCCCTGCCCCTGTATCTACCATAAACAAAATTGGTTTGGGAAACCCCTTTACTGTAAGTTCAACAGAAATAGGGCGACTTGACACCGAAAACACTCCAGACTTCACAAATGGAACTACTTCAAACTCATTTACCACACTGCTAACGGCGTCAACTACTTCTTCTTGCGCAGAATCTTCCTCAGGACCATCCTCCAGCGCTGCCACGGTTGCAGCACGGCAAGCTTCTGCCCTGTGACCCATCTTCAGACAGCGGTTGCATTTTATCTTGATTGCAGGACATGCGTCAGGCCGGTGAGCGATGAAACAATTCCTGCACCGTTGAAACCCCTTCATTGAATCTGGTGCTTGCTTTCCAGGCCTCCCCACCTGCGGCCCTTTCCTGCTTGAAGAGAACACTGAATTTGTTGAACAGGCGCCACCCCTTCACACTGGGCCTGAGCTGCGTTTGAGTTTACATGAATGGCGCGGGCCCTCACAGCCGCCGCAACCATATCGTCAAACTTTTTTGTGGGTCCCAACGTGAACAACGCCTGCAAAATATGAGGCTTCGAAAAAGACTTCATAAATTTGATCTGACACGCCACTTCACTTCCAGAAAATTCGGAATACCCGCACTGGTGAGACAAAGCCTTAATCTCATGTCCAAAATCTTCAATTGACTGCTCAGGTTTACGCTTGAGGTCAAAGAACGTGACCCGAAAATGACTCACGTCAACCGACTCCAGTCTCCCAATTATCTCAGCCAACTCCTTCCAAGTGACCGTCGAAATGGTTTTCGGCAACATCTCCTGACATACCCGTCCATATTCATCGTTTGTCAAAGCCGTTAGGAAGTCGTAGGGTTTGTGTACCTGATCGATGTTCCAACGCCGAAAGTGCATCTCAGCTCGTTCATAAAATGCAATAAGCGTTTCCGACCCAAACTTGAGCAACTGCGGTATCGTCCCATTGTTCGTTTCGCCGGTCTTTCTCTGTTTCGCCATCTTGCACACCACAATGGCAACCCGGTGAAGTGATCCCAAAAAACGTCCACTAAAACACAGGAAACTGCGCACGCCGCTGTTGACGACGGAACGTCAACCAAAAACCGAAATGTCTTATCTTTAACTCAAAAAACACCAAATCACCAATCCTCGTCGCCACTGAGTTATTGGGTTTGATACAATAAGCCACAACGGTTAGAGAACGGATCTCCGGCAAACTCTGAGTGCGCTCAGCCTCGACAGCCCCCCGAACCCCCACTCAGCCACGCCGGAACAAGTCATGGCGGACACAATGAAGTACCGCCTCCAGTACCCACTACACAAACGTTAGTTTAAGCGGCTTGAGCAAAGTCAGAACCATTCTCACGGTAGTAAAAACTGTACCACCAAGCAATTGACTGTACTATTCATTGACGATGACATCCTCATCACCCAAACTCATTTCTAGGGCTGCCAGACGTATGCATTTCCGCCTTGTGAACATGATGTACCTGGCAGATTTCCTCCTTGTAAAGGCCTTTTACCAACACCATCGTGCAAAAAAGAATGCAATAACCCAGCATATACAATTCCATTTGCAGAAGACAAGCATAAAGGTAGTCTAATGAAGAGACTTATTACAATAATGACAGTCGAGAGCAATACGATACCGAGGCGATTGTTGGGGTCTCATATTAGAAATCTGATAATTCCCCTACTCATCTTGTTGAATGATTTCAGTGGATAAATCGACTATAATACAGTACGATAGTATTCAAGCTATTCAAGAAGACATGTTGAAGCACGGTCCTGTTGCAGCATCCTTCAAAGTGTATAGCGACTTCCCTCATTATAAATCAGGTGACTCTCATTCCATGCAGCTCTGATATATTTTATGAATGGATTAACAAATCGTGCATTCGTAGGTGTTTTAGATCATTAAATTATGGCCTATCGCGCGAGAAGAAAAAGAGGCACTGTTTTAATTCACAGAAGAGGAATTTATTAAAATTCAACAAACTTGGAACTTCGTGTAATTTCATAAAAACGTTCGATACATGCTACTCTTCACATTAACTTTACTCCTTCTATTGTTTTTGCTGTTGTCATCTTTTAATAGGCCAATACTATATACAACAGGCACTTTAAAGTGCAATTGCACTCGGACAATCTGAAGTTATCTTCCATGATTTCAGAGTCTAACAATCTTGAGCGTCAATGCCCCGAAACGCAGCCCTCTCCCGTGCACGGATTTTGAAAAGATGAAGAACCTACTACTTACCTACTTCTTTCTTCTTTGCTTACAGGTGTCTACGTTAAACATCCGAATGCGGTGTATCACTGTAATCATGGAGTCCGTGTAATTGGATGGGGCGTGGAAAATGGGACGCCCTACTGGCTTGCAGCGAATTCATGCAACACAGATTGGGGTGATAAAGGCACATTCAAAATACGAAGAGGGACCGACGAGTGCGATTTTGAAGACTATATGGTAGCAGGATTACCTTTATTGAAGTGATGTTGGCATTGCAAATCAGGGCCGGATTGGCGGCTGGTCGGGCGATCAGGCGACGCCCGAGGGGCCGGTCGAAGCTAGAAAAAATTTTATCCTACTAAAATATTATTTTGTACCTACTCGAGACCGAAAAAGAAAGTGGATGGCAAGTTCAATAAATGCTTAATTTGTGCTAGGTACAAGGTTTTAAAACAGTACATCCTCATTGCCTCATCGTAAGCAAGTCTCTTTTTGATTTTCTTACAAATTTTTGGTAACACTTTCTACGACCCAAGTCAAGTGTTAGAGAAGTTTTTCAAAATGTAAAGTCATCAAACAAGGCTGAGGCAACACTCTGGGGGATCTCATGTTGATGGCTTGCAAGGAGGGGCTTCGTTGGTTTCCAGCCCTCCTCGCCGTCGCCTTCTGCATGGTTCCTTCTCCCCCATCAGCGAGCCTTTGTGTGAGCGCGTTACGTGATCCCGTTTTGGTTAAATATTCTTGGAATAATACACTTTGGTATTTGCAGTACTTGCATTTGTAGTACTTTTGTATATTAAATATAGACGCGGTTACGTTTCTCTTTCACCTAAGTATTAGGTTCACGTAGGCATTAAAAGTAAGGTCTTTGGATAGGTAACTTAGGTCTTTGGATAGGGATTTTTTCTAAATTTTAGCAAAAATAAAAGTGGCGCTTGGTATACCAAGCATATAATATATTATGTTAATTAGTCAGTACTGCCTATACAAACAAAACAGCGCTTCAAGGTAGGATGTATTTTTGCACATTTCTTCAGTTAAGTACATTATCACAGCTTATCAACGATAAAAAGGAAGGCTTGCAGGCGGAGCATCTGGCTGGAGCACTGAACCAAGAGGCTTTGGGCGTTTTAGGCCCTCCTTGCCATCCCCCTTCACTCCTTCTCTCGTATGTCCCCCACGTGTTCATTTATTTCGTTTATAAGCTCAACCTCAGGCCCGCAGTAAATTTATATCTGCTTAAAGTTAATTATTAAAAAAATTGTTTTTGAACTTTTCATGTTAGGTGTGTTTGGTTGGATGAAGGACCCCGAAAAATGAATTATCATCATTACTTCGAAAACGAGTCCTTATCTCATACTAGATCCGAAACTGAGCTGGAAACCACACAGTGAACAGCTGGCCACGTCCTTGAATAGCGTTGCTTTCCTTTTAAGAAGTACTCCATGTACCTACTCCATCACGTGACATACACAGGTGGCTCAACTAGCTCAACTAAAAGATGATGATGTGATTCACATCACTCCCTCTTGGTTCAACCTCATTCTGGGACTCAACTCGTACAACACAACGGCTGCGTTCGAGTTGAGTCCCAGAATGAGGTTGAACCAAGAGGGAGTGATGTGAATCACATCATCATCTTTTAGTTGAGCTAGTTGGTATACCCCTGTACCTGGGGGCGCAAAAGAGTAGTTCTTGAAAGCAGGCGAGGGGCGCAAAAGACTACTTTCACTGACCCATCCAGCTCATTATCGCCATGGTCCACTGCCACTAAGAAGGATTAGGGCGCAAGTGATGACTGCCCAGACTGTCAGACAAACTTCTCAAGACTGCAGTTCTTGCTTTACTACCTCGCTCTGCCCGAATCGAATCGTGTCGCGCGGCAGAGTGTGCACTCGCCTGAACACGCCCACCGAGCACAAACCAACTGACTCACGACGTCACGAGGGACCGTTTTGAATTTGCCGTCGATTAATTGACGCGTGGCAGCTTTGTAATTGCGATGGAAGAGGTGCAGATTAACTTAAGCACTGACGTATGAGCTGTACTCAATAAAAGGGCCGGTAAGCCGGCGTGGGGGTAGGAGGGGAAGTGAGGGGAGGGGGTGCAGGTGAACGACACTTTAGACGAGGGGACCTCTTGACGGGCCCCTCAAAGGGATGGGGGGAGGGGCGGCGTCAGGCTCAAATCTCATAACATCGGCTTGAGAATTATTGCTGGTGAGTCGCCTTCAGCAAATCATTCTAATAAAAGGGGGAAACCTGTCGAAAATGGAGGACGAAGGCTATTGTGAACGTTATTAAATAATCTTGGTGACAACATTTAGTGACAGCCCCCCCCCCCCCCCCCCCCGCTCAACGGTCACCACCAATAAGAATAGAAAAAAAAACGCACAAAGGTTTATTATTCTTCTTATTCTTTGATATAGAAAAGTTGTGCCAAAAATTAATGCAGTCTATAAGAAACTTGTTTTTTTTTTTTTTTAACTTTTATTGCACCAAGTTAACAAACTTATCAGTAATTTACAATGGATGTGTACACTGCTTCTATGTAACTAAGTCTTCTGAGCAGGCCTTCAACGTCGAGGAGCTGGACAACCTCGTTGTTGATGTGTCCCCGAAGCCTCTGCTGAAGGGCTAATGCTTGTTTTTTGATGACGTCGTCGACAGCAGGAATTTGAAGTTTCCGGTGTAGTCTTTCGCTCCTGGTGTAACGGTACGCATCTACGCATGCTCGTAGCACGTTATTTTGAAATCGCTGAATGATCAAGCGATTGCTCGGAGCGATGCAACCCCACAATTGTGCACCATAGGCCCAGACTGGCTTAAGGACCTGATTGTATAGCGTTAGCTTGTTGTGGATTGACAAGGATGACCGTCGCCCCATTAGCTAGTACCTACATCTTCCGAAATTTGGTGGTTAGTTCCTTCTTCTTTTTTTTTTCTTTTTTGACATACATGTGCTTTCCACCGAAGCTTAGCATCGAGGGGCATGCCCGTACTTGCCCCTGCAAGTATACCTACTTGCAGGTACTTGGCTTCGTTTGCGTGCGGTAGGTATGACTTTGTTGTTGAGGTGAACGGGAATGAACTCACACCTCAGGTTTGTGAATATATAAGAAACTTATTTAAAAAAATAAAATTAATAAATTCCTGTACAATGTATGGATAGATGTGGGACCCCAAAAAATGGATTATGCGTCGAAAATTAATCGGAAATCGACACCTCATTCGACCTCAGTAATCCGTCAAAAGCCGCATTAAATCATTTAATTTAAATGCCCCACGAAAGCCCCATAGATCCCCACGGTGAAAAAACCTTGCGGGCACAACAAGATGGTGAACCGAGCATTTTGTCAAATTTCCAGTTAAAAAAAAATCCTACAAAACGACACTGACGGCTTAATTATCTACCGTTAGAAGTAAAAATAGTTTGCAATGAGGTGGTTAGGGAGAGAAAACGACTCCTCTGCTCCACGCTACAATTTAAATCTAACTTATGTTAATTATTTCTAGACAGTACAGCAACAAATTTAAAGTCTGCTACCTAAATAAATCTTATAATAAAGTGCTGGCGTTTTGATTATTTTTCAAATAATTCTTAGCTTCATTTTTGAATGTACCGAAGTGTTTGGCGGTTTTGATTCTGTAGTGTAGCTGTTCAAAAATTTTTGGCGCAAGCCAAGGTAGTTGCCTAGTAAAGAAATCATTATACGGCCGATGAATGTCTGTTATTTTGCAAAAATAAATTTTGAAAAAAATACGGGTTAACCATCTAGTTGTGCCGCAAGGTTTTATGCCCGATCGCTCAAACCCGTGGGGCTGTATGGAGCTAAAAAAGGGGCTACTGATGGGATTTTGAAGAATTTCATGGGTCGAGTCAGGTGTCGTTTTCGAAGTATTTTTGGACGAAAAATCCGCCTTTGGGGGTCCCAGAACGAACGGGTTTCACTACGAGAATCTATGAGGGTTTCATGAGGCTACAAATGGGATTCAGCAAGTCAAATGAGGTGTCGTTTTCCGAGTAATTTTGAACTTTGTAGTGTTTAAAAAATATATATATTTCTTCGGGGTTGGTAAAAAACGTGCGTTTTTCATCTACATAAAAAACTAAATCTTCTTTAGTTTGAAAACAATTTAAAATCTTTTTTTACTGACTGTTTTAAACAGTTTAACAACCCCGGATTGTTTTAAACAACTGGTCCCAACCTAATTTTTGAAAATCCTGTACGTCACACCTCCATAATTCGAGTCATTATTAGTATTTTGTGTCGGGCTTTTTGTCATAGACTGGACGAAGCTCCCTATATTTCGACCGTATACCTGCAAAACCTCGTATGTTCCAAACTAAAAATTTTACAGGAGACGCAAAAAACTCCATGGAAACGTCCAGACTGATGGAGTGCCAAAATCCTTGTAAGTCCCAAGAGCTCAGTTGAGTGACTTTTGTCGAATATTGTGACGATTTCTCACTTAAATAACTACTTCAGCACGTCAATTATTATGTGTAACGTATAACTACGTTACTGATGAAAAATGTACAAAACTTACTGATAAAAATAGAAAACATTGGAGAGGCGGCAGAGGCTGAGACTTACAAGTTCTTACAACGTTCTGGAGCCTTTCGGACTTGCAGGTTATTACAACCGAACACAGAGAAGACATTTCTCAGCGGATCAAAACCCAAACTTCGTAGGAACATTCTAGAGCCTTACATTTACCCAGAAAGCTCAAAACCTTACTTTGGGGAAAAATCGGACTTACGAGGTTTTGCAGGTATACGGTCGATTTGTAATTTTAAGAAAGTGAAAGTAAATTAGACGGATGCAAAATTCGTATTAGTATCGTAATCACAGCCAGCCCCGGCGAGAGGGGGCACTGGACCCGTTGCCCCCGGGCCCGGCCTTCGCAGGGGGGCCCGGATTTTCTTGAGAATTTTTTTTTTTTTTTGTAAAGAAAGGGGGGAGGAGAGGCAAAATGGGAAAAGGGACAGATCAATAATATTGATCTGTCTATTGATGTTGTATGCAAATTTTTCCTATAATATACTTCACAATGTGAAGTATATTGTGAAGTACATGTCATGTTGGATATGATTCTGGTGGACGATGATGTTCGTGTTCTAAGAATAATTCTCAATTATTGAAGACCGGGCGCGGGCGGAAATCTGACTTCTTCAGTTCATTTTCAAGACTATGATGCTGAACATTATTAGGCACGTTATACGGCCGAGGAATGTCTGTTATTGCTGACGAGTTTGCCCTAGTGGGTCTAATGTTCGGTTGTTTAACGCCTTTTCTTTTCTTTCTTTTTTTTTTATTAACGTACAGCACTATTCTATAATATAGAATGTAATGACGTAATTGATGTAATGACACCTAAAACATCCTACGTATATTATACGTAGGATGTTCTATAGAACACCTATAGGTAGGGTGGCCAGATATTTTCTTGGAGGAAGCAGTACATTAAACAAATAGTCGTCGGACACTATAGTATGTTATACTATATATTTATTCTACGTGTATATATTACCTACTATAGTACAAGAGCCTTTTTTGTCTATAGACAAAATTATTATTATTAGACATTAAAATTTTTTGTCTATAGATAGAGAAAAAAAGTTTTTCAATGTCTAATAAAACATCACATTAGGTTAAATCATTGCCACTGGCACCAAAAATATTATGACTATATGATATAATCTACATCTCATAAAGGAGATCCATACCGAGAGATCAATACTATTCGGCTGCATTTAAAAACTAGAGAACCCATTTGAAAATCATAAAAACCGTAGCTCCACCAACCAACTTCTTCTAATTGATAAAAGGTGTTCTATCTAATTTAGGGTCCGGGCGTCTGGGCACCATCATTCTTTGGAAGATATTGCCAAGTGCGTAAGTAAGTTGGCAGGAAGTAGCGAGCCTAAAACTCTACTAGTTTCAAAAAGCAGTACATTTCAGGTGTACACAAGGGTCTCTGTGTACAGCAGTATCACATACCTTAAAGCAGTACATCTGGCCACCCTACCTATAGGTGGCATTACATCAAACTTTCTGTGTAGAGTCTCAACGGGGGTGCGTCCACGCGAGCATGGAGATCCGTTCAGAGCTTGGTCAAATTTAGAGCATATAATAATTATATACCTATACAATTATTGTATAGGTATGGCATATGACATATGCCAGTATTATATCAAAATAATTATGTTTATGTATATAATAATTAGGTATGTATGAATATTTTAGTTAACGGGGCGTTTGATTGGAGGTTACCTATTTTGAAAAGGTTTGGAAATACGAATTCATCATTCGATAAGTGCGGTCGGCTTGCCACATGACGGAGTGAAAAAAAAAAAAAAAAAAAAAAATGCATTAGAGTTTAGCCTAGTTTTGTTTGATTGAGCGGGAGGCGTCATTTGTTGGTGTCAAATCGAAAGGTAGTCGAAATGGCATTTTGTGGGATTGAAAAATGAATGAAGCGTTGGTGGTAGGAACGAAAGGCGGGAGGGGGTGGGGTAATGGGGGACGAAGCCGTTTCTTGGGGGGCGTGGCTTGATTGTGGTGGGGGGGGAAGACCACGCCTCCTTGGAAGGTGGTGTCGTCAAGAGAAGGGGGGACAGAGTTAGCTCGCGGGTCGAGTCTCGTTGGGATCTTGTGGAGTGTAGTGTGGAGGGATGTCTGGACCAAGTCTCCTCCAAGCGAACACACAAGGATCTGAAGCTTACAGTCCCGGCGAGGCGGGGGATCTACTTCCCGAGCTAAATGGGGCCGATCTGGCAATGTCGTTGAGCCCCAAACACCAACACACGACGCCGTTTTCCGTCACAGACATTTTGAGCCCCATCGAGGAGACTTACAGAAAACTGGAGCTGTCACCGTACCGGTCGGGGGGCTCCGGGTGTAGCACTGGGACCGTACCCAGCCCGCCCCAGCATCATCCCTACATGCATCACGTGCATCATCAATTCCCGCCGACGGCCGCCGCCCAATACTGCAATTCCACCGCCGCCGTCGACATCCACCAATACGGCAACACGCCGGCATCATGGTACGGCGCTTCACCGTCGGATCCCCGATTCGCAAGTGAGTACCCGTCATTCTTCACTGTAGCGTGCAACACACCTATTCCTTCGTTAACCTCTCACTGCTACCAACCTGAAATATCACTCCCGAAAATGACTTCTAGTCGGGCAGTGGTGTTCCATGGTCATCAAGGTCAAACGTCTTTTTGGTAAAAATTTGTTTTCACCTCATTCCCCCCAACAATTTCCCCTACAAATTTACAATATGCTCACGAATCAAAAGATGTTTGATCTTGAACTGTTCAAATGATTCATCACTACCCCAATGCTTTTAAACTAATGACAATAACAAACCATACATGATTAAAACAACGATACCGTTAAAAATGACAACTCATCCCGATCATGATCGTTACAAGAGCTACCGATGAGCGGGAACGACTTAATTCTTGAGTTTTTAATTTCTCTTTTGATTCAATCTTTCTTATAATTTTTTCTGTCGCTATCAAATTTGTCTAAAAGTCACCTTTTGCACTCGAAAATGCAATTTTTATTTTATTTTTTACTTCATTAACGTTCTCATTCGTAGTTTTGACCAATGCAGATTGCGGTATTTTCAATAGTGGCTGATTCATTGAATTTGTTTATGCTGCTGATCTGTTGGTCATTTTAGGCGCATTGTTGACAAATTTGTATTCGTTTTGTCGGTTTTTTTTTTTTAATAATACAACGTCTTGAGGTTGATAAAATTGTGAGCCTGTAGTACTTTGTTCCTTCAGTGATCGGCTTTCAACAACGTTTCTGTTGTGAAGTTACAGTCATGTAGGTACACAAGTTACAATACATGTACATGCACGTCTTGTTAAGACAATTTGGGGGATTAAGAGGTCAAATTGCAATGTGGTTACCGACGTTGCCGGATGTTTGTTATCAACTTCAGGGGTCTAAAACAATATCTCCGTCGAGACTTGTATCTTCACTGCATTCAGCTTACATCACGGAAAATAAAGACGTAAATAAATAAAAAATTCTTCGGAAGATAACACTATTCAACAATTTCCAATAAAAATGCCTACCTACCTATGTATTCCGATCGTGATCGTTACAAAAGCGTCGATGAGAATCTCATCTGATGATGAGTTTTTAAATTTAAAAAATCATTTACCTAATGATTTTTATCAAAAATTATAGAACGACTATCGAAAGATATAAAGTTTAGTTCTAAATTTTAGTTAAATCTTTTGATAGGTAGTCTTTCTATTATTTTTGGTTTATTATTCTTGGAATAATAGGTACTATGTAATCGCGACGGAGGTCGAAAGTTCTGATCGGCCTCAAAATTTGACGTTATTCGTTTCAAGAGGTATAAATTCCAAAAACGAATTGTCCGTCTGCCGTCCGAGCCGTTTTTGGCAGTAGGAATTTTTATTTAAATCTGAAATTAAGGCAAAATACTCGGTTCCCGCAAGGTTTTCAGCCCGATCGCCCAAACCCGTGGGGCGCTTTGGGGCTACGGGAGGGGTTTCGAAGGTTTTCGGCAACGGGATCGAGTTAGGTGTCGTTTTCAAAGTTTTTCGAACGTAGAATCCATTTTCTGGGGTCCCAGAACGATCCGATTTCACTATTGCGATTTACAGGGCTTTCATGGGGCTTAATTAAAATTCGACCGTTGTCAAAAGCACTCTTGTGTAAAGCGGCAAATGAAACGCTTCTGATTCTGCCACAAATGGGATTTTTCAAGGATCCCAGGATGTCAATTAAGGTGACGTTTTCCGGGTAGCGGTTCAGTACAGTGGAATATATGCTAGCTACCGTTGTGTGATATCGACGCTTAAGCGGCAACATATCCTACGTCGATATCTTCCTGATGGGTGTAGGGGTAGGGCTTGCTATCTACTATAGTCGACATTTCTCATACATGTCAACTGGGCTTAAACATGAATAAATGTATGCTGGAGCTTATCTAAATATTCTTCGTCCATTACTTTGTTTACCTGGGGTAAACTCCTACAGAACGGACCTGGATCTTACCTAAATATTTTCCGCTTCTACATGAAGCTCGTCAACCCGTCAATAATTAACCTATCAAAGAAAAATATGCCCTATCAAAGAAAAATATGCCCTTGTGCAAATTGCAGCGTTTTTCTGTAGCTGTGAAATTTAAATTTGTCTGAAAGTTTCCTCTTGCGCTCAAAAATCAATCGTCCATCCGCTGTACGCCGCACAGCGAGACAAACCCGGCAAAAACCCTAAAAATGAAATCTTTAGGTACGTCTATTGCAGAAAATATTTACGTTGTTTGTAAACCTGGTTTGGAAACCAGTTCAACAAATCATCACTCTTGAAATGCTATTCGATTCTTCAATTCCTGCTTTCGAAATATTTTACGCTTAGTTGAAGTTATTACTACAATTTTCCAGCATTAAACCCAACTGTGGAACTTTACAACAATCCGTCTGATTCCACTCCATTCGCACTCAAAATCCTCAATGCTCATTACTGACTCAAAACAGTATTCAGTCAATTATTGTCAATCAGTATCAGACAGGATGAGTTTTGAATGCAACTTCTGACCACTGGAACACTTCATAACTGAAACATGCGGATTGGACAAGAACTAGAACTATTAGTTATAAATTACAACATTGGTCAAAACAATCTTAATTCATAATACTATACATATACTATATACATGCTCTGTACATAAAAAATATACATTCTACAATATCTGCTCGTATTAAATACGAATACGTATATAATGCGAATTGCAATTCTATATTTAAGTTATATAATAATATTACCCTTATAGTAATATTCTATATACCTAACTTAAATATATAATTGCAATTCGTCTTAAATGAAAGTTATAGCTAAATATAAAATTGCAATAATTAAAAACATTTCTATTACGAGTTTATTACACTTTGATAGACGATATTACAAAACCCAAATTTGTTTTCGAATATGTGTAACATAGTGTAATAAACTCGTAATGGATATGTTTTTAATTACGTATATAGTGAATTAACATGTCCAATATATCAATTTTAAATGTAATTATTTCATTCGTAAATGAAAAAGCTGGTTGTGGTGCCGTCGGGCGGCTTCAACTCGGAAATTGACATTTATTCGAATTGAGAACTAATTTTAAATCGTCACATCGATGAAATAGTATCAGGTTCATTGCGATTTTTAGTTTGTTTTTATTTGAATTTGTAGTTTTTGAGAGAATGGACATACAACAAAAGATGACAGAATATTTGAAATACAATTTTATTTTTTTAATTTTTTTTTTTTAAATAGTTTTCAACGTCCTAATTTTTTTGGGGACTTCCAAGTTGCAAATGATTGATGAATATGAGTGGATAGCTTTGCATGCTTGAACAGCTAATACGCTTCAAGAGCCGCTTGATTTCGGTCGACCAAGTGGCTCCTTCACTTCTTCCTCCTCCTCCCAAAATTCATCCACATTTCACAAATTCCTATAAATAACTAGACGTACAAATCATCATCGAATGAATCGTAAAAGTAGGTACCTATGTTTATAGGAAAATTGAAATATTTAAAGGTGCGTGGAGATGAAATGCAGATGAAGTTCATTGAATGAATATAATATATTCATTGATATTATCATGTACCTCAACAGTTTTGGTAAAAATTGAAACATTACAATATAACTTTTCAATTTTGGATTATTATTCCAAGAATAATACACCTATGTTTTCGCGACAGAGGTCGACGACTCCGATCGGCCTCAAAATTGGACATTATCCGTTTCAAAAGGTCTACATTCTAAATCCAAAATGTCCGTCCACCGTCCGGGCCGTTTTGGGCAGTAGGAATTTTTTTTTTAATCTGAAATTTTGACAAAATACTTGGTTTACCATCAAGTTGTGCCCGCAAGGTTTTCAGACCTATCGCCGAAACCCTTGGGGCGCTATGAGGCTAAAATGGGGCTTTTTGAAGGCTTTTAGCTATGGGATCAAGTTAGGTGTCGTTTTCGAAGTATTTTTGAACGTAGAATCCATTTTTGGGGTTCCAGCAACGATCCGATTTCACTGTTGCGATATATAGATAGGGCTTTCATGGCGCTACAAATGAGATTTTTAAGGATCCCAGGAGGTTAAATATTTTTTGAGTAAAAATAAAGAATTTTTGAAAAAAAAAAAGAAAATCAAAAAAATTCCAAAATTTTTCTTATTGACACAGAATTAAATTTTTGCACTAGTAACCTATATCAAAGAATAATAAACCCTTGTGCAGCGTTTACCTACATATTATGAATGAATAAAACGCTGCAAATTTTACACAAGGGTTTATTATTCTTTCAAGTTACTTGTGTGAAAATTAATTTTGTGTCAATAAAAAAATTTTTCAAAATTTATTTTACTCGGAAAATGTTTGACCTTTTGAGATCCTTCAATACCTAATCCCATTTTTAGCCTCACGAAGGCCTTCTAAATCCCCACAGTGAAATCGGATCTTTCGTGGATCCCCAAAAATGGATTCTATATCCAAAAATACATCGAAACGACACCTAACTCTACCCCGTAGCCGAACACCTTCAAAAAAAGCCCTCCCGCAGCCCCATTTTAGCCCCATAGCGCCCGACGGGTTTGGGCGATCGGGCTGAAAACCTTGCGGACACAAAATTAACCACCTGGTAAACCATCTTCCATAAAATTAGCGAAGCCCTATTTGAAAAACTACGTTCAGTTCGGTTGTGTTATAGTTTGGATGTTGAGAGGGGCGAGAGGATGAAACTCTAGTGTTAATCCTAAGTTGTCTTAAGAGGGGCTCACTATAGACCCCGCAGACAAGTTAGATCAACCCGAGAATTCCCATAAGGTCTACAGTTCCCCTAAACAGTCCATTAGCCACATTAGCTTCGACAAAGTGCACCTAAGGCTTCTTCAGCATTCAATCTCTGCACAGATCGAGTATTGTTTTTCGAAAATATCAAAATTTATAAGGAAGGAGTGATACATTTATACATGGTTTCCGGATTGTACTCTGTTTTAACGATAAGACATTTTACAAGGGGGTATAATATTCTATTGTTTAGATTGCGACAGTACATATTTAGGATAGGGGGTTACGTGGGGTGTCGTTTTTAAAGTATTTTTGGACGTAGAACCAATTTTTGGGGGTTCCAGACCCATTCGACCTCACCGTAGTGATCTATTGGGCGTCAATTGCTTCTGGAGGTCGAATGAGATGTCGCTTTTGGTGTAGTTTTGGGCATTGTGTTCACTTTCGGGAGCCAAAAAATGTTTGTTGTCCGAATTCAAAATTTCCACTCGCATTTTGCGTTTCATAGCCTACTGAATAAATTTGGTTCCGTGTCTGTCGGTCTGTCCGCATTTCCCTGTTACAGCCATAATTTCCACAATTTTGAATGAATTTAGCTGAAATTTTGAGCGATTATGCGGATAAGGCTCCTTGAGGTCCCATACGAATTTCATCACAATAGAATCAGCGGTACGCTCTGCGCATGCGCTAACGTGAAATTCTTGAAACAGGCATAACTTTCACAATTTTGATCGGATTTCAATCAAATTTTCAGGAATTGTGTGGGTATAGCCCTAGAGGAATACGCGAGGAAGCTATGGGCGATGTCCCACTTGGCAGAGTATTTTCTTATTCTGCCTATGTGTTTTATATCGTTTATTTCGTTCTGCTTTGACGTTTTCAGATTACCTGACACTAGTTAAAATTTGCATATTTTGGCAGTTTTGTGCATGTTTGTGCGTATCAAGGCCCATTTCCGGCAGTGATCACTCACCTCTAGACGTAAGGATTGGACATAAGCACAACCATGGGTGCTGTTTTAAAAGTTAGATTTATTCGAAAACGCTGCAAATTCTACACAAGGGTTTATTATTCTTTGATATAGGTTACTTGTGCAGAAATTTAATTCTGTGAATGAAAAAAATTTTTAAAAAAAATTTCCGATTTTTATATTTCAAGAAAAATTTTTTTGGGTTTTTTTTTCAAACAATATGTTTCAAAATGTTTTTGGTTTTTTAACTTGAAAAATATTTGACCTCCTGAGATCCATCAAAAAACTCATTTGTAGCCCCATGAAAGCCCTATAGGCCTATCTATATATAGATCGCCACAGTGAAATCGGATCGTTGCGGGACCCCAAAAAATGGATTCTACGTCCAAAAATACTTCGAAAACGACACCTGACTCGATCCCATAGCCAAAAGCCTTCATAAAATCCCTCCCGTAGCCCCATTTTAGCCCCACAGCGCCCCACGGGTTTGGGCGATCGGGCTGAAAACCTTGCGGGCACAACTAGATCGTGAACGAGTATTTTGTCAAAATTTCAGATTTAAAAAGAAATTCCTACTGCCCAAAACGGCCCGGACGGCGGACGGCGGACGGACATTTCGGATTTTGAATGTAGACCTCTTGAAACGGATAATGTCAAATTTTGAGGCCGATCGGAGTCGTCGACCCCCGTCGCGAAAACATAGGTGTATTATTCCAAGAATACCAAGAATGGTAATAAACCAAAATGACTCCTCATTTGACCTCCTGGGATCCTTCAAAAATGTCATTTGTAGCACCAAAAGCTCCCCACAGATCCGCACAGTGAAATCGGATCGTTCTAGGACCCCCAAAAATGGATTCTACGTTCAAAAATACTTCGAAAACGACACCTTATTTGACCTCCTGGGATGCTCCAAAAATCCCACTTGTAGCCCCATGACAGCCCTTAGAGCGGTGAAATAGGATTAATCTGGGAGCCCCAAAAATGGATTTTACATCCAAAAATAATTCGAAAACGACACCTAACTCGATCCCATAGCCAAAACCCTTACTGTATCCCCATTCTAGCCCCATAGCGACCCACAGGTTTGGGTGATCGGGCTGAAAACCTTGCGGCCACAACTAGATGGTAAACCGAGTAGGTATGTCGTCAAAATTTCAGATTTAAAAATCCTACGGTCCAAAACGGTTCGGACGGCGGACGGAAATTTTGTTTTTGGAATCTACACATCTTGAAACGGATAAAGTCGAATTTGGAGGCCGATGAGAACACACCCGGTGTATTATTCCAATAATAATACATATACGTATACGATAAGACATGCACAGTTTAGAAGCCCGACACGGATCTTTTCTTCCGGTGTTCCGATGAGAATCCAGGTTGAGAATCAGTTGCTGACGAGGATGCGGGCCTTTTGGCTTCCTCCTGGCTTGAATGTGCCCGCCTGCCGGTATTTTTTCGCCGCCCGCCTCAAAAAAAGAAAAAAAAAAAGATCCGCTCAGCTATTTCCTAACAACCAGTTCCGCCTCTTGTTACCCTCTTATGGAAGTTGAATTCGATCACGGATGAGAAACAGAAAACGCTGCAAAATTTACACAAAGGTTCATTATTCTTTAGAATCAATTTTGCAGAAATTTGTTGCGGTCACTAATTGAGAGGCTGACATGGGGAAGACAGTAAGTCACAAAAAGTAAATGAAAAATAAAAAATTAATTTAATAAAATAAAATAGAAAATTTAAAAAAAAAAAAAGAAGTAAGGTAAAGTAACTTACTTACTGTCTTCGCCATGTCAGCCCCCCTATTATCAGTCAATGCGTTTTTAAAAATAATTGTTTATTGGAATGTAATTAATTTTTGTACAATTTATACCAAAGAATATTAAACCCTGGGGAAAATTGCAGCGTTTTACATAATTATGTTCTTTTCTTTCTTATACTAAAAAAAAATTGTTTAAATATTTCTCTGTATTTTCTACCCGAGAGAAACTAGAAACAAAAATAGCGAAGTAAAATTTTGAACCTCGACGTACTTTTCGATGAATTCGTCGTTGTGTGGTTGACGCGTACTTTAAAAAACCGCCAATTTTTGAGACACCAGCGACTGACTGACTTCCTGGACAACAAGTATGAATTTCGGAGCGATGACTTCTGAGTCATCTGTGTCGGAACCGTCTGGAATTTTTGGAGATCCTCTCAAAAAGGATGTTAACAAGCGAGCGAAGCCCATTAAAATGAACCGGCCGATCGTTATAAGCTTATAAGTCACCCACCCTGTTATCCCCCCCCCCCCCGGACGACTGTCGGTTATCCTCCCCTAATGAGATCGTTTTTACTCGGGAAAAAATCACCGAGAAACATCTATTTGAGCTGTTTTGTAATCATGAACAGGCTAAAAAAAAAGTCGATTTCGGCGGTAGGATTTAAGGTGATAACTAGGGCTCTGATCAACATGCAAAAATTTGAGGCCAAACATGCACTGAACATGCAAAACATGCAGAAAACATATATTTTAAAAATAATTAAAAGAAAACTTACTGTTTTGCCATGAATGCTTGTGAAACCCTTTTTTAACGAATATGTACGTAAAATGTTAAGGGTATTTGAACGACAAACCCTTGAAAAAGTAGTTGATGAAATTTATTTATAAATAAATGAATTTAAAAAATTGAAATTTTTTGTATTATGGGTATATAAATAAATTTGCAATCATCAATTGCTTTTCATCTAAAATCTCTCAAGCAAAGGGATAGGTTGTAAGGAAAGAACAGTGTTTCACAAATTTTTATACTAGTTATAGGTTTTATTGTCAAACTATACAAAAATTAATAACATGTTGAAAGATTTAAAAAGTAAAAGTTAGTATTATATTTACAGGTGCATTACATAAATTCTTCCGGCTCGCTCCGATCAATTTGCAGATTGAAATTACAATTTACAACTAATACCTTCTCTAGGTTTCCAACCTTGAAACTACGCCTGTTCTCACTTAAAAATGTCTTTAGCGTAGAAAATGACCTTTCCTCATCACAGGAGACGATGGGTAGAAATCGGTAATTTGCAAAGTCTTCAACCGAAACTTCTCCGTCAATTCGCATTCTCCGACGACCTCTCCATTCAATATCTGGGACAACTTTTGAATCGTTTTCCATCTTGGATTTCTTCTCAGTACGCCGCGGCGTCCAGTTTCTTCCTCATGTTTTCCCCTACAGGCCCTTTCCACTCCTTACTAGCCGCAATTAATTTATCTACCAAAGACACGGACTTGCAAACGTCCATTCCTTTTGTCTCAATCAATTCAGGCAGCTTTCCGAAATTGGCTTTGACAAACGCTAATTGTTGAACTGAATAATTCAGTTATTGTTGAGGCTTGTTTCCACACAGCCAGACATTCTACAGAACACAAACTACCACTAGTTTTAGTTAGTTGCCTATTTTTTAAAAAGTTTAAAAAGTTGGTTCGTACCTACCTAAAAATTTGGTAAAAAATCAATTTTTTGACAATTTTTTTAAATTGCTGCCACAGTGAAATTGGATCGTTCCGGGACCCCCAAAAAGGGATTCTACGTCGAAAAAACTTCGAAAACGACACCTAACTCGATCCCATAGCTAAAAGCCTTCAAAAACCCCTCCCGTATTCTTTTTCTCCTCTTCATTCTTTTTGAGCATCCCTAGCCCAGAGAAAGTGAGACTAAGGAATCGTGGAAATGAATATTTAATCATTTAATGATTAACAGGACGATTTCATTTTTTTCCCGACCGATACGTTATGGCGAAAATGTTTGTTTGTATTTGGTAGATGAAATGCTCGTTGTTACGCGAGAGAGTTGAATAAGCGCAGAAGATGTAAATATGACGCCGTCATCGTTAAATGATCTGACTGGAGAACCGTAAGTCTTTTTTTACAGAGGGAGATTTCCTGGTGGAGAGTTCCAAGAAACAACTGCGGAGGAAGTTAAATTGGTAATTATTTTCCTTTCGAACCATCTCAGGAGTCATTAGAGAGAAAACGAAGTCCAAGGGAGAGACGGATGGAGAGAGGGTGGAAGGGAGGTGGGTCGACTGCTCCTGGTCCTCGGAACAATAGGAACAAAGTAACATACCTAAATCCCGAGGTTGCTCCGTGGCACATTATCCACGGAATATAGATAGAAAGTTAGCGTCGTTACGCTTACACGAAACCATCCACATCTGGCACAGCTTACACACGTTTTTTCTCATGAACTCGAGATCTCTTATCCGCACGGGTCACTCCATAAAACAATGCCGAAACACAGGATACGGTTTATCGGGCTTTATCTGGCGTACCCTTTTTACCAGTGCCACATAGACAGGCTGGAGCGAGTGCATCGGGCCTTTCTGCGCTTCCTGGCGTTCAAACTCCGGATACCCTGGCAGGTAGCTGGATTACGTAGAGCTGGGTACTACCTTCCAGCTTTTGAGGCCATCCGATCGCCGCTTCGTCACTGACATCTCTCTCCTCCACGGCCTCTTGTCTGGTCGGCTGGACGCCCCTCTTCTCCTGCTCCAGATCGGGCTACACCCGCCTCGTCCAGGCTCCCGTTCCGTGGCGCCTTTCGCCGTCCCGTTTTCACCGACCAACTAAATGCGGCATCGTCCACAATCCCGCCTGGCAAATCTCCTCGCTACCAACTTCCCAGCCGTCGATTTATTTCATCACCCTCTGCAATCAGAAAAACCAACCCTACAAGACCTCCTCCTCCGTCGCCTTCTGCCATAAAATTTCATTACTTGCCCCATACCTAATGGGCTTCTTGAAAAGGTCTGAATTCAGCATTTCTGACAACATATTCGGATTCAGCAACCTTTAAAACCCATATACCCCAATTTTTAGTTCGAAAATCCGTATAGGTACGTGCTGAGCTGTTTTCGAAATGTTAGAGATTTTGAAATGAACGCCGGGCAAATTTGACGTCACACCTCGCCAGGCTGGGCGTTAAGTAGTTGGGCACTGAGCCGCCAGAGCGCTAAATAATAAATCTGAACAGAATTGGAATAAAAACACTCGGCCCAGGTCGATTTTTGAATAACCTTCTTTGATAATAACCTCGATGCTCAATTTTCGAATGACCTTCTGTAATGATTAACCCGATTTTCGATTTTTGGGGTCGACTTTTCGCGTAGCAAAGTTGGCTGACTTGCGAGGATGAGAGAGAGAGGGATCTCCCGGCCAATCAAAAGACGACGAAGCAGCCCACGTCATGTACCCTCTCCAGACATCGGAATTCAAATATCATATTTTTCCTAAGCCCCTATAAATAATTGAAACGGGGTTTCTGCAATATGGACCCGTTTTCCTAACTTTTGATGCACGACCTTTACAGGAAAAACATTTTCAAAAATCATTAAAGGAGCTCATTACTCATCTGTATCCTGCGTACTGTTGTATCCCCGTTTAACTTATAATATGTATTTGTATTGGGCTCGTCCCGTTCTATAAATAATTAAATAGGTAAACTCAAGACTTCCCCTCCGAGCCTTCCCCTGTATCTCAAGAGGACAAGAACCCCCCCCCCCCCCCTCGCTTGATCCTTCGCGTAGGTATATCAGAAGCCTACCGCACATTTAAGGTTGACCCGCCTACGACAACGGTACCAGGAGATTGTTCGCGTAGTTATTGTTGTTGGTTTCGTTGTTGTAGATTTTCACTCTTTTCATTACCTGAAAAATAAAAAATAAATAACAAATAAATTAAATTTTGAATTTATAAAAAAAAAAAAAAAAAAAAAAAAAAAACGGTACCAGGAGATGATTTAATATACTAAATAAGCCCCTGCCTTCTTTGTTACCTTATTCTTGGATTCTACACATCCAAAAACATGAACCAAGGTACAGATTTTCAGCTGTGCTCCGCCCAGTGGTCCAGATCGCTTATCGGGCGAATAAAAAATGTAGACGTCCCAGGTTTTTAATTTTGACACGCTTTGAATACGTCTCTAGCTAGGTTTTTTTTTCACGCAGAATCCGATGGTGAAATCAAATTTGAGCTATGTCGAGCCGATCAGGAAATATTGGTGTATACACTCTATAGAGGTAGGAGATAATTTTTGAGAAGCAGGAGCTGGTTTTTAGTGAGCAGAAAACAGTTTCGAGGGAGCAGAAACTGGTTATAAAAATCATGACATAAGTTTAAAAACTTCATATACATAATCAATTTGGCGAATTCATCGCTTTCAAAATTTTGAACTTCACCTTGTCGTCTAAAACAAGAATCGTTTTTTAAATTTTTCCTTGTTTATTTACTTGTACAAATTGAGAGTCATGATGGAAAACAAAGTGAACCCGAGGGCCAACGTCGAATCTGGAATGAATTGAAATAAAGGAGCCCGTTTCAAAGGAGAGAAACGTAACTGGATAAGAAAATTGTTGAACAGTTATGAGGTGAATCGACAAAGAGGAAATGTAGGAAAGAAAAAACTAATCAGCTGAACCAGTGTTTGAAGTTGAATGAGATGCGAAGTGCGTAATGAATTTCTTTGTGTGGATGGCTTGAGCATACTTAACCAACACCTCGCTAAAGTGCATGTTTCTATATTTCGATGGGTTTGAATGAGCATTGTGTTTAATGAGGGGATTAATCATTGAGTTCATTACATTTCATCAGGTAAACTTTTATATCTTATCAATTTGTCAACTTGGATCAACAGTCAATTTGGATTTTTCGATGCAAAGCGTGGTGTAGAATTTTTCTCAAGGGTTTTACATGTTTTTTGGGGTGCTGAACACGAATCCGAAGCTTCCCAACAAAATTTCTGGGACGCTCACAGTTAAAATCACGTAATTCCGGCACTTTTTTGGTTTTTGATGGAAGAGTGCGTTACAAGGAAAAATATAATATATCGTAAATTAAATAGCACAAAATTCTGCGTCGGACGAGGTACCTTAAAGTCAAAATTGATCCAGCCGTAAGGGCGCGACGGGCCGTCTAAAAATGTCGATTTTTCCAACTTTTCGAAAATTCTGCGTTCAGAGAGCACAAATGTTACTTAATATCATAAAATTTACCTCGTTCTGATTGAAACATTTTCAGGTTTCATGATTCCTAACCATCCTTTTTCATTGATTGAACTGGTGATGGCTACGGGCTGTACAAGCCTGCATAAGCCAACGTTTTTTAATACATTAATGCATATTATTAATGCATATTAATGTATTAAAAAACGTTGGCTTATGCAGGCTTGTACAGCCCGTAGCCATCAGAAGAAATTTTCTTTATTACCACTTGTTATATAGACTTTTTAACTACCTTCATTTGTTTAATTGAATACAGATTTCATTGACATTTACAATTTTTTTGCACGTAATAGCCAGAAACTGAGTGAATTGATTCAGCTACCATTGCCTGGCGAGAAATAGTGAGAATGAAGTTGCGGTGTGGTTTTTGCCGACGGTGCAGTGGTCTAATCCAATGAGGTGGTTAGGGTGAGATCTGCTGAGTACTAAATTGTTTATTTAAATAAACAATTGTAGCGTAGAATTAAGTTGAACAATTAGTTTAGAGTGAGTCCGAACATTAATTCATTAAATGTATAAATTTTTTTAATTTAGGTTTGATCAAAAGTAACATTGTTTGTGCTCTCTATATCGTAAATTAAATAGCACACAATTCCGCGTCGAAAATTTTTCTCTTGTAACGCACTCTTCCAAAGTTATCCGTCAAAAACCCAAAAAAGTGCCGGAATTTCGAAGGTTTTTGTGATCTTGACTGTGAGCCTCCCAGAAATTTTGTTGGGAAGCTTCGGATTCGTGTTCAGTACCCCAAAAAACATATAAAACCGTCGAGGAAAGTTCTACGACACGCTTTGCAACTAAAAATCACCTGATGATTGGATTGCGAATAACATAAGCAACTTTAGTAGCATGAGATCAATTCTCCAACTTGCAGGCCAATTGATAAAACCTCGGTTGACAATCGTTTCTTGTACTGCGGAAATAAGTTTTGAATGAGTTTTCAATGCCGGAAAATAACTACGCCTTCAACCATTGACTCTGAACGTTTATCCACTATGAACGCAGAATATCAGATATATATCTTTGAGCTTCATTAAGGAGCTACTTTATATATAGAACTAATAAAGTAGCTACTTAATGAAGCTCAACGTACGGTAATTAATCCGGATTGTATTTCTCGTACATGAGAAATTATATAGAATGGCGTATAATGCAGTATATTATATTCCGTTTTATTTCGGGAGATTCTGACGCTTTGAAATCATTTCAGACGCGGCGGTATTTTCCCGGAAATGTTCATTTTTCCCTCTGTCAGATATAAATCTTTTGGCCGCAAAAAGGGGACGCCATTCGGTTGATAATTTTCCCCTCCCTGCACGGCAGGGCCGATTAAGGTTCATTCAGTCTGTGACGGTACCTATTGGGTAAGCACCAACCAGCTAAGTTACCCCCTCCCCTCGCCGCCCGCGGTTCTCACCCTCTGCGCATGCGCTCTGCACGTCCCCACGTCGAGGGGAGCAAGTCAATACTTCAGCTGTGTTGTAGGGGTTGCTTCATCCCTCAAGAGCGGTCACTCACTTTTTATTGTGACCCGACCTTCTTCCTTTGTATATTTTCCTTCTTTTTCATTCACTTTTTTTCATCTAGCTGCACATCCAAAGTGGAAAGCATTCCTCTTGTGCACATGTATGTTATAAAAATTACGAATGAACTCAACCTCCATATATTGCTTGCTGTCCTATTATTCAATATTCTTTGCCGTCTTCCCCTTTCATCTATAAAACACGGCGAAATAAGAATGAGTGTAAAGACTTCGTGTAATATTCATTTGAAAAGAGCACGTTTAGGCATCTCTTGGGACATGAAAGGTTGGTTATAGGTGCACCAAATAAGGCCACCTATACAACCTAAACTACTGGGCCTATCAACTTGAAACGTGACATACAGTTGGGCACCATATTGAACTGCACAAAAAAAAAAAAAACTTTTCAGATTTTTTGAAATATTTTCAGTGACTTTATACTAAAATTTCGAAGCGTTAGTATAAGGCCACTCACCCCCAACTCATGGACCCCAATAAGGCCACCCGATGATCCTATTATGGCCACCCCTAAAAAGGGACCAGGCAATCAAGTAAATTCAGAATAAATCATAGCCAATTTTGGTTTATTATTCTTGGAATAAGTAATACACCTATGTAATCGCGACGGAGGTCGAAATTACAAAATTTGTAAATTTAATTTAAAGTATTAAAAAAATAAAATATCTTCTAGATTACCGTTTTACGGTGGTAAAATAAAATATACCTTTAAAATTGAGTGACCATAAAATAAAATGACTTTAAAATTAATTCCAGGACAGTAATACGTTTTTTGAAAAATCCGATAAACCTCCTTCACTTAATCAACCTCCATGATATCAAGGGCAGCTGGTTCTTCTACGTTCAAGGTGTCATCGATTTCATCCTCACGTCCATGATTATCGACGAGTTTGTTGGTCGTTATCTGAGTTCGTTCAGCTCTAGCACCGAAAGTCGCAGGTTGCCGCAGCTAATTTCGGTCTGGGATCTTTCTATACATGTCTATGCCCGATTAGCCTGAAATTAGAGAGACTCAGAGAGACACAAAAGCTGTAGGACAAAAGGAAATCTGATAAGTGGAATTTATTTCTTTTTCAGTAACCCCGTCCTTGATGACAACTCAAAAAATAAAACAATACTGAACAAAAATGATTGGTGTTCGTCCTTGGGATCGTGGAAGTACAATCCAATGAATTGACAGACGGCGTCGTCGCTTCCACACAATTTTATTCACTGTAATAATGGTTACAGGAGTGGTTACCATTATTACAGTGAATAAAATTGTGTGGAAGCGACGATGCCGTCTGTCAATTCTTTCAATACTGAACAAGTAAAGTTGAAGGAACGATTTTGATACATGAGGATTTCGAGAATTAGTGATATAGATTTCTAGTACTTTAATGATTAACCTCCGTTCTGCAACCAAGGCCTAAATCAAGGGGGCCTAAAACTCAGGAAATGTCGCCCTCAGGTGGTCTCTAACACATGTATGTAGGTATACCTATTTAAGACCGATGTGTTCGGTGAAAATACTTCAAAAATTTGAGTTTTGAGCGCATTTTGACGATTCTGGACCACTGTGCGACGCATGGATTCGTATTTCTTTCGGCCTTCTCCACCAGTTTCGTGTATAAATACACAAATTTGTGTTGTGATGGTCTCTTGAGTTGAAGGTCTTCTCTTGCTTACATACCACGGAGAACCTGTGATGGGTTGGATGATCTTGTTCAGTTGTCGTTGAACCTGATGCGTGGAATAGTTACGTGCTGTGCCCTGAATCTCGCAAACAGTGGGAAGATTTTCCACCTTCAGCGCCGACAGATCCCACTGTCTCTTCCCATTGCTCCGGAAACTCTTTGCTTTGTTTGCAAACTGGTAAGCTAGCGATGACATGGACGAAATGTTAGCTAACATCGAAAGCTCGACATCTATGAATGGGGGACGGACGATCGACTCCCATAGAACCAATAGTGAAAGAGCGGGAAAAACTCTAGCCCACTCGACTCCCCGCAAAACGCATCAAAACGGCCCTTTCACTTTGCACGAATCATGGGGTGGGTACCATTCTGGTCTTCCATGTAGGACTTACGTTTTAGGTCGTATGTAAATAATAGTAAAACCTAATAGCCGGGAATGGCTTTATCCAACTGGAGAAACTCAAAGCTCAAGTCTTTATAGCAACAGAACAAGCAGAGATTGCACAAGCAGGAGTGGATTGCGATCTTTTACTACAGCCTCCCGAAGTTCTTTCACCTGGAGGCAACTTGTGCTGGGCCAATCTCCACCGTCATCAGCCCGAAGTATAATCGTGGACATCGCTGTTTCCTTCGGCACTTCACCATCACTAGGTACCATCGTGTACAGCGTCCTCACATCCTGGTGAAGTCATTCCTGTTATGTTTGGAGCCTTCACAAGGTTCCAGTTTTCTCCATTTGGTTTATTATTCTTGGGATAATATACCTATGTTTTCGCGACGGAGGTCGACCACCCCGATTGGCCTCCAAATTTAACATTATCCGTTTCAAGAGATCTACATTCTAAATCCGAAATGTCCGTCCGCCGTCCGGGCCGTTTTGGGCAGTAGGAATGTTTTTAAAAATCTGAAATGTTGACAAAATACTCGGTTTACCGACTAGTTGAGCCCGCAAGGTTTTCAGCCCAATCGCCCAAACCCGCGGGGCGCTATGGGGCTAAGGGAAGGATTTTTTAAAGGGTTGTGGCTATGATATCGAGTTAGCTGTCGTTTTCGAACTATCTTTGAACGTGAAGAGTCCAGGGGAAAAACCCCGTCATCGACATTTTGGGGTGAATCAGGTACGAAGTGGTTTCTAAAGGATTTTGAGGCGTAGAATCCGACGAAGCCATCGGTTTTGGAGAATAACCACATCATCTCAGCGAAATATTGGATTGAATATTAGCAGTACTGGGGAAAAACCCCGTCATCGACAGCGCGTGCAGGGAAGAACCCCGTCATAGCAGTTTAAAAGGCCCCAACCAACGCTGCAGCGTGCGCCCGCCCCTCCTTATCACATCATCTTGTGTGTTGCCGTTTTGGGCAGTAGGAATTTTTTTTTTAAATCTGAAATTTTGACAAAATACTCGGTTTACCATCTAGTTGTTCCCGCAAGGTTTTCAGTCCGATCGCCCAAACCCGTGGGGCGCTTTGGGGCTAAAATGGGGCTATGAGAGGGGGTTTTTGAAGGCTTTTAGCTATGGGGTCGAGTTAGGTGCCGTTTTCGAAGTCCCGGAACGATCCGATTTCACTGTGGCGATCTATAGGGCTTTCATGGTAGGAACTACTAAAAATGGGATTTTTTAAGGATCCCAGGAGGTTAAATATTTTTCGAGTAAAAAAAAATTTTTGAAAAATTTTTTTGAAAAAAGAAAATTCAAAAAACTTTTTTTTCCAAAATTTTTTCCATTGACACAGAAATAATTTTTGCACAAGTAACCTATATCGAAGAATAATTAACCATTGAGTAAAATTTGCAGCGTTTTTGAATCGTAGTTTTCGTTCGTAAAAACCTTTTTTTTTTTTTTTTTTGGTAAATATTTTGTAAAACCTAATACACAGTGTACAAATTGTACAAAGCAATTTTTTTTGGTATTTTGTGGATATTAACATACGTTTTGCATTCTTCAAAATACTTTATTCTCTCCATTGTTTGGTTTAGGAGTAAAAGAGGGTTAAAATTCGCATCATAAGTTCAGAATTATGTATAAAATATCATTTAATAGTTTGAAAAATGGTTATTCGGGAAACATATTGTGAATCTACATAGTTGATGGTTCAAATAAAACATTTTTTTGTATTTTTAAAATCGTTTTTGAAGTTTCTGTTAGTTGGTAAACTTTAAAATTCATTTTTCTCAAAATCAGCTTTGTATCAATGACGGGGTTTTTCCCCTGGACTCTTCACGTAGAATCCATTTTTGGGGGTCCCGGAACGATCCATTCCACTGTGGCGATCTATAGGGCTTTCATGGGGCTCCAAATGGGATTTTTTAAGGATCCCAGGAGGTCAAATATTTTTCGATTAAAACACCAAAAATTAAAAAAAAAGTTTTGAAAAAAAAGAATAATAATAAAAAAATTGTTTTCCTAATTTTTTTTTTTTTTTTTTTTTTTCATTGACAGAATTAAATTTATGCAAAAGACTTTTGATATATGTAGGTTACTTAGTAACCTATATAAAAGTTTTACTTCTTTCTTCTTACTTTTAATTTTTTTTTTTTTTTTACTTCCTTTGGGAGGTTTATTTCTAGCTGAGTCAAAATTAACGTCTTTTCAATTTTTTATATATTTTAAATCGAGCTTTAATAATTTAATTTTGATCTTTATAGATATTTTTCCTCATTTTAGCTTTCCAGAATTACAATTTTGTTAACTTACAATTTTGGTTTATTATTCTTGGAATAATACAGCTATGTAATCGCGACGGGGGTAGAAAATTCTGATCAATTTCAAAATTTGACATTATCCGTTTGAAGAGGTCTAGATTCCAAAAACTAAATGCCCGTCCGCCGTCCGAGCCGTTTTGGGCAGCAGGAATTTTTTTTTACTTAAATCTGAAAATTCACAAAATACTCGGTTTACCGTCTAGTTGTGCTCGCAAGGTTTTCAGCCCGAACAGTAGGGGCTTTTTGAAGGGTGTCGGCTATGGGGTCGAGTTAGGTGTCAATTTCGAAGTATTTTTACTCGTAGAATCCATTTTTGGGATTCGCAAAACGATTCGATTTCACCGTGGGGATCTATAATAGATTGGGCTATAATAATAATTATTATGCTCTCATGAGTCTACAAATGGGATTTTTGAAGGACCTAGGAGGTCAATTATTTTCCGAGTAATTTTGGACATAACCCATTTTTCGAGGTCCTACATCCGTTTTTTTTTTTTTTTTTTTTTTTTTTAAAGAAATATTTTATTGACGTAGAATTGATTTTCGCACAATTTATACCTACTTAATAGAACTGCGCTTAAAACGCCCAGGGTTTTTATGATACAAGCTCTGGCAAAAACGGTGATCCTTGAGTCCCGTAATCTCCCTACAGTAGTAGTTAATCCTGTGATCAATAGCAGCCTAACCAGTTGTTTACATAAGGATTTTGTCAGAGCTTCGGGCTAAGAAGATTTTGACACCTCTCAAGACCCACGAAAATCTCCAGGATTACGTCACTCCCCGTCCGGTGGAAAAAGGGACGTTAAAAAAAGGGGAGAAAATCTTTGAAGTAGAGCCGAGGAGTTGTTCAGAAATGTCGATGGCCCGTATTTTTTTTTTTTTTTTTTTTTTTTTTTTCTGGTCCGTTTTTGAAGAGATCGACAACTTAAATCTCGTACAGAGAGTGGAGATCTTTACCTGGCCTTAGAAAATGCGGGACCCCTCGAAAAAGTCCATTGAGACGCGGGACTCGCCCCCTCTTTTGAACTCCATTCAGGCAGCTTCCCCGTCATCATCATTCCACCTTATTAAACACCACACTAAGCGCCTACAATCACTTTCTCATCCGATGATTCCGACTATTATTCACCCAAGCAAACTACCTTTTCAGGACCTTTTATACCCCACTGTGCCCCCCCCCCCCCCCCTCAATCTCTTCGCAGGTCAATTAAGAATCATGTTGGGAACTACGCGTCCGAGTGTTTCTACTTGGGCTGCACTCTTTTCAGACGACCTGTCGCCCCCTATGAACATCTTTCCAGTGAGTGACGTCGACGGCACTATGACGACTTGGACCATCAGATGGTCCTAATGAGAGGAGATTTTACTCACGATTTAACCTGTTGATAAATCTTCGATATATCGAACATTTTTCTATGTATAGAAAAAAAATGCAAGAATCAATCCTGTGTCATTAAGAAAGTAATTTTGAAAGAATCAAACAAATTTTTTTCTGTGCAATGTTTGGACAGACGTGTGACCTCAGAAAAAAAAATAGGATTTTGCGTCCAAAAAAGTTTTTCAAACTCGTTTAGGACAATAGTCGAAATTAAAGCTATCGATGAATAAAAATGAGGGTACATAGTCAAAGAGCGAGGCAAAACATAAACATATGAACACGACAGAAACTACACAATTTTCCAGGAAACTGATGGCAGAAAGAATTCCGAAGTCTCGAACGGAGCCAACTGAATCAAGAAATCACGCGATTTCTTTTTGAATTGAACAGACTTCAACTCCCGCACATCGAATGGCACAGAGTTAAAAAACTTGACACAACAACAATGCGTAGAATTCCGCGACGAGGCCAGCCGGAGAGCCGGGATTGCTAGGTTCCTGGCTTGACGAGTATGCCTAGCGCGGTTCCACGGAAAATTCTCCTGGTGACTGTGGACGTACAGGAGGATGAAGACAGCCGGGACAGGTTAGTACTGCGGAAACTGTTATAGAGCCGTCAGGCTATCAGCAGGCCCTCAAAGGAGCTCCACCAAGCGGAGAGTTAACTTACCGCCTGGCCCATCTCCCAGCTACCACGACCCCCTCGAGTCCGACACCAGTTCAAGGGGGACGATCAAAGACATCCGGGACAGTGCACTCCCGACTCACGAAAGGCAGGTCTGCAGTCGGCCCTGTAATGGAGACCAGCAACTACCATGATCGCTCGGCGCTGGCAGGCGAATATGGATTTGGCTGAAGGAGCGTGACCCCAGGCCGGGATTGCGTAGGTGGCATGACTGTGGAACGAGGCGTAGTATGCCGCAATTACCGCCTGCTGGTTCAGCTTTCCCTTTAGTCTACGAAGTAGGAAAATATCACGGTTCTGGGTGCTGGTCAGATTGTCACAGTGAGCCCTCCAGCAAAAGTCTGGTTAGAGTCAACAGTAACGCCCAGAAGCCTGGCGCCAGCAGGACAGGGGTAGGGCAACGTTGAGGGTCGGAGGTAAAAATACATCAGAACTGTCTTGGAATCATTAACCCTAAGGCCATTCATATTGAACCACTGTGTTGCTCTCGCCATCGACAAAGGGGCATTAACCCTGAGCTCATCGATATGGTCGGCGAATGACAGGATGGTCGATTCATCAGCAAAGAAGACCACAAGGCCAGGCTTATACTGAGGGAAGTCATTAATGAAAATGTTGAAGAGCAGGGGTCCCATGACTCGTCCTTGCGCCACTCCATACGGCATAAGGACAAAATCCGACAGTCTGCCATTATGACGCACAGCTTGGTATCTCCCACTTAGAAACGACTGAAGGAGGTTTCTTGGAAGTACTTTTGATGCTTAAGTAAGAGGAGGCGATGAGGAACGCAGTCAAAAGCCTTGGCCACATCAATCATGACAGCAGAGGAGAACCTACCAGACTCGAACGCCTCAATGATGGAGTCAGAGAACTCAAGGATGGCTCCCGTGGTCGATCTTCTTCATGCAGAAACAGCAGCGCGCGAAACATAGCCAAAAACCTTTTTAAAAAACCTTCCATAGCGCCGCACGCGTTTGAACGATAGGGTTGAAACCTTTCGGCCAAAACTAGAATCTGATAGAAAAACGCTGCAAATTTTACACAAGGGTTTATTATTATTTGATATAGGTTACTTGTACAGAAATTTAATTCTGTCAATGAAAAAAATTAAAAAATTTTTTTTGATTTTTATATTTCAAAAAAAAATTTTTGGGGGATTTTTTTTCAAAAATTATGTATTTTTTACTCGAAAAACATTTAACCTCCTGGGATTCTTCAAAAATCCCATTTTTAGCCCCATGAAAGCCCTATAGATCGCGACAGTGAAATCGGATCGTCTCGGGACCCCCAAAAATGGATTCTACGTCCAAAAATACTTCGAAAACGACACCTAACTCGATCCCATACCCCAAAGCCTTCAAAAAACCCCACCCGTAGCCCCATTATAGCCCCATAGTGCCCCACGGGTTTGGGCGATCGGACTGAAAACCTTGCGGGCACAACTAGATGGTAAACCAAGTATTTTGCCAAAATTTCAGATTTTTAAAAAAATTCCTACTGCCCAAAACGGCGGACGGCGGACGGCGTACGGCGGACGGACATTTCGGATTTTGAATGTAGACCTCTTGAAACGGATAATGTCAAATTTTGAGGCCGATCGGAGTCGTCGACCCCCGTCGCGAAAACATAGGTGTATTATTCCAAGAATAATAAACCAAAAACGCTGCAAATTTTACACAAGGGTTTATTATTCTTTGATATAGGTTACTTGTACAGACATTTAATTCTGTCAATAAAAAAAATGAAAAAAAATTTTTTTTTGGATTTTTATATTTCAAAAAATATTTTTGGGGGGATTTTTTTTTTCAAAAATGTGTTTTTTCAAAAAAATTTTCAAACCCCACGGGTTTGGGCGATCGGACTGAAAACCTTGCGGGCACAACTAGATGGTAAACCAAGTATTTTGCCAAAATTTCAGATTTAAAAAAAAATTCCTACTGCCCAAAACGGCCCGGACGGCGGACGGACATTTCGAATTTTGAATGTAGACCTCTTGAAAAGGATAATGTCAAGTTTTGATGCCGATCCGAGTCGTCGACCTCCGTCGCGAAAACATAGGTGTATTATTCCAAGAATAACAAACCAAAACCGTAGGCTGTTTATGGTGTTAATTGCATTTATTAAAATATGCAATTAATCGTCTCGAGGCGCCTTTCTTCCGTCTTTTATCAGGGTTAGGGCTCTTCAGGAGTTTTACAGTAACCTGCCAGCACATTACAACGTTTATATCTTAGATGGAGGTTCTGCAAGAAGCTGCTTCACGTTGCACAGAAGTAGATCCTCTTATATAAATTTAGATCTAATTTTACCTTTAAGTCCATTTGGTATGTTGGCCTTCCTCTAGAGCGCCTCGCAAGGTTGGATTTGGGGTTTATTGGTCCATTGTCAGTAGGGTGGCCTTGGTTAGTAATTGCCTATTGATGAGAGTGTATCAGTTTGGTTCTAATCAAAAACGTTTGTGGAAAAGGGGAGTGATGGGAGGACCAAAGGGGAAGGAAGCTAGCAAGGATGATGATTCAGGGAAAGAGGTGTTTTATGGGGTCTTTTGTTTTATCTGGTTTGTACTTTCGTTGAGGATTTTATGTTAGGTGGGCTCTCATTTCAAGGATTTAGGGGATGTTTCCGGGAATCATGGTGAATTTAGCACGTCGGTTTTGGTGTTACTTGTGGGGGGGTTATCAGTTGAGTTGGTTGTGCGATTGTTGTGCGCCTCGAGACAATTAATTGCATATTTTATTAAATGCACTTAACACCATAAACAGCCTAAGGTTTTTTCCCTTACAATATCATGATAAGTAATATCGTCGCTTAAGTTCTATCATGGCCTATCTCAAAAAATGCAACTTTTCAGGAGAAGCAAAAAACTGTTTTGTAACTACAGTTTTCATGCAAATTGAACATTCTCTCATAATTATTCATCTATCCTTAATTACAAATGTAAAGCACTCGCACTAATTGATAAATAATTTTTTTTAAACAAATTGCCTTACGGGACACCCATGAGATAGGCCATGATAATTAATTTGGAGATGAGTTAGGCCATGATTTGGAGATGATAGGCCATGATCTGAGAAGTTTCAGATAGGCCCACAGAGCAAAAGATAGCAAAATGAGTTAGGCCTTGATCGCGTTTCCCTTAGTTACGAATAAACACTGGCGGTAACTTAAGAACCAGTGTTATCATCCTATCCGGTGTAAAACAACGAATCCAGTGATACCAAATACTCAAAATCGCATTTTTTGAGATAGGCCATGATAGAACTTAAGCGACGATATGGAAACCGACTACACCACCCAGAATTAGAATCTGATGGTAAACCGAGTATTTTGTAAAAATTTTAGATTAAAGAAAAAGAAGTTCCTTCTGCCCAAAACGGCCCGGACGGCGGACGGACATTTCGTTTATGGAATCTAGACCTCTTGAAACGTATAATCTCAAATTTTGAGGCCGATCTGAATTGTCGACCTCCGTCGCGATTACATAGGTGCATTATTCCAAGAATAATAAACCAAAAATGGTGTAAATTTTACACAAGGGTTTATTATTCTTTGATAGGTTAATTGAGCAAAAATTAATTCTGTGTCAATATGAAAATATTTTTGAAAAAATTTAGGTAGTTTATTTTTTTCTGTACAATGTTTGGACAAAATTTGTCCAATCCACTTTTTCGAGGAACTACATTTAATGTAATTCCTCGAATAAAATGGGGGTCCCAAACTCGTCCAACGTACAACGTTGTCAAGTTATTAAGAACGATAAATACCTACGCGTAATCACATTTGCAGTGTTGTAAATTTGGATGCCTCATTTTGTCTAGAGTTGACATTTTAAAACCTTGCCGTTGTAATATTGGGAGGGCTGGTGAACAAGGAGAGTTTCAGAGACGTCGATGAGGGCAGTGAGGTTACCAGCAAGGTTATCCAGGTATCCCTTTGAGGGTTGACAGTATTGATCGGGAAAGGGACGATGAAGGGGGGGGGGAGTCCTTTGTAAGGGACACCTTAGCGATTCCGCGGACTCCTCTTCACGATACGGCACATAATCAGCATAATAGCGAGCCCGAAGGGTGACGCCGAGGACAATGCAGGGTTGGAACCCGTCGGCACTAGTCGTGCGGGTCAAATGTTCCAGCATGTCCGTCGGGCTGATCGAGATTAGCGGCCCATACACGAGCAGAAATCCGCGGCAGATTTGGTCGGGCGATCTCATCTGACAGATATCGTTAACGATATGGAGTGACGGTACTGGTTCAATATGCGGTCTACCTCGAGCTCGCGATCTCCTCACCCGCTCGTGCAGTCTATCATAACAAGGTGATGTCCTGTGTCTGTGTCGGCCTTCGTTTCTGTTTTGTATTTACAATGTTCATCTGTATCAATTGGGGGTCTCGGGTTAGTTCACTTCAGGTTCCCCGCCGGTACAACGATTCTCTCTGACCAGTGGCGAGCGTACAGTACCCTTGACAGGGAAGGGTTCGTGCACAAAACGGTGAACCATAGTGAACATTTCGTAGACCCGATCACTGGAGCCCAAACCCAGACGATTGAGTGCTTGTGGAGGGTCGTCAAGAATAGGTACGCCATAAAATTGAACGGGGCAAGCCCTTTATTAAGCAGACAACTCCAGGAGGAATGATGGCGCTCGATCCATCCTCAAAACCCCTTCTACGCTTTCTTCGACGACATGAGGAGCACCTCCCTAGTGACAGCCTAATGGATTCAACGCCTAGACGATCTTCACTTCGAAGAGAAACTCCCTTAGTTAAGCACAGCACACGTAAGGTAGGTAGACCGCATGCTGAACCAGTGGAGGGTCGGTAGACCGCATATTGAACCAGTACCCGATGCCATCTGTTCGTTTAGTGGGATGAAATCTGGCAGATTCAAATCTGTCACCGACGTTCGTCTGGCAGATTCGAGTTGTCGGTTGGATCCGAAAATGTTTGAGATCGGTGGCCGATTCGCAGCTCCGTAAGTTGATGAAGCCTGAAGTGACTGTCCGTGATAACAAACGTAAATTAGCCAATTTTACGCCGGGACTTTTTTCATAGAAGTTTGGGAGAAGTCTTGTGTTGCGGAAAGAAGAAAGTTCGGACACATGAAGTTGGTTAGCACGTTTCTGAAACTCGTCCTGAGGTTCTGGCAAGTGAGCCAATTTCCACCTACCCTAACCGTTTTTCCTCATTGCACCTCGGTTTACACGTAAATCCGTCCGGAAAAATGCTAACAATAATTGTTAGTAATAAGTACTTATTACTTACCAGCAGGGTCCATCTTTATCTCCTGAAGCCCAAATGGCTGTTGAAAAATCATGCTAGAAGTTATCTTGAGAAAACCAAAAATCGCGATTTCAAAAAAACATTTCAAGGACGAGTGTCACATTATTAAATAAAACTCACTTATTGAGTTTTTGGCACAGACCTATGCTTTTGGGTGAGGTTACATTTGTGCCATGTTCTCTGGCCAGATGGTGACAAAAGGGGTTTTGATCAGCAAAGTCCCTAGAGAGTGTATTAGGCTCAAGGTATGGCAGTGAAATATCTCAAGTCTTTGAAAAAGAACGCTGTGAAAGTGGTTGCAAGCTGACAACGAAATTATTTTTGTATCAAGTCTCTCGGGCTTTTCGCTCAAGACTGTTCAGTAAATAAACTTGGCTGATGTCAGGGAAGGTCTAATCTTTTTAGATTCTCAGCCTGTGAAATGAGTACAAGGGCTCTGATCTGTCTCACTGAGGCGTAAAACCTCACTATGTAGTCTATGTACAATGTACAATGAACATAGTCGAGTTTTCCGTCCTGGATGGTCGTAGGGACGGCCCCATCCAGAGGTGTACCTATATCTTTGGTGAAACCCCGCTCACACTCCCTCTACTCGTTAAAAAGTTTTTAATAAAAACCCTTCCTCATTTCTCATCAGTCAACACGTTAGTCAAATCTGTGAAAACTCGGTTTTACACCCCGAAAACCATCACAAATGTAAATTCTAAGGTACGCAATAATTAGTCATACATGTATGAGAGTATCTCATAATGTCAACTGGAGATATGTCAGCTAGAACCTCCTTCTAACACAATCAATTTGTTTTGCAGTAATATCCCTGATGAATCATCAGGGATATTACTGCAAAACAAATTACTGATAATATCAGTGATGATGACTCATTATATTGGTCGAAAGCTCGGAAGAAACCTGTTTTTTTCACTTTTTTCACTTGTTTAATTCACCCGCAAAACCTCCTCAATTACCCCACCGTACCGAGGCCGAAAAGCCAAGGAGGATGATCCTATCAACCAGTCACCCCGAAAACTACAGTCTGCTCCATCTAAATCGGTATCTGCTTAACAAAGTCCGCTCGCTGCCTCTATAACGGATTCAACGAGTAGTAATTACAAGAAACTGGTCCTTCGATGCCGGATTATACGAGTAGTAATTAAAAACTGGTCTTTCAATGCCGGATTCTACGATTAGTAATTAAAAACTGGTCCTTGCTCTCCAAACTGGTCTCTTTTCGCAGTGAAATCCAGTTTCTTCATACCCATGCTTGGTGTCCACTCGGCCAAACCCGGTTTTTACTCGATAACAGTTCCTTCGAGATGTTCGACGACCGGACCGGCGTTGTTCAGAGGCTGCAATTTTGGCGTGGCTTTGACTGACTCAAGTCGCCAAAAAAAGACAGCGACGTTTAACAAGGTACTATTGTGGTTCATGAAAGATGAGCCTCTGGAGAGGCAGGTAACTTATTTGAGTGGTACACCAGAGTGTGCTGTGTTGAAGTCGACTCACTCGAGTATCAGATTACCCGTCAGAAGAGCACTCGCCCGCCACTCGCCTCTTACAGTTCGGATATCCCTTCAGGAAATCTCACTTTAGGCCCCTCGCTTTAGGCCGTCTCTCATCAGACCCCTCCACTCCCTCGCCATGAACTATAAACAATCTACCCCCACCTCTCCTACTGGTGTCATTCAGTGACAGCTTCGATCAACTTCCGTCAAAATGGAAACTTTTGAGGCGATGAGTGCTGTCTCTTTTCAACAAGAATGATATCAAGTAGGTATTCCACAAACCGAAAAAACACATTAAAACCGATGCTCAAATTGTATTAGCTGGAATCTTAAACAATGTCGATTCCAGCCAAGAATAACAACTTAACGAACTCGTGTGCGATACAAAACTGATCAGTCCTGAAAGTCCTCAATAGCACTCCGCAACAACTCGATAAAATTCCAACGGTCGACCTAACAATTAGGTATAACAATACAACGATAGTTTAGGGCACGTGCTACTGACAACAAAATTTGTCATATTTAATATGAGAGTGGGCGAGAATCTTACATATTAAAAATACATATTTTAGGTACATATAAAAAAAACTTATTTACTGTAAAATGTTAGGACATTTTTTTAGGCTGTTTTAGTTTCAGAGGTGGTGGTCCCTCGAAAATACTGGATTTTGCGTCCAAAATTACTCGGAACACGAACCTTAGTAAATGGGGCTACAAATGGGGTTTTTTGAAAGATTCCAAATGGGTTTTTTGAAGGATCCTTCAAAATCCCCATTTTAGCCTCTCAGAGCCCCACGGGTTTGGGCGATCGGGCCGAAAACCTTGCAGTCACAACCAGATGGTAAACAGAGAATTTTGTCAAAATTACAGATTAAAAAAAAAAAAAATCATACTGCCCAAAACGGCTCGGACGGCGGACGGACATTTCGTTTTTGGAATTTAGTTGAATTGGATAATGTCAAATTTCAAGGTCGATCGAAATCTTAACCTCCGACACGGCCATTTTAAGGCCTGGTCATCAAATTCAGTCGTACGAAGGGCAGTTCTCCCAGCTCCTACCAGTTAATTGTCGCCTATAGGCTTTGGCAGCTGTCCTGCGCGTAAATATTGGGTCCGCTGATCCGGCTTCCCTAACCGAATTGTCGGCGTGGGAGGCCTGGACAGCGGGTCCAATCAATAAGCCACTGCGTTTATTAAACGTGATAAATAAACGATCAATGAAGGATAAATGACGGGAGAAAATCCTCCCGTCCATGAAAATAAAATGTGGCGGGAGAAGGGGGGCAAGATCGTGCCGTGACCATAGCGCGATCCACTCCCCCCGCCGCTGCTAGACCTGGTGGGCTGGCGATCCGCGAGAAGAGAGCGGGGTAATCAGTCCAGATTCCCAGTAAACTACATAGTTAATATTTATGTGGATTGTGCTGTCCACATGTGGTGTTGTGATTTTTGCTCATATTCCTTGAATAAAGTTTTATTGTGCGGATTGTGCTCTGGGCATGTTCATTTCGGTCTGAGACAACTTTGTGGTCAAAAATACACGTCCACTTGAGAACCTGATACCATTCATGCTTGTGTGTGACTGTCACATTTAAATGTGAAGAAAATTTCTTCACAGTGCGGGTCACGATTGCTCAGCGTTATCCTGAGATGGAACGGAAAGGGAGCGGAGGGGTCATGAAGCAACGATATCGAGAAGGCTGTGGTGCGAACGTGAGGTTATGGGCCCAGTTAGGACGAACTACTATGTAAAAAGAAGGAGCTCCTTGAGCAAACACCTTGTCAACTTAATAGTTGGTGGGAGAGAAGGGCGCTGAATAAACAGAAGTCTGTTGATTTAAAGTGGACTCCCGGAGGAGTGGAGAGAGGTAAACACACATCTCGGGGCTCACACACGCACACTCTTCCTCTCCTCCTTTATCGCTTTCCTCCCTCCTTCCCCTTCCGTCCTTCACAAAGAGCGTTTCTTCTTCCAGCATTCACATGATGTATTTAAACTTTTACTTTTCCCGTCGTGGCCGTCTGTGGGGGTCCGGCCGTCGATCCTCCTGAACCAACAACAACCGGCTAGTCTCCTGGGGTGATCCTCTGGAAGGGGGCAGCTGAGACACCTCGTCCTTTTCTTTCCTGGGAATTCTCAATTTTCCCGATCAATATGAGACCGACCCTCGGACTCTCGGGAAGGAAAGACTCCCGAATTAAATCTACAGTCGAAACGACGTCTTAGGTTTAATATTTTCAACTGAGTGAATTGATGAATCGTTGGCATAAATTTCGTGCACACTATAAAATGGAAAAAAAAAACCGCTGCAAATTTCACACAAGGGTGTATTGCACTTAGATTTAGGTAAATGTGAAGAAATAAATTCTGTCAATGAACAATTATTTAAAAAAAAATTTTTTTTAATTAATTTTTCTGTAAAATGATTGGACAGACTTGGGACCCTGAAAAATGAATTGTACATCAAAAATCACTCGGAAATCGAAGCTCAGTTGGCTAGATTGAAATATTTAGCTGGAAAAAACTCCGAGTAGGCATTCAATTGACTCAAAAACCCTATTTCCATGTATTTTTATGTTGAGTCGATTAAGACTAGTTTCCAGTCGATCAAATACTCAGGTAATGTGTTAGGGGCGATTTAAAGATTAAAATGGCCATTTTTACATAGTACCTATTGAAAAAAATCTGAGCTTGCAGAAACTGTTTATTGTTATTAGGTTTCTGAATTGAATGAAACCAAGGTAAAATAGTTGAAACTGCTCTGTAATTAAAAAAAAAAATCTCGAAAAATAAGGTAGGTAACATAACATAGGTAATACCACGGATACTAAAGTAGTATCAGTCTACTTTAGTATCCGTGGGTAATACTGGTAACTAAATTGTTTCTAATAAATGTTTTAAAAAACAACTGGTAACTGAAGTTAAATTAAAACTCAATCTGCTACTGTTCAATTTCGTCATCACTGTCCGAATATCCTCCAGTAGCTCACTGTTCCCCTCCGTGCAAAAAATTAACATTGATATTATCTCAATTTGGCGGGGTCCGAACAGGCCGTTTTTTGAGTATTCATTATTAGATATATATATATCTAACAGAACACGTGTAACACGTAACAGGCCGTTTTTTGAGTATTCATTATTAGATATATATATATCTAACAGAACACGTGTAACACGTATTTGAGAAGCAGGAGTTTTGCATTTGATTGCAATTTTTTAAAATCTTTTTTTCATTATTAAAATTAAAATTACTATATTAATATACCTATAAGGAATGTACAAAAAAAAAAAAAAAATCTATCAAATCGCAACCATGTAAATTTCACAGTTTCAGGTCTCATCCCCTTCGAGGGTTAAGCCCCTCAGAGTCCTCAGAGTCCCACCCATTCAAACTTGCATTCCGGTAACTTGAAAACGCTGCAAAATTTGCAAACGCTGTAAAATTTAATTTTACACAAGGGTAAAAAGGGGTCTTTGATATACGTTACTTGTGCAGAAATTTAATTCTGTCAATGATAAAATTTAAAAAAAAAAAAATTTGGATTTTTATCTAAAAAAAACTTTTTTTTTGGATTTTTTATTCAAAAAAATTTTTTTGTTCAAAAACATTTTTTTTTTTCAAAAATTCAAAATTCTCTTTTTTACTCGAAAAATATTTAACATACTGGGATCCTTCAAAAATCCCATTTTTAGCCCCATGAAAGCCCTAAAGATCGCCCCAGTGAAATCGGATCGTTCGGGGACCCCAAAAAATGGATTCTACGTTCAAAAATACTTCGAAAACGACACCTAACTCGATCCTATAGCTAAAAGCCTTCAAAAAACCCCTCCCGTAGCCCCATTATAGCCCCATAGCTCCCCACGGGTTTGGGCGATCGGACTGAAAACCTTGCGGGCACAACTAGATGGTAAACCAAGTATTTTGTCAAAATTTCAGATTTTAAAAAAAATTCCTACTGCCCAAAACGGCCTGGACGGCGGACGGCGGACAGTGGACGGCGGACGGACATTTCGGATTTAGAATGTAGACCTCTTGAAACGGATAATGTCAAATTTTGAGCCCGATCGGAGACGTCGACCCCCGTCGCGAAAACAGGTTCCAAGAATAATAAACCAAAATCGACTTTCTTCCAGCTAGATCGGATCCAGCCAGGAACTCAGACTCGTTTAACCGTGTGGGGGGGGGGGGGGGGGAGGGGGTCGCCATACAAGGGGAAAAAGGGATAACTTCAGGTGCACGCCCTGCGCTTATTATTCAACCTATCGAGCTCATTATTTTTTCTACTTACTCCCAGTGTAGTCCTCTTCAAAATGGTGGCTTAAATTTTTCGATCCGAGCACTTCAAGAGTCAGGGCAACCGAAGGAAAAAATCCTAATTTTTAGCAACCGGTTTTCCCCGGCTCAGCCCGATACGAGTTCGAAATTTCATACTTTGAAGCCGCCATTTTATAGCCCCAATCTTGCTTGTAATAATGAAAAAAATAACAATCCGATATCTCCACTAGAACCAGAGAAAAGTGCACCAACGTCGCGAAAAACGTCGTTTCGAGAAAAACGCGATCAAAGTTTTGGCAGCACGTACGCGGCCAGCTCGACCTCTCATCCATCTAAAAACACACACACACACACCCTGTCTGACAGGACAGTTCGCTTGAACATGAACATTGAACATGAACATCCGCCGTAGAAGAATGACTTGACGAAGAATAATGACCTAATTGTGTACCTTCCTTGTACCTACCGGTACCAAAAAAAGGAGAAACTCAAGAAGAAGAAGGAACAACAAAAAGAGTTTGTTTTGGTTCTGAAAGAGCGATTTGTTCAGTTCCGATTCGTGCCGGTGTTGTTTGGTGTATAATCGCATCTTTTTCTGAAAGTTTTGGTATTTTTCCGCTGAAATAATGGGGCTAGTGAGAAAATTCAACTCGCGGAAGTTGGCCCATCGAATCCCTCCACATCTGAAGAAGAAAGATGAGACTCCATCCGGCGTTGAGTCAACGTCTTCAAAGAAGGTATCCCCAGGGCTTTCTGCGTATACCCAATAATATTATGGTGAGAATCAAACTGTATACGACATAGTATACCTAAAAGAATTAGCTAATTTCATCTTGGAGTTTACCCGTTGTGTTCCACGATTAGAAGAGGAGTTTGAGAGCTGTTACATTCAGTCAGTTTTTCACCATTAAAAGGAGCTAAACTTAAGGAACGAACATGATTGTACAGCAAAATAACCGCATACTTACCTTTATAGTTTACGGCATAGAAGGCAGATGGATCTTCGTTGGTAATAGAATAATTCTATTCTATTAATCGGAGGCTCTAAGTATTAGAATTATTCTAATACCTATGGAATTACCTTGCAGACTTCTTCTAATTCCTAGAACAAGGAGAATTCTCGAAGAGCGAGTAAGCAAAGGGGTGGGTAGGGGGGATTTTGTGAAATATGTTGGTGATGGGGAGGAGGGTATGTCGTGGAATTTCTCGGGGCTGAACCAGTGTACATTTTGGAGGGCAGAAGCGCTTCACAAACCCTCCACCATTTCGACTCCACCTCCCCAGTTCTGGGCTGAATCAGTGTACAGTTTGGAGGCAAAAGCGCACTCCAAACCATTAACGATTTCGACCCCGCCTTGGGGCTCAAACGGTGTAGGTATAGATTGGAAATACGCGGCCCGTCTTACGAACCGGGAACATTTTAGCTACATTCTACTTGAACTTTGAGGCGCGCTTTTCAACTGTTCTACTTGAGCTAAAAATTTGAAAATTACATTTTTTTTAATTCAGAAAATTGTCTAGTTTTTGAAAATGCATAAAACTCAAAATCGATTTTTGACTCCCCGGACCCCCCCCCCCCCCCCCCACCCGTCAGGGCCCTTTAGTGTCAGCTCACATGAGGTGGCTGCAGCAGCTGTTTCAGGTTCAACTGCGAGCCCAGGGCGTACAAATACTGGTCACGACATAACGTGTTGGGTATTGGCCTCCCCTCAGTTCCCTAACGAAGACGATTTCAGACGAAGTAGTCTATTTCCACGATAAATAAAATAACAACTTGTAGACGCGTTTCGGTTTACTAAACCATCATCAGTACAATAGGTTGATGGTTTAGTAAACCGAAACGCGTCTACAAGTTGTTATTTTATTTATCGTGGAAATAGACTACTTCGTCTGAAATCGTCTTTTTATAGGATGGATTCCCACTATTTCGCCGCATCTACCTTACGTTATTCCCTAACGAAGAGTCGGCATCACCATAGCACCCTGACATATCAGGTTAGCTTGGTGTATGGTGTTCCCATACTGTGGCTGCATCTTCTTCTAGGCCTGCCGACTATAACAAATCGTACGATGCCCTAGAAATGAATGTTCCCAGACTCCCTTCGTCTTCCTCCAAAAACACCGGCGGCGAAGTCGTTGATACACGCCAGAGCCCTTCCGCCAAACAGACTACTTGGAAGGGACGAGAGATCGTACTACTACATCCCGCGATTCTAGAGAATGTTTTTTTTTTTTTTTTCAACATTGGAGAGACGGTTCATTCCACACTACTTTTGTATATATTCTGGTGGGTGGGAAGACGATTTCTCTCTCTTTTCCAAAGATCGGAAGGATTTGAGGCATTTAAAATTGATATAGGTACCCCATCACTTGACCTATTATTCCAATGTGCGAGCGAAGCGAGCCCCTGTTTGAGAAAGCGGTCGGCCGAGCGAAGCGAGGCCCCCTTGTCAGAGTGCTAGTTAATCTCTAAAAACGGAGCTTATGAAGGACTTTGTCCCAGAGGTTGAATGAGGTGTCATTTTCAAAATAATTTTATACGTGAAACCTACTTTTGGCGGTGTCAAGTCTGTTTTTCATTTTCCACACAGTTTTTCATTTTTTGTTTCAATTTCGGTTTATTATTCATGGAGTAATACACCGATGTATTCGTGCCAGAGGTCGAACGTTTTTCGAAATTTAATATTAGTTGGTGTTGTCCTCTTAGTAGGAAGAAATGGTTTGTAATTTCATGAACAAAAAAATGAATAAAAGGACAGTTTGGTGGTTCAATCGAAGATGATCAATATGTTCAAAACATAACTATGGGTCCTCATCGTAAATTGAATTGTTGATGCCCTCATAGCGTCAGTGTCTCCCATGTTATACGAGAGCTGTTGATGGTATTTATCCTTTTAACTCTAATAGCTTGTGGAAGCACCGTCTTTGTGGTATATGTGGACGAGTTTGACCTGAAAGGCCGTCATTGTGTTGGGAAAAACTCAATTGGAGCACAAAGCCAATCGCGGAATGACTTACGCGACCCAATAAACGGGAGAATTATGCGTCCATTTAGCCCGAGCAAATGAATAACAATGGCAGGAGAGGTTGGTATTTTCAAAGTGGAGTGCGTGTAGATTTCCAGGCAGGCAAGCAAGGACTTATGTGTAGGGCGCTCAGCTTCCCCTTCAAGGGTCCATCCATGTTGGAGTGCGCTCTCCACTACACATCGCCGCTCACTTAACCCAACCTTGTCTATTTATAGAATCCCTGTGCCTGACCCAACCTGTATCATTACCTTTTCAAACCCACTCCTTCTTTCTGAATGAAACATGACTTACTTCTATCTCAATTTAGCTCCTCCCATTCATAAGGCGACTCATTCACCTCAATGGAGCCTCCTAACGTGATTTTGTACTGACATTTCCCCGTCAAATGGAGGAAGAACGGAATACTTGCGGCGATTTGGACGCTCTAAAACGTTTCGATTACCTCCCTGACCTAATTGCGCCGGAGTCTAATTTTTGTTGTGCGACGGATTTGGTTTCTGGAGTTGTAAAGGAGCAGAGAATTTGAAGGGAATCTGGAGGGGAAAAATGATGAACATGGTCGTAGACAGGGTGGGACAGACTCTGACAGAGGGGCCTCGCTTCGCTCGCCCACTTGAATAATAGGGATAAATCCCTATTATTCAAGTGGGTGAGCGATAAATTTGGTATTAAAATTTGGATCTCTAGGACTCAATCGGACTGTAAACAACGAAGAGAGGAGGAGTTGCGCGGATTTGCGCGCGTCAGAAATATCGGATCCCAGGAGGTCAAATATTTTCCGAGTAATTTTGGACGCATAATCCATTTTTCCAGGTCCCACATCTGTTCGAACTATGTACAGAATTTTTTTTTCTATATAATATTTTGTTATTGACACAGAATTAATTTTCGCACAAGAAACGCGTATCAAAGAATAATAAACCCTTGTGTAAAATTTGCAGCGTTTATGTATATGTAAAATAGCGCTTGGGGTGCCCCCAATACAACACCAACCTGGCTCTTTTGGCTGGAGTCCGACAAAAGCGCAATTTTAGCCCCATGGAGCCTCACGGTGTTGCCAGGAGGGTCTGCGACAAACAATTACCTACCAAACGACACCCCACTCAACCTCCCTGCTAAAGTCCTCAAAAGCCCAATTTTTACTCCCATTTATAGCCCCATCGAGCCAAACATTGTCACCGGATGGATCGGAGACCACTGTAAATCGATTCTAAAACAATACCCCACTCGAACTTTAATCTACAGTCCTTCAAAAGCCGCATTTTTAGCCCCGAAGAGCCTTACGGAGTTGCTGGGTAGGTTTGAGACCCTCATCAATACATTTACGCCCAAAATTACTTCAAAACGACACCCCACTCGACCGCCCAGTTAAATTCCTCCAAACGTATCATTTTTAGCCTCATGGTAGCCTCATTAAGTCCCACAGTAAAGTCTGACGGGTCTGGGACTTCAAAAATTATTCAAAAAACGATACCCCACGCAACCTCTTGGCTAAAGTCCTCAAACTCCCACCTTTTACTCCCATTTATAGCCGCATAGAGCCCCACGGTGTGGTCGGATGAATCTGAGACCACTGCAAATCGATTCTACGTCCAAAAATTCCGCGAAAACAATACCTCACTTGAACTTCAATCTTCAGTCCTTCAAAAGCCGCATTTTTAGCCCCGGTGTTGCTGGGTGAGATTGAGACCCTCATACATTCTTCTTCAAAAGTTACATCGAAAACGACACCCCACCCGACAACGTTGTTCAAGACGTTTAAAAGCTCCATTTTTGACGTAATAGTAGCCTCATAAAACCCCACAATGATGTCTGACGGGTGTGACCGCCACAAATCAATTCTATGACAAACATTATTCCAACAACGACACCCCTTTCAACCCCCCGGCTGAAGTCCTCAAAACCCAACATTTACTCCTTTTTATAGCCCCATAGAGCTCCACGGTGTAGTCGGAAACCCGCAATAATCCCATCTACGTTCAAAATGACCACGAAAACGACACTCCACTCGACCTCCAATCAAAATTCCTTCAAAAGCCCCATTTTTGGCCCCCTAGAGCCTCACGGTGTTGCCGGGTGGGTGTGAAACCCACAATAATCGATTCTTCGACCACAAATACTTCAAAATGAATCCCCACTCGACCCCTCCTCGAACCCGAGCTTCACGTACCCAGAAGGAAAAACCGAATGTTACGCCGAAATTCCCGAACTCGTATCACCGAAACTGCGTAGATTTGTACGGTCTATGGCACGTACGACACAGGCGGAAATCGCATTTTCCAAATCTAAACGCACGCAGACAAATCTTGAGCCGAAAAAAAAATCTACCGACTATTTACTTAAATTCTGAAAGACCACAGCTATAAAATGTTCAATAGGTAATTTATCCAATCATAAAATGGTTACGAAGCAGGTACGGGCCATACTCATCGGCAAAGGCGAAATCCACTCGAGGAAATTCAAGTCAATCAAGCAAACAATTCGAAAGGGTTCCTGAACCTCTCGAGGCATTTGAAGGGGTAAAAAAAAAGTCATTCCGGAGGTCACCGCATTTCATTGAGTTGCCGAACCTGCGACGACCTGATTTCAATATTGTAATGACTGGAGGATCACCTTTCGGAGGACAAGGGCGTTCGTGAAAGGCGGAGGGGGTCGTCGTGATGAGGATAAAGTTCGTCAGCCAAGTTATACCTTAGTTGACTTCTTTTTAATTCGTATTTTTCCTCCTGCCGAAGAATTTAATTAAAAAAATTAATCGGACATCAGAAAATTAATTTGCACCTCGGTTCGTCATTAAATGATGAATACATTTTATTTATGAATCAGCTGTTTGATGGCGTCTTAATTTTTCCTCTATAATGTAGCCCGGCCTGGAAATTGATGAAAACGCTGCCAATTTTACACAAGGGTTTATTATTCTCTAATATAAGTTACTTGAGGTTGTCCATCTATTATAATATAGGTAATGATTGCACTATTTTGGTTTATAGATATTCGATGCGTTGGGCTATTAAAATGAACGGCCCCTCCGATGAGTTTGTGTTGAGCGGCGGGTGACGAGTTTGATTGGCCCGGAAGATGTAATGACTGAAATTGGATGAAGGGGGCCCCTAAACACGAACGAAAAACGTTAGTTTTTCGGTAGTTGGCTCCTTTGAAAAGAGACGCCAAACAAGGGAGGAATTGTCGAAGGGGCGGAGAGGAGAAAAACTAAGTTAACCGAAAGACCGCCTCCGGGGGCGGCAGTGACAACCGTTCTGAGGGGGTGAAAGGTTTCAACCCCCTTTAACCGGAACACCGCAAAACCGCCCTCGTATTTTCGTCCTCAACATGGGAAAATCAAATGAGCCGTGGGCGGTTAATCCGATGTAGTTGATGGAGAAAACGATGTTTGGGCCGATTAGCTGACAATCGGGGCTCATCCCCTCATCTCAATCAACCCTCGTAGTTATTACGGCTCGGTGAACGGCTTAAGGAATATAAGTCCCATTCAATCTTGGCCCTGCCAGTTTTATCCTAATTATTACCAGATTCGGCAATTAGCTTCCCTCCAGTTTGTTCGGCGTATTTCCCGGTAATTCCCTTCGTAACCACTTCACATGTCTCATCTTCTTAGTCCATTTTAAACGTGTTCAGGTATCAATTAAAACCGGAGAACGTCTGCAGATAAATTAGACGGTTAGATTCCCTTGTTACTGAAAAAAAAAATAAATAAATAAAATAAAATAAAATAAAATAAAAAATAAAAAAATAAAATAAAACTACAAATTTTTACTAGGATTTGGTATTATTTTGTATAAATTGTGCAAAATTCACATCAACAGCAGTAAAAAGTTGTTTAAAAAAATTAAAATAAAAACGCTGCAAATTTTACACTAAGGTTTATTATTCTTTGATATAGGTTACTTCTGCAAAAATTTAATTCTGAATAAAAAACGACATTTTTGAAAAAAAAAATCAAAAAAAAATTTTTTTTTTTCAAAATGTTTTTTATTCGAAAGATATTTGACCTCCTGGGATCCTTCAAAAATCCCATTTGTAGCCCAATGAAAGCCCTATAGATCGCAACAGTGAAATCGGATCGTTCCGGGACCCCAAAAAATGGATTCTACGTCCATAAATACTTCGAAAACGACACCTAACTCGATCCTATAGCCAAAAGCCTTCAAAAAAACCTCCCGTAGCCCCATTTTAGCCCCATAGCGCACCACGTGTTTGGGCGATCGGACTGAAAACCTTGTGGGCACAACTAGATGGTAAACAGAATATTTTGTCAAGATTTCAGATTTAAAAAAAAATTACTACGGCCCAAAATGGCCCGGACGGCGGACGGACATTTCGGTTTTGGAATCTAGACCTCTTGAAACGGATAATGACAAATTTTGAGGCCGATCGGAGTGGTCGACCCCCGTCGCGAAAACATAGGTGTAGTATTACGTCCTAAACTACCTACCACAAAAACGACACCTACCACGACCTTCGAAGTCCTTTGAAAGCCCCACTTTTAGCCCCTTAGGTTCCAAAGGTGAAGTCGCATTGGGTTCAAAAATTGATTTTACGTGCAAAAAATACTTCGACAACGACATCGACCCTCTACCCTAAATCCTGCAAAACCACCTTCTGTAGCCCTGTTTTGCCCTACAACGCTCCACGGTGTAGTTTGATGGGTCTGAAACCCACATGAACAGATTATACGTACGAAAATACTCCAAAAACGACACCCCACTCAACTCTCTACCCTTAATCCTGCAAAACTCATTCCTGTAGCACATTTTTAGCCCTAAAAGGCCCCACGGTGTATTCTGATGTGTCTGAAACCCCAATCAGTTGAATCTAAGTGCAAAAATACTTCGACAACGACACCCCACTCGATCCTCCACTATAAACCCTTCAACATCCCCTCCTGCAGTCCGTTCTGACCGACACAACTAGATGAAGACCCGAGTAACAAAAGGCACGTCCTCGCTGTGGCCGGGTGGCTCAAGCAGTGCAGGGAATTGAATTTGGGAAATTTGGCTCGAAATTACGTCCACCCCTGTTTATCGGCATTGGGTACAGCTTTCAGGAACCGAACGACATGCCCACATTTGTTCGGCATGGTCACTCGGTCTATGCCAAATAATTGGCAGAGCGTAACTGTGAACTGTGGGGCCTTACGGCGGGTGTCCTAATGAAACATAAAAATACAAATTTTCAGCCAATTGAAATGGCTGACCCCGTCGCCAGCATCAAATAATAAACCGAAAGAAAACTTTTTAACCGTTCAAAGTAGTGAAAGTTTGTAAAGTCGAAGACGAGTTGGGGAATGTTGAAAGACTGGAATGCGGCGGGTGTCTGTGGGTTCAGCGGCAGAGGTAATCTCTGCTCTCTCTAACTCAAGAGGAACGCCCAAGTGGTAATTCAAGTCTTCCTTTTGTAACGGAAACTGTTTTCCCACAATAACCAAGTAGAACGAGGAACGAGCTGGGAAAGTGTAGCTTTGCCCCAGTTTCCCGTACAAAATTGAGTGTGATGATGATAGGCTGAGCGAAAAATAAATAAACAAATGAACGTGTAGTTGTGTTCGATTGTGTGACAGTCGTGAAAATAATCGAATGGATCTTCACTCTTCCACTCTTTGAAGGGGCGTCCGCATTATGCTGCGTGGCAAGATCACATGGCAAGATTCAGCTAATTAGACTGAGTGGTAAAGCTCGGTGTCGTTTGGCCTTGTTGCCTTGCTGTGAGCTGAACTGAATCGTGCCGATTTCAACTCGTAGAAGCTCGGTCCATATCAAAGAAATCCATACTGCGTGAAGCAAAAGTCACAGTTGGACATGTCATCAGATCAGTCAAAAGAAATGATTTTGGGTATCACTAGGTACAACTTTTTTTTGGGGGGGAAGGGAGTTTGTTTTGAACTCCTAGGGCAATTTTGATGGTGAAAATTATTCCCCAAGGTTCGTTATAACAAATTACTGATGACTGAAGGTCAGTCCATAAGGTGGATCAAATTTCGCTCTTATTTGGTGGAAAATGCCACTCACCTGGGATTCCGACGTTCTGTGGTGGACCGTGGCCACGGTTTAGTCGATGCAGATACGGCAGGAAGGTTGGGAGTCAATAGGGTTCGCGATAGGATATTTTATCGAATTGGCGAACTGCAGCACCGCGATACCGGACGACATACAACCTGTGACTGATTAATGGCGCCGACTTGACTCCCCTGGTCCATGGAGGGGGATGAGCAGGGTGACATTTTCCAACAGAGCGAGGGGAATTTTTAATAATTCTATTTTAGCCAAGAAACTGTTCAGGACGTCTGAACAGAGTTATTAAACTAAATTCATACTGAAATTAAATTCTAATTATGAATTTATTTCAAGAAATCAGAAGGGGAAGGCCGAAAAATTTATTGGGCCTCAGGTGGGACTCGAACCCACAACCTCTGCATTACATGTGCAACGCTGTACCAATTCAGCCACTGAAGACCAGTAGTCATGATACAGCATTGGAGATTAAAGGTTCAACTGTCTCCTGCCCCCAACGCTTGATTCGGCCTTCTCATATTTTTGCTTATTTTCCCCCTCTGAACCCTGATCTGATATGAAGCCAGTAGACATCCTACTTTTGTCCCTCTTCCTAGGGGTCCCTTAATTCCCCAGGAGGAGTAGTTTCATTACTGGAATGACTTGAGGGAATTTTGAACTGCTTCCCTCGTACAGTGTTTTATTTGGGGGAAGGGAGTTATTAAACTAAATTCATACTGAAATTAAATTCTAATTATGAATTTATTTCAAGAAATCAGAAGGGGAAGGCCGAAAAATTTATTGGGCCTCAGGTGGGAACTTTTTTTTTTTTTTTTTTTTTTTTTAAATCCACTCATCACAAGTGTTCTAACCTCTGGAGCCGCTTCCTAACATTTCTCCCTTCCGTCTCCGAAGGCGCCATCACCTTTGGTCCATTTCCTCCAGTCTGCTGGTCACCTAGCGCCTGCTACTTCACTTCGTATGGCGGTGGTCATGGACAAGGCCGTGGAAGAAGCAGGTTTGGTAGAACCGTCGAGGACAGCATTCTCCATGAGAACAGAGGCAGTTGGGGCGGTCGGCTAGAACGTGGAGGCTGGTCAAGCCACAAAGGCTATGATATCGACGGTAGGCTCGGAAGTCGGGGTACAGGTCGCGGCCGAGGAGGCATTGAGTTAGCAAAGTTGAATCAGCTCCTGGGTCCCACAAATCAGAGGTTGGTGGCTCTTAACCAATTCCTGCCAACATCTTGCCTTTTCGCAAGCAAAGATAGGAACGGTTGCACGACATTTTGACGTTTACATTCTGCCCAGGTACCTTTCGTGTATAAAAATGATAGGTACCTATGCAATTAGTAAGAGCGGAACTCTTCGACTACTATTCCACCAAGCCCCAGCGACTCATCGTGCACAGTGCAAATCACTTTCATTTCGGATGGAACTCCCCATGCATGTGAGGCCAAGGGGGGAATGTACATACTCCGTGTGGTCATGTACAAACTCCGTGCCTCTACCTATATGCAGTCCGTTTAGCCGCTAAACTTTAGCGCTACCCAGGGTGCACCTCTGAGGAGGCGACTGACTTTTGGGGTGTGAACCCCAAAAGTCTCGCGGAAAATCGCGAGTTGTCAAAATGTTATTAAAAAAAAAATTAAAAAAAAAAATAAAAAAGCTGCCTACACTGGTGGAAATTTGAAGGACACAGCTCTGACGAAATCGATACGAGGGATCTTGCCCGAAGAATATGCAAGCATCTGCTGCCTCAGAAATTCCTCTTTTTTCCTGATTTCGGCTGATTTTTCGTGCTTGGGCCGCATTTTACGTAAAAGATAAAAAGTGTAGGAACACTTTTGAACGTACCATCGACAAATAAAATTTCACTGGCACATAAGCACTTCATGTTAGTTGAAGTGGAAAACCCTACTACGTTGGTGTCCTCATCATTAACCATTAAAAAAGTTTCTCCGCTGTTCGTTTCGATTGGACTGAATTCTTTCAACGATGAATGTAGTTCACTAAAAGTTTTGGGAACCCTCTCTGAATTCCTATGTACTGCTCGACGAACTGAATGAACATCGCTAGTGGTTAATGTAGGAATATCCCCCGACGCTAGCTCAAGAGCAAGCAATTTACTGGGTTTCTCACAAGGACTATCGACCGCCTTCCGTTTTACTGCATTTCTGTCAGACTGCCTATTTAGAGCTGAGAGGGATTTTGAAAGATGACCGTGAACACATTTCATTTGACTGATGTGGTGTAGCCGAGAGTTGGGTTTCCATTCCTTAACTCCCGTTATCTTTGGATTATCTGACCTGTAGACCGCACGGAATTTGTACTCTACCCTTTGAGCCCCCCCCAGATTGTATTTTTGCTTCCGACGACGGGGATTATCCGCACGGAAATTGTACATAGCCGCCAAGAGCGGCCGCTTATAGCGAGCATGACCGTGCTGGTTGGGATTGAGTTCCCCCAGTTCGATTGCTTCTTGCGGCTCAACCGTTCCCCCAGTTCGAATACACCCATTTGCGCTCCTTGTTTCTTCCTCGAGTTCCCATCCTCGTTCACATCTTTACTCCTGACATCCTCCCCAGCCACCAACTTTTCCTCGTCTTCCCCGTCAGGTGGACTCCTTGTCCATCCCGTTCACGTCGTTTGTATCCTCCATTTTGTCATCTTCACCGTCGAGTTCTTTGGGGCCACCCAAATGAATTGCTTTGTTCCAGCAGATCTCTTTCGGCGTCTACAATCAAATTCAGCCAGCGTAGACGCCGAAATCCTACTACTGTCCATCCATAAATGAGAATAACCACGTTTCGTCAATTGTTCCGTGTAAGATACTCCATTCACTCGTACAATTAAACTCACTCTCATCCAAACGAACGATCGTCACAATAAGCTGACAATAATCGGGTTTGAACGAAGATTATAGCAAGTTCCGTCATTGAGCTTGTACACACAAACTCTAATCCCCTACAAATCCATAGAATTACTCTGAGGGGTCAGTGAAAAAGCGGGTCAGTCTCCCCAATTGATCCTGGGAATTGTGGATGCTCGCTCGAACGTTAGAGAGTTTTTAAAGTGAATCAAGCCTTACAAGGATTCTCTCCGAGTCGTCAATGGAACGGGGGATTGATCCTCTTTTACAGACAAATTCTAAGAGAATCGAAAAAAAAGTCCTTCTTCCGTAAACACGTCGAATCAGTTGGGTTGAGCAGTTCCTTTGTTGACTGAGAGAGCCAGGTGGTTGGGAAGGTAGACCGCTAAGGCTACCTGACTATTTTCCGAAACGTCCTCCATAAACTCTTGACCGCAAAAGCACTTCTCGATGAAAAGAAGATAAATAAATTGAGACTGGATTGTGACGCACAAACAGAACCGTTGGAATAAGAACTCCCCGATTTCGCTTTGTATATGGGTCATTTCAAAATTTCGGTAACATTTGGGCTTTCATTTTTCTGGAAAAAAATGCATCAGGAAAAATTTTTTTTCTACGTTATAGCATAATGTACGGGTCTCTTAGTATGTTTCCTAAGTGAGCACACATAATCATTTACGTGAGCATGGATACACCGTTTTGAATAAAATCAACTATCTAGGTAGTGAGGTAAGAGTCTAGGAAGTGAGAAATAATCAGGCTGGTTCCTTAGAGAGATCCAAATTTTAAAACGTAATAATCCCAAAAAACCGACTTCCGACGATGAGCGAATTTAGATGGCGAGTTTAATTTAATAATATCATATTATGATAATTTGGGAAGAATATGACGCATTGGAAGAGATCGGCGGTCCCTCTATCGTCCGCTCATCCTCACCCAACCACTCCGTCAAAATCTTCCAACTCAGGCGAGACAATTTCGGCTTTTAGATTTTTGACATTTTGGAGTCAGACATGTCTGATCCACCTTGAGAACACAACCATCCCCCCCCCCCCCTTCGCAAGGTCCTCCCTACCCGAAACCGTTCCAACTCCAGTTGATATGCAGTCAGCTGTGCATGTGTAGCTTCAATGTTCACTTGAGCGTCGTTATGCCTTTGCTATGGCAACCTAAAAAACGTCACGAAAAATTGCTCACGGAGTTGCTAGGGAAATGTAGCTGGTGTATCGATGATTTGATTCATAGCAGGTGATCCGAATATTGCGAGAACGGTTTGATTTGTGAAGCGGTGCGTAAATCATTTTAATAGGTAATTTCTATGCACACTCTAGGAATTTCGTATGCAGCCTCTTTAGGAAATTTACTTGAAGATGCCCAGGGTCCGGATCAGCTGAGTGGCTCTTGAAGCTAATTTCTATGCTTTACACTCTAGGAAGCTGTAATTTCGTATGTAGCCTCTTTAAGACATTCATTTGACGATGCCCAGGGTCCGGATCAGCTGAGTGGCTCTTGAAGCTAATTTCTATGCTTTACACTCTAGGAAGCTGTAATTTCGTATGTAGCCTCTTTAAGACATTCACTTGACGATGCCCAGGGTCCTGATCAGCTGCGTGGCTCTTGAAGCTAATTTCTATGCTTTACACTCTAGGAAGCTGTAATTTCGTATGTAGCCTCTTTAAGACATTTGCTTGACAATGCCCAGGATCTGGATCAGCTGAGTGGCTCTTAATTTCTATGCTTTACACTAAATTGTAATTTGTAGATAGAGGGGAGTACAGAAGAGGGAAAGGGGAGCGTATGAAATGTGGAGGGGGGGGGGGGGGACTAAAGACCTAAAATGTCCCAATGTGTTGCATGTGGTACGGGGTCGTTCTTAATCCTCTCTCATCTCCTTTTAGCCGCTTCTTTCTTGTAAGCTTTCAGCTCGGCCGGTTTTTTTTTTTTTTTTTTTTTTCATGGTTTCATGTTTCTGAAATAAATTAAGCAAACTCAGTACCCACAGAATCCTCAATACCTACTGGGCTAAGAGGTAGCTTAGCTGCATTTAAAATAAGGAAGTTGCAACTGGAATGGGGGTTTTAAAACCCAAAAAAATTCGAAATCTCACATCCTAGATTTTAATCTCACTCTCTAGAATACCTTACTTTTCGAAAAATCTAGGAAGTGAGGTGCTAGAGAGTGAGGTTTTGCCCTTTCATGGTAAACAAACATGATGACGACAGTGAAATCGAGTGGATTCAAAACATTCATCAAAACTTCCAACCTCACTACATCTAGGGTACAATCCATGATTAAAATAGACTTACCAGTAGTAGAATGCATGTGGCTAGGTAGTGAGAACGAATAAAAATAGAGAGCAGCTTTCCGAGGTTCTCACATTTAAACAACTAACTGAAGAAAGATCTGGAACCTCCACAACCATACCATCTCTTCTATCTGGGATCAGTGTTGGCAATGAGTTCAGAGCAACACGGAAACTCCCTTTTCCCATTGTTTGGCGGCCACTTTCAAAATAGACTAGGAAGTGAGGTTAAACCCTAGTGACATTCTTAAAATCAACTTTTTATGGGACTTAGATTTGTGAAATTTTCGAATTCTTGGTGAATATCGAATTTAGACTTCAGGTCCTTCAGAATTGCTCAAGTTTGGTCGCTCGAAAAATTCATCTGATATACTTCAAGCTCAGCTGAAGTTCAGTACCTCTACCTTGTGACAACACTAGGAAGTGAGAATTCAGCAATTTACCTTTTTTTTCCAGGGCAATACAACACGATTTTTACTGGATGATGAATGATAACAATGCTTCCAGATACCAATCATTAAAAAAAATTGTCTGTACGCATTTAAGCGAAATTTGTTACCAATAAGCTCCAGTGACATAAATGTTACCGAAATTTTGAAATGAATGAAATGAGTATATATACTTACATTGTATATACTAATTTTCATTGGAGATCCGGAGATGCCGTGAAGGTTCCCGTTTGGCTGCGTTGGTTCCCAAATTACTGCTTCCTCTCGAGAGGAACATTTATGCCGCGAAGTTTGATGTAAGTTGCGTGGATAGATTTCAAAGTCCTCGGACAACGACTGGTAAATGAGCTAGGTACTTAGTTTGCCGTGAAAAGACTAGCAGCAATTTGTCGTTCCGTCAGCAACAATTAATTCAGCATACATATCATAAACATGCATGGATGAACGTCGAAGAATCGGTCCATCTTCTTATGCACTGGTTCCAAGGTCATAAAAACAGTCCTGTACTTATTCAGCGGGGAGAAGGGGTAAGCCGAAGATTAGTCGCAGGGTGTTGTCCTTGAATCTTTGTCTTTGAACTCATTGGTGAGGCCCCCTTTTTCAATTATTCTCCACAAAGATTAGGCCAGATGGAACCTACATGGGCCTTGTATTCTGGCCACTGAGCAGTGGCGGTCCGTCCTTTTGGCCACTATGGGCGATGCCCCGGCGAATTTCGGGACAGAAGGAAGAAACCCCATTTTATTTTGCGCGAGTAAACTCGCAATCCGCATCGATTCGATTGAAAGGAAGTGATAATTCTATCGCGCAACCGCTCCAGCTGCAAAATTTGTTGACAGCGCTATCTGTCAGAAATTTACAAAACTGAGGGCCAGGCCCACCGTGAAGGGGGGGGGGGTGATTTTGCCCTGGGGCCGGACTTTTACATGGGGCCCCAGCGGGTCCTAGAAAAATAAGAAAAAAGGAAATGGGGGGGGGGGGGGGGGGGAGAGAGAAAAGGATGTGTTGCCACTTGGCAGGCATCGTAGTCTTCCATCTGATTGGGCCTTGTAAAACTCAAGCAATCTGAATCACAATAAACCCAGGGAATCACAACGGGCACAGGTCAGTTGCGCCTGAGTAATAGGATTATGACTAAGCCGATCTACGAAGCACTAATGAGGTTCGTTCGAGGGCAAGGTGTGTACGTAATGTCAACTGCGCATGGAGGCTCAGGTCGGCGCAATTCCATGTTTTGTTTGTTAGTCCTCTCCATCGCAATTTAATCAAAATATCGTTCATTCTGAGTGAAAAGAGCTATGTCTGCGATTCCAAAGCCGCCGGATTCAAAATTGGCAGCAATTTTAAATCGGACCAAAAATTCTGAAAATTGCCTCAGTCACGTGACTCGTTAGTGGAATCTGATTGGTCGAAATGGACTTGTGTCTCTTTGCCCTGCACCCCGTCTTGGACCTGTGCGATTTTGCTCAGAACTGCCTACATTGCCAATGGTTTTTACGGGAACTTATGATGTTTTGCTCGATTCTGACTATTCCAAGCTATTTGAATGATGGAACGGACCCAGAAACTAACCTTAACTCAATTTTCTCCATTTTGTGACTTGTGCACTTTTGCATGTTACCTCCTCAATTTCATCAACTTTAGGAAACTTGAAATTTTACACAGAGTTTGGGGTTGGTGTTGATAAGAGATTTATTGATGTTGCCATCCCAAAGCGGTCGCCATACCCTGGCAGACTAAATTTGAAAAATTACAATTTTGGGGGTCAAATTACATCAACTTTAGGAAAGGTAGAAGGAAAACATGGAACGGTAGGTGACCAGTCAGTTTTTAGTTGTGGTGCATAGGCGCAATTGACATGGTATTGATAATGGTCGATGTCAGTTGCGCCTACTGGTAGGTAAAGTTTAGGCGGCGCAACTGACATACCCCCCTCCGGCGCAATTGACATCAAAAGCGGCGCAATAGACTGGACCCCATCACAACAGAAAACAAGGAGCACAGCAGCTTCCTCGTTACAATCAGTTTTTTTCAGTGGTTTGGTTCTTTCAAGTCTTCGGACGATATCACATGTGTCTAGGAGACGGACAGCTTCCTCGTTGACGTGAGATCTTAGCCGTTGCAGATGACGCACGGCCTGCCGCTTGATGGTTTCGTTGACTGTTTCGATTTGAAGCTCGTGGTGGAGGCGTTCATTTCGAAAGTACCATGGTGCATTGACCACGTTTCTTAATACATTGTTTTGGAATCGCTGGATGAGCTCTCGATTTGATTGAGCCGTACAGCCCCACAGCTGGGCTCCATAAGTCCACACCGGTTTGAGGACTTGGTTGTACAGAGTTAGCTTATTCTGGGTTACAATCAAAGTGACATCATTATAATAAAGAAATCTTCAGATGAAAGATGTTGTGGTAATTGGTCAAACTTCCTAAAGATTCGTTGTGGCATTTTACAGACTGAAGTAAATGTAATTACTTAAATCGGATGAAATCTGTGGTTATTAGGGCTGTAACAACGAAATTTAATGAATTCCACGTAAGCGCATGCGCAGAGCGTACCGCTGATTCTATTGTGATGAAATTCGTATGGGCCTCAAGGAGCCTTATCCGCATAATCCCTCAAAATTTGAGCCAAATTCATTCAAAATTGTGGAAATTATGGCAGTAACAAGGAAATGCGGACAGACCGACAGACCCACAGACACGGAACCAAATTTGTTCAGTAGGCTATGAAACGCAAAATGCGAGTGGAAATTTTGAATTTGGACAACAAAAATTTTTTGGCTCCCGAAAGTGAACACAAGGCTTTCGCTGCTTCGCAGACTCGGAAGCAAAAGATCAGGATGAGGAGAGGGGCGGCGGCAAAGCGGTATGAAGGATGGAGCATTTGAAAGGAAAACATCAATGTTCGTACCATCGCTTACATGGAGGCCCTATGCTCTCATTTGCCCTGGGCCCGCTTTTTCTCTCGTCGGCCCTGCTGAAAGCCCGTGGCCGATGGGCGTGCAAAAAAACGCCTTCTGCGCATGTCTACAGCAGACACCTGGCCACTGGTGTAGACAAGCTTTTTTTGCTCATCCACCGGCTCAGTTCTATAAATTTCTGACAGAGAGCGCTGTCAACAGTAAGGACTTCTGAGGAAAGTCAAAATCATGGAGTTCCCTCAATTATTATAGCTGCCCGGATCAAACTCCTTCCAGGAAGGGCCTTCTTTTTCATAAAATCATCTCTAATGGGACCATCGTTTCCGTTCCTCTTTCTTTTGATCAAGTTTTATGTTATTGTGTTATTCGCCGGTGTTGATCATGAATACTGCGGTGTATTTGAACGGGCAAAAAATTTGACGTAGGTACAGTGAGAGGTTTCAGTTGAATCGGGCAGACCTCATTTGGCCAAACGAGTAAGGGGCAGTTTGCCACTCGTAAGTTTAACCCTTGTGTGTACCAAAAAATCCCCTGGTTAACTGGGTGCCCGGAGAACAATGCTCTAATTTGTTGTTTGGCTAAATTAGGTCGGGATTGACACGCAACCACCTGTGGGTAGAGGTCAGTTATTCACTTCAGCAAAACAACCGTGTGGATTCTGCCTTATTGCGAAAAAGAAATAGAATTTTCGAAGAACTCTCTTATTTAGTCTCTCAACTTATCCAAACAGGCGTCTGAAGCTCGAGAGATCCATAGTTCTCTCCTCCTCGGTGTTTTATGCTAACGCTGGATGTGCAAACGGAACTATGGATCTCTCGTGCTTCAGACGCCTCACTTATCCAATCGTAAAGTGCCCCGGCATGCCCAAGACCCACGAGCCGGAACTGCCACTGAGCCATAATATGGTACAAGAATCTCGACCCCGTAAACAACAACCGGATTCAAACCAACCAGGAATAAGCTGATGCGTTCCCTAATCTTACCGCTGTAGCCCGGATGGATAAGCTCTTTTCAAGAGGTTCTAAGAGCCACCTTCAAAGCCATAACCAGCAAGATAAACCACCGACCAGCATGATTTACAGGGGGTTACTGCAAAAGAAATACAGCAGACGATTAAAAAAGGTATAAATACAAAAGTACATCACGTTTTCTATCAATAAGACTGGTCAGCCAGACTTTTCGAAATTAGTGATTCACAAAGATCAGTGCGCGCAAAAAACAGCATGCTCCTGTGGAACGTTAGAAAAAGTTAGAAGCCTAAAATATCTTGGGCTTAGACTGGATCAACATCTAAAGTGGCATGAACACATTCAGAACTTGGAGGGGAGAATTAAAAAATGTTACCACTTCTTAATCATCCTAAGAAATTTTTTATCGAGGGATAATCTCCGCATGATGTACAATGCGTATGTTTACAGTATTCTAATTTATGGCATAATAATTTGGGGTGGTGCCTACTCAAGCAATTTTCGTTGCATTGAGGTGGCAACTAACACTGTGCTACGGATAGCAACCAAATCCGACCAGCGCACACCAATAGAAACCTTGTATTTCAAGCTCGATGTCCTACCACCTAGGGCAACTTATGTTTATAGACTAGTAAATTACGTTTTCAAATCTCGGGACGCGTTTAGGCAGCATGAGGTGGTAAAAAATACAAGGACTAGTCAGACAACCATTTTGCGAATTCCTCATCCAAAAGTTGACTTCTTCACTCGGCAGTTACCCTGGCTTGCGCCTGCGCTATTTGAAACCCTGCCTTTCTCGTTGAGGACCGCGAGGTCAACGTCAATTTTCAAAAAAGAAGCGCTACTTTATTTTAAGAATTTAGAAAATACAAATTATATTTTAAGTCGCTATAAATTGTAAATTTACTTAATTGGTGTGTAATATTCAATAGCTATTAAGGGAATGACAGGCCTGGACAGGTCAGAGACCTATAGGCCAAATCAAGAAAAATTGGTTCCTATGTATACAAATCATGACCTCATTGTGAAAATGTTTTTGTTTTATGAATAAATAAATAAATAAATAAATAAATGACCGTGGACATAATTTTCCACTTTCTGTAGAATGACTCTTTTATTACATTGACATTTCGTTTTTGGAATGCACACATCTTGAAATTGTATAAAATGTGAATTAGCCCAACCTTGGACAGGCTACGGATGCCCTAGTATGGAAAATGCTATATTTGCCAAAAAGACTGAATATATTTTCAAAAAGGTTAAGATAGGTTAAAATGTTATATATAACTAATAAATATATCTTTATATGTGATTTAAAATAAAAAAAATAAAAAAATAAAAAAAATAAGCCACCTGGCTATGACCTTTTTTGGCAGAAGATAATAATAAAAATTTCGCGGATCATCAATGCTGCCCTCAAATTCAATTCCACAACATACGACCAGGGTTTTTGAAAGTTGTTGGGATGTTTGGGGGATTCGTTTGTGTATGAATACGTGCAGGTAGGTATTTAAGAAATAAACATCTTACTACACGGTGGTTTGGTTCCGAAGCCTTAACTGCGAAGAACAGTAGATCAGAAATTTTAAGTGGCTTGTAGGGCATCATTAAATTTTCAAAAATGAGCAACTTTTGACCTGCAGTAGGTTGGTACTTTGTCTCTGTGCAGTTCACATAACACTCGGCAATCGCTTAAGATTAGAGTTTTACTTATAAGTAAATAGATGAAATTAGATAAATCTAATGAACGTGAATGGTGGATACACAAGAAGAATACAATGGTGAATACACAAGGTCTTACCAAGTGCGGCCTAATCAGTAACATAGCATACTTATTAGCAGATTTTGTTTATTAAAAATATTGGGAGTTATTATTGTTATTGATTTGTTTGTTTGTTCGTTCGTTAGTTTTAGGATTTTTGTTGTTAGGTTTGGTAATTTTAGTGGTTTCAAATCGATAGTTAATTTCAGGACTAGGTTGTTCGTAAGTTCAAGGTAGCGCATTTGTACATCGAGATGTCCGTGATTTAGTAGGGCCAGTCACGTCCGTGAAAAGACTTACGAAATGTTCACGGTTGTTAGAGGGGGAGATGAATTTGTTAAGGTATTTTTCTCGCGGTTGCTGGTTGTGGGGGCATTCGAGTGGAAAAGGTCATCGTGCAAAGATCGCAGTGACCAGCACACTTGCTGTGTTGCTCAGGACGATCTGCAGCCATGGCAGTAAAACGATATGAATTATATATAATTATATATGAATTATATATATGCTATCTGAGTTGGGCAATCAACCTTCTCCTCCACATTACCAGGTGGACCAGGGGGTAAGAGTTTGATCCATTGGGATAGTCTTTGTAAACAAACGAGTAACTGGAGTTGCAGGCTCTTTCCAAGTCTTCTGCTTTCTTCAGACGGGAATACCTTTCTATCACATTTTCCAGGTTTGCTTCGATAAGGGCTGAGTCCGGGTGGCCGTTCCCCCAAAGTTCTTCAACTCCAAGCTCCGTCTAACCTTCAAATGAGGTTTCCATAGCGGCCAAACGGGTGTGACAGACTTTAGGATATCTGTTCTCTGGCATTTTGAGGATTTTTAACCCACCAGTTGACGGCTTTTTTTGGGGGGACCCCAGCCTCAAGTCTGATGGGGTATCTGGGAGATCTGCGAGGCAAGCAAAGCAGCGAACCACAAAATCTGCATTGACTCGCTTCTAGTTGGAGTAGATATCTGAGCCCCGTAATCTCAGAATAGAATTATATAGCTTCCTATGACGTTAGTTTGTAATTTACAATAATGCTGCTTATTGCATTTGCTGCTCAATTTCACTTCATCGCCGCAGATTTAACAGCATGTTTGGGGGATTCGTGTATCGATCGGTCGTCACATAAATAGCGTAATTCCGTCAGGGCTATGAGTCAATATGATCCTTTCAGTTCATATCTCAGTTAGAATTTTGACAGGATTAGGCTGATCCCTGGCACGCGTCGGCGCTGGTCTGACGTCGGCGGTCCTTTGACGCAACTGTCACAACAACTTCTGGTCAGGTCGACCCCGTTTTCGACGTAGACGACGTCCGATATACCGTTTTTTTTTTTCAAAGACAAATTTCCCGTTTCGGGCGTCGGCACGCATATTACACGTGAGGTTTGAGCAGATAAAAGGGCTGAGTGTTGGCGAGTATTGTGTTACGGTTGGAAGCCACCCGGTTGGAGCTCTCGTCGTGAAGTGAGCTCTCCGACCTGCTTCAAGACCAACAACCACTCAAACGCCCGCTCTCGAGCACTCACTTGTCACGAGTAGGTTCCTTACTTGCCTTTTCTGATTATATCGTAAAAACCTCACTTATTACTTGATACGCCCGATATGATTTGAGTTCGGAAGAACCGTCGGAGCTCCATTCAAAGCTTCTCCTTTCTAAAAAAAAAAAAAAAAAAAAAAAAATCAGATTGAAGGTTTGGTGAATGAAAAATATCGATACCTACATCGAACTTCGTTATATTCAGAGAATGTCGTTGTAGTAATTCGCTATCGATCACTGATATTTTTTCAATTAATCTCATACGAAATTCCAGATTACTAATTCAATTTATTAGTACATCAATTTTCATTAGGTAGGTGTATTTAAAATAACCAACACTGAGGAATGAACATCAAAATTGTTAGGTAATGACTTGAGGGAATTTTGAACTGCTTCCCTCATACAGTGTTTTATTTGGGGAAGGGAGGAGTTATTAATTATCCTAGGAAGAGGGACAAAAGTAGGATGTCTACTGGCTTCATATCAGATCAGGGTTCAGAAGGGGAAAATAAGCAACAATATGAGAAGGCCGAATCAAGCGTTGGGGGCAGGGGGACGGTTGAGCCTTCAATCTCCGATGTTCTATCATGACTGCTGGTCTCAGTGGAGTAATTGGTTGAGCGTCGCACTAGTAATGCGAAGGTTGTGGGTTCGAGTCCCACCTGAGGCCCAATAAATTTTTCGGCCTTCCCCTTCTGATTTCTTGTAATAACTTGAATAAATTCATAATTAGAATTCAATTTCAGTGTGAATTTAATTTAATAACTCCTCCCTTCCCCAAATAAAACACTGCATGAGGGAAGCAGTTCAAAATTCCCTCAAGTCATTACCTAATGAAACTACTCCTCCTGGGGAATTAAGGGACCCCTAGGAAGAGGGACAAAAGTAGGATGTCTCCTGGCTTCATATCAGATCAGGGTTCAGAAGGGGAAAAGAAGCAACAATATGAGAAGGCCGAATCAAGCGTTGGGGCAGGGGGACGGTTGAGCCTTCAATCTCCGATGTTCTATCATGACTGCTGGTCTCAGTGGCGTAATTGGTAGAGCGTCGCACTAGTAATGCGAAGGTTGTGGGTTCGAGTCCCACCTGAGGCCCAATAAATTTTTCGGCCTTCCCCTTCTGATTTCTTGTAATAACTTGAATAAATTCATAATTAGAATTCAATTTCAGTGTGAATTTAATTTAATAACTCCTCCCTTCCCCAAATCAAAATTGTTTACCTTTTTCAAAATTTTTAATGAAAATTACTCGCTGAGGAGTTTCTAAGATGATGGCGACCTCGTCCAAAAAGACGTAGTATCGATTCGTATCGATTCGCTCCAATTACCGACCTACGTAAAAAAAAAAGTTCAATTCTGAGGTACCGTATTTTTCCCCCTTTTGAAGAACAGGACGATCCTTTCAAACTGACCCTCGCCATCGAGGGGTTTGCAGACATCCAGCCCGGTAGGGGAAGACGTTGCCTTCATAACCAGCAAAGGGCCATTTTGAAGGGTGTAGGGGAGAACCGTTCGATTTAACCCAGAGTTATAACCAAACCAACCAACTCAATTTGGGACCCAACTCGAGGGAGAGAACAACTCTGGCTACCCAACAAACTCCCAGATAAAATGTAGTCTACTAATGTATGTGGCTCAGCGCTGCAACACACCAAAAGTTCAATGGGCTGTTGGTACACTTGCTTGGCTGAGAGGGAGACAGGCAGAGGTCGATTAGCGGTGATCCTGACTGATGTCTGACGTTGGGGCTCTCGTCAAAGATATAACAACACGGATGCGGTTGACGAGCCAACAGAGAACAAGAAGCGATGAAAAAAAAAGGATGCGTTGAAAAAATGACAGACCAAAAAAAAAGGGATGCCCATGAAGACGGATTGACAGTTACGATGGAAGGCAGAATGGGATCAAATGGGGCCAATAGAGATCCATACTGTAATCTTCGAGGTTTTCAAGCTGCTACCTGAGGCGCCTTCTCCCAGCTTTCGACACCACTCAAGTGCGTCCTGTCGTTTTGGGCAGTTGGACTTTGTTTAAACGTCTGAAATTTTGAAAATTCGCTTCATGAGGCTTGTAGGGGGCGACTGGTTTCTGTAAAGACGACGTGGGGTGTTGTTTTCGAAGTATTTTTTTTTTTTTTAGGTTGAATGCCTTTGTCGGAGGTATCAAACCTATCCTTCTTCTAAGCGGTGCTGTATGAGACTACGTGTGGCTTTTGTAGGGCTTTAGTCGCCAAATACTCTTCTGACGTCATTAGTCAACATCCGAGTCGGCTCAATCAGTTGAATCCACACGCATCTGATACTCTGACGTCTCAAGTTCTGTTGTCCCAGTGATGTTGTGCCTTGATACAAATCAACAACAATGTTGTTCCTGTCGGGCTTGTGCAATCAGTTCCCAAAACAATCAACCCCATCACGGATTGACCGCAACCTCCCGAGATGCACTACGTTTGTAACACATTGTGTACACCTGCTTTGATTCTGAATACAAATATCAAATTGTTAATCTTCCAGTGTTGCCAACTGTAAGTCTTGTGTCGATGACGATGAAAATGCTCCGCCTGCTGCGATAAAGATGTCAATATCAAATGTCAACCCCGCAATAATTCAATTTTCATTGTTTCAGGTGAGTTGTCTCCCTAAGTGACTTGTATGGAAGAAGTAAGTAGTACATTTTTATTCATAACATGATATTATCATGTTCCCGCTGATCTTGTGTATGACTCGACCTTAGGTAGGAACATTTAATTCTATGCCACTCTATTAGTTTATGACAGATGAAGGACCCCGAAATTACTTAAGATCGCATTATTTATCTTTTTGATAGAACATAATGATTCAAATGATTTCCATGATAATATTTTATAATATTGGCCATTCTCCCAGAAAGCGACATTTTAATGTCCAGAAAGTTTTCCAAGCCCCATTATAATTTTTTGAGTTGAAATTTTGTTTGAAATTATTGTACCCGCGACATTGGCCGAAAAACCAAGATGTTCGGACCGATGAAAAACCTTTTACATCCTATCCCTAATACCCCCAATCAATGGAATGGAACATGGAAAACCAATAATTGGGTGATTCCACGAAAACTGGAAATTTTTGATGTCCAAATATGAGTGAAAAATTCTTTCTTTCTTTATAGATTTTTTTGATTAGGCTTACTTTGAAGGTGGTTCAGATGAAGTTTAGCAACGAATTCAATCATACAAGTGGTCCGTTTAGCAAGAATAGAAAATTTTGTAAATTCGTAAGATGAGGGAATGAGGTAGGTATGAGAGAATGAGGAAAACAAATAAAATGAGACGCCAGATTGATTTTGAATGTATAATAAATTGACTCTCGCGTACATTGCGTTGGTCTACTCAATTAATGAAAAATAGGAAATATATTTAGGTAATATAATAAAATCGTAAGAATGTAGGATCATCCTCATTCTCTCATTCCGAACCTCATTCTCTCATTTACCTATGATTAACGTGAGAGAATGAGAATGAGAGAATGAGGTTTTTTGCTTCAAAATAGGATGCTATTGCACACATTGTTATTACTGCAATTTTCAAAAATCACATGGCACAAGCACTTAGCAACGCTCACTATGCGACTGATAATCAAAATTCTGAAACTTACCGCAACTAGTTTTATGAGAGATGAGAGAATGAGAATTCAAGTGCCGAAAGATAAAATTCCCCCACAAAACAGGACGCCGACTGAAGAGGGAGAATATTTTGACAATGACGGTTTCTCGACGTGCAGACGCGATGTGTGGAAGTGTTGCTGACCCATTTTTCCGGTCCTACTAGGGGCATGGCGGACACACGACTTTCTCAAAATAATGTGAGAGAATGAGGTGACTACCTCCGTGACAGCCACATGATGTTGTCCTTACTCAACACGGTTCACTGTTAAAATCCGTATTCTCTAAAAAGTTGAAGGTGAAGAGCAGGTGAAAATAACGATACATTGGATTTTGGCGAAAATCTACTTGGTTCATCGTCAGTAGTTGTTGAAGTTGGGAACTCCGAGAAAGGGACACGTGAGAGAATGAGGATATCGAAATTCAAATTTGAAATTTCATACCTAAGTTTTCAAGGAAAGGGATGAAACTTGATTCGAATTAAAGCTATCGTCTTCTCCCTTAAGCCCAAAAAATTTTTTTTTTGAAAAATCAAATAGGAGAGCCATCCTGATTGAAAGACCTAAAATTTCCAGTTTTCGTGGAATCACCCAAATTTGATTTTTTGTCTTTGTAATAATTGCCAATTTTGGCAATTATTACCAAGACAAAAAATCAAATTTGGGGAACGTACGGTAGAATGAACTTGAGTAGTATGGGGAAATCAGCGTTCTTCGGGCAGCTGGTATGGGATTTTTTTTTAAATTCACGGTGTGTTCGTATGCGTTCGTGGAATCCATTCCCCCCCCCCCCCCCCCCCCGTTCCATTCTGTTCAAGTATTACCAATGTTTTGTAGTAGCAACTGACCGCAAATAAACTGTTTTGGGGTGTTATTTGTGAACTTATTTCGTTGAAAAAAGGGAGTTTTTGACCGGTTTCTGACACAAATTGGTAATTTCCGAAAGAGGTTCAAAAAAGTTCAGAAAACGGCTTATACCCCCGTGTTCCTGACGTATTTCCGAAGGGAATCTCGTTGATTTTGCGACCAACTATTTCCTACTCTCCGAGAACGGTGATAATTTGTTAGCTCAACCGCTGTAAATGTCATGTTTTCGGTTTTGTGTGATACTCACTATCATAGGCATTCGTTAGGAAATTACGATTACGACTGGTAGCAATCGATTCAACGACCCAAAAAACATGTAAAATGTCACCTCACTTGCCTTTTTGTAAAATAAGCTATTTTTTAGAACAACATTATTTGGCTCATTTGGTAACTAGACAAATAACTGAATTTTCTTAGAAAATACGCTTTAAAAAAGTAGGTTATTTGCCCATTTCCATGACATAGGAGTATTTGAGACCCATCATGGGTGGCATATTCGTGTTCAGTGTTAAATTTCATGTAAGAATGGCGCACTTAATTGGGTGGAATCGAAAGTTGAAAATTTCGCACGTTTACAACATTTTACGGGGCTGTATCTCCAAAACGTGATTCTCTAGCGACAAAATGACTTCAGATTCGGATTCAGCACACCAGAAAACATGAAAGACCCAGGTTACGTGTCAAAAGAACATTTTTAAGGGTCTGAAAGTGAGATGTCCGCGGAATCGGGTCACTCGCCCCACTGTGCGTCGTCTTTCCCCCTTGGTTCGCAGGAAAACTTCCATCTCCGATTTTTGTTTTCCACTGAAGGTCACAGTACTGAACGGAACGTCACTGATATGTGTGGCTCGACCTTTATACAAAGTTTGCAATTTTTTTCTTCAATTTTCCGTTTTGCTAAAAATATAGTAGATTTGCTACTATATATTTTCTATGTAATATACTACATAGAAAATATATAGTCGGCAAAATGACAATGGGACGTATCTGCAAAAATGAAGTTTTGAGATATTCACGTTTGAAAGTTCAAGAGTGAATGATAATTCAGCGAGTCGACAAGATAAACCGAAAATGCTCATTTCTTAGTGCCATTACATTGTTTCCAACTTACTATGGAAGTTGTAGTCATACGCATGCGCATGGCAGTTTTAAAGCAGATACGTCCTTTTGTCATTGCAGGTCATTCTCTAAATTTCCTGTTACGTCCATCAGACTCTTCTGCTCTGTTAGTTATAATGAAGGATTTCTTTACGTTAGGTCGGATTGAATCATTAAAAGTTACTCCCACGCATGTTTCAAAATGTTGTGACAACCTTTGGTCACAGTGACCACGCTTATGACGCCAAGCCTAAGCTTTGGAAAATACCTCCTTTTATCAACAAAACTGAGAAATCGTTATGATAACGTCTAATGTGGGCAGATTGGGATCTACCAATGATTTTTTGTTTTTGTCTAAAAATGTTACACATATTCATTTAATGAGACCATGGGTTACCGAATTTTTCAAGAAAAAAATACAAATACGCAGAAAATAAGATGGAAAAGCAAAAATTTTATTTTCAGGAAAATGTTTAAAATTTCAGTAAAAAATATAAAAATGAATACCTAATAATTATTGAATAATAACGGTAATCGTGCCTAGGTAACTTGCTGAAGATGAGAATAAAACTGATAATAGTGGTAGCTGCAGACAGGCCCACCGAGAGGGGGGGGGGGGGGGGGGGGCAAAGGGGACATTTTGCCCAGGGCCCGGACTTTTACATGGGGCCCCAGCGGGCCCTAGAAAAATAAGAAAAAGGGGAAAAGGAGGAAAAAAGAAAAAATGGCTAAGTTGCCACTTGGCAAGCAACGTAGTCTTCCGTGTGATTGGGCCTTGTAAAACTCAAGCAATGAGAATCACAATAAACCCTGTGAAACACAACTAGGCCAGTCAATTTTGACACTAAATTCGCAAAACGAGATGTATCTCTGATTTTTTAGTATGTTGTTCGGACCCATTAGGGTAGTGTTAACCGCGATTTTTGCGGCCTTATTTCAGTTTTTGCTCTATATCCAATAAACTATGCATTGTCCGACGAAAACTACTATATAAGTTTTTAAATAGCATTAAATGTGTGACAATTTAAGCCCAACCAGAGCTGTGTAGGTCAATTAGTTTCAGAGTTATGGCACATTGAAAATACCCAATTTTTTCCAAAATGTGAACATTTTAGTTGAAAACTTGAAGACAGCGGAAGCACGTTTTTCAGAGCGTTTTCCGCTGTAGCTCAATAACTATTGATCTGATTCCAAATATCTTTTTTTCTCGTGAAAGCTAAATAAATTCCCCATCGCAGTTATTCTATGTGAAATTTTGATTTGAGCGTTGATAAGAGAGGGGCAGGCACGGCAAAGATGTGGCATATTTCGAAACAACCGTGTTTCTTTGCATATTTTTGCCTATAACGCGGGAAAGGTTGGTCCGATCTTACTTTTTTTTTTTTTTTTTTTTTTTTTTTAGGTGAAAGCGGTGATTAAATTTTATACAGGGGACGGCAGGGTGTATCCGCATCGGTTCCCAGACGTCCGTATTGGTTCCGACATCCCGAGGAACCTTGGCCGTATCGGTTCCCATTCGCTGAGGGAGGAGTGGACGTTTCGGTTCCCACTTAACAACATTCTCCTTCCCATTCCTGTCTACAGTTTCCAAGCATTTTTTTGGAGTGTAAGCATGGTTAAAAAGTACTCTATTCTTGATATGCGACCATTAGAAAAATCGTCCATCGTATCAGCCCCTGAATCAAGTCGCACACCTTTTGCAATTTGCCGTATTTTTTCTCGTGTTCGTGCTTGAGGTAGAATGGAGAATGTAGAATGTGAGAAGCCGGTTATCAAGCCAACCAGTCTTCTAAGTTCCCCTCATCGGCATTCTTGATGTTGAATTTTGCCATCATGCGCTTGCTGTGAGCGTGACCTTCGAGGAGTTGCCATCTTTTGGAGGTTTGTAATGACATCCACCGCGCGATGGCGCGTCTGAAGGAGGTTTGTGGTAGGCCAACTGCTGGCTCCGTGCTGACGAAGGGGGTCTGGGAGCCCTCCCTGGCCAGAGCGCGTCAGCATGTTCGTTGCCTGAAATGCCTCTATGCCCTGGCACCCACTCCAGAGACAAGTGTCTTGTACCAACCACTCTTGACGAGATGGTTGAAGCTGTTAGTGCTGATATCATTGGGCCAGTTCGCTGGCTCCAGTCAGCTGGACTGCCTACTGACCTCGTGTAATCGCCTTTAACGGCTGATCGCTCCACTCCTGACGTAAAACGTGAAAATATAGGCAAAGAGCACAATAATAGACACGGAACCGATACGGACGCGGTTCAGACAGCAACGTTCATAAGTCAGGAACCTAAACGGGCTCATTAACGCCTCACGGGAACCGATACGGTATCATCCGGGACGGCACATTGCATGCCTATTGAAACAAGGAAAGTGCCATTCGTATTCGTCGGAAAGGGTGAAAACAAGATATTTGACCATCTAAGACCACGTTTTTCGGAAGGGTTTCTTCTCTCCCTCCAAGACTATTTCTCCGATCGAAATTTCATTGCCCCCACGCTTTTTAAAATTTAATCAGCTTTCACCTACAAAAAAGAAAAGTAAGGTCGGAACACCGTTCCCGCGTTATAGGCAAAAATGTGCAAATAAACACGGTTGGTTCGAAATGTGCCACTTCTTTGCCGTGCCCTCCCCTCCCTTATCAAAGCTCAAATCAAAATTTTACATGGAATAGTTACGATGGGGAAGTTATTTAGCTTTCAGGAGAAAAAAAGAAATTTGGAATCGGACCAATAGTTCTTGAGCTACAGCTGAAAACGCTCTGAAAAACGTGCTTCCGCTGTCTTCAAGGCTTCAACTAAAATTTTCACATTTTGGAAAAAAATGGCCTATTTTCAAAGTTCCATAACTCTGAAATTAATTGACCTACAACGCTCCGGTTGGTCTTAAATTGTCACACATTTATTGCTATTTAAAAACTCATATAGTAGTTTTCGTCGAACAATGCATAGTTTATTAGATATACTTGGAGCAAAAACTGAAATAAGGCCGAAAAAATCGCGGTTTTTCGTGTGCTACACGTGAAGCACAGCTTTTGGGAAGTTGCAAAATTGGATAAACACTACTCTAATGGGTCCTAACAGCGTACCTACTAAAAAATCAGAGATACATCTTTTAGCGATTTTTAGTGCCGATTTTGACTGGCCTAAACAGAAAAAAGGTCAGGGGTTACCTACTTGGGGGCCCTATGCCCTCTTTTGCCCCGGGCCCGCTTTTTCTCTCGGCGGCCCTGGCTGCAGACACCATCTTCTTTGCAAAGTGGGTTCACTCCGCCTCATCGGACTCCTCTCCTCGTCCGGTTCCGGAAGGGGAATCTCTCTTATTAGTTTTATCAGATGGCTTCAGTTTCTGGTAAAATTTGTGATATTCCGAGGGAATGATTCCGTCGCTACACATTTTTTATTAGGTCTTTGAATTTCTTCTCCGAAATCTCGAGTTTATTCTTGTACGCTTTAGGAGGCGCAACGATGGCCTTACGAGGTCTGCTTCTTCCTACGCTGAAATCCACTCGAATGAACTCAGACTCGTAGTCTTTATAAAACAATTCGACGGCGCCAAACATTTTCTTGTACTCGACCGAACTTTTTTCCACGGAATTATTTTCTTCAATGGAGTCGACTGAGCAGCGAAGTGCATCATTTCTTCGAAAGTAAACCAGACATTCCTGTGCTAGCTCAAGCTGCCTCAAATAACACCTGAGCGGGTTATATGGGGTTACATTTCCTACGCAACTGCACAAATAGAGTGGCAACTATACTGAGAACGATAATTAGAAAGTGACGTAACTGATGAGTCAATGGTTCATGGCAATCACAGAAAGACGTAAGTGGCAGATACGTCCCTTTGTCGTTGCCAAGATTCTCATAGTCATAGATACGCCCACTGTGCGACCGAAATTTCATGGGTTTCCAGGTAACTCACAATGCGTGGTTACTACTATATTGTAGTAGTTCAGACCAAAAATATAGTAGAATACTATATTATATAGTAGGTCTGGCAACCCTAGGCTTATCCCTTGAAATGGAGCTTCTTGATGGGCGTTGGGCCGAAAGGTCGAGTGATGTGTCGTTTTCGAAGTGTTTTCCAAGCGCGGAATCGATTCAACCGCCCTTCGTCACGTTTCAATTTGTCGTGAGGCTCCTGGTCAGCGGACGGTCGTTTGTCATCCAGCTCGGTTTCCGACACGCGATAATTGCAGTGTACGAGGCATTATGCTAATGCGGTGGTCAGGGCTGATGGAGAGACCCCCCCCCCCCCCCACCCAACCACGCAGGACCCCTCACGACCACACAAATACCCCCCGTCCACCCGCTTCATCTGCCGGGCGGGCGATTTGTCACTTACTCACTGGTGTTTAATGCGACGGTTAATTGATATGGTTCTAAGCTGTTGACAATAAAGGCCGGGAGGGGTCTGGGAACTGCAGGGGGGTCTGGGGGGGGTTCGGACCCCCCTCCTAGTTATGTGTATGACAGATGTGATGGGATATTGTGAGGGATCGCCTCCTCCCCGTCCCACCAACCCCAGAAGTAAACACGGCCGCCTCCGGAGTTTATATTCGCACGACACCGTCACTCCCCCCCCCCTCCCCCAACAATACCGCAACGGCACCCTCCCGCATTTTCCGCATTTTATTATCCGTCAATGAAATACGTTTACACGCTTCTGATCCTCTCGGATGTGTTTTGAAATGTTTGAGGATTTGGTCTTTGAATCACTCCGAGCAAACAACGCCGATGGGGAAAATCGCTTCATGTGACGTATCTTATTTCAGGGTTTATGGGAGTGCTGGCACGACCGTATAAAAGTGTTGAAAATCACTCCAAAATAACTTCCGTTTACTATGGTAACCTGAATCCAATCGGGAAGTTTAGCTTACGTGTTCATGAAGAAGAAAGTTGGGATAAGTTTTGACGTTTCCAGCAACCAGCTCGTAACTTATCATAATTTTGAAAAATCCTATAGGATGTCCTTTTGAAACATGTCCTTTTACGTATACGTAAAAGGACATGTTTCAGTTATCTGCACGGTTTTTCGAAAATTAAAAATTCCTTTTAAATACCTGATTTACCTTTTGGTTTATTACTCTTGGAATAATACACCTATAAAATAGCTTCTGCACTAAAATTATAACGTGTGAGGGACAGTGGCGGGATCTTGCACCACTGTTTGAGTCCCCCATCCCATACCTGCGAGCAAATTTTAAATTTCGATCACAACCTCCTTAAGGATGGCTTCATTGGAAACGCCCAGATAGACCATCCTGCCAGAGCCTTCGAACAGGTGTTCGAGTTCCAGTCTGGATCGCAACCCTGAAATTCCTCCGGATCCAGTAAAATAGCGTTATAGGTGGCCGGGTTCAATTAAATAATGTGAATTGACTAGACTGGAGGTGCTGGGGGTCTTCCCCAGAACTGCCGTCGTATAGGGATGGGGCACCCTTTGTCTTCATGCGGCCCACAATGAAAACGCTGCAAATTTTACACAAGGGTTTATTATTCTGTGATATAGGTTACTTGTACAGACATTTAATTCTGTCAATAAAAAAAATTAAAAAATTTTTTTTTTGGATTTTTATATTTCAAAAAAAATTTTTTGGGGGGGATTTTTTTTCAAAAATGTGTTTTTTCAAAAATTCTTTAATTTTTACTCGAAAAATATTTAACTTCTTGGGATCCTTCAAAAATCCCATTTTTAGCCCCATGAAAGCCCTATAGAACGCCACAGTGAAATCGGATCGTTCCGGGACCCCCAAAAATGGATTCTACGTCCAAAAATACTTCGAAAACGACACCTAACTCGATCCCATAGCTAAAAGCCTTCAAAACACCCCTCCTGTAGCCCCATTTTAGCCCCATAGCGCCCCACGGGTTTGGGCGATCGGACTGAAAACCTTGCGGGCACAACTAGATGGTAAACCAAGTATTTTGCCAAAATTTCAGATTTTTTAAAAAATTCCTACTGCCAAAAACGGCCCGGACGGCGGACGGCGGACGGCGTACGGCGTACGGCGGACGGACATTTCGGATTTTGAATGTAGACCTCTTGAAACGGATAATGTCAAATTTTGAGGCCGATCGGAGTCGTCGACCCGCGTCGCGAAAACATAGGTGTATTATTCCAAGAATAATAAACCAAAACACCTCGCGGGTTTTTGGTTCTTTCGTAAAAAAATAAAGTCTTTTTTTTTTTTTTGTGTGTGTGTGTTAACCAACTTGGTTTTCACAATAAGGAATGGAAATGCCCCCGAATTTCGGGTTAAATCATCCTGTACCATGTTGTTAGGAGTCAAAAACGCTGCAAATTTTACACAAGGGTTTATTATTCTTTGATATACATTACTTGTGCAGAAATTTAATTCTGTCAATGAAAAAATTAAAAAAAAATTTTTTTTTTTGGATTTTTATCTCAAAAAAAAATTTTTTTTTTTGATTTTTTTGTTCAAAAATGTGTTTTTTTTTCAAAAATTCCGTATTTTTTACTCGAAAAATATTTAACATCCTGGGATCCTTCAAAAATCCCATTTTTAGCCCCATGAGAGCCCTATAGATCGGCACAGTGAAATCGGATCGTTCCGGGACCCCAAAAAATGGATTCTACGTCCAAAAATACTTCGAAAACGACACCTAACTCGATTCCATAGCTAAAAGCCTTCAAAAAACCCCTCCCGTAGCCCCATTATAGCCCCAGAGCGCCCCACGGGTTTGGGCGATCGGACTGAAAACCTTGCGGGCACAACTAGATGGTAAACCAAGTATTTTGTCAAAATTTCAGATTTTTAAAAAAATTCCTACTGCCCAAAACGGCCCGGACGGCGGACGGCGGACGGCGTACGCGACATTTCGAATATTGAATGTAGACCTCTTGAAACGGATAATGTCAAGTTTTGAAGCCGATCCGAGTCGTCGACCCCCGTCGCGAAAACATAGGTGTATTATTCCAAGAATAATAAACCAAAAGGGAAAAAAATACATCATTTTTGTGACAAAAAGTATTTCACGTAGATTATAATCATCTTAAGTTGTTCTGGCCGATTCTAAAACCGGTGTAGGTGACGTCACCTACAACGGTTCCAGTTTTCCAATCAAAGACACCAGAGTGCAGGTCGATTTTCAAATTTTTTCTTGATTTTCTTGGTGTTTGGCACTCGTGACACTGGAGTAACGCGAAAATGGCCGTGTTTGCTTTTGTTGTGAATGTGATCGCGCGTATTGACTCAAATTATTCGTGATATAAATGATCTTATTCGATGCCATCGATCCTTCAGTTTTTAGTTTTTGGTTTATTATTCTTGGAATAATACACCTATGTTTTCGCGACGGAGGTCGACGACTCGGATCGGCTTCAAAACTTGACATTATCCGTTTCAAGAGGTCTACATTCAATATTCGAAATGTCGCGTACGCCGTCCGCCGTCCGGGCCGTTTTGGGCAGTAGGAATTTTTTTTTAAATCTGAAATTTTGGCAAAATACTTGCTTTACCATCTAGTTGTGCCCGCAAGGTTTTCAGTCCGATCGCCCAAACCCGTGGGGCGCTATGGGGCTAAAATGGGGCTACAGGAGGAGTGTTTTGAAGGCTTTTAGCTATGGGATCGAGTTAGGTGTCGTTTTCGAAGTATTTTTGGACGTAGAATCCATTTTTTGGGGTCCCGGAACGATCCGATTTCACTGGGGCGATGTTTAGGGCATTCGTGGGGCTAAAAATGGGATTTTTGAAGGATCCCAGGATGTTAAACATTTTTCGAGTAAAAAATACGGAATTTTGGAAAAAAACACATTTTTGAACAAAAAAATCCAAAAAAAAAATTTTTTTTGAGATAAAAATAAAAAAAAAAAATTTTTTTTTAATTTTTTCATTGACAGAATTAAATTTCTGCACAAGTAACGTATATCAAAGAATAATAAACCCTTGTGTAAAATTTGCAGCGTTTTTTTTATTGACAGAATTAAATGTCTGTACAAACAACCTGTATCAAAGAATAATAAACCCTTGTGTAAAATTTGCAGCGTTTTTAATGGTGGCAAACTCGTCGACCAATAGGAGCTGACTTCGGGTTTCCGCCAAAATTCAAAATGCAATTTTTCCATAAATTTTATGAATTCGTATGAACTTGCAGATTGTGTTTTAACCCCATTTTCAGTATTATTTGGACGACTTCTATCGATAAAAAAATAATCCAGACATGTTTCCATTCCTATAGAAATGGAATTATAATTGGGACAGGAGCCGACCCCGCCCTGTACTTAGTAAAGCTTTAGAAATTCTTGCTCCAGAGAAAGGATTCACATAAACCTGCGTTTAGAGGTGAATTGTCTGCCGACAAGACAGGTAATACAGCATGTGATTGACTTTTGAAACATTGGTGTTCGGCCCCGGATTTGAACTAGGCTGATCAGCGCTCCGACTGATTCGTAAACAGACCGCCCGCGCTCTGTCGCCTTAGCCCACGGGGCCACCCTGTTCCCTGGGTTCTTTCGTATACAAACCTCTTCACAGTCTGCACAAACTTCAAATTTAGAAAGTCACGAAGTGAGTTTTCGCTTTGCAGCTTTCGAATAACTTTTTTTGCGACTTCGCAGTGAACGAAGAAATTAACAGAGTTTCAGTGCAGAGCCGTTAAGAGGATTAGAACGAGAGACGATTCAGTTGGAAAAACAGTTCATGAACTTGGAGGATTAAAAACAAAAATCGATATAATCCATGATGTAATCCTCCTCCTAATAAAGTGTTCCTACACTGCCCAGGATTTGTATTCTACTGCTATTCAAAAGTCACTTCAATGTTGTGAATTTGTAAAACTTCTAGTTTGTTACTGAATGTATTTCAAACTACCAACATTTTTTTGGTAGATGTTCCCATTTTTATGACCCTGATTTTTTTAACAATGAGGGGAAAGCGGTCAGAAGATTCCATCTCGCAGTACGTTGGGATTACAAAAGCCTCTCACAGGCCAACATAGCTGCATCGCCACTTCTGCGTAAATTAAATGTATAATGCTTCTGAACTTTTCAGAAGCACTATAACACTCCACAACTCAAATCGGGTCGTACCTACGACCGGAAACCTGAATTTTTCGGTTGAAAATTACTCAACAGTCTACTGAAACGCTGCTTCAATTTTCCGTTGCAATGAAAATCTAATTGCCGGAGAGGTGAAAAGATTTTTTTTTTTTTTATTTAACCGCCGAGATTAATAGTGGGAATATAATTGGGATACATGAGGGCGGATTGCCTTCAAAGGTAAGTTGGGGAGGCTCTTGAGCAATAAGAGAAACCGCCGGGTGGCGACACTTGTATGAATGTTTGAGCTGCTCTCAACCGAGTCATGGCGTGGCCTTTTGTGGGGCTAAATTCATAATCCGGGGGTTGAAGGATTAGCTAAGCGTAAGCTGAAAGGTATGAACGAAAACTAGCCACTTACGAAAAGGTGAAGGCGCCACAAAGTCACAATGCAGCGAATGAGAGCAAAACTTGGCAGAAGGAAACATCAATTAATAGGAATCAACGATTAAAATATAAACTACCTCTCTGACAGGTTGGGGGGGGGGGGGGCTCGTTTTGCTCGGCCGACCACTTTCTCGGACAGGGGGGGCTCGCTTCTCTCGGCCGTTTGAATGATAGGTCAAGTGATGCGGTAGAGTACAGTGTGAACGCCGACTCAATCAGACTGTAAACAAGGAAGATAGGGAGATTTGCGCGGATTTGCCCTCGTTGGAAATTGTGCTCAACGGTCTTATCAGACGTGCCGATTTGCGCGCATTTTCGCTGGATCTCAACACCCCCCCCCCCCCCCCCCCCCAGTAGGTTATGTCTGGCGTCTGGGAGTCGGTAGAAGGTCTAGTATGCAGAGCAGTTAGAAGGGCTGATTCCTGCAAAAGGCAGGACATTTTTTTATTGTTTTAAGCCGTCCATTTGGGCCCTAATAACATGTATACATTTTTTTTTTCATTTTTTTTTTTTCAGTGTTTCGCAGAAAACTCGAAACCGGTCCATATTTCGTGAAAAACACTCCGTTAGTAAACAAAAATTTTCTGAAAGAACTTCATAATAATTATGAATTATTGGAAGCAATAGCAGTGAGTTTTGGGCTCCTACGACGTAATACAAATTTCCAGGGCACTTTCGACAATTTCAAATTTGAATCTGGAGGGAAGATTCGGTGCTCCAGGACGAGTTGTCTCATTGCCTGTTCGTCAGCGCGCGCGTCTCTTAGAGGCTGTTGAACTGAAAGCCAGACGAACAGCCAATGAGAGGGACCGTCATGGTGCACTCAATCTTCCCTCCTGATTCAAAGTTGAAATTTTCGAAAGTGCGCAGGAAATTTGTAATACGTTAGGAGCCCAAAACTCACTGCTATTGCTTCAAATTGTGAAGTACTTTCAGACAAAAATATTAGTCGACACGAAACCTGACATGGTTCCCGAGCCCATTTGACTTTCAGCGGGTCAGACGAGCTTTGTCATTCGGCTTGTGTCTGGACGTGCCTTAAAAAACCTGCGCACGATAAATGAGGCTGCAATGATAATAAAAGAGCATAATGAACGTGTTTTGAGGGTGTGACGGGGCATAAGAACTGGCCGCATCGGGTGACAAAGAGGGCTATGCTAATGTCTCGTTCCTCGCAAGATGCTAACATTCCCCCACGTCTTCTCGTCCGCATCTTCGAGCAAAGCGAGGGTTAGTTCCTTATTCATTAGCCCCGCCTTCTCATTTGTCAGGCGAACGGTGTTTGGAGTGTTTCGGCGGGACAGGCAAAAAGGGGGAGGGATCGACAGGATTTGACAGAAGGGCGTCACGACCTGCTTTACTCCCTTCTGGTTCCTTCCGCATGAATTCACAATGAGAGAATATCCCGGGAATAAATAATACATCGGCTCATTACGAGACCTCCTGCTGAAGGGAGGCTTCTCTTGTCGAATTACGTTCGGATGAATTCACTCCATGTGTCAACTCATCCAATTGTCGTCAAATGATATCAACTTGTGTCAAACTACGTCTGCGCCAGTTTTGGAAGGCAAGAGGCATACGTTTGCGCCAATCGGATTAAGTGAAAATTGGAAATAATATTATGTGCCTACATTTGCGCCAGTTCTAGCACTACGACTAGGGGGCCACCCCTGCTGGCTAAAGCCAGCGAACCCCGACGAACCTGGCCTCAGACCCCTTCATTCGCTTTTCGATGATGAATAGTTTTTCCCTAAAAAAAGGCGAACCTAGTTCATGAACTTTTGGATTCAGTTGACATTCATTCTCATCCAGCCAGTTGGCAAGTGGCTGCTTTGTTCATTCGGGTTTCCTCTCGCCAACCCAGCAGACATCGACGACGTTTTCAGCGAATGGGTACTGGACAGACCTCATGACGACGCTCGCACGAACGACTATGCGAAGTTTACTGCAAAATCAATTCCTTGGATGCGGTTCATACGCCGTACAAGTTTGTCCGGCTGATTTCTTCGAAATTTGCGAACATTTTCGACGGCAACAAATAATGTGATATTTATATAACTGTCATGACTATCCGACGGATAGTATACGTAGGTACTCGGCCATTCATGACGTTTGTTGGACATATTCATTGAAATAAAATGCATGCTTCTTCAATTCTCGCAGATCACCTTCTCAACTACCTTATTCTTTGGGTGGCTATGGTAATTCAGGCCCGATCTCTCAGGAGGCAATCGTAAATATGTTTCGTCGTGGGCTCGGGAGGCAATCGTAGTATTTTCGACTGGTTGGGAGGCAATCGATAAAGACCCGGCGGGGTCTCTCTTGTTCTCAATCCATCCCCAGCTTGGCACCATCTTTGCAAGCCTGGGGAAAGCTTGGGACCATGTTGGTAAACTTTGTAAACCTTGGAAAAGAAGACTTAGATTAAGTCTTAGTCTTTCCTATTTGACTGCGTGCTACAAGAATTCTGAGACCCTTCCTTCATTTGTAGCAGACGGAGGCCTGGTGCAGGTATGCTTGCTACCCGTGCAAAGGTCTCTCTTGCATTCTGAGAGCAGGTTACTGCATTATCTAGGGATGTGCTGCAGATTCCAGAAGCCGCTGAGTGAACGGCGAGATTGTCATTTACCTTAAGGTGCGTCCAAACTATACCGAATCTGGCCGTGCAGCACGATTATTCGGGAAAACTTGGTTCAAAATGACGTCCACACTGTATTGTAGTGGACGTACTGAAAGTGGCCTAACGTTTGTATTGCTAGCCCATACCACCTTTTCGACTGGACTGGAGCCGATCCACACTATGATCTTTGCTTAAAATTGGTTCAGCTCTCTTCAATCTCGACCAAGCTGTTGAGCGCTGGATTTGGCACGATTCGGTTTGGGTTTCGGCAAGGCAGCCGAACGACGTGTCCACACTAGTTCACCTTTGCTGCTCAGTCTCGGCAAAATCTTGCCACGCCAGTACTTTCCAAAGCTACACTTCGCTAACGAAGTTTGGCGACCAATTCAGCAAAGCAATCTCTATCCCATGTGAGCTGAAAAAGATCTGCTTCAGCAATCCCTGTCCATTGACGCATGTTCAGCAGCCACGATGCTCTCCGTCGGCCCACTCCTCTGCCCCCAGCAAGCTTGCCCATCATGATGGCCTGGAGCAGTTCGTAATTCAGGTTCCTCATAATGTGGCTCAGATATGCTACCATTCGTCGCTTCATGGTGATCAGGAGCTCTCGTTTCAAATTGTTGTGCTGCCGAATAAACTCTTGCTCCTATATTGTTATAACAACATTGGTACACCAGAACAAGAGAGGGAGACAATTTGTTTCATCTTCCTCTCAAAATTATCGCTTTTCTACTCCACCAAATCAAACTAACGTGAGAACGCGCCGTCCGTGTTGATCGTCAACATCCTTCAGATCAACCACAATGCCTCAAGACAGAGGAGCCTTCTTTCCCCGAGTTTTCATCCAAAAAACGACACTTCATTCGACCTACTGGCAAAAGGCCGTAAACAGCGTTGAAGCGTCTCGCGGCCGATGGCTGACATCGAATGAACATAGTATTTTTCGAACGAACGCCTTTTGATACGCGAGAAGTTCTGTGTAGTTGAGCGCTGCTCGGCTCGTCAATGATAACGAAATAAATTCGCGTCGACGTCCAAGGCTGGAAGGTTTCATCGGATAAAATATAACCCGGCGGGGGTGAAGTGGGAGAGTAATAAAGGGTGGAAGCGAGCAAACAATATGGGAGAGTGTTTAGTCAGGGCTGACATTCTGGTGAGTCAGCAGAGGCCACCTACGGCAATGTTGACAGAGGCCATACCAAACAGAACGAGAGGCAACAAGGCAGTAATTATGACATGATTGCTACCTGCTACCACACACACCCAGCTCCCTTCCAGCTATCTATCTTTACTCTCAACAAATGGATCGGGTATTATTGGAGCATAATAGGAATTATATTACACGCCAACCTTCGTGTTGATCGGGTGAATGTGCGATGAATTCGTTGAATATGCCGACGTTTCAGAAGATAGTCTCCCCTCATCAGGGACTAACGGAATGAACTGAACATGATTTTCATAACAAATTTGTACTGCTGGAGTCAGACACATGGAATAAGTCGTAGACCTGTCAACATTGGGAACAATATGAAAATACTTTCTGAGCGAGTTGTGAGAATACCTAATCGTCAATATCTGCTGACCTTTTATGACGTTTGAAAGGTGAGGGAGAAAGAATGGGGTTTTCTTCCTTTTGGTTAATTATTCTTAAAATAATCAACCTGTTTTCTAACGACGACGAAGGCGTAGTACGGCAAACGCGGCACAAACCCTGGTAAATGCACTAGAAGTCGACACTACCTTCAAATAATATGAAAAGCTATAGCGTTTAATTATTAATTAATTAATTCTTGTAAGAATTAAGAACACTGTCAACAGTTCCTGATGGTTGGTCTTGACCCTCCAGTGTCTTCTGAGTAGGTTGAAGCCCTAGGTAGAGTATAATAGATTCCTGAAGTAGGTATGATAGGTTCCTGAAGAAGATATCCTGAATTCGGGATTCGTAGATAACTGAAATGATCTTCAGTCAGAGACAGGATTGAACACAAGTTGGAAAAAGTTGCCTTTGACACTTGATTGTGGCTAAACGGCTAAGCCGATTCTAGTGTTTAAGGAGGTCAATCGACACAGCATTTTATGATCTCCAACATTGTAAGTTAAACGTTTTCTCTGTTATGCTTACTTTTCGAATTATTGGGGGAAAACTGGAAAAAGGCCAAAACAAATCGTGGTTTTCCGCCATCAGTTTTCCCGGGAAAACCTTTGCTACCATTTTTGATATTTAGAAAAATATATACCACTAATTCTAAGTGTGTCTGTGGCTGTATGTGTCAGATCCCATTTTAGGAAAGGGGGAATAAGGTAAAAGTTGATATTAAACACAGAAGATGTTTTAACTCTCTATTGTAACAATCAACCCTTAACCTAACCCTTCCCTAAAGTCCTCCTCATGTACCTTCCGAAGTCTGACGAACGAAGTGACGATCTTCCTCCGGTGAGACGTTGAGAAGAGGCGGGCTGAGCAGACCAGACGGGGCTAGTTGTCTTCGGATCAGAAGTTCCACGGTTCGGAGTAAGGTGTAACAACGGCCAATTGTTACCGACGAACGATGGTTGACTAAAGATGCCCAAAACGGAGTTCCGTCGTCTTTTAATTCCTCGGTCGGAGGTGGGGTTGCCGCTGAGGCCGGTTCCCTCGCGCCGAACATCGGGCGGTCCGAAATGAGGCTGCTGCTGAGGTCGGCAGTCCTCACGTTGGAGCCGACAGTATGTCAATAGCGTACTCCTCCTAAACGGCAAGCCCTAAAAATACCCCAATAGATCTGAAATTTTGACACAATAGGTACCTACTGGGTTTCCATCTACTTGTGCCCGCAAGGTTTTCAGCCTAATCGCCCAAACCCGTGGGGCTAAAAAAAGGGCTGCGGGAGGGTTTTTCAAGGGTTTCGGCTATGGGGTCGAGTTAGGAATCGTTTTCGACGTATTTTTGAACGTAGAATCCATTTTCGGGAGCCCCAGAACGATTAAATTACTGGAGGGATCTATTGGGCTCTAATGGGGCTACAAATGGGATTTTTGAAGGATCCCAGGAAGTCATATATTTTTCGAGGTCCCACATCTGTTCGAACTCGTATTTTTTTTTTTCAAAAAATTTTTTTTATTGGCACAGAAACTATTTTTTGCACAAGTACCTATTTCAAAGAATAATAAACCCTTGTGTAAAATTTGCAGCGTTTATATATATTCGTAAAATATCGCTTGGTGGTTGGGCCCCTCCCTTGGCTAATTCCTGCCTACGCCCATGATTGTATAATATACAAAAATATATTATATTAGCTATTCTTTTCTTTATTTTTCAGAAAATGAAATGTTATGTTTTATACAAATCCACAAACAAAAACACACACACAAACAAACAAATTTAAACATAACAACGTAACCCGTAACGCGTTATTTTTTTAATTTTTACCAATTTTTATATTTTCAAATAAATAAATTAAACAAATGGATTCAGCTGGTCTAAATTATGGTTTTCCTCCCGGTTTTCCCAAGCGGAACGTTAGCATGCATCAATCATAATTTTATTTAAAGGAATAATTATTATTAAATTATAATAAAGGATGATTATTATTAAATAATACTATAGGAATAATTAAGGAATAATTAAATGGTAATATAGGAATAATAGAGGAATAATTATTATTACATTTTAATATAGGCTCTACCTCCTTTCCTTCGACTCCTTTCGGGAAACAGACCTCATCAATCGATTCATCGCGAAAAAAAACTTCTTAAATGACCCAGTCAAACATTTTATTATAAGTATTAACGAAGGAAAATAGCATGTCCCTAAAAAAGGCCGTTTCGTCCCACTGTTCGCCGGAACTATTCTTGAGGCGAACGTCCTTGAAACAACACGGTTTCCATTAAATGGTCGATAAATTTTATCGACTCAAGTGGGAGCGTTTCTAGACGCGATTTCTTAAATGCAGCGGATGAGACGGGCTCAAAACTGAGGACCGTATGAATAAAGAAGGTCCCCCGGCGGAGATGTGTGCTGTGGGATAAAGAAGTTGAAGTAGACGGAGTGGCGTGTTGAGAATGGAAGGGCCTCTGACGGCTTAAGAAGGGCTGAAGGGAGAGGATTATTTGCACGAAAGTCTTGTTTGCTGAGCCGCCAGAGTGCAGTAAATGATGGGATTCATTAGGCACTCCCTTTTTCTCTTCTCGAAGACGGCCGAGCACAACATCAACCACCAAAGAGTTGCAGGAATAAATCTGGAAAGGCGACAAAAAAAAAAAAAAAAAAAAAAAAATGTTTTGGAGTTTTTCATTCTGTAGATTATCAACCAGTTTCCTTGATGGGGGTCACCTTGACCACAAAATTTGTAGGTATATCAAGCGAGACGCTAGTTTCGCGATGCCAAGCTACGAGACGCGGCCTTATAATTTAGGTAGGAATGAATATAGTTCCTACGTAGAAATGAATATAGTTCTATGATAATAAATTACGTCGCTGAAGCAACCACATGATATAACTCAATTTTGCCAACTTTTCAGGAGACACGAAAAACCGATTTATGTACCACAAGCTGTAACTCAGGAATGGACATTTCCAAATGGAACAACTCAACCATTACCATCAACCAAATGCTATAACTCAAAATTCTATTTTGCCCACAAGCTATAACTCAAGTGGCAAAACAACTGAACTGAATTTTTCACGGATGATTCCAACGTGAAAACAATTTTTTCAGATGTAACAAGGTGCTTAATATTAAAAAAAAAACATCTGATAAAACAATGGAAACAAAAAAAATCGTTTTTATTGCTTAGTATACGAGAAAAATCTAAAAACCCACCCGTGCCTCCATTTCGCCGGTGTATCGCATGCAAAACAGCTGAGTTGTAGCATGTGGACGAACGAAATCGTTTGTAGCATGTGGTCAAAACTCGCTGTAGCAGTGTTGCTTTTGGTTTTTTCTTTAATCTGACCTCGGAAATGGATCCAGAGCAACATTTTACATAAAGAATAGGGTCTAACTCATTTTGGCCAAAAATTGAGTTGTAGCATGTGGTTGCTTCAGCGACGTAATATTACCGATCTTCTTGACTGTATATTATACAGTCAAGAAGATCCGTCAAAATTCCGCTCCCTCCCGAGACGATCCCGCCGTTTTGGGTTGTAGGATTTTTTTTATTTTTTATTTTTTTATCAGAAATGTTTACAAAATACTCGGTTTACCATCTCGTTGGGCCCGCAAGGTTTTCAGACCGATCGCCCAAACCCGTGGGGCGCTATGGGGCTAAAATGGGACTACGGGAGGGGCTTTTGAAGGTTTTCGGTTATGGGGTCGGGTTAGGTGCCGTTTTCGAAGTGTTTTTGGACGTGGAATCCATTTTCGGGGGTCCCAGAACGATCGGATTTCACTGTGACGATATATGTACGGTGACCAGGCGTACTACTTTGGAAGGACGTACTACTTTTGGGCTCAATGTACTACCAAGCGTACTACTTTTGCCTTTCTAGCCAGAAATTTAAAAATTGAAAAACAAAAAAACTGACTTCTCACAAAATAATCGAGAAGTGTGTAGGTCTTTCCGCAGATAACACGAACGTGAACTTTGGTGGAGCTGACAGAAAAGGCAAGAACAATTTATACACTAGGATAGGTATAAGATAGGTGGGTCAGTCACCAAAACAATCGTTGGAGTGGGCTGTGTTGCACACGTAATCAACAACTGCGTGCAGAACGCCTCAGATACGTTGCCCATTGATCTTGAGGTGATTGTTGTAAAAATTTATAAACATTTTTACATCCATACAGTTCGTGCAACAGCACTCAAAGAAATTTGTGAAGGTGGTGAGACTGAATAACAGAAAATGCTATCATTTTCCAGAACACGATTCCTTTCTCTGATGCCGGCTGTAGAGAGAATCTTAAAAATGTTTCAGCCCTCGAAAGAATATTTTTTGTCCATTGGCAACAGCTGTCCAACAATCATTCGATCATTTTTTGAAAATCCGTATGGAGAGGCGTGGTTATGGTTTGTCCACCAAAACAGTGCTGCTTTTCACGAATCTATCTTGAAAGATGGGCAGGCCCACCGAGAGGGGGGGGCAAAGGGGACATTTTGCCCCGGGCCCGGACTTTTACATGGGGCCCCAGCGGGCCCTAGAAAAATAAGAAAAAAGGAAAAAGAGGGAAAAAAATAAAAAAAAATGGCCGAGTTGTCTTCCGTGTGATTGGGCCTTGTAAAACTGAAGCAATGTGAATCACAACAGAAAAAAGGGTCAGGATGAGGAGAGGGGCGGCGGCAAAGCGGTATGAAGGATGGAGCATCGAAAGGAAAACATCGATGTTCACTATTATTCGTACCATCGAAAGAAAACAACAATCGCGGCTTGAAACCATCGATGTTTCTGAACATCGACTTATCTTTTGGTTTATTTTCTTGGAATAATGCACAGGTGTATGTTTTCGCGACGGAGGTCGACGACTCCGATCGGCCTCAAAATTTGACATTATCCGTTTCAAGAGGCCTAGATTCCAAAACCGAAATGTCCGCCCGTACGCCGTCAGCCCTCTGAGCCGTTTTGGGCAGTAGGAATTTTTTTTAAAATCGGAAATTTTGACAAAATACTTGGCTTACCACCTAGTTGTGCCAAGGACCTAGCCGTTAGCCCAATTTTAGCCCCATAGCACCTAGGCCCTAGGTGCTATGGGGCTAAAATTGGGCTACGGAAGGGATTTTTTTTAAGGCTTTTGGCTATGGGATTGATTTTTGGACGTAGAATGCATTTTTTGGGGTCCCGGAACGATCCGATTTCACTGTTGCGATCTATAGGGCTTTCATGGGGCTACAAATGGGATTTTTGAAATATCCCAGGAGGTAAAATATTTTGTAAGTAAAAAAACAAAACAAAAATTTTTCTAAGTAAAAAACAAAAAAATTGAAAAAAATTCTTTTGAAAAAAAAAAAAAAAAAAAAATTGTAAGTATAGGTATATTTTTTTTTTATTGACAGAATTAAATTTCTGCACAAGTAACCTATATCAAAGAAATTTGCAGCGTTTTTTAATTGCTTGATCATTTTGTATGATAAGCCTAAAATTCACTCCTTGGCGTTCTTCATACACCCCACAAAATGAATATTTAATATTAATCAACAAGTGTTCGAACAAGATTTGTATATACAGAAGGTGCTAACAGCTAAACAGTAACAAACACCAACTACCTGTATGTACTAAGACAAAGGTGAACCTCATGATGATAGCGACCTTAAAATTTTAAGTTAACTAGAAGAGTTGAGTTAACTCGAACCTGAAACGAAGTAGCGACCCCATTTAGAGGCATAATAAGTTTCAGTTTCAGAAGACCATAACAATCAATTGGTGGACATATTCTTATACATTATTGCCTAGTTGTTTAGAAATTTCAAAAATATATATTTTTTTTTTGAATTATTTTCCCAAACTTTCGTCATCGATATTTTCGATGTTTCCTGCCAAAACCCAAAACATCGTTTAGTGGCTGCGATCGTTCTCTTTACAGTAATATCCATTAGGGTGTCCCTTATATGGCCTTTTTTTTTAAATTTCAAAAACTGGAACTCTTACCCCCTCATTTTGTTCCATTGGACCCCTAAGAACCTCACTAAAAATTTGGTAGCCCTGGGACAACGCTAACACGTGCCGCATCACCACCAAAGTTGTATTATATGAGAACCTCCTAAGTGCCAGCTTATTACAAAACGCCAACATTTCTCCTGCATCTCGTTCTAGTCCGATTGAGTTCAAATTTTTACCCGTTGTTTTAGAAGGTCTGATAAAGCTCTGGTTAAAGTTTGAACTCGATCGGATAGAGATTACGGGCTGAACAAATGTTTGAATGGCTGGAGCCACGCGATCTATTCAAATAACTGCTCATCAATCGACTGGAAATTCTGCCCACGATATCATGGAAGTATAATCAATAGTTAGCGAAAACTCTTTATCTCTGAAAAAACAATGTATTAGTTAGTTATTGGTCTTAAAATTATGTCCATGGTAGTAAAAATGTTTAAAATCAGGTGACTAAAATCACGTTTTTAACTTTTGTAGCTCTAAAAATCTAATAGAATACCGAATAATTTCACATTGGAGTGACACATGTGCCGTGAATATAATCTCGCAAACGTTGCTGTAATTTAGATTCAGATTAATAAAATATTCTCCTAATTTCGGGGAATGAGGAAAATATACATCTCCTACTTATCTCCCCCTGCATCTCTGGATTCTTAGATTTCTGGAGTTTTTGGATCTCTGGATCTTTCCTGGATTTCTGGAGTTCTAGCTCTCGGGATTCCACGATCTCTGGTTCTTTTGATTTTTGGATCTCTGAGTTTTGTGACCTCCCGATCTCTAAATCTCTGGATTTCTGGAGTTACTGGATCTCGGGATCTCTGTATTTCGAGCTTCCAGGATTTTCTGCTTTACTGGATCTTTTTCTGGATTTCCAGATCTCCGGATTCCAGGGTCTCTAGATTTCAGGATTTTCTGGATCTCTAGATTCCTAGATTTCTGGAGTTTTTGGATCTGTAACTATTTCAGATTAATAAAATATTTTACTCATTTTGGAGGCCACTGGTGCGTTTAATTGAAAAATTGAAATTCAGACGAATTGAAGTAAGAACTTCAATTTCAACTTATTTCTAATCATTGCATAACTATTTCTCGTGAACAGAGAGTTTATGGGATGCGTAAAATGGAGTAGACTATCACAGATGCTATGAATTCCTGTGAAACTTAATTTAACACTAAGTATTATTAATTTTGATGAACATTACTGGGCTTACCATAGTGACCCATAAAATTCTTCACGTATCGTTTTCCACAGATCAGTTGATTTTCTTTGTTCAAGTTCTCTATGATTTTCACTTTGGTATAATACCAAATGATTGTACACAACTAAATCGTAAAAAAAAAACCAGGACTGCTAGCCTAGCAGTCTGCTAGGTACTTCATCGGTGAGGTACCTAACACATTTAATGCTGACAACGCTTTATTAAACATAGCTACTTTGGAAACGGTTTTATCGGCTCGTAAACCTTCAGTGTTCCTACTTGAAAAATTTAGGTCCTGTTGGGGCGCGTCACTGTAGGCTAAAGCTGCTCTCAGTAGCAGATGGGCAGCAAAAAACAGTCCGTACTGGCGCATTCCTATCATATTTATAAAATCATTATAAAATGTATTAAAACCTTAACAAAGACAAGGAAAGAATAATTATTCTCAATTATTGAGAGCTAATTGTTTGGCGATTACAATCAATAGGTCGGGTGGCACCAGCATCTCCGAGAGCCGTTTTTTACCAGGAAACCTCAGTTTCAGATGATTCAAACATTTGTTCAGCCCGTAATCTCTATCCGATCGAATTCAAAATTTTACCAGAGCTTTATCATACCTTCTAAAACAACGGGTAAAAATTTGAACTCAATCGGACTAGAATGAGACGCAGGAGAAATGTTGGCGTTTTGTAATAAGCTGGCACTTAGGAGGTTCTCATATAATACAACTTAGGTGGTGATGCGGCACGTGTTAGCGTTGTCCCAGGGCTACCAAATTTTTAGTGAGGTTCTTAGGGGTCCAATGGAACAAAATGAGGGGGTAAGAACCCCTAATAATTGAAGTTGAAAAATAAGGGACACCCTAATATCCATATTATCTTAGATCAAAGACGAAAAATACAAAATTTGTATTATTTAATAATATTAATTGAATGGTACCTACCCTGAATGAAAATTGAACGTTCGTTATTGTGAACCGCCCCCGCCCTCCTGCATACACGGGGGCCCCATGCTCTCTTTTGCCCCGGGCCCGCTTTTTCTCTCGGCGGCCCTGAAGATGGGGGACGCTCTTCACACTTCGGCGTGTCAACTACAACTGCACGAGTGACGTTAGTGTTGCTATGGCTCACTGACCACGTCCCTCATGTCCACCCGTGTAATGTTCAGGCTGATACCTCCGGTAACTCCGGGGTGTTAGGGGCATGTAAAGCGGTAGAGGGGCTAGTCCCTTCGGGCCTCCCACTGGAGCGGCCTTAAAGTGAGGGATATGCTCCCTTAATGCAACTCTAACCGCTTGGAGCTGCTCCTCTAATCCAGCACCTCGGGCGAGGGGGAGCCCACGGTCCCTGATCTGACGGGGTCATCCCTCGGTCTTTGGCCGTCCCCCTTGGACTAGTGTCGGACTCGAGGGGGTCGTGGGGCCTGCTGGGAAGTGGAGCCCGCGGAAGTTTAAGACCCCGCTGGGTGGAGCTCCCTTTGGGGGGCCTGCTGATAGGCGAAAGCTTCCATAGCACACAACTGGACCCATTAGATCTTAAACGTCATTAACGGGTAGGAACTCGATGGTAACCTGGGAAAGGGTCTACCGTGTCTCAGTTCCCCGCGAATTTAGATGAAAGTTAGTGTGTGGGTACTCATTGACCAATTAGGGGGGGGGGGGGCTGTGGTTGAGTGGGGGAGGAGGACCTGTTACGGGTGGCCAGATTTCAATGAAAGTTTGTATGCGCTATGTAGGTTCTGCACTGCTTTCCTGCTGCATACCACTTTGTTTTAATCAACTTCTCAAAATCCTAACGTCCTTATGGCCGTCTTTAGTCTCTCGAAGGCTCCCGCTCAGTTGCATTGCAGGGCATTTTCTTTTTCTCTAGCCAGATTTTGTGATGACCAACTTGAAAAAAAAAAAAATTTACGGTGATGAGAACTTGTGGTGTGAATGTGGGACGAAAGCGCTCCGGGCCGGAATACAATTAAATATCATTACATCTTGTTAAAAAAAAAATATGGCGCCTCCGAGACCAACAGAACACATTGTTTCCGGAATACCCAGCGACATGAAAAAAAAGTGACTGAAGAATGAAAGAGTCATCGCTACTGTGTGTGATTGTGCACGTGTGTTCTCGGGTGAACGCGGCCGTGTGTGTCATCGCTACTGAAAGGTCAGGACGAAATAAAAGAAGGGGAAGGAAAAAAGAGAGAGAGAAAAAAAAAAAAAAAGTTCACTAAACATCGGAAGGGAAAAAAAAGGAAACTAGATGACTTGCGGTTTGTGGCGCCTACGGGAGGATTTAATGGGGAGGGGGGAAGGATGATGTGCGGATGGACCCTGCGAGGCAGGTGAACCCAAAAATTTCAAACTGGAAAACCTACGCTAATTTTTTAGAGACGTGAAATCGTACGCCGTACCTACTTAGGTACTGTGGGGCCGAATTTCGGGGGAAAAAAACCTCAGAAAACCACCTTACTTACAAGAAATTTGGCGCAGATAACGAATATACCCCGTGTCCCTATACTAACATTGCTCCGTACTCCTTATTTAAAAAAAAAAAAAAAAAACACGTTTTCCAGTACCTATATTTTTCAATGAAAGCCGAACAAGGGTTCTCACGAAATTTGTAAACCAAGAAGAGAAATAAATTTTGCGTCGATTGAACTCCCTAAAATCGAAAATTGCTACAAAAACAAGAGAGTACTAGATTCGATTGAACACCCGTATGATTTTTGATTGAACACGGACAAATTGACGATTTCGATTGAACACCCTGAAATAAAAAACAAACCAAAATGTTACAAAAATAAGTCATATACTCGACTATCGTCTCAACCTCTAAACCGAATGTATTCGGTTTAGAGGTGGAGACGATAGTCGAGTATATGACTTATACACCAAATGTATACACCAAAATCCTGTCTTTGAAAATTCACTGCGGCTGAATACGGTGGGAAAGGGCGACGAAAGTTTCACAGAATGTCTGTTAGGGTCTGAATTTTAAGAAAAAGAAATAAGCCAGATCTTAGGATGGCCCATCTCGATTTTGACGATCTCCTAAAGCCAAATTCTGCAGACGGAGGTGATGATCATCGGAATTCATTTTGAAATTGAATTTTCTATGTTTATAGAATACTGTTGTTACACATTGAGAACATGTAGCTATGAAATCGTACAGCTATGAAAATTATTTTCATAGCTATACGATTAAACTGAGTGAGAGGGGATTTTTGGTTTAGGTATTATTCTTGAAATAAAACACCTGTGGAATCGCGACGGACGTCGAAAATTCGAATCGGCCTCAAAATTTGACATTATCCGTTTCAAGAGGCCTAGATTCCAAAAACGATATGTCCGTCCGCCGTCCGAGCCCTTTTGGCCAGTAGGATTTTTTTTTTTTTAAATCTGATATATTGCCCTTAAGATTTTCAGCCCGATCGCCCAAACCCGTGGGGCGCTATGGAGCTAAAATGGGGCTACGGGAGGGGTTTTTCACGGTTTTCGGCTATGGGGTCGAGTTATGTGTCGTATTCGAAGTATTTTTGGACGAGGAATCCATTTTTGGAGGTCTCAGAACGATCCAATTTCACCGTTGGGCTACAAATGGGTGCAGTCAACCCGGGCGCAGTCAACCCTGAAGCAGCAACAATCCAATATTGGAGAGACCAGTTTGAGCGCGCCTCGACTCCGTGGCCGGACGGCGTGCAGCCTGCATGCCCGGGGAATGACACAATGGTTGGCGTGTTTCAGCCAATCTCTGACCAGGAGCTCGATGAGCACCGCCTGCGAAGGGGAGCGGCGGGCGTGGACGGCATTCTGCCAGGCCAATGGAACACACTGCCGCATAGGTACAAAAGACTGATCTTCCATACGATTCTACGCCAGAAGGAAGCACCTGAATGGATGACGTTGGGGCGCACCACACTTATTCCCAAGGTGACTAGACCAGTGAGGCCTGATCAATATCGACCGATCACTGTCCCGTCGGTGATGTTGAGGCACCTACACAAGATCTTGGCAGCCAGGTTGATGCAGAATGTCCGGCATTGTCGGGACCAACGGGGCTTGATCAGTAACGTCGACGGTATTGGCCAAAACGTAACTCTTAAAGGGACCATATTGGCGGAAGCAAAACGGAAATTTAGGGAGCTGCACCTGGTGGTGGTCGACGTGGCCAAGGCCTTTGATTCTGTTAGCCACGATGCAATTAGAGCTGTGATGGTGGCACGAGGGTGGTCTCCGTCTTTGGTCCACTATATTATGAAGTTGTATGGATCTTCCAGCACCATCTTGGGCGGACAACGTATACGGTGCCAAGCTGGAGTTCGGCAGGGAGACCCGCTCTCTGGCACTCTTTTCAACGCAGTCATGGATCATGCCCTGATGTCGCTACCTAGCAGAATTGGCTTCACTTGCCGTGGGAAACGATGGCGATCGATTGCGTTCGCAGACGACGCGTGTTTGTTGGCGGCATCGGCCGCTGGGATACGGGTGCTCATCAGAAGTTTCCGCGAAGCTCTACAACACTGCGGGTTGTCGATCAACGCCGGTAAGTCTCTCTATGTGCCATTGGTTCCTAGGAAGGGTAAGTTGGCTGTGACTGCCAGTCTGGGTGACCTAGATGATATACCGGTAGCTCGCTCGAATGCCGTATGGAACTACCTCGGCGTAACATTTAATCCCTATGGCCCAGTCAGACCGGATCCCAACAAAGCTATCACGGATTTAGGCAAGATAATTCGGTCGACTCTTGGACCCCTGACGAAGTTAGAGGCAATCAGAACCCACTGGCAACCGTCGCTTGTGCATGGACTTGTTTTAACTGCACACACGAAGAAACAGCTCCAATGGCTTGACATACGAGTGCGAGGAATTCTACGATCATTCCTAAGGCTGCCCAGAGATGTTCCCAATGCGTTCTTCTACGCCCCCGTGGCGGATGGAGGGCTGGGTTTGATGTGCTTTTTAGCGCTTATCCCCTTGCTACGGAAGAAGCGTGTCAGCGAGGCCCGTAATACTTTGTTTCGTGAAGACAACAGTGGCATTGAATCATCGACACTTGACAGGCGCCGCGAGCGGGCAGCTGCATGGCATAACACTGTCGACGGAGCAGACATGAAAATTGCTCGGGATGTTCCCCAGTCAACAGCCTGGATGCGTAACACCAACGAACGGGTGCCCGTGTGGCGGACCCTGGCGGCGATCAAGACATACGCAGCTGCTATACCGCTGCGGGCACGGATGACTAGAGGCCGGGCAGGTTCGGCAGCATGTCGTGAAGGATGCCCCCAACGCGAGACGCCGAACCATGTGCTGCAAGTTTGTCCATCTATGCGTGAAGCACGTTGCAAACGACATAACGCTGTCTGTGCCCTGTTTGGTGAATATGCTCGGCGGAAGGGTTGGAATGTGTGGACGGAGACCCTGATTAGGACCGACGAACAAGCCATTCGACCCGACGTAATAATCAAGAAAGATGACACTGCTTATGTCGTCGAGGTGGCCATCTCGACAAACTCTCCGACCTTTCCCTTGCGCACCCTCCTGAATAGGAAGAAGTCTAAGTACGGGACTCCGGTAGCGATGCAAGCCGTCAGGGAGCTCACGGATTCGACGGTGGTGGAGGTACTTCCGGCTATTCTCCAATGGCGTGGACTCTGGGACGCACACGCGGCGAGGGGGCTCCGGAGGATCTTTCCGCCGTTCATATTGGAGTGGGCTGCCAGGAGAACGTTGGACGGTAGTGGCTTTATATGGGCTGCCTTTAGACGCAGACACCTAGCGGGGGCTCATTGAGCCCCCCCAAGGTCAGTATTCCAGTCCCTTATATTTTCTCCCGGTATTGATGCACCTTCTGATGCGCTACCTGTATTTGTTTCCGATGGACACGGCGAGGGACACAACGCCTCCCTGGGGAGACACCACGTCCCCCTATCCCCCCGGTGCAGTTACCTGGACCCCAAGGACCACGGCGACAAGAAGAGTTTATTACATGAATCATTTAAAATTGTATTGAAGTAGTATAAACCAATAAATATTTGTTAATGGACGAGGAATCCATTTTTGGAGGTCTCAGAACGATCCAATTTCACCGTTGGGCTACAAATGGGATTTTTCAAGGATCCCAAGAGGTCAAGTAAGGTGTCATTTCCCGAGAAATTTTGGACGCCAAATCCGTTTTTTCTAGATCCCACAACTGTCCAAACATTTCACATATTCTTTTTTTTTCAAAATTTCTTCAAAAATATTTTCTTAATGACACAAAATTTATTTTTGCACAATTAGCCAACAAATACTAAACATAAACAGAACAGTAAACCCTTGTACAAAATTTGCAGCGTTTTTATTGTATGCCTATAAAATGCTTAAAATCTCATTACCTCATTTATCACACCTCATTTAAGCAGTAAAAATTAATATTAATTGCAAATTCCTCTTTTTTCCAATTACATAACCGTCATCGACTCATCTAAAATCCATTATTTTGACTATGAGCCCCAATTTAAGGTCTAAAATTTGATTTACATACGGCAAAAACCCCTGCTGTACCTGGTATTCTATGGGTAGTATACTGTGAGCATGATGCGCCAGATAATAGCATGTTCGGAAAAGGGGTTTTTGCCGTTTGCGTCGTTTTTTACAGTTAGACAAAGAAAAAAAAAATGTTTTAAATTTGAAGGATATTCTTGAATAGCAAATTTTGTTCGCGGGGGTTTGAGCTCGATTGCTTCCAAGGGGCTAAGGGAGGGGATTTTGAAAGATTGAAACATCGAGTGCGGTGTCGTTTTCGGCATATTTTTACAATAAATATTCTTTTCTAGGAATCTTTTATCTATCTTAATACTTTTTAGGATACTTTTTTTTTTTGTGAACGTAGAATCAAATTCCTGACTGTCATTAATAAAATTTTATTCGGAGAATCGAAGAAAAAAGTCTCGTCATTGCCTGAAGGAGTTGAGGTAAAAAAGACGCCGCCAAAATCTGATCGAAACTCCTCGCGACTTTAATTTCAATTTACGACCTTAATCGTGCAGAAGGTCCTTGATGATACGATGCTTCCACGTACGTGTGGGTGGGGGGGAGTGGCATTCCTTCCCAATTGATGAGTTAACAGTGTGAGTGTGGTCCTGTCATTCCGTCCTGACCACAACGAGGGTGTGCTGTTGGAGGGGGGGTTCAGAAGCCAGGAGCCTAACACAGGGTTCCATTATACGCTTTTCATATCGGGGCCTGAGCCCACCTTCGGAGTGGCGCTAAAAAAGATCTCAAAAGACCTGGCACCGGTCGTAGAAGTGGGGCCGTGATAAACGCCAGGCAACGGACAAACACGACAGATCGGTTTTGACAAAACAACTCGTCCCTACCTGTTAGCCGGACATAAAATCTAGAAAAATGAGGGATCAATTAAATCTCGATTTTATGTCATTCATTTGATTTTTGCCAGTGCTGAAATTTCTCGGTTTTCATTGATTTTGATGGTGTTTTTTTTTCTTCTTTTTTAATTCATTATTTTCTATTAAACTTCATTTTGAACTTTTTTTTTCATTCGTTATTTTTATTTTCACAAATATTTTAACACGTTGAGCGCCACGCCAAAAAGTGCTTCTGACCCCAGTGGACCACTCGCGTTTTTTTTTTTTTTTTTTTTTTTTCACCTTTGATCTTCCTAAGCTTATCTGAGTGGTGTAGATTAGTTTTTTTTTTCAGTTTTTGTAGTAGAATAAGTAGAGAAAAGGGCGTGTACCAAAATGGGTGACGCAGTCCACTGGTGACAAACCTGACCCAATTTGTCATCAGGGGACCACTTGACCGATTTTGGTACACACTGGAGCAACTCAAACTATAGTAATTTTCACAAAACATAAGTCACTACCGAAATACTTAATGAGGGCCGCCATAAATGAGCCATACTTGGATTGGAAGTTATTCAATAAAAAATAATAGTCCTACACTTTCGGAGCAGGAGTCACTGAAGGGCCAGTCACTGATCTCCAGTGATGAGGCCCCGAAGCTCCTCATCGCTATAAACACGCCGACACAGCACAAACCAAAACATAAACAAATGAAAATCCTGCTCGTTGTTGCTTTTCACATTTCCCGTCACAGCCTTTAGCCATGGGTGAGAAACTCCTATTCAATACTACTTCGAGATTGTCTATTCTCATAGACATTCGGCGAATTCTACACTTCCGATTTAAGTTGATTTGGGATGTTTTTTTAGCCCCTCGCTTTGAGTTCCAGTGTTGGCGGAAGTGATTTCCAATCGGGTTTTGCACAGACTCAGTTCTTCGACGATGTTCCGGGCGGCATGGAGATGTGGAAGGTTAGACTGTTGGAGAGTTTGGCATATCATGTTAATGTGCTGGAGGGAGGCTTCCCCGGAAACCCTGCAGGGTTTGTCATGACAAGACCTAAACCTCTTTCATTACGGCGAGCATAGTAGGATGTAAGAGTCGACGGATGATAGAAACGAGTCTTCGAGAAGATCCACAGGAGTGGTTTGCATAGGGTAAACCAGCTTGGGAAACATATGGGGCATTCCACGTCAAAGGTTGAACTCAAAAAAATAAAGTTCTTCGAAATCAACCATTTTTGGGTATGTTGTACCCCTAGGTGAGAAAAAATTTCCCAGAAATTTGGAGACCGATTCGTCGCATTTTCGTCGCTCCACAGGCAGTCAAAGTTAGCAAAATAGGCAGGTGTGGGTTCACTTCGCCGGCTGCTACCGCCCTTATTCCGCCACCAAAAAAATAACATCGCCAGTGCTTTGGAAAGAGAAAAACCTCCTCTTTTCTGTGGTGTAATCGTTTTTTCAATCAAAATTTTACTTCACCTTTAAAATCGAGTTTGAAAACTTAAAAATAAGTTTTCTCCAATTTTGGCATTTTTAATTTTTTTTATTTTTGGCTTAATTTCAAGGTATACACCAGTAGAACATCCAGTTAAAAGGGAATCATGGGATGCAAAGTCGTTAAGTGTCAGCAAACAAAAGATATCACTAATATATGAGGAAAAACGCGTTTTTCTCCTTTTTACCGGGTTTTCCGCAGTTGCATTGCCTCGCATCCTTTCTCTACGAGAACACAGACTATAATGGACTTCATCTGCCACTCATAAGCTTTCCCAGTAGGTTTCAACATTTTTATTTGCGTGTCCACTAATTTGATTGCTCTTTGCACTTGAATGTAGGGCCTTATCTCCTTATCTACTTGTCTGAGCTTGCACCATTAATGTTGTCTTTCTTTCATCTTGTGAACTCTACTTTCATTCCGGACGCAGATAAGGTGATTGGGTGAGAGAAAAATTGAAGTCATGGGATTCAGTCACGTAACCGCGGCCGTAAGGTACTGATGCTGTAACACATCATCCATCCTATCGCTAAATTCATCAAGTCTTTAATACTCCAAATCAAATTTTGATTGTTTGATTTTTGTTTGCCAGTTCGCGTACTTCCGAGCTACTATAACAGTGCACCATGTCTTCTATTCGTTCTCGTTGTCTTAATCCATTTAATGAGCCCCATCAGACACGGTGTGCGAGTTTGAGACGTGTATCGCAAAGTATTTTGTAAAATAAACGTGTAGGTAGTAAATCGAATACATCTGTTTTCATGTGTTCTCACCATCTCCCCCAAATATAGTAGGTAACTAAAGGAATGTGGATCGAATAGAAAGTGTTAAACTGCCTACAAATTGGGACAATTTGAATTGTAAGAGTTGAAACAGTTTTTGAAATAAAAAAATATTGAAACCTACTGGGAAAGCTTATGAGTAGCAGATGAAGTCCATTATAGTCTGTGTTCTCGTAGAGAAAGGATGCGAGGCAATGCAACCGCGGAAAACCCGGTAACAAGGAGAAAAACGCGTTTTTCCTCATATATTAGTGATATCTTTTGTTTGCTGACACTTAACGACTTTGCATCCCATGATTCCCTTTTAACTGGATGTTCTACTGGTGTATACCTTGAAATTAAGCCAAAAATAAAAAAAATTAAAAATGCCCAAATTGGAGAAAACTTATTTTTAAGTTTTCAAACTCGATTTTAAAGGTGAAGTAAAATTTTGATTGAAAAAACGATTACACCACAGAAAAGAGGAGGTTTTTCTCTTTCCAAAGCACTGGCGATGTTATTTTTTTGGTGGCGGAATAAGGGCGGTAGCAGCCGGCGAAGTGAACCCACACCTGCCTATTTTGCTAACTTTGACTGCCTGTGGAGCGACGAAAATGCGACGAATCAGTCTCCAAATTTCTGGGAAATTTTTTCTCACCTAGGGGTACAACATACCCAAAAATGGTTGATTTCGAAGAACTTTATTTTTTTGAGTTCAACCTTTGACGTGGAATACCCCATATATTGATCGAGGATTTAACTTCTGTTCGCCTCGCAGTACTGGTGATGTGATGAGATTTCTGAAATCGGATTCCAGTTTGGAAAGAAACTCTTTCTTGTCGAAGACTGTGTCATTGTTGAAGTTGATAACCAGGTATCTGTCTTTTCTTGAGACGTGATGGACCGGATGCTGGTGCCATCCACCAGTGTGATATTTTCTTTGGAAAGTGACCCGTCTTTTACGTTAATGGCAAGGGACTTAGCGGGATTGATATGCATACCTACCTCGTTCAATGAGGATTGGAAACGATTCTATAATAATGGCTGCGCTGGCCGGATCTTTGGCTACAATAGTGGTGTCATCTGCAAAGGCAAGGGCAATGGGTTTTTTCCAAACTAGTTGCAATTTCGAATCCATGTTCTCTGGCCATGCTGGGGTCAGATATGAGCTTCAGGATGAAGTCTTGGCATAGGTTGAATATAATGGGTGATAGTGGGGAGCCCTCCGCGACTCAACAGCGAAGTGGTATGGTGTTGGATGCCATTCTGTTGGCTTCTATCCTTGTTTGGTTTTGAGTTGGCAGGTTGCCAATGAAGTTGCGGAGTTCTTCTGGAATTTCTAGAGTCTGCAGCGTTTGGCGGATGTGGCCTCCCGAGTCGAAATCTTTGCTCAGGTCTAGCATGAAAATGCAGCAGCTCCTTTTTTCTTCCCTTGCAGTACGGAGGCAACCGTCAACAATTGAAGCGTTTATGTGCTTACCAGCCTTGTCGTTCACAAATCCACGTTGATATTGGCTGAGTTTCACCTTACGGCGAAGTTCCTGGTCGAGACATCTTTCGACTATCCTTTGCAGCAAGCTAAAGATGGTAATGGGCCGCCAGTCTTGTAGTTCTTGTTGGTGTCCTTTCCCTTTGTAAGTCAAGATTGTACGTCCTACCTGAAAGGAAGTTGGAACGTATCCCCATCGTAGCAGTTATAGTTTTCTGTCATTTAATGTCTCTTCGTCAGTGTTGCCAAGGTGCGGCCGTAAAAAACCCCTGAGGCAACGACAAAAAAAAACCCCAAATCCCCCCAAATGAAGAAAAAAAAACCCCAAAAGTTAAGGATGAAATCCTGATACAAATAAATAACTGAAATTCTTTTAATAACCTAATATTATATTTGACACACTCCGATCTGCCTCAAAATTTGACATTATCCGTTTCAAGAGGTCTTCATTCTAAATCCGAAATGTCCTTCCGCCGTACGCCGTCCGCTGTCCGGGCCGTTTTGGGCAGTAGGATTTTTTTTTTAATTAAAAAAAAAAAAAATTCCTACTTAATTTCCAGATTTAATCTGAAATTTTGACAAAATACTTGGTTTACCATCTAGTTGTGCCCGCAAGGTTTTCAGTCCGATCGCCCAAACCCGTGGGGCGCTATGGGCTGCGGGAGGGTTTTTTTAAGGCTTTTAGCTATGGGATCGAGTTAGGTGTCGTTTACGAAGTATTTTTGGATTCATAGAATAGAATTCATTTTTGGGGGTCCCTGAACGATCCGATTTCACGGTCTATAGGGCTTTCATGGGGCTAAAAACGGGATTTTTGAAGGATCCCAGGAGGTTGAATATTTTTCGAGTAAAAAATCGATCAAAACATTTTTGAAAAAAAATCCCAGAAAACAAAAACAATTTTTCAAATATGAAAATATAAAAATAAATTTTTTTAATTTAAAAGGGTTGTTCAGGAAAGATAAAGCCGCTAAACGGCTTTATCTTTCCTGAACAACCCTGCAAACATGCAAGCCGGTTACTCTGACACAAAAATTTAAAAGGAATATTTAATATTTCTTTCATTGACAGAGTTAAATTTCTGTACAAGTAACCTATATCAAAGAATAATAAACCCTAGTGTAAAATTTGCATAGTTTTTACCTGCTGTTATTTCTTTAGGTCTAGTCTAATGACTGATCCATTTTTTCATTTTCCCCCAAATTCCCCTGACTCATCCGTAAAAACCCCCCAAAAAAAAACCAAAAAACTTCACCCCCAAATTCTCCCTCTGATGGAAAAAAACCCCCAAATTTGGGGAGAAAACCCCCAACTTGGCAGCACTGCTCTTCGTGTTTAATAAGTTGGTAGTTTTTGCGAATGCAAGTGGAGGTGAGTCATCTGTTGTGAGCGTGTGAGTGTATGATAGTGGTGGGAGGGGAGGTAATATCTTCAGCAGCTCGATACCCTCAGGATATATCGATACCTGGTGTACACTGTGATGGTGGTTAGGGGAATCCCCCCCCCCCCCGTAATACTCATCCAGCGCCCCCTCCCCCACATTGTGGCATCCGAGTGTGCGCACTGACCCCCCTCGACGACCGCCATCGAGCCGCCACACAACAATCCCCCAACTCGCAACACCTTCGCTTGTGAGTCGGTTTGTCAATCTCGTGATTAGGTGGCCATACACGCGGGTAAACCTTCCAATTCCGACAACTCAAATTTTTTCCCTAAGTCTGTTGATTATTCTTGGAATAAAACACCTATGAAAATTCATATCGGCCTCAAAATTTGACATTATCCGTTTCAAGACGTCTAGATTCCAAAAACGATATGTCCGTCCGCCGTCCGGGCCGTTTTGGGCAGGATTTTTTTTTAAATCTGAAATTATGACAAAATACTTGGTTTACCATCTAGTTGTGCCCGCAAGGCTTTCAGCCCGATCGCCCAAACCCGTGGGGCGCTATAGGGCTAAATGGGATTTTTGAAGGATCCCCGGAGGTCAAATAAGGTGTTTCACACTGATTGGCAAATGCAGATCTCTACCATCTATGGTATCTGTATCAATTCGGTGTGTTACTTCGCTATGCTGTCGTTGGAAGTTGAAGTTATGGAAAGTGAATGTGGGAAGTGCCTGTTGCTAGCAGAGGCTTATTGTTTTGGCTTGATCCATTGGTTGGTTTGGCTCTGTTTGGCTCATGCCCTTCCGATGGGCTCATGTCTCAACCTCATAGAGTGAAATTCCAAGGTGTGTTTACGTTATAATATTATTTGAGTGAGCTACGAGACAAGTAACGTGTAACTGTTAGGTACCCTTCCTCGACTAGTTACGCGGAGATCATATCATCTTTAAATGCAGGATGGGTTTTGAGGGTAACATTTATTAAATAAATATTAATAAATAAATAAATTGATATTACAATTAATAATAAATAAATTATTAATATTACAATTAATAATAAATTAAATTAATAAAATTAAATTAATAATAAATTTTAATAAATAAACCAACCAATGGCAACGGAAATCCCTCTTCGGATCTTGACAATCAGTAGTGAAAGCGGCTGCAAATTTTACAAAAGGGTTTTTATTTTTTGCTGTACCTACGTAAACTTTGCAAAAATTAATTCTGTCAATAAATAATGTTTCAAGATGTAAAAACGCTACAAAATTTACAGTTTTATGTAGGAAAATTGTACAAACATTTTATGTCATAAAGAAAATATTTTTGAAAAAAAAAATGTTAAAAGTTTTTTTCTTCTTTACAATGTTTGGACAAACGTGGAACCTCGAAAAATGAATGATCCGTCCAAAATTAGTCGGAAAACGACACCTTCTTTGAGTTCCTGGGATCCTATAAAAATCCCTTTTGTAGCCCCATGAAAGCCCCATAGATCCCCACGGTGAAATCGGATCGTTTCGGGACCCCCAAAAATAGATTGTACGTCCAAAAATACTTCGACAACAACACCCAACTCGACCCCATCGTCGAAATCATTCAAAACCCCCTCCCGTAGCCCAATTTTAGCCCCATAGCGCCCCACGGGTTTGGGCGATCGCGCTGAAAACCTTGCGGGCACAACTAGCTGGTAAACCGAGTATTTTCTCAAAAATCAGATTAAAAAAAATAAAATCTTACTGCCCAAAACGACTCGGACGGCGGACGGACATATCGTTTTGGAATCTAGAACTCTTGAAACGTATAATGCCAAATTTTAGTTCGGAAGGAACTTGGCTCAAGTTACATTCGATTCATCACTGTCCCCCTCACCTCGATCACACCAGTGAACCATATAACATGAGATTATAAATTCATTACCTACTCACCCAAGAGACGATTGAGAACACAGAATAGAATACACTGCCAAGGCAATGAGCTTCCTCGTGCCAAGTTCAAAATGAACGTAGTTGTCACTGTAACAAGAAAATTACGTTCGCGCATGCGCAGGGAGTAGCACTGATGCAATCGTGATGAAACTGATAGGGAACCATCTAGGGCTATACCCACACAATTCCTGAAAATTTGATTGAAATCCGATCAAAATTGTGGGAGTTATGGCTGTGGAAAGTAAATTACGTTCGCGCATGCGCTGAGCGTACTGCTCATTCAATCGTAATGAAACTGACAGGGGACCATCTAGAGCTATACCCACACAATTTCTGAAAATTTGATTTAAATCCGATCAAAATTGTGGAAGTTATGGCTGTTGCAAGGAAGACAGACGGACAGACAGACAGACGGACACGGAACCAAAATTGTTCAGTAGGCTATGAAACGCATAATGCGAGTGGAAATTTTGAATTCGGACAACAAAAATTTTTTGGCTCCCGAAAGTGAACACAAGGCTTCCGCTGCTTCGCAGACTCGGAAGCAATAGCGTAGAAAATGTATTCAACAATCGTGTCTCTTGAAAGTATAAGTTTGAGAGCGAGCACCAGTCTAGTCGGCCTCAGATGTAGAAGTGAAGTCGAAAAACACCTGACGTGTACTTCCTGCAAATTTACCAGCTTGCACTTGATCAAAAATGTGACCGGGTTTGCACCTATCAAAATTGATAGGTGCAAACCCTATCTTTAGTGATCAAGTGAAGCCTAATATCGAGTAGTGTTTTATTTAATTACGCCGCGGGTACCAATTCGGGAAATCACAGGAAAAGGTAATCTACATCCATCTGTCGATACCAAATTTTGAGGCCGATCCGTCTCGTCGACCTCCGTCGCGATTATACATGTTGTTGTGTATTATTCCCAGAATAATAAACCAAAAAGTCCTGTACAAGTTTAGACTCATGTTAGAAAACGGTATATTCGTCCAAAATTACTCGGAAAACGACACCTCATTCAACCTCCTTACGTACTTCAAAACCTTCGTTTGTCGGATCACAAAATCCCCATAGATCCCCACGGCGTATTCAAATGGTTCTGGAACCCCCGTCGTAGTAGAAATTTTTTGTTTATTCTGAAATTTTGTCAAAATTCCTACTCCGTTCTCCTCCTATAGGAGAACCTGTAGGTGTGCCTGGAAGGTATTCAGCTCTATGGGGCTAAAAGGGGCTACGGGATGGATCTAAGGGGCTTTCGTGGGCCTACAAATGGGAATAGTGAAGAATTTGAGGGGGTGGAATGAGGTGTCGTTTTCCGAGTACTTTTGGACGCAAAATCCATTTTTTGGAGCCCCACATCTGTCCGAACATTTATCAGGTATTAATTTAATGTGCATCATTACCTGGTAATGTTTTATTGACGGAATTAATTTTTTGAATAATTCAAATTATTAATAATTAATAACACAGGTTTACAAAAAAAAAGGTCAATCTCAGGCGCTGCAGAAAAAACCATCAAACTCTATGTTTTTTGGGCTGCTGAATCCGAATCCGACCCCCGTTTTTTCCGGTCACGTCCAAATTTTCGAGATATTGGCATTTTTCGTTTTTTCGGCTTTTTTCCGTTTTGAAAATCACAGCTAAATGTGCGGATGCCCAAAAATTCCACAAAAACTCTCTTCTTACTGGAAATTTATCGCTGATTCCGAAAATATATATGAGTTGGTGTCTAAAACCACGAGAAATGTGTTTGTGCCAAAAAATGTTGAAAAAACGTGTTTTTTTCAAAACCAAAGTCACGTTTTTTGATACTTTTTACCTTCTAGCGTGAAAACTAAGGCCTTTAGTAAAATTTTTCCAACGAGGTCTTGTAGGTAGATTGTTTCTGCGTCGAATGGGACCAACCGTGATTCTTTACCTTTTATAATAAGGGAGCTATGATTTTTCAAAGTTTCTACCCATTTTGGCCATGTCGTAGAATATGAACTCCTGGAGTCGGCAATGCAACTTGATCACAACAAAACTTTGTTCAGAGGAATACAAAGTGGTTGTTTGCCGATGGTGCAGAGGTCTAATCCAATGAGTTTGGTTAGGGAGAGAGAACGACTCCTCTGCTGAATACTAAATTGTTTATTCAGGTAAACAATTATAGCGTGGGGACCGGTTTCGAGCAACTAAGCTCATCTACAGCCCAGAGTGACTTGAGGTGGTTGAACGTACAATTAGTTCTGAATATATTGGACTCGGAGGCATCAATTCAGACCGACTCAAAGATGGTTTTATTCATCAAGAACTCACGGAATTGCACTTGAAGCCCTGAAAAACAAGCGCCCAGAAACTTTGAAAAATCATAGCTCCCTTATTATGGAAGGTAAAGAATCACGGTTGGTCCCATTCGACGCAGAAACAATCTACCTACAAGACCTCGTTGGAAAAATGTTATTAACGGCCTTAGTTTCCACGCTAGAAGGTAAAAAGTATCACAAAACGTGACTTTGGTTTTGAAAAAACCACGTTTTTTCAACATTTTTTGGCAAAATCACACATTTCTCGTGGTTTTAGACACCAACTCATATATATTTTCGGAATCAGCGATAAATTTCCAGTAAGAAGAGAGTTTTTGTAGAATTGTTGGGCATCCGCACGTTAGCTGTGATTTTCAAAACGGAAAAAGGTCGAAAAAACGAAAAATCGCCAATATCTCGAAAATTTGGACGTGACCGGAAAAAACGGGGGTCGGATTCGGATTCAGCACCCCAAAAAACATAGAGTTTGATGGTTTTTTCTGCGGCGCCTGAGATTGACCTTTTTTTTGTAAACCTGTGTAATCAATTGCAATAAAAATTATTTTTAAATACGTAAATTCATAAGAAAGGATAATTAACCCTCGTGTAAAACTTGGTATATAAATATAATATATTTATATAGCAAATGTACACTGTACACCGCAACAATTTAAGCAAGCAATGACCCCCAAAACTTTCTAATTGAGAGGCGGTGAGGTTGAGTGAATAGCGAGTTTGATTACATGATTACATTTGATTGATTGCTTCAATAAATGCATCATAATTTGAATCAATTCTAGACAGGGCGTTAGTCACTGAGAACAGGGAAGTAAGCCTCATTTAAGATACCAAGGCAATTTCCTTCAGCAGACACCAAAAAGTACCCATTGATTCCGTGACCGACCCCCCAAGAGTTCTTGACGATCCAGTAGGGGCCATGCGTGTCACTCTCGCCGTATCCTACTAGAAGCACCGTGTGATTTGGTACGTCGTAGTTACACCAATCACCACCAATTACACTATTCGTATAGTCATTAACTGGGCGGGCATCTATGGTAACTGCGAGTGGACCAAATTTGACAAGAGCCACTTTGACCGCCTTAGTGTACCTCGGGACCCCGTAGTAATTTTTAAGCTGTGCAACCAACCTGGTTTTGCCTGTAACTCGACATTTTCCGTTCATATCTTGGTATGACGGGTATTCTCCCGCCGGGGGTATGCCCCCTATTCTTTTCATCCACGAGTAACCCGAGGATGGATTTCCGCCGTAACAACCGTTCGCAGCCTCCCAGTCGGAACCAGCACAATCCACCAAAGCTTGCTCAGAAAGTTCAACCAGTTCATTGAATTTCCTGAAATACGCTCCTTCCAGCGACCCGACAATACCGAACGCCCAGCAACTCCCGCAGTTCCGCTGATCTTTCACTGGCGTGACTGCTCCGAAGTCTCTCCAATCAAAAGATATTGGTAAAGTTGTGGAAATCGAAGCAATTTGCTCCTCGGTGAATGGGAATTCCAATTCTATGCTGTCTGATGGTTTGTAGTCGCCCAGATCGCCACGAGGGCGTTTCCAACCAGTTGCATACCTTTTCTTTGTTTGGTCTGCCGTCCAATCAGAACGGGTATACATTAATATACCTGTTGTCTCTTGTATAGTGGAACACATAATGGTTATGGGTTCTTTATTGGCTGGTAGACATTCAGCATCAGGTTCATTCCATACTGATGAAGGTGGTTCACTAACGAGAAATCCGTAGTAAGTTCTGACAGTATGGTAAATTTCACTCTTTCTTTCTGAACCCCAGCCCTTGTTCCATGCTTTCACCACTTGCCTAATCGGACGATTTTCGATGCCGGTTTCACGGTCATATCTCTTCACCCACAGTGTCTCTACTTCGTAATAATTACTCGCAGAAACGTACATATCAGCTGGTGTGTCGTACATTTCCTCTTGGCGGATGAAATAAAGCTCGTCAACAGTAGGCAGGATAGTTGATACTTTTGCTTCAAACGTCCAACATCCAATTGTGTTCTTGGCGGGATAGTAATAGCGAACTTCATTTTGTCCTATATCTATGAATACCTTGTTCATTCCTCCATCCAAGTCCAATAGCAATGCGTTCCTCTCCGCGGAATAGTGTATTGTCGACCAGGAGGTAAAATCTTCGAGGCGATCAACAGTTTCAATATTAAACTTCATGCTCAGTACAGATGACGTCACGACTCCGCAGTTGACGAGCGCCCAACACATTGACGTCGTGAAGATGATTCCCAACATAGGTAGTCTGTTCGCAGCCTGTCGCTTGATAGTTCAATCAAACCTGCTGAAGAAAAAATGAATTTGATTATTCTAAGAATTAATAATTCTTATAAATAAGCCATGCTACAAGATCATCTTTTATATTGGAGCTGCAGCCCGAGGAGGTGGAGGACGGAGGAGAATGCTCATAATACACCTAGGTTTTCGCGACGGGGTCGACGACTCCGATCAGCCTCAAAATTTGTCATTATCCGTTTCAAGAGGTCTAGATTGTAAGACTGCTATGCCCATCCGCGGTACGCCGTACGCCGTCGGGGCCATTTTGGGCAGTAGGAATTAATTTAAAATCTAAAATTTTGACAAAATACTCGGTTTACCATCTAGTTGTGTCCGCAAGGTTTTCAGCCCTATCGCCAAAACCCGGTGGGGCGCTGTGGGGCTAAAATGGGACTACGGGAGGGGGTTTTGGAAGGCATAGTAGAAACAGTGTATTTTGAACAAACATAGGTAGACAACAAACATTTTGAAAAAAAAAAAAAAAATTAAAAACTTGCAAAAAATGTTCCAAAAAAGTTTTTCAAAAAAAAAAAAAAAAAAAAGTTTTTTATTGACAGAACTTATTTTCGCACAAGTAACCTATGTCAAAGAATAATAAACCCTTGAGTAAAACGTGCAGCGTTTTTAAATTGTTTTATTATTATTATTACCCATTAGTTAGTTAGTTAGTTTCCCCATTATTATTTCTCATTTCTTTTGGATCTCCAGTTCGTAGGCCTTAATAATTAAGGCCAATTATTATTAAGTACAATTATTGTACTTCAATGTGTTTATTAGGTGCCCAGTCACCCTACAAAAATCGTTGTTTTTCCGTCTTAGGCTAAATTTTAATTTGTGCAAAAATTAATTCTGCAACATTAATACAATTTCACCTTAATTTTTAAATGTTAAAAAAAAAATTTCTTGTGAAGTTTGTGGACGGATGTGGGACTCCGAAAAAATCTCTACTACCCAAAACGGTCTGAACGGCGGACGATATTTCATTTTTGAAATTTACGTCTCATGAAACGTACAATGTCAAATTTTGAGGCACAGCAAAATTTTCGAAACCCATCGCGATAGGTGTTTTATCCCAAGAATTATTCTATTATAGTACCTAGTTCAAAACTTCATAATTTGCCTTATTTTCGGAGTGGGTTCAAATCTTACCTTAGTGTGCAGTCAGCCGTGTACAGAATGCTCTCCCAACATTTCGCTGCTAGTTTTATAGGAAACAAACGTCCTTCCTGATGCGTTCAACGAGAAAGAAAAAATCTTAAAATTTAATGGTTGCAGATTTCCTTGTCAATGATAAGATGAAATATTGAGGGCACACGCGCGGATTTTAGTTTTATTGTTTTCCGAGTTGAGCTGAACACGACGTCAATGCCAATAGGCCAGTCTAATAGTAGGCACACTAAAAATCGCTAAAATCGCATGAAAACGGCGGTTGAATGGTGAAATTGTTGGACATTAGAGGACTTTTTTTTTATTTTTATTTTTAAGAGGACGCGAAAGAAGGACATTATTAAACACAGTACTATAAATTTTCAACATTAATTACGTTCGTTAGTGATGCGTACGTATTTTCATTCAATCCATCGCTCCACGAACGTGATTTGTTACGCATGATCAAGTTCCACTTATGCGTTTTATTCATCTTTTTAAAATTACCTATTTTCCCACTTTTTTCATAAAAAATAAGTTCAAGAAAACACAGTCAAGATCACTCAAGGCCAAGAATGGTTACCATTAATTTTTATTTTTGTACTTTTCAATTATGTTTATTCTTCTTGGAATAATACACCTTTGTAATCACGACGGAGGTTGACTACTCCGTTTCAAGAGGTCTAGATTCCAAAACCGAAATGTCCGTCCGCCGTCCGGGCCGTTTTGGGCAGTAGGAATTTCTTTTAAAATCAGAAAATTTGGCAAAATACTCGGTTTACCATCTAGTTGTGGCCCCAAAGTTTTCAGCCCGATCGCCCAAACCCGTGGGGCGCTGTGCGGTTAAAATGGGGCTACAGGAGGGTTTTTGAAATCTTTTGGTTATAGGATCGTCGGGTCAAATATTTTTCAAGTGAAAAACAGTTAAAAAAAAAAAAAAAAAAATCCAAAAAGTATTTTTTCCAATTTTTCTTATTTTTATTTTTATTGCACAAGTAACCTATATCAAAGAATAATAAACTCTTCTGTAACATTAGCAGCGGTTTTTTATTGTTTTTTTTGGTTTTTTTTTCACGGAAAATATTTGGCCTCCTGGGATCCTTCAAAAATCCCATTTGTAGCCCCATGAAAGCCCTATAGATCGCAACAGTGAAATTGGATCGTTCCGGGACCCCCAAAAATGGGTTCTACGTCGAAAAATACTTCGAAAACTACACCTAACTCGATCCCATAGCCAAAAGCCTTAAAAAAAACCTCCCGTAGCCTCACAGCGCCCCACGGGTTTGGGCGATCGGGCTGTAAACCTTGCGAGCACAACTAGATGGTAAACCAAGTATTTTGTCAAAATTTCAGATTTGTAAAAAAAAATTCCTACGGCCCGGAGGCTGACGGACATTTTGGTTTTGGAATCTAGACCTCTTGAAACGGATAATGTCAAATTTTGAGGCCGATCCGAGTCTTCGATTACGTAGGTGAATAATTCCAAAAATAATAAAGCAAATTTGAAAAAAAAAAATTCTGTTTCAAAATTTTTTTTTATTGACACTGATTTAATTTTCGTTCAAGTAACCTACATCAAAGAATAATAAAACCTTGTGTAAAATTTGGAGCGTTTGCTACTGATGAGAGTGGGATGGCCGCCAAACCGGGGACAGATGATTCTCTGACTTTTCCAGGCCAAAATTCCCGATTTCCAGAACTCTTTCGATTCAATATTGGACATAACCAAACATAAAGCAGCTTGGACTTTTATCATTTAAGAATCACGACGCACGAGAATGCTCCTTGTGTTGTTTTGATCGGACGACGTTGGCGTCTAATGCATTCACACCCGCTACCTTCCTGTTATTGTAGGCTTCCTCGTTCAGCATTTTCAAACATGCTCATCATACCAGGATTTTCCAGTAAAATGAGTATGAAATGGGGGAAATCCAAAGACCCACTCAAGTTGAAATTACAGAGGGCATCGGATCAAATAATTTGTCATTCCTCAGTTGAGGAGGTCGCATCACAATAAGTACTATAATATAGTAGTGGATATTATCCACTTGAGTGAATTTTACAGGGGCCGCAAAAAACTGTAGCAAATTTATTATAGCTCATAGAACCAAACTAACCGTTTAGTACCTTTTGTGATGCAACCTCCTCAATTAGTGTAAAAAAAAGGTCATCTTGAGCTGCTCGAAGGAGAGTAGAAAGCTCAGCGTTTAAAATATGCTCTCTTCTCTGGGTGCCGTACCTGTAACCAGGCGTTGGCTACCTCTCGCTACTAACTTCTGTTGAGCATGTTGAACAGTTACCTATTACAGAAGTAGTAGAGACCTCTTTTTAACGCCGGCTCCGAACGGCAAATGTGAGATGTTTTCCTGGGCGAAATACTGTTGGTGGTTCGCCATTGCCTTCCAAGAGGTGATCAGTATAAGGAAGATGTCTAGCGGCTGCTGGGATCGAACCACCAACCTTAAAATATGCATAATATGACATATTATGGCGTAAATGGCTGTGATAACATACGTGGTACACTGTTCGCAGAACGGCATCCAACACCACATTAGCCGACCTGAAGAGCATGAATAAAATAGAATCTATGTTTAGCATCTGAGGCTAACTTTCCCGTCATCGAGTCCACATGATCGACCCAAGACAAAGAGTAACTGTTTGTCTATTTCCAGACAAACAACTGTTGTCTATTTCCAGACCCAACACTCACTGAAGCCTCCCGACGACCATTCTGCTGAAAGAGAAGACTCCGGGTTTTCTTGTCGTTCAACAATAATTATTGATGCATTGTTAGCACACCAGTCCCTGACGGCCAAGGATGTTCGGCTCGCGTTCGTCAGCGGATCCTCCAACCCGCGGACCACACTTTGTGAACCCCTGCTGTAGATCCTACTCAGAGACTATTACTACACGTAGATGAGATCAGGTTGAGTCAATAATGAGTTCTATAACAAGATGTATTTATTACTTCTCTATTTCTGCATACAGATTCATCAAAATTAAAATCAATGCTAACGAGCGTCACTGAGAACAGGGAAATAAGCCTCATCTAAGATATATAGTTTATTTCATCAGCTCTTAGTTCATTCTTTTAATTCCATGGTACCCGCGGACCACCCTTTGAGATCCCCTGCTGTAGATTCTACTCAGAGGCTATTACTACACGTAGGTGAGATCAGGTGGAGCCAATAATGAGTTCTATAACAAGATGTATTTATTACTTCTCTATTTCTGCATACAGATTCATCATAACTAAAATCAATGCTAACGAGCGTCACTGAGAACTGGGAAATAAGCCTCATCTAAGATACCAAGGCAATTCCCTTCAGCTGACACCAAATAGTACCCATTGATTCCGTTACCGACACCCCAAGAGTTCTTGATGATCCAGTAGGGGCCATGCGTGTCACTCTCGCCGTATCCTACTAGAACCACTGAGTGATTGATTTCTGTATTGTTACATTCATCACCTCTAATTACACCTTTCCTATCGGACGACATTGGCTGTGCATATACGCCAACAGCGAGTGGACCAAGTTTGACGAGAGCCACTTTGACCGCCTCGGTGTTGTTTGGGATGTGGTAGAAACCTTCAAGCCGTGCCAACAAATTGTTATCGCCTGTAACCCGACATTTTCCGTTTATCTGTTGGTATGGGTATTCTCCCGCCAGGGGTATGCCTCCTGTTACATTCACCCACAAGTAACCATCAGGATCTTCTCCGCCGTAACAACCGTTCGCGCCTGAACCAGTCGGGCTGGAACCTGCACAGTCCACCAAAGCTTGTTCTGAAAGTACAACCAGTTCATTGAATTTCTTGAAAAACGCTCCTTCCAGCGATCCGACAGTACCGAACGCCCAGCAACTCCCGCACTTCCGCTGATCTTTCACTGGCGTGACTGCTCCAAAATTTCTCCAATCAAAAGACGTTGGTAAAGTTTTAGAAATCGAAGCAATTTGCTCCTCCGTGAATGGGAATTTCAACTTAATGCGGTCTGATAGTTTTTTGTCGCCTCTATCGCTACGCGGTCGTTTCCGACCTGTTGCATACTTATTCTTTGTTTGGTCTGCCGTCCAATTACTTTTATATATAAATATATCTTATATGTCCGTTATAACACCCTTGATAATGTCTTTCTCTTCATCACCAGCTGGTAGACATTCAGCATCAGGTTGATCCCATACTGATGAAGGTGGTTCTCCTACAGAAAATCCGAAGTAAGTTGTGATAGTGTGGGTATCTCCAATAATTCTTAACTCGTGCCTGATTGGACGATTTTTGATGCCGGTTTCAAGGTCATGTTTCATCACCCATAATTCTTCAAATTGAGATCCCGCATTGAATACATATTTTTCTGCAGGGGTGTCGTAAAGTTTCACTGGGCCGACGTCCTCCCTGAATTGATCAATACTAGGCAGCATACCTAAAACATCGAGTTCTGCTTCTAATGTCCAACATCCAGTTACGTTCTTGGCGGGATAGTAATAGTTAACTTCATTTTTGTCTACATCAATAAAAGCAACGTTCGTTCCTCCGTCCAAGTCCAATCTCAATGCGTTCCTCTCCACAGAATAGTGTATCGTCGACCAGGAGGTAAAATCTTCGAGGCGATCGGCAGTTTCCATGCTAAACGTCATGCTCGGTAAAGATGACGTCACGACTCCGCAGTTGACGAGCGCCCAACACATCGACGTCGTGAAGATGATTCCCAACATAGTCTGTTCGCAGCCTGTCGCTTGATAGTTCAATCAAAACTGCTGAAGAAAAAATGAATTTGATTATTATAAGAATTATAAGCCATGCTACAAGATCATCTTTTATATTGGAGCTGCAGCCCGAGGAGGAGGAGGACGGAGGAGAAAGCTCATTTTTATTTCAAGGCCTTTCTAGATGTCGCAATAATTTGAATCACAAAATATAACGCTTCAAATTTTTTTACAAGGGTTTATTATTCTTTGATATAGGTTACTTGTGCAGAAATTTATCTCTGTCAACGAAAAAAATTAAAATTATTTCTTTATTTATTTTTAATTTTTTAATTTTTATAATTCAATTTTTTTCTTTTCAAACAATTTTTTTTCATACTTTTTTGTTTTTACTTGAAAAATATTTGACCTCTTGGGATCCATTAAAAATTTCATTTGTAGCCCCATGAAAACCCTACAGATCGCTAACGGAAAAGTACCTTCCGCACTGAGGGTCTATAGACCTTATAAGGAGAGGACTTTGAAGGGTTGCGACTAAAACTGGGGAGCTCAAAATAGGGAGAAAAACGCTGCAAATTTTACACAAGGGTTTATTATTCTTTGATATTTGTTACTTGTGCAGAAATTTAATTCTGTCAATGAAAAAATTAAAAAAATTTTTTTTTTTTTTGGATTTTTATCTCAAAAGAAATTTTTTTTGGATTTTTTTTTTTTTCAAAAATTTTTATTTTTTACTCGAAAAATATTTAACATCCTAGGATCCTTCAAAAATCTCATTTTTAGCCCCATGAAAGCCCTAAAGATCGCCCCAGTGAAATCGGATCGTGCTGGGACCCCAAAAAATGGATTCTACGTCCAAAAATACTTCAAAAACGACACCTAACTCGATCCCATAGCTAAAAGCCTTCAAAAAAACCCTCCCGTAGACCCATTATAGCCCCATAGCGCCCCACGGGTTTGGGCGATCGGACTGAAAACCTTGCGGGCACAACTAGATGGTAAACCAAGTATTTTGTCGAAATTTCAGATTTTTAAAAAAATTCCTACTGCCCAAAACGGCCTGGACGGCGTACGGCGGACGGACATTTCGGATTTAGAATGTAGACCTCTTGAAACGGATAATGTCAAATTTTGAGCCCGATCGGAGTCGTCGACCCCCGTCGCGAAAACATAGGTGTATTATTCCAAGAATAATAAACCAAAATCTGTATTTTTAAGAAGAAAAAAAAAAAAAAAAACCACAATATGGGAAAACAAGTTGTTGGGTCTGAGGCCAGGCGGGATACGGTTGGGGGTTGGCTGGCGTAGCCAGCAGGGGGTTGGCCCCTAGTAATATTATAAGGTTCCTGTCAGTTTCTATCTGGATGGAAAATTAGAATTGTAGGGGGTTTCTTGAAGGTTTTAGGCTATGGGGTTCGACCAGCGGACCCACACAGTTTCATTTAAATCGCAGCCCCTGGGTCAACAGACTCAAAAAACCTAGAATGAAAGATTATCTTCCCCTTAATAATATTATGACGTGTGAGGGGAGAGGGGACTTATTGGGTTCGAATGCTCGCTGCCTATGTTACGTGTGTGCTTGAAATGCCGAGGTACCAAATAATTTTCAAAATGCAAATCTATTGAGGAATAATATCAATTGTATGAGAGATAGAGCGTGATATCCTGAAATCGGTGAGATAAAATAATATTATAACTCAACATACGTATTATGTATATTATACCCCTCAATATATATTGCCAGTGGATGAGGATCCGACATAACAAAACTGCTCATCTTTAGGAGGTTAAAAAACAACGTAGATTTAGAATTGTGGTCCTGTATTTCGGAAATTTTTGACTTCTACATCTGTTGAAAAGAGACTCGATCAAAATTTTTGACCCCCATGAATACATAGTTAGATGATTTATTCTGAGAATAATGAGGACAAACTTCATAATTTGCCTTATTTTCGGAATGGGTTCAAATCTTACCTTAGTGTGCAGTCAGCCGTGTACAGAATGCTCTCCCAACATTTCGCTCCTTGTTTTATGGGTAACAAACGTCCTTCCTGATACGTTCAACGAGAAAGAAAAAGTCATAAAATTTAATGGTTGCAGATTTCCTCGTCAACGATAAGATGAAATATTGAGGACACACGCGCGGATTTTGGTTTTATTGTTTTCCTAGATGGGCTCAAAACGACGTCAATGGTAGAAGAAATTTGTTAGTGCAAGAAAAAATACACTGCCAAGGTCATGACACAGACGCTTCCTCGTGATCTCAACGACATGTCACCATTAAATTTTTCGGAGACCAGAGACGACAGATTCGCCATAGTCATGACAATAAAATTCCAGGCAACCATGTTATATGGTAACAGCCACACTTTGCTAGCCGCTTTTTTTGAAATGCGCCGCTTTTTTTGAAATGGTCACTTTGTCGGAAAACTTGAAATTTAGAAGACCGTAGAATCTGTAGGCTATTCTAGGTATCTGATATTCTCCTATCTATCATCTTGGCTGATTGACTTCATGCACCGACTTACGTTTTCTTTCAATTTTTAATGCACTGTTCCCCAATAAAAACTAATTATAACGGGGGTTTAATTGGAACGACATGTTGCGGGACACCAAACGCTCGACTGGCCCACTCGCCTGTAATCGCTAGCAATATGAACACATCATCGCTTCGCATCGCTCTGAAATTCGCGCCTCCTTTCGCTTCGCCAGCAGTGTGAATTCAACCTAAGGGCTTCATCCAGTAACCATAATTCACCCTTGATTCATCCATAAGTAACCATCAGGTTGTTCTCTCTTATCAAACTGGTCAGTCTACAAATGGCAACATCTGACGATCAGTTCTGGCGGTATAACATTTGACTTCACTATCCCCTCTTATTCACGTCTCCTTTATTTAGATTAGTTTATTTCATCAGCTCTTAGTTCATTCTTTTAATTCCATGGTACCCGCGGACCACCATTTGAGATCCCCTGCTGTAGATTCTACTCAGAGGCTATTACTACACGAAGGTGAGATCAGGTGGAGCCAATAATGAGTTCTATAACAAGATGTATTTATTACTTCTATTGTTGGTAACTTGTTGAGGGTCAGTCAAATAAGACAAGATTTTTTGCCGACGTTTCAAGAGATATATTCTCCTATCATCAGGGCCTAATGAAATGAATAAAACACGAATTTATACTTTGAATTTAACAATTGAGAAGTTTTAAGAAAAAAAAAATTTTTATTACTTCTCTATTTATGCATATAGATTCATCATAATTAAAATCAATGCTAACGGACATCACTGAGAACAGGGAAATAAGCCTCATCTAAGATACCAAGGCAATTCCCTTCAGCTGACACCAAATAGTACCCATCGAGTCCTGCACTGACGCCCCAAGAGTTCTTGATGATCCAGTAGGGGCCATGCGTGTCACTCTCGCCGTATCCTACTAGAACCACTGAGTGATTGATGTGTGTATTTTTACAATCATCACCACTAATTACACCATTCCTACCCCCCATTGCCTTGCCATATACGCCAACAGCGAGTGGACCAAGTTTGACGAGAGCCACTTTGACCGCCTCGGTGTTGTTTGGGATGTGGTAGAAACCTTCAAGTCGTGCCAACAAATTGGTATCGGCTGTAACCCGGCATTTTCCGTTTATCTGTTGGTATGGGTATTCTCCCGCCAGGGGTATGCCTCCTGTTTGATTTATCCATAAGTAACCGTCAGGATCTTCTCCGCCGTAACAACCATTCGCGCCTGAACCATCCGCAGTCGGGCTGGAACCTGCACAGTCCACCAAAGCTTGTTCTGAAAGTTCAACCAGTTCATTGAATTTCCTGAAAAACGCTCCTTCCAGCGACCCGACAGTACCGAACGCCCAGCAACTCCCGCAGTTCCGCTGATCTTTCACTGGAGTGACTGCTCCAAAATTTCTCCAATCAAAAGACGTTGGTAAAGTTTTAGAAATCGAAGCAATTTGCTGCTCGGTGAATGGGAATTTCAACTTAATGCGGTCTGATGGTTTTTTATCGTCTCTATCGCTACGAGGTCGTTTCCGACCTGTTGCATACTTTTTCTTAGTTTGCTCTGCGGTCCATTCTGAACTTGGGTCTATCAATACTGCACTTGTCATGTCCGCTATAACGCTCTCGATAATGCCTGCGGGATCACCAACCGCTGGTAGACATTCAACAACAGGTTGATCCCATACTGATGAAGGTGGTTCTCCTACAGAAAATCCGTAGTAAGTTGTGACAGTGTGCGATCTGGGACTCCCATGGGAATTTCCAATATTTCTAACCTCTTGCCTGATTGGACGATTTTTGATGCCGGTTTCAGGGTCATGTTTCATCACCCATGTTTCTATATCGACTAAGTCCCTTTTCAATTCGTACTTTTCTGCAGGGGTGTCGTAAAGTTTCCCTGGGCCAACGTCCTGTCCGCATATAAAAGGCAGAATAGAATAGACTTCTTGTTGTAATGTCCAACATCCAGTTACGTTCTTGGCGGGATAGTAATAGTTAACTTCATTTTTGTCTACATCAATAAAAGCAACGTTCGTTCCTCCGTCCAAGTCCAATCTCAATGCGTTCCTCTCCACAGAATAGTGTATCGTCGACCAGGAGGTAAAATCTTCGAGGCGATCGGCAGTTTCCATGCTAAACGTCATGCTCGGTAAAGATGACGTCACGACTCCGCAGTTGACGAGCGCCCAACACATCGACGTCGTGAAGATGATTCCCAACATAGTCTGTTCGCAGCCTGTCGCTTGATAGTCCAACCAAACCTGTTGTAGAAAAAATGAATTTGATTATTCTAAGAATTATAAGCCATGCATAATAATATTATAAGGTTTCTGTCTGTTTTTATCTGAATGGAAAATTAGAATTGGTAAACTAAGACGTTTGTGAAACATTCTGTAGCAGATTATATTATGGCGCCGTTCGGAGTATTTTCATTCTCCTGTCTTTTTGAAAAGATCAGATTGTAGGCCTTTACCTCAATTTTCATGATGACTTCTCTCAATAAACAATTATCTTTTGCATCAAACGAAAATGGATTTTTAAACTATTTTTATCATCTAAATTAAAAAGGCTGGAAATTTTACTCAAGGGTTTATTATTGCGCAAAAATTAATTCTGTGCCATTGAAGAAATAATTTTGAAAAAAAATCTGTACAATGTATGGACAGATGTGAGACATCGAAAAAGGGATTTTTCGTTCAAAATTACTGCAATAACAACACATTATTTGACTTCCTGGCATCTTTCAAAAATCCCATTAAATGGGGCTATAAATGTTGTAGCCCCTCGAGTGGCCCACGCTGGATCCTTCATGGTGAAATCGGATCGTCCTGGGACCCCGAAAATGGATCTATGTCCAAAAATAGGCCGATCTGAATTTTCGACCTCCGTCGTGATCACATAGGTGTGTTATTCCAAGAATAATAAACCAAAACTTTATTATTATTATTATTTTTTTTAAAGCGCTTTTCTTGCATTGGCTTTGGCTTGTGTTCTTGTTTTTGCTCAGGAGTTTCGCTCTGGAAAAATCGTTCAATTTTTATATCAATTCTCGAAATTTCACGGAGATCTCATCCTCACTGATCCTTTCCCCCTTCTTTCCGTCTCTTCTTTTACGATCATTTTCCATAGTAAACTATAGAAGTATAGATATAGAAGTATATAGATATAGTAAGAAGTATAGTAAACTAGTCTCTTCGAACCCATCGGTAACACATCCGATGTGTACGAAGAGACTAGTAGACGATGAGCGTAGAAAAAGAGTCAGAAAGAAGGGATAACAAAATCAGTGAGGATGAGATCCCTTCGACATTGTATTGTTGATTGAGTCCTCAACTCTTTTCTCGGGAGAAAAACATTAAAAAACAGTTAACAGAAATTGCGACCCATTTTTCAGAGGATTCACTCTATCAGTTTCATTTAAATCGCAGCCATATAAAATCGCACTGGCAGAAATAGCGTCAGACTGATAAAGAACGTAATTTAAAAGTTTATAATATAAACCATTTTATAAATATAATTACTATAATATAAACTATAAATATTATTTCCCTTAATATCACGTGTGAGGGGAGGGGGAGTCCACTCCGGCATGAGCGCGAGGGCCGTACCATGTTTTTTTCTGCTTCCCGGAATTGATCCTAAAATTCTGAAACTTTCGCCGCGTGTAAGGGACTTGTTGATGAGTTGTCGGGTTCAAGAAAATTTGAAATCGGCCTCATACATGCCTAACTGTGGAACGTGGAAATTTGGAGTGGATTCTCTACTTTTTCACCATCTAAAATCGTTTATCCGGGAAACCCGATTGTATCTTTTTTTTTCCTGGGTAGTTTTTCTATCTAACCTTGGAAACCGATTTGGCAAACACGTGCCGAGAAGGTTTTGCCGGCGATTTCAAGTATAACGCGAAAACACGGCCCTTCTGGCAGTCGTAGCTTGGCCTAATAATAAAAAATCTAGCTCTAACGCTAGAGAATTCGGAAACGAAATTAAAAAAAAAAAAAAAAAAAAAAAAAAAAACCAACTAAATCAGGTCAACAGTAAGGGATTGGTGAGATTTTGAAGGTTGAAAACGGTAACTTTTTAGGAGAGCGATTTTCTGTAGCGCCCCACGGGACGACTGCACCGGAGTTCTCTGAGAGAACTTCTCTCGCTCCGCTACTTGTTTACTTTCTCCCTTCGTTCTTGCTTTCCCCACCACTAAGCCAACTAATTGAATTGTGTTCTCACTACAATATTCATTTTATTAGTCACCACAACAAGCATTTTGAGACAACAGCAGCAACAGATAAAATCAAAGTGAAGATAAAAACGCTGCAAATTTTACACAAGGGTTTATTATTCTGTGATATAGGTTACTTGTACAGACATTTAATTCTGTCAATAAAAAAAAATTAAAAAATTTTTTTTTGGATTTTTATATTTAAAAAAAAAAATTTTGGGGGGATTTTTTTTTTTCAAAAATGTGTTTTTTCAAAAATTCTTTAATTTTTAACTATTTAAATATTTAACTTCTTGGGATCCTTCAAAAATCCCATTTTTAGCCCCATGAAAGCCCTATAGAACGCCACAGTGAAATCGGATCGTTCCGGGACCCCCAAAAATGGATTCTACGTCCAAAAATACTTCGAAAACGACACCTAACTCGATCCCATAGCTAAAAGCCTTCAAAACACCCCTCCTGTAGCCCCATTTTAGCCCCATAGCGCCCCACGGGTTTGGGCGATCGGACTGGAAACCTTGCGGGCACAACTAGATGGTAAACCAAGTATTTTGCCAAAATTTCAGATTTTTAAAAAAATTCCTACTGCCCAAAACGGCCCGGACGACGGACGGCGTACGGCGGACGGCGGACGGCGGACGGCGTACGGCGGACGGACATTTCGGATTTTGAATGTAGACCTCTTGAAACGGATAATGTCAAATTTTGAGGCCGATCGGTGCCGTCGACCCGCGTCGCGAAAACATAGGTGTATTATTCCAAGAATAATAAACCAAAATGTGATAGTAGGCGTTGATATTTTGTGTGAGATCCCGTGATCTGTTGCTCAGTTGTTCACCGGGTTTTCTATCATATTGAAATTTTCACTTTTGAGAAAGAACCAATGCAATTGAGGAAGCAGTTCAGAGGAATTCGCAGCAGCATCAGAGTGCACAGGAACGTCATTATGAGACTCCGCAGTATAATTTTGAAGGTATGCCTCGAAATCTTGGGGTAGGGGTGTCAGAAAATTGTGAAATTTGGGGGAATGATACCTTACATATCTATAAATCAAATGAAAGAATGAAAAAATTTTCGATTTAAAAAACTTCTCGGGGAGGATTTTTCTCCTTTATATGACGTGCGAGGGGAAAGCGTAAGCGTGAAAACCTAAAATTGATGAGATATAATAATAGTAGATCACAATATATATCATAATATAAAATACATTTTATGTATATTATACCCCTCAATTTATTGAGCAAGTGGTTGAGGACTCGACCAAACAAAACTAATCACCTTTTGGAGCTTTTTTTTTTTTTGAAAATGAAGAACCTAGTTTTAGATTTGTTGTCTTGTATTTGGGATATTTTTGGAATCTACATAATATGTTGATAAGGGGGTCAAAAATTGTGAATACCCAGGTAGATGCATTATTCCACGAATAATAAAGACAAACTTCATAATTTGCCTTATTTTCGGAATGGGTTCAAATCTTACCTTAGTGTGCAGTCAGCCGTGTACAGAATGCTCTCCCAACATTTCGCTGCTGGTTTTATTGGAAACAAACGTCCTTCCTGATACGTTCAACGAGAAAGAAAAAGTCTTAAAATTTAATGGTTGCAGATTTCCTCGTCAACGATAAGATGAAATATTGAGGATACACGCTCGGATTTTAGTTTTATTGTTTGCCGAGTTGAGCTCAAAACGACATCAAAGCGAGAATAAGTTTGTGAGAGCCATAAAAAAAATCTCCGCTACTGTTTTCAAGGCTTCTCAGAACACCAGTTTACATTTTTTGTCTTTCCAAATTCATCGATGAATGAAAAGTTGTTTTTACATCGTCGGGTTCATGCCAAACATTGAACGTTGGTTAACGGTAGGAGAGACCGAAACATTTTTTCAAATTCAGATTCTGAACCTTCTTTGTTTCGATTTCGAAATGATTCGTTTTTTTTTTTTCAAATTGTGAGGTCAGGGGGAGGTTCCAAAATTTTGGGTTGAATCAAATTTAACTGTTCACACTTAAACACTTTTCTTTTCCCAAACATTTAATCTTGTTTAATATATTCTACCGATAGGGATTCCATCCGGGGGATCTATTGTCATTTTACAGGGCTACAAATGGGGGAGTTTTGAAGGATGGCAGGAGGTCAAAATTTGATGGGGTGTAGTTTCGTTTTTTGGGGTCCAACATCCATCCGTTCACAAATCTCCAACACTGTTCAGCAATAGCGTTTTTTCCTTTAGTTTAGTTTTTCCTCTAGTTTTAATTTTTTTTTTTTTTTCAAATGGGTTTACCGACATAAATTAAATTTTATACGATGTAAAAGGTTGAACATTGATTAGAAGGGAAAACGAGCGGAAATGTTCGTTAAGCTACTTGGTTACGCTGTAAAAATCCAATTTTTCCGGTTTTGTCTGCGGAGGGCTCGTAAAACACGAAAATATAAAAAATCGTCTAAAGTACTAAAAGTGTTCTAGATGTTTTCTTATTTTTCACCTCTGAATAGACGATAGCGTGAGCGACAATTACTACGTAAAATAATATACCTTCACCGAAATTCCGACTGAATCGCGAGAGTACCAGTCGTGATTTTTGCTATATCTAGGGGAAGAGCCGGTTAAAGTTTGGGGTGGTTTAAACGCATGCTAACGGTTTATTTTATTTTATTTATTTATTTATTCATTGTTTTATTATTATTGCATTTCTATGCATTATAATTAAATAGTAAATTTTACTATTAATCCGCTTTATTTCGATGTTTATTTAAAAAAAAAAAAAAGTTCTAATCACTATTTATATACGTATATTATTTTTTTTTTTCTTCTTAGTATGGGTATTTTGAAGATGAAAGTTCAGGACGGTTCAGGACGGTTCAGGAAAAAGCTCTGTTTTGACGACTTGGATATAAATCTCATCACCAGGTCTATCATCATTCGTCACGACGGTTTAACAGAATTTGAGAGAAATTTGAAGTTCATGAGAGATGTGTAGCACACGTGTACCTAGCGAACGACACTTTTTCCGTGCAAGTTTCGGATTTGGAAAAACTATTACTCCGCAAATCAGCCAGGACGGCGGACGTACGTTGCATTTAACATTTCCCAAAGTTTGGAGAACCTCCCTTACACGCTTGTCGGTGCATAACGTACCAAACGGGACAAAATTCCATAATTTCCGTGTTCAAGTAGTAGAATGGCAAAAAAAGCACACGAGAAAGAGCGTCAGTCTGCGGTTATAAACGGAAACGCGGCATCACTTTTATTGGGGCCGGAGGAATCTCTTGACCTACGCGCTCCAGTGACGTTTAATGGTCCTAGAGATGGCGCCGGTGTTTAGCAGGGCGGTCGAGTGATGTTGAACTCTAGTGAAGTGTCATCAATGAAGGTATCACATTCTGGTCCACCTCCTCCTCCGCCTCATCATCCCTTCCCCGACCTTGACGAGACCTCTTCACGTCTCCCCCATCGGCTTCTCTCATACAGACACCCCCCCTCCATAAGGTCATGTGCCAAATTTGCATCGTTTAGTTCATTTTCAAGACCTCCCCACGGCTAAATAATAATCATTACAATAATAAAGAAGCCGTATCAAATGCATACTCAATGCAAAATTATCAAGTGCATACTGAATGCATACTTATCAAATCAATTATATAGGTATATACTCATCAGATATATTGTCAAATGCATACTCAATGCATACATATCAAAATTTGATGCAAACTTATCAAAAGCATACGTATCAAATGTCTACTTACTAACTTCATAATCAATTGCAAACGTATCGACTACTTTATCAAATCCATACTTAATGCCTACGTATCAAAATTTGGCACATGCATTTAATGTATACTTGTTGCCCTTGTCTGAGTCGAAGGGCGAGAGCTGTTTGCAAATTTCTCTATATGCACTTTTCCCATTTTTCAGACTTTGTACCATTGTGACGAAACTATTAGGCGTACAGAGTCTGTACTACAGACTTCGCTTTGCGCTTAAATGAAAGCTTATTAAATTTGCTACAATATCTCTGCCCTTGGCTTTCCCTGTCAGATGCGTACTTTTCTCGATATTTGGGTCTAAAGTGGACCTAATGGTTACGTTTAGTTTTTCGAAAAAACGACCATTTTTTCAAAAGCTGTAACTCGGGAACTATTAGACCTACTGAGCTGCGGTTAGTCTCAAACGTTAGCGAATATTGTCTACTTTAATAAAGATACGAGTACGTTTTTTTGTAGAGTGCACCTTCACGGAGATATATGCCAAAAACCAAAAAAAAAAAAAAAAAAGGCCGAACATTTTGAGGTTTTTCGACTGTCACGCAGCGAGCACAGGTTTTTCGAAGCTGCAAACTTGGGTATACACTTCTGGAAGTGATCATAACAACATAAAAACATACACTGCCAATGCAATGGCACATGAGCTTCCTCGTGCCAGGTTCAAAATGAACGTAGTTGTGAAAACAAAAAGAAAATTACGTTCGCGCATGCGCAGGGAGTACCACTGATGTAATCGTGATGAAACTGATATGGGACCATCTAAGGCTATACCCACACAATTCCTGAAAATTTGATTGAAATCCAAACAAAATTGTGGAAGTTATGGGTGTGGCCAGGAAATGCGGACAGACAGACAGACACTGAACCAAATTTGTTCAGGAGGCTCTGAAACGCAAACGTGATTGGAAATTTTGATTTTGGAGACCAAAATTGTTTTTCATTTCGAAAGTGAAAACAGTGCTTCCTCTGCCTTGCAGACTCGGAAGCAAAAATTAGAACTAGCCGTTTTCTTGCGATTTTAGCGATTTTTAGTGTACTATATGACTGGCCTAATATTACTTATGCAATTAATAATCAAATGCATACTTATCAAAATTTAATGTCAAATTATGAAATGCATACTCAATGTATACTTTATCAAAAGCATGGCCAAATACATACTCATAATATGTATATAAGTATAAATATTACGATTTCATAGGGATCGATTCAATCGAACAAAGTACTACATAATATGACATATTACTACATTGTAGTATTATGCCTATTATTATTATGTATAGGTACTTATCAAATACAAGGTTTGTTCCTGGAGCGTGAGGGGATGTAAGTGTGGGTGTGATTTTTCAAGGATGTCAAAAATTAACTCAAGTAAACGGAAATTTGTGCGCTTGACACTTTGGAAGTCAGGATAAAAGAGATCAGACCAGGTTACACGAGGTTATCAAGCGAGTTTTCGAGGGGGTAACTCACGCTCATATGCTCACAATGCGAACTGTGAGCAAGTGTGAGCACCTTACATCGCCTCACACTCACGCTCCTGGAACTGCAAATTGGATCCTCACACGTCACTCCTGGAACTGTGTGTTGCTGGGCGTGGCCAACGATACGTAGCATTACGCAAGCGCGAGCTCCTCGCATCGCCTCTCATTCACACACCAAGAACAAACCTACTAATCAAATGCATACTCAATGCATACGTATCAAATGTATACTTATGAATAGGGCTCGTTGATATGCTTGATAAAATCACCATAATATGTGCTATATATTATATGCTCGAAAAACATTGTTTTATGCTCAAAAACACCGGTCAAAAATCCCATTATATGCTCGAAAAAACACGGTTAAAAACTGCAGAAAGGAAAGTGAAACGAAAAAAATCTACATCTTATGAGGGCTACAGATGGGGTTTTTGAAGGACTTGGGCAAGGAAGTCGATAAGGAGTCATTTTCGAAGAAATTTTGAACGTCGACTCAATTCATTAGGGGCCTCAAACCCATCCAGAACACCGTGGGGCTCTGTGGAGCTAAAAGAATGGCCGCAGGAGGTTTTTTAAGGGCTATGGGGTCGAGTGGGGTATGCTTTAAGGATGTAGTACATTCGCAAGTAAAGTCCTTATATCGGACCCTTATTCCCTTACCGTGGACGTGTGGGGCTTCTATGGAGCTACGTTGCTACCTATCAATACGTTCCTTTGAAGGATATCAGGAGCTCGAACGAAGCGTCGTTTTCAGAATAGGTAGGTACCTTTTATTGGCATAGAATCAATTTTGTCCAAACACTACGCAGGTTATCTTTTTTTTCCGATTTGTTCAATTCGCCCGAATTGACTCAAAAAACGACACCCAACTCAACCTCCCGAGCCGCAGATCGCCCGAACCCTCATCTGTGGCCGCTTCAGCTCCAAAAGGCTTCACAGACAGATGCAGGCTGCGGTTCTCTAAAACCCCATCTTTAGCCCCTTGGTAGCCTCTTGGAGGAGTTGTCGGAAATGTCTGGATAAATCGATTATCCACGCAATTATACGACGAAAACTACACTTCTCTCGACTCCTCGCCAACGATCCATCTAAAACCCGTCCTATAGCGTCACAATGTGATCAGACTGGACTAGGAACCCCATCAATCAATCCGAAATTACTTCTAAAACGACACCTCACTCAGCTCCAGAGCATTAATCCCTTTTTCAGTTTTTGGATTGTTGCACCCTTCACTTCGTAGAACTCCATTGGGATGGAAAAGATTATACTTACTTCTGTTCTACGCTATTTAATCCCTAAGAAAACAAAAATTCTGTAGCCCCATAGAAGCCCACGGGGTGGTAGAAATCCGTTCGGACACTTAGAAATACTCTGCAGAGCGAGTGAATTATCAAAATTACTGATTTAAACAAAATTATTATAATTAAAAACGTTCCATCAAGATTTTTCAGCACCGCTCCACTCCACGAGAACAAGTTTGACGACGCGCTGTCATTCTACGGATACTGGGGATGCCGTGTTGTGAAAAGGGGACACAAAAGAGGTGACAACAGCTGAATAAGCATCGACGATTAAAAGGGTCCCTCCCTCGAAGAGTTCTGACCTGCCGGAGTACCGAATTCCCTTCTGATCGGATCACGCTTATAATCCGAGTTACCGAGAGTTGAGGTTAAACGCCCACTTGTATACTTTCTGTTTTCTAGTGGATCCTATTTATCAACTACACCGGTGACTCTCCCAGGTACCTACTTGGTTGGGCCTTGACGTTGCCTGAGGCTTTGCGCGATGTTGGAATGCCTGCTGGAGGCGACGATAAACAGGCACTGGCGCTGTCTTGGCCGCTTGGCCTTCAACTTGTCTGCCAAGTCCACGGCAGCGCTCAATGAGCCAGGTACCCCAAAAAGTTTTCACATTTGGCCAAGCGAGGCAATGCCAACTGTCTGTTCCCCAGCCACAGGGTAGGCCTTCCGTGCAAGCAGTTTCACGGCCCTGGCAAAGCCGTCTTCTTCGGACCTCTGCACTCGCCCCGGAGCTGCATATTGAAAACCTGGACTTGATTGCCATCCCCTAGCAGTTAGTTATCAGGAACCCATACATCCGGTGGAATTGGCAGCACGTCCAGTGTAATCGCAAGAACCAGAGAGGAGGCTGCGGACTTCGTTGGGCCACTCTTGAAGCTGAAGTTTGGATTCTTTACGCTCAAAGTTGACTCATTCAGGATGGCTCAATGCGATGAAACTTATCTATCTCTTTGACTGCTAAGCCTTTTGAGGCAGTTTCAATTGAAGATTGCGAGTCTTTACTTAATACACTTTTTGCATTTGCTCGGTTCTTTAGGAATTGTGGGATGCGACCTATGGGCGGTCCAGTGGAATTGATGGAAATACTCTCGTTGAGCGTTTACGGAATTTGTTGTGCCAGAAGTGATGCATCATACCTATTTATCTGCTTTGTGGTCTACCTACTCGTTGTATCTAGTTGAGCAGACCTTCGTGTGGATTTAGTGGGATAGCTGTAGCCGATGGGCCACACTCTATGGTAAATTCGCTCGCTCACCGCCGCTCATGGTTCAGTCGCGGGCCATGAGAAGCGCCTCCATTGGCGGTGTGATTGGGGAAATCCAAATTCTCTCGTTAGCGGGAGCACCGCGGACAGTTCCAATCTCACCGCCGACTTCATCATAATATGATTATACTGACCATTTATTTTTCATTGTTCATTACAATGACTACACGCAGTGAATTTTTGATTGGACCGAGGACCAGGCATCCCCTGGCGACATTTCGTCTATGGAAGGCAGTTCAGCGGACCCGATTTATACACGCGAGTCTGTTGCCCAAGCAACAGGGTTTTCCCATTTTGCTTCGATACAGCCTCCCAGGCCAGCAGATCGCGACATCTCGTCATAAGCCCTGGGTAGGGGAATTCAAGTAGGTACTACTCACTTCCTCTTCCTCCAAAGACACTTGGCTGCCCACATGGGCTCTTAGCTTTGAACCTCCACCTCGATCCATGTGCCTTTCTTAGCTCCCTGGCTTTGTATGCTCATCTGTCTGGTTGGTTCTTGGAGTTCCTCAAGGTTTTCTCCAGTTTTGCCTAGTTCTTCCACCCCCTCCCTCTTCCTGTTGGGCGACTTTTCTGCGTTTTGAACTCGGGATATTTTTTTTTTTTTTTCAAATCGACAAATCTAACTGAAAACTACAACTTTTTGCAATTATCTCACCATCCTGCCTCTCGTTGGTGGTCGATGATTTCGAAAACGATTTTTACGTGATTCCATCCGATCTGATGCCACTGCTGTCAGGTTCGTCTCACCATCGACAAGTCTTTGAAGTTGCTCAGACGAGCTCGGCGAAATTCGTGAGAACACCATGAGACAAAATACAAACTGGCAGACACGCATATATCATCCCGAATCAATGCATTTCGTTGATACTGTTGATAAATATATGCATGTTGTCTTCTCCTCTTAAAACCGGTTAATAGGTAGTTTTCTTGTTCTTTTAGGAGACGTATCCCCTAATAAACACATTATAACTAAAATCTTCTGTTACATCAATGAATTCACGTTGTTTTGTTTTTGCTGTTGCAGTATCGAGGTTAATGGGCTCCGGTGGTGGGGCGACGGTCAATATGGGTAACATGACGGCGCTTTCTCAGTGTTCGGTCACCGGAGATTCCAAACCTATGCAGTTCCCTCTGACCCAAAGGCGGAAAAGGAGGGTCCTCTTCACCCAAGCCCAGGTAATCAGTTTTGCGTCAAACAGCTGTTTTCAAGTACCGTAAGATGGGGTTATTTTGTGTCAGTTTTGAGGTTTTTCCTAAATTTCACCAACCTGATTTTGTTCTCGGTTTTAATAACTATTTTTTCTAGATGATACCACCTCTTGGCGTGCGATTGCAGCCTAACATTTGTGTCAGGTTTGTTGTCACATTCATGCCTCACCAGGCGGGGTAACTTGGTGACACTCGCTTTCCCCCCTAAAACACAATAAAACTCGTTCTGTCATGCTGTTATATGCTTGCTGTCATCATAATATGATGTTAATAAGAAACATATTATGCTAATTTAAAATTAGAATAAACTCTGGAATAAGAAAACCAAAAAACAAAAAAAAACAAAAAAACAAACAGTGTATTGTCGTAATCTGATAGTGTTTTATCGATAAAACAACAACGGTCATAAGTATTTGAGCAAACTGAATGATCCAGTTCGTATATCAAACTTAAAAAATCTATTGAACCTACGAGGGTAATGACTTTGGGGAAATGGGCGGTGAAAAGGAGCTGGGGACGCAATGGTTTTGGGGCAAAGACCGGCAATGCTTTTGAGTCAAAGGAAGCCAAAAGTTTTGGTTTTATTACTCACGGAATAATCAACCTAAGTATTCACGACGGAGGTCGAAAAAAAAATTTTGACATTATACGTTTCAAGTTGTGTAGATTCCTAAAACATATATTCCTCGCAGTTTCGTTTCCCCCAAAGTCGTTCTTTTTCTCTTTGACCCTTTCCACAAAGTCGTCGTTTATTTTCCCCAAAGTCATTGCGTTTTCAGACGATTCCCCCAAAGTACGATCCCCCGAACCTACGAATCTCAGTCTTATGGAATCCCATCCGACAAATCCATTTTACGAATTGCAAAGGAGTAAATCTAGAAAATTATTCAAAATGACAGGCCGGCCGGTGTTACGAAGTTCTCATGGAAACCAATCAATCAATCAATCAATCAAAAGTTTATTATTGCTGAAGCCTATACTGACTGCAATCGTTACATATTAAAAATCAACTTAAAATTGAACTAAGAGCAATATGACTTATTGCTCTTGTCACTTTGTGACATTCTTACCTACTTTTTTTTTTTACACGGAATAAACTAACAAACAAAACGCTGCAAATTTTACACAAGGGTTTATTATTCTTTGATATAGGTTCCTTGTACAGAAATTTAATTGTGCCAATAAAAATTTTTTTAGAAAAAACAATTTTTTTTTACATTTTATTTATTTATTTTTTTAATCTTTCTTTCAAATTTTTTAAGTTTTTTCCTGAGAAATATTTGACCTGGGATCCTTCAAAAATCCCATTTGTAGCCCCATGAAAGCCCTATAGATCGCAACAGTGAAATTGGATTGTTCCGGGACCCCAAAAAAATGGATTCTACGTCCAAAAATACCTCGAAAACAACACCTAACTCGATCCCATAGCCAAAACCCTTTTAAAAAAAACCTCCCGTAGCCCAATTTTAGCCCCATAGCGTACAGGTTTGGGCGATCGGGCTGAAAACCTTGCGGGCCCAACTAGATGGTAAACCGAGTATTCTGTCAAAATTTCAGATTTAAAAAAAAAAAATCCTACTGCCCAAAACGGCCCAGACGGCGGACGGACATTTCGGATTTAGAATGTAGTCCTCTTGAAACGGATAATGTAAAATTTTGAGGCCGATCGGAGTCGTCGACCTCCGTCGCGAAAACATAGGAGTATTATTCCAAGAATAATAAACCAAAAAACGCGAGAAGACATTGAGTACCGATTCACATTAAGATTTTACTCAGGTAAATCGATTTCAAAAAATTCAGAAACCGAGTACAGTTCGGCGTCAATTAAAATGCCCTTCAATGTCTTCTCAAAAGCAACAAAGGGGAGGGCCTTTGGTACTTTTCCGTTATAACCCCCCCACTCGATTTTGTTTGGCTTTGGGTGCCTTAAAGCCATCGGGAGGGGCTCGAAATCGAGTTCGGGGGGTGGGGGGGTGTTAGAACGAAAAAGGGCTCGAATTTGGGTGCCTTAAAGCCATCGGGAGGGGTGTTTATGAACACGAAATCGAGTGGGGGGGGGGGGGGGGGGTATAACGGAAAAGTACCGGGCCTTTAATTGAGTCCGGCAAGAGAGTACAGCAGGTAAGACTATATTATCGCAATACCGCGTTTCATAATATGTATGGAGGTCGGAACCACGCGCGAGTACACTCTCATTACGTTTTATGAATTTTAGTCACTCATACACATAAGCACCATACACTGTTATAGAGTCTTATCTTCTTAAAATTACCCCGACAGCTCGAGTAGTATGGACAGTTCAGGGTAAAGTAGTACTCGGAGGACAGAAAATAACGATTTCCTGGAGAGTGTTTTCGATTCTTCGCTTTTCCCTACAAATTTTCAATGGACTACGTGAACTGTGTGACTAGCTGATGTTAACAAGATTGAAATAAGAAATGCGTACTTCTTTGATCGGGCGGGGGAACGATAACGGAAAAGGTCCCAGATGGCAGTACTGGAAAAGAAACTGCTTTCGTCAAACGACGTTGAGCAAAGTTACAAGAAGCGAGCCTACTACATACAGACTCAGTATGTTGAGCCCAGGACAGCCGACTGTCAATCTTGAGACCAAGGAAATTCACAGGGTCTCCTACTTTACCATTAAGGGAGAATGGCAGAACCCTCATACACTACATTTAATGATTACTTCGTAACCCAATGGCTGGAAAACCCCGAATTATGGAACGTCCACCGTGAGCGACACCGAACGACCAATGCTTTGGAAAGCTGGCAAAGCAGGCTAAAAAAGAAAATTCCGAAAGTGAAAGCGAATATTGGAGACCTTTTGCATTTATTGAAAGACGAGGCTTGTTTAGTCGATACCAAAATCATAAGGTCTACAAACGGTCCGGAGGGTGAAAAAAGGCGAAATTTTTTTTTAATATGTTCAGCTCGATCAGAGAATTTGCGCCTTACTTGCAAATTTGGAAAAATTGGGCGTCAGCCAAAATTAAATTTCACTTCAGGTAAATTCACTTTACTTATCCATTTTCTTTGATTAACTGTGACACGCCCTGTTTTGACACACATTCTTTCGGTGGAGAAAAAAAACCTCGAGGCATGGCGCGCTGTTTTGAGACGCGCTCTCGTGTGCTTTTGTTGCTCGAATTTTAGATCCTGGGTCTTGTCACCGTTAAACCAAGAAAATGGCAAGAAAGGCCATTTACCACGCACCACTCCTCAATAAGGTGGCAGGAGGAAGGTAGCTGTTCTTCTACATCAACTTGGTCCATTCGAAAGTATCGCCATGTCGTCGGCAAACAATATCTCCTACTGCCCAAAACGGCTTGGATGGCGGACGGACATTTCGTTTTTGGAATTTAGACCTCTTGAAACGGATAATGTAAAGTTTTGACGCCGATCAGAATTTTATAACTCCATCGCGATTACATAGGTGAATTGTTCCTGCAATAATAAACCAAAATTTTTTTAATTTATTTAAAGTTTGATGACGGATGAGGTAACCAGAAAAATGCGTCTAAAATTATTCGGACAGCGACACCTCATTCGACCTCCTGGCGTCCTTAAAAATTCCCATTTGTAGCCCTACGAAAGCCCCTTAGATCCTCTCGGTGAAATACGTTAGATCTGGGAACCCCCAAAATGGATTCTACGTCCAAAAATACTTTGAAAACGACACCTCACTCGATATCAAGGCCGAAAACCTTCTTTTTTTTAACCCTCCCATAGCCCCTTTTTAGCCCCATGGGTTTGAGCGACCTTGCGGACACAACTAAATGAAGAACCGCATATTTTGTCAAAACTTCAGATTTAAAAGATATTTTTCTTCTGCCCGAAACGGACGAGCGGTCTTTTCATTTTTGACGTCTTCATGCGTTTCATGAAACGTACCTATAGCGACAAATTTTGATGCAGATCAAAATTTTTGACCCCCGTCGTCTCTTCGTTGATTATTCTAAAACTAATAAACCAAAATTTGGTATTTATTACACAATATACGAGAATTGAAATCGAATTAGAAATTAAACTCGCATTGATAATTCGACATATCAATCTCCCGATCCCATGAGTGTGTAACTATATGATAATATCGCATTATGTATGCTTGGTATGATGGTTCATTCTTCAGTGAGCCTCTGTGAGTATGCAATGTAATAATACGAGTGAGAAGGTATTTCACCGATTGGCTAATCAGAGTGAGTATCAAAGGGAGATATAGGTACGTGTCTAATGGGTTTATGCCGGTAGTTATGTGGCTTATGAAGATTCTCCTGTTTCCAGCTTAGTTCCGCTTCAGTGCAGCTCGTTTGATAATGCGATTCACAATAGAAAGCGGTAATACCTTCCAGCACGCGCTCTCGCTTCAAAACAGATTAATTTCCCCTCCGTAGACAAAGATAGGAGGTTTTCATTTACCTGGATTTGAGCGGTGGAAGTGAGCGTTTCCAAAAGGAGTGGAATGGGGAAGAGACGGGAGGGTTGTAGCTCTAAAGCTCTAAATGGAATGCTGCAGGGGAATAATCCAAGCAGGTGCGGCTTATCGGTAGTTGGTAGCTACTTGAGCGCCCTCTACGGCTCAATGTGGGTGGTGAGTATCGATTGAGGTAACATGAGTAGTTGGGGGGGCAGACCCTCCGTCAAGCACGTGAGATCCATCTCATAAAGTGTGCCTTGTTCTGAGAACCTTCCTGGAATTCATTCTGATTCTGTATATATTGGCGCACTCCCTTGCTTGGAAGTATGATCTCGTTATAGGGGATTGCAGTGGAATCTCCGCTACGTTCATACCACCAGTTTCTTCTCGAAAGATATTCAACCAACTGCTGGCACTACTACAAGGCCATTCGAAGTACCTTTAGGCTGGCCAGTCGAAAGTTTATATGTCAAGTTTTGGCCATTTTGGTTTATTATTCTTGGAATAATAGGCCTACACCTGTTTTCACGACGGAGGTCGACGACTCCGATCGGCCTCACAATTTGACATTATCCGTTTCAAGAGGTCTAGATTCCAAAACCGAAATGTCCGTCCGCTATACGGGCCGTTTTGGGTAGTAGGAATTTTTTTTTAAATCTGAAATTTTCACAAAATACTTGGTTTACCATCTAGTTGTGCCCGAAAGGTTTTCAGCCCGATCGCTCAAACCCGTGGGGCGCTATGGGGCTAAAATGGGGCTACAAATGGGATTTTTGAAAGATCCCAGGAGGTCAAATATTTACCGAGTAAAATTAAAGTAAATTAAAAGACTTTTAATAATACTTAGTATTATTTTTACTGACAGAATTAATTAATTTTTTTATTAATTTTCGCACAAGTAACCTATATCGAAGAATAATAAACTCTTGTGTAAAATGTTCAGCGTTTCTTGTTTGCGTTCTTCCATTCCTGGCATTATACGGAAATGATCCCAAACAGAGTCCTTCCTTGTCCTCCCCATTTCAAAGTTTATAAACAGTGAAAAGCCGAAGCCGCGAAGAAAATCAATAACAATAACAAAAGCTGATTGAGATAAAACACACTGCCACCTATCACAAGTTCCCTCTCTCGCCCACCCCAATCTTCTTCCTCTTCTTCGATTTCAGTATAATACTGAATAAGAATAATAATTATTCAGTATTATACTACCATGATTAGCAATTATTGCTGTTGACAACGCTTCATGGTAGAGATTAGGATCAGGGTTCAAGAATCACCATCAATCGATAGGAAAGAGTTTAATAAAGGAAAAAATGTTTGTGTAAATTGAAGAGGAAAAAATAAATAAATTCCCCATTTTTCCCGGGAATTTATATTTTGGGGAATATTCCAGATGAATGTTCCTTGGTAATATTCCCGTGGCTCGTCACTGGGCTTCTGAAGGTTTTCGGCTATTGGGTCGAGTTAGGTGTCTTTATCGCAGTATTTTTGGACGTAGAATCCATTTTGGGGGATCCCAGAACCATCGAATTTCACCGGGAGGATCTATTTGGCTTTCATGGGGCTTCAAATGGGGAAATTGCATAAATTTTTTTCAATTTTTTTTTTTTTTCGAAAGTGCATCCTACGAGAATAGCAAAAACGACAGTCAGCCGTCTGGAATCGCTTCCAGAAAATTATTATGATTTAGAGAAAGTGGAGACGTTTGAAAATACGCGGGAGTAGAATCGATCAGCTGGGTCAGTGACGTCGTTTGGTAACGAAGGTGCTACCAACCTCGGCGGGCTGCCGAAGTTGTTACCAGAGTTGTCATCTGACAGCCCATCACAACGAACGCTATCGAATCACCGTCAATCTGATGTAATAAGACGTTAAACTATAAGTATAAAATTTTCTGAATTATTTAATCACTATATCAAAATTTGATATACCATTTAATGGTAAACCTTCGTAAATTCCTTCTACAAGCTGTAGACACTAGTGCCCCAAGTGAGAGCTTTGCCTTGTTTGTGACGTAGATTGATCAAGTCAGCCTCGCGGACAGACCCGCGAGAATTCGAACTGCACTGCTCGTTTTTTGCTCTTCTCTCCTCCAACAATTAAAAAAACTGATTTCAGTGTTTCTATAATTATAGATTATGTTATAACATGCTTCGGTCCTACAATACAACGGTAGGGTTAAGTTTGAAATCGTAAGTTTATGCAATTTCCCCATTTGATTTCTGAACAATACCAGGAGGTCAAATAAGATGTCGTTTTCTGAGTAATTTTAGTCACTAATAATGGATTTCTTTTCGAGGGCCCGCATCTGTTCAAATGTGGTAAATAATTTTTTTTATTTAATTTTTTCAAAAATATCATCGTAATGACACAGAATTAATTTTTCAAAATTAACCCATATCAAAGAATAATAAACTCTTGCGTAACACGTGCAGCGATTTTTATTAGAATATCCGTTTTCTGATTGCAGTCGTTTGAAAATGAATATAACCCACATTTTGTCTAAGTTGGTATAAATGGACGGTTTTTGACAATCTATTGTGACCAAATTACTCGGTCGAATTTGACGTTCTAGAAATTATCCGACGTTAAATTTACTGCTCTTTAATTTGGTATATAGTGTAGTTTTCCGTGGAGTGAACCGACTTGGCGTTAAAAGCCGAAAACTGAAAAAATGTGCCAAACTATCGTGGTTTTTCGGCACCGACAAGTTAAGCTCCACTCAGAAACTGTCGCAAACTCATATTACTCTTATTTGGGATGCTCAAAGTGAATTAAAATCATTTCCAGTTTTACTTTCTTTTTTTGAGGAAAAGTCTGTGCTTGAGGGTTGCTGCAGGTACTTGAAATATCGTACGATGCCAAGATGGTGCTAGCAGTATCACAATTTTAGTTTCTTTCTTGAACAACAATGTTGGCTTGTGTTCCGCTAATGCAAACATTTCAAGACCAAATCATGCAACCATTCAATCAATTCGTTGCGGTGTGTGGCACTCATTTACAGCTGAAATCTTTTGTCAAACGGTTTTAGGGAGGGGAAGATGTTCTGTTAGGATAGAGCACGTGCAGGATAGTCCTGTCTGCGGGTTTAGTTTGGGGACTGTCTGCCTTCACAATGAGCCCCTCAACTGGAACCGACAAATCGTTCGTCAGCCCAGTAGGCTATTCACTCCCGAAGGGACATCAGGGTTAACTGCTGACAATTGAAAAATAATTCGTCGAGTGATGTCATCAAAATGCGTTTGTTTCAGGTTTACGAACTGGAAAGGAGGTTTAAGCAACAAAAGTACCTGTCGGCACCCGAAAGGGAGCATTTAGCAAGCCTAATACACCTCACACCCACCCAGGTAAGCCAAATTAGAATTACGAAAACGCACAAGAAAAATTGACTTGCTTAGGCTTTAGGCTTCTTCGCTGTCTTCCAAGTCCAGTCAATCGGTGTTCATAAGTGCCGTTTTCGTAACAAAATTAGGGAATTTTTTTCTCAACGGCTCTCGATGTTTTTTGGGGTGCTGAGTCCGAATATTAAGTTTGCTAGCTCCTCCGAGGTCGGCTTCACGTTGAAAAATGCCAAAAACCTCAAAATGTTGGCACTTCGTTCAGTTTTTTGCTTATATACCTGAAACTATGCGTTTTTCGAAGGTGACCACTCTATATTAAATTAAAGTACACAAAATTTCCTTCGAACAGCACTGGTCAAAATTGATGTTTGAGCCAGCGGTTTTGGAGATTCAGCGTTTTGAAAAACAGGGATTTTTCGGCTCTTTGGCGAACAGGTCAAAAACCTCACTACCATCCCCTGGAACCCGAATGATATGCATGATATCCATAATAACTGTATTCCACGTAAAAGCACACTAATATCCAGTGATGCCAGATTGAGGGAATTATCCCGTGACCGGGGCTTGGAGGGATGGAGGGAATTTTTCTATGAAACACGCTTCAAAATTGGGAAAATTGCTTATTTTTGACGCTTGGTTGTGGCTAAACGGCTGAACCGATTCTAATGTGTCAGAAGGTCATTTGACGCAGAATGTTATGCTCATCAACTATATATCTTTGGAGTGTTCTCTCTGCGATGATTAGTTTTCGAGTTATCGGTGAAAAACTGGAAAATGCCCGGAAAAAAAATCGATGTTTTTAGACCGCCAAAAGTTCTCCCAACAAAGATAAGGGGTAAGATCTTCCTGTGCCATTTTGTTAGAAGTCAAAAAGAGAAAAATACATTATTTTTGTGACAAAAAGTCTTTCACGTAGTTTGTAATTCATCTGGTCGATACAAAAAGGACGTGCGTGACGTCAAGTATGGCCCTTTCGGTTTGAAGACTAGTTTCCCACCAAAGACACCAGAGTGCTTATAGATTTTTCATATTTTTTCTTGATTTTCTAAGTGATTGGCACTAGTGACATTGCAGTAATTCGCAAATGGCTGTGTTCACTTTGTTGCGAATGTGATCGTGTAATATACTATTTTATAGTAAACTTATATCGACTTGATGATGAGTGGGTTACCTCAGATCGATCAGTTTTCAATTTTTAATGGTGGCCTATTTGCCAAATCGTCGACCAATGGGGGAGCTGATCGCTGGTTTCCGCCGTATATTTAAATTGAAAATTTTCCATGAATTCTATAAATTCGTAAAAACTTGCGATTTGTATTTTAATCCCATTTTTGCTGTTATTTGGACGCCTTCTATCGATTTAATTAAGTGCATTCCTAATGTGAAATAACGGAGAAAGGACATCCACCTCATCTCCCTCACTCTTATTAAATAATGTTTTTGTGGTCATTTATCATCAGTGGTGGTGACACTGCCCCCTCCATCTTGCTGTTTGTACCTGCTGAAGAATCCTGGATTCCGAATCCATGATATCAGTTTGTTGCATTTTTACTATTTCTGAATTCAACCTGATTGAAAGTGTCTAATATTGTTTGCTCATTAAAAGTTGTTTGTCCAAATCGAGCGTCGACTGATAATTTTATGAACATCCCAAGTACGGGTGGAAAGACGATGTTGATAGATGACATGTAAGACAAAGAACTAGCTCATGGCTACTAGATGATGCGATGTTTTTCTTAATCCTTTGTGTTGAGTCGTTTATCGATTAAGTAGATTCTGCGGATACGAAGATTTGTCTATAGGTTTTCGTTAGGAGATGAACAAGCTTTTCTTTGTTTTTAATCAATTTTTTCATTTAAAAATTTAAAAAAATTTTTTAAAAAATCCCGGGATTCAGAAAAACTCAGAATTGCAAAATTTATTGATATCATGCATATTAATCGAGTTCCAGGGGGTGGAAGTGAGCGTTTTCGACCTGTTCGCCGAAGAGCCGAATAATCGCTGTTTTTCAAAACGCTGTATCTCCGAAACCTCTGGTTCAAACATCAATTTTGACCAGGGCTGTTCGAAGGAAATTTTGTGTACTTTAATTTAATATGGAGTGGTCACCTTCGAAAAGCGCATAGTTTCAGGTATATAAGCAAAAAACTGAACGAAGTGCCAACATTTTGAGGTTTTTGGCATTTTTCGACGTGAAGCCGACCTCGGAGGAGCTAGCAAACTTTATATTCGGACTCAGCACCCCAAAAAACATTGAGAGCCGTTGAGAAAAAAATTCCCTAATTTTATTAGGGGAAACCACCACTTGACTGGACTGTAGACTAACTGTTAGTCTACATTCTAGAGCTTCAAGTGACTGTTCTGTTTCGACGACGGTCTGACCGCAACTGCTGAAGGATCGGTCGGAGGTTTGGGTTTCAACGAAAGCGCTCCAAAAGACGGAACGAGAGGGTTTGTGGCGCCCACTCCTGCACATTCTTGCGGATTAAGGTTTTCAAAGACAATGGGGAGCTCTTGCACTTGGGGAAGTCGAGGAAGGAACCCCCAGCTTTGGTTTACAACCCCACCTCGCACAGGATATCTTCAGTTTCACTATTGTTCCCTCTCTAACCTCCTTCCACTTCTTCGCCCAGAGGGGGATCCTGGATCGCCAATCATGAGACCCTGCTTGTTAATCATTAACAACCACCCCTTTTTTCCTTCTTCTTTTTTTCTTCTCTTGAACGTCTACTTTCCGTCGTATCGTTAACGACGCATTCAGACAAATTCATCCTCTTCCTCCGTCAGGCTTGTCGCCCCTTAACAAACGCCCTTTTCCTGCTACAAAACATCCAACTTGACTTTTTATCTCTCGACAAAGTTGGTAGTTACTTTTGAAGGTTGTTATTTTTTCTGAACATTTTGGTTTATTATTCAAACGATTTCACAACGGTGGTCAAAATTCTCTCGCGTATACATTCCGAAAATGAAATGCCAACCGCCGCGCCGCCGTTTTCGGCGGTTGGAATTTTTTTTTTAAATCTGAAATTTTGGCAAAATACTTGTTTGGCCATCTAGTTGTGCCCGCAAGGTTTTCAGACCGATTGCACAAACCCATGGGGCTCTGTGGGGCTAAAATGAGGCTACTGGAGGGTTAAAAAAAAAAGGTTTTCGGCTATGATATCGAGTGAGGTGTCGTTTCCGAAGTATTTTTGGACTTAGAATCCATTTTTGGGGTCCCAGAACGATCCAATTTCACCAAGGGGATTTAAAGGGCTCTCAAGGAGCTACAAATTGAGCTTTTAAAGGATGTGTTATATATCCCTTGGTATATACGATTTAAAACGACTAGAAACTAGTTTTTATTCCCTGGATTCCAGGAAAGAAAACGACACCATTGAAGGGGTGAAAAGACAATGCCTGCTGAATTAAATAATCCACAGGTGGTTGTGGGCCAAGGATGGCACCACTGGGTATAAGCAAAGGTACAAACAAAAAGTCGCACATTTTGGACAAGATTATTACCTATTCTTTTGTATAAACTGTACTAAACGTATTTTAATGTCAATAAAACAATTTTTTGTAATGCAAGTTTTACACAAATATAAACGATATAAAAAAAAAATGCAGAAATTAATTGAACCGATAAAAGGATATTTCAAAAAAGTTCGTAGGTGAAAGTGGAATGATAAAAAATAAAAAAACACTGCGCATCCTTTCGCATTATTGTGAAAAATTTCATTCTGATAAAAAATATCAAAAATTGAAAACGCTGAAATTTTATAAAAGGGGTTATTATTCTTCGATAAAGGTTACTTGTTCAAAAATTAGGTTTTAATATTGTGTCAATAAAAAAAAAAAAATAAAAATTCTGTACATTGTTCGGATAGATGTGGGACCTCGAAAAATGGATTATGCTCCCAAAATTACTAGGTAGATATTTGACCTCCTGGGCTCCTTCAAATACCCCATTTGTAGCTTCATGAGAGCCCAATAGATCCCCACGGTGAAATCAAATCGTTCTGGAACCCCTGAAAATGGATTCTACATCAAAAAATACTTCGAAAACGACACCTAACTCGACCCTATAGCCGAAACCCTTCAAAAAAAGCACTCCCGTAGCGCCTTTTTAGCCCCCAGAGCCCCACTGGTTGGAATGATCGCGCAGAAAATCTTGAGGAGACATCTAGTCGTAAAACCGAGTTCAGATTTAAAAAAAAAAGCCAAAGGCAGCACTACTGAACTAAATACGAAAGAATCAGTTTTTTTTTCCTTTTTAAATTTCCCGATAGTACCTAAGTAAAACTTGACGAGAAAACTCACTCGGGGGCATCATCAAAGCGGAATGAGTTTCCCTCCTTCACTATTTAATTCCTTTTCCTTCCAATCACTAATCCACCAACCTCAGACCCCATCCGGCCGCGCAAACAACGAGGCGGCAAGGGAAGGGGAGGTAGCTTATGGAAAATAAATACAAAGTAAAAGCAATAAACGGGGGAAAAGCCGGGAAGGCTAAAATTAGCTTTAGAGAGAAACCCGTGAGAGCTGAGAGGAGCAGCGGGGGATGTAATTTGGTAGACGTAGTTGGAAGTAAATATTGAAGGAGGAGAGCAAACAAGAACGAAGGGAGCAAGTAATGAAATCTCCCCTTCCCCCTTTTCCACCACACTTTACCTACATACAAACTACTATTTAATTAACTTCCATAAATATATACGTATATATTAAGACGGTGTTGACTTATGAGATGTGATGAACTTGTCCGAAGATCATTACAGGGGATGTATCCGAAACAGGGGGAGCCCCCAAAAGGGTTGCTCTAATAACGTTGAGTGGGGGACCATACTACGGGATCCATTTGATAAACGAGTTTAAATCGATTATAATCCAATCCATATTTTCCCTTTAATGGAATTGAAATTTTCATAGCCGACAGCCCTGATGAAAAACACCTCTTGAAGAGTCGAACTGAACAAACAGCTCACCGCGTAGATAATACATCGTCGGCGTGATGAAATACTTTGTACAAGAGGCGCGTTTGAAAACTGGACAATCTGAAAAGTGACCCACTTGGGAGGGTTTGAGTGAGCTGAACATGAACCTGAAGTATTATTTTATTATTTTTTAAACTTAATGTTAACCCTTTCACGACCAGCGACGAGATATCTCGCAAGAGCCTGCCGGGATCAGAGACAAAATACAAAGTGAGGAGATGTGGCCTGCTTGGGCCATAGACGACATATCAAGCAAGAAGAAGTTGACCAGAGACAAGATGTCAAGCAAAAAGAAGCGTGCTTGCCTGGACCAAAGACAAGATACCACTTGAGGAGAAGTAGCCTCGAAGCCAAGAGGAGCCTCTGGCCCAGGGATCCCTGGGCCAGAGACAATATCAAGCAAGAAGAAGTGACCACCCTGTACCAGTGACTAAATATCAAGAAAAAAGAAGCGGCCTGTCTGGGCCAAAGACAAGATACTACTTGAGGTGAAGTAGCGTCCCTGGCATAGACGAGATAACACATGAGGAAAAGTAGCGTCCCTGGGCCAGAGACGAGATATCTAGCAAAATGAAGCAGCCTACCTGGGCCAAAGACAAGACACCACTTGAGGAAAAGTGACCTCCCTTGGCCACAGACGAGATATCAAGCAAAAAGAAGCGGCCTGCCTGGGCCATAGACAAGATACCACAGGAGGGAAAGTTGCCTCCCTGAGCCAGAAACGCGAGGCAATATTTTGGAGCCGTTTACGAATACCCTTAAAATAAAATTATTATATGGCTAGGCGAGTTCATGCAATGCTCAGTTCCCATGCACAGCGTGCAGAAACTTGGCTTAGGATTTTGTTCGTCGACGACGGTTGCCATATGCCCGAACGTGTTCTTTAATTGATAAGAAACACGTGGAAACAAAATTTGTATCCGCCTTTCGCCGTTTTTTTTTTTTTTTAATTTTTTAAATTTTTTTAATTTTTTTAATTTTTTTTAATTTTATTTTTTTGGGGAAATCCTAGTTGATCATTTAAAATTTATATGACGTATTTATTTTAAATGACCAGCTAGTAAAAACTAATTTTCAATGCTTTCTTTCATTTTCTGCTATGGTGTCGAGTAGGGTGTCGTATTCGAAGTATTTTTGGGCGCAGAATCCATTTTTGGGTGTCCCAGGACCACCCGATTTCACTGGGAGTATCTAAGGGGCTTCCATGGGGCAACGAATGGAATTTTTGATGGATCCCAGGAGTGATCTTCCACTTGTTCTAACCTTAGGCTAGTTCGGCGTCCTCATCTGTCGTCTGTTAGGCCACTAGTTCGGCGTCCTCATCTGTCGTCTGTTAGGCCACTAGTTCGGCGTCCTCATCTGTCGTCTGTTAGGCCACTAGTTCGGCGTCCTCATCTGTCGTCTGTTAGGCCACTAGTTCGGCGTCCTCATCTGTCGTCTGTTAGGCCACTAGTTCGGCTTCCTCATCTGTCGTCTGTTAGGCCACTAGTTCGGCGTCCTCATCTGTCGTCTGTTAGGCCACTAGTTCGGCGTCCTCATCTGTCGTCTGTTAGGCCACTAGTTCGGCGTCCTCATCTGTCGTCTGTTAGGCCACTAGTTCGGCGTCCTCATCTGTCGTCTGTTAGGCCACTAGTTCGGCGTCCTCATCTGTCGTCTGTTAGGCCACTAGTTCGGCGTCCTCATCTGTCGTCTGTTAGGCCACTAGTTCGGCGTCCTCATCTGTCGTCTGTTAGGCCACTAGTTCGGCGTCCTCATCTGTCGTCTGTTAGGCCACTAGTTCGGCGTCCTCATCTGTCGTCTGTTAGGCCACTAGTTCGGCGTCCTCATCTGTCGTCTGTTAGGCCACTAGTTCGGCGTCGGACAGTTACTTTTCCAACACTCAAGATGGGTTTCAATCCCACGGTTAATAAAGCATGTTCTATGTCTATTGAATTTCAACGGTAGGCTCTTAGTAAAAAGCCTCCGGGGGTCCAGGGGGCTTGCCTCCTGGCGAGGCCCAAAGAGCCGAGTTTGGAACCGTTATAACCGTAATAGTATGCGGTCTACCTGAAATCCATGGTCTACAACCCGACATGCTGTGTTATAGTATGCGGTCTACCACCCCTCCGGTGTTATAGTATGCGGTCTACCTTCCTACTTGTGACTTTCTCTTCATCTGATGAAGGTCGTCTTTAATTTGTGGCAGTGTGCAGTGAAAAAAAGTCTAAGTTTTTCAGTAAAAATCAGTTTTCGCGGAGGCAAACGTTTTTTCGTCTACTTTTGTCGATATGGGGGGAAAGGTAGGATTCGTTGCTGTGGAGGAAGCTAGCGAGAAACTACAGGGTTCAGTGAACTCCATCCATAAATGGACAAAAAACCCTGCAAATTGTACACAAGGGTTTATTATTCTTTGATATAGGTTACTTGCTGAAAATTAACTCTGCCTCAATGAAAACATTTTTGAAAATTAAAAGTAAATTTGAAAATTAAAAAAATCAACATTATTTTACTTGGAAAATATTTGACCCCTTGCGATCCTTCAAAAATCCCATTTTTTAGAACCATGAAGGCCCTATAGATCTCCACAGTGAAATCGTTCAGGGACCCCAAAAAATGGATTCTACGTCCAAAAATACTTCGAAAACGACACCTAACTCGACCCCATAGCCGAAAACCTTCAAAAAACCAACCACTTTTCCAACCATAATGATCCAGTGATATGTATTGATAACCCGAACAGTTGTTCGTTGAGAGCGACGAAACTTAGTTGATTTGGGGAAAGAGGGATGGTTTGCTACGTGAAGAGTAATCGACGAAACGTACGATCAAGTTTTGAAGTCAATTATAAGAGTGGCACGTTTAACACTCGGTTATCCAATTGCCAATTGCCAACCTCTTCAGGTATATCTAGGTTGGCCAGATATTTTTTTCGAGGAAGCAGTACATTAAACAAATAGTCGTCGGACACTATAGTATAATATACTATATATATTGTCTATGTGTATATAGTACCTACTATAGTACAAGAGCCTTTTTTTTGTCTTTAGACAAAATTATTATTATTAGACATTAAATTTTTTTTGTCTGTAGATAGAGACAAAAAATTTTTTTCATGTCTAATTAAACATCACATTAGGTTAAATCATTGCCACTGGCCACAAAAATATTATGACTATATGATATAATCTACATCTCATAAAGGAGATCCATACCGAGAGATCAATTATTATTCGAGAGATAGTATTATACTATTCGGCTGCATTTAAAAACTAGAGAACCCGTTTGAAAATCATAAAAACCGTAGCTCCACCAACCAACTTCTTCTTCTCCTAATTGATAAGAGGTGTTGGTGTTCTATCTAATTTAGGGTCCGGGCGTCTGGGCACCATCATTCTTTGGAAGATATTGCCAAGTGCGTAAGCAAGTTGGCAGGAAGTAGCGAGCCTAAAACTCTACTAGTTTCAAAAAGCAGTACATTTCAGGTGTACACAAGGGTGTACAGCAGTATTACATACCTTAAAGCAGTACTGTACTGCAAAAAGCAGTACATCTGGCCATCTATCTGGATACCGTATATCTCAAACATTTCGTATTAACAATCTCATCATCGCTATTGCGTTCGGTAGACCACAAATTCCGAGTAGAACGCATGCTATAACCCCGAGTTTTTATTTTATTTTTATATCCATATAGAATTAATTCTTTTCCAATTATAACAAAAAATGATAAACCCTTCTGTAAAGTTTGCAGCGTTTTTTTTTTTCATCGTGCTGGATTGAGCAGAATCGTCAAAATCGGCATGATTGGTAGAGATGGTATGTAAAGAGTGTTTGGACACCAGTGTCCGAAACCTGAATCCACACGCGGAGGATTCGGTCTATTACTTTATGCTTGATGAGTTTTTGTGGTTGTAAAAATCGTGAAAAATAAATCCAGCGTGTGGCGTTATTTTCAAAACGCGTGTTTGGAAGATGAAAAGGTTCATGAATTAACCGGGAAGTGAGCGAATCAACCGGACTGAGTTCCTTTTAGAATGGCGGTGTAAGACAAAGTTTAGGGAGCGATGAAAAAGTGTTGAAGCCAAAAGATTGAGAGGAGAGGCAATCTTTATTAGGACTTTCTAAGGCCTGATGTCACAAAGAAGTTCTGGCGGGGAGGGGAAGAGACCTCTGCGCATGCGCCTCAACTTGTACGGCCCTAACGGTAACGACCCCCGCGTTGGCACCCCTCCGTCCTACGCAACCCCTGTTTAATTTTCATTGTCCCCCCTTAAATACATGGGTGTATTTCTGAGGGAAAGTTGGAATCTCTCCCCACGAGGGAAAACACGTTGATTAGCGACAGGATACATTCACGCCGAGTATATTTACTGAAAAATGTAAACTAGTGTGGTGCCATAAAAGAATTGAGTTTTCGAAGAATATCATAGAGGAAATAATCATCCATTTGAACACGACCCCTCAGTGAAGGGCCCTCACTCGTTTACATTACTTAGTTCATGCCTTTTCCAACTATCTGAGACAAATTATAGCGCGCACGTATTTGAACAATTTTTTCGACCTAATTTGCAAAAATATTTATCCAAATCGTAATTGAAATAAAAAATAATTGAATCATCTTCAGATCTACTTGAAAAACTGTGATTACTAATAACTGGAATTTGCATATTTTGCATATCGAGGGTCGTCATTTTTGAAGTTTTTCAGCAGAACCCGAAAACCACAAAAGCAATACACCACCACTAACTCCGAGACTCGCTGAGCGAGTAGTAAACAAAAGACTTGAGATGACAATGTGGGGGTGCCCGCAAGGTTTTCAGCTCGATCGCCCAAACCCGTGGGGCTCTGTGGAGGCTAAAAAGGGGCCACGGGAGGGCTTTTTTGAAGGGTTCCGGCTATGGGATCGAGTAAGGTGTCGTTTTCGAAGTATTTTTGGACGTAGAATCCATTTTCGGAAGTCCCATAACGATTCAAATTCACCGTGAGGATCTATTGGGCTCTCATGGGGCAACAAACGGGATTTTTTAAGGATCCCAGGAGGTCAAATATTTTCCTAGTAATTTTGGACGCATACTTAATCCATTTTCGAGGTCCCTCATCTGTTCGAACTATGTACTTAAAGTTTTTTTTTTTTTCAAAAATATCTTTTTATTGACACAAAATTAGTTTTCGAACAAGTCGGTAATCTTTATCAAAGAATAATATTATTCTTTAAAGGCTGAAAATTTTACACAAGGGTTTATTGTGTAAAATTTGCAGCATTTTATTATTGTTGTAGATTCAATTTTTAGATCATTTATATCAATGAATAATTATTCCCTTGTAAAATGTGCAGCGTTTTCTTTGAATTCTTCACCATTATAGAGGGATACTGATTTTCGTATCGAAACACTGTCGTCCATCGCTTAAATATCGCTTCCGAGAGGCTCAATGTGATAAGTAAGGCTAGGCTTGTTATGCTCAATAGATATGCTCGAAAACCCCATTAAGTATATGCTCGAAAACACTGTTACAATCCACATGTAGATTCCTATGTGAAAGTGAAACGAAAAAATTGACAACTTATGGGGCTGTAAATGAGGTTTTTGGGGATTTGGGCCAGAAAGTCGAATGAGGTATAATTTTTTTAAATAATTTTGGACGTAGACTCAATTTATTAGGGGCGTCAAACTTATCCACTACACCGAGGGGCTCTGTGGTGCTAAAAGGGGCTACATGAGGTTTTTTAAGGTCTTTGGCCATGTGGTCGAGTGGGGTGTCGTTTTCGAAGTATGTTTGGACGTAGAGTCCATGTATGACGGTCTCAGACCCGTGGATGTGTGTGGTTTCTATTGGGCTACATAAGTCGCTTTTGAAGGATGTCAGGAGGTCTAATGAAGCGAACGTTTTCTGAATAATTTTATGCGTAGAATCCAATCTTATCCGTTCCAAGACTTAAATTTTATTTTTTAAATAATTATTCAATAGACCGACTTCCAAAACCAGACCTGTGAAGACGATTGTTCCGCAGTTGCGGGGTTTTGAAACTAAATTATTCTTCTTTTTGACTTACCACTGGGTTTGGAATTCTGCCTTAATATTTTTGATCGTGAAATCGGCATTTCCTACCCGATTCCAGGAGAGGGGGCACCTGTATGTATCTAGACGCAAAATTATTGGTACCAGACTGTTTTGTACATAGGAGACCAAAAACCATTTTTTCGAATTTGAGAAGGACTTAATAGATAGCTAAATTTTCGAACTCGAATTTCCCACTAATTAGAATAAATGGAGGCCCAAATTCTTATGAAATTTGACGAAAAACTATTTTAATGAGCATCACTAGAATATGCATTTATATGCGTTTATTCTAAATACTGCAGTTTTATGCATTTATATGCTCGATAAATTTAAATTCTGTTGTTCCCAGGGAGGTGAAAATACTACCAAAAGGCTTCTTTCAAAGTTTACTATGCAGGAAAAAACAAGGGGACATGGCACATAGCTTCCTCGTGTAACAACGAAATTTAATGAATTCCACGTAAGCGCATTCGCAGAGCGTACCGCTAGTTAGATCATAATTAAATTCATATGAGACCTTAAGGGGCCTTGTGCGTATAATCCTTTAAAATATGAGCGAAATTGAATCAAAATTGTAAAAGTTATGCCTGTTTCAAGAATTTCAGGTTAGCGCATGCGCAGACCGTACCGCTGATTCTATTGTGATTAAATTCGTATGGGACCTCAAGGAGCCTTATCCGCATAATCCCTCAAAATTTGAGCCAAATTCAATCAAAATTGTGGAAATTATGGCTGTAACAAGGAAATGCGGACAGACCGACAGACCCACAGACACGGAACCAAATTTGTTCAGTAGGCTATGAAACGCAAAATGCGAGTGGAAATTTTGAATTCGGACAACAACAATTTTTTGGCTCCCGAAAGTGAGCACAAGGCTTCCGCTGCTTCGCAGACTCGGAAGCAATAATATTGCTTCCGAGTTTTGCGACGGTGTCAATACAACAATAACATTATATGTCGATATGCCCATATATTATATGGGCATATCGAAATTGTTGTGCCTCTCGATGCAAAACAGTGTGAGGAATCGCTTAGCGACCACATTTTTGCTTCCGAGTCTGAAAGGGTCAAAAATCGCAGAAAAGCAACACTGTGTATCAAGAGTGTGTCAGCAACCCGTCGTATGACGAAAAACGTTTTTTGCTCTCCTGTAAAATTGCTCAAAACTTCTTACGACATGCTGTATCAACACTCTGTCGGTATCAAGAGTGTGAGGAATCGCTTAGCGGCTCCATTTTTGCCGTTGGTATGCCTGAAAGGGTAAAAAATCGCAGAATATCAACACTGTGTAACAAGAGTGTGTCAGCAACCCGTCGTATGAAAAACGTACGAAAAAACGTTTTTTGCTCTCCTGTAAAATTGCTCAAAACTTCTTACGACATGTTGTATTGACACCGTGGATTCAGCATATTATGCTGAATCCAAGCCCTAGTGATAAGTTTCAAGTGTACGTAGAGGCTCACGACGTTCGGTGACAATGAGCCTCCACGAGCGGGAACTTGTTTCATCAGATGGCGCGCCGGTTCCCCTTCTTTTCCTTCAACATTGTTCGTCCCTTGTCAGCGGGGCTCAAATTAAAAGGCAATGTGTACCAGGAGGCGAAAATGGCGGAACGACGGGGGTATGTTGTTGGGAAGGGGGGGGGGGAGTTTTAGAAGGGTATTTGTATTGTGTGGCAATTGTGTTGGCAAGAAACTTAGCATCTGGCACAGCGGCATGTAAGGTACAATAGACGAGGTGGGGTCGAGCCCATTGTGTCCGCCATAGGGGGAAACACCGCAGCTTGTACAGCCAGTTCATTACAACCACTACACCCCCTCCCTCCTCATCATCACTTCAGCCAACCCCTTGCACTATATTAATATACCTTTGTAAGCGGACGCCCCTCCAGAACGGAGTTTTTCCACTCGATTATTCAAGGCTATCACCTACTAGAGTGCGTGGTGTGTGGTGCGGTGGTGTCCTCCTACAGAGTGGTTCGGCCCTCTGAGATAACCATCTTCAAACCTCAAGTCCGCACTTGCTCACTTTCGAGTGCCATTCACATGAGAATCAAGTTCCATCCCACCAAAACATAAACGAGCCCTCAATAGATCTCAACAACCACTTGGATACCAAAACATACCCTGCTTGTTTTAAAATTCTGGTTTGCGGGACGGGATTGACGATTTTGATTAGCTTCACAATTAGTCATTTTAATATACCTAATGATCTTGAAACATATTATGTTTATTCCAAAATGAAATGTCCGTCCAGGTGGCGGAAATTATTCCATGTCCCAAACTGGATGGTAGAGATGGGTTTTGCATTATAAATGCAAAATCTGAATGTTTAGTCGTTTATTGTCCTTTTTTTAATAAAAACAATATAAAAATATAAAATAAAATAATTTTCATAAAATTGAAAAGTTATTTCGATGAATTTCAAGTATTTTTCATTAAAAAAAAATGCAAAATCTAAATGTTTGACTGTTTATTATCATTTTTTTAACAAAAAATGAAATTTCAAATAATTTTTTCCTTTTTTAAAATTTTTTTTAATGCGCCCTTTTTCGCAGATTTTAGAATCTCATTGTAGGGTCCTCAGTGAACACACAGAAGAAAAAAAAACGTGTAGTCACGTGAATACCGCGACTTTTTCAAATTTCAGATTACAAAAAAATATATATTCCTGCTACCATACTCGGTTCTGACAACGGACGGACATTTTTAGAATCTACACGTCTTGAAACGTATAATGACAATTTTGAGGCCGCTCCAGATTTTCGACCTCCGACACGAATAAACAGAACTGTGTAATGCAACTTTGTGTTATTGCAAGAATAATTAAACAAAAGGGGGTTATGGGACTTTCGTTGGCCCGCAGATGGAAATTTTGAAGGATGCTAGGAAGTCGAATGAGGTGTAGTTTTCCGAGTAACTATAAGCCATTTTTCGTGGTCCCCCTTCCGTCCAATATTGTTTCAAGAAAATTAGAAAAAAATTAATACCCACTGAATTAATTTTTGCACAATTTATTTATATTTCTTAATTTTCTTTTATTTATTTATTTTTCATTTTTTATTTTTTACTTTACTTTTTTACTTTTACTTTAAACCCGTTCAGCGGAACGAAATCGCCAGGATCACTTGTTCTCGAGTAATTACTCAATATTAATATTGAATTATCGAATTTTTCAATATTAATATTGAAAAAATCGAAAAAAAAGTCAGAAAAAAATCGTGGTTTTTACAATGCCTGGAGTTGCCCCGTCGAACGTTTTGTGGGGAAACCCTGGATTCCTCTTATTGGCGTCCTAAAATACCGATTAGAAACATACCATATTATAGCATATTTAACGTAAGCTCAAATTTCCTATGGACTGGATTATTTTTTGTTCAAACATTGTACCTACAGAAAAAAAATTTGTTCATTTTATTTTTTCAAAAATATCTTCTAATAATTATAGTGTCAATTATTGACACAGTATTAATTCTTGTCCATTTTACCTATATCGAATAATAATAAACACTTGTGTAAAATGTGCAGCGTTTTTTTCTCCTCACTTCAACGAATCACTTGTACTCGTATATCAAACAACTCGTCCGCTTTTCAATCAGAGCTGGCAATTAATTTGAGGACGCAAATATTTGATTCGCGAGAAATTCAATTCGCAAATTTTATTTGTGCACAACCTTTTAAATTAAACCGTGCGAGTTTTCCGTGTTTCTGTTATTGGTGCGAGTGATGGGATGGTTCCAAAATGAAAAAAAAAACCTCTTTTGTGTCGTCCTATTTTATATGAGGGGGAATTTTTTTCTTTTTTTGCGTTTACTTTTTTTAGGGAGTTATAACTTCCTTATTCGGGACGTGAAGTAAAAAAGGGATGCCCCTCCTCCCACCCCTTTTGCTCACCAACACCCTTCACTCTAGTACGACCCCCCTCACCATCTTTCGGCTCCCCCATCGGCCTCAACCACTTGAGCTGGCAAACGACAAAGCGTGCAGCCCTCTCGACCCCCCCCCCCCCCCCCCACCCCATCCTACCTAGCCGTGTCCTGGTGCACCAACATCCTCCCTTATTTTTCTCTCTTTTTATTTGAACTTCGGAAGCATTAAGTACAGCAGGCTCTGCCTAATGGTAACGCCGGATTATTGGACCGGCCGCCTTCAGCTTGAGTGGGCTGAACACGAATATGAAGACCGTTAAGTAATCTACCTTGTCGACAATGTTCGAAAATTTTGTTCAGAGTGTTAAAGCTACGACTTTCTCAAGTGATTTTGAAATAAAACCGAAAGTCAGAATAAATCATGGTTTTTACGGTGCCCAGAGTCATGCCCAGAGTCATCCCGTCGAAAATGTTATTAGGAAAACCTCATATTGGCATCACAATAGACCGATTAGAAACATAAAATCTTCTAGCATATTTGTTTCGTCCAGTTCTAAAAGCCTCCATATCCTCACTTCCCAATTTTGAGATATTCGTGAAAAAATGATATGGTATTTCATAATGGAGTTTTTCAGCCACTTTTAATTAAATTTTCTTCATAAGATTTAGTAGGATTTACGTTACAATTAGGATATCTTTTGAAAATCCCAGACGTATACTTTTTTTTTTATCCACTTGAAAGTTTGGACATAGTGGGTTTTGGAACTGTATGGTGGACATGGTGGGTTTTGGAACTGTATACTTAGGACAAAGTGAAATTTGAAAACAAATCACACCCAATGAGTTTGGTTAGGGAGAGAGAACGACTCCTCTGCTGAATACTTCTACGACTCTGCTGAAGTATTCAGCAGAGGAGTCGTTCTCTCTCCCTAACCAAACTCATTGGATTAGACCTCTGCACCATCGGCAAACAACCACTTTGTCAAATCACACCCTTTCGCTAGTGACATTATAGCTTTGACAGATTTTTATTAAGTAAAAATATATAATTGAATGAAAAGTATGTACACACTTTAGGTTTTAGGTACAATATTTCCTAGCAAGTACATATCATTAGGTACCTACAAGCTAAAAAATGTTGATATGAAAAAATTTCCGTAATAGTGCGTTAACAGTAAGTAACTGTTTATAAACAGTTAGATAAACGTTTATAAACGAAACTGTTTATAAACGATAGATTCGTAAGTTTCATAAGCGATAGATTCGTAAATTAGATAATCGTTTATAAACGAAACTGTTTATTCAGGATAGATTCGTGAGTTTCATTTATGTACGAATGTTTATACACGACAGATTCGTAAGTTTCATAAATGAGTTTCATAAATGAAACTTACGAATCAATCGCTTGATGCCGAATCTGAAACTTCTTCATTTAAATTGTTCGGCGATTTTAATTATGTCATCATTATTGTCCTGAAAGTCTGTGACTTGCCCTTCTTGGTCTTCTTTTTCTTTGGGTGCCATACACGTAATCAGGCGTTGGCGACCTCTCGCTACTAAGAGGTTACTACTTCTGCTGAGCGTGTTGACCAGTAACTGGTATAACTGGTAATAACTGTTAAACCTAGAGACCTATTGCCTGGGCTAAAATCGATTATGCGTCCAAAATTACTCGGGAACTGACACCGTATTTGACCTCCTGGTATCCTTCAAAATCCCATTTGTAGCCCCTTTGATCCTCTCAGTGAAATCGAATCGTTCTGGGACCCCCAAAAATGGATTCTCCGTCCAAAAATACTTGTGCAAAATATTTGTTCAACTTCAACTGAAAATTGGACTGTCCTCCTTTAGGTTGGTGGCGTGGACGCCAAAAAAAATCGATTTGGTCGTAGAAGATCTCATGAAATAAAGACCGAGGAAACCCCAAAGACCTTCGAGCCCTTCAGCGGGATTTGTAAAGTCGATTCCGGAAAACCACCGGTCGCCCCGCGAAACTGGAGGAAGATGGATTCAAGTACTCTCGACCATCTGAAGGACCTCCTCACCCTTCACACCCCCTTCACGCCCTCCCTTAATTTATTGACTAGTTAGTTAGCTTTGCAAACCACTGATTCTCTCTCACTTTTCACATTTTGATACGCCTTGATGAGAGGAAATGAGCCTACTTAGTTGTTCCATTTCGAGCGTTTCTTTCAACGATAAAAACCACTTGGCGTTGTAAGCTCTCGTCGTTATGAATTTTAACGGGACGCCCAAAACGGCTCTGAAAACGACCCCCCACTCGATCCTTTGGCCCAAATCCTTCAAAAACCCCACTTTTATCCCCTCAGAAGCTCCATAGAGCCTCACAGTGTGGTCGCAAGATTCTGAAACCCCCATAAATGTAGTTTTCGTCTATAATGACTTGAAAAACGACAACCAACTCGATTCCTTGCCCCGAACCCTTCAAAAACCCCACTTGTAGCCCCTAAGAAGCGTCACTGAGACTGGTGGAGTACTTTTGCTTGGAACACACCTTATAGATTAAATCTATGAGAAGTGTGTGAGGGCGGGTAGCACCCAAGCGGTATCGTAGGTAGGAAAAATGTAAATTTGGTAGACGATGTCAGGAGAGTGGTAGGCGCACGAGAGGATCCAAAGTAGGAATGAATGCCTTCTTCGTTCTTTACGAGATTCCTCTATTAAAGGTTATAGACTTGTCGGAAGGGGGGAGGGGTTCGATTGTTGTGATAGGAAGGGGGGTTTGGGTTTTGATACATGGATGTTACATTTATGTACACATCACAAGTGTTCCAAGCAAAAAGCATTTAAAAATCCAGTTTCCTTCCAAAGATACTACATTTTATTTTTTAAATGCTCTTTTTGTTTTTTATTCTTGGAATAATACGCCTATGTAATCGTGACGGAGGTCGACGATTCCGATCGGCCTCAAAATGTGACATTATCCGTTTCAAGGGGTCTAGATTCTAAAACCGAAATGTCCGTCCGCCGTCCGTGCCGTTTTGGGCAGTAGGATTTTTTTTTTTTTTTTTTTTTTTTTTTAATCTGAAATTTTGACAAAATACTAGGTTTACCATCTAGTTGTGACCGCAAGGTTTTCAGCCCGATCGCCCAAACTCGTGGGGCGCTATGGGGCTAAAATGAGGCTACGGAAGGGGGTTTTGGAAGGCTTTTGGCTATGGGATTGAGTTAGGTGTCGTTTTCGAAGTATTTTTGGACGTAGAATCCATTTTTCGGGGTCACGGAACGATCCGATTTCACTGTGGCGATCTATAGGGCTTTCATGGGGCTACGAATGGGATTTTTGAAGGAGCCCAGGAGGTCAAATAATATTCGAGTGAAAACAAAAAAAATCCATGTGTCAAACAAAAACGCTGCAAATTTTACACAAGGGTTTATTATTCTTTGATATAGGTTATATAGGTTATAACCTTTTATATATCAAAGAAAAATAAACCCTCGTGTAAAATTTGCAGCGTTTTTGTTTATTATTCTTGCGCATATGTAATCGTGACGGAGGTCGACGACTCGGATCGGCCTCAAAATTTGACATTATCCGTTTCAAGAGGTCTAGATTCCAAAACCTGTTATTGACACAGGATTAGTTTTTGCAACCTATATCACAGAATAATAAACTATTGTAAATTTGCAGCGATTTTCTTTGATATAGGTAGTGTGTTTAGACCGATATCGATCATATTTTATTGTACAGCCCCAAAAACCGCGCAGAAAACCTTCATCTCAAATTTTGCCAAATGGACGACCATCAAAAACCTCCCCGTCATATGTCCGACGTGCGAGCTCCCGAGTGACATAATCTCACCGGTCTAAGATGAGCCTGTTGGTGCGAACATGAGCGCAACTACCCTCCGAAAATGTGGGCATCCAGGATAAGTGCCTCAACGAGACCGACGAATGCTAATCGTTCTGCTGAGGGTTTTCCATTTTCCTGCGAACTTCGTTGGTAATTGCGAGAGACTTACATTGGCAAAAAAAAAAAGGAAAAAAAAAGAAAAATCCGCAACATGATAATCGGATTTTCCCCCTCGAGTGTTGTTCCAAGCCAAGTTGTGAAAGCCCTCGACAGCTTCGAATTCATCAACTTTCCATTTTGAGAGGGGGTCCGAAGCAGTTTAGGTAAATCGTGATCCCATTCATAACTCAAACACAACTGCAGGAGGTACAAGCGGCCGAGGGTCAAGATGAATAGGACGAAGCTTCAAAAGCCTTTTCCACGTAATTGAGGGAAGCTTGACCCCTGCTGAGCCTCACCCCTGCACTCCAATACTTTTTTTTCTCGTAATTCTTTATTTTTGGTTTATTATTCTTGGAATATTACACCTATGTAATCGCGACGGAGGTCGACGACTCCGATCGGCCTGAAACTTTCACATTATCCTTTACAAGAGGTCTAGATTCCAAAACCGAAATGTCCGTCCGCCGTCCGGGCCGTTTTGGGCAGTAGGAATTTTTTTTTTAATCTGAAATTTTAACAAAATACTCGGTTTACGATCTAGTTGTGCCCGCAAGGTTTTCAGACCGATCGCCCAAACCCGTGAGGCGCTATGGGGCTAAAATGGGGCTACAGGAGGGTTTTTTGAAGGCTTTTGGCGATGGGATCGAGTTAGGTGTCGTTTTCGAAGTGTTTTTGGACGTAGAATCCACTTTGGGGGGTCCCCGAACGATCCGATTTCACTGTGGGGATCTTTAGGGCTTTCATGGGATTTTTGAAGGATCCCGGTAGATCAAATATTTTTCAAGTAAAAAACGCTGCAAATTTTACACAAGGGTTTATTATTCTGTGATATAGGTTACTTGTACAGACATTTAATTCTGTCAATAAAAAAAAATTTAAAAAATTTTTTTTTGGATTTTTATATTTCAAAAAAAATTTTTTGGGGGGGGGGATTTTTTTTCTTCAAAAATGTGTTTTTTCAAAAATTCTTTAATTTTTACTCGAAAAATATTTAACTTCTTGGGATCCTTCAAAAATCCCATTTTTAGCCCCATGAAAGCCCTATAGAACGCCACAGTGAAATCGGATCGTTCCGGGACCCCCAAAAATGGATTCTACGTCCAAAAATACTTCGAAAACGACACCTAACTCGATCCCATAGCTAAAAGCCTTCAAAACACCCCTCCTGTAGCCCCATTTTAGCCCCATAGCGCCCCACGGGTTTGGGCGATCGGACTGAAAACCTTGCGGGCACAACTAGATGGTAAACCAAGTATTTTGCCAAAATTTCAGATTTTTAAAAAAATTCCTACTGCCCAAAACGGCCCGGACGGCGGACGGCGTACGGCGGACGGACATTTCGGATTTTGAATGTAGACCTCTTGAAACGGATAATGTCTAATTTTGAGGCCGATCGGAGTCGTCGACCCGCGTCGCGAAAACATAGGTGTATTATTCCAAGAATAATAAACCAAAACGAAAAATTTTTGAAAAACAAAATATCAACAAAAAAATTCTAAAAGGTTTTTAATTGACACAGAATTAAATTTGTGCACCCGTAACCTATATCAAAGAATAATTAACCCTAGTGTAAAATTTGCAGCGTTTTATTGTTTCGTTTGAAATCCTTTCCAAATTCCGAAATAACGATGGAGCTGTAACAGTTCGATTTAACAAAGAGACTCTTTAATACTCTCGATAGCAGCACGAAGTGGTAAGACGGGTTTGGAAACTCCACGTCCAAAATTACTTGAAATCGACACCAGACTCGGCCTGATGGCTAAAGCCCTTCAAAAACGCTTCCTGCTGCCCCTTTGTAGCCCAGCTGAGGTTAGGTTTGAAAACCCTGCGAATACAACTGGAGGACTCTGAATGGGTTGTGCGAACCGATCATACGCCAATAGGTGAAGAAGAAGAAAAGAAGATTTATTTGTGTTTAACAAAATGTTTTTCACAAGAGTCCGCCGGGAGGAGGAAACAAAAACAAAGGAGAACATTAAAGATTCAGCTTGAGCTATGAAAGCTAAAAAAGAAACGAGAACAAAACCGTCTGCAAGAAACCCACGAGCCTCCGAAGCAATCTGTCGTCCCCAAAAAGGATCAGTGAGCTGAAGAATACTTCGTCGAAGGTCCCGAAGAACCTGTAATGGTCGTAATTGTATACGGTACACGACGATATCAGGTGGAGCAGTGAATCGGGCCGTCCAGCATTGCAGATTGGGCAACTGTTGTTTGAGTCAAAACGATTCATGATTCGGTGGAGAACTTCCCTGCTGAGGGCGGGGTTTGAACACCTGACCTGGCACAAGAGCCGCTTGACCATCAGGGGAACGTCCTTAACGTACGCCAGGGTTGCTGTCTCCTCATTCAGCTAGTGCCCAAGAGCCAATAGGTGTCGCTTCACGCTTCAATCGAGGGAAAATGGTACGCCGTGGTGGCCGTTTGGCCGTCTCAACGATGTCTAGGAAACCCAACCTGCAACTCCCTGTCACTTCGTACAACACAATTTGGAATTCCGCGATTCTATTAAAAAGTACCCCATTTTCCTGTCCACGAGATGAGTACACGTGTACACCGAAGACGCTCCCCCTTCGGGTGACTCACGCGCGGTGATTGTTCTTTGTTAATTGGCCGCGTGCACACGCACTCCTAATTATTGTGCTCTTAAGGAACGGAAGGGAGAGAGCCAAGGGAGAGCCTCCCACGGAAGGCCTCAGTTTAAACACCACTTTGAATATAATCACTCCCCTATGGAAGAGACGGCGCTGTAACGGCGAAGGGCGAAGGAAGGGAGCTATAACGTCATCCTTTCTTTATGATCTTTGAATAACATCCGGTTCGCGCCAATCGACATCCAATCAAAAGAGCCCCCCCCCCCCCCCCCTCCACACCGTACCTCCCTCACTAACATCCTAGCGGTGCCAGTCGAGAGAACAAAGACGACGCATTGAAATAGTAAATCTCATTGTTTGGAATTTATTGTTTGTTTGGGTGTCTGCCAGCTGATGAGTTGCTCCTCCCAGTTGTGAAACTTGCAGTTTTCATAATTGCTACTGGACGCGTTTGTCGTCGAAAGTTGCCACACATCAGCCTGTGTTATGGTAAGCATAGGTAGCTGATATTGAAGTTCAATAACATACTTACGGCCAATTTTCTCAGCTCTAACACATTTTAATTATTAAATTGCGTAAATCCCAGATTGCCTCCGATGGGCGTATAGCGTCCGGTGCTCGAGACCTTTTTCTTCGGGATCTTCCTTATGAGCTGCCGATCCTCCCCAGGCGCGTCCTTTCAAATCCCTCGATGGAATTGGTCCAAGGAGGACACAGTTTCAATGCTTAGAGTCTGTATTGTTTGTAAAACTTGTCTGAATAAATTGTCCTAACCTCTCCGCCAAAAATAAAGAATTTCCCTACCCGAGCACCGGATACGCGTCAGAGGCGGATAACAGGCGACCCATGGGTGCACTCCCCACTTGAGTTGTGAACATTCTTATCTCACTTCCCACAGCTTTCCAGAGCCAAGACTTGCTAAGCTCGTCCCAAGCTAACTGAGGGTTTCCAAGGCATACCAACATGGTCCCAAGCTTTCCAGACCCGTCCAAGGCTTGCAAAGTTCTTGCCAAGCTGGATAATGGTTTCCAAGGCTTACCAAGATGATCCCAAGCCATCCCGACCTGTCCAAGTCTTACGAAATTGGTGCCAAGCTAGGGACGAATTGAGAACAAAAGATAATACTTCCGGGGATGGATTGACTAAACCTGGACGGATCGCCAAAAAGCTGATGGGGATGGGCCGCCGTGATTTTCGGACGGCAGGGCGGATCGCCGGGGGCAATTAAGGATTTACTCATGTTATTTTATAAAATTATGGTTGAATCTGACCTGAGCGTTGGCAACGAGTGTTAAACGTTTCGTCGTACGGTACTTGTCGTCGATTACGCTTTTCAACCCAACTAAACATTTTGGGTTTAATGTCTTCTGATACACTTAAGTCATCAACGTTTACCCTATTCACAACTAAGTCCAGGGTTTGGTCCTCTTCGGTCTTCTAACCTCACTGCTGTTGTCCAGGAGTGTGAGGGCTGCATTTGTGTTTTTTGAGGCTTCTTCCATGACTTCTTTTTTTTTACCTCATCTACCATTTCAACATTTGGGTCCCCATGCAAGTCATTTGTACGAATGTACCAAGGGCCATTTACTATGCCTCGTAGGATCTTATTTTGAATTGTTTGAATAATTTTGATGTTGGTCTTTTTTGGTGCAGCAATAGGTGCATATAGGTTTGATAAGTTGCTTGTCCGCCGGCCGAGCCGTTTTGGGCCGTAGGATTTTTTTCTGAAATTTTGACAAAATACTCGGTTGACAATCTACTTGTGCCCGCAAGGTTCGCAGCCCCATCGCCCAACCCCGTGGAGCTCTGTGGTCTAAAAAAGGGGGCTTTGCAGGTTTTCGGGTCTGATATCGAGTGGGGTGTCGTTATCTAAGTAGGATTCTAGATTCTAAACGAGTTTTGTTCCTTCGTTTTGGACTACTTGAATAATGATGCTCCTTCTTCCGTCGAAGAACACGTATATTCTGATAACTGCGCGGGTCAGAATAAGAACCATACTCTTTCAAGAATGTTCTGCGCTATGGTAGACTCGGGCAGGTTTAAGAAGGTTCTTCACTTTTTCCCCGTGAGAGGTCACAGCTTCATGGCAAACGAGCGTGACGTCGGACAAATCAAAAGACCATTGAAGAGAATGCAGCGACTGTACACAATCAGGCAGATAATAACGAAAATAGTACATTGCTCGAATAACCCAAGAAGTTCACTGTGAAACGAGTTGCAACCGACGACATACTGTACTTCAAAAATTGGTGGCCCATTTACTACACCAGAGCTCCTGTTTCGGATGAAACTCGACGGAAAAGAGACCCAAAGACGAAGAAAGTTTTTTTTTCTTTTTCTCAACTTTCCTACGAATTAAAATGTCGGGGAGTTGTCGTTGCTCGAAGGTTGATAGGGCGTTTGCTCACACCTTCAGGCTCTCCCACAGGAAAGGTCAGCGTCCATCACTACCAACATCAAAAGCATACTCAAGGGAAAAATCCCCATCAAACAGAGGAAGATCGAAGACTTGAACAAACTCGAATCCTACATACCTCGAAAGCATAAGCCCTTCTTCAATTCCTTGATTTCGTGGCCCACTACTACTGCTGGAGGAGAAATTGATGAAGATTGATGAAAATTGAAATTGAAGCACACGTTCTTGCTAATATTCAGTATAAAATGTATCGGATGTATTCTGTTTGTTCTTAATATACATTCTCTGAAATCATTTATGTACTCCATCCATTAATATCAACTCCTAAGCTTCAAAAAATATTCCTAAATGTTGGATCATGTAAAAAGCTCATCAGTCCAAAATTTTAAAAAATTTCCCTCACTCCGCTTGGTGGAAATTTCATCGAAATTTGAGAAACAATGCCTTTTAGGGTCCTAAAACTAAGATAATTTTTGCAAATTTCAAACTCTCATTATTTAGCGACTCACAGTTTTTTTAAATTTTCTGGAAATAACATACGATGGAACGATGCCCTTCTTCCACGACCAATTCGTTGTAATATTTTAACTCATGGAGGAAGGGAAATTCCCTTCCATGATTATAACTGTTATAATACTACTACGTGAAATCATGTAGGATTAAATCCTTTTCTCATTAAGCCAAAACATACTTCAGACTAGTGTTCAGCACATTTATAAACTTCAAATATACCAAGGGGATGCCCGTCGCGGGCGTTTTTATTGTTAACGTGTGTTGCATGCCTGATTTTTGATTTATTAAAATTGTTATTCAAGCTTTGAGAAAAACAGTGAAAACTCGTAAACTGGGAAATTCTTTTTTCAAGGCTTAATGAAAAAGGACACCACGAGATTGTGGAGGTCGTTGTAACGGAGCACTTGAGCTCAGCGTCGAGCCTCCCAGGTGGAATGTTTGGCGAGAAGGTCCTGAAGTGAACGAGAGGGTGATGAGGGGAGGGCGTCATTTATTGAGAAAGTGCTCCAAACGAGAGTCGTTGAAACGAGTGGTAGCTCAGTAGTTGATGAATACCGGCAGACCGTCGATGGGGCTTAATTAACAGGAGGCTCCTCAGATATCTCGTTCGGAGTCGGGTCAGCTTCGATTATCGCGTTTGGCGCTCACCGGGCAAATTCCTTCTACTTGTTGCTGTTTTACCTAGTTTGTTTGTACGGGCGGTTTTTAAACCTTCCCCTGCCATCCCCTCCATCCGTCAACTCCCGACGGCTGAGATCCAATTACCAATCGGGTTTTGCGGGAAGCCGCCGAGCGGTTGAGAAAAAGGGACAAAGTCTCTGAAAATACTGTCGAAGACGCCGCCATTTAACCAAAAGGAAATTCTCTTCACTCACCACGTCAACAATACGGTTACTTTACGGCGCTTCACTCAAACAGCAGGATTGTAAAAAAAAAAAAAAAAACTACAGCAGGCGGAAATTTCAGATTAAAACGCTGCAAATTCAAATTTTACACAGGCGTTTATTATTCTTTGACATAAATTATCCAAATATTAATTCTACATCAATTAAAAATAATAATAATTAAATTCATTGAAAAGTGTTTATTTTTTTCTTGCGGACGGATGTGGGACACCAAAAAATGGGTTATGCGTCCAAGAGTTCTCGGAAAACGACACCTCATTCGACTTTCTGGCATCCTTCAAAAGCCCCATTTCTGGCCCCGAAGATCCTCACGGTGAAATCTGATGGTTCTGGGACCCGAAAAAATTGATTCTACGTCCAAAAATACCCGTAAACGACACCCTACTCAATATCTTACCCAAACCCTGCAAAACCCCCTCCTGTAGCACCTTTTTAGCCCCACAGAGCCCCTTCAACGCCATCCTCATCGGTTTTTGCGAACGTATCATGAGAACGCTGCACATTTCACACAAGGGTTTATTATTCTTTGATAAAGGTAGGTAGTAGGGTGGAACAAAAATGGGGTTAACAAATTTTTTGTTTTTTTTCGTTTTTCAATTTTGGGTAGTGCTCAAAATGTGCCAAATGGACTGCTAATTAACATGTAAAAGTTTGGTAACGATTGATGAACTCCTTCAGGTGCCGCCAGGGTCATAAAAACAAGAAAATTTAAAAAATGTCAACATTTAATTTTCCATTTTTTATTTATTTTAGAATTTTAACAATGGGCCGTATTCAAAACGTACCCCACGTATATCTACTGATTTTGTAAAAATTTGGTTATGATTGGAAAACTCCATCAGGTGCCGCCATGGACATAGATATAAAAAAATCGATAACTTCGGTGTTGCGAGTGCATGATTGAATGAATGAATGAATGAATGAATGATAAAGTTTATTTGTAAATGCCTTCCGGCGATACAAAGTTAAAACAAAACAGTAATAGGTACAGGTAATTCAATAACTAAAATGTCACAACGTAAATCGCTACAATGATATAACTTGATTAGTCACAACAAAAGTACAATTGCTACAGTAATACAGCTTAATTAGTCACTTCAATATAATTAGTATAAAAAACCTTCATTAAGGAAAAAAGCCCTAGTTCTAATGCAGTTTACTAAGAAGCAATACATTTTTTTACAAGATAATAAATCATTAAAAGAGAGCAGAGAGGCCAAGTCATGGTGGGACAAATCGCTGAGAAGAAAACGCTGCAAATTTTACACAAGAGTTTATTATTCTGTGATATAGGTTACTTGTATAGACATTTAATTCTGTCAATAAAAAAAATTAAAAAAAATTTTTTTTTGGATTTTTATATTTCAAAAAAACTTTTTTGGGGGGGATTTTTTTTTCAAAAATGTGTTTTTTCAAAAATTCTTTAATTTTTACTCGAAAAATATTGAACTTCTTGGGATCCTTCAAAAATCCCATTTTTAGCCCCATGAAAGCCCTATAGAACGCCACAGTGAAATCGGATCGTTCCGGGACCCCCAAAAATGGATTCTACGTCCAAAAATACTTCGAAAACGACACCTAACTCGATCCCATAGCTAAAAGCCTTCAAAACACCCCTCCTGTAGCCCCATTTTAGCCCCATAGCGCCCCACGGGTTTGGGCGATCGGACTGAAAACCTTGCGGGCACAACTAGATGGTAAACCAAGTATTTTGCCAAAATTTCAGATTTTTTAAAAAATTCCTACTACCCAAAACGGCCCGGACGGCGGACGGCGTACGGCGTACGGCGTACGGCGGACGGCGGACGGCGTACGGCGGACGGCGGACGGACATTTCGGATTTTGAATGTAGACCTCTTGAAACGGATAATGTCAAATTTTGAGGCCGATCGGAGTCGTCGACCCGCGTCGCGAAAACATAGGTGTATTATTCCAAGAATAATAAACCAAAAATGAGAACCGTTCGCCACGAATCACAGGGCATTGGCACATGAAATGGAGGATTGAATCTTGGGCCTCCAGATTACACATCGGGCACTCTTCGGAGTTATTGAATTTGGCAACAAAGCCTGGGGTGCACAGTTTGGCAAAATAATTCCCTGACAGCCTTGCTTGAGCCAGGAGTCTCTTTGTCTGAATACCCAAGTCAGAGTTCAGATAAAAAGGTAGCTCACCGTCTGCAGGCGAGTACATCCTGTAGATCTCATTGAACGAGGATGCTGCTACCCGCTCCCTGTCATTGTTTTTCCAAAACGAGTCAATGTTTTTAATGAAGCGAGTCAGGTTGAAGTCGGTGGAGTTCTGAGACACCCAGGCTTGACCTTCACCAAATTTAGTGAAGGTAACCGACATTTGGGATGCCCAGTTGTACTTAGGCTCGGACGTCACTTCATTCAGAGCGATGAGACGACGAAGACACAACTTAGGGTATCTGGTGTCGTCCATGCCACACAGCTTGAGCCACCAGCCCGCAGCAAGCTTCATAATCCTTACTTCCAAGTGGACAAGAGCAAGCTCTACACGCACAAGGTAGTCCGGGGTGTTATTGGGCAGAAAAAGTAAAGACTTATAAGCTCTGACTTGGATTTTGTCCAGGACACTACACAGAGTGATACCCCACGACTCAGCAGCATACAGAGAAGCCGTAAGAACCAGTGACCCAACTACTCTGTGCCATGATGAGAAAGGGCCTCCACGTGCTTTATGGACCATAGGCAAAAGCGCCCTAGCAGCCGATTCACCTTTCCTGGTTACATCTGAGGCATGCCGCACAAACAGACCTGAACTAAAGAATTTAACACCCAAATATGAGTAGGAGTTGGCTATTGGGAGGTCCACATCACCATACCTAAAGTGGTACCCACTAGGGAGTGACCCGTGTCTCCTGAAAACCACAATGTTTGACTTCTTATGATTAACGTTAAGAAAGTTATCCCTGCAGTAAGAGTGGAGAGCCTCCAGCATCCTCTGCATTTCAACATAACTAAAAGTCAAAAGGCATAGATCATCTGCGTACTGTATGGAGATGATGTCGTGAGTTCCAACAACATTAAGACCACGAAGACCTCTTAAGAGTGCATGATTGAATAAAGATAACGATATATTTTGTTGTAAATCCACTTTATTCAAACAATTTCAAGAAAATTAAGAGATTGGAAACATCAGAATACGGGCGGTGGTTTGTTAATTTGGCATTTTAAAATCTTTCTGTGTTTCAAATGCTGGCATCGTCTTGTGTGATTCAATTCTGGCTTTTATGAATCCATCCGGTTCTTCCTCGCCTATGACTGCTGCTGATGCTTCTGTCACGAGTTTCACCACTCTTTCAACGGCTTGGGTGTGACAGGGAAATTTTGGGAAGTCCACAAAGGAAGTCAATTTCACCAGTCTCTGATACGCGCTGGGTATTATGTCGAATTTGATCATATGTGAGACCCTTTGTCAATGAAGGAACAGTAACGTTAACTCTCTGCCACGATATAAGATTATCCTCAGGTAACTGGCTGGAGATGTTTATGGGTGTGAGGAAGAGTGAGCCAGCGGTGTGTTTTTACTAGTTTAATACATCGGCGCGAGCTTTCGGGGTGACTGTGTTCCCTTCTTCAGGCCGTAACAAGTGCCGTACAGTGCCAGTCCTGAGCCATTTACAAAGACACGGTGGTAGGGTTTAATTTTTAAATTTACCGTCATTTACTCCGTCAGAGATTATTTTAAATACAATTAGGTAGGAGCTCATGGTATGTGGCTGCGATGGTTCCTGTGGGAGAGAGCAGAAATGGGGCGTAAGAACAGCGGCGGTGGTGGCGGTGGCGGTTAAGGGTTGTGCTAATTAGGAGTGAATAAGGTATACTTGATGATGCTTTTGGGTAGACTTACGTGGAAGTACTTCGGGTAAATGATTGATTATTAGGGTTTTCTCTCCGAGCCGGTGCGTATTTTTCTGGCAACAGCTGTTGTTAAGTCATTCCTTGTTACATCTTGATGAAGGGAACACAGTCATCCCGAAAGCTCTCGCCAATGTATTAAACCAGTAAAACCACACCGCTGGCCCACTCTTCCTCACACCCATAGATGTATATATCTATATAAGATTAGTTATCATCTGCTTCGAATGACATTGGAGGAACTTTGAATTCCCTAGCTATTTGTGGGTCGTTCCCATTAGTCCTGGCTTTCAGGATTCGTCTGAGAGTCTCAGACTGAGACCTAGCTGGCGGATTTCACGGGCTCATTCGTGAGGAACGCCAGAAGCATATTTTCCGGGTGAGCAAAATACCCGTTTCGTTGAATGACTGGGTCAATTACTTGAAGATGCTGAGACAAGTACCGAGAGAGAGCTATCATTCGCCAAAGATGTCGCGACCCATGAGCACAAGACGGCTTTAGCTTTATATGAAACCACACTGGAGCATACACTTCACAACCTCAGCTAGTATGCGGAGATGTTCAGATGGCTCTGGGCAACTGATATAGAATCAGAGTACGCGGCTGGCATAATATATTATGTTAGCCATCTTGAGTGTGACAGCTTGCCAGGTTTCATATTTGCAAGTTCTGCTGAAACTTGACCATCAGCTACTGATCGACACATTTTGAGCTTCAGGAAGATTGTGTTGGATTGGATCGAAATTCTCAAATACAGGGTAATTTTCGCATGCATCCAGTAAAGAACTGTTCTTTTCCTATCGGACCAGTGTAGGTTGCCGGTCCTGAGGTTTTGCCATCCAAGGATTTATGCAGGTGGCGGAGGAGTAACTCATTTCCATGGAAGAGGCAGATCAGCCATTGTAATGGTCTTTCAAATTACATTGGAAATTTGATAGCCACTCGGAGACTGAGGCATCCGTGTAGTGTGAAAAACAGCCCTTTCGCGCATGCGCCTAACCTTATTTCTTCTATGTGAATCACAGTCGCTCATCCTTGGCTCACAGAAATCACGTTGAAGTGCGTCATTTTCCGATCGAAGTTCACTAAGAGGTTCGAAACGAGCAATTTTTAAAAATTTCCCCATTCACGCTCCTATAGTGAACTTTGTTGACGTTTCTTGAACTGATGTTTTCTATGCGTGCTTTCCAGGCCGAAATTACCTATCTACTGATTCAAGCTTACTAGAAGGTTGAGCTCAATCAAGTATAATCCCAAGAGAAAAAATGTGATTCTGAAAGTTACCAGTTCAGAGAGAAGGACCACTCTTGAAGTTATATTGGTCGATGGCCGGTTCACATCGGAGCGGGAAAATGTCAGGACTAACTGCGTGAACCCACCTCTACAGGCACGTGACGGAGATGCTAACTTGAAAATAGCGGCGATTCGATCAACGCCTCGCGCATGCGCCCAACGGATCCCCCGAGGGCACCCTCCAGACACTCCTGTAAATCGAGTAGGTATTTCGTAAAAATTTCAGATTTGTTAAAAAATTCCTACTGCCCAAAACGGCTCGGACGGCGTACGGCGGACGGACATTTCGTTTTTGGATTCTAGACCTCTTGAAACGTATAACGTCAAATTTTGAGGTTGATCAGAATTTTCGACCTCCTTCGCGATTACATAGGTGTATTAGTGCAATAATAATAAACCAAATGTACGTTATTATTTTCGTGATAAAATCTTTGTAAATAATTATGGGAGGTGTTGTTGTTGGTTCTATTTAATGGTCATTTTTTCCCCATTAAAATACGTGCCTTCTCAAAATGCCCTCCGTTCTGGTGTCCGGTTTTTTATTTTCTCTATAAGAGAGAATGAAAATCGCCACCCTTCTACCCCGGTGAAGTGTCCTTCTGGTTGGTTGTAGAGTTCGGGGGGGGGGGGGGGGGGGGTCGAGGGGTTCAAAGGGAGCTGAAGAGGGAACGTCATTTATTGAGAAAGTGCTCCAAACGAGAGCCGTTGAAACGAGTAGCTCAGTAGTACCTATCAGTGTATTTTAACCAGGCACTTCCGAAGCTGTAATAAATCTGAATACGTCAAGTGGAACACGAACCGAACATCACCCCGAATCGTTCAGAATGTCTTAAGATATTCATTATGTTTTATGAACCCATTTTATGATATTTCGCCGACTGCAGAAGCAACACCGCCTAACCAACTCTCGGGTGAAAATGAAAAAGCTTTTAAAAGAAACGGTATTCAAATGAAACAGTTAAATGGAGCAGATAAATGTATCATTTACATGAAACAATTTTTTATTTTATGAAACATTTTTTGGTGTAACCCGTGAAGTTGGGAAGATGTGGGTTGGGTGGTAACACGTTTTGGTTTATTATTTTCGGAATAATACTCGTATGTTTTAGCGACGGGGATCGAACGTTTTTATCTGCATCGAAATTCGTCATTAATGACCTAATTAGGTATATGTTCCAAGATGTTAAATGTACAAATTTCAAAAATGAAATATCAGCGTTTTGAGTAGTGGGATTCTATTTTGTAGCTCCCTTTTTCTTCCTGACAGATAAGACATTCACGTGCCCAAATCAACGGAACTCATCGGCAATTTAACAACTTGAAATACAGTCCATACAATCCGTACAGTTTTCCACCATTACCGGCAGATGAAAGACACAAGCTCCATGGTGTTACATGATAGGGGATTTCAGTTTTTCTCGAGTTCTGATGCTGATGATCAAGAATGTAACCATATCACTGGAATCATATCGATGAAATCGAGAACTAGAGACAACAAAGAAGAAATGATTTCGATTTCTTAGCGTTTTACAGAGGGTAGATAAAGGACCGACATTGATTGTGAAACCTGCAACCTCCACACGCCTCCAGACAAGACGATTCCTACCGTTTCCTGTTATAACCTGCCTTGTAACCTCACATAACGAGGTGGTAGAGAAACCGCGAGAAAGGAGAGTCTGTTAAAAAAAAAGAAAAAAAAAAGAAAAAAGCAGATTAAAGACAGAAATCTCCAGGCATTTTATCCTCCCGCTCGCTTTGTTTGCCTCCGACCCTGATCTGCGGACTTTTTTTTTTCATATCTAGATTTATGCAATTAAGAATACCTACTACAAATTTGGGTTGCTGCTTTCATCAGTGAATCTTCGTTTTCAAGCAAAGTTGACTTTCTAGGGGTTTGGTTGAGGCAGCGCGGCATTGCCATCCACACCCGATGCGATCTACACCCAGCGATTGACTCCCGTTTTGGACAAAATTAAAACGTTGGTCGACTCCCTGTTTTGGAACTCGCAAAAAACGAGCGTCGTGCACAAGCTTTGCAAGCCTTAAACTAACCTGAAAAGTGTGGAGGCTATCTTGGCAAGCCTTGGAACCCCCTAGCCAGCTTGGGACCAACTTAGCAAACCTTGGCAAACCTCTATGAAACTTGTGACCATCTAGGCAAGCCTTAAACCCCTGGGACCAGCTTTACAAGCCTTGGACAAGTCTGGAGAGCATGGATGCCAGAGCAGGAACCCCCTGGCCAGGTTGGTGGCCATCCTGACAAGCCTTGGAAACCCTTAGCCACCTTGGAACCAACTTTGCAAACCATGGCAATCCTCTATAAAGCTTGTGGCCATCTTGGCAAGTCTTAAATCCCTGGGACCAGCTTTCCAAGCCTGCAGGGGGGAGTGCGCCGCCTGGGGTCGGAGGTGCAGTTTCATTTTTGGGAGCGGATCGCACTGTCTTTTCAGCGGTGATCAAATCCCCTTAACTTTTCTCGGCCGACGGGAGTCGATCGCAGTGCCCCGCATGGCATATTAGAAGACATTTTGCTGTTTAAACTTAAATGTATATATTTTAGAGTAAATATTTCCATATTTTATTGATTGGGCGCTGTAGAGCAAACTTGATTGTTTATGTAACTTTTTATTTAAGCCCACATCATAATAGGGCATTCAGAATCCTCTCAGGACAACGATTATCCCTTTCTGGGAGAACGACCCTTAAAAGAAATAAAATTGGTTTTTAATACCAAACCCTTATGTTACTCAAAAATCACCCCTAACTATTCACGTAGTGAACAACTTGTTTCTTATGTTTCAGGTGAAAATCTGGTTTCAAAATCACAGGTATAAATGTAAACGTCAGGCGAAAGAAAAAGCGATGGCCGAACAAAACGCTCAAAACCAGGTAATTATGTTAAATTGTTACTAATAACAAGTATGTAACTGTAACAGGGAGATGTATCGTTTCCGAGGGTTTTGAGCTGTGGCCTCAGGTGGGTCAGATAAAACTTTCAAGTTGAGAAGGAGAGCTCGCGTAGTTTTCCCAACAAATTGCCAAGTCTTCGAGAAAAGTTTTCAAGACCTCTCGACTGGAGCCTCAACAATCGAGTGAACTTGAACTGAAAATAGTTCAACGTGAACTTGAAAACTTGTAAATCTCTATTCGAAGGTATTGAGTTGGTTATGATGATGATGAGGAGGAGATGAAGAATATCACAGCTTCTGCAGATTCCATTATGGCGCTTCAAAAGTGGTCGATGAGGTTATGTCCGTTGACCTATTGAGAAGACTAAGACTAAGACTTAGTCTTGATGTTGATATCATTTCATGGCAATTTTCGTTGTGCTTCCATATTTGAAAAGTCGTTGGTATGAGCGGCTAGGTACAGATTTGTGATTGTTTCCTGCAGGGAGGTAGTTCTCCGAGAAGAGTAGCAGTCCCTGTCCTGGTCAAAGACGGCAAGCCTTGCAGCGCCGGGAGCGAGACGCGGCAGCAGCACTGCCCCAACCACACGAGCCACCCTCAAAGTCAACAGCTCATCTACCAGCGGCAGCAGCATCATCAGCAGCAGCCCGCCAACATGTGCCCTTCTTACCTTCCTCTTCAAACCAGAGCCTGGTAGTTCCCGGTAGTCGGACAAATTCGCCCGAGTCGCCGGCCCGGATGTCGCTCCTAACCGCCGGACCGGATATCCTTCGACTGTTGACAGTTCGAAAAGACTTTTTTTTTCGCTATCGCCCGCGCGGTTTAGGAATCGGCTAACTTCTCAACCCAGAGCTTGAAGACGCGTCCACTCGATGCCAAAGGCCATGCGGTTCAACCTGGATCGCTGAATTCAGGAAACCTGGATAGGCCTTAAGAGGTCGAGCGGCTCAAGTGTGACTCAAAATCACCTTTTCAATCACGTCCACACTTGACCTTTACTTCAATTCTGTTCGGCTTTGATTCAGGCATGGAAGCAAAGCCAAACAGCACGTCCTTGCTAGCACGGGCAGTCTGGGACTTTCCAGGATTGCCCCCTTCCCACGGGATCCTGGACGAGTTGTTTGGCGAGAGCGGGGATTGTGAATTCGGGGCAGTACGGGATCGTCCGAGACTGAATGGGTCCTCCCCTCAAGGCACGAATCCTGGACGATCTGGGAATACTCTGGTGACGTCACGAGTCCAGGATTGCTAGAGCCAAGGGCTGCTCGGGATCGTTCAGGACTGGTTTCTCCGAACACACCTTTAAGGCATTGAAAACAACGCTGAAAGTTGGATCACATTGGTTAATTATCCCAAATAATCAAAAATCTTTAAATCTCAGTCTGAAATTGCCTTCAAAACTACCTGACTGAAGAAACGACACCTCCCTCGACACCGTGGCCCAAGCGCTGCAAAAAAAAAAAAAAAAAAAAAACCAACTGCAGCCCCTTTATATCCCCACAGAGCCCCTAGTGTGTCTTCAGGAAAGTCTGGCTCTGCTTTGAGTACGTCTGTAGAATTACTTCTAAAAAGACAGCTCGCTCGGCTTTCCGTTTTAAAGCCTTTCAAAAACCCACCCTTTAGCCCCTTTATAGCTCCGCCGTGGTGTCTGACAAGTTTGAAAATCTCATACAACGCATCTATGTCACAAATTATTTCTGAAACGACACCTCGCTCGACTTTCCGTGTTGAAGCCGTTGTAAAATCCACGCTTTAGCCCCTTTCTAGCTCTGCCGTGGTGTCTGACAATTGTAAAAATCTCATACAACGAATCTATGTCACAAATTAATTCTGAAACGACACCTCGCTCGACTTCCCGTTTTAAGCCGTTGTAAAATCCACCCTTAACCGCCTTTACAGCCCCACGTTGATGTCTGACAAGTTTGAAAATTTCATACAACGAATCTATGTCACAAATTATTTCTGAAATGACACCTCGCTCAACTTTCCGTTTTAAAGCCGTTGTAAAATCTTACAGCCCCACCGTGGTGTCTGACAAGTTTGAAAATCGCATACAATGAATCTATGTCACAAATTATTTCTGAAACGACACCTCGCTCGGCTTTCCGTTTTAAAGCCCTTCAAAAACCCTCCCTTTAACCCCTTTATAGCTCCGCCGGGGTGTCTGACAAGTTTGAAAATCTCATACAACGAATCTATGTCACAAATAATTTAATTATTTCTCCAACAACAACTCCCTCGACTCCGTAGCCGAAACGCTGCAAAAAAAACCCCAACTGCAACCTCTTTATAGCCCCAAAGAGCCCCAAGCGTGTGTTCGGAAAGGTCTGGCTTTGCTTCGATTACTTTCTGCCTATAGGATTACTTCTAAAACGACACCTCGCTCGACTTTCCGTTTTAAAGCCCTTCAACACCCCCCCCCCCCCCTAATTCCTTTACAGCTTCACGGTGGTCTCTGACTATTTTGAAAACCCAAAATTATTTCTGAAACGACTCCTCATTCGACTCCCTGTTCCACAACCCTTCAAAAACACCGACTGTAACCCTTTTAATGCCCCATAGAGCCCTTCGTTAGTATTCAAAAAGGTTAGGGCCTTTGAAAAATTAATTTTACGTCCAAAATTACTGCGAAAACGAAACCTCACCCAACCTCCTGGTACGTCGTGTGTGTTCACGATGGTTTGGGGCCCCTATGATTTGATTCTACCTCCAAAACTACTTCAAAAACGACACCACACTCGACCTCCTGGCCCAACCCTTCAACACTCCCCTATAGACGGTAGCTGACCTTAAGCGCCAATCCCCCTGAAAAATGACACAGAAGCGCCAGCCGCACTCAATGAAGGATTTATTTCCACATTCCACATGGGTGGGTTATTCCCATGGGAGCCTTCCAGTATTTTCGTGTAGGTTTCAGCCTGCAGTTTCTTGAGGACGTCCGCAACTTCATGTACCTACAGATGCGTGGGGCGAATGAAACTGACCCTTGAGATGAAGATGGAGTGACTCTGCACCATTTTTAGTTTTCGGTTTCCATGGGTTTAGGTGGCTCGGCCCATAATTGTGCTGGAAAACGGCTACGCGGCTTTGAGCTCAAGTTGACAAGCCGGTCAATGTTACCTCTTACACAAGTTCCGAGGAAGGACACGTCCATAAAAGGCAGTGCGAAATGTTATTGTTAAAACAAGGTTTCCACAGCCTTATTTTGTAATGTTACAAAAAATATATATCAAAATAAAATGTATAGAGCCCGCTGCCGGCGAATCCGCTCGGCGGCGAACAAATGAACAATTTTTTAGTTATTAGAAAATAATATTGTATTATATAGTTTACACCAATGCAAGATCATTGATATCATAATCTTATAAGTCAAAACCTGTTTGTATACAAAATAATGTTCCCAAAAACGATATTTTACCGTTTTTTTGTTGTAATTATTGACATGTATTCTAGATTTGGGCTAGTCTCCCCCTCCCCCCCTAATTGTATTGTTTATGGGCGACTCCTGGCCCCTTTTCGGTAACACTGTGTTGACGCCGTGAAACAAACATATTTCCGGGTTTATACGATAATCGTCACTTATCTAACGACAGTTTTTGGCACATATAATGAATTACAACGTACAACAGGGTGATTTCGAACAACAACAAAATTCTTTCCTTTTTAAACGGCATTTATAGTAACATTTTTATCAGGGGAAAAAGTGGGGGACAATGTGTGCCGACCCGGTTTTCAACGTATTTATCCGTATAAATTTTGCACGTTATACCTGACATTGTGATATTTGAGCGCGGCAAACCACGGCAGGTTCGGAGAGCAATAAAAATCATTTCATTTTGCCCTTCTGACGTCAATTTTCGCGGGCGAAGACTGAAAAAATGATTTTTTATACTTTTGTATTTTTTCTTTTTTAGTTTCATTGTAAGCAGTTGAAATTTGAACAGGATTTTTCAACGATATTCTTCATGTTCTGGGGTTCTGCATAGATACGAACAAATCCCAATTTTACGACACGTAAAAATCTCATTTAAAATCAACGACTTCGCTAAACTACTGCACTTGAGTTGTTGCATTTACATGTTGTCAATAAAATCTGCTGTTTTGACGTGTTTTTTTTTTTTTTTTTTTTTTTTTTTTTTCAATCCCCCAATCGAATTCAACATTTTCTGTATTTTATTCCAATAGTGCGTAAGATGAAGAACTCTAGCGTAGATAAAATTTGAGAAAAAAAAAATCCCAGATTGTATGAAACAAATAATACTATTTATCACTATTACAACAAGCCCCTCCACCCCTTCGACTTTTCGAACCCACCAAAAAGTGCTATTACCCGTCTGGCAGTGGTCGCCTTTTTCACGACGGGTAGTATCACTTACTGGGGGGAGGCCGTGCGGGGTTCCAACTTCCAACGGCTGCAATCGGAGTGAATTTGGTTCTACTTCTTATCGAATATCAAATACTTAACATGCCACGTGAAAACAGACGCCTAAACGACGAAAAAAAAAACCTGCTGCTTGTTTTATTAATTTTCCGCCAAAAAGAAATACACTGGAGCGTAATTCACTTTTTGTCCTCCCTGAAAATGTGATGGTGTATTATTTGATCAACAACAAAACATGTAGAAAAGTATAGGTTTATACGATGCTTAAAGGGTTTTATAAACAAATATATATATGTAAATAATATACCAGTGCCAGGACATTACAGTAGCGGCCAACTAGATGCCGCTGAGTGCCTGATCATGTTAACAACACCCACGTCGTTTGGTTGGTTAAGACATTTCGTACAAATTTCATTTGCATTTGCGTCGGGTTTGTTATTACTTTGTGACAGTTTGTATTGTGATTTGGTGGGCTTATTACCTCACTGTTTCGAATATGTCGCTTTCCTAATTGGCTCTGGCACAGAAATCGTGTTGACTTGATAGGTTAAAAGTTGACTTTTGTTTTTGTGGATTTTTCGTTCTTTCGTTCGTTAAACGTTAATTTATACGAATTTGATCTCAAGTTTTAAGGTATTACCAAACCGGTTTTAACGCCCTCACAAATCCGTGTGAAACGCCCATGCACCCTCCGTAAATTAGGTAGGTAGGTACTTCGACGCCGACAAAATTGGTTCTGAACCTAATATGGTCCTAACTTTCAAACTCCTTCCAAACTGGTTTTGATTTCCCCCAAAACCCGTTTCAAACACCTCCCATAAACTACTTCAACTCTCTCCGAATCAGTTTTAAGCGTATTTCTCCCCAAACTAGAGTTCAACACCCCCACCCCAACCTATCCGTAGAATATTCCTGGGGTGGCATTACGATTCCAACGATTCTGAGCGTCTAGTGAAAGGACCCTGTTGCCAACTGTGGGCCAACGTTGCCACGTCCTCTCATTGATGCTAAACCGTTATATGTACTATATTGGAGCTGCAACACGTTGAAGAGGTCTGAGGCCAGCAGGTGGTTGCCCCCAAGTTTTACTTATCCAGGGCCTATCTCTTCACGTATACCCTATAGGGAATGCTTGCAACCTCACGCAATTTGGTATTCAAAAGTAACAGGCCAGAAACTGACTTCTTGCAAGTAACTTAAACTGAATGTATCTCGTAAAGTATTGGTCCTACAGAAAACATTATGACAACCAAAATTGTAGTTAATTTGATTCTCCACATGATTTGTCTCAGTCAAAAACTTCAAAAAAAGCGTTGTTTAGAGGTTATAGGCAAAATACTGAAATATAATAATTATAGGGAGTTGGTGCTACGTTAAACTGATTGCTTGCACAATTGACAGGCCTAGGGAGGAATTCATAGACCTTCCTCAAGATTTTCCCTCGCTAAGGTGAGCGTTATTCATAGTGCGTTCTGGATCAGGTGGAGACCGACCTCAGCTTGAGATTTGTTCAAGGAAGGCCTCAAAGTGACAGTGTTGCCAAACAGGGAACGTTTTAGAAACAAAAAGGGAACAAAATGGACTTTTGGACCTTAGATACAGGGAAAGTCCCCGCGAAGCTGGGAATACAAGATTACACGGGAGACACTCACGATAATGTGTTGTGTTTAACCTAACTTTCGCTAATGTAACCAAACTTGTGAGATTATAATCCGCCGTAATTATGGGGACGAGAATCTTGGCTTATTCATAAGCTGATTGCAAAAAGTTTATTAAATATTTTGCCTGCCTACATTACGATTTTGGGGGCTGTAGGTACGTAAGTTTGTGCTAAATTGCAGGATTACTGCAACCCCCAAGTAACTTTTGATTTGAGGTCGCTTTGGTTCCAGCTTGGGAAAAAAAACTCGACTCAACTGTCAAATCTGTCTATGAATAACGTCCAAAAAAATGAGGCTGAGGTCGACCTTGAGCAATGGCGACCAGCCTGAGGGTCCTCTGAGGCCTCCTCAAGCGCTTCCTCCACTTGAGGTCTCCTCAACTGTCCTAACCTGTCGTCTGTGAATAACCTATGTCGCTCACACTCCCTTGAGGCCACTTTTGAGGAAAACCTCAAGCTCGAGGAACGTCCATGAATTCTGCCTATCTGTTAAAAGGTTCCTTTCGAATCTCAACTCCGACTTTCAATTCCTTAGAGCAAGGTTTGGCAACGTTGCACTTACAATTCCCTTTTGTTTTCATTTGACACAGATACTCCCTCTCAACACTCGGAATCGTGTTGCTTTCATTCCTGGATTTGCCCTCACTAAAGTCTTTTAGGTTACCTTTGCCCGCCAGACTTTATTTTGTATTCCCCCCCCCCCCCCCCCCTACCAAATTCGTTCAGTTTTTCATTCACCGAAGTACCTTTTCATTGATTTTCCCCGAAAATCCAATACTCGTAGAAAAAAAAAAAAAACTTGAAAAATGTACCTACTCAGCTGAATTATTCAAATTAACCCGCTTGAGGCTTTCAACCAGTTAAAATCCCGTTTTGAGCCGCTAGACAATTTAAAAAGCCGTAAAATTAATTTTTCAACGTTTCATTATTGATTAGGGACCAATTTGAGAAACAGTGGCTCTCACAAGCCGACCACCATTTTTTCTAGTCTTCTTTTTTTATATTTTAATTAACACGTCGCGTTTTTTTTTTATAGTGAAAAAGGCATCGTCGTCTGTGTCAATATTGTTTTTTCTTAGCACTTTTGAATATGGACGACAAGCAAGTATTTAGGCGCATCGTCTACTTACGTGCTCGTGCGACGCGATTGATAGAAACTGAATTTTTGTATATTTTTTTTTAGTTAAGTTATGTATTGTAACTTGTACATTTTCTTGTATATCGGCGTGGAGAGTTGGAAACATAATCGTCTGTAAATTGTTATTATTGAAAAAAAAATCAAAGAATATTGATTCATTATCGAAGTACTGTACATAATTAAGTTATTTTCATTGTCCACGTTGTAAGGAAGAAAATTGGATTATGTAATTGTTGTAAATACACGTTTGACATTTGATTATAAATTAAATTTTGAAAATGCCTCAAAACCAGGGATTAATTTTTTTTTTTAATGAAAATAGAGTTGTCTCCTTTTTTTAAATTTATTTTGTTTGTCTCGATACATTTTGCAAAGTTTTCTTTGTCGCTTTAAAATTCATTTTCTGCTAGGTGGCTTATTTATTTATTTTTTGTACTCGTGTTGGTCTATTGAAGTTGGAAAGGTAAGTACCGTTAAGTTTATAGGTAAGTAGGTACGCACGAAAAACAAAAATAGGTTCCTTGAATGGACATGTTGGCTTTTCCCAAGCAGTATCATTTTTTTTAAACGAAAAATTTAATTATTTATTAAGAATTTTAGTAGAGTGGCAGGAGAGTACTGGAGGCCCAACAATGTGATAGTGTGTTGGAAATTACGCCGAAAACGATATCTCCCTTCACTGTCTGGCAAGAATCCTCTCAAAACCCTTGGCAGAAGCCTCACAGAGCCCCTGCGCGTGGTCCGAAGGATCAGAGACCCCACAAAATTATTGTGCTGTGAAAACCCTTAAAAAATGACACCTCACTAGGCCGTGTAGCCATAACTCCTAAACTCCCTCTAGTAGCCCCTTTTGTACACCCTCAGAGCCCCACAATGTGATCAGGCAGGTCTGAAACCACCTGATATCGATTTTTCCGTCAAAATTCATTCGAAAACGACACCTTGCACGGCACTGTAGCTAAAATCCGTCACCAAACCCTCATGCAGCCCCTTTGTAGCCCCACCGAGCCCCACATTGTGTTCAGACAGGTCTGAAACACCCTTAAATCAATTCTTTCGTCAAAATTCAATCGGTAACGACACCTCACACGGCGCTGTAGCGAAAATCCGTCACCAAACCCTCCTGCAGCCCCTTTGTAGCCCCCCCGAGCCCCACATTGTGATCAGACAGGTCTGAAAAACCTTAAATCGATTCTTCCTTCAAAATTCAATCGGAAACGACACCTTACACGGCCCTGTAGCTAAAATCCGTCATCAAACCCTCCTACAGCTCCTTTGTAGCCCCACCGAGCCCCACATTTTGATCAGACACGCCTGAAACACCCTTAAATCGATTCTTCCGTCCAAATTCAATCGGAAACGACACCTTACACGGCACTGTAGCGAATGCCCTTCAAAAAACCTTCCTGTAGCCCCTTTGTAGCCCCACCGAGCCCCACAATGTGATCAGGCAGGTCTGAAAACCCTTAATTCGATTCTTCCGTCAAAATTCATACGGAAACGACCCCTTACACGGCGCTGTAGCGAAAATCCGTCACCAAACCCTCCTGCAGCCCCTTTGTAGCCCCACCGAGCCCCACATTGTGATCAGGCAGGTCTGAAACACCCTTAAATCAATTCTTTCGTCAAAATTCAATCGGAAACGACACCTTACACGGCACTGTAGCGAAAGCCCTTCAAAAAACCCTCATGCAGCCCCTTTGTAGCCCCACCGAGCCCCACATTGTGATCAGACAGGTCTGAAAAACCCTTAAGATCGATTCTGAAGGATCAAAATTCAATCGGAAACGACACCTTACACGGCACTGTAGCGAAAACCCTTCAAACCCCCTCCTGTAGCCCCAGTGGGGCTCTTCGATCGGCCTGAAAACCTTTCGTATGCAACTGAACGACGAGCCAAGTATATTGTCAAATTTTCTATTTAAAAAAATCCCACTGCTCAAAACGACGGCTTACGGACATTTTATTTTTGAACATCTCGCGAAACACAAAAAGACGAAATTTTTGGCCGATCAAAATAACCTAACCGTCGCCAAAACAGGTTAATTGTAAATTGTTATTCAAATTGAACGGACATGTACTTTCTCATTTCCTAAAGGCTCCTGTCAGCCTGGCGTGCAGCTGCTGCTTATGACGAGAAGATGGAAACGTCCGAGGGAGTGATCAGCGTGATAATCTCCGTCGAGTTATTTTCAAATTTTAAACTAGCTGGGAATAGCAATAATAGTGCTGCGGAGGCACTTTTTATTGTGTACCTCATATTGGCTGGTCGAGGCGTGTGATGCGGCCCGAAGGCGGGAAGGGGGCGGGGAATGGCCGAGTGGTGGGGGAGGTGCCATATTGGGCCCCGCCTTCCCTCCCCGGACCGCCCAGTCCTCCCCCCCCCCCTCGGACGGTCACCTCGTAGGCGCACAATCCCGCCAGGCCGTCAACGCGTCACAATCTCCCCCCTTTCCACACCCCCTCCCACCATCCTGATAGTTGCCTACCTTTGCTATACACCTCTACAACATGCCATCGCCAGGTCTTGTGGAGTATTAGCGACCCCGCACAGCCAATTTCCCGACGGACGGCTCGAACGTCGCGCGGGTTCCATATCACCCAAATCTGTAAAAAAAAAATCTATCGATTCAACCGTCACGCCGATCGTCACTGAGCCCCCCCCCCCCCCCCAACCACAACATTTACTGTAGCCTTTTGGGGTCAAAGGGCCTAAATCCTGAGTAAATTAAAAATTTTAATTAATTAATTAATCCATTAATACTTAAAAAATAAAAAGAAGTTAATTTAATTTGAATAACTTCATGATTTACTACAACAATAGTTACTATTGACGTGAATTATCAAGTTGTTTAAATGAACTTATTATTATATCAAAAATTAATTGTGATGAATAAATTAATTAATCGAAGACTTTTGCGACCAAAGGGACTAAATGCCCAAATAAATTTTAATCGATGAATCAATTAATTGCGAAGAATAAATTAATTAAATTCGAAAACCCAGAAAAACTTTAAAGCAATAATATATTCTCAGATTAATATAAAGGGATCTACTAGTGCATTATAGGTCCCGGAAACTCGATTGTAGAAAAATCGATCTAGGAATGACGGGACAGGTAATCAAACGTTCCTTATCGAATGGCGGAAATCGATTATTTTACAATCGAGTTTCCGAGACCTATAATGCATTAGTTTACTGTACCATTATAAATTAATCTGAGAATATATTCGCCGTGCGGATCTATGATCGACTTGCCAATGTGACGCAGTCGTCTGAAAGCCCCTAAAAACGAAAAAAGAGCCAAAGTGGGTTAATCGACTCAAACACCGTCGGTATACTCAGTTCCTTGGGGTGCTGAATTCATTATCTTGAAATTGAATTTGACTCCAGTATTGCTTGCTATGAAGGTCTTTGCACTCTGTGTTCTTGGCAATAAAAAAACTCTTGACTTGACTTGAGTTTTGAACCAAATGCGATTAAAAAAAATTAATTTTTCCTTTACAGTACTAACATTAAAAAGGAAAAAAACCAACAAATTTTACACTGGAGTTTATTATTCTTTGATATAAAATTTATATCAATTTATATCAATAAAATTAGTTCTATATCAACAAAAAAATTGATAATAATTTAATTACGTTTTTTTCTAGTTACGTTTTTGGACCCCAAAAAATGGAATCGGCTAATAGAAAATGCTGCGGATTTTACACAAGGGTTTATTAATAATTAATTATTAAAAAATCTGTCGTTGATAAAACCTACAACAAAAATCTCTCATTGAAAAAAATTAACAAGAATAATCTGTTCAATGTTTGGACAGATGTGGGACTGGGACAAAATTTCGTGGAAGCAATTCGCAAAATCCGTTTAATGGATCATCCGTCCCAAATTATTCGGAAAACGACACCTTATTTGACTTTTTTGGCCTCCTTCAAAAGCCCCCCATTTGTAGCCCCATGAAAGCCGCATAGATCCTCTCTAGGCCAGTCATTAGAGGATTTCTGGATGCAAAAGGTGGTGCCTAATTTTTTATTTTTTTATCTTGTATATATAGGTACGAGTAAGTAAATATCAAAAATGGTAGCACGAAATTTGTCGGGAGAACTTTTGGCGGCCAAAAAACCACGAAATTTTGGCCGATTTTTTGGTTTTTCGCTCACAACTCCTATACCGTGCGTCCTAGCGAAAACTGTGCTATATAACTAATTAAAGAACATTAAATTCTGCATCGAATGAGTACCCAAACTTATTTATTTGACACAGGGGTACGGGAAAAAAAGACAGTCAAAAAACGACGATTTTTCCCAACTTTGTCCAAAATTGGGATACAGTGGTTTTTACTCGTCTGCAGTTCGGAAACAAGTATTCCTACAGAAAAACTCAGGGAATGAAAGTTGTGCAGAATATAATTCTGCATATAATGAGTACCAAATTTGTCAAATTCGGTCAAATACGCTCCGCGCAATCGGCAATCTCCCGATTTCTGAGAGAGGCGCATTAGGTCAGTATAGCGCTATGAGGAGCATAACCTCGAGTATGGAACTGAAAGATTAATTTTATCTCCGGATTTCCGGCAAATGGCTTCTGAATTCACCCTTGAAGTAGGTACAAAGCTTGATAATAAGAATTCATCAATCATAGAGTATCGGTATAGAGTATTATTATATTCGTCTGAATGTGATAATAGAAGTTAACACAATTTAGTGAGTTTGTCTCTTGTATATACAATAAATAAAATAATATCACAAAAAAAAAAGTATTAATTAATTTCGACGAGCAAAAATAATGGTTTGGGTTAACCGTTTTCTGATCAGCTTGGCAGGGCCTGGCCCTGGTTCGCCTGGTTGCAGGGGGTGTTGTGGGGGTGGTAAGTAGATCTCCTCAGGCTCTTCATAAGGAAGGTCCGGTGGCGGCCCTTGTCCGGTCTTCTTCATCGTAGTTGTTGTCTAGGACTGGTAAAGGTGAATTCTCACACTGCTGCCCAGAACAGTGCTTGCAGATAAATGAGCACTTTAATCCTGCCTTTCGGCAAGAGCAGGCTCCTCTGCACCCTGTCTTACAGCTGCAGGCAATTGGTTTGAGGAAGGAAATCGGTGCTGCATCTCTACTTGTCTGCAGCGGAATCAAATCTGCTTTACTGCGAAGCCAACCCCACTCTACTGGGTTCATGGTGTCCCCAACCACGATTGAATTTGGTGGAAACACCAGTAGGAGTGGTGGCGCACAGCATCGTCTGTAGGTGGCAGTCTCGCGAGGTCCACTTTCCCCTTGGCTGCTGCACGTGTAAAGGTGGTGAAGCGCAGGTCATGCAGATCTGGGTCACATAAGTTTCCGCCGTAGAGAGCTGTGAAAAGCTGGGCCCCAGCCACAGCAATCTCGTCATGGCTGGATTGAGGAAGCGTCGGGAAATGGCCTTTAGGTCTTCGGAGCTGTTCATCAGGCTGCACAACTTAAGTTTCCCCTGGGCAAATATCGCTGATGTGGTGTCACACCCTGTGAAGGTGTGCAAGAGTAGGATGTGGTCCTGGTCGAATTTGAAAGAGGTCGGAGAATAGAACGTGTCGGGTGCATTCCCTCGTCCAGGCTTGAGGAACGTCACGTCGGAGCATTGGTGGCCAAGCCCTGTCATAAGGACAAGGAGGTCCACATCCTCTCCCACAACTATAACGACGGGAGACGCTGATTCAACAGTTGGAATAAGGCAGGAGAGAGACGGACGAAGAAAGCTCGAGGGCAGTCGCCTGCAGTCCGCCCGTGAAGGAAGACTCCACTGCCCCCGATGGTGACTTAGCCAAGGACCTTCGGTACAGGCCACCCACGCCACAAACACTCAGGTCATATCTTACCAAACATTTTCGTTAATCCCGAATTGCCTCCGAAGGGTTCGCGCTTCACATCCGGTTCACGGGTAGGGCAATTCCTTAATTTGGTGGAGAGATTAGGTTGATCAATTCAACAATCAATAGAAAATTTATATTGGAATATTGTCTTTCTCATTAGCCTGACTCCATCAAGGGATTTGAAGGAAGGACCTGGGGACTGGGAAAAAGGAGGATCGGCAGCACGTAAGATCCTCCCGGTCACGACTTGAGACCATATTTGGCTGCCAAATTTCACGGTGGGTGCCGGGTTGATAAAAACAAATCTTGACGAAACAAGACTGTCAATCCCGGCTACCTCACACCTTCTCATGCTCCTCTGTCTTTGAAATGGCCATCTTTACAATGGGCAAATTAGCATCCTCCTGGGCCTGATGCACTTCAATGCCGATATCCTCAAGGTGATTTTTAAGGAGTTCAATAAGACGGCTTTTGTTCTTCTCATTAACCAAAAACATTTCCTGGACAACTTGGTTGACAGTGTTGTCACCAAAGATGACTTCAGGTGATTGGTGAATCATCATCCGCCGCAATCGTTCGGTTCTCTTGGTACGAATCTGAGAAGGATAGCCATCAAACACGATGGCTAAATGAGAGGGCTTCTAATGTCTTAGCAAAAAACTGGAATAGCTTTTGGCTATTGTACCAAAGGTGGCATTGCGCGGCCAAATAACTTTATGGAGCAAGTAGCCTCCATCCAAAACATCATGTATCTTCACTTCCTTCAGAACCTTCAAAAACTGCTGATGTTTATCATTCTGACGCCTCACACTCAATTCTTGAAGTTTTTTCACACCCTTCTCTTTCACAATTCTGGATTCACCTACACTGAAACTAGTCTCACAAATTAAACACACTCATTTTTTCAAGTTAGGTCACGCAATACAAAGTTACAAGAGCTAGAAGGACCAGGCACGGCTTCACTTTTCAACGCTTTTCAAACATCTGGGGGAGCCAGCTGACGGAGGCGTAATTATAAAATACCTACTGGGTGTGATAACCACGGTCAAAACAAAATTTAGTCAATAATTAATATCATCTAAATTTAAGCAGTGCAACGGCACTACAGATAGAAATACTCTTTCAGTTCCATACTCGGGGTTAGGCTCCTCATAGCGATATACTGACCTAATGCGACACTCTCAGAAATCGGGAGATTGCCGATTGCGCGGAGCGTATTTGACCGAATTTGACAAAGTTGGTACTCATTATATGCAGAATTATATTCTGCACAACTTTCATTCCCTGAGTTTTTCTGTAGGAATACTTGTTTCCGAACTGCAGACGAGTAAAAACCACTGTATCCCAATTTTGGACAAAGTTGGGAAAAATCGTCGTTTTTTGACTGTCTTTTTTTCCCGTACCCCTGTGTCAAATAAATAAGTTTGGGTACTCATTCGATGCAGAATTTAATGCTCTTTAATTAGTTATATAGCACAGTTTTCGCTAGGACGCACGGTATAGGAGTTGTGAGCGAAAAACCAAAAAATCGGCCAAAATTTCGTGGTTTTTTGGCCGCCAAAAGTTCTCCCGACAAATTTCGTGCTACCATTTTTGATATTTACTTACTCGTACCTATATATACAAGATAAAAAAATAAAAAATTAGGCACCACCTTTTGCATCCAACACCCCCTTTTGGAGCTCTAATGACTGGCCTACTCGGTGAAATCCAACGGTTCTCGGACCCGATAAAAGGGAATGTGCGTCCAAAAATAGTTCGAAAACGACACCCCACTCGATATCGTACCCGTAAACCCCTCCTTTTTTGCCCCACAGAGCCCCGCGGATTCGGGCGATCGGACTGAAAACCTTGCGGGCACAACTAGATGGTAAACCGAGTATTTTGTCGAAATTTTAGATATAAAAAAAAAAAAAAAAAAAAAAAAATCCTACCCAAAACGGCTCGAACGGACATTTCGTTTTTGGAAATTACGTGTCATGAAACGTGACAAATTTTGAGGCCGTTCAAAATTTTCGACCGCCGACACGAATACATGTGTGTATTGCATATTCCGAAAATAATAATCCAAAAGTTGAAAAATAAGTAAAATACAAACATTTCAAGCTCACACAAACATACTTCAATATTTCAGCCTCACGACACGAACAAGGGATCAGATGGTACTAATTTTCAGAGCCTACGCCTAATTAAAGCTCTTTTACATTTTTTATCCAGTCAAAAATATCGTCAAATTCATATTATGGTGCGATGGATGTCAAAAGTAAACATGTTTCGGCCTAACGTTTCTGGTTGTCAATTTCGCTCGCCCCGTTTCATCCTTTTCATATACAAGACCATAAATTAAATTAAATATAGTTAGGGAAAGAACCGACGGTTTTTCACAGTGTAGTTGGATAAATCTGACTAGTGAAAGCGTGTGAGTGAAAATTACTTCGAAAACGCCACCTTACTCCACTTTCTGCTCTAAGCGCTAAGATCGAAACAAATCTACCACAACTGAATTAGAAGTGGTGAACCACGAAAAACAATACAAAACACAAATTTGAGATTGGCGAACTAAAATTACTGCTTTTTAATAAACTTTTCCATAGTAAATCACAACAGCACAAAATTTATATTAGTTTCATAATTGGTTATTTAATTCAAAGTATTTCAGGCAACGTAATCCGACATTACGACATCACGTCCATCAATCTACAACAGACATATTCGAGGTGCACAATTTTCGTGAGTATTTAAAACTAAGTGCTAATTTGAGTGTTTGTTTTTTAATTTTTTGAACTAACTCAAGCCCCTTTAGCAATTACCTGAAGTCTTCACACTTTTATTCTTGTGTAAACGCTTTGAAAGAAATGTTAAGACGTGAAGTGATAAAATGACAAAAAAAAAAAAAAGAAAAAAAAAAAAAGGTAGGCCGAGAAGGAGACGGCGGAAGATGAAGGCGGACGTCTCAAAATCAATCGGCCTCTTCCTGCTTGGACTCCCCAACAGTCTGGCCGCCCAATCTGGAGCAGAACGAGGCAGTTGGAGCCTGCGAATAGGTGAAGGACGTTGAAACATTTTAAAACGGTAAGTTGGAGGGCCGGTTCGGTTTGGTTTGATTCGTCGAATTTTTCGGTTTTTTTTTTTTTTTTTTTTTTTTTGTACGCATCATGACGGTGGATTTGAAAACGCTGATCCGCCTCCCGGTTTTTTGAAGGGTTTCGGCTATGGGGTCGAGTTGGGTATCGTTTTAGAAGTATTTTTCGACGTAGAATCCATTTTTAGGGATCTCGCTACCATCCAATTTCACCGCGAGGGTCTAAGGGGCTTTTGAAGGGTACCAAAAAGTCGAATGAGGTGTCGTTTTCCGAGAAATTTTTGACGCATAATCCTGTTTTCAGGATTTCAAATCTGTCCAAACATTGTACGAAAACATTTCTGTGCTTTTTTTTTTTCATTTTATTATTACAATTTTTATTATTTTTTATTCCAAATAATTAAATTATTTTAAATTAAATTTTTAAATAATTGTTATTGACATAAAACTAATTTTTGCTCAATTTACCGACACCAAAAAATAAACCCTTGAGTGAATTTTCAGCATTTTGGAATGCCCTTACGCCGTTCACGAAAACGTAGGTTGATAATTCAGAGAATAGTAAACGAAAATGGACGTCAAATTCGTATTGAATTCAAATTCTGTATTGAAATATGAATTTCTCCCTCAAAAATTGTTGATAATAAAAATTCGCACGTCCCAGTGAGAATCAAAATGAGTATGAAATGTGAAGAGTTGAAGAAGAGAGCAATGAGAAATAGAGTTGATGGGGGGGGGGGGGGGGGGTAGAGTAAAATAATTTGTGTATAGTTTGCAATTGTTGGGACAGCAGGAGACCATTAGGAAAGTGGAAAGCTTGACAGAGTCATTGTAAAGGGCCTTAACGTGTACTAATTTGGATGGAAAGGGCTGAGAAGCCTTGGTCGTGCTAAAGGGGTGGACTAGCAGGAGGGTGAGGGGGGAGGAGTGGGAGGCGGAGGAAGTGCAGGACCAGGATATAAGGGGATGCCTAAGGGGGTAGCGGCGGGAGGAGAGATAGCGGGTGGCGAGGGGCAAGGGGAAGGGGGGGGGGGGGGTTGTTGAGGTAGATATTGCTAACGAAGGCTTCGTGTTCAAGTAGTCGAGTCAGAAGCCGGGTGATGACGTCAGCCTCGTACCCCCCCCCCCCCCCCTTTCTGTTCATTGTGCGGTAGCGAAGTGATGGTGGAGGGAGGGGAGAGACAGAAATGTAAGTAAAGTAAGGAAAAGAACGAGACGGAGAGAAGCTGCTGCGGTGGAGAAGAAAGACGAAGAGGAGGAGGAGGAGGAGGAGGAGGAGGAGGAGGCACTTCCTTTTTTTCGACGACCCCACCTTCAGAAATTAATCCCTTGTCAAGCGTTTCACGCTGAGCAGCTGCAAGTTAGAAAAATACTACCGAAAAATATTCCGCTTTCAAATTAGCTCACGAGCGCCTTCTCAAAAACGCTTCATATTTTATTATTTTTGATAAAAATTGTACAAAAAATAATTCTACATCAATAAAAAAAGTTTCGATTTAATTACTAACTTTAGCATGTCATGGCTTTAGCCGTGACCTAACTGCCCAAAAACGTAAGTCCTGGAGGGAGATGCGGGAGTGTCACGTTTATATATTACGTAATATATAAATAGACGTAAGGCCAATAGTTCAGCGTCCTCAGTTTTCTTAGCGTTAGGCCACTAGTTCGACGTCCTCACCTATCGTACGTTAGGACACTAGTTCAGCGTCCTCACCTGTCGTACGTTAGGCCACTAGATCTGCGTCCTCACCTGTCGTACGTTATGCCACTAGTTCAGCGTCCTCACTTGTCTTACCGTTAGGCCACTAGTTCGACGTCCTCACCTATCGTACGTTAGGACACTAGTTCGACGTCCTCACTTGTCGTACCTTCGGCCCCGAGTTCGGCCCAACAATAGATTATGGGTCAAAAATTATTCGATAAAATTTGTCATTTAATGACACCTCATTCGACTTCCTTGCATTTTTCAAAAGGTTCTGGGACCCCCAAAAAATGAATAAGAACAGAATAATGAAATGAATAGAAAAATGAATAAGCCCGACAACCTGCAAAAACCCCTCACGTAGCCCCTTTTTAGCCCCACAGAGCCCCACGGTCGGATGCGTCCGGGTCCTCCATAAATGGCTTCCACATTCAAAAATACTTCGGCAGTGACACCCCACTCGACCTCTTATCCTTAATATTTTCAACACACCTCATGAAGCCCCACCGGAATTTTATAAGTATCAACTAAATTCTGGAAAACGACTTTGCAATTTCCTGAATTCACTCTAATAATATTCAACTGATTTTGATGAAATTGGGCGTGAAAACTGGGTCCTTTCTGTTCAAAGTGCGCAACTCTCCCGCACGATCACGAAATTTTGACAAAATTGTTGATTCTCGTTCTCATTGGTTAAGCAAGATTTTCAAATTCGATGTCACCGTCAGGGGGGGATTTTATGGTTTTCTGCAGGGTGTTCGAGTGGGGTGTCATTTTCGGAGATGACGACAGCGAGGGGGAGATGAGTATCAATGACAGGTCATAAAGCATCGGGTTGGTCTTGAAGGCGGCTATTTGATTTGTAATGTGCCAACTAATTGGATCCGGTGGCGGAACGTGAGCGGAAAGGGGGAGGGGGGTGAGGGGGCATCTGTGGTGTGTGGGGTGGTGTGGGGACGTGGACACAGCAAGTTTCTATATAAATAAAGAAGAGCGAGCCGACGGAGGGGGACGGCGGGTCAAGCTGTGGGGCGGCGTGGGGGACGGCGTGGCGGTAGGGGGCGGGAGGGTCTCTGGTCAGCTGTCACCCGCAGGTTCCATACATTACCCGCACGCCTACCAGTCTAATTACATTTTGATTTAATTTTCACCGCCCCATCACCTACACGCCTCCTCCCCCCTCACACTCTACCACCCATTCGTCGGATGGACACTACCCCCCCCCCCCCCCCCGCCACCCCACAGTTCCCTTTCTCCCCCACCAGCTGGCGAATTTGTGGTCTGAAACCCGGTTCGTTATAACCAAGTGGGTCCTCTGACCAGGCGATATTTCACACGATTGGCTGCCACTCCAAATAAAATGAGCTAAATACAATTTTTGCTAACATGATTTGACGTACGTATCAATTTCGTCATTAAATGAATAATTTAATTATGTATGAAATGTATTCATTTAATGAGAAAATATATAACTACGGCAAATCATGTAATCAAAAATTATATTATTTCAGTTATTCAAGAGTATCCAATGGAATAAACGTACCGATATTACGTGGCATACACATAATATATTAATGAGGAGCCAAATCAGCAGAACTGTCTGGGTAAAAAAAATGAGTCGCAGTAGTTCATAAGTAATTGTGAGCGCTGCTGACAGACATATTAATACATGGATTCACACTTCATGCAGATACATGCAGTATTTTTGCTGATTTGGCCCCTCGTTCAGTACTCCTCATCAAGTAATCAGCTGACTAGTCTCCTCATTCACTCCTTTGCTGATTTTGCTCCTCATTAAATAGTCGACTCGGCTCCTCATCAAGTAATCAGCTGACTAGGCTCCTCATTCGCTAATTTGCTGATTTGGCGCCTCATTAATACTTTGCTGTTAAGTACCCAGCTGACTAGGCTCCTCATTAGGTACTCAACTGATTTGGCTCCTCGTTCAGTACTTTGCTGACTTGGCTTCTCATCAAGTACTTAACTGATTTGTCCGTTTTAAAAGCACCTTACACGTATTCAGAGCAACCCAGTGGTTACCAATCTTTTTAGTTCCGCTCGTCACTTCAAGTTCAAACCACACTGTCAAAATACCCCTCGGTGGTGCCAATTGATACAGTGTTGATATTTGGGTCGAGTGCGGTGTTGTTTTCACACTCATATCAAACGTAAAGCCCATTCTTGGGAGCTCAGGGCGTCATCTCTGTGGCGTCTTCTATGGGGCTACAAATGAGGTTTTCATGTGCACATCGAAAACACTCATGAGTGTTTTAGCTGTGAGTTGGGACGAGGCTGTTTAAAATGGACAACAAAGCAAAAAAAAAGGCAACACTTCGGGTTCTGATAATTCTCACTCTCGCGTCAATAGTGTTACAACTCAAAATTTGGCTTTTTTGAGTTTTTGGTATCGACGGATTCAGAAAAATGAACTCTATAGATTTCGAGGCATGAAACCTTTTTCGCGTTTTGAGTTTTGAGTTGTTACTGTATTGACGCAAGGGTGCGAATTGTTCAACATTGAAAGAGGGAATTGAAAAACGCCTTGTGAAAAACTCTAGTTTTGACCAAATTCTAAAACTGACAAAACATACTCTTTGCCTCACAATAAAATGTCGTTATTTATTGTAACACGTGGAATTATATTTAATATTTTAAAACACAATGTAATTGCACGTTTTAAAATAAATATTAATTAGTAAATAATTTACGTAACAATTTACTAATTAAAAACGTTGCAAATTTTTCACCAGGGTTTATTATTCTTTGACACTTGTGCGAAAATTAATTCTGAGTCAGAAAAAAAAAGTTTTTTGTTTTCACAATTTTTTTTTTTACTTGGAAAATATTTGTCCTCCTGGGATCCTTCAAAAATCCCATTTGTAGCCCCATGAAAGCTCTATAGATCCCCACAGTGAAATCGGATCGTTGCGGGATCCCCAAAAATGGATTCTACCCCCAAAAATCGCGCACCTAACTCGATCCCATAGCCAAAAAGCCTTCAAAAATGCCCTCCACGGGTTTGGGCCTCAACTGAAATTGCGGAGTCGTTGAAGTGCGGAGCTCTCCTCGTATTTCACCACTGCGGAGTCATGTTGCCGCTGTGACTAAATTGCGGCTCACGTTCCTTGGAACACCTGATTAGCGGACCCACGCGGAGCCCTCCCCCCCCCCCCCCCCCCCCACACCTTTATTTTCCTCCTTCCACCCCTTCAAGTCGTTATGAATTGACTTTGAAATCGTCAAAACTCGCCGAGCAAAAGCGGAGGGTGTTGTTTTGGGTCACTGACGTACAACAAAATGAGCCGCCCGCCTGAGGGTGTTGTTAGGAAAAGAATAAAAAAAAACCCGGCGCAGGAGTTCTCAAATAACAACAATAAAGATATGAATTTCTGCTGGAAATTAGTCGTGAAAAGGGCGAGGGCGGATTGTAAACAACGGCACTTCCATACTATTTGCCTAACAAGGAAGCAGTTTGAGCTTTGATTGCGGCACGCGTCGTTCTGAGCTTTTGTGCTGCCAACAGAACCCAAGCAAGTAATTAAATATAGATTTAGGGTCGGCGCAGGAAGGAACGTGACTTTCACAATGAGCGGGGGAGTGGGGCGGCAGGTTCGGCTTTGTGCTTTCGCCCCCACTGTCGCCGCCCCCTCGCTAGCGGGTGGAGATCGATCTCGAACCCCGCCCCCTCCGTGCCAGTAGGCAGTTGTGGGATCTGCACCGTGAAGCTGGTCTCCCGTTGTGCTTGACTCCCCCCCCCCCTCTCCCCCGCAAGTGGGTTTACACCTTGGCTCCCCCCACCCACCGCCCCCCAATAACGCCGCCAGCTCATCAAATCACCGCCCGCGCACAAATAATTATAATCCCACGGCCTCCTAATCAACAACGGGTTATTCATAACCCCGAAAACAATCCAATCACGACGCTTTACATATTGGCGAAAGTAGTGAGCCCCCCCCCCCCCCCCCTCGCCATACGCTGACCAGATTGACTTGGCACACCTTTTTTTGGCGACAAAAGAAAAATAATAAATTTAAATATTTAAGCGCTTACTTCGAGAATGTATCTCAAATACATTTCGGACGTTTAAAAAAAAAAAAAAGATTTGATGAAATCGGGTTGGAAATGGCCACCCCAATAACTTCACTAACCCATCTAATGGGCCCGGGAACCGAACGTCGACTAATACTTTTTTCTGAAAGAACTTCATAATTTGAAGGCATAGCAGTGAGTTTTGGGCTCCTAAGGTGTAATACAAATTTCCAGGGCACTTTCGAAAATTTCAACTTTGAATCTGGAGGGAAAAGTGGCGCTACTCTCTCATTGGCTGCTGTCATTTTTTTTTATTTTTTTTTTTACACTACTTCTTATGCTAGCGCACTCTGGCGGATTAGTAAAAGTGCCACCGCGGGAAAATTCAAAACGCCAAATATTCACTAGTGATTTCCTCTGCTCAGACACTTAATTTCTCAGTGCTAACTGTACTGAGTACTTTGTTCATTACTATAGTAATGAACTATAGTTCAACTATACTCGGCCGAATTTTCCCATTTCTCTGACCTAGTTCCTTGGCCCATTAACCTCAGCCTACTGAATGGAAAATTCCCAGATGCTCTTAAAATCGCGTTAGTGCAGCCCCTATTTAAAAGAGGAATAAAAACTGATGCAAACAATTACCGACCTATTTCTTTACTGTCAAATTTCGCCTAAACCTACCTGGAAAAAAAATCTATAAGCTGCTTCACAATACGGATTTCGAAAAAATCGGTTAGGTAATACTTCGAAAACGACACCTAACTCGATCCGATAGCTCAAAGCCGTCAAAAAACCCTCCTATAGCCCCATTTTAGCCCCATAGCGCCCCACGGGTTTGGGCGATCGGACTGAAAACCTTGCGGGCACAACTAGATGGTAAACCGAGTATTTTGTCAAAATTTCAGATTAAAAAAAAAAAAATCCTACTGCCCAAAACGGCCCGGACGGCGGACGGACATTTCGGTTTTGGAATGTAGACCTCTTGAAACGGATAATGTCAAATTTTGAGGCCGAGCTGAGTCGTCGACCTCCGTCGCGATCACATAGGTGTATTATTCCAAGAATAATAAACCAAAACCGAAATGTCCGTCCGCCGTCCGGGCTGTTTTGGGCAGAAGGATTTTTTTCCCCAAAATATTCTTAATGACACAGAATTTAATTTTTGCACTAGTGACTTATATCAAAGAATAATAAACCCTTTTGGTTTATTATTCTTGGAATAATACACCTATGTTTTCGCGACACGGGTCGACGACTCCGATCGGCCTCAAAATTTGACATTATCCGTTTCAAGAGGTCTACATTCAAAATCCGAAATGTCCGTCCGCCGTCCGCCGTCCGGGCCGTTTTGGGCAGTAGGAATTTTTTTAAAAATCTGAAATTTCGAGAAAATACTTGGTTTACCATCTAGTTGTGCCCGCAAGGTTTTCAGTCCGATCGCCCAAACCCGTGGGGCGCTATGGGGCTACGGGAGGGGTTTTTTGAAGGCTTTTAGCTATGGGATCGAGTTAGGTGTCGTTTTCGAAGTATTTTTGGACGTAGAATCCATTTTTTGGGGTCCCGGAACGATCCGATTTCACTGGGGCGATGTTTAGGGCATTCGTGGGGCTAAAAATGGGATTTTTGAAGGATCCCAGGATGTTAAATATTTTTCTAGTAAAAAATACAGAGTTTTTGAAAAAAACACATTTTTGAACAAAAAATCAAAAAAAAAATTTTTTTGAGATAAAAATCCAAAAAAAAATTTTTTTTTATATTTTTTTCATTGACGGAATTAAATTTCTGCACAAGTAACGTATATCAAAGAATAATAAACCCTTGTGTAAAATTTGCAGCGTGTGTAAAATTTGCAGCGTTTTTTGAGACCAATTTCAGATTTTCTCGACATCTGGAAGCGGGTTCCGGTCAGCTCGTCCGATTACAGTGTCAGCTCGTCCGAAGGGGGTTGTGTCAACTCGTCCTCTCCCAGATAATCGTACTCGTAGGACGACTTGACACATGCTCAAAATTTTGAGTGTCAACTCGTCCTAAGGGCGGGGCAAACGCTTACAACAGTTGTTACTTAGAAATGAATGGTGATTTGTTGTTCATCCTCCGTGGCTGTACTGGCCTTCGTTGGGATATAACTCGGTAGGACGACCTGACACACTCACACACCTTTTACTCAAGTCGGACCTCATTACGGGCCGAAAATCGGCTTAGGCGTAATCCGATTATTTCGGACGACCTGACCTGCACCCCTGGAAGCGCCCTAGAATAAAGGCCGCTTTACACGCTACGACAAATCGCAACGATCAGGTTGCACCAACTTATCGCTCCAATAAATCGAATGGGAGAGGAGTGTTTACACGCTACGACAAATCGTAGCGATTAGTTGGAGGGACCGGCATCAACCTTCCAACCCAACTCCAACTCCAATAAATCGCTACGATGTCCCATTTACCCGTTCCGATAAATCGTAAAAACCGCATCTGAACGATAAATTGTTACGATTGGTCGTAGCGTGTAAAGCGGCCTTTAAGATGACCAAAATCGTGTCACCCTCCTCCTCCTCCTCGTCCTCGGGCTGCGGCTTTAATAATATTACAATTTGAACATAAGGAGCCTAGAAAAAGGGGCAATCAGCTTCGAAGGGAAGACTGTGGAGCTGCTCGACTATTCGGATACATGCTGGGAAGCCTTCTCAAAATCCAATGAGGACGTGCTGCAATGCTCCCAAGTCGCCAACCGGTAGGGGAGACCGTTGTACCTTGATCACGTTGTACCTTGAAACATTTGGATTAGCACCAGCCGGCTGGTGCTGTTATCCAGCAGATCTTTGTACGCCTAAATTCTTCTCTGAGGAGGCCTAACTTATCAGTGTAGTTTCATCAATGCACGAAAACGATTGGGGGTCGAATTGGCAAATGTGATAAGAAAGTAACTTTTTGAGATCGTAGAGTTCAACTCATTTATCCCACGCTTACGAAGATAAGTGTTCGATGGTTAGCTGTTATGGCTCTATATGCTATATAGACACCAAATTACTGACCAATTTCAATGAGAAAAATGTCAGGTTTGGGTATTTTCCGTTTTTGCAAATTGGGAGACCATGTTGTACCTTGGAACAAAAAGGGTCTCGTACCTTGGAACTGATTTTTGGCTGGAAGGGTTGGTACCTCGTGTACCTTGAAACACTAAATTTGCCATCAAATTCATCAATTTTCTGTCTGAGCTATAACCCAACGAGATCTTCTATTGTTTCTATAGCTTCTTTATGTAACGTTTCAGGGTTTTTCTTCGGATGCTGATAAATGATATTTCAGACGATGATGAACAATTATAATAGTTATTACTTCTCTTAGGGCCGGTTTTTGAAACCATAGTTAACTCTGACGGCCGTAAAAGACGACTCTGACGGCTGTAAAACGGAAAAAGCGTTTTTTGAACCTTAGTTACCGTTTTACGGGCCGCTATTTTTACGAAACGGTAACCACAGCAGGACCCTGGGGTCAAATTTTTACGGAGCCGTGACCACCGCTTTCATTGGTTGACGAGAAACAACTGACTGACGAGACGGCCCGCCGCGGACTCTGCGGCGCGGAGGGTGCGGAGTGGTAGAAAGAGATGGAGATAATTGTTTACTTTTTTCGCTCAAATAACGCTCAAAATAATGACATGTTGAAGGCAGAAGAAGCGGGAAATGTGAACTCCTTCCTCACAAATGAGTTGTCAAAACCCGCAATGACGAAAAAATTTCACCTAGGGAAAATATTCAAGGCGCCAAAATTTTAGCGGCGTGGTCAGCTGTCGGAACGCTGACTATGGTTCTAAAAACGCCGACAAAATAGCGGCTGTAAAATCGCGTTTGACGGTGGTCACCAAACCACTCGTTTGCGGTGATTTGACTATGGTTTCAAAAACCGGCCCTTAACGTTTTCAAGGTGTTTTTTACTGCTGTTACTAAGAGAAAAAAACGTCGTCGTTCACTATATTCTTCATTTTTCTCGAAAATAACAAGCGTTCCAAGGTACAACACACCCCGTTTCAAGGTACACGAGCATTGTTGTACCTTGGAACAAAAACGTCCCTTCAGATTTTGCTTCATAGCTTCGCCTATGCTTCAAGGAATTACAATTTTGGCACACAGAACTATTAGTCAAGACTGCTGTAAGGTGTTGAAACCGAAAGCCGAGCAATATTGACGAATTTCGAGGCACTATCTCCAAAAAACTAAAAAGTGTTCCAAGGTACAACGGTCTCCCCTACCTGTCAACGACAAATAAGTCACCGAGTCACATCGACGGAGCCTAACTTCAAGGCAAAGAATTTTGATAAAGGTGAGTGACGGAATTTGTCGAAACGTACTCTTTCTGCCATTCGTACTCTGTGCCGAAACGAATGGTTTTTATTTGTCGAAACGAATTGAAATGTCACTCCAATTAAAGCTGCTGGGAGGAAACGTGATCCAACCGCATTTAAGGCAAGTTTTGGAAAACGTAGGTTTTGCGTATGAGCTTATGAAAAATCCAAATCAACAGAAATGTGTTTAAATTTAATTTATTCTCTACCAGAGAAAAACATGACATGTAGGTATACCACATTGTACAAAAAATATCGATTATATAACAGCAACTGTTTTTACTAGATCCATGAATTTTCCATACCACTATTCCGCTTCGCGCTTCTCCAGATGTACACGAAAAGTGGTTCAACTCCATGACTTGTAGGTACCACTTTTCTTCCGGGCGCGAGGTTTTCTCGTTTGCGGAACAACAGATTAGCGCCATTTTTGAAGCTGACCTCTTAAGAAGATTTTCTGCTAAAAGGCAGATTTCGGGCAGTTTTACTGAGTTTTTCAAACCTTTTTTTTTTCCAAATTCTCTCATTTCAACATCTTCAGCGTCTATTAAAATTTTCAAAATGCATAAAAACAACTCTTAATTATGTTTAATGAATTTATTAAAATTTTAAAATTTTTTCCCTAAAGCTGACCCTTTTGGAGTGGTCGACCCCTAAAGCTGACCCTCGAAGACCGTAAACCTGACCCCCCCTTAGGCAAATGAATCAAACTCGTTAGAACATCATTGTTTTTAATTCAATCTCATAATTTTCCACTTTAAATGCTGAGGAAGCAGTAAAACGACTTGAAAGAATTCTAAAACATTAATTTAAGTACCTCTCAATGATACTACAGCCGTCACAATCACAGAGTAAGCGCAAAAATGCTGAAATAGATTTAACATCACTTTTCACGAACTTACTCGTTCAGTAGGTACGTAAATAAGTAGTCTCCATAAAATAAAACGTTCAAATTATCACAAATTATTCCAATTTTTAAGAATCTAACCGTTTGTAAGTACTTACCCTCAACAGTCTTAAACTTAGGATGGGTCTCTTTACTCTCAAAAATACTTGACAGATTCATTATAAAATTTCAAGTCTTCAAAAAATTAAAATTTCAAATCATCACAAGTTATTTCATATCCCGAGCTTCTTACTGCCCAGTAGGTTAGGATTTATATATATATACGAGCTACGAGCTGCGTATGATCTCTAGAATATCACTTCAAATTGAAGCCATGTACCTACTTTCCATTTCTTCCAATATCAGTGGGAGTAGGTAACTTGCTTAATAATAATTATTATTACATTATTATTATTATTATTGCGTAAATTATGATGACATTATATTATAATTATTATAATATAATTTCATCATAATTTACGCATGTCTCATCTTTGGCGATAGGAAAAATAAAACATTTTCCCTTTTTTCTTAGGAACATTACATCAAAATCTTTGGCTCCATAAACTTTAGTTATTTTTCCAACGTAGCTTCCTTCTTTGTCAAAAATATTACTTTAATTTTAATTACGTTTAATTTAATTAATTTAAATATTACTGTTAGGTACTATTAATAGAATTACGATTAGTATAATTAATTACTATCACTATTAATTACGATTAATATAATTAATTACCATTAATTTAAATATTACTATTTATTTAAATATTACTATTAATTAATTTAAATATTACTTATTGAAGGTCAGCTTTTTCTTTTCCTAAGTTTCGCTTCCCCTAAAGCTGACCCCATGGGGTCAGAATATGGAGCACCCGCATGTAACTGAACACCTAAAGCTGACCCCCCACGTGGGTGCTCAAAAATGTGAATGTTGGACCAAATTACGATTTCTCGACGTCACATAAGGTTCAAATCGTCCAAAAGAACCAAAATCTATAGCTTAACATCGAATATGAGAACGAAAAACGCTATTTTGGACTTCCCTTTACAGGACGATTCTAAGAGCCAGCAGCCCACCGTCTTGTCCAAGAGCCAGTTCAACAGTGGAAGTCGTCTTCTTTTATTTGCCGTCTTTTCTCTGTTCTTTCAAAGTCACGGAACTAAGTATCTGGTGGAAGGAGGGGTTTTTCTGTAGACACTAGCGCCAACAGCTATGCTGTAGATAGTTGTGGAAGCTTATTTTGGGCAAAAGAAGTAGTTGGGGTCAGCTTTTGGAGAGGGGTCAGCAATTGGCGCATTTACCTTACTGTTTGAACTTGAGTCATACCACTTTTCCTCTGAATGTAGAATGACCTAAAGAACACTAAGAATGGTCTAACTCAAAATCGAGAAATTTTCGGTTGGACCACTTTTCCTCTCAGCAGTATTATTATATTATAATAAATATAGATACCACTGGTGGTGAAAGACGCCTAAAAATGATTAAGCCTTAGAAAACATGAGTTTTTTTGTGTCACCTCCTCACGTCCATCCGTCCATCGCGTACGATTCTATGATACGCCTCATAGAGCACTATTTCGTTCATCGCCAATACAGATTCGGGCGTCAACAAACCAGCCGAAATAGGTTCATAACGGAAGTCGCACTTCAACGTCTATAGTCGTATTATAGTCGTATTCGCTCCCTTCCGACAAGTCGATTGTTGTGTAGCTCTTTTGAAAGGTTTAGGGAAGTGGAAACGGAGGTGAAAGAAAAGGAAGGGGTGACGGGTTGTGGGGGGGGGGGGGGGGGGGGGCAGGAACTAAAAAACAAGGCGCGTTTTATTTTATATTATGCTCATAAGGGGCTGCGAGGCTGCGTTGGGGGAGGGGGTGGGGCCGTAGGGGGGAGGCGAAAAAAGAACAATAGGGGCTCCCGGGGGAGGCAGGCCAAATGGCTATATTAATATATGCGGGTTCAAGTGCACTTGAGAAAGCTAGCTGACAAAAGGCCTCAAAAGTACAAGTGGCTACGTTTTCTACCCTACGAATTGTCGCGGGGGAAGTAAAGTTACCCCCACGGTGCGTTCCCACTCCCCCCCTACAACCCCCTAGTCGATATTCCGCGATCAATCAACTGATTGATTCCTTATTTGGAAGGGGGAAGGGGGTGGGGGTTACCGTACGTTATGTTTCTCATGCACATTACCGCCCCCGTAGTCTGAGGGCGCATTTGTGGTCAGTCAGGCGGACACGTGAGGGGGAGTTCAGGGGGTGAAATTCCTTTTGAAAAAGCGCGGTCGAAGGAGAGGGGGGGGGGCCACCTCCGAAGTCGTCGAGCACTTGATTCCGTCGAAAACCCCCGTCGGCGATCGAGGCGCGCTCTGCGGGGGGTCTCTGAGGGTGGCCGCCTCTCAAACTCCCTCGTCGGTCCATCCGGCGCCCCTCAGGTGACAATTAAACACCTTCACGTGTAGGTGACTTCCTAACGTCCACTTCCCACGAAAATATTCAAACTTGACTGCACTTTCAGTCATTGACAAAAAATGGCACAAAAGGCAACCAAAAAAGTATTCAAACCCCTTTCAAGTAATTACTATAAAAGACATTGAAATTTATTGTGCTACCTACACGGAAAACCCCCATCATTCCAAAAATAAGCTGATTTCGAAAAAATCGCAAATTAAAGTTTGCATACCCATGAATTAAATTGACATCTGAGATAAAATAGATAAATACAAAAATAAATTTGAAAAATCAATAAATTCCTAAAATAAAAAAATAAAAAAAATAAAACGCTGCAAATTTTACACAAGGGTTTATAGGTTATTGTACTGTGATATAGGTTACTTGTACAGACATTTAATTCTGTCAATAAAAAAAATTTAAAAAAATTTTTTTTTGGATTTTTATATTTCAAAAAAAATTTTGGGGGGGGATTTTTTTTTTTTTTTTTTCAAAAATGTGTTTTTTCAAAAATTCTTTAATTTTTACTCGAAAAATATTTAACTTCTTGGGATCCTTCAAAAATCCCATTTTTAGCCCCATGAAAGCCCTATAGAACGCCCCAGTGAAATCGGATCGTTCCGGGACCCCAAAAAATGGATTCTACGTCCAAAAATACTTCGAAAACGACACCTAACTCGATCCCATAGCTGAAAGCCTTCAAAACACCCCTCCTGTAGCCCCATTTTAGCCCCATAGCGCCCCACGGGTTTGGGCGATCGGACTGAAAACCTTGCGGGCACAACTAGATGGTAAACCAAGTATTTTGCCAAAATTTCAGATTTAAAAAAAAATTCCTACTGCCCAAAACGGCCCGGACGGCGGACGGCGGACGGCGGACGGCGGACGGCGGACGGCGGACGGCGGACGGCGGACGGACATTTCGGATTTTGAATGTAGACCTCTTGAAACGGATAATGTCAAATTTTGAGGCCGATCGGAGTCGTCGACCCGTGTCGCGAAAACATAGGTGTATTATTCCAAGAATAATAAACCAAAACCAACTGAATATACCTAATAGATTTTTTTTCTCGCCAAAATTGACAAAATAGACATCAGACATATCGTAGGTATAAGTTTATTTTATACAAAATAATGTTTCATGAAAAATTTGTTTTTTAATGAAACAATAAATAACAATGATAAACTAATAAATAAATAAATAAATAATAATAAATTCTAGGTACCATAATATAAAACATTTTCAAATTTTGACAAAATGTTTATTTAAATAGGGTGGTAGCATCTGTTATCGACGTGTCTCTTATTACTGACAGTTACACTTTGATAATATGAACCGTCTTCCATCATCTCCCTGGTGGTTTTGGACTTGATGAGAAAAAAAGTTGCAAATTTTACACTAGGGTTTATTATTCTTTGATATAGGTTACTTCTACAGAAATTTATTTCTTTGTCAATAAAAATTTTTAGAAAACAAATTTTTTTTTCGCAAATTTTTGGATTTTTTACTTGAAAAATATTTGACCTCCTGGGATCCCTCAAAAATCCCATTTTTAGCACCAAGAAAGCTCTACAGATCGCCACAGTGAAATCGGATCGTTCCGGGACCCCCAAAAATGGATTCGACATCCAAAAATACTTCGAAAACGACACCTAACTCGATCCCATAGCTGAAAGCCTTGAAAAAAACCTAAGCCCCATAGCGCCCCACAGGTTTACTCGATCGGACTGAAACTAGATGGTAAACTGAGTATTTTGTCAAAATTTCAGATTTAAAAAAAAAATCCTACTGCCCAAAACGGCCCGGACGGCGGACGGACAATTCGGTTTTGGTTTATTATTCTTGGAATAATACATCTATGTGATCGCGACGGAGGTCGACGACTGGGATCGGCCTCAAAGTTTGACATTATCCGTTTCAAAAGGTCTACAATGTAGAATCTAGAATAGGGTTGCCATACCTTTTTTTTCGAAATACGGACGGTAATCAAAGAATTCGGAGCAGGAATATTTGAAATTTGTTTTTACTAGGGCCAAAACCTTGACCGTTTGTGGATCGAGCAGGTTGCGCTCCTTTGTCCACTGCGCAGAGATCAAGGAGAAAATGCGCTCGACGAAGGCGTTGTGAGCGCTCAATGAGAAAACGAAACTTGTCACCTCGCGTAGCTACAAGCAGTTCCCTGAGCTCTCAGGGAACTGCTTGTTGTACTTATTGTTCAAGAAAAACGTCGACCACCTTTGCTCCACCGATTTTTGTTCCCTGCGTAGCTCAGCTTTCAGGGTTTTTGGTCGCTAAAAGTAAACTGTAATGTAGGTACATGATGTCGGGATGAGGAAGAAATTTCACGTGGCTCTTAAAAATGAGATTAACGATAAAAAGAAAAACAAAAAATCTCTGTATGATAGGATCAGGACTCTTACGGTCGCCCCTTTTCCAGGTTCGGTAGAAACAGAGTAGGCTACCTAATATTAGTTTAGTCACAGACAAAATGTTGCCAGAGTATGCACTGCGAGTATTAATAACCATGCAATGGTAAAAATGAACCGTGAAAATTAAATTAATCCTCCCATCTGCGAAATTAAATGCGGCGTCGCCGGCGGGAGAAGAGGGGTTTGCACGGTCGTGCAGCGACTGTAACACTACCCGCTCCCCCCGCCGATACTAGCTCTGTAGTGCTGCGATTCGTGAGAAGATAGTGGGGAAATCTGTCCAGATTCCCCACAGCGTTTATTAATATAAAGGATTTTAGCCCGAGTGAGGAAGTCTAGTACAGTATTGTTTTCGAAGTAATGTTGGACGAAGAATATCCAAGGTCTATCTGCCCTCTCCACATCCTCTGGTGAACCGACCTACCTATTCATAGTAGGGGAGAGTAGGGTATAGTGGGGTTGCGTATGAAGTGGGGTACTCTCTTGTATTTTCCCCCTACATCAGGTGATTACGCCTCAAATACGTCCTAATTGGTACACAGTTTAGATCACCTGTTAGCCTAACTACCATAAAAAGTCTGATGCAATTGAAGCATAATCACGGACTTTCTGTGACCCATACCAAAGGGTACCCCACTTCATACGCAACCCCACTATACCCTACTCTCCCCTAATGTTCCAAGGTGTAGATGAGAAAGGATACCAGGCTACTTGGGCCTCCGATTCCAGAAAATGCAAAACACCACGTAGAAGACTTCAAACAATCATTAAAATGATCACTAACGTAACACGATATTGACATTAATAAATCATTAACATTCAGCCTCCTTGTTTTAAATAAATTTCATTTCTTGTTTTGCCGCAAGTAAGCGCTGAGATGTCCTCTCGTGTCGCTACTTGCGTGTAAAGACTGTACGTAGAGGTAGCGAGGAGGGTAGGAGTGGGGGAAGGAAGGAAGGAACGAGAGGATACGAAAAAGGTGATGAGTCACCAGTTGGTGACGCTCCCATGGAAGTGTCTAGTGCACGTTCGTCGCCCACTTATACACCATTTATACTATGTTTTTACACCAGGATTTACACACTATACGTATACCCAACTGAGAGGCTTGGGAGCACCTAGGAGGGGAGATGTGGAGGGTGCTATTGGGCTACACGCCCTAAGGGGTGAAGTGCTTGGTTTGATACACTATAATATGGTTGGATTACTTATATAATACGTGGATATTGGATATTATTGTATACTGGATGTTTTATACTGGATTTATATCAATCGACCTTTATATCAACCTTTCTCTTAGGACTGGTTGTTTCCCCAAGTGTTGGAAGTCCTCGTTTGTCACTCCCGTACATAAGAGTGGTGATAGGAGCCTCATCGAGCACTATCGTCCAGTTTGCTCTCTATCTACGACACCTAAGCTCCTTGAGAAGCTGGTCATATAGCAGCTCCAGGTCAAGTTCAGGCCTTTCATTGTGGTTGAGCAGCATGGTTTTATGAGTGGACGCTCGACGGTGACAAATTTACTCTTGTTCCAAGAATACGTTATGGAGGGTTTTCGCAGTGGCTCCAAACTGACCTGGTATCAACGGATTTCTCCAAAGCCTTTGACAAGATTTCGCACAGTCATCTAGTGAGCCTGCTTGGCTCATTGGGGGTTTTTGGACCACTGCTTGATTGGTTGGCGTCATATATGACGCCAACCAATCAAGCAGTGGTCCAAAAACCCCCAATGAGCCACATAGATATATCTATGTGATAGATGGCTGAGGGTGCGGGTTCGAGGTGCATTGTCTTCTCCATTTCATGCTTCCTCGGGAGTTCCACAGGGCAGCCATCTTGGACCCTGGTGTTTCCTGCTGGCTATCAACAGTGTTATTGCCCACTTGGGTCCTGCCGTGCGTTGCCTGCTATTTGCTGATGATTTGAAGATTTTCCGATACGTCGCCTCAGATGAAGACCGTGACATCGTTCAGCGGACCATCACTGAACTGGAGGATTGGTGCGTGGTGAACTGCCTTTTTCTGAACCCGTCGAAGTGTTCTGTCGTCTCATTTCATCGCTCAGTGGCGCCCCTTCAGTTTGTGTACACCCTTGGAAATGCACCACTGGTGAGAGGGGATGAAACCTTGGATTTGGGAGTTAGGTGCGACGGTCGGTCGGCTCACTTTCTCGCGGCATATCGAAATGGTTGCCAGTAGCGCCATGCGCTCGCTTGGCTTTGTACGGAGGTATACCCGCGAATGTAGCCACGTTCGAGCCATCGTTATGCTTTATAAGGCGCTTGTCCTTCCTAAGCTGGAGTACGCCTCTACGATATGGTCTCCATTATATGCCATCCATAAATATCAAATTGAGCGTGTTCAAAATAAATTCCTGCGGTACATTGCATTTAAGCTTGGAATATCTTCGGAAAACGTGGACTATCCATCACTCCTCAGGACCTGCAGACTCCTACCACTGGAAGTGCGGCGTGGCATGGCTGACCTGTCATTTCTTCACAAGCTCGTAAACGGCCGTATCGACTGTCCTCCGTTGCTGGCGGAAATTCGTCTCTCCATCCCTCGCATCTCAAGTCGTCGGCCTGAAATTTTCCACGTCCCTTTTTCTGCGACGAACTACCTTCTAAATCGACCTCTGCATCGCATCCCCTGTTCTGCCAACCTCTTCTTAAATTTGCACCCATATTTTGACTTTTTTAATAGTCTCCTGTCATCTCTGAAATCTCTAGTGCTTTCTTCTCCCGCCTTGTTTTGACTATTATCTCAAAATTGATCCACTGTCTTCATAAGTTATATCACCGCTACATTAGGTACCTATTGCTGTTTCTGGTAAAATCGTTATTTTTCTTGAATGTATAAGTTCCTGTGTACACTGAATTGCTACTGTTATTATGCTGTTGTAAATTGGGCTTGCCCATTAATAAATAAATAAATCGCGATCATGTTGGGATCCGCGACATGGTGGAGATGCTGGGATTTTCTGTTTTCTATCACCGGCTTCCATACTGTCAGGCTCTGAGGCGAAGAGGACTAATTGGACAACATTCTGTAGAAAGGAACCATCCCCAAAAATCAAGTTTCGAGTAATCAGGTGTTAAAGTTATTTCATGTTTGCAAATCAGGTGTTAGCTTTTTCTAGATTTTTTATTCCTCTCAAACCTACATTTAAATTCTGCATCATTTCCTAGAGAGATCTATTTCATAAAGTCAATAAAACATTGAGAAATCACGATGGTTCCTTTCTGAAAAATGCAAATTTGCTGTTCTGCTATGAAAGAAAGGAACCACTGCAGCTGTGGTGCAAATAAATATTTGATTTTTGGCACAAAATAAATTATCTATCTTTTGATAGATCAGTAGAGATATTAGGGTATCTCAACTTTAATAAAAATCAAAATATTTAGGGTATGTTTTTATTTCTAAAATATTGATTGGAGATCAGGGTTTGAATTGGAGCGAGTTTTATTATCCAGAACCGCTCAATATCTGATTTTGAGTTTTATTTTATCGCTCACTGGGCTGAGTTTTGGTTTAATATTCTTGGAATAATACACCTATGTTTTCGCGACGTGGGTCGACGACTCCGATCGGCCTCAAAATTTGACCTTATCCGTTTCAAGTGGTCTAGATTCCAAAACCGAAATGTCCGTCCGCCGTACGCCGTTTTGGGCAGTAGGAATTTTTAAAAAAATATGAAATTTTGACAAAATACTCGGTTTACCATCTAGTTGTGCCCGCAAGGTTTTCAGCCCGATCGCCCAAACCCGTGGGGCGCTATGGGGCTACAGAAGGTAGTTTTTGAAGGCTTTTGGCTATGGGATCGAGTCAGGTGTCGTTTTCGAAGTATTTTTGGACGTAGAATCCATTTTTTGGGGTCCCGCAGCGATGCGATTTCACTGTTGCGATCTATAGGGCTTTCATGGGGCTAAAAATGGGATTTATGAAGGATCAGGAGGTTAAATATTTTTCGAGTAGGTAAAGAATAAAGAATTTTTGAAAAAACAATTTTTTTCGAAAAAAAAATCCAAAAAAAAAATTTTTTTTGAAAAAAAAATACAAACTTTTTTTTCCCACATTTTTTCTTTTGACACAGAAATAATTTTTGCGCAACTAACCTATATCAAAGAATAATAAACCCTTGTGTAAAATTTGCAGCGTTTTATTTTCTGAAGTTGGTTGGTTCTCGAGAACAAGGCCAGAAGATGATGCCTAATGCAAAATAATAAACCAAAAATGGTTCTCCACTACCTACGAATCGAACCGGAGGAGGGATTTCATGGGTCTTCGTCCGTCATGAATGGAGCAGAAACACGGTGATGGTAACAGTCGTTGTAACCTCCCCCGTCAAGGTTATGTTGTTGTCTGTTGATGCCGCTGTCCCCCCTATAACTTTGAGGCTCAAAGTCACCGTTTGTTGACGATCCGCTTCAGTCGAAAAGTTTTCCCTCGTTTTCACATTTCCTCTCCCTTCGACATCCCCGTGAAACAAATGTCATCGTAATCGGCGGATGACAAACATGCGGGACAAAACTGCTCAACACAAATCTCCGTCGGTATCTCCCAAAGTTGGTTCTTCCAAGTGGTACGTCAATCTTGTTTACTTTCTGCATAACTCGCCCATTTATCGAAACGGTGGTTTGTTTTTTTGCCCTACGAGAGCATCAACTTAGTCCTTTCGACTTCTCGCTAGTTGGCTCGATATTTTCATTCAACCGCCGGAATTAACGAAATTTTTGTACTCTCTCGTCATTGACTTCTGGTTGACGGTAATTTTGGTGAATGAAGCTGCATGTTGAGTTGTCACTAGTTCTCATAATATGGGCGAATGCTACAAAGTGATGGAATGCGTAGAAAGGTGTGGTGTTCACTACATAACGGTACGTCTTGTCAAAAGTAGGCCGCGCCGCTCGACCTCAACTTCACCCTTTTATTCATTTATTAGGGGCATTCCACGTCAAACAGTTTCATCAAATTGTAATTTTTGAGATTTTTTACTTATCACCATTTACAAGTTACAGGTCAGGCAAATTATTGGCTGTAGGTGAGAAAAAATAGTACACAGCTGGAAATCGTTTCTACTACTTTTGGGAGTCCCAAATAAGACCCATCTGAGTTTGCGACGGTTGCTAGGCTGTGCTTCAGATGTGGGAGCCTAAAAACCTCGAAATTGTCGCTCTTTTTGGTTTATTATTCTTGGAATAATACACCTATGTTTTCGCGTTAAAAATCTGAAATTTTGACAAAATACTTGGTTTACCATCTAGTTTTGCCCGCAAGGTTTTCAGTCCGATCGCCCAAACCCGTGGGGCGCTGTGGGGCTACATGAGGGGTACGTCTTGTCAAAAGCTCGGACTAACCGTTCCTGAGTTTGAGGGCAAAATATGCGAAAAAGACGTTTTTGCCAAAATTCGCTTTGCCATGGCTGCCCCCGTTCTTGGAAACGAAAATACAACAATATGTCCCTTTTTTCAGTTTTTGGCCGATAACTTGAAAATAACGCGTCCTATCAAAATAACGTTGATCATCAAAATGAAAGAGAATTAAATTATGCGACAAATGAGCACCTGTAAGTTGAAATTTCATCCAGAAATATGGGCGTAGTCTTACGGTGAAAATCAACTATTTTTACCAACTCTTTAAAAATTCACACTAGGCGGCTTTTATCGTCTCTCCAGCTCTGAAATGAGTTATTTAAAATAAAAAAATCCATAGAATGAAAGTTGTAGAGCATGAAATTTTACGTTCTTAGTTTACCTAGTTTTCTTGATCAATATCAAGCTGACACAAACCTCCAAAAAACAAAATTGCCGATGAATCTCTGTAGCAGGTTGTCTACACTGCATCCAGAATATTATGGGTTCTCATTAAATGAAATTTTTGAAAAAATGAAATTGCGCATGGTGGCGTGCACCTTTTTCAAATTTGATGGGTGTTCTGGACGTAGAATTCAAATCCGCAATTAAAAATTTGGGTTCTCATTCGAAAAAAGGAATTGCGCGCCACTTTTTCAAACTTTTTTTGGTCGCGCGTCATCACAGGATGCTTCACATTACATAGGAAAACGCTGCAAATTTTACACAAGGGTTTATTATTCTTTGATAGACGTTACTTGTGCAGAAATTTAATTCTGTCAATGAAAACAATTTTTTTTAATGGATTTTTATTTTTCAAAGAAAAATGTTTGTTTTTAATTTTTGTTTCAAAAATTTTTTTCTTCAAAAATTCTGTATTTTGTACTCGAAAAATATTTAACCTCCTGGGATCCTTCAAAAATCCCATTTTTAGCCCCATGAAAGCCCTGTTGATCGCCACAGTGACATCGGATCGTTCCGGGACCCCCAAAAATGGATTCTACGGCCAAAATTACTTCGAAAACGACACCTAACTCGATCCCATAGCTAAAAGCCTAAAAAAAACCCTCCCGTAGCCCCATTTTAGCCCCATAGCGCCCCACGGGTTTGGGCGATCGGACTGAAAACCTTGCGGGCACAACTAGATGGTAAACCAAGTATTTTGTCAAAATTTCAGATTTAAAAAAAATTCCTACTGCCCAAAACGGCCCGGACGGCGGACGGACATTTCGGTTTTGGAATCTAGACCTCTTGAAACGGATAATGTGAAAGTTTCAGGCCGATCGGAGTCGTCGACCTCCTTCGCGATTACATAGGTGCATTATTCCAAGAATAATAAACGAAAAGATGAAACGTTACCTACATAAAAGTTAGTAAAACGTTCGGCACAAAATGTGGCCATTTATACGCAGCTTTTATCCCACTTCCTCTTCATCCATGCTTTTACTGGATGAGATCGTTGTTTTTCTACTTCCGTCTTCGTCCGTATTCCTGAATGGAATTTCAACCTACTACTCATTTTACGCGTAATTTAATGCTCTTTCATTTTGAAGATGGTCGTTATGTTGATAGGATGCGGTATTTTCAAGTTATAGGCGAAAAACTAAAAAAAAGCTAACATTTTGTGGGTTTTTCGGTTCCACGAAATTTTGCCGAGGGTTAGGAGGTGAGAAACTTGGACTTTTCGCCTTCTCTACAGTATATACAAGGTAAAACGAAAAAAGCTTGTACCTACCTACCTACATCATTTAGCGCTTCTATCATGTTACATCGCAAACATCACCCCACCCGGCTCTATCGTCCCACCCCTTTAAAATCACTGCTGTAGCCTCTTTTTCGCCCAACAAAGCTTCGCGATGATGTCGGGCGGGTCGCGAAACCCTGTAAATCGATTCTTCGTCAATAATTTCTTCTCAAACGACACCTCACACGACTCCTAAGCCCATATTCATGGGGCGTTTCATCTTCACATTTTATGGAGCTCGCAGTTTGGCCTGGGATGCCCCATTTACTTGATTTTATTGCTCATTTCCATCTGTCAGGCCTCACTTGTACATATCAGTTCATTTTGTGCGCTCTCAGGGTTTTTTTTCTGTACGAGATGTTTTCTTTCGTTTCTTTCTAGATTTTGGCTTTAATTACTTGACCGGCTTATTGGGTTTGGTTTATTTTCTACGCCCGTTCGCACCAGTAAGTATGTCATCTGGTTGGTTAATGCTTGATACAACTCTGCTGTTGGATTAATATCGATAGATGAAAAGTGTCGTTTATTTTTATTTTTCTAAATTTTTATAAACTTGAAAGAATCTAATTCTGAAATTAATTATAAAAATCTAAATTTTTAAACCGGTAATCTTAAAACCTAAATTTCTAAAAATTTCCAATTTTTTTTTAAAATTACAAACTTAAAAATTTCTAAAATTTTTGAAAAAACTTTGAATTTGCCTTTTTAAAAATTTCATTTTTTCTGAATTGCTATAAATATCCAAAAAATCCTAAAGTAGTAGAAATCTAAATTTAATATTAAAAATCTTCTTCTTCTTCTTCTTTGGGTGCCATAGGGTCCTACCCGTAATCGGGCGTTGGCGACCTCTCGCTACTAACATCTGTTGAGCGTGCTGACCAGCTAATACAGAAGTAGTAGGGACCTACTGCTTAACGCCGGTTTCGAACGGCAAATTTGAGAGGTTTTCCACGGCAGAATACTTTCGGTGGGTTGCCATTGCCTTCCGAAAGGTGATTATCAGTATGAGGAAGATGTCTTGCGGCTGCTGGGATCGAACCCCCAAAAGTTAAAAATCTAATGTTCTTAATAGGCAATCTTCAAATCTCAATCTAAATTTCTGAAAATGTCCAAGAACTGTTTTAAAAAACTCTAAAATTTCTAAAAATTGTCAAAATGTCTGACAAGAATTTTGATTATGATCCTGCAAAAATGTCGGTATAAAGTGTCTAACAATCTCTCTCTCTCTCCCCCCCCCCCCCCCCCCTCCTAAAAAAAGTTAGTTATTCATTTTTACGTATTGAATTGCATGTTTCATCATTGGCATGTTCTTGCTTTCTGCACATTCTTGGAAAATGAACGAATTTAACGAAATTAACGAATCGGGGCCCTCACAAGGTACAGTTTTATCGACTAAATTATGCTTTGTAATATTACAAGCAATTTATGTTCGATATTGGTTTTTATATTATGAAAATTGTAGGTCATCGCAACAATGGCTCCTGGCGTTTCTGATCGTCACGGCTCTTTCACTTGCCACCCGTTTCTACAAAGTTACCGAACCAGATCATGTTTGGTGAGTGATATTGTTATTATTTGCTCGCCCCTGTGGTGGTTTTTTTTTTTAACTGCTCATTTTCTAACGTTTCAGTTGGGACGAAGTTCATTTTGGCAAAATGGGCAGTTGGTACATCAACCGGACGTTCTTCTTCGACGTCCACCCGCCTCTGGGCAAGGTACGCATAGAGTACGAGTCCATCAAACTGCCGATCGAAGATGGTACTGGACACTCCATTTCCTTCGAGACTAGCAAGATTTTCAGCCCGATTGCCCCATGAGATAGGGTTTCAAGAATAAGGAATGGACCCGAATTTCGGGTTAAATCATTCTGTGCCATGTTATTAGAAGTAAAAACGCTGCAAATTTTACACAAGGGTTCATTATTCTTTGATATAGGTTAAGCTTACTTGTGTAAAAATTTAATTTTGTCAATGAAAAAAAATGGAAATTTTTTTTTTTTTTGATTTTTTTTTTCTTCAAAAATTATTTATTTTTTACTCGAAAAATGTTTAACCTCCTGGGATCCTTCAAAAATCCCATTTTTATCCCCATGAAAGCCCTATAGATCGCCGCAGTGAAATCGGATCGATACGGGACCCCAAAAAATGAATTCTACGTCCAAAAATACTTCGAAAACGACACCTAACTCGATCCCATTGCCAAAAGCCTTCATAAAACCCCTCCAATAGCCCCATTTTAGCCCCATAGTGCCCCACAGGTTTGGTCGATCGGACTGAAAACCTTCCAGACACAACTAGATGGTAAACCGAGTACCTACTTATTTTGTCAACATTTCAGATTTAAAAAAAATTCCTACTGCCCGAAACGGCTCGGACGGCGGACATTTCGGTTTTGGAATCTAAACCTCTTGAAACGGATAATGTCACATTTTTAGGCTGATCCGAGTCGTCGTCCTTCTTCGCGATCACATAGGTGATATTATTCCAAGAATAATAAAACAAAAGAGGAAAATACATCATTTTGTGACGAAAAGTATGTCACGTAGTTTATATTCATCTAAAGTTGTCCTGGTCGATTCAAAAAGTACATGCGTGACGTCACCTACGGTAATATATTTTGTGTTGCCCTCATTTACGTAAAGGTCCATGGATTTGGCACTTACCACGAATGAGGCGAAGCTCGGAGGTCTCTTACGGTGCGGGCTACCCAATCAATATCGTCGGCATACATCTGGAACGATTTGTAAAATATTGTACCCCTAGTGCCCAACATCCTTTATTCCCTTTTTAAACGCTTTTCTGCAGTGTTTTCTTTTATTTCCGCAGATGCTGATCGCTTTATCTGGTTACTTGACTGGTTATGACGGCAGTTTTGCTTTTGACAAACCCGGCGATAAGTACGGAGATGTCAACTACGTCGGGATGCGGATTGTAAGTTTGTAGAGTGTAGGAAATTTGTTTATGAGACTATTTTTCAGAAATAATTCCTCTGGTAAACTGCTCACAGTACAAAACGAGGGAAATTCGGCTGGGGAACTGGCTTGCTTATTTTTCGGAAGAAGCTGGTAAACTGTTGACGTGTCTGGTCAGTCACTGGTATGGAGCCGCAATGGAAATGCTGCTGGGACTGGACCCCCCCCCCCCCCCCATCAAGATGAGCACATACCAGAGCCCATATTCTCGGACATCTAGGCGTCAAGGCACTCACAGCACCATCCATATATCTCAGGCAACAAACAGTCTGACACTCTGACCAGAAGCTCTCAAACTCCTTTCTTTGGCCTGGAGCCAGCCGTTTGACCACCACAATCTTCCTTCATGGATCAAACCGCCAAGACGGTGACATGTAGAAGGTTTCGCTCACAGCAAGCGCATGGCGGCCAAACGCAACCAAGGCTTCTGAGCTGAGGAACTGAAAACGCTAGTACGTTTACTGGCTGGCTTTGCCCCCTTGCACCGCATAGAGGTACCACAATCAACCCTATGCGAGGAGGATGAAGAATGTGCAAGGCTTGCAAGGCTGGCGCATAGTAATAAGTAGTAGCTGGAAACAAAACTGTTTCGAAAGCTTGCCAAGATGGTAAGCTTTCCAGACCTGTCCAAGGATTGTAAAGTTGTTGCCAAGCTGGGGATGAGTTCAGAACAAGAGAGACTTCGTCCGGGAATGAATCGCTTATACCGAGACGGATCACCAAAAAGCTAATGGGGATGGGTTGGTGTGGTTTTTCGACGGCAGGGATGGATCCCCGGTTCCCGGATATACCCTCCTTGGGAAACCTACCCGCATGAGGACGTCCCACGGAAAGTCAAGAAGCCAAAGACCACCAGGGGAATAAGGCAGACTTTGACTAGAAACAGGGCGCTCAGGCAGAGCACATTAAGTCCCCAGGCTGTGCTGCGGCACCCTAAACCCTCTTCCTGACCCACTCTAATCCACAATGTGTGAGGTCGCCTCTAATAGATCCAACAGTGATAGCACAAACCCAGACACACGTCATAAGTTAATCACTTGGTACTCACTTCTTCCCCTAAACAAACGAGCGCTTCCCCAGCCGAACTTTCCGTGCGTTTCATTAATTTTTAGTTTACTCAAGAACATCCGTAGACCAATCACAGTTTTGATTAATATTCATTCATTTATTCCAGTTTTGTACGTTCTTGGGGGCCTGCATTGCTCCTATTGCTTACTTGATAGTTCTCGAACTGTCCCATTCCTCATCCGCCGCTTTTCTATCGTCCGTTTTGATAATTTGTGGTAAGTTCCGATGATGTTTTTTTCACTCAAGTTGCTTCTATCTGGTTATACATGGTAATATTTTGTCTTCTGCAGACGTTGGAGTGCTCACGTTGACCCAGTACATCCTCCTCGATCCGATTCTCCTCTTTTTCATCATGATGTCCACGTTCGGGATTGTCAAGTTCCACAACTGCAATGAGTGAGTGTGCCGTGTTATGACTTTTTATACAGCTCTGGTGTGCTGTGTAGAGACTGGTACAAATTTCGGACGTTTTTGAAACGGCTAGTACTTCTCTCTTTTGCGGTGAGGCCGGTGAGGGGAACGTTGGATCGGGAGGTCATAGCATTTTACCAGTTGAAATCAAGGTCCTGTGGACGGTGAAGCACCGGTCGGGGCAACAATGAACGTTGATATGAAATGAAAAGGTTTATCTTATTATATTGGAGCTGCAGCCCGAGGAGGAGAACGAGGATGATCATCTAAATTATAAATTCAACCACTGCGGCAGTAAGCAGCAATCCTTCGTGCGTCTGAAGAGTGAATCAGGTCGAGGGTCTCTTCCCGGCTGAAAATGGCTCGCCCAAATGTGGAGAATCTGGGTTCGGTCAGCACGGGGCACACCACCAAAAGATGGATCGTGTCCTCCCGTTCCCCAACGTTACACATTGAGCATATCCGAGCCTCTTCACTCCTCCAAGGCTTGACATTCTGGAGCATGAGCCCGCCACGTACCTTGAACAGCCTGGCAGTCTGTGAAGATGGCAGGTTATCGTAGCTTGGTAAAGTTTTCTACGATGAGAACTCCCCTGTTGTGAGCGTGATATTGAGAGATCTTTCTGGCGCCCCAGCACTGTACTCCGTACTTCATAACTGCCCTGATTGCTCCATCGATCACCTTCCATTTTGCTTTTGCCACAGCAAGTGAGCCTGGTATAGGGCGCAATTTGGGGCTTGCTGCTTTTGGGAGGTTGAAATGTTTACAGTTTGCACACTTCCTTTCCATTGGGGTGTCTCGTGGTCTCCAGCCCAAAACCCGCACCTCTCGATGGCGTCATATGATAACCTCGTATCTCAGAAAACCCAAACTTTTCAGGGGAGACAAAAAACTGATTATGACGTCAGAAATGTTGATTTTTATTGCATCAACCGTCCGTGTGTTTCAATGGACTACCGTCTCGAAGTATTTTAAGCTCCTTGTAGCTATAGGAACCATTTTACTTATAGTTACGAGGTTATCACTTAAGAACAACCATATATACGCCAAATATACGGGGTTATCATATGATCTGGTTGTTCTAAAAATGTTAACCTCGTATCACGGAAAATTGGTTATCAAAAAGGGCGCTAGAGGGCAGAAAAATGCGTTTCCGCCAACATTCAAATACTGGCCGATGAGATACGAGGATTTCATTCAGAAAATGCAATAAAAAAAAAAATAAAAAAAATAAAAATTGAGATACGTGGTTATCATATGACGCCATCGCTCTGTGTCCCACGGCTGTACTGTGAGGTCGAATTGTGTCCGTAGCCTTGGCAGGTGTAGCATCTTGTTACCTCGAAGAAGTCCAAGAGCAACACGCATTCCCATCGGAGCAGCTCCTGATGTAGGTTCTTCCCAACCTTGACCACCGGCATACACTTTGCCTGATAGGGTTTTACCATCCATACTTGTCCTTCTACCTGCCCTGAACTTTGGCTCAAACATTCCTTGCCATGTTCCCAGATCTTTCACTTTTGGTTTATTATTCTTGGAATAATAATTTAATAATTTGGAGTCAAAATTATTAAATATAATTGTATTACCTATTATTATTTCATTATTATTTTTATTATTATTTTTATTTTTATTTTAATATTATTTTATTATTAATTTTATTATTAAAATTTTTGACAGAAGTCAAAAATCCTAAACGGCCTCAAAATTTGACATTATCCGTTCCATGTCACGTAGGGTCCAAAAACAAAATGTCCGTCCGCCGTCTGAGCCGTTTTGAGCGGTAGGAATTGCTTTTAAATCTGAAATTTTTACAAAATACTCAGTTGACCATCTAGTTGTGCTCGCTAGGTTTTCAGACCAATCGCCCAAACCCGTGGGACTCTGTGGGGCTAAAAAGGGGCTACAGGAGGGTTTTTTGAAGGGTTTCGTATATGGGGTCGACTTAGGTGTCGATTTCAAAGTATTTTCGGACGCAGAGTCCATTTTTTGGGGTCCCGGAACGATCCGATTTCACCGTGGGGATCTATAGGGCTTTCATGGGGCTCAAAGCTCCCAGGAGGTCACATAAGGCATTGTTTTTCGAGTAATTTTGGATGCATAATCCATTTTTCGAGGTCCCCACATCTGTCCAAACAAAAATTTTTTGGTTAATGGTTAAAATCTTCTTTTTAAAACACAAAATTAATTTCTGAACTTATATCAAACATAATAAATCCTTGTTTTTAATGATAAATTCACAGCGTTTTTCTGTGGGGACACCTCAAAGCACGTTCTATCTGCACAAGGAATCAATTTGGCTGGAAGTCGTCGCATTTGAGAGAGCAACGTTGGAGAGAGTTTTTGGAAACTTCCAAGAAAGATTCCAGCAGTTTATCGCGAAACAAGGACGCCGCCTGATGTGATTTCCCACACCTGAAAAATTCTTTGAAATTCCGAATCCAAATCTGTTATGATTTCTTCAAAAACGTCCGACCTTTGTGTCAGACCCTGTATGACCGTTTTCAAGTCTTTTTTACTGGGAGTGGTGATGGGATTGAGTTCTCCCCATTCTGTCTATCTCAAATGTTTTGTTATCGTTTCTCTTATTTCCATTAAACAAGCTTTCCTTTGCAGAGATTTTTCGTTCCGTTGGTGGTTCTGGTTGTGTTTTACGGGTTCAATGTTGGCCTGCGCCATCAGCGTAAAGTTCGTCGGGCTTTTCGTAGTGATGCTGTGCGGCCTCATGACGGTTTGGAAACTGTGGATCATCCTGGGCGACCTCAGCAAGCCTATGGTGAGCCTAATTGTTACTTTATGTTATCTCACGTCATCCAATGTCAACTTCTTGGTTGCCCTTTACGAATTAACGTATAATTTGCAGGCGTACGTTCTGAAGCACTTCCTGGCGAGGGTCTTCGGCTTGATTCTGCTCCCCGCTCTCGTGTATTTGTGCATTTTCTACGTCCATTTGAAGGTGTTGAGCAAAAGCGGAAACGGCGACGGCTTCTTCAGTTCCGCTTTTCAGTCTGTTCTCGAGGGCAACTCCCTCCACAATGCGTCGATGCCAAAAGGTGAGTCTGAATGTGTCGGCTTGATTACTTGATATTTTAGAGCTCCGCCCGAAGAGGGCCAAGGAGAACGAGGAGAACCATTTTTATTCTAAGGTACTTCTAAAAGTCAGAAAAATCTGAAAGTGGTCTCATAAAATTCAGCTCGGCGAGTAGATAACGAGAGAAGTCTGAAAACACCAAAATGCTGGATCAATGTGGTCCAAAAACGTGTTCAAAGTGTTCCGAAATAGAGACAAATCCAGTTATTGAAAGGTTTGAAAGGTTGAAATTTGTCTTGGAAAATTCAGCTCGGCAAGCATAGTACTAGAAAAGTTTGATAACGCCAAGAAGTAGGCTCATTGCGGTCCATTTGAACCAAAGAGTGTTTAAAAATGGGGTTAAGACCAAACGTGGGTGGTGGTGAGGGGGAGGGGGAGTAATGACACCACCAAGGATCCCCTTTTCGTGGCTTTGCAGAGCTCTGGCTGCTCCCACAAATTTCAAGGAATTAGCGAGGCTCAAGAGGAGTCCGGGGGAGGGGGGGCCAGTACGGCGATTTGCATTTTGTGAGGGGGCGGGAGGATACTACATTCGAAACATCGATATTTTGTTTACAAATTCCCCATCACTTGAAGGAACGCTTGATTTCGACATTTGGCTGAAATATCACTGAAAGTTGAAAAATAAAAATAAAAAATAAAAATTAAAAATCAATAAACGGCGAATACCTATGTCGATTTTTTGGTGAAACTATCAGGGTTTTTTTTTCCATGTCGATCGGACCTACCCGTGGGGCTCTGTTTTTTAAGGCCTTCAGTCAGGATGTCAAATGAGGTACTGTTTTCGTCATATGTTTGGAGTTAATCCATTCAAGGGGTCTCTTTCATGTCCCAATCTATACAAGCACTTTTTTTTTCTTTTTTCTTTTACTTTTATAGTGCTTTCAATTTAATTATACGAGCAATTTCACTTGCAGAAGTAGCGTACGGCTCGAGCATTACCCTGAAAAACCGAAGGACAGGAGGTGGTTATCTTCATTCTCACTGGCATCTGTACCCAGCAGGAGTTGGTGCCAGGCAGCAGCAAGTAAGTTATATTGTCTAAAAGAGATTCGTTCAACGCATATTTCCATCACAATCGATATTCCTATTGCAATGTGGAACAGCAAAACTTCCTTTTTTGGCTTGAGGAAGTGCGATCCTCTCCCAAAACTGGGATGTCATGTTCGATCGACAAGTGAAAGCGAACAACCCACTTTCGGGTTTTCCTTCCAGTTTTGTTTGAGCTGCCTCTCCTCGAGAGGAGTGAAGCTCTTGGGAAAACTGTCTTGATTGTCTTCCTCGAGCTGAATAACCGAATGGGATCGGCATTGTCCTCACTCGGTTTTGGTAAAGCAGCCTGAAAACCGTTTTGGCCGGATCAGGTCTCCACAGATTCAATCATTGCCAAGATGGTCCCTAGGGGGTTCCAAGGCTTGCCAGGATGGCCTCCACGCTTTCCAGGCCTGTCCAAGGATTGCAAAGCTGGGGCTTTTGAAAATGCTGGCAGCGATAAATTATTTTGTGCTCATGAGTTGGCCGACGTTTTTTTGCTGGTCCCAAAAAAGGAAGTCAATCGCGTCGGGAGTGGATCCCTAAGCCCCTTTTAGGCCAGTCGTTGTAATAGTAAAAAGGAATAGTTGCTTGCATTAAATCGGGACTTATTGGAATTTTGATGGATGACTTGGAGAGTGTTTAGCAAATTCTATTAGGGTCTCCCTGTGGTGCCCGATCAATCGCGATTTTTCGGTACTTGTTTCATTTTTCCGCTTATAACTGAAAAACTACGCATACAGAAAATGTTACTCGCTTCAAAATTGATAAGCACAAACTTGTGCGTCAAATGATCTCCTCAAACGTTAAGATCGGTTCGGCCGTTTGACCACAATCGATCGAAGTTTGACAATTTTTATCTAATCGGCTGAAAAATGAACGACGCGCACTTTTCATGCCTGTATCTCAAAAATGGCGTATCCTATCGAAAAAATTTCACATAGTCACAGTTGTAGAGATTCTAATTTCAAGTTAGAAAACCTCTCAAGACCGAATTTTGCTCTACCTAGGCCGCACAGGTTGTAACATTTTGGAAAAAGGAAATTATGCAGCCCCACCCTGTTTCGCTTGTTACGTTTGTTCTTTAAAATCAGACCGATATTGTTGAATTGAACAGAAATTATGTTTAGCATCTGGCAGCTCGTTTGACCATGATCTTATCTTTTCCTCTGTGTATTCGTCCTCTTCCACTCTTGCTGCCCTGGTCATTTGGTCATTGGCCTTATTAAACCCATTATTTCTCTAATCCAGAGTATCCCTACCATGATGACCAATTTCCCTCCCCAACGATATCCTTTCAAGGGTTTGACAACATCTCCTGAATGTGATGTTGTCAAGCCCTTGAACTGCCACCCTTCATCCTTCTCTCATCCTTCACTGTCTGTACTTTTGTCTTTGTGCCTGCCTCCTTCTTCAGGTTCTGGCAAAATACTTGAAATGACAAAGCAGAGTGTCTGGCAGGTGGGTCATGTCGCTGTGCATTGGCTAATATTGTTTGCTATGCACAGCGTGACCTATAGATGCAACCTGCCTTGGACTCGAAACGCAAATCCTGACGAAGGAGGCTACACGCCAATATACAAGATCCAATCGACGCACATTTGATGTTTTTCCAGTGCACAACGTACACCCACAAAGATGAGAACAACCGGTGGCTGGTGAAACCCTACGACTCAAATCCGAATGACACGGAAATTAAACTGTTGAGAAACGGCGATCTCATCAGGTTGGAGCACGTCCCCACTCGTCGCAACCTGCATTCTCACAGAGAGCCCGCCCCTGTCACCAAGAAGCACTTCCAAGTCACTGGATACGGTGAGGTGAGTACGGAGCACACTCCGCATTGTAAGCTGGGAATCCAACTTTAAAATAGCGAACGACTTCTTCCCCTTTTGGATTGTGCAAAAACAAAATTTTGATGCATTCTGACCCCCCCTCCTTACTTAGGGGTATGGGTTGATAGAAAATCTAATGGGCCAAGGAACTAGGTCAGAGAAATGGGAAAATTCGGCCGAACATAGTTGAACTAGTAATGAACAAAGTACTCAGTACAGTTAGCACTGAGAAATTAGGTGTCTAAGCAGAGGAAATCACTAGTGAATATTTGGCGTTTTGAATTTTCCCGCGGTGGCACTTTTACTAATCCGCCAGAGTGCGCTAGCATAAGATGGGAACGACGGGAATCTGCCGGAGGTGACGGCGGAAATGGCGGCCGTTTAGCAGCCAATGAGAGAGTAGCGCCACTTTTCCCTCCAGATTCAAAGTTGAAATTTTCGACAGTGCCCTGGAAATTTGTATTACACCGTAGGAGCCCAAAACTCACTGCTATGCCTTCAAATTATGAAGTTCTTTCAGAAAAAAGTATAAGTCGACGTTCGGTTCCCGGGCCCATTATGTAGTTTTCATTTGAGCACTAGTAGAACTCTGTAGGTCAAATCGGAACCAGTCAGGAAGGAAATATACTGGATTACTTAGAAATAATGAGCACAGCACAACGGGACGTCACAATATAGACCGAAACGTTGACGTAGAAGAACCAGAAGCTTTTTCTAACTTAAACGCGCTACCCTCAACTAATTGATTAGAGCAGTCGAGACACACACCTTGATTTATACCAAAGTCACATACAAAAATTTAATAAACCCCTTGCTTTGTGTGAAACATGCACCGTTTTGGTTTATTTTATCTGGTCACGTGACCCTCAATCTTATAGCTAACCTACACTAAAAATTGTACACAAAACTACACATCTAAACAGCTCCATGGTCGGCTTCAAGGGATAAACCGAATCTTGCTCGTGTGAGGGTCACGACAGTGAGATAGAAAGCGTGCCACGCTGTCGTTTCTGTCCCCGGGAGAAGTTCTCACTGAGAACTAACTAAACCAAAACGAATAAGAAGATTAATATGAGTTTTCTGTGATAACAGATAAAACAATCGTCAGTTTTTATCGCTTAAACGTTTTTCATTAGGTATATAGTATGTAGAGTCACAGCCGGTAGTACCTATGTAGTGTGTATGTCATTCTTCAGCCGGTGGCTCTGCTCGTAACGCCTGCTTCGCCACCAGGATGCTTCCATTTTCGGTCCCATGTATAATCCCTATAAGTCCACATTCGTCATCAGGGGGGGTCCCATCCTTGAAAACCGCCCTTGAAGCTTCGTGAAAGGTACGCCTTCCTCCCAGAGCTCATCGGTGAAATCGCCGCTTTATAAAAAGCCGGACATGTCCCTTAAGATAACAATCCCACATCACAACGAGGGTGTGGGAGCCTGTTGTCTTTGCGCCGTCACTGATTAATCATTCAGGAGGGATACAATACATTTAGAAGGCAATCCCGCCCCTTTGCCGTCATGTAATTGGGAAGGCCGTGGATTTTAATTGCTCATCTACTTATCACCCACGATAGCAATCCCTTTCTAATGTATTCTATATAACGCACGGTGGGTATTATTTAAATTTTTTTTCCTGCAGGAAATGAGTTTATAAGATTTCTCAGGAAGACACGCGATAGCTGCCAAACATATCGTTTGAGATAAATCACAGTGAAGCTGCGCGAATAAGTAATACACTGGGAATAATACACCGGGAAGGTTATTGCGCACTCAAATATCACTTCGACCACACGAAGAAGGTTTTCAGTGTCTTCCTTTGCGTCATAATGATATATTGGACCACTAAAGGTGAAACAGCAAAATCCATTCGAATTCGAATCCAAATTCGAATCCGTTCGAACGGGCTGAAAACCATGCTGGCACCACTATGTAGATGGTAAGCTGAATATTTTGTCAAAATTTCAGATTAAAAAAAAAAAGTCCTTCAAAAATCCCATTTTTACCCCATGAAAGCTCTACAGATCCCCACAGTGAAATCAGATCGTTCCGGGAACCCCAAAAATGGATTCTACGTCCAATAATACTTCGAAAACGACATCTAACTAGATCCCATAGCCAAAAGCCTTCAAAAAAACCCCTCCCGTAGCCCCATTTTAGCCCCATAGCGCCACGGGTTTGGGCGATCGGGCTGAAAACCTTGCGGCCACAACTAGATGGTAAATCAAGTATTTTGTCAAAATTTCAGATTTTTACAACAATGCCTACTGCCCAAAACGGCCCGGACGGCGGACGGACATTTCGGTTTTGAAATCTAGACCTCGACCCTAGACCTAGATGGAACAGTTACAGAAAATTTAAGGAGCGACCCATCTCTAGTTTTTTTCACCAAAAGACTCTAAAATGCCCTATGGTTCACACCGTTAGTTAGCAGTAGTATTAACATTCGACCCTATAATCCAGTCAAGCAGATTACGTTCGTGGTATGCCATTGCCTGAGTACATATTTGCCATCATGAACCAGGCTGCTGCAGATTTGAAGCTCGTATGACGGAGCCAAAGCTCGAGGTTTGTTAGGTTTACTCTGAAATGTCAAATTTTTGATTTTTCCAGAACGGCACCGGTGACCCGAACGACGTGTGGAAGATTATCATCATTAACGGCGCCCAAGACGAGGTTGTCACGACTGTCACGTCTCAACTCCGGATCGTTCACTACCTTCAACACTGCGTTCTCACCACGACAGGAAAACAACTTCCAGTGTGGTTAGTAGGATGAAAAAAAAGTATATACTTCAGGGTGTCGGGTCCTAACGCCCTCAAAAAGCGGAGGAGAGGCTTCCCAACCGAGACTACGAGGCCCTCTTCCTCATAAATGTACTGTGGATGTACAAGCTGGCCACACTCAGCTGGGATCATAGATGATACTGGCAGATCTGCCAGCACCAGTCAGCAGCAGTCTATCCTGCCTGCTGATTACGACGTGGATGTTACTAAACAGCAGGTTTTTCCCAGTGTGCTGTCTTAGTACCGTAAAACAAAGCACTTATCCAAGACTTCCAAAAAAAGCAAATGTTACGCAGCGCCAAATTGCTCTATCTACTCCTAGTAACGCGTAGGGGGGGGGGGAGAGATTCGGGTTTTGACATGAAAATCTCTTCGCTCTGCCCCCCCCCCCCCCCCCCCCCCGATGTTGGCGAACGATTTTGTGTCGTCCTCCTTTACACACAATAAACAATATAGTCAGCAACACAATTTCGAGCGAATAGGGTAAGAGCACCAGTTATTGGCCACCCATTTTTTAAACTCAGTTTTCTAAAACCCGGATGCCTCTGAGATCGTATGACTATTTTTCTCGCGTCAAGTAACTAATCGAGATGGCTGTGATGTGGCAAAATTAATTTTATAACCAGTTGTAAACTCCTGAGTCGACAAAATACCGGCCTCAGTACAGCCTTCGACGCAGAAAGCGCTGTTCCTTACGAAAACGGTATGCAAACGTCACCTCATTCGTAAGGTTTTTTAGAGGGTTCAATCCAGTTCAAAATCACTTTTTTGGATCTGAGCCCAATCTGTAGTAATTTCTTTATCGATTCATGTAGGTTTTTTTGGTTTTGGATGAATTTTCACAATATCATTGACGTGGCCAATAACTGATACGAAAAGTATGAGGGTGGCCAATAAATGAAACAGACGTCTTTTTCAGTGGACCATTTATTGGCCACCATCTGAGCTGGTGGCCAACGCCTGGAAACCAGACGTTTGTAATGCTTAATGTTCCAATCATTGGCATATGGTTGATGTGTGTTTTTTCCGAGTCGTGTCCGAGGTGTGTGCCTAATAGTTCTTCTTGTTATACACTAGATTGCTCCGAAAAGACAGAAAAATAAGAATAAAGAAGAAAGAGGAAAAAGAGAAAGAAACCAGAAGAAACCTGAGAAAAATCGCCGCCAATCAAAAAGAAAAAATATGCCCATCTTGAGTTGGGACAGGCTTTACGAGAGGTAGCTTTACTTATACCAGATCCCTCAACTCTAAAATACCTGGACGTAACTGCGACATCAGATGCCACAGTTTTTCTTTTTGATAAACCTCTTGAAACGGATTCCAAGAATAATAAACCAAAAACGCTGCAAATTTTACACAAGGGTTTATTATTCTTTGATATACGTTACTTGTGCAGAAAATTAATTCTGTCAATGAAAAAAAAAAAAAATTTTTTTTTTGGATTTTTATCTCAAAAAAATTTTTTTTTTTGGATTTTTTGTTCAAAAATGTGTCTTTTTCAAAAATGCTGTATTTTTTACTCGAAAAATATTTAACATCCTGGGATCCTTCAAAAATCCCATTTTTAGCCCCACGAATGCCCGAAAGATCGCCCTAGTGAAATCGGATCGTTGCGGGACCCCAAAAAATGGATTCTACGTCCAAAAATACTTCGAAAACGACACCTAACTCGATCCCATAGCTAAAAGCCCCATTATAGCCCCATAGCGCCCCACGGGTTTGGCCGATCGGACTGAAAACCTTGCGGGCACAACTAGATGGTAAACCAAGTATTTTGCCGAAATTTCAGATTTTAAAAAAAATTCCTACTGCCCAAAACGGCCTGGACGGCGGACGGCGGACGGCGTACGGCGTACGGCGTACGGCGGACGGCGGACGGACATTTCGGATTTAGAATGTAGACCTCTTGAAACGGATAATGTCAAATTTTGAGCCCGATCGGAGTCGTCGACCCCCGTCGCGAAAACATAGGTGTATTATTCCAAGAATAATAAACCAAAATCAGCGAAAAAGCGAAGAAACGGAAAACTTGAATAATTACACAAAAACTAGCGTGTCAATCAAAGACATGTTCATGTCAAGGCTCGAGACTCACTAGGGTCTCTCTCTCTCTCTCTCTCTCTCTCTCTCTCTCTCTCTCTCTCTCTCTCTCTCTCTCTCTCTCTCTCTCTCTCTCTCTCTCTCTCTCCCCCCCTTTTTTTCAGTTTTTGCCTATATCTTGAAAACTATTGGGTTCAGCGCAAAGGTCACCTCATACAAAAACAATCTAAAGTAAATTATGAAGAAAAAAGTACTCCTCCTCTTATGTGGTAAAATGAACGGTTACGGAGTTATGGAGGGCTTACAATAGTAATACTCTCCGAGATACAGATACAGCGTTCCAACCTGACATCGCTCGGTAAGCGGAAAACCACGTTCTTCAGAACGTTGTCGGCTGTAGCTTGGAAACGATTGGGTCTGATTCCAAATTTCTTCTTTTTTTTCTCGTGAAAACTGAATAATCGATCTACAGCGGAAAACGTTCTGAAAAACGTGGTTTTCCGCTTACCGAGCGATGTCAGTTTGGAACGCTGTATCTCAGAGCGTATTATTATAACCCCTCCATATCTCCGTAACCGTTCATTTTATCAAACAAGGTGTGAAGTACTTTTTTGTTCATAATTTAATGTAGATTATTTTTGTATGGAGTGACCTTTGTGCTAATCCCAATATTTTTCAAGATATAGGCAAAAAACTCAAAAAACCCGATTTTTTCCTCTTCCCACTCCCCCTCCCAAACGCGCGGCTAGATTCGGTTTAACTTTCTACTACATACTACTAGGAGTAGATAGAAACTTCTTTTTTTCATGCCCCAGGTTTGGTTCATTTTTGAGCTAGTTTTAACCGTACTATCTTGGGTTGGACTCACGCCCTTCTCTGAGACCAAGGATTGGACACACACCATCTCAATCAGCTGTCACTACGTTGTCCCTCAACAGGGATTTGAATTCGTTCAGACAGTCCCTCACTGTCTGCAACTAGATTAACATTTGCCAGGTCTTTCTTGAGCCGCTCACTTTGTTGTTTGGGTAATGACCACGTTCCTCAAGTTATTCCTTCACTTTCAGGGCTTTCGAACAACAAGAAGTCACTTGCAACCCAAACCTGAGGGATTCTTACGCTGTCTGGAACGTAGAAGAGAACGCCTTTGACAAACGTGAGTCGTGCTGTTGTTATCACTCATCAAACTTTGCGATTCACCTTCAACTCAATTTCGCCCCATTTTACAGTCCCGAACGTGAGTTTCGAGGTGTTCGCGCCAGGATTTTTGGCGAGGGTCGTCGAATCTCACGCTGTTATGCTGCAGGGCAACGCGGGCCTCAAACCTAAAGAAGGGGAAATCACGTCCAGGCCCTGGCAGTGGCCTATCAACTACAGGGTAAGTTCGTCGACAGCTTAGGGATTGCATTTATGTCTTCATTGGCTTCTACGATGTTGGTCCTACGAGACAATCCCTCTGACGACGTTGTAAAAATTGGGGCTGTGTGCCGTTTTCGAAGTATTTTTGTACGTAAAATCCATTTTTGGGAGTCCCAAAAGCATCCGATTTCACCGTGGGGGTCCGTGGGGCTTTTGAAGGATGCCAGGAAGTCGAATAAGGAAGTCGTTTTCCAAGTAATCTTGACAATTCATTTTTCGGGGTCCTTCATCCGTCCAAACCCTATCCACTTGGATCAGCGGAACTACCAAATAATACAATGAGCTCCTTTAATGATTTTTTAAAAAGGTTTTTCCTGCAAAGGACGTCCCTCAAAAGTTACGAAAATACGTCAACATTGTAGAAAACCCGTCTCTATTATTTATATGGCCTTAGGAAAAATATAATATTTGAATGAGGTCTGGAGGGGGTACATGACGTAGGCTGCTTCGTCATCTTTTGATTGGCCGAGAGATCCCTCTCTCTCGCATCTATGCAAGTCAGCCAACTTTGCTACGCGAAAAGCTGACCCCAAAAATCGAAAATCGTGTTAATCATTAGAGAAGGTCATTCGAAAATTGAGCATCGAGGTTATTATTAAAGAAGGTTATTCGAAAATCGACCCGGGCCGCGTGTATTTATTCCGATTCCGTTCTTTATTATTTAGCGCTCTGGCGGCTCCGTGCACAACTACTCGACGCCCAGCCAGGCGAGGTCTGACGTCACGTGCCCTCTGCTTTCAGTTCAAAATCTTCAACATTTCGTAATTATGCGGATTTTTTTCACTAAAATTGTGTGTAGGGGGGTTTTAAAGGGTGCTGAATCCGAATATGCTGAAATGATATATATATAAATGATGAATTCCGACCTTTTCAAGGAGCCTTTTGTGTTTCATTGGTTTGATCCTCATTTAGTGGAACTTTTCCTTTCCATTTTGTCTATATGTAGTAGAAAAATCTACCAATTCACGATACGAGCTTCAAGATGAAGCTTGAGTTTTGTCTTTGGTTGAATTTTGTTCAATCGATATTTTGGTAGGAAAAATCATCCAGGCCGTCACTTATTCAATATGCTTGTCAATATTGGAACACACTCTACGACTGAACAGTTGTTCACATGCCGATAATTTTCGACTCTTGATAGCCCTCACTAGTGTGACCAGGGTTCGTTTGAGGTGAGCTGGTCTCATTTAACAAGTACGACATCAACATGGTCGCCCACCTCGTAATAACAATTTCCAAGGATCTCGTTCTGCGTATGAATCATTTAATAATTGCACGCGTTTGTCTTGACCTTATTTGACGTTGAATTGTTTCAGGGACAATTTTTTTCGGGGAACACCTACCGGATTTACCTGCTGGGCAATCCGATAATCTGGTGGGGCAACATATGTTTCCTCCTTTGTTTCGCTTTCGTCGGCGTCATCCACGCGACAATCACGCAGCGAGGTTGCGACAACATTTTATATTTGAATGGTAAGTTTAAATGACGGCTACGCCCGTCAGCGCTTCACTTGGTTTGATCTCTTCAAACCGGTTTTTATCGTCCTTCAACTGATTGCGATACAACCGTTATTATAGAATCAACTGAATACCGCCGCATAATCTCCGATTTTCTGGGCGAGAACGATTTTCTTGTCATTTGTGATCCGACTAGACAACTTCAAGATAGAACTGAAACGTGCCAGCAAAGAAACAATTTCTCATTTCGAGTAAACCTCACCCCCCTCGGCTTTATGGATTGATTAAGCTTCATAAACCTATTTCGTTTCCCATTGGACCTGTCGTATCGTACATTAGGTTGATTGTGATACGCGGACAGCGAATCTCTTTTAAATTGGAAGTGAAATGCGGACTAAGCTGGCTTATCGTCTAATCTCCCAAGTAGGTATAGAAAATTTGTTCCGATGTCGCTATTTTCAAAATGGCGGTCGAGGCAATGCTGAGGGGGGGGGGGTGACGGAAACTCGGATTCGTAACTAGGACTACCTACTTAATGGGCCTAAACTACATGTAAAAAAAAAAAAAAAAAAAAAAAACGCACATTTTACGCAAGGGTTCATTATTCTTTGATATAGTTTACATGTACGAAAACTAAATCTGTGTCTATAAAAACAATTGGTACTTTTCCGTTATTCCGCCCCCACTCGATTTTGGTGGCGTTTCGGCCGCTTTGGGTGCCTTAGAGCCATCAGGAGGGGTCTCTATGAAACTCTAAATCGAGTGGGGGCGGTATAAGTTATACCGTATAACGGAAAAGTACCAAAAAAGATTTTTTTTTTTTTCACTCAGAAAATATTTGACCTCCTGGGATCCACGAAAATCCCATCTGTAGCCCCAAGACAGCTCTATTGATCCCCACAGTGGAATCGTATCGTTCAGGGACCCCCAAAAATGGATTCTTCATCCAAAAATACTTCGTAAACGACACCTAACTCGATCCCATTGTCAAAAGCCTTCAAAAGCCCCTCCCGTAGCCCCATTTTAGCCCCATAGTGCCTCACGGGTTTGGGCGATCGGGCTGAAAACCTTGCGGGCACAACTAGATGGTAAACCGAGTATTTAGACAAAATTTCAGATTTAAAAAAAAAAAAAAAAATGCCTTCTGCCCAAAACGGCTCGGACGGACATTTCGGTTTTGGAATCTAGACCTCTTGAAATGGATCCTAATGTAAAAGTTTGAGGCCGATCGGAGTCGTCGACCTCCGTCGCGAAAACATAGGTGTATTATTCCAAGAATAATAAACCAACAAAAGATGCTACACCTTTTGTAGAGTGGACCTCTCTTTTCATATTATTTTTTCATCGCTGTCCGCAGTTTACGATATCCAGTACATTAACTTTCCCATTTCTTCCCATTTATTCAAACTATGCATCACAACGGATATTTCAATCGATCACAACACGAACAATCGATCACTCCCAAATAATTTCACATAAGTATTAACCCATTTCTCGACCTTGTATTGAACCAACTCCCTCTTGTCGGTGGACGACCCCTCCCAAGAACCTTTTTCCTCTGACCGTGTTAGGAAAAAAATGTTTAACGGTGTTTTTTGTAGAATTTTGACTAAAAGTTTGTTCTGTTTAAAAAGTTGTAACCGTTTAACAGTGTTGTATTCTTGAAAATACCTCAACATTGAATATAATGATGAAATTGGTTGTATTTTTCCTTGTCATTATTATTAACGTATGCGGTTTGATTTCAGAGACGTCCAAAGTCGTAGAAAGTTGCGTCTGGCTGTTCATCGGTTATTCGCTGCACTACGTGCCGTTCTTTTCGATGGGCCGAGTTCTCTATTTCCATCACTATTTTCCGGCTCTGCTGTACAGCTCTATGCTGACGGGTAAGAGACAATTTGTCGCTGGGATCCTTCGGTATCGGTATATTAAGGTAACCCCTAATGACAAGGCATAGTCCACCGGAGCCAACTCAAAACTTCACTTTTATGATTTTTGTCACATATTCGATACACTGTGTGTCGCCCCAAACCTGTTCCGACCAGCTCAAATCTCTCACTACATCACCCCAAACGTGTTATAACCAGGGTTGGATAGGCAGGTCGGGCGATCGGGCGTCGGAGAAAGCTGGAGAAAAATGTGTTCCTACTGTACTCGAGACAGAAAAGAAAAACTCGGACATAAAAAGAATCTGGTTGGCTTTGTTTCTCATAGGGTGGTTTGCAAATTCAATAAGTGCGTAATTTGTGCAACAAGATTTTAAAACAGTACAACCTCATGGCCTCATCGTATGAAAGACGTTTTTTTATTTTCAACAAACTTTTGGTAAGGCTTTCCACGACCCAAGTGCTGGAGGAGTTTTTCAAAGTTCAAAATTATCAAAACAAGGCTGAGGCAAACTCTGAGTGACATTAATCTGGAGGATCTTATGTTGATGGCTTGCAAGCAGGAGCGTCTGGCCGGAGCACTGAGCCAAGGGGCTTTGGCCATTGTCGGCCCTCCTCGCCATCGCCTACTGCTTGGTGCCTACTCCGTCATCAGCAAGCGTTTTGAGTGCGAGCGTTATGTGATCCCGTTTTCGCTAAGTATTCTTGGTATTTCCAACAGGGGTAAAAAATTTTGATCGACCTCAAAATTTGTAATTATATCTACGTTTCAAGCTGTGTGGATTCCAAAACTGAAATATCCGTCAATGCCCCCACGAAATGTCCACGACGACGGTTTTGAGCAGTAGGAATTCATTCGAAAATTCAAATCTTCAGGAATTCATTCAAAAATCTGAAATTTTTGACAATATACTTGGGTTTCCTTTTATTCGAACTCGCAAGGTGTTCAACCCGATCGCACAAACCGGTGGGGGCTCAGTGGATCTAAAAATGGGCTACAGGAGGGGTTTTTGAAGAGTTAGGTCTCGTTTACGAACTATTTTTGGACGTAAAATCCATTTTTGGGAGTCCCAAAAGCAGTTCCTTGGATCCATGGAGCTTTTGAATGATGCCACGAAGTCGAGTAAGGACTCATTTTTCGAGTAATCTTGATAATTGATTTTCCTGGGTTCATCATCCGTCCAAACACTTGAGATGAAAATTAAAACAAAAACGGACTTATTACCATGGGCCTGAGGTTGAGCCTAGAATTCGAAGGAGATGAACAAGCGGGGGACATACATGAGAAGGGGTGAAGGTGAGGAGGGCCGGAAATGCCCAAAGCCTCTCGGCTCAGTGCTCCAGCCAGATGCTCCTCTTGCGAGCCTTCTTTTTTGTTGTTGATAAGCTGTGATTATGTACTTAACTGATGAAATGTGCAAAAATTAACGTGAAATGCTATTTTAATGTTATTTTTCTCTTTCGCCTAAGCATTAGGTTCACCTATCCAAAGACCTTACTTTTAATACCTAAAGTTTAATACACAGTTACAACTGTGTGTGTGGTGTAGGGGGCGGGGTAGGGCCGGTCAAATTGAATCGTCCGGGCCGGTCAAAACCGCCTATTCGCCCCTGGTTATAACCCTTCAACCGGTCCCCCTTCACCTACTAGTTACCCCTAAGATTTTCGCATCTGTCTTCATAGTTTTACTCTGTTTCAGGCGTCCTGATAGATTTCTTCATCAGCACGGTGCCTTCGCTGATTCTTCCCAAATGGCACAGCTTCGGCTACCACGTTGTTGTCGCCCCGCTTTTGGCTATCGTCGCCTTCAGGTATGCGAATATTTTCAGACCAATACCGGATCCAAACTAACAACAAATGTCAAAACTCGAAGTAAACTTTGGTGCAATTGAACTGCTCCTAATTAGATCTTTATCTTTTCCAGTTTCGTCAAGTTCTCGCCTCTGGCCTACGGCATGTCAGGACCGTACTCTCAGGACGAAAATAGTACAATGCACGGATTGAAATGGTTGGATTCCTGGGAGTTCTGAATTTTATTTTTCAACTCTACGGTCACGTCTAGACCATCGATCGCTGGAGACAAACTCGCGAAAAAGGAGAGGCAGCAACTGAGGGGGGAGGGAATGCAAAATTGTTACTTGAGTGGATCTGTTAGTATGGGCCGAGGAGCGTTTTTAACTTCCAAAGGATATTGGCCTGGTACGTTGTGAGGTATAGAAGAGACACGAGTCAGTCTCTCATAATATGCTTTGCTCATAATATGTGAGACACCAGTCAGTCTCTCAATAAAGCATATTATGCTTTATTTTAGCTGCTTGTGCTTTCCTAGCTTTCGGTAACACAGTGTCATTTCTGGTTATTCATGATGTGGTTTCTCCGCTCTGCACTCGTGTCGTCGTGGGCGACTTTGGCGGTTTCCCGGGGTCGATTAGGTCCATTTGTTGTCGTGGGGCAGTCTTTCTGGGATGGGTGAGTATTTCTTGTGAGGGTAGTTCTTTGTATTCGTCGGGCTCCTGCAGGTCGTCTTGAGGTTGGGGGGAAACGGATTTTACACGGTTGATAGCTTCAATTTAGGAAAATTTGGCGAAATTCTTGAAATGGACGTTAACGTTAGCTGTGAGGTGGTGGGGTCACGCTAGCCTTCCATACCCCACAACTTACCGGCGTCAGTTGGGCGGCCTCTGTGAATCCACCTTAAATCCCATTTTTGAACACTTTTTGCCTCAAATGGACCACATTGAACTTTTCTAGACTTTTCTAGTACTATGCTCGCCAAGCTGAGCTTGTAAAGACAAATTTCTAATTTTTTCGACTCTTAGAAGTGCTCTCGAATAAATAAAAAACGCTGCAAATTTTCCACAAGGGTTTATTATTCTTTGATATACGTTACTTGTGCAGAAATTTAATTCTGTCAATGAAGAAATTAAAAAAAATTTTTTTTTTGGATTTTTATCTCAAAAAAATTTTTTTTTGGATTTTTTTGTTCAAAAATGTGTTTTTTCAAAAATTCTGTATTTTTTACTCGAAAAATATTTAACATCCTGGAATCCTTCAAAAATCCCATTTTTCGCCCCACGAATGCCCTAAAGATCGCCCCAGTGAAATCGGATCGTTCCGGGACTCCAAAAAATGGATTCTACGTCCAAAAATACTTCGAAAACGACACCTAACTCGATTCCATAGCTAAAAGCCTTCAAAAAACCCCTCCCGTAGCCCCATTATAGCCCCATAGCGCCCCACGGGTTTGGGCGATCGGACTGAAAACCTTGCGGGCACAACTAGATGGTAAACCAAGTATTTTGCCGAAATTTCAGATTTTTTAAAAAATTCCTACTGCCCAAAACGGCCTGGACGGCGGACGGACATTTCGGATTTAGAATGTAGACCTCTTGAAACGGATAATGTCAAATTTTGAGCCCGATCGGAGTCGTCGACCCCCGTCGCGAAAACATAGGTGTATTATTCCAAGAATAATAAACCAAAAGATGATTTTTCAAAATAATTTACAATTTTCTTCTATTAATGTTATAACAATGTTGATTTTGCGATTTTCATTTATTTTTTCCATTTTTTAAGCCAGTTCGTTGAAAAAAATAAATAAAAAAAGAAGATTTTTCATGTTAGGAAAATTTTCTCCATTAAAAAGATAGAACCTAAATAGATTTAGATACAAAGATATATGCATTTAATAAATGCCATTTTTATGACCTGTTTTTCCCTCTCTTGTGCGAGTCGCTCCTCGGCCTTTTACCAGAACGTATTATCGGCAACTCAGCAACATTGTCACTGCCTTCAACCTCTCCAAATTAACTGCCGAGTGGTTTGTCGACGTTGAGTTAATTAAATCCAACACTAAAGCTGGGCTTACGGACGTCAGTAGCCTCTCTGGTTCTATCAGACTCATAATTTGTTGGTTGCCAAGTTTGTTAAATCAACCAGATCTTCACCTCATATCATTCACCTCAATCATTTCTCACTAATTAAAAAAAAAAACTTTTTTACCCTTAATTAATTTATTGTAAATTACTTCAAGTATCTAATTTATATTTGTGTAAATACCATTAACAAAATCGTGTGTTATAATTTTTTTCATATATTTATTTTTCTATTTTTTTCGAGATACGTGGACTTGACCACACCAGAAATTCACCATGTGGGAGTTGGTGGATTCTATTAAAACACTGTTCTTTGGTTCTTGAACAATCCCACGATGCGTATTTACTGTTGAGTCTGTGATCATGCCGCATGTATTCACCACATGATATGTGGTTCTTTGTTATTAAATTAGTTTTCGCCGAACAGTAGCCTAATGCCACTTTTTTTTGTAAAGTTTTTCTTTTTTGTACTTTCTCAACTATTTACTTGTATATAAATCGGTTTCAATAGCACAACCAAAATTTGTGATTGTGAACTTGTACGGGTTTCTCCTCTCAAATACTCTTGAACGTTCTAATTTGACTCACGAAAGGAAAATAAATTATTTATGTGATACTTGAATTTCCTTTTGTAATTCCGAGATTATATTTTTTTACAGTGTTTGCCGTGTGCAGAAAAATAGATGATTTGGAAAAAAAGAAGATCTTGACAGAATTTATTCCGAATTTCCCGCATCCTTCCACAGCGTGCCGTGTCACGTCATGTTAACATCAACAAGGTGGGCTTCATCACCAGCTGCAGAATCTCAAAATCATCTGCTCTAACAGTTCACGAACAGATTGGGCTCTTTGAAAAGATCGGAATTTCGCATTTCTAATAATACGACGGGGACATCGTGAACAACCTCTTCGTGGTGTCCTCTGGGCCGCACAGTGGGACGAAACCAGTTAAACCGCGGACATCGCGATTTGAACCCCTTAAAGGGTTTGCTTTATCTAAAACTTCGTTTACTTAGGTCTTCAAGGGTGTAGAACACGGATCTGGTGGAGTGTCGTCAGAGGCCGTCTGTTCCCTGACCTACTTCGACGCTTCTTGGAGACATTGCCGGGCTGCTTACGGTTTGTCGTTGGCTTCTGAACATCACCCTCATCCTCTGTGGGCGATTCCAAGAGATGCGGCTGTCGATCCAGAATCCCAGGAAGTTCGTGGAGTTGTCGCCCAATCATTCCGATGATCCTACGTCTTGTCGAAGTTCAGTCTGTGAGAATTGTATGTCCGCTAAGCTTGCAAAATTTCGTCTGAAGGTTGGAGATTGAGGCATAGGGGGTCAGAGTGGGAGCCATTCACTAGCTTAGCTATATTTACGCAGTGAACATAAATATGTCGCTTTGTCTGTTGTTAAATTGATATTTAGCTAGATCGTTTACGTACAGCAAAAACAGGGTTGCCCCCAGAACAGAACCCTACTTTACTCCTGCTGCTCAACGACTCGATCTGTTCAATTGTTTGGCTCTGTTTGATCTCTCAACCTGGAGTGGAATCCCAAAGTTTTTGCTGAATGATATTAACGGAGGGTGCGGAATCCCAAGGTATTGGTAGGACGACGCTAATGGATGCTGTGGAATCCCAAGATATTCTTAAGCCGATCTGAGCTCATAATGAGGGTCCGTGGTGGAATCCATAGCCGCTCTCCACTGTACTTTATTCATTTATCTATCTATCTATAAGTACTTCTATAAAATCGACTTTCTGAGTGTGTTTGTGTGTGTATGTGTCTGTCGTGCCTTATAAGCGCTTAAACGGCTGAACGGATTTCAACTTTTTTTTTTTAAACGATCCGGTGGGCTTGCCGCCGCAATATAGTATATATAAAAACCCCGGGAGCTCCTGACAGATGGCCAGACGCCAGTCTCAGTCTTAAAGTTTTGCTCGACCTGAGCAGTGGTCAGAGAAAGCGCGAACCAGTCTCAAGGAACCTTTCCTAATAGCTGCCCGCCAACCTTCGCTTGAGTCTTTGTTTATGTTTCATTAAATGAAAGAAATTTTGTTGCTTTGACAGACCCCCTGAGTGCAGTCCTCGACCGCCAGATGAAGCGTGGCGGGCAGCTAACAGGAAAGATCCCGGTCAAGTTAGTAACGGTTTTCCGACTTGTGTGGCTTGTCCCAGATCCCTCGTTCTGAAAACCTGCCAGTGACTACCTCCGGGCTCACTGCACCGTCCGTTGGGATCCGCATACTTCCTGGCGACTTCAAAGACGACTGCCTCCCAGGAAGCGGCTCATCGAGACGGTAAAAAAACCCCCTGAACCATTCACGTTTTAGGTTTCATTTAACTTATCATATCGATTTTGGCTTTCCTATGTGGCTAATACCCAGTGGGTATTAGCCACATAGTAAGGTAGTAAAGGTAATACCCCACATCGTGGGGCAAGGGCGTTGGCTTCGGCGCGTTCTGTTATCAGGCGTTATTAGTAATCGACACTCACGCGTCGCATTCCTTCTTTTGGTTTATTATTCTTGGAATAATAAACCAAACCTTTTTTGATCGCGACGGAGGTCGACGGCTCCGATCGGTTTCAAAATTTGACATAATCCGTTTCAAGAGGTCTAGATTCCAAAACCGAAATGTCCGTCCGCCGTCCGGGCTGTTTTGGGCAGTAGGAATTTTTTTTAAATCTGAAATTCTGACAAATACTTGGTTAACCATCTAGTTGTGCCCGCAAGGTTTTCAACCCGATCGCCCAAACCCGTGGGGTGCTATGGGGTACGGGAGGTTTTTTTTTTGAAGGGTTTTGGCTATGGGATCGACTTAGGTGTCGTTTTCGAAACAAGTATTTTTGCGCGTAGAATCCATTTTTGGTGGTCCCGGAGCGATCCGATTTCACTGAATCTATGAGGCTTCCTTGGGGCTACAAATGGGGTTTTTGAAGAATCCCAGAAGGTCAAATATTTTCCGAGTAAAAAATTTTAAAACTTGTTTTTTTTTTTCAAAATTTGCATACTGACACAGAATTAATTTTTGCACAAGTAACCTTACATCAAAGTATAATAAACCCTTGCGTAAAATTTTCAGCATTTTCTTTTTTTATTTGTTGTTTGTGTGTTTGATTGGTTTATTTTTCGATACGGCCTTCCGCCGAGGCGGTCCAGAAATATTTCTTTGATACGGAAACCTGTAGTTTTTGAATAATTCCGTCTCGTGTTTGTAAAACGTCTCAGCCTACCTCATTAGTCCCTAACTCCCAGAGCAACGAGAGGTACATTGCACTAACTGTTCGGAACAGCCTTGAAAATAGTGACGAAGATTAATTTTTTTTTCTGGCCCGTACAAATTCATTTTAGCATTGACGTCCTGTCACAGTTTTAAGCGCAACGCGGGAAGCTATAAAACTAAAATCCTGGCGAGTAGCCTCACTATTTCATCTTATCGTTGACAAGAACTCCAACCCATTAAATTTAAAAATAAAATCCTTTCTCGTTGACGGTATCAGCAAGGACGTTTGTTTCCTATAAAACAAGCAGCAAAATGTTCGGAGATCAGAACACGCTGTACTTGGTTGACTGCACATTAAGGTAAGATTTGAACTCCTTTCACAGTTATGTCTAGCAATCTAAGCAGGTTTTGTATGGGTCGGTGATTCAAATTGGTGTGACGGTTCCTGGTACGTGGCTCAGTCCACATCATGAAACATAAAAACGACATTCACTGGGAAATTTAAACAAACAGTTGCTAATGTCGCTGCCTGATAATAGAAGTGGAGCTGGGACCCCCTACTGTCATGCTATTAACGTCCTGATGCGTTTAGAACTAAGAACTTAAAAGCGGGGATGAATTTAAAAAGTGTTCGCTGTTCAACAGCCGGGCTCTTGTTTGATTGCTCGAGGCCAACATCAAAGGGTTTTGGCCGGTGCTGGCAAGATGTGGGTTGTGGGAAGAGTTTTTCAATGTGATGAATCCGTATTCAAAACCCTTTTTGGTTTATTATTTTTGGAATAATACACCTATGTAATCGTGACGGGGTCAACGTTTTGATCGGCCTCAAAATGTGACATTATACGGTTTGTGAGAGGCAGATGTCAAAAATGTCCGTCTACCGAAACAAAATGACCAAGCGCTCGGTAACCCTACCATCTAGTTGTGCCCGCAAAATATAATAATCAATTATAAAATATCAATAATTCGAATAAATAAACTATTATAATAATTATTATTATTATAACCAACTAACGGCTCCGAAAATTTGACCACACTTCGCTCTTGAATGAGGCCCATCAAACGAATAAAAACCTAAAGTTTGCAGTGTTTTGTTGTCAGCGTTGTTTTTTTTTTTTTTTTTCTTTTTTTTTCAAAACAAGCCGGAAGATACGATCATCTGGGAAAGCACTTAGTTCATTGAAGCAGGGAGTGGTAGCACTGAGACCTAACAAGGATTGTCTGGGGGCAGGCTCTCCTGGTGGTTTACCCACCCGCTTACAACGTCGACGACCATTCTTTCAAACGGTGCCCCAACCATCAAATGGTTAAAGCAAATTTTGCTTCGAAAGTGCTGGTCCAGTGTGTCCTGGGCCCAGGAACCCCTGACAATCCCCAACGGCCCCCAATTTTTAATAACAACAATCACATCAGACAAGGAACGGAAACTGTAATCACTTGTCCACAACAACTCATTATTTTTCGGCTTTTCAGGTGGTGAAGCAATAAACCACATTGTTATGGTCGTGCAGCTCGGCTTATTATTTTGTTAATGATGAAACGTTTTTCTTCTTCAACAGGTTCGATCGACTAACCGACAGGCTGTGTACGCATAATGTTGGGAATCTTATTAGCGACGTCGCTGTGTTGGGCGCTGGTGAACTGCAGAGTGATGACGTCATCTTTACCGAGCATGACATTCACTGTAGAAATGGTTGACACCATTCACGACATTACCACCCAGACCACAACGCACTTTTCTGTGGAGAGGAACGCCATCAGATTTGATTTAGATGGAGGAATGAACACTGCTTTCATTGATTTAAATAAAAAAGAAGTTCACTATTACTACCCTGCCAAGAACGTAACTGGTTGTTGGATATTTGATGGGGGCATCGATGTATCAAGTGTGCTGCCTCAAGTTGATGGCCTTACTGATATGGGCCCAGAGAAGTTTTACGACACACCAGCTGAAAAGTACGAGTCTGACGGAGTAGAGATGTGGGTGATGAAACATGACCCTAAAACTGGCATTGACAATCGTCCTATTAGAATAATCGAGAGAGGATCGAATTCCAGAACTTTCTCTATCACAACTTACTTCAGATTTTCCGTTGGAGAGCCGCCTTCATCAGTATGGACCCAACCTGATGCTAAATGTCTAAAAGCAAGCGGGGAGGACCCAAGCAGTATGATGTTCGTTATACAGTACATGACAGGTGTAACGGAAGACATAGAAACTGGAATGGCCGCACACCAAACTGAGAGAAAGTATGCAACTGGTCTAAGACGTCGTGCCAAACAAAGTGACGACAATCCATCAGATCGCATAAAATTGGAATTCCCATTCACCAAAGAGGAAATTGCTTCAATCTATAAAACTTTGCCAAAGTCTTTCGATTGGAGAGACTTCGGAGCTGTTACGCCAGTGAAAAGTCAGATGAGTTGTGGGAGTTGCTGGTCTTTTGGTACAGTTGGTTCCTTGGAAGGAGCGTATTTCAACAAACACAATAAACTGGTTGTACTTTCCGAGCAAGCTATGGTGGACTGTGCAGGTTCCAACCCGACTGCGGATGATTCAGGCACCAACGGATGTTACGGCGGAGTCGAAACTGACGGTTACTTGTGGGTGAATGTAACAGGAGGCATACCCTCGGCCGACGGTTACCCACCATACAAAGTGATTAATGGAAAATGTCGGGTTACAGACAAGACCACGTTGTACGCACAGCTTGAAGGTTTCTACCACATCCCGAACAACACCGAGGCGGTCAAAGTGGCTCTCGTCAAACTTGGCCCACTCGAAGTTGGCATAGATGCTAGTAAAATGGGGTATAAGAAAGCTATCATTAGGGGTGATGAGTGTAACTACACAGGACTCGATCACTCAGTGCTTCTAGTGGGATACGGCGAGAGTGACACGCATGGCCCCTACTGGATCATCAAGAACTCTTGGGGCATCGATTACGGACTCAATGGGTATTATTTGTTGTCAGCTGAAGGAAATTGCCTTGGTATCCTAGATGCGGTCCACTTCCCTGTTCTCGGTGACGCCCGTTAGCATCGATTTAAATTTTGATGAATCTTTATGCAAAAATAGAGGAGTATTAAATGAACGACGTTATAAATCTCATTATTGACTCAACCTGATCTCTCCTACGTGTAGTCTCTGAGTAGAATCAACAGCATGCTGTTGATCAACCCCCTGCAGGGGTTCTCTAAGTGTGGTCCGCCGGCTCTTCCCAGATGGTCCGCAGGTAACATGTACGAAAATTAAAAACTGTATGAAAAATGAACTAATATCTCAAGAAATAGAATAATCTAAGTACTTACTTAATTACAAAAATCGAAGTCTTATCAATATTATGTCCGTTTATGAAAAATGAATTAATTTACATGTACAACATTTGCAAATTTGTGCGTTGGCGAATCAAAACCAATTAATTAATTCGTTGGGTTTTTAACACAGAATGTGTTTTTGACATTTTCATGTCTTTACTGGAATGACTTGAGGGAATTTTGAACTGCTTCCCTGGTACAGTGTTTCCCCTCGTACCTCCCTTCCCCCAAATTTTCATGTCTTTACTTTGGCACACAACCGAAAAAAGCGTTACCGAAACCCGTGGCAACCCGTAAACTAAAAGCGTTACCGAAACCCGTGGCAACCCGTAAACTAAAAGTGTTACCGAAACCCGTGGCAACTAGTAAACTAAAAGTGTTACTTTTTGAAGTGTTACTTTTGAAGCGTTACCGAAACCCGTGGCAACCAGTAAACTTAATGATATTAAGAAAATTTGTAACTAACTAGCGTCTCGTGGTCAACAACAAACACAATAAGGTGAATAATAATACGAAGACATGAAAATGGTCTCCTGTGGTTGCAGACGAGTCTGCTAGCTGATTATGTATACATCCCACCCCGAGCGAGTGAAGCGAGTGAGAAAACTAGGTTTGAGTATAAGGAACTTGAAAACTACGCGTCTTACAGGAATTCCCACAATGAGTTTGGTTAGGGAGAGTTTAATAAACGTTTCCCTCCTAGGCACAAAAGGTACAATTTGGTATAAATATTCACTAGAAAGGGTAACCACAAGAACAGCAAGTTTGAACAGAAAAGCGTTGAAATCTTCATAAACTATGCGATCTAACATTTTACCCAGCACGCACAAAGTATTTATTGGCCTATAATCTTGGATTCGTGCGGGGGTTTTCACTTTGGGTATGGGGACAATATTCGATCTCTTCCGAATTTCAGGGTACTCTCCACTTTCAATAGAAAAGTTGAAAATATGGCATATAGCGTTTACTATGACGGGAAACAATAATCTAAGTAATTCGGCAGAAATCTCATCACAACCTACTGATTTTGATTTAATTCGTTTTAAGGCTTTTTCTACATGCTCTTCAGTAATATCCTGAAAGCAAAACCTCTGATTTGTTTCTTCTCTTTCAGACTTTAAAGCACCATAAAAATGTAGAACTTCTTCACTAATTTCATCCGTCGATAACTCTTTACAAAAATAATGGTTCAGGTCTTCACTTGGAAAATTTAAGGAATCCGCTTTATTTTTAATCTTCCCAATCCCCTGCGCACGAACGATCTTCCATAGAGTTTCTATATCTCTATTCTAAGAGAATATTTTCGAGAAATATTTGTTTTTAGAGTTCCGTAAATCTTGTTTTACCCTATTTCTCATACGTTGAAAATTTTTCTTGTCGTCGTCTTTTTTTGTCTTTTTCAAAATAATTTACAATTTTCTTTTATTAATGTTATAAAAATGTTGATTTTGCGATTTTCATTTATTTTTTCCATTTTGTAAGCCAGTTCGTTGAAAAAATAAAAAATAAAAAAAGAAGATTTTTCATGTTAGGAAAATTTTCTCCATTAAAAAGATAGAACCTAAATAGATTTAGATACAAAGGTATATGCATTTAATAAATGCCATTTTTATGACCTGTTTTTCCCTCTCTTGTGCGAGTCGCTCCTCGGCCTTTTACCAGAACGTATTATCGGCAACTCAGCAACATTGTCACTGCCTTCAACCTCTCCAAATTAACTGCCGAGTGGTTTGTCGACGTTGAGTTAATTAAATCCAACACTAAAGCTGGGCTTACGGACGTCAGTAGCCTCTCTGGTTCTATCAGACTCATAATTTGTTGGTTGCCAGGTTTATTAAATCAACCAGATCTTCACCTCATATCATTCACCTCAATCATTTCTCACTAATTTAAAAAAAAAAAAACTTTTTACCCTTAATTAATTTATTGTAAATTACTTCAAGTATCTAATTTATATTTGTGTAAATACCATTAACAAAATCGTGTGTTATAATTTTTTTCATATATTTATTTTTCTATTTTTTTTTCGAGATACGTGGACTTGACCACACCAGAAATTCACCATGTTCTTTGGTTCTTGAACAATCCCACGATGCGTATTTACTGTTGAGTCTGTGATCATGCCGCATGTATTCACCACATGATATGTGGTTCTTTGTTATTAAATTAGTTTTCGCCGAACAGTAGCCTAATGCCACTTTTTTTTGTAAAGTTTTTCTTTTTTGTACTTTCTCAACTATTTACTTGTATATAAATCGGTTTCAATAGCACAACCAAAATTTGTGATTGTGAACTTGTACGGGTTTCTCCTCTCAAATACTCTTGAACGTTCTGATTTGACTCACGAAAGGAAAATAAATTATTTATGTGATACTTGAATTTCCTTTTGTAATTCCGAGATTATATTTTTTTACAGTGTTTGCCGTGTGCAGAAAAATAGATGATTTGGAAAAAAAGAAGATCTTGACAGAATTTATTCCGAATTTCCCGCATCCTTCCACAGCGTGCCGTGTCACGTCATGTTAACATCAACAAGGTGGGCTTCATCACCAGCTGCAGAATCTCAAAATCATCTGCTCTAACAGTTCACGAACAGATTGGGCTCTTTGAAAAGATCGGAATTTCGCATTTCTAATAATACGACGGGGACATCGTGAACAACCTCTTCGTGGTGTCCTCTGGGCCGCACAGTGGGACGAAACCAGTTAAACCGCGGACATCGCGATTTGAACCCCTTAAAGGGTTTGCTTGGTCTAAAACTTCGTTTACTTAGGTCTTCAAGGGTGTAGAACACGGATCCGGTGGAGTGTCGTCAGAGGCCGTCTGTTCCCTGACCTGCTTCGACGCTTCTTGGAGACATTGCCGCGCTGCTTACGGTTTGTCGTTGGCTTCTGAACATCACCCTCATCCTCTGTGGGCGATTCCAAGAGATGCGGCTGTCGATCCAGAATCCCAGGAAGTTCGTGGAGATGTCGCCCAATCATTCCGATGATCCTACGTCTTGTCGAAGTTCAGTCTGTGAGAATTGTATGTCCACTAAGCTTGCAAAATTTCGTCTGAAGGTTGGAGATTGAGGCATAGGGGGTCAGAGTGGGAGCCATTCACTAGCTTAGCTATATTTACGCAGTGAACATAAATATGTCGCTTTGTCTGTTGTTAAATTGATATTTAGCTAGATCGTTTACGTACAGCATAAACAGGGTTGACCCCAGAACAGAACCCTGCTTTACCCCTGCTGCTATAGGTCTGCCACAGAAACTTTGCCTCCCTTTGGCGCGTTCTTCTGGAGAAAATAGAACTAGTTATCTCTTATCATCGCTTATCATCAAGCAGATTCCCCTGCGTACGATCATTTTTCGGGAATTTCTTCCCTCAAAAGTGACATGATTTCCCGGGCGGAGGAAATGTCGGCCCAAAGTCCAAGGGTTCGCAGTTCAGACCTTTTTCGAAAAGGTAAACTCGGCCCCCCCTCTAAAGCAATTAAGATAACGAGGGGTTCAGAAGGGAAAAGTCGGCCAAGCGTCAGTTACCTAGTTCGTTAACGATGTACAAGGTGAACGTCATGCGACCTCAGCGAGGATTCATCCAGCTCGAAATCGATCGCTTCAAATTTAAAAAAAGCAGAGATTTGGCGACGGGAATCATTTCATTCTCATTTTAATTTCACTAGCCCACACCCAAATATTTTTGCCTTTTCACGAGAGCTGCTCAATTACCAAAAATAAATTATAGTCAAAATTAATAGTTGCCAATCTCCTTCCGTTACCAAAAATTCTCATACAAAGCAAAGACAAAAATTCTTAAGTGAGCTACTTGAAAAATATTTGGGTGGTACCTTGGCACCGTATGGGTTGGTCGTGAGGGTCAGCAGCCACTATGCGCCCAATACTGCATAATGCTTGATACTTAGGTAATAATGACGCGATGTTGTAACATAACGTAAGATTCTAGTCAGTAGTTTTAAACATGGTCAGACAATTTTTTGACGATACCAACACAGTTTTTTGACGAGGCCTATGACGATTAAAAACTCTTAACATTGAATTATTAGTTCATTTCGTTCATTTCCTTAGTTCTGGTGGTCCGAGTTTTCCTTTCGCGATTGGTGCTGAACCAGGTCGTTAACTGGGCTGAGCCGAGTCTTCCTTTCCTCGGAATGGTTTGTCCCGAGTTTTCGATCGCCCGTCGCATTCCTTCTTTTGGTTTATTATTCTTGGAATAATAAACCAAACCTTTTTTGATCGCGACGGACAGGGGCGGATAGGCAGGTCGGGCGATCGGGCGACGCCCGAAGGGCCGAAGGTCCTGAGGGGCCGGTCGAAGCTGGAAACAAAATTTGATCTTACCCGAAATATGAAATCGAGACCGAAAAGGAAAATTCAGACACAATGAAGGCGATCTGGTTGGCTTTGTTCCTAACAGGGTGGATGTCAAGTGCAATCAATGCGTAATTTGCATACAAGGTTTTAAATCCTCATGGCCTCATTGTATGCAATTCTCTTTTTGATTCACACATTTTTGGTAACGCTTTCTACCACCCAAGCTGAGTGTAATAGTAGTTTTTCAAAGTTTAAAATCATCGAAACAAGGCTGAGGCTAACTCTGAGTGACAACAATCTGTAGGATCTCATGTTGATGGCTTGCGAGCAGGAGTGTCTGGCCGGAGCACTGAGCCGAGTGGCTTCAGTCATTTCAGGCCCTCCACGCCATCGCCTACCGCTGGGCACTTCTCCCTCATCAGCGTTTTGTGATCACGTTTTGGTTAAATATTCTTGGAATAATACACTATGTTGTTAGCAAAGTCCAAAATGTTGATCGTCCTCAAAATTTGTCATGACCTATATCTACGTTTTATGTTGAGCAGATTCCAAAACTGAAATGTCCACGACGTTTTGAGCAGTACCTAGCAATTCTTCTCAAAAATCTGAAACCTTTGACAAAATACTTGGTTCTCCTTCTAGTTGTACCCACACGGTTTTCAGCCCAATCGCACAAACCAGCCATGCTCTGCGGAACTAAAGAGGGCTACAGTAGGGGGTTTTTGAAGGGTTTCATCTATGGGAAGGAGTTAGGTGTCGTTGTCAAAGTATTTTTGGGGGTCCCAGAAGCGTCCGATTTCGCCTTGGCGATCCATAAGACTTTTGAAGGATGCCAGAAAGTCGAATGAGGACTCATTTTCCGAGTAATCATTTTTGGGTCCTTCATCCGTCCAAACACAACATGACAATTTAAAAAATAAACTTTTCTATTAATTAAATTTAAACAGCTTTAAAGGTAAATTTACCATGGGACTGAGGTTGAGCCTAGAATTCGAAAGAAATGAACAAGCAGGGGACAAGATTTGATCATATTTAATATGAGTAGGAGAGGAGGGGAGATGGCGAGGAGGGCCAGAAACACCCACAGCCTCTCGGTTCAGTGCTCCAGCCAGATGCTCCTCATCAATACGCTGTGAAGAAATGTGCAAAAATTCAAAGCATCCTAGCTTCAGTCGCTATTACGTTTGTATAGAGTCTATAGACAGTACCAAACTAAAACACATACCAAGCGCCACTTTTATTTTTTCCTAAATATAGGCGCTGTTATTTTTCACTTAAGTACAATGTACCTATTAATACTACTTATTAATGAGTATAAGTTCACCTAGGTATTAAAATTAATGAAGTGTATTCTCGTTCCTATTCATTTGCTTGTTTTTCCAAAATATGAAGAACCCCTCCTTTGATGGTCTTTGGATAGGTAATTGTTAAGGGGGGGGGGGGGGGGGGTCGAATTGAATCGCCCGGGCCGGGCAAAACCGCCTATCCGCCCCTGGCGACGGAGGTCGACGGCTCCGATCGGTTTCAAAATTTGACATAATCCGTTTCAAGAGGTCTAGATTCCAAAACCGAAATGTCCGTCCGCCGTCCGGGCTGTTTTGGGCAGTAGGATTTTTTTTTAAATCTGAAATTCTGACAAAATACTTGGTTTACCATCAAGTTGTGCCCGCAAGGTTTTCAACCCGTGGGGTGCTATGGGGCTACGGGAGGGTTTTTTTTTAAGGGTTTTGGCTATGGGATCGACTTAGGTGTCGTTTTCGAAACAAGTATTTTTGGACGTAGAATCCATTTTTGGTGATCCCGGAGCGATCCGATTTCACTGAATCTATGAGGAATCTATGAGGCTTCCATGAGGCTACAAATGGGGTTTTTGAAGAATCCCTGAAGGTCAAAAATTTGCATTCTGTTTTTTTTTTTTTTTTTTTTCAAAATTTGCATACTGACAGAATTAATTTTTGCACAAGTAACCTACATTAAAGAATAATAAACCCTTGTGTAAAATTTGCAGCATTTTCTTTTGTTGTTTGTGTGTTTGATGTGTTTATTTTTCGATACGGCCTTCCGCCGAGGCGGTCCAGAAATATTTCTTTGATACGGAAACCTGTAGTTTTTGAATAATTCCGTCTCGTGTTTGTAAAACGTCTCAGCCTACCTCATTAGTCCCTAACTCCCAGAGCAACGAGAGGTTTGATTTTTTCGGGTAAATCTTTAAGTGAAACGCTCGATCCGTCGATACAAACTTCAGAGGTAAAGCTTGCACTGTCATTTGTGTGAATCAAATTTTTTTTATAAAATATATAATATGTCCTTCACAATTTCTTATTTATGACGATAAAAAACGATTCTAATTCTGATTGTATATTAAGAAGATTATGAATGGAAGTGAGTGTAATTTTGTAAAATGCCTGGCCCGATATTTTACTAATAGGGGTTTTCTTTCTTACGACGAGATCGTGGATATTGAGATTTACATTGCACTAACTGTTCGGAACAGCCTTGAAAATAGTGACGAAGATTAATTTTTTTTTTCTGGCCCGTACAAATTCATTCTAGCATTGACGTCCTGTCACAGTTTTAAGCGCAACGCGGGAAGCTATAAAACTAAAATCCTGGCGAGTAGACTCACTATTTCATCTTATCGTTGACAAGAACTCCAACCCATTAAATTTAAAAATAAAATCCTTTCTCGTTGACGGTATCAGCAAGGACGTTTGTTTCCTATAAAACAAGCAGCAAAATGTTCGGAGATCAGAGCACGCTTTACTTGGTTGACTGCACATTAAGGTAAGATTTGAACTCCTTTCACAGTTATGTCTAGCAATCTAAGCAGGTTTTGTATGGGTCGGTGATTCAAATTGGTGTGACGGTTCCTGGTACGTGGCTCAGTCCACATCATGAAACATAAAAAGGACATTCACTGGGAAATTTAAACAAACATTTGCTAATGTCGCTGCCTGATAATAGAAGTGGAGCTGGGACCCCCTACTGTCATGCTATTAACGTCCTAATGCGTTAAGAACTTAGAAGCGGGGATGAATTTAAAAAGATGTCGCTGCTCAACAACCGGGCTGATGTTTGATTGCTCGAGGCCAACATCAAAGGGTTTTGTCCGGTGCTGGCAAGATGTGAGTTGTGGGAAGAGTTTTTCAATGTGATGAATCCGTATTCAAAACCCTTTTTGGTTTATTATTTTTGGAATAATACACCTACGTAATCGTGACGGGGGTCGAAATTTTGACATTATACGGTTCGTGAGAGGCAGATGTCAAAAATGTCCGTCTACCATAACAAAATGACCAAGTGCTCGGTAACTCTACCATCTAGTTGTGCCCGCAAAATATAATAATCAATTATAAAATATCAATAATTTGAATAAATAAACGAATAAATATAACCAACTTACGGATCCGCAAATTTGGCCACGCTTCGCTCTTGAAAGAGGCACATCAAACGAATGCAAACCTAAAGTTTGCAGTGTTTTGTTTAGTGTAAAATTGTCAGCGTTTTTGGTTTATTATTCTTGGAATAATACACCTATGTTTTCGCGGCGGAGGTCGACGACTCCGATCGGCCTCAAAATTTGACATTATCCGTTTCAAGTGGTCTAGATTCCAAAACCGAAATGTCCGTCCGCCGTCCAGGCCGTTTTGGGCAGTAGGAATTTTTTTTAAATCTGAAATTTTGGCAAAATACTTGGTTTACCATCTAGTTGTGCCCGCAAGGTTTTCAGCCCGATCGCCCAAACCCGTGGGGCGCTATGGGGCTAAAATGGGGCTACAGAAGGGGGTTTTTGAAGGCTTTCGGCTATGGGATCGAGTCAGGTGTCGTTTTGGAAGTATTTTTGGACGTAGAATCCATTTTTTGGGGTCCCGGAACGATCCGATTTCACTGTTGCGATCTATAGGGCTTTCATGGGGCTACAAATGGGATTTTTGAAAGATCCCAGGAGGTCAAATATTTTTCAAGTAGGAAACAAAACGAAATTTGAAAAAAATATTTATTGAAAACACAAAATCAAAAAGATCTTTTTTGAAAAAAAAATCCAAAAAAAATTTTTTTTTTAATTTTTTTCATTAACAGAATTAAATTTCTGCACAAGTAAACTATATCAAAATAGGAAACACAAACCCGCATAAACCCGTGCATAACCCTTGTGTAAAATTTACAGCGTTATTTTTTTAATTTTTTTTTTTTCAAAACAAGCGGGAAGATACGATCATCTGGGAAAGCACTTAGTTCATTGAAGCAGGGAGAGGTGGCACTGAGACCCAACAAGGATTGTCTGGGGGCAGACCCTCCTGGTGGTTTACCCACCCGCATACAATGTCGACGACCAATCTTTCAAACGATGCCCCAATCATAATTAAAAAGGAAATTTTGCTTCGAAAGTGCTGATCCAGTGTGTCCTGGGGCCAGGAACCCCTGACAATCCCCAACGGCCCCCAGCCAATAAATAACAACAATCACATCAGACAAGGAACGGAAACTGTAATCACTTGTCCACAAAAATTCAACAACTCATTATTTTTCGGCTTTTCAGTTGGTGAAGCAATAAACCACATTGTTATGGTCGGGCAGCTCGGCTTATTATTTTGTTAATGATGAAACTTTTTTCTTCTTCAACAGGTTCGATCGACTAACCGACAGGCTGTGAACGCATAATGTTGGGAATCGTATTAGCGACGTCGCTGTGTTGGGCGCTGGTGAACTGCAGAGTGACGACGTCATCTTTACCGAGCATGACGTTCACAGTAGAAGTGGTTGACACCATTTACGACATAACCACCCAGTCCACAACGTACTGTTCTGTGGAGAGAAACGCTATCAGATGGGATGTAGATGGAGGAATGAACAAGGCTTTCATTGATTTAAATCAAAACAAAGTTCACTACTACTACCCTGCCAAGAACGTGACTGGTTGTTGGACATTTACAGCAAAATTTAATGTGTCTGGTCTGCTGCCTCATGTTAATGGCCTTACTGATATGGGCCCAAAGAAGTTTTACGACACACCAGCTGAAAAGTACGAGTCTGACGGAGTAGAGATGTGGGTGATGAAACATGACCCTGAAACTGGCATTGACAATCGTCCTATTAGAAGAGTCGAGAAAAAATTGAATTCCCAAACTTCAACTATCACAACTTATTTCGGATTTTCCGTTGGAGAGCCCCCTTCATCAGTATGGACCCAACCTGATGCTGAATGTCTAAAAGCAAGCGGTGAAGACACAGACAGTATGATGAGCGTTATACAGTCCATGACAGGTGTAGCCGCATACACAGAAACTGGAATGGCCGCACACCAAACTCGGAGAAAGTACGCAACTGGTCTAAGACGTCGTGCCAAACTAAGTGACGACAATCCATCAGACCGCATAAAATTGGAATTCCCATTCACCAAAGAGGAAATTGCGTCAATCTATAAAACTTTGCCAAAGTCTTTCGATTGGAGAGACTTCGGAGCTGTTACGCCAGTGAAAAATCAGATGAAATGTGGGAGTTGCTGGTCTTTTGGTACAGTTGGTTCCTTGGAAGGAGCGCATTTCAGGAAACACGGTAACCTGTTAATACTCTCCGAGCAAGCTATGATGGACTGTGCAGGTTCCAACCCGACTGCGGATGATTCAGGTACGAACGGATGTTTCGGCGGTGTCGAAACTGACGGTTACTTGTGGGTGAATGTAACAGGAGGCATACCCTCGGCCGACGGGTACCCACCATACAAAGAGATGAATGGAAAATGTCGGGTTACGGACAAGACCACGTTGTACGCACGGCTTAAAGGTTTCTACCACATCCCAAACAACACCGAGGCGGTCAAAGTGGCTCTCGTCAAACTTGGCCCACTCGCTGTTGCTGTAGATGGTTCCTCCATTGCAATGCAGTGCTATACGAATAGTGTAATTGTTGGTGATTCGTGTAATTACACAGAACTCGATCACTCAGTGCTTCTAGTAGGATACGGCGAGAGTGACACGAATGGCCCCTACTGGATTATCAAGAACTCTTGGGGTGTCGGTAATGGAATCAATGGGTATTATTTGTTGTCTGCTGAAGGGAATTGCCTCGGTATCTTAGAAGAGGTCCACTTCCCTGTTCTCGGTGACGGCCCGTTAGCATTGATTTAAATTTTGATGAATCTTTACGCATAAATTAAATAAATGTTGTTATTGAACTCATTATTGACTCAACCTGATCTCATCTACGAGTAGTAATAGTCTCTTGAGTAAAATCTACAGCAGGGGATCTCAAAGTGTGGTCCACCAGCTCTTCCCAGGTGGTCCGCGGGATCCATGGACGAAAATTAAAAACTGTATGAAAAATTTAAAAATGAACTAATATCTTAAAAAATATAATATTCTAAATACTTAGGTACTTACAAAAAGCGAAGTCTTATCAATATTATGTCCGCTTATAAACAGTGACTGAACTTGCATGACATGCACATTGTGCAACATGTCCAAATTTGTGTGTTGGCGAATTAAAAACCAATCCTAAGTTGTTGGGTTTTGGTTTATTATTCTTGGAATAATACACCTATGTTTTCGCGACGGAGGTCGACGACTCAAATCGGCCTCAAAAATTGACATTAGGTGTACCTGATACGGATACATCCGTTTCAAGAGGTCTAGATTCCGAAACCGAAATGTCCGTCCGCCGTCCGGGCCGTTTTGGGCAGTAGGATTTTTTTTAAAATCTGAAATTTTGACAAAATACTCCGTTTACCATCTAGTTGTGCCCTCAAGGTTTTCAGCCTGATCGCCCAAACCCGTGGGGTACAAACCCCCGAGTAAAAAAGTTCTATTTGTCTCGGATCAGTACGGATTCAGAACAGGACGGACGACTGAGCAAGCAGTTTTGTGTATTTCAAGTCAAATTTGTGAACATTTTGAAAGGGGTCACTATGTTTCAGCAACAATGGTTGATGTTTCATAGTGTTTTGATTGTGTGCCTCATAAATTTTTGCTGGCAAAATTACGATCGTACAAATTCTCCGCTGAAGCCGCAACCTTGATTAAGTCTTACTTACATAATAGAGTCCAAGCTGTCCGCCTAAATGGTAGGACTCCGCCTACTGTCTCCGAATTGTCACAAATCGGAGACTTATCCGTAGTTCAAGGTAGCGTTCTAGGACCCACTCTCTTCCTGATATTTTCAAATGATCTTCCTCAACATTCAAATAAAAGGACTGTTATGTTTGCGGACGACTCAACGGTTCTTTCATCAGATTCTTCGTTGGCTGCCCTGGTAGAAAATGCAGATAGTAGGCGCTACTGTCGGCGCTATTTGACATTGGTTCCATAAAAACCGTCTCGCTGTTAATGATTCAAAAACGGAGGTGATGTATTTTGGATTAAGGGACTTATCGCTGGCAGTGAGTGTTGGTAACCCTCAGTCCGTTAAAATGTTGGGTGTTGTACTGGATCCGAAACTGAGTTGGAGGCCTCACTGTGAACAGCTGGCCGCGTCCTTAAATAGCGTTTCCTTCCTTTTGTGAAGACTTTCCGACAAGCTTCCCAAGACTGCCGTTCTTGCTGCCTACTATTCAGTTTTTCAAAGTAGGGCTGGATATTGCATCCTTTGCTGGGGCCACTCGCCACACAGCGCCCTTGTATTCAGCAGTCAAAGGAGAGCTGTCAGAGCTATCATGGGCCTAAACTATCGGAAGGACTGCAGAGATGCTTTTCAGGAGCTGGGAATACTAACAGTACCAGCCCTGTACATCCTCGCTTGCCTTACCTATGTGCGGAAAAACATCACCTCATTCCCCTCAGCCTCACACACTCACAATACACGAAGTGCCAGTCAGCTTTCGTTGCCCCACTCTCGTTTGGACGTCAGTAGAACTTCTACATCATGGTGGGGAATAAAATTTTTTAATGCCCTTCCAAAATCTGTCCGAGAAGAGCCTGTGCCAAAATTTAGAATCTCATGTAAATCCCGACTGTCACAAATGGTGCCGTACTCATTTGAAGACTTTTTTCTCAACATCAATCCAGTGAAACGTCTTTAACGTGTACATGCCCTTAATTCATCAATTTACGATTAAAATTTAATGTTACCATCTTACTTTGTATTTTCAGGCCTAACTTTAATTAACCGTGACCATTGTCAAAAGCACTCTGTGTAATATGGCAAATAAAACGCCTTCTGATTCTGATTCTGATTCTGAAAAACGCTGCAAATTTTACACAAGGGTTTATTTTTCTTTGATATAGGTTACTTGTGCAAAAATTAATTCTGTGTCAATAAAAACGATTTTGGAAAAAACAGTTTTTTTGGAAGTAAAAACAAAATTTTTTGGGGATTTTTTTTTTTTTTTTTTTCAAAAAATATTTTTTCAACGATTCTTTATTTTTTGCTCGAAGAATATTTTACCTCCTGGGATCCTTCAAAAACCCCATTTGTAGCCCCATGAAAGCCCAATAGATCCCCGCTGTGAAATTGGATCCTTCTGGAACCCCCTAAAATGTACTCTACGTCCAAAAATACTTCGAAAACGACACCAAACTCGATCCCATAGCTAAGAGCCTTAAAAAACCCTCCCATAGCCCCATTTTAGCCCCATAGCGCCCCACGGGTTTGGGCGATCGGACCGAAAACCTTGCGGGCACAACTAGATGGTAAACCAAGTATTTTGTCAAAATTTCAGATTTAAAAAAAAATCCTACTGCCCAAAACGGCCACGACTTTCCGCCGTCCGCCGTCCGGGCCGTTTTGGGCAAAAGGAATTTTTTTTAAATCTGAAATTTTGACAAAATACTCGGTTTGCCATCTAGTTTTGCCTGCAAGGATTTCGGCCCGATTGCCCCAACCCGTGGCCCTTTCATGAAGGGGAAATGATCTCGTTTAAGAGTTAAAGTGTCTAAATAGGTAGTCCTGGAATTTTAAACCGGACACTGCGCTTTTCTTTACTCTTTTCGCTTTCTTAATTACATTATCTCCAAACTTAATTGCGTATACGCAATTAAGTTTGGAGATAATGTAATTAAGGTCTCAGTGAAACAAATTCTGAGATACGCCCTGAACTCCGAAGACTTCACTGAGAACGAACGCACTACCATCCGCAACGAGTCTGTAAACATAATCAACCAAACGAAAAAGCACCGGCCCTCAGCAATCCAAAGAAAAACCTCCTATAACATCAAGAAAATGCGAACCTTCTTCAACAACAACCCGAACCTCGTCGCAGTACAAGCAGATAAAGCCAGGCAAACCGTAATTATGTACAAAGATCAATATAATAACAAGTTCAATGATTTCCTGAATAACAAAGATAAATTTGAATCGTTAACTAATGACCCAACCAATACTATTAATAAAAAATTCGAAAAATTTGCAGAAAAACTTATAGAAAAGAAAATTTATAACAAAACATTAAAACCTAAAATTTTCAACCGCCACAGCACAGCCCCATGCCTATACGGCAAACTTAAAACACTTAAAGAACCACAGACCATGCGGCCAATCGTCGCCAACTATAACGGACCTTCACAGCCACTATCAAAATGGTTTGCCCATATTCTAAAACCCTTTACATCCAATAACCCGTACGATTTAAAAAACGCCCAACAACTTAAAAACATCCTAGAAAACACAGAGCTTGACCCCACATACGTGATGGTCAGCCTTGATGTCAAAGAGCTTTACCCCAGCCTACGTACAAACGACGCCATTAAAGCTATCGAAGAAAACTGGGAAAAAATCCAAACCAACTCCCCAATAAAAAATCTCGACCTGTTCATTGAAGGCTTTAAACTATGCTGCGACAGTGGTTACTTTAAATTCAATAGTAAATTCTATAAACAAAAGAGCGGCCAAATAATGGGCGGCTCCCTAAGCTCAACAGTCGGGAAACTTGTGCTAAATAGGTTGCTGGATCAACTTTTACGAACGACGCAGATCCCCATCCAATGGATCTTTAAATATGAAGACGACCTGATCCTAGCAACACCTAAAGACCAAGTCGACCAACTGTTCCAAGAATTCAATAACCTCAACAAATCTATTCAGTTTACTAAACAAGTAGAAGCTAATAACCAAATAGATTACCTAAATGTAAGCATAATCCGGGATCAAAATTCAAAACTAACGTTTAAATGGTATACCAAACCTACTTTCAACAGTAAATTAATCGATTATAACTCCAACCACCCCCTGCATTTTAAGAAAAATTTATTGTATAACTATGCCTCCACCGCATTGACCTTAACTTCTGCAAAGTTTCACAATGCGGTGAAGGCAAAGCTGTCTACAATCTTCACAAATAATAACTACCCGTCGACAGTTATCACCACTCAAATTAAGAAAGCCGATAAAAAATAATATTCTTCAAACTAGGTAAACAACAACAAAAAAATAACAAACTAACTGCAGATTGTCGCCAAATCCAATACGACCCAACAATATTCCCCTTCCAAAAAACCTTTTTCGAAAAAACAGTCAAATTCAATCTAAAAAATAATGTAACTCATTCTTACAATAGCTCACAAACTATAAACCCCCCCAAATACTCCATAACTCATAACTTTAAGAAACCTAAAACCACAGCACAGCAAAACCCTGTCAACCAACATATCACCAACCAAAAAGATGGCTTACAAAACCAATACTGTACTGACTCCGAAAAACAACCATATAAATACATTTCCCTACCTTACCGATCCGACTGGTCACACAAATTCCAAAACATATTTAAAAAAGAAAATTATAAAATTGCTTGGTCCTATAACAATAAACTCAAAAAGCACCTCCCACCCATTACAGATAAAGAATCACTGATGAATACCCGATTTAATGTATACAAGATCCCGTGTAAAACAGAAAGCTGCCCAAATGTTATATAGGAGAAAGTTTGCAAAATTTATCAAAAAGATTGTTCTCCCACAATTATAACGTTCAAAATCATTTAGAAAAAACGTCACTAGACAAACATTGCATTGAAACAGGACATATCCCCGACCTACAAAATACCACCTCGCTTATGAAAGAACCGATTCGTTTTAAGAGGCAAATTTATGAAAATATGTACATCTTAAAACACCCAAGTACTATGAACATAAAAACAGATTTGCAATTCCTGGGTACCCAATTTCAACCATTGTTTAACCAATAGTTACCCACTATGTACCTCGCCCACTCGTAGCTTATACTGCCCTGCTAAGATAAATCTTCGTATCGACCATTTTTGTGTTTTGGAGTTAGGCACATGGTTGTGTAGATCTCGATGTGGCGCGTCTTTTGAGCCAAGTTAGAACTTCGTATCTCAATCGGAAAGGGTAAAAAAATTACATTTTCCTATCTCCATTTTGCTGATTTGGGCTCCTCTCCCAAGTTAGAACTTCCTAAGCGCCAGCTACTAAGCTAAAAAGTCGTTAGTGCCATAAAATGTGGAGATAGGAAATTTTAACGTAGGATCACTTGGATGCCCTTGTAACTCGTCCTAGATTACATTGCCGTAAGAGCGCAAACATATGTGAGTTAGGAATTTCTAACTTAGTAGGTACCTACCTATATCACTCTTGATCACTAAATTAGTGATTATTATTATAATTAGTGAATAATTATATTAAATATAATTATTTGTATGTGTGACATTGGTTGTAAGAGAGACAACGGATAATCTTACTCTGTGCTCCTCCTAGTGTCACTCATGCATCATGGTGGCCGGGGCAATAAAATGTAAGTTACACGAAGCTATTGATAATAACGACGATAACGCTAACGTTATCCATGCAATCCATGGCGCAGGGAATAGGACGGGTCATATCTAAGCCGAATAGGTTTTAGGTAATCGTGGCCAGTGCCACTGGCCCAGTGGCGAATCTAAACGCCGCGGGAGTCACACGATCAGCACCATTCAGCACTTGCCTTCAGCCCTCCACTAGTGGTCCCGGTGCTGCTTGTCGTTTACGGCCTCCTTTATGAGCGTTTTGGCCTCTACAAAACTGATTAGTTCATCGGGCATGGGCATTTGAGAGCCTTCTTCGGCTAGGGCCGAATGCTCACATACGAGGGTATCCGCTGCAGAGCAATGGTCGCTTCGCCACTAAGCGAGGAGTCTCCTACCTATCAAGGAGTCTCCTCCCTTTCAGGGCGTCTTGGGAGTTCGTTTCGCTGCTGGTGCATAGTGTGACAATTGCAGCCTGGGAGTCGCACAAGATGACGGCCCGTGAGAAGTGCACAATGTCCAATATGTCATATTGGAGCATCTCTAGTGCCGGAACGAACGCTCGAACTTACTTGCCAAGGCACCAACTGATGCAGCAATAGACCTAACAGCCGAAAACACACCCGCACCACCGTTTCTTCGTGCTCCTATGGCTGACGCATCGGCATAAACCGCAACCAGTGCAGCATCAAGTCCAGTCACTGGCAGTTCGGCGTGGAGCTTCGTCTATCATAGACGAAGCTATGATGGTTGACGGAAACTGCTCGGCATTGCGGAGAGAATCTGAGAAGTTATATTTCACAGGCCGTCGACTTTCGTGAGGAATGTATTTTGAGTGGATAACTTTGACGTGGTGCTGTAAAACAATAATATAAGTATGTTAGAGTTAATATTGTTTTGTAATATTGAGCGTGTATTCCAACTGAATTTCAAATTATATTTTGTTCTGTTCCTCATTTTGTAATTTCTACCAATATTTTCACCAAATCCTGGGTGACCAATAATAATTTAACCTATATTCTCTTCATTAAGAATCATGGCTTTTAAATGTTTATATTAAGTAGAGATCGTGAGGAACAAGATTTTGATCTTCATTGAACCTAAACGTAGGCAGATAGGAAGTTTTAAGCTAGTGCTCCAAGGGGTACTAGGATATATCTTCGTATGAGCGGCAAAAAAACAGGAGTTACTAGGTTAAAACTTCGTAAGTACAACCTCTTGCTACTTTCGTGTTAATTACGACCTGATAAATGATGATAAAGGTTTCGTAACAATACATAAAGTTGCGGGGGGATATTAGGGAGCTGTAGTAAAAATTTCAGGCCGCTAGCTTGAAATGGGTGGACTGCATAACAATTCTCACTTAACTGCGTTTTTCTCGAAATGACAAAAATGGAGATACGAAGTTTTAACTTATGGGGGACTTATAATAAGGAACCGCTTTTCTAAATTCGTGTAACTGTGTAAAAATTTCAAGTACCTACCTACCGGCTGACAGGCCGCCCGACACCCGCCTGCACAGCTTCGCTCTGCTGGCCTCAGGGATCCCATAAAACAGCCTCCCACAACAACTCACTGGAAAAACCTCCCAACGGTTAACGCCCACGCCGTTCATCACCCGACCTCTCGGAGGAAGGGTTATGCCCTAATTTCATTTTTAATTTGTCAAACTCTCTTCTAAATTCTAAATTCTTTATGCACAAACCCGCTCTCCTTCACCCACAACTACAGCACTTGCAGTCAGCGCTCACCGCCCCAACCCTCCACGTCAAAGGTAAATCCACGAACATAACCACCCCCATCTCCTACTAAATCACACCCCTAATAAATATTAAATAATCCACAGACTACCCATGAACATCCACCTTAAAGACCCCCTGGGACTGGCGGGCGAGGCGGCAGACGGATGGTCGGATCCTGTCAGAATTTAATAACACACGAAGTACGTATAACAATTGTTGTAACTAGGTAAACCTGTGCTACCTTTCCCTAGTCCTAGCTGGTAATCTTAACGTGTTTTACAGACTATATTTCCTGATGATGGCGTGTAGCCGAAAGCTTGAAAACGAATAAACAGAGAGAAACCACCTGCCGTTTTTGTTGGCGCAAAAAAACCCCGTCGTAATCCTTGAAAACCACCGGCCATGAAAGCCCGACGGGAAAGAGCAACACGAACTATAAACTAATTCTGAGATAGGAATAGCTGAGGTTTCATCTTGCAGCTTCCTAACGACCTTTTTATTTTGAGTTGAAAAACATTCATGGTAGCCGGGTAATTGCTAAAATCAAACATATAACTCATTGAATTCAGATCCTCATACAGATTTGCCGATTTAATCAGCCATAAAAACGATTCGGTATCTTGATAGCACAGTTTCAAGGATTTATCACCAAATTTCTTAATCATATGATTGTAATGGATATCGTAAATTAATGTCTTAGATAAATCTAAAATCGTAAAATCAGGAAAAGAATACCTACTCGCTACATATATTTACACACATTTGAAAAATGTTAAAGTGAATTTAACGAATTTATTGAACAAACGTTTGTAACACGTTTGTACGTTGGTACCAGCAAGTTTTTTGCCCATGATCCTTCGCCCACGATGATTAAATTCGTCTTCTTCTTCTTCTTCTCCTTCATCTTTTGACCGTTTCCTCTTCTTTTGCGTCGTCCTTGGAATGACAGCATCGACGTCGTCGTCATCGTCGTCATCGTTGTCAACAGGGTCAGCAGCCATGGAGGAAAGAACCTCTTTCCTCCATGGTCAGCAGCATTAGCTCCTTCAATTGGTACGAACGTCACATCGTTCGTTCCGTCGATTTTCCCTTTATATATTAGGGCCAGTGATCTCTCTGGAATACAAAGGAAAAACGCTGCAAATTTTACACAAGGGTTTATTATTCTGTGATATAGGTTACTTGTACAGACATTTAATTCTGCCAATAAAAAAAATTAAAAAATTTTTTTTGGATTTTTATATTTCAAAAAAAATCTTTTGGGGGGATTTTTTTTTTCAAAAATGTGTTTTTTCAAAAATTCTTTAATTTTTACTCGAAAAATATTTAACTTCTTGGGATCCTTCAAAAATCCCATTTTTAGCCCCATGAAAGCCCTATAGAACGCCACAGTGAAATCGGATCGTTCCGGGACCCCCAAAAATGGATTCTACGTCCAAAAATACTTCGAAAACGACACCTAACTCGATCCCATAGCTAAAAGCCTTCAAAACACCCCTCCTGTAGCCCCATTTTAGCCCCATAGCGCCCCACGGGTTTGGGCGATCGGACTGAAAACCTTGCGGGCACAACTAGATGGTAAACCAAGTATTTTGCCAAAATTTCAGATTTTAAAAAAAATTCCTACTGCCCAAAACGGCCCGGACGGCGGACGGCGGACGGCGGACGGACATTTCGGATTTTGAATGTAGACCTCTTGAAACGGATAATGTCAAATTTTGAGGCCGATCGGAGTCGTCGACCCGCGTCGCGAAAACATGTATTATTCCAAGAATAATAAACCAAAATGGTGAATAACAAAAATAGGTAGGTAAATTTCACCACCTAAAGTAAATTCCCATTCTGACTGCGCTTGGTTCAGTTGGCGGTCTTGCGAGTACAGTTTCGTCGATTGTGAGCACGATAAATAATATAAAATGCGAAAAAACAATTGGAAGAAGAAAAACGACAGAATATGGCAATGGAAGGCAAAATGGTCGGATCGGGTTTATACCTCAGACCTCACAAGAAAGGTTTTGGGCTATACCTAAATCTAGAAAAGCTGGAAAAAAGGTCAGTCTTCCTAAAGTTCAGAAATTTTATCTCGTCCCCAAAACAAAACTGACAGGTTTTAGTAAAGGTACGCTTGCATACCAGTCTGCAACACATTGGGACATTTTATGTCTTTATTATTAATGGATACTGATTAACAGGAGGTCGTCTCCAGTTTTGATCAGACGGTTACCATGGCTCGGCCTTAATTCAATAGGGAAAACCCTCCCGTACCTATACTAATGATTTACTGTCTATTGTTTTGATTTGGCCTCAGATATTGCGGTGTATCTTATTATTAGTACCTTCCATGTGAAGTTGTATTATTTATTCATCACCAGCGCAACGACTCACCTCCAAGTGGGGGGTTCTGCTTCATAGTTACCGGTATTTGTTTATCGGTAGTTGTTAACGCTTTTTGTTAACGAATTTTTGTTTATCGGTAGTTGTTAACGCTTTTTGTTAACGAATTTTTCGTTTATGTGCCAAAGTAAAGACACTAAATGTCAAAACTTAATTTAATTTTACCTAACCGGGTCATTCTCGTTAGAATGTTACAATTGCTGTCCCCCGGGGTTTTTGACAAATTCTCGTTGAAGAAGAAGGTTGCCAAGACGGCATATGATGGATCTCGATCCATTCTAGTAGGATCACTTGTTAAACTGCCCAAAATGAAAGTTTGAAGGCGAGTTAGGGGTCCATAAGTGACCCGAAACTCACGAGTGTTACCTGTCCCCGACCCTAAAATGTGAAATGTAACAGTGAAATACCACATCATAAAACAATTCAGCGATTTTGGGAAAAATACCAGTTACTACACTACCCGATCGCTGGAGTTTGCCGTGGAAAAAAACTTGAAAAAGTATATAGACTGTAGGTGGCCATGCTTTAAAGTCGTGTCCCCAGGGTTGGGGAGTTTTGCCCTACTCACGAGCGTTAACATCATTATGGACAGTTGGTAGCATTCCTCGAGGAAAACGCGGCACAGCTCCAAAAAACCGCTGGGAAGGCATTGATCACCAATGGAGTTCCACAGGTGAATTTCGTGTTGTGTTGTTTCCCAGAAGAAATTTTCTCCCAAAAAATGGTGCGTATATTTAGGACCTCTCATGAGTGTTACCTAATGATTCTTAATTAATGTTTCATTGATCAACTTCATTTTATCACTGCGTTTTGTGTTATGGGGGTCCTGATATCTCGTGCAGAACCCCCTCATTGTGCGACGATTTTTGACTTGATGCCACCATGTTGAAGTTAGATTCTCACGAGTGTTACGTCTCACGAGCGTTACTAGCTAACGGCAACACTCGTGAGCCCATGGTAACACTCGTGAGAAAAATTGCAACCCTGCACTGAGAGAAAAAACGGCCTAAAATACTGTTTAAGTTTAACAGTGTAATCCTGTAATGCTCTGCAAACATTATTGATACTGTTAATGAGTGAATAGTATTCACTCATTAACAGTATTCACTGAATACTGTTATTGAAATGCCGGCCCCTGAGTATACTGTTAATGTGTGTGCTCATCAACAGTATTATACGTATAATTATAATACGTATAATACGTATAATTATAACCGTACGGTTACTGCAACCGACGAACTCTGTTATTGTCACCAAAACACTGTTAAAGTTGGGGAAAACATGGCAAGGGGCGGCATTTTACTCAATAACCTTTTTATTCTGTTATTGGAATACCGGGAATCGACTATGTTTAACAGTATTTACTCGTTAACAGTATTTTCCCTCAAACTTTAACAGAGTCGTTTTCTCAGTGTGGTTAAAAATCAATTTAATTTCCAATCTCTGGTCAAATTCACGGTAAGTCTAATGTCCTTGAGCCCTTCTTAAACGGTATGTTGGTGACATTCTTGTGCCTTGTCCCCAGGCACTACTGTCTAATGTCCTATTTGTGGCTAGCTCAAGTGCCCTAGTCAACTTTCAGTCAATGTTAATGATTTCAGAGTTTAATAAATCTTGTTCTGAGACACTGTTTTGGTTTTTCACCAATTTCCCCTTTTCACTTCAAAACTTATTGTCTCTTTTTCTTCGGTTCTCACGTGTGTTACTGACGAGGTGTCACTATTTGAGGGTGCAAACCTGTCTGTAAGGACCAGCAACTCGTTAGAAATTGATGCTAGGAACCAGAAACCCTCAGATGCAGGCAAGACAGAAAAATTTTTTCTGACATTTAATGTCACTTTGAGCTCACTTTGGTGTATTACTGAGATATAGTGTGAATTCAGGGTTGTAAATAGTAACACTCGTGAGTTATAGTCGAAGAAATCATACTAGGTACTTAAATTCCAGATCTTGGTAAATACACACTTGTGACGGTTACTTAACAAGGGGTTAACGTATGCGACAGGCCTGGTCCCTCAACCATGAAACACAAATGAGGATTTAGGTAACACTCGTGAGGTATCAAACATCACTTCTTCCCATAAAACATTCAGTATATAGTTCAATCCTCAACAAAAAAAAAAAAAAAAAAAAAAAAAAAACTGACTGCAAGCTGCCAGAACCTCAAACTAGAGGGTTTTAGGTAGGTACCTAATGGCGCAAAACATTTAGGCCTCACGGCATTTTGAAAATCGGCCAAAAGGGGAGGTGCGAAAATGCCAATGAGCTCCTTGAATGATTTTTGAAAATGTTTTTCCTGCAAAGGTCGTGCTTCAAAAGTTACGAAAACGGGTCCATATTGTAGAAACCCCGTTTCAATTATTTATAGGGCCTTAGGAAAAATATGATATTTGAATTCCGAGGTCTGGAGAGGGTACATGACGTGGGCTGCTTCGTCGTCTTTTGATTGGCCGGGAGATCCCTCTCTTTCTCATCTACGCAAGTCAGCCAACTTTGCTACGCGAAAAGTCGACCCCAAAAATCGAAAATCGGGTTAATCATTATAGAAGGTCATTCGAAAATTGAGCATCGAGGTTATTATCAAAGAAGGTTATTCAAAAATCGACCTGGGCCGAGTGTTTTTATTCCGATTCTGTTCAGATTTGTTATTTAGCGCTCTGGCGGCTCAGTGCCCAACTACTCGACGCCCAGCCTGGCGAGGTGTGACGTCAAATTTGCCAGGCGTTCATTTCAAAATCTCTAACATTTCGAAAACAGCTCAGCACGTACCTAAACGGATTTTCGAACTAAAAATTGGGGTGTATGGGTTTTAAAGGGTGCTGAATCCGAATATGTTGTCAGAAATGCTGAATTCAGACCTTTTCAAGAAGCCCATTGTAACATCCTAACGAGAAAGACCCTACCGAGCGGTAAACATCTTGCGTAGGTATCCCTCATTTTAAAGGGATTTTCACGCGTGATGAACTGAGATTTAAAAAGCCTCGGGAAAAAGAATGTGCCATTATTAATCAGGACGTCTCAACGGGAATAGGTTCACACTGGTGTTGCTATCGAAAAAACAATTAATATTAGACAAGGTGCCAATATTTTTCGTAAATTGCGCTTGGCAAGAGGAGGCGATAAAACATGGCTCCGTTGAAATCAAAATTGACTTTAAATCTGACAAACCTATGCCTGAAAAGGCTAAAGCGTATGCCCTCGTGATGCTCGATCGTATTGTGGAATATAACCCATTATATCAAACAGTTAGAAAATTGTGAATTCAATCTCTCTCTCTCTCTCAGTGTAACCCTGTGTATTAATTAAGAACAATAAAAATTGTCAACAAACAATGCGTAGCTTTATAATGTTGTACTGCCTCCTCCATCTTGTTGAATCGTGCGGGCAGATAGACGAGGGAATGGACCCCGGCAGCGTCGTCGTTGTTGTTGTCCATGGTTGTGTCGAGCGTTACCGTTAACTCCCGACGTCCAAATTCCGTTTCCACACCTCGAAATTTTATGATTGGGTATTGGTGCCCCTCCATCAGCTCGTCGACTCGTCTATAGTTGAAGCCAACACCTGGGCTGTATTTGCCGACCTGATTTAAGACTTTGGCGAGATCCATTTTTTGAGGTTCTGGAAAAAAAAAGAAAACTATTGGTGGCTTGGAATCCCCCACACATGATCGCATCACAATATAAAATACACTGCCAAGGAGATGGCACAGCAGCTTCCTCGTTACAATCAAAGTGACACCATCATAAAATGCGCTGAGCGTACCCCTGATTCAATCTTAATGAAACTGATAGGGGACCATCTAGAGCTATACGCACACAATTCCTGAAAATTTGATTGAAATCCGATCAAAATTGTGGAAGTTATGCTTGTTTCAAGAATTTCACGTTAGCGCATGCGCAGAGCGTACCGCTGATTCAATTTTTTACCCAAAGCCTGGGTAATCATCTACGGCACAACCCGCGTAATCCCTGAAAATTTCATCAAAATCGGATCAATATTGGCTGAAATCCCCACTCCTTCCCTTCTTTAGGGAAGGAGAGGGGGTTGAAGGAGGGGAAAACGGAAAAAATCCTTGAGGGCGCTCAACCTATCTCTGAACGTACATCATTTTTGAATTTCTCGAGAGTTTCAAGAATATATATATATAAATTACGTTCGCGCATGCGCAGGGAGTGCCACTGATTCAATCATGATGAAACTGATAGGGAACCATCTAGGGCTATATCGACACAATTCCTGAAAATTTGATTGAAATCCGATCAAAATTGTAGGAGTTATGGCTGTGGCAAGGAAATTACGTTCGCGCATGCGCTGAGCGTACCGCTGATTCAATCGTGATGAAACTGACAGGGTACCATCTAGAGCTATACGCACACAATTCCTGAAAATTTGATTGAAATCCGATCAAAATTGAGAAAGTTATGCCTGTTTCAAGAATTTCACGTTAGCGCATGCGCAGAGCGTACCGCTGATTCAATTGCAATGAAATTCGTATGGGACCTCAAGGAGCCTGATCCGCATAATCCCTCAAAATTTGAGCTACATTCATTCAAAATTGTGGAAATTATGGCTGTAACAAGGAAATGCGGACAGACCCACAGACCGACAGACACGGAACCAAATTTGTTCAGTAGGCTATGAAACGCAAAATGCGAGTGGAAATTTTAAATTCGGACAACAAAAATTGATCGCGATATATTGTAGGTACTTGGGAAAAAATAGAGTCGTGAAATAAAACTCTTACCTTCTTTTCGATTGGTGATCAATGAAAGAATGTTTTCCACGAGCGTCAAAACTGTCCGCTGCAGCCGATCCCCCCTCTCAGGTTTTTCGTGCCCCATTTCCGATGATTTGCTGATCCTGCACTTTTCAAGTCACATCTTGCACCACCACCACCACCATTCCCACGGGTTGGTTCCATCGAGAAATATTTTTCAAAGCTGAGCTCAACACCTCGGCCCCAACCCCAAAACTATTTTCGGATGTTCGAGCTAATCAAACTTGACAAATCCCACGCTCACAAGCATTTCCTTTCCTTTCATCAAGGTGAATCAACATTTTCTACCGAAAAATATTTTCCCAAAAATCCTCGAGCTCGTCACACGACACCCCCCCTCGTCCCACCCAAACTCGAGCTCGATATCCGCTCAGACACGGCAGTTAAAAACTTTAACCTCTATGTCATCGCGCATAGCCATGAATCAGCATTTCCCGACGAAAAATCTTTTCCCAAAAATCATCGAGCTCGTCACCCGAGACCCCCCTCGTCCCGCGCATCTCGAGCTCGCTACCCGACACCCACCTCCACCACCGCAGCCTGTACCTCTACCCACCCGACCCTCTATCAACTGTGCCAGGAGCCCGCTTTTCTACCTAATACTATTTCATCTTATCGTTTACAAGAACCCCAACCATTAAATTTAAAAATAAAATCCTTTCTCTTTGACGGTATCAGCAAGCTCGTTTGTTTCCTATAAAACAAGCAACAAAACGTTCGGAGATCAGAGCACGCTGTACTTTGTTGACTGCACATTGAGGTAAGATTTGAACTCCTTTCACAGTTATGTCTAGCAATCTAAGCAGGTTTTGTATGGGTCGGTGATTCAAATCGGTAGGAGAGTTTCTGGTACGTGGCTCAGCCCACATCACGAAACATAAAAACGACATTCACTGGGAAATTTAAACAAACATTTGCTAATGTCGCTGCCTGATAATAGAAGTGGAGCTGGGACCCCCTACTGTCATGCTATTAACGTCCTAATGCGTTTAGAACTTAAAAGCGGGGATGAATTTAAAAAGTTGTCGCTGTTCAACAACCGGGCTGTTGTTTGATTGCTCGAGGCATCGAGTATTTTTGGTGGTAGAATCCATTTTTGGGGGTCCCAGATCGAATTGAATTCACCGTGGAGATCTATTTGGCTCTCACGGGACTACAAATGGGATTTTTTACGGATATCAGGAGGTCAAATATTTTCCTAGTAATTTTTGACGCATAATCCATTCTTTCGAGGTACATCAGATGTTCCACAACAGATTCTGTTCCAACAGTTTTTCTTTCTTTTTTTTCAAATTTTTTATTGTCAAAATTAATTTTCGAACAAGTAGGTAACAGGCGCGACTGGTGATGGCAGAACAAGGGGGTGCAGTCACGGATTCGTGATAATATTTTATGACAATATTATTGCACCTAATACAGATAAAAAGTACCTACTATCAAGATTTGCTATAGTTCATTATTTATTTATTTATTTATTTGTTTAAAATTTCCAATTAACTATTACCAGTTTCCTTTCATTTCAAAATACACGGGTACTAGCTGCAAACCTGGTAAAGGTGAGGTTGGCCGTCCCATGTCGCGAATGGCACACTTCTCACTCACGCCTAAACGGGAAAACTCCCTCAAGATGAAATCAATAGAGTTATCCAACAAACGCTTTATGAAATGAACAATGAAACGATCGAATGAAACGAACGAATAAAAAACTTATAAATGAGACAAATGCAGATCACAGAGTTCAGAAAACATGGAAGCACACAAAACCCCTGATGCCATCCCCTCAACTGCTGTAGCTTCTGGTAAAAAATACCTTTGTGGGAAAACTGAAAAAATCAGAAACCTTGGTCGATCGAAATTTTATGATTTCATGCCGTACAAAGTAATATAGCAACACCAAAAAGTTTTCAAAATATTCCAAAAGTAAGCCCCTATTTTTTTCCATGATTTGGGACAGATTAGATTCTGAATATGTCCCTCATTACCAGAGTTGGGCAAAAAGTAGTTCTGAAACTGAAACTAAAAACTAAAACTAAATTAGTTCCGAAGTGGAACTAAAAACTGAAACTATTAGTTTCAGTTCGACTTTCGAAACTAACTTTTGGAACTACATTAGTTTTATTTTCAACTGTTGAAATTGAAACTAATTTAGTTGCAAAAGTTAGTTTCGAAGTCGCGAATAAAAACTAAAGTAGTTTCATCTTTTATTCGTAGTTTCGGAACTAAAAATGAAAATAAATTTTTCTTTCCTCGCGTTTTTTACTGATTTGAAGGGGACGTGTGTTTGTGTGTTTTTCAACGAAATGTGGGTGCTGGGTGCGATCAAGTTCTTTTTTTCAGGGTCGTAGAAGAATAGATTAAAGTTTGCTCCCCTCCCCACCACTTTGAGTGGAACATCAAACGTTTTCAGAAACGTATCGAAGAATTGAGGGTGATGAATCATTCATTATGTCTGGAGGAAAGAAATGAATATTGTATTGGCTTGAAAATTTTGAAATTTTGAAAATTTATTTTCATTTTTAGTTCCGAAATTACGAATAAAAGATGAAACTACTTTAGTTTTTATTCGCAACTTCGAAACTAACTTTTGCAACTAAATTAGTTTCAGTTTCAAAAGTTGAAACTAAAACTAATTTAGTTCCAAAATTAGTTTCGAAGTTGCGAATAAAAATTTAATTAGTTTTTAGTTTCACTTTCGAAACTAAAAACTAATTAGTTTTTAGTTTCAACTTTAGTTCAACTAAATTGTTATTCGAATAATCCCAACTCTGCTCATTACAAACGAAAATTCCCTGCCCATGAACGAAGACTGGCAACACTGATTGTGGAGGTGATTTAACATCTGGTGAATGGTGAGAAGGAAGGGTGGGCAGTGCCCAGAACTGCCCCACATTTCGACATTTCTGGCTTCACACTTAGTTCGTTGTTCCATAAGGTCCATGCAAAAAAATCCTCTCAAGAAGGGCAGTGCTCCCGTTATCATTGCACTATCAACACAGGCTTATCAGACGTTCCGCGAACTATGTAAGGTCTACAAGAACTTATGTAGAGATTCGAGCCAAGGAGTTTTGATTCATTTTTAGGTAGGTATCTAATTAGGTAGGTAATACGTAGCCCCCCCTCTCGCCTTCTGCATCGAGGGGTTACCTACTAGGTAACCTTTATCGAAGAATACAAACCCTAGTGTAAAATTTGTAGCGTTTTCTTTCAAGCATTCACAAAGGTATCAAACATGGAAAGGGTGGATGAAAGTGGAGTATCAATTATGACTTTTTGAAATGCCACAACGGAAATGGACGTAATGGAAAATAACATCGGCCTTTTGGCAGTATTTTTACCTCTTGTGGCTCACCGGTACGGTAGAATTTCTCAGCCGAATTGTCTTCGAATACCAGTAGGCGGACTCCCATGTAGTGTTAGTTGTCGGCAGATTCAAGAAGAGATCGAAAGGGACTGAGAACTCGATCGACGGCTTGAAGAAGATAGACAGCGAGAGAGAGAGAATTTAAATGGCAGAACTGAGAGAAACTTCCATAAACTGGACTCCAATATAACGGTGAAATTTGGCAGACAAAATTTCGGCTTCGAGATCGAAAACGGGAAAATGTTCCATTGCCGACAAAAAAGGTTACTCTCCGTCGGCTGAAGCAGGGTGACCAACATTCCGCGACAGTTTCCTCGGAGTTTCTCCATAATTCCACACTTAATCTGATGATTACTATGATGACGAACGGGAATAAAATAATAAATTCCTTCTTGTATTTTCGGCCAAGAACATTTTCACACTTATACGGAAAAATAAAGGTTACTTCCACTGGCCGGTGGAGCTCCTGGGCACAGACTCCGTAAGGTCTATGACCCCCGGTTGGCGACTTTGCCGCCGAAACCGCGTTTAAGTCTGTGGCGGGAGGAAAAAAAAAGTTTTACGCTACACACCCCTCTTCAGCGGTTGAGGTGGGCAGGTAAGGTTTGAGCTTGGAAGGATGCCAGGATCCAGAATCTCTTCCTTGACTGTCTTTTAACTGGCACGTACCTCCAGCACTGACAGAGGTTACCGTGAAGGGTCCTTCGAACTTTGGATTAAGCTTCGCAGCTACTCGATCAGCGGCTGAAGACAGAGTAAAGGTCTTCCGAAGAACCTGGTCTCCCATTCTGAAAAGATCCGGACGGCGACGAAGGTTGTAGCGCTGACTCTGGCTGATACTGGCCTTCAGGAGGTTCTGTTCAACAAGATGACTAAGTTCTTTCATCTTCTTCATCCGGTCAGCCCATTCTCCAGCGTGAGCGCTATGATCGGAAGGGTCTAAAGCGTCAGTATTACTGGGCGATACCTTTCTGAAATGAGAATTTACAGGTGTCAATTCCCTTCCAAAATTAAGGAATGCAGGAGAATATTTCGTGCATCCGTGAACGGCACTGTTGAGGGCAAATTGAAGTTCGCCCAGGTACTTATCCCATTTAGTGTGGCGCTCTTTATCCAGGTAAGTTATTATGAGTTGCCTGATATTCCTGTTTGCTCTCTCCGTTGGATTCGCTTGGCAGTGGTAGAGTGGCGTTGTGCGATGCTCGATACCACAAGCCTCTGCCAAAGAGCGGACAGCAGAACTAACAAAGCTGGTGGCGTTGTCGGTAATCAACATGGCGGGAGTACCAAAACGGTTCAGGATAACTGATCTGAACTTACTCAAGATGGTAGCAGAAGTAGCTGTTCGGATAGGCACAAGCTCCACCCATTTGGTAAAGATATCTTCAAAAACCAGAAGGTATTTATTTCCGTTAGAGCTAGGCGGAAATGGTCCCATAATGTCAGTAGAGACAGTATGCCACGGGGTGGTAAGATAGCGAGGATACATAAGCCCGCGGGGCGCCGTATTCTGGGGTTTTACTCTTTGGCAAGTGTCACATCTCTGGACATACCGTACCAGGTCTTGGTACATGCCAGGCCAGTAATATTGCCGTCCGACACGCCAATGGGTTTTAGCAATTCCCAAGTGCCCCGCTTGAGGGTCGTCGTGACATTCCACTAGTATATTCTGCCTGAGAACCCATGGGATCACCAATTTCCAATCCTCACTAGGAAGTTCCAACTCATCCTTGAGAAAGGATTTACGATAGTAGTACAAGTTATTCCCTTCAATTTTCCATTCAGGATGAAGATCAGGGTAATTTCGGACTTTATAAACTTTCCTCTTGTACCATTCATCGTGAGTGGCATTGGCATTGGGGTCAGCAGTGGTAACGGCGGTGATGGCTTCTACTTGAGAGGAGATACGAGAAAGAGCGTCAGCAACGCAATTCAGCTTGCCTTTCCGATACTGTACCACAAAGCGGTAGGGCTGAAGGCGTAATATCCAACGAGCTAAACGGCCGGTTGGGTTTTTCTGGTTGAGTAGCCATTGTAATGAGGAATGGTCGGTAATGACAGCAAACTCTGAACCTTCTAAATACTGGCGGTTTTTCTCTATTCCCCAAATGACGGCTAAGGCTTCCTTTTCCGTGACAGAATAATTTCTTTCTGGGGATGACAGTGAGCGGGAGCAGTAAGTGATGACTCTCTCGCATCCGTCCTGGATTTGAGTAAGAGAACAACCAATTCCAGTATTACTTGCATCACATTGCAGAGTGAAAGGAAGGTCAAAATTCGGCCGAGCAAGTATTGGAGCAGAAGTCAAAGCAGTTTTCAAGGTCTCAAAAGCTTTAGCTTGCTCTTCTGACCATGACCAAGCCCTTTTCTTGCTCAAGAGAGCAGTAAGCGGCGAAACAATAGTAGAGAATCCATCAATAAAGCGGCGGTACCAGCCTGCCATTCCGAGGAAACAGCGAAGCTGCGTGATATTGGTAGGCGGCGAGAACGACATGACGGCATCAGTCTTGTCGGGATCAACACTGATGCCCTGAGCATTGACTCGGTAACCAAGGTACCTGACTTCCTTGCATCCAAATTCACATTTGTCAGCATTGATTTGGAGACCTGACTCCTTAAGCCTGCGGAAAACTTCCTGCAGGAGTTTACAATGAGTGATGAAGTCTGGTGTGCAAATCAGGATATCATCAAGGAAAACGACAACTTGAGGGTACAGGTCCATGAATATGGAATCAGCGAGTCTCTGAAAGGTTGCTGGACTGTTTGTCAAACCAAAACTCATGGTCTTGAAGCGGAAAAGCCCTCTGCCAGGTACGATGAACGAGGTGATGTCCCGACTTTCTTCATCTGCCAGTGGTACTTGAAGAAACGCCTGGCGCAAGTCGAGTTTGGACAGATAGGCGGCATGGCGGAGGGAATCAAGCAGAGTGTTTATGTTTGGCATAGGGTAAGAGTCCTTTTTGGTGCAAGAGTTGACGCGACGATAGTCCACGCAGAAACGGTATGAGTCACCTTTCCTGACCATAACGACAGGTGAGGCCCAAGGGGACTGACTAGATTCGACAATACCTGACTTCAACATCTCATCTAGTTGGGAGTGCATCGCTTCCAAAACTTTTGGAGAATAGTTATAGGCACGTTGTTTGATTGGGGCGGATGATCCAACATCAATCTTGTGAGTGATGAGAGTTGTTAGGGCAGGAGAGTTTTCCAACGACTTGAGACCAGAAGTGACAATTTCCTTCAAATTTTCGCGTTCTGAGTCTTCTATCTCTCTGATGCCGCAACAAGCAACAATCAGTGGGTCGGAAATGCAGTGAGAGCGCGAGATCATGGGGTTGCTTGAATTAAAACTAAACTTGAGATCAGGGTTGTCTGAAAACCACCAGACTCGATTGTGAGCGTCAGTGACAACGTGGTTATCAATCAGAAAGTCTAGCCCAATTACAATAGGGAACGATAAGTTGCTTAGGTAGAAGAGACGGCAGGATTTGGACTGATTTCCAATGAAGAAGTTCAGGTAATAGCAACTAGAGACGGTGGCTTGGCTTCCATTGGCCATTTGAACGATGAAAGGGTCTGTCTTATTGGAAGAGAGGATAGGCAAATTCGAGTTTGGTTCACTGCCCAACAATTTCAGACCCAAATCTCCGATGAATGACAGACGCGAGCCAGTATCGCACATAGCAGAAACGTGATGAGAGTCCATTGACTCTGATGGTTTAAAGAACAGCGGAAATATAAGTAAACCCGATGACACTTCGATATTGAAGCATGCCTGGTTTGATTGAAGAGGAGGTACGTAAGATGAATGAGATGAAACAGATGTACTTGGAAGTGCGGCAAGGGATGGCGATAAAGGAACAACAGAGGGCAGTATCGGTACTTCATGGTAAGGTAGGTAGGGGTCGATGTGAGATAAGGGAACATTAGAAACCCCTACGACTGGTTCCCTTGTCCGTTTTTTTCTTTGGTGCTACAATTAGGGCATGTGAGCACGTTCACCCCTTTGTACCCACATCGGTAACAGAACTTCTTTCTTGGCAAAGGACATACAGAAAAAACATGTGGTCCCTCACAATTCCAGCAAACCACTGGAGTAATTGCATTGGAGGAATCAACTGGTCGAGTAGGCGGTACCTCAGGAGCAGGTTTCACCTCAGTTTTGGTCTTACCAGATGGCTTATCAGAATGAGACTTCTTGGGTGAATCTACATGGTATAGTTCAACAGCACCAGAAACTTTATTGTTAGTTTTTGGGGCGTTAGGACCACCCTTTGCCTGATCCCGGGGTTGACCTTTATTTCCTGAAGAAGGCTTGTTCCTATGTTCTGAAGAAATCAACTCCTCTCTACGCAACCGGTCAGTGATGTACGTGATGAGCTGATCATACGAGGGAAAACTGTCTCCAGAATGCTTATCTTCGAAATCCCTGCGAGTGTTGGGATCCAGATGACTAAGAGTGATTTGCAGTTTTAGGAAATCGAGAACGTCAACGAGATTTAGGGAGGTAAGAGAGTCAAAGTTATATTGGTGAACGCTAAGAAAACGCTGAAGTTCGGGAAGGGACTGCTCTCGAATCGGCTTGAAGTCGAGTATATTTGTGACCAGATGACTAGCAAGACGGCGCTTATTGTCATAACGCACCTTGAGCGCATCGAGAGCCAGCTGATAACTAGGGCCAGTCAAAGGAAAACTAGCGACAACCGCGAGTGCATCTCCTTTTAGACTACTTCGGAGGTACTGAAATTTCTTGACGGGAGGTATACTTTCGTCAAGGTGAACAAGCGATTCGAAAAGAGCGTAGTAACTCAACCATTCTTCGATCTTGCCCGAGAAAGTATTCAAGTTGATGCGGGGCAACTGAGATGAATGAGAGGTACTAGGTTCTGTATTGAGGTCGTGATCGACAGATCTATAGTTGACATTTGTGATCTTAAGGTAGTTGGCTCTAACATTATCGATAAGATCGTGAAAACTTAGTTTAACCTGAGAAATTTCTATTTTCAACACATCAGTGGAGCAAGTAGCATTATACGACCTCATCTGTGCACAAAGTTGATCCAATTTTGCTTCTATTTTGGATAAACGTTCGTACTTAGGAAGAAAGGACCTAACATTTTCAGCACTGAGGGTTTTACTACAATCACTGATGTGCTGTAAACTGGCAAATAATTCTTCCCGTTCAGCTATCAGCTCTTTACGAAATTGATTTTCAGAAGCACTTTCGGTAGGCATTGTAAAACGTAAATTTTCGTCAACTGCACGTAAATTTAATGTTGAAACGAAGGCTTCTTACTTAGAGTAGACGTTGGGCGCCATTTAATTATATCTGTGACAACGCAATAATTAGGTAAACTGAAAAGTGTGGGGATGAACCCACTAGAAGAAAATAAGTCAGAAAAATGTTTGCTAAATTTCCTGATATCCACCCTGGGCTATGAAGTAACAAAACCAACAACAGGGTAGAGCAAAATAGAGACTTTTAATAAAAATAGAAATTAATAAATGAATAGCGACTCTGAATTTTTAAGTTTTACGAGACAAATTAACTTTAATAGCTTCTCAGGGTTCAGTCACAGGTATAACCAGTAGCGGTACAGACGAAAGGAATCAAATATAATTATTTCGTATAAATACCTGTTCCAACGGCCGTGGACTTAAATTATAAAATATATCGAGGACCTCGATTCGAGGTAGGTACCAACGTTATCAGTCTCATAAAATTGATTTTGATTGGGACTTGCTGATTAAGGTATTTTCTACAATTTTGATGACGCGGGGAAGCAAGACGGAGATCGACGGAGTTGGAAGACGAACTGATAGAAAGGCCGTAGGATGACGTCACAAGACCTGATTCCCAAAGTCGAAGTTTCCAGTCCAAAATCTGAAACTGACCAAGGAAACGGCCCCGGTTACGACATGATTGCGAGGATTGTTCCATGTGGATAAAGCGACGGCAAATAGCAAATTTATGGACGCAACAGCAATTTAGCCGATGGTCGAGACGAGTCCTGAAGAAAATTTGAAGCATATCAAAATCTGTGGCTCACCGGTACGGTAGAATTTCTCAGCCGAATTGTCTTCGAATCCCAGTAGGCGGACTCCCATGTAGTGTTAGTTGTCGGCAGATTCAAGAAGAGATCGAAAGGGACTGAGAACTCGATCGACGGCTTGAAGAAGATAGACAGCGAGAGAGAGAGAATTTAAATGGCAGAACTGAGAGAAACTTCCATAAACTGGACTCCAATATAACGGTGAAATTTGGCAGACAAAATTTCGGCTTCGAGATCGAAAACGGGAAAATGTTCCATTGCCGACAAAAAAGGTTACTCTCCGTCGGCTGAAGCAGGGTGACCAACATTCCGCGACAGTTTCCTCGGAGTTTCTCCATAATTCCACACTTAATCTGATGATTACTATGATGACGAACGGGAATAAAATAATAAATTCCTTCTTGTATTTTCGGCCAAGAACATTTTCACACTTATACGGAAAAATTAAGGTTACTTCCACTGGCCGGTGGAGCTCCTGGGCACAGACTCCGTAAGGTCTATGACCCCCGGTTGGCGACTTTGCCGCCGAAACCGCGTTTAAGTCTGTGGCGGGAGGAAAAAAAAAGTTTTACGCTACACTCTTTGGGACCAACAGAATTTACATTTATCGAGCATAATGTGCATAATAATGCATCGAGCATATATTATATATTATAAATGCATAAAACTGCAGTCTTCAGAATAAACGCATATAAATCCGAATTCCAGTTGTTTTCGTTTGAATATATATAATTATATATAATTATTATTATAATACCCAAATATAATTAATATTATTATAACAACGGCTCCGCAAATTTGACCACGCTCCGCTCTTGAAAGAGGCCCATCAAACGAATAAAAACCTAAAGTTTGCAGTGTTTTGTTTACAGTAAAAATTTCAGCTTTTTTTTTTTTTTTTTTTTTTTTTCAAAACAAGCGGGAAGATACGATCATCTGGGAAAGCACTTAGTTCATGGAAGCAGGGAGAGGTGGCACTGAGACCCAACAAGGATTGTCTGGGGGCAGACTCTCCTGGTAAGGTGGTTTACCCACCCGCATACAATGTCGAAGACCATTCTTTCAAACGATGCCTCAACCATCATTAAATGGTTAAAGCAAATTTTGCTTCAAAAGTGCTGGTCCAGTGTGTCCTGGGCCCAGGATCCCCTGACAATCCCCAACGGCCCCCAATTTATAATAACAACAATCAAATCAGACAAGGAACGAGGAATTCAACAACTCATTATTTTTCGGCTTTTCAGTTGGTGAAGCAATAAACCACATTGTTATGGTCGGGCAGCTCGGCTTATTATTTTGTTAATGATGAAACTTTTTTCTTCTTCAACAGGTTCGATCGACTAACCGACAGGCTGTGAACGCATAATGTTGGGAATCGTATTAGCAACGTCGCTTTGTTGGGCGCTGGTGAACTGCAGAGTGACGACGTCATCTTTACCGAGCATGACGTTCACAGTAGAAGTGGTTGACAGCGTTCACGACATTACCACCCAGTCCACAACGCACTTTTCTGTGGAGAGGAACGCTATCAGATTTGATTTAGATGGAGGAACGAACAGTGTTTTTATTGATTTAACTCATAACAAACTTCATTATTACTACCCTAACAAGACCGTGACTGGTTGTTGGACATTTACAGCAGTCACCGATGTATCAAGTCTGCTGCCTCATGTTGATGGCCTTACTGATAAGGGCCCAGAGAAGTTTTACGACACACCAGCTGAAAAGTACGAGTCTGACATAGTAGAGATGTGGGTGATGAAACATGACCCTAAAACTGGTATCTACAATCGTCCTATTAGAAGAGTCAAGAAAGAATTGAATTCCAAAACTTTAAATATCACAACTTATTTCGGATTTTCCGTTGGAGAGCCCCCTTCATCAGTATGGACCCAACCTGATGCTGAATGTCTAAACGCAAGCTCGAATGTAGACGTAAACAACATGATGGGCGTTATACGGGACATGACAGCGGTAGGTATATCGCCCATCCCAAAACCTGGAATGGCCGCACACCAAACACAGAAATATGCAACCGGTCGGAGACATCGTGCCAAACTAAGCGACGACGATCCATCAGACCGCATAAAATTGGAATTCCCATTCACCAAAGAGGAAATTGCGTCAATCTATAAAACTTTGCCAAAGTCTTTCGATTGGAGAGACTTCGGAGCTGTTACGCCAGTGAAAAATCAGATGAATTGTGGGAGTTGCTGGTCTTTTGGTGCTGTTGGTTCGTTGGAAGGAGCGTATTTCAGGAAACACGGTAACCTGTTAATACTCTCCGAGCAAGCTATGGTGGACTGTGCAGGTTCCAAGCCGAATGGAGCTGGTTCAGACGGATGTTTCGGCGGTGACGAAACTGACGGTTACTTGTGGGTGAATGTAACAGGAGGCATACCCTCGGCCGACGGGTACCCACCATTCAAAGAGATTAATGGAAAATGTCGGGTTACAGACAAGACCACGTTGTACGCACAGCTTGAAGGTTTCTACCAGATCCCAAACAACACCGAGGCGGTCAAAGTGGCTCTCGTCAAACTTGGTCCACTCGCTGTTTCTGTAGATGGTGACTGCAAAGCAATGCAGTCGTATAATAACAGTGTAATTGTTGGTGATTCGTGTAAAACAAACGAAACCTTCTCAACACTCGATCACTCAGTGCTTCTAGTGGGATACGGCGAGAGTGACACGCATGGCCCCTACTGGATCATCAAGAACTCTTGGGGTGTCCGTGCAGGACTCGATGGGTATTATTTGTTGTCTGCTGAAGGGAATTGCCTTGGTATCTTAGATGAGGTCCACTTCCCTGTTCTCGGTGATAAACGTTAGCATTGATTTAAATTTTGATGAATCTGTACGCATAAATTGAGGAGTGTTAAATAAATGTTGTTATTGAACTCATTATTGACTCAACTTGATCTCATCTACGAGTAGTAATAGTCTTGTGATAATGGTAACACCTTTTAAAACTTAAGGCTTTATTCGGCAAAACGTCGCACGATACTAAACGAGGAAATTGCTTTTGTGAAGCATGGTAGGTACCTACGTAACTAACCATATGTTTAGGGAGTTAGTATAATATCACATTCTCCCCCACTAAATGTCTTTAAACCACATAGTCTTTCAGGTAATCTGGTGTCTTTCTTATCCTCTTTGGCTGTGGCGGTTCTTCCGGTCTGGGAGTAACCAATGTCGCTTCATCTGGCGGCTTTCTTATCCTCTTTAGCTGTGGCGGTTCTTCTGAGCTAGGAGAAGGAAGTGCATCTGATTCCTGTGGTTGGTGAGGTATTTCTTCTACACCATCCATTTGCGTCTCTCCCCGAGGAGCCAATTGTTTAAGCGAGACAGTGGACTCTCTTCCATCTGAGAATCGCACAAGCGCGTATTGAGGGTTTGTTTCCACTAATTCTGCTTCGTCAACTAGAGGGTCATACTTGCTTGACCGAACGTTTCTTCTGACAAGTACTGGGCCAGGTTGGAGTAACCAGTTTGGGAGAGTAGTCCCGTTTGGCGATCGCCGGGGGTGGATAAAAACCCGTTCGTGAGGTGTGCAGTTCGTTGAGGTGCACAGGAGTGACCGGATGGTCTATGAAACCAGCTGTTTTCCTTGTTCAACCAAGTCGAGCCAAGGCATTCAGCTCCGCGGGTGCTTGACAAGCGGTCAATTAGAAGATTTCCTGCGCTGGAGCTCGTTGCCATTGCTCACAAGAATGAGCACCTACTTGGGTACAAGTTAATAGTAAAATTTCCATTACTAATGTAAAAATCATTTCAAAAATTTTCCAAATTGAAACAATAAAACAAAAAACTATAAAAAAAAAAAAAAAAAAAAAAAAAAAGGCAAGCACTGGGTAAGCATTGCTTACCTTGCTTTGCCAGAGAATTCGCCTCTGAAGAACAACGACTCACTATCGAACCCGAACGCAAACAACTTGAAACTGATCTTCAATAATTGAGATAAACCTAAAGTGGGCTAAATAGGGGTGCGGGAGGGTTTGTTTTTGAAGGGTTTTGGCTATGGGAACGGGTAAGGTGTCGTTTTCGAACTATTTTTGGACGTAGACTCCAGTTTTTGGGGTCCCGGAACGATATGATTTCACTGTGGCGATCTATAGGGCTTTCATGGGGCTAAAAATGGGGTTTTTGAAGGATCCCAGGAGGTTTAATATTTTTCCCAGTAAAAATAATTTGAAAAACTTTTTTTTCAAAATTTTCATACTGACAGAATTAATTTTTGCACAAGTAATCTATATCAAAGAATAATACCCCCTTGAGTATAATTTGTAGCGTTTTTTTTTTTCTTTTGTTGTTTGCGTGTTTGATTGCTTTATTTTTCGATACGGCCTTCCGCCGATTAATCCCGCGCTGAGGCGGTCCAGAAATATTTCTTTAATACCGAAACCTGTAGTTTTTGAATAAGTCCGTCTCGTGTTTGTAAAACGTCTCAGCCTACCTCATTAGTCCCTAACTCCCAGAGCAACGAGAGATTTGATTTTTTCGGGTAAATTTGTTTGTGAAACGCTACCACCAGGCTACCACCATACAAACTTCACAGGAAAAGCTTACACCTTCATTAAGTGAATTATTAACATGGTACATGTTTTTACGGGCGTTCTCTGGATTGGAATGTAAGAGTTTTGTGGAATGTAAGTACACCCCCCGTAAACCGTCGTGCCTTATAGGCGCCTAAACGGCTGAACGGATTTGAATGGTTTTTTTTTTTCTAACGATCTCGGGTGAGATTGCCCACAACATAGGCTATATTAAAACCCAGCCCGACGCGCGCAACCCTGCGAAATTTCGAAATTTAAGAGTTTTGGAATGTGAGTACACCCCCCGTAAACCGTCGTGCCTTATAGGCGCCTAAACGGCTGAACGGAATTGAATGGGGTTTTTTCTAACGGTCTCGGGTGAGATTGCCCCCAGCATAGGCTATATTAAAATCCCGCGCGACGCGCGCAACCCCGCGAATTTGCGCGAAACGTGTCCAGTTGCGGATTGGAATGCGAGAGTTAAGTCCCCCCCCCCCGTAAACCCTTCGCCGATCTACCCCCTTACCACCCGATAACCTTCTATATATATAATATATATCAATATAATATAGGTATATTATATATAATCTATATTCTTGAAAATCTCGAGAAATTCAAAAATGATGTAGGTTCTGAGATAGGTTGAGCGCCCTCAAGGATTTTTTCCATTTTCCCCTCCTTCAACCCCCTCTCCTTCCCTAAAGAAGGGAAGGAGTGGGGATTTCAGCCAATATTGATCCGATTTTGATGAAATTTTTTTTCTATTGGTTTGGTGGACCGTTTATGTCTGCTTAGGGGGGTCGAGCCCCCCTTGAGATGTTGAGCTTTCTGTCTGTGTGTCTGTCGTGACTTATAGGCGCCTAAACGGCTGAACGGATTTGAATGGGGTTTTTTCTAACGGTTTCGGGTGCGATTGCCCCCACAGGTAAGTCATAAGACAATCATGTACCATGATCTACACAAATCACAAGCGGCAATACACCCACAGGCGGCAATATATATATATATATTTCACTTTCCTGCATTATCAAAATTTCAGGTTTGGCGAAGATTTGATTCGAAAGGTATGCGGTAGGTATACTCGAGGTGAATTCCTTTGAAATTCTTCCCGACGCGATGGCCGTCCCTATAAGAGGCATCTACCCCAAATCCAGTATTCCATCTCATAACTGCGTTGCCAACACGACACACTCGATTCTACCCGAAAATTGCAAGTAGGTTTCCAGGAATGGTGAATATGAACATTTAATGTCATAAAAATCCGTTGTAGGTTGTAATTTTTTTATTTTTTTTTTATTGCCCTTAGCAATTTCTTGTTTATGACAATAAAAAACGATTGTACAATAAGACGATTATGAATGGAAGTGAGTGTAATTTTGTAAAATGCCTGGCCTGATATTTTACTAACAGGGATTTTCTTTCTGACGAGGAGGTCGGGGATATTGAGATGAACATTGCACTAACTGTTCGGAACAGCCTTGAAAATAGTGACGAAGATTAATTTTTTTTCTGGCCCGTACAAATTCATTTTAGCATTGACGTCCTGTCACAGTTTTAAGCGCAACGCGGGAAGCTATAAAACTAAAATCCTGGCGAGTAGCCTCAATATTTCATCTTATCGTGACAAGAACTCCAACGCATTATATTTAAAAATAAAATCCTTTCTCGTTGACGGTATCAGCAAGGACGTTTGTTTCCTATAAAACAAGCAGCAAAATGTTCGGAAATCAGAGCACGCTGTACTTGGTTGACTGCACATTGAGGTAAGATTTGAACTCCTTTCACAGTAACTGTTATAATTAGCAGTTTAAGCAGGTTTTGTATGGGTCGGTGATTCAAATCGGTAGGAGACTTTCTGGTACGTGGCTCAGCCCACATCATGAAAATTTATATTTAATATAAAAGGACATTGACTGGGAAATTTAAACAAACATTTGCTGGTAATGTCGTTGCCTGATAATAGAAGTGGAGCTAACGTGCTAATGCGTTTAGAACTAAGAACATGAAAGCGGGGATGAATTTAAAAAGTTTTTGCTGTTCAACAACCGGGCTATTGATTGATTGCTCGAGGCAGCGAGTATTTTTGGTCGTAGATTCCATTTTTGGGGGTCCCAGAACGAATAGAATTCACCGTGGAGATCTATTTGGCTCTCACAGGACTATAAATGGGATTTTTTAAGGATATCAGGAGGTTAAATATTTTCCTAAAATGGATTCTACGTCCAAAAATACTCAAAAAAGACACCTAACTCGATCCCATAGCCAAAAGCCTTCAAAAAACGCCTCCCGAGTAAATCCATTTTAGCCCTTATAGCGCCCCACGGGTTTGGGCGATCGGGCTGAAAACCTTGCGGGTAAACCCATCTACAAACTTTGACAATGTATTTTGTCAAAATTTCAGATTTAAAAAAAATTCCTACTGCCCCAAACGGCCCGGACGGAGTACTGCGTAGGGCGTACGGACATTTCGGTTTTGGAATCTAGACCTCTTGAAACGGATAATGTCAAATTTTGAGGCCGATCGGAGACGTCGACCTCCGTCGCGAAAACATAGGAGTATTATTCCAAGAATAATAAACCAAAAAGGTTTGTTTATTTAAAAAAAAAAAATCATAACGGTGACGAAGTGGCCCCCATTGGGGTGTGCGCCCCGGGGCTATAGCCCCCCTAGCCCCCCTTAATCCTTATATAATATAAGTCCTCCTCATGCCTGTAGTTCACAATATTTTTGCTATTCTTGTGGTGGGTTGACTGTAATTCCTATATGAATTACAGTCAGTGAGATGCAGGATTGGAAAAACACCGCGGGATTGCGGGATAGCGACCCCTAGTCCTGGGGCCAAAACCCCGGACAATCCCCAACGACCCCCAATTTATAATAACATCCATCACATCAGACAAGGAACGGAAACAGTAATCACTTGTCCACAAAAATTCACCAACTCATTATTTTTCGGCTATTCAGTTGGCGTAGCAATAAACCACATTGTTATGGTCGGGCAGCTCGGCTTATTATTTTGTTAATGATGAAACTTTTTTCTTCTTCAACAGGTTCGACCGACTAACCGACAGGCTGTGAACGCATAATGTTGGGAATCGTATTAGCGACGTCGCTGTGTTGGGCGCTGGTGAACTGCAGAGTGACGACGTCATCTTTACCGAGCATGACGTTCACTACAGAAAAGGTCGACAGCATTCGGGACATTACCAGCCAGTCCACAACGTACTTTTCTGTGGAAAGGAACGCTATCAGATTAGATTTAGATGGAGGAACGAACAGTGTTTTTATTGATTTAAATCAAGACGAAGTACACTATTACTACCCTGCCAAGAACGTAACTGGTTGTTGGATATTTGATGGGGGCATCGATGTATCAAGTCTGCTGCCTAAAGTTGACGGGTTTACGTACATCGGCCCAGAGAAGTTTTATGACACACCAGCTGAGAAGTACGAGTCTGACGGAGTAGAGATGTGGGTGATGAAACATGACCCTAAAACTGGCATTGACAATCGTCCTATTAGAATAGTTGCGAAACAATTGAATTCCCAAACTACCGCCGTCGTAACTTATTTCGGATTTTCCGTTGGAGAGCCGCCTGCATCTGTATGGACCCAACCTGATGCTGAATGTCTAACACCTTTTGGTGAACTCTATCAAATTATACAAAACACAATAGAGGAAATAACAGGAGTGGAAATCCTTTTCCTAACTACTGAAATGGCCGCACACCAAACTGAGAGAAAGTATGCAACTGGTCTAAGACATCGTTCCAAACTGAATGAGGACAATCCATCAGACCGCATAAAATTGGAATTCCCATTCACCAAAGAGGAAATTGCGTCAATCTCTAAAACTTTGCCAAAGTCTTTCGATTGGAGAGACTTCGGCGCCGTCACGCCAGTGAAAAATCAGGACCCATGCGGGAGTTGCTGGTCTTTTGGTACTGTTGGCTCGTTGGAAGGAGCGTATTTCAGGAAACATGGTAGGTACGTACCGCGGTAAACTGTTAATACTTTCCGAGCAAGCTATGATGGACTGTGCGGATGGTTCAAACGGATGTTACGGCGGTGAAGAAACTGACGGTTATTTATGGGTGAATGTAACAGGAGGCATACCCGAGGCGGGTGAGTACCATTCATACCAAAAAATGAACGGAAAATGTCGGGTTACAGACAAGACCCCGTTGTTCGGACAGCTTGAAGGTTTCTACCACATCCCGAGCTACACGGAGGCGATGAAAGTGGCTCTCGTCAAACTTGGTCCACTCGCTGTAGGCGTAGATGCCGCTTCAATGCAGCAGTATACGAATGGTGTAATTAGTGGTGGTAACTGTACCCAAACGTCGATCAATCACTCAGTGCTTCTAGTGGGATACGGCGAGAGTGACACGCATGGCCCCTACTGGATCATCAAGAACTCTTGGGGTGTCGGTCACGGAATCAATGGGTACGTTTTGGTGTCAGCTGAAGGGAATTGCCTTGGTATCTTAGATGTGGCTTACTTCCCTGTTCTCGGTGACGCCCGTTAGCATTGATTTAAATTTTGATGAATCTTTATGCAGAAATTTAAAAAAGATTATTGAATTGATGTTGGTTTGATGTTGATTGATTAAATAAATATTGTTATTGAACTCATTATCGAACCAACCTTATCTCATCTACGAGTAGTAATTAGAGACTATTATAGTCTCTTGAGTGAAATCTACAGCAGGGCTTCTCAAAGTGTGGTCCACCGGCTCTCCCCAGGTGTTGGAACCGCGGGCTCCATGGACGAAACTTAAAAACTGTATGAAAAATGGAAAAATGAACTAATATCTCAAGAAATAGAATAATCTAAATACTTACTTACAAAAAGCTGCAAGTGTTACACAAGGGTTTATTATTCTATGATATAGGTTACTTGTGCAGAAATTTAATTCTGTGTCAAAACATTTTAGAAAAAAAATTTTTTGATTTTTTTTTTTTTTTTTTTCAAAAATGTTTTTTCTTGAAAAATATTTGACCTCCTGGGATCCTTCAAAAATCCCATTTGTAGCCCCATGAAAGCTAGAGAGCATAGAGCTATAGATTGTTCCGGGACCCCAAAAAAATGGATTCTGCGTCCAAAAAACTTCGTAAACAACACCTAACTCGATCCCATAGCCAAAAGCCTTCGAAAAAACCCTTCCGTAGCCCCATTTTAACTCCATAGCGCCCCACGGGTTTGGGCGATCGAGCTGAGAACTTTGCGGGCACAACTAGATGGTGAACCGAATCGGTATTTTGTCAAAATTTCAGATTTAAAAAAATTCCTACTGCCCAAAACGGCCCGGACGGCGGACGGACATTTCGGAATTTTAAGACCTCTTGAAACGGTGTCCTAATGTCAAATTTTGAGATTTTGAGGCCGATCGGAGTCGTCGACCCCCGCCGCGAAAACATAGGTGTATTATTCCAAGAATAATAAACCAAAACTCCTACTGCCCATAACATACTTAAAACAGCCCATGGTCTGCAGACGCGCCGCGAGGGCTTTATAAATGGTTTTCGGCTGTGATATCGAGTGGGGTGTCTTCTTCGAAATATTTTTGGACGTAGAATCAATTTTAAGGGATCCCAGAACGATCCGATTTCAACGTGGGGATCTATAGGGCTTTCATGGGGCTACAAAAAGGGATTTTTGAAGGATCCCAGGAGGTTAAATAAGGTGTCGTTTTCCGAGTATACCTACTCCAAATACATTTTGGACGCATAATACGTTTTTCGCGGTCTCACATCAGTACTAGCATCTCACATCTAGTCATACATACAGTTCTTATTGTATTAAAACTTTATACCTACTTGAATTAAGTAAAATCTTTATACATAAAATTAGTTCCATTTAATGGAAACTTCCATTTTGTAACGAATTGGTATATCCTCCAGCTTCGCCCTCATTCGTCCCCATTGCTTCAAAATTCCATCCGGATCATCCAAAATTGGCTGATCAACTTCACTGCTCAATTGTGGTAGGTACCTATCCATCCCGTAGTCAGACGTCCATCGCGAGGGGTGGAGCCAGCTGGTGCCATTTGTTGACCCGAGGGGGGAAGAAGGTTGCTCAGCGTTCCACCAATGAGTCTTCTTTCCTTCATATCCCAGTAGAATCGCTTATTGTTCACCCACAGGACATCCTAATTCACTGACATTTTCCATTCTTTGTTCCTTACCGAAATAGCTTTTTGACCTTAGACAATTCTGCGCCAATCTTGGTAATTGGGGAAAACCGGACTGAAACGCAATCGAATTGGGGAAAAGTGAAATTCATACTGTCAACGTGTGGGTCAACAACTGAGGGGCTGATCCGTCGTTCGCCGTGTTTCCTGCCATCTCCTATGAAGGAGTGGTTGTTTGTCTAATCCAATGAGTTGGTTAGTGAGAGAGAACGATATCGTTCCAGGAATATTCCTCTGCTGGTTTGCGTTCTAAATTGTTTAAACAATAATTATTTAGGTAGGTAAACAATTATAGCGTGGGGACCGGTTTCGAGCAACTAAGCTCATCTACAGCCCTGACAAGAAAACCATTTGTCATTAGTATCAGAGAAAACCACAAAATTATATTCTACTGAAGGTGGAGTGACATTGTTGATTTGATTGATCAGTTCCAAACTATTTTCAATTGACCTATTTGCCTGAAAACCTGTGGTACAAAGAAGTTTGTAAAAGTTATAATATAACTTTGAATATTATTCAAAAGTCTGATATTGGCAAAACAGGCGTAGGTATTTCAAAGACCAAAATCGAGCTACCGGCGTAGGTTTTTGTTATGCAAAAAATCTGAAAAAATTCAGGGGTCATTTTTTTTGACATTTTAAACCAAATTTCGGGTGGAGGTCATCAAAATTCCACCTTTCTCAAAATAGCGGGCAGCCTAATGGTCGGGGTGGTCCTCAGTGGTGCTAACGACGAATACCTACTCTTCAAGTTGGTTGGTTGGCAACGGCTTAGTCAGAGCCAGTGATCACAAAGTGGAAAAAATGTACAGGGTGTGCAGTAGGAATTTTTTTAAAAATCTGAAATTTTGACAAAATACTCGGTTTACCATCTAGTTGTGCCCGCAAGGTTTTCAGCCCGATCGCCCAAACCCGTGGGACGCTATGGGGCTACGGGAGGGTTTTTTTTAAGGCTTTTGGCTATGGGATCGAGTCAGGTGCTTTTTCGAAGTATTTTTGGACGTTGAATCCAATTTTTGGGGTCCCGCAACGATCCAATTTCACTATTGCGATCTTTAGGGCTTTCATAGGGCTACAAATGAGATTTTTGATGGGTCCCAGGAGGTCAAATATTTTTCAAGTAAAAAAACCAAAAAAAATGTTGAAAAAAAATCAAAAACATTTTTGAAATATAAAAATCTAAAAAAAAAAAAAATTAAATTTTTTTCATTGACAAAGAATTAAATTTCTGCACAAGTAACCTATATCAAAAAAAAATAAACTCTTGTGTAAAATTTGCTGCGTTTTATGATTGATTTAGGAGAAAATGTCCTTAGGTAGAGCCAGGGCCGTGGAGAGAAAATCCGGCCCGGGGCAAAATTCTTCGGGCCCCCTAAAAAAAAAAAAAAAAAAAAAAAAAAAAAAAGGTTGTATGAAAATGTTCCCTATATTGACCTGTCCCTTTTCCCATTTTGCCTCTCCTCCCACCTTTTTTTACAAAAAAAAAAAAAATAAGTTCTCAAGAAAATCCGGGCCCGGGGGCAACGGGTCCAGTCCCCCCCCCCCCTCTACGGGGCTGGGTAGAGCTCATAATAATAATATTATTATGAGCTCTACCACATAATATCATTATGTACGGATATCAGACCGAAAAAAAGGAAATTTTCGAGGAGGGGCCCAGAAATTTCTTCTCGGCAGATTGGCAACGCTGGTTTCACGGTTATACAGTATAACCTTCCCCGTCCGCCATTCGGCACGTCCGTATTCGTGAGAATTATTTTGGTTTCTTTAATTTGAGCTGATATCTTTTTTACGCATCTTCCTGTCGGGTTCTATACACTTCGTGTACGTTTACGCGGTTTTTGACGAGTTTTTCCGAAGAGATCATTTTCAGCGGCTATGAGTGGGCTATCAAACTACCGACGGATAATGGGACTCAACTGGGAGTGGCCTGAAAACGGTAAGGACTGTGATTACTGGCGCTGGATTTTCATATAGCTGTTAGAAGGGGGTTTCCTGTACCAGATACATCTTGTTGCTCTAAATATATAAACCCGAAATGAATGTACGGTAGAAAAACAAGTGATATTTACAATTGAGTTAAGCTTGAGTACCTTTCAGTAGTGCCCCGTTCGGATATTCTCAATGTGATTATGCCTCCGCCGTTTTGAAGCTAAATTGTCTACTACCTAAACGGTATCCATCCTAGTTTGTTCCAATCACCCCATGCCGGCACTCGGTTGAGTCTAAGGGCGTCAAATGAACTGTCATTTTCGAAGTAATCTCGGCCAGAGTAATCCCAAACCCATCCGACTCCACTATAATATATTATTCACCTTTAAAATTGTAAATCCTTGAGTTGCCGCGCTTTTTTCATAAAAAGGAATTCCATAACCGGTTTCGATATTTGCCCTTTGTGATTAGCAACGTCCGTCTAAAGATCTGGCAACGTTGAGCTGGACTTCAGAGCGGTTTGTATACAGACACGGAAAAGGGCTTGAGGTAGAAAAAAATAAGGAAAAATTTGCACACACGTAGGGGGAGGTGTCTTGAGTAACATACTAAAGTCCTGGGGGTGGGGGTGCAGCATTATGAGGGGAGGGGGTCTTCAAAGGTCCCTTTTGCAGGTTTTTCGTGAATATCTCGGAAACGGTGCCTTTTTCGATGAACCTTGCCCTATAGTAAAAGAAAGTTGATACAATTCTGTACAACTTTGATTGTAAACACTTTATCCAAATTCCGAACCGTTTTCGAGATATACGCCTCGGAAAATCGGTTAACTTTGGAAATCAGATTTTTACCTCACGTTTTTTGTAAAACTTTGTCGACTGGCGTCTGGACGGTTGCCGTGAGAGAAAATCTGTACAAGTAAAAGTTGTAGAGCATTAAATTATCTTTAAAAACATATGCATATGGCTAGTCACGAATTTATCAGTGATCATTCAAAAGTTACGCCAATTTCAAAATCTTAACGATTTTTGTCATTTTTCCCCAAAAGTTGACAGACCACTATTCTGAGCTTAAACCGTCCTTCTTTCTGTCATTTATTGTCACTTCATTATGTTGTTACGTCTCCCGAATTACATAACAATTGTTGATGGTGAGGGGGGGATTTTAAAAAATTGTCGGGGGGGGGGGGGGGGGGGGGGATGAACGGCTAATGTAAATGAATTGGCTCACAGATTATGTTGTAGAGCATCAAATTACGAGTTAAGGGAGCACCTGAAATTCAAAAAAAAATTTTGAATTCTTGAATATTTAATAGGTACTTCTACCAACCGAGAAAACGAATTTAAACCAAAACATGAAACGCCCAATCTGACGCCGCTAAGTGGAAAACCTCGGTTTTCTGACCGTTTTCGGCTGTAGCTCGGAAACTAGTGGCCCGGAAACTAGTTCCAAATTTCATTCGTTCTCGTGAAAGCTTAATTCGCGATTTACATTAAGCATGCGAACTCTGGTGGCGCTCGGAAGACTCACTCAAAAACGGCAAGTCACCCGCCTGCCCTATGTAATTTGAAGCGCCCAGCACCTAATTATTCAGTTTTCTTCCAATTATAGCCATGTCGGGGTACAAAAATTGGAAATTGAAGAAGAATAATTCACTAATTATTAGTTTTTTAAGAAATAAAGACGCAGTTCGAGGTTGATTTGGCAATTTCGCTAAAAGAAAAATAATCATTTGTGTGAACCTTGACGACGAATATGCAGGGGGGCGTTTTGCTGTGTGTACGGGAGCAAAACAAGGGCAAAACAAGGATTTTTCTTATTCAGTTTTCTTCCAGTTTAAAAATAAACCTAGTCAGGCAACGTTAACCTAACCAGCGAATTTTCTTCGAAAAGCCCTCACAGGCTGGAAATTATAATCTGGGTGGCCGGTTGGTCAGTCTAGATTCCAAAACCGAAATGTCCTACCGTGCGCCGTCTGAGCCGTTTTTAGCAGTAGGCATTTTTTTGCCTACATACTCAAATTTTGACAACATATTTGGTTTACCATCTAGTTGTGCCCGCAAGGATTTCAGCCCGATCGCCCAAACCCGTGGGGCGCTATGGGGCTAAAATGGGGCTACGGGGAGGGTTTTTTTTTTAAAGGGTTTTGGCTATGGGATCAATTTAGGTGTCGTTTTCGAAGTATTTTTGGACGTAGAATCCATTTTTTTGGGTTCCCGGAACGATCTGATTTCACCGTGGGAATCTATGGCGCTACAAACGGGATTTTTTAAGTATCCCAAGGTGTACAGTATATACGGAGTATCTGTTTTTCGTAATTGCCGTATAAACCTGTTATCCGAGAGTTGAGAATAGTTTCGTGATGATTAAAAACCTTTAGCGGCGAAACGCAACCAAAATCGAGTGGGGGGGGATAACGGGAAAGTAACTCAGAGACCTCTTGATTTTGCAGTCTTGAGAACAATACATATTATTAAGTCAGGATCGAAGGAAGTAGGTTTTACAATGTGCCTCGTCAAAATGAGAACAGTCAGAGGTCAGAAAGGCCAGCCTCTTTTTAACATAACTATAAACCAAACAAGCTCTTGGACTGTAAAATCAGAACAACATTGGATCTTGGGGGGAAAATGATTGAAATTGGAATTGATTATTGGGCTGGTAGGACCTCACCTGTTGCAATAACGTAAGACGGCAACGACTTACTTACATTCCGCTGACGCTCCGGCCTTACATGTACAGTGGAATGATAAAATTTCCTCTCCTTTTATGCTGATTCTTCCTTCCACGACGTGCGAACCAATGCATAACTATTGGTGCAGACATCCTCTGGCAGTCGAACACCACACACAATTATGTGGCCAGCATTGATCACAGCCCCCACCTCGCAAAAATTCCGGAACTCGACATTACAATTGCCGTATTTGAATATATAACTAAGTCTAAGCATAACGTTAGGTGAATAGGAACGGGATTCCGTTACGGGAATCAGGGAACCGAAAGGAAATACGGAAAGGACGGATTATTATTATTTTGTCAGAGCTGAGATAAGAGTGATAAGAGATTCCTTATTCTTCTTCTTCTTGTCCGATTATCTAGTAATCGATTTTTCATGCCAACATCGAGTTTAGGTGTACCAAAAAATAATTATGAGCGATTTTGTGAAGAAATCCTCCATATCGCCTCTTGAGATTGAGGCAGCTTGCCGGGAATGAACGGCCATTTTGGAAACGACTACAGCGCTCCAGTGTTAATGTAAATCGCGAATAAATTCCCCATCGCAGCTATTCTATGTGAAATTTCGATTCGAGATTTGATAAGGGAGGGGCAAGCTTGGAAAAAAACTCTTCTATCTAAGCTTGGAAAAACTTCCGTTCTATTCATTTTTTCACTAGGACTAACCATTTGAAAGTTATAACAGTTATAACTTATAAATTATTAGTTACTGCTGGAAGAGCACTTTGAAAAGTTAGCGAAAAACACGTTTTTGTCAAAATTCGCAATTTTTTCCCAAGCCTGCCCCTCCCTTATCAAAACTCGAATCGAAATGTCACATAGAATAGCTGCGATGGGGAATTTATTAAGCTTTCCCGAGAACGAAAGAAATTTGGAATCGGACCACTAGTTTCCGAGCTACAGCCGAAAACGGTCAGAAAACCGAGGTTTTCCACTTAGTGGCGTCAGATTGGGCGTTTCATGTTTTGGTTTAAATTCGTTTTCTCGGTTGGTAGAAGTATTTTTTTGAATTTCGGGTGCTCCCTTAACTCGTAATTTGATGCTCTACAACATAATCTGTGAGCCAATTCATTTACATTAGCCTTTCATCCCCCCCCCCCCCCCCCCAACCGACAATTTTTTAAAATCCCCCCCTCACCGTCACCAATTGTTATGTAATTCGGGAGACGTAACAACATAATGAAGTGACAATAAATGACAGAAAGAAGGACGGTTTAAGCTCAGAATAGTGGTCTGTCAACTTTTGGGGAAAAATGACAAAAATCGTTAAGATTTTGAAATTGGCGTAACTTTTGAATGATCACTGATAATATTGCGATAATCCGATGTTCCTTCGAGTGTAAAAGCGTCTTTTACCTTAGTACGAAGTGCGGTGCTCGAATAAATCAACGAATCGATCACTTAAACTGATTTAATGACGAACAAAACGAAAGAACGATTATAATACGATGTTTCATCAAACGAGTCGGACATCGAAGTCGAAGTTCTCACTGAAGCCGTCAGATAGCGCCAACGTGGTGTGGTTGTCGAAGTGTAGGAGTCGTTTTCAACAGCCCCCCTCGACTGCTACACGGAGAAGAAGACAGCAATCGAAGAGAAGAGATGCAAGTCAGTCGATAAGACTCGCATCGTAGCAGACAACCATGATGCTGCAGTGATGAATCCGGTTTATGTGTTCCGGTTTGGTCGGTTTAGTCCGGTTTAATTTTTTCGGTTTGAAAATACGGTTTCGAGTTTTCCGGTTTGGTCCAAATAACATGCCGGTTTATCATTATCAGAATAAAGAGATTTGATATAACGTTAGGCAATCCGATCTGAACATAGTAGATACAATTAGGTCGTGAAATAATTCATGTTAGGGTGTTAGAATAGATTCCAGAGAGTATAATTGTTAAGAGGAGGGTCAATTCTCTGAACTTCTGGGATTTACATTTAGCAAGGGGTTTTATAAATTTGACAGCGACTTGATTTCCAGTATCAACCCATGCTAGCCCTAAACTCCCGTTTTCACATTGCTCCCGAACGGAAAAATAAGAAAAAGGCTAACCAGGTGCTCGAGAGCAGATGATTCGTCCACATCTTCTAGCCTAATGGCAGCTTACAGTCCTCGGACATGATGGGAATCAGATCAAGACGCAAAGTTGTACGACACATATTTGGAGGCAAGCAAAACAACAAAACTATGCAGCCAGTGGTGGACAGTCCGTTCGTATCAGTAAGACCAAGGGAAGGTGATCCCCAGGTCGATTGTTCCTCTTAGGTTTATTTAGACTGGTTGATAGACCAAAAGGTTGATAGCGAAAAAGATGTCTGGACAAGTTCCGGATTGAACATACAAAACGTTACCCTCTTGCCTGTATAGAAAACTGAGGGGGTCAACAGAATTCGAGGTTTGTTTCAGTACAATTCCGTCGATATCAGCGATTATAGGGATTGAAACAATTTTTGCACTATGAGGATCTAATCGTTTTTTTAACATGGGGTTTCTGACTTATAAAAAGCGTTTTCTTTCTCCAATCTCTGACGATTGCAATGCCCAAACATTTCTTGGGTTGTCCTGAATCAGTTATGTCAAATTTATGTTTCAACAATTGAAGAACTTTAGTGAATAAATTTCTAAGTAAATTTTGCTTTAGCTAGTGAATCCGACTTAAGTAATTTATCATCTGCATAAATAAGCATGATGGCAAGTTCACGATTATTTTCCCAATACTAATATGCCTACATGGTAGGAGAGCGAACCGCTTAAATCCCGTAGGATGACTTCGGTAAATGTATATCTTCAAGCGGTGCAGTGCTTTATGCAACGTGATTTCGACTGAATGATTCATTTTCCCCGATATATTCACGAAAACCTTCTGGAACCCCCAAGCACACGATTTTGTTGAGGGATCCATTAAGGAAAGCAATTCTAATTGAGCAAGGTCGAGGTCGAATTTGGTTGCTACAACGAGCACAGACCGGAATCTGGGAGTCTTACGACGGGACACAACGTTAATTCGTAACTGCAGTTATCAGCAAAACGATGCGAATCCCAAATCGTACGTTTGTTTCGTTTTTGCGACGATGTACACAGTGGGATTTATTTTTTATTTTTAAACTTATTGGGATAATTGCTTCTACCCATTGATTTGTGTCAAGGGAACAGACGGCTTCGTTATAAGTTCAGAAATTTCGCTAGCAAAGCATAGTAAATTTAGAGTGTCATCATCTATTTAAAAAACGTGGTCGATGCTGCGACCATCAGCAGAATCTGCTGTGGGGATCTCCCCATAAGCCTTTAGCTATGTCGTCCACCTAAACCGTGGTCTCATTTCGAGTTTGTTCGACAGCCTGAGTTGGGTGTTCAAGTTGCTTGGAAGCTTGTTCAACAGACTGATCAGATAAATACCGGAAAGCCAATGATTGAAAACTCGCTTTTCAAATCATCCTGACTGAACCAAGATAGAGTTTGATAGTTGGTTTGGTAAGTAGTCAGCAAAATTCGCGTTCAATAAAATCTACTTGTTTCGACCAAACTAGGGTAAAACGTGAACATTAAACAGCTTGTACCCAGTATCCAAACACTAACTGATAACTTAGCTGAGACCTAGGGTCGAATTTGGATTTGGACGTAAGACTCACGTCCACAATACATACAAATAATTTGTGATGTGGGAAGTCTTCCCATGACCAGCTCAAATGGCGTTTGGAAGTCGATAGAGGAGTTTAAAGTGCGAATGTGAGTGTAATGAGAACATGTCTCATTTCATGTACTCAAAAGTAGGTAGTTTAATAGGAGATTAATCCGATTTTTTTTTTTTCGTTAATTCCCTAACTAACTTTCAGCAACAGCGTTGTATTGAGGAGTAGTCCTACCAGACTCGCAAACAGTTATTTCAAAATTTTCCCGGGCCAAAATGCAGGGCTTATATAGATTTCAGTTATCTCTAGCATCATCAACTTTTTCTGGTCAGGTATGGCAGTAGCAAGGTGGAACCTTAATGGCAAACACCAAAATCTGGTACCCTTAAAAAAAATGATTTTTGATGTTCGACAATTCTCAAAGGGGACCGATTTATTATTGAATTTAACGGAAAGGTCAATGTTCTTTAGTAATTTTCGAATTGAGAATACATTTTCCAAGAGATCGGATGCATAGGTATAGTGCGTCCTGTAAGCTTAATTTGTTTGTTTAGTGAACTTTTAGTGAAGAGGTCTGCATCAGAGTTACTGTTTGCATGAAATCTTTCTAGGTATGTGAAAAGTCCTAACACGAGCAAAAACAGTTATATCAAATACTATATGTTCAAGTACGAAAAAGTATTGAATGGTTTCAAGAAGTACCTTCGAATAGAGACAAAAGAGCCCCTGAGGGTCCGGTTTCCGGTTTGCCACTAGAGTGTAGTGGGTTTCGAGCTGTTGCGATGGCCGCAACTCCTTCTTCGTCGTCGTTGATGCAGTCCACCCAGCACATCTGTTCTTCGAAGGGTAGGTGTTCCGTGTCTGGGTCGAGGTTGACCGCCAGTCGTAGGCTGCCATTCCGTGATTTCAGTGCTTGATGGAGTGGCATCCTGACTCCACTCTTTCGGTTTGGTTGTGTTTTACGAACTGGAGGCGTCGATGACGAAGCCTTGGCTTTATTTCTTTCTCGGGCTTTGATTGTGAATTCAGTGGGCGGTTCTGGACAGTTTGATGAGAGGTGTCCATCGAAGCTTTTGCAATTGTAGCACATTTTCCCAGGATGTTTACACGTTGAGGAGCTATGCCCAAGAATCCCACAGTTTGTACAGGGCTTGGAAGGGTCTGTTTCCCATTTTTGACGCTTGCTGGTAGACGTGGATGATGAATCTTTATATGTACGTTTTCGGGTGTCGGTGGAAGCATAGAGAGCTTTATCAGAGGTTGCATTTCTTCTAACATTTTCTTCTACGAACCCACTTTCCATCAGCATCTCGTCGTGGATGTCTTTTATTGTCATTCCTGGTTTGTCGAGGGCGTGGTCTTTGATCTTGGGACAGGCTTCTCCAATGGCGGTCACGAGGCCATGTCGAACGAGAAAGTCATCGAATTTGGCATTTGGGACTTTTCGGATTCGCTCAACAAGATCATCGAATCTTGCAAGGAACTCCAACACAGATTCTTTGGTCGGATCAAATCGAATGTTCGAAAATTGGTCAAGAAATCCAAAAACGTTGAAGCCAGTGTTTGGTTGCTTAAGCAAGTCAAGTGTATCGATGATCTGTTTGGGGGTTTTTCGCCTTTTCACCACCCGTTGGTACTCCTCGGGTAGGTTTGAACAAATGTATGACATGACGGCACTTTCTAACATGTTGATGTCTCGTGGGGAACAACCTTCAGGAGCTGGGATTGAAGGGTCGAGCAGGAAGATGCAGTCGTGTGCCTTAAGCTCGAGTTCCAGTCTGTCTTTCCAAAGAGCGTAGTCTGATTCAGCAGTCAACTTGTTGTCACCATTTCTGAAGTTTCTGAGGTCGATTCTAAGAGTGCGATCAAGTATGGGTGTCCGGTTTATTGAAGGGTTTCCCCCAGGTTCGATTCGGTTTCCGGTTTGGATGGACGGTTCAGTTTCTGTGGGCATTCTGGTTTGATCAGGTGTTATGGTTTGTCTGGTCGGTATGGGCGGTTTGGTTCGTATGGTCAATCCGGTTTGTGAGGTTACTCCGGTTTGGTGTTCAAGAGATGATACAAGTGAATCAAAAATCTCCTCTTGGTTGTAGTCAGTTTGGTAGTTGTCAATGGCATTTTGGTATTTCGAAGTTAGAGCATCTACCTTAAGACAGAACTCTTGTGCCAGGGTATTAATGGAGTCTTTAATGTCTTGCGCTTCAGTCAGGAAGGACAACGTCAACCTGCGACGAAACAACGTTTCGCGACGTTTCACTTCCTCAATAATCCGTTTTTCGAGATTATGATCCATAATTCCGGTTTCCGGTCTGCAACAAATATCAGCTTATTAGCTTCGAATTGAAACGGTTATCGAAAACTATACGGTTTATCGAAAACTATCCGGTTTATCGAATACGGTTTGACTAATCCTATCCAGTTTATTCGAAATCATTCGATGGAACTGATATGAGTTTGGATAAGGCAAGCCTTCAACGAGAATCAAGTTCTTTGAGTGCAGAAACGGGGCGGAAAGAACGCACCTGGATCAGCCCGCTGGTCATGTGTTCTCAGCAAGAGATTTTACTCAAACTGCGCTACTTGACCCATAATGCGCCACCCGTTCACGACGCACCATTGCCTTGTCAGTAAATGAGCGGAGACAATGAAGAACCAACGAAAGAACTACCGAAATTCGAGAAACGCCGGTTTAGTGTTTGAGATTGGATGACGGAATACTCACCCTATCCAAGCTTCATGCTGCTTGTATCCAGGTCACTCGTAGATAACAACGAATCCGGTTTGAAGTCGAGTCCGGTTTGAAGTCGAGTCCGGTTTGAAATCGAGAATTATAGTCGAGAACGTTAAACGATGAAAAATATAACAAATATACTGGCTTCGAGTCGTCACCACGGTAATACGCAGAATGTGAAGAACCAAACGATATGGTGATAAGAAAATTCGAAATCGATTGAGATCAAATCGATGCCTACCAAAACGAACAATCGATTATACGGCAGATAGCACACAATAATAATTATTACCGATTATACGTACGGTTGACGGACCACGGGAAGAAAACGAGACACATTTAAATTTCGTACTGAATACGTCGAATATTGTGACGAAACAAGAAGAGCGAAAAGCAACGAACTATACCATTAAATCGATGTTTCCTGACTTCGATTCAATAATAGTAGACCTTAAAGTCTTCGAGTGGGTAGCCGCCATTGCCCTTCGAAAGGGCCCCTTTTCCAGTGACGTCGAGGTGGTTCCAGGCTGGACGATCCCAAATTCAAGGTCGAAAATCGGTTTCCGCAGCAAAGTCTTGATCGATGATGTAGACGATTCGAAAGATCGAGGGCTAAAAACGGTTTCCGGTTTACATGACGAAAATTCTCAAATTCGAGGGCGAAATACGGTTTCCGGTTTACATGACGAAAATTCGCAAATTCGAGGACGAAATACGGTTTCCGGTTTACATGTCAAAAATTCTCAAAATCGAGGGCGAAAACGGTTTCCGGTTTGTACAGCAAGGTCCCTCCGGTTTCGACGAATATGCCCATGACTTTCGAAAGCAGGACCAAGCATACCTAAACGAAATCCTGTCAGACCCATCGAATCGAATAATGCATGGGTACGAATTATTGGGGGGACTTTCTGCAACCATGGATTTAAGCAGCCGAATCGAAATTCACCTGAACGGAAGCCCTCCATGTCGGTTTAAGTCGAGCCGTTGTCGAATTTGTTCTAATACCGGTTTCCGGTTTGTAACGAAGTGTTGACATTCGAGATTCGGTTTCCGTAGTTTCCGTTCAGGGGGGTCTGACAGTACACATCGAATTTACGGTTTGCTGTCAACTCGAAAGAAGCGAATAAAATGTGACGACCGAAGTCAACTTACCGAATGGCCGAACGAGAGCCGACCTGGGCTTGCTTTCCGCATGCAAGCCAAGCTGAGCTCATATTGCGATAATCCGATGTTCCTTCGAGTGTAAAAGCGTCTTTTACCTTAGTACGAAGTGCGGTGCTCGAATAAATCAACGAATCGATCACTTAAACTGATTTAATGACGAACAAAACGAAAGAACGATTATAATACGATGTTTCATCAAACGAGTCGGACATCGAAGTCGAAGTTCTCACTGAAGCCGTCAGATAGCGCCAACGTGGTGTGGTTGTCGAAGTGTAGGAGTCGTTTTCAACAGATAAACTCGTGACTAGCCATATGTTTTTAAAGATAATTTAATGCTCTACAACTTTTACTTGTACAGATTTTCTCTCACGGCAACCGTCCAGACGCCAGTCGACAAAGTTTTACAAAAAACGTGAGGTAAAAATCTGATTTCCAAAGTTAACCGATTTTCCGAGGCGTATATCTCGAAAACGGTTCGGAATTCGGATAAAGTGTTTATAATCAAAGTTGTACAGAATTGTATCAACTTTCATTTACTATTGCCCAAAACGGCCCGGACGTCGGACGGACATTTCGTTTTTGGAATGTAGACCTCTTGAAACGAATAATGTCACATTTTGAGGCTGATAAGAATTTTCGACCCCCGTCGCGATTACATAGGTGTATTATTCCAAGAATACTAAACCAATCGAAGAGGTTCCCTATCTTTCTATTGTGTTTTGTTCAAGATTTTTTTCAATTTTTTCAATTTTTCATTTTGGGGATTTTTTTCCGCCTTTGAGTATTCTTAGGGGAGTTTTTTTCCGATTACCTTTTGTGGACAGCTCGCCATCAGAGGATCTGATGACTTGCACATCTAGAAAGGAAATGGACCGTTCTGAATTTTCGGTCTCTGAGGTGAATTGCAGTCTGTCATGAAATCTGTTGAATTTTGATGAAATTACATGGAGGGAATCAGTGGGTACAGCCAGCAATAGGTCATCAACAAATTTAAATATAAAAGGTAGCCTGAAAGGGAATGTGGGTATCACTGTATCCAAGAGATGGTTCAAACAAATATCGGCAAGAATTGGTGCAATTGGTGAACCCGTGGGTCACCCATATTTTTGCTCATAGATTTTATTGTTGAATTGGAATGACCTCTCCTGTGTGCGCAGAGCTTCAGCAATTTGAGAAAATGATTTGAGAATTTTGGTGTGAATTTTATTTCATCCCATCTCTTCATGATGATACCAATTATCATGTCAATGGGGAGATTAGTGAACAAAGATGCTGCATCCAGGCTGATCAGTTGATGATTTATGGGAAGCCTAATCTGGGATATTTTATTTTTGAATACAAATGAATCTTTCACATTGTACCGGTCATTAGTAATGTTTTTTAGAATCTGAGCCAAAAATTTTGAAGTTTCATATGTAGGGGCTGAGGTGTTGACCACAAAGGGTCTGATGGGTTTACCTTCCTTGTGGTTTTTGACAAGACCATACATTTTTGGGATCACACTGTTGTGGGTGCTGAGGCGGGTCGCCGTGAAATGATCAGTGTATTTTTGCTTTTTCAAGGAAACCAAGGTTTCATTGAGTTCTTTTTCCACTCTTTTCGTGGGGTCACGTTTTATCGTACCTACTATAAGTTTCTTTGTCCGCCAGCATAGATTACAATTTTTCTGTCAATTCTGATCTCACGATAGCAACCGTTTGATGTGTTGGTTTATTATTCTTGGAATAATACACCTATGTTTTCGCGACGGAGGTCGACGACTCCGATCGGCCTCAAAATTTGACATTATCTGTTTCAAGAGGTCTACATTCTAAAACCGAAATGTCCGTCCGCCGTCCAGGCCATTTTGGGCAGTAGGAATTTTTTTAAAAATTTGAAATTTCGACAAAATACTTGGTTTACCATCTAGTTGTGCCCGAAAGGTTTTCAGTCTGATAGCCCAAACCCGTGGGGCGCTATGGGTTAGAATGGGGCTATAGGAGGGGGTTTTTGAAGGCTTTTAGCTGTGGGATCGAGTTAGGTGTCGTTTTCGAAGTATTTTTGGACGTAGAATCCATTTTTGGGGGTCCCAGAACGATCTGATTTCACTGTGGCGATCTACAGGGCTTTCATGGGGCTAAAAATGGGATTTTTGAAGAATCTCAGGAGGTTAAATATTTTTCGAGTAAAATATAAAGAATTTGTGAAAAAATAATTTTTTTGAAACAAAAAAATCCAAAAAAACAATTTTTTTTAAATATAATAATCCAAGACACAGAATTAAACAGACAGAATTAAATTTCTGCACAAGTAACCTGTATCAAAGAATAATAAACCCTTGTGTAAAATTTTCTTGTCTGTCTTAGTGATGACCAGGCCCGTGTTTTCTGGGCTAATTTCCGAATTTCTGATTGTTTATTTTGCAATTTCTGCTTGGTAATGATATTTGAATCGTCCAGTGGTGAAGGGAACTAAGCGCAAAAAGTCGATTTTTTTAAATTTTATTGGAGTTTCGAGTTCTCCTTGGCAAGACTCATCATCTGGGGGTGAAAGGAACTAAGTTCTCGCGTCGGCATGTGAGATAATATTATTCGTCTCCACCACCGAGCGTTTCGTGGAGAAAGGAACTAAGTGCCCCTCACCACCAGATGTCGCACTGTGGTCCAGAATTCGAATCTAGCTGGACAAAAATCATTTTTAGACTTGAAAGGAAACGAATAATCAGGCAGCTACATGCATTCACAAGGGTCCGAACTATCACAAGTCAGACCTTTTATAATTTTAGGCGTAATTTGACCCTTGCCCGAACCCGGAACGATTAGCGATATTAGCAATTTCCGTAATCAGTCTGCATTCAGCCCTTCGCTCGGAACGTGGTTTCAAGTTACGGGAGATCAACTTTGGCTATCCACCTAAGACGAGGTATGTAGTGAGTTAATACCACTTTTCAAATAAAATTAAAAAATTTTTGAAACGCGTTGATGAGCTATTTAGATTTTAGCACATTTTGACGGCTTATAACAGTAACTGTTACTGTCATATCTTTAGTGGAATCTGCTGGAACCTAGTTTTGACTTCACAGCCTCTCAGATAAGGACCTGTTGACAAAAATGATACAAAAAAACTTTTGCTACTTTTTGCTACTTTTGGGGTTATGGAATTTTTTGTTTTTGAAAATATTTAAATATTCATTTTATTTTATGTATAAAATCCTCTTGTTACCAGATGTTGCCAGTGATTTGCCTGCAGGGTAGGCTATGTAGTAGGTATTCGTTATGTTTTCTCGTTTATAAAAGGAATATTAAATTTTATTTTTTTATTTTTCGATATAATTTGTTATACTGATATTTTGTCATATGAATCGTGAGATGTTCATTTTTTACCTATCGCATCGTAGTAAGTAGAAAAAAAAGGAAGCGGTAAGTACATAGTAGAGGTATGTTTACTGTACCGAATTTCTCCTACCTATTTCAACTAACTATTAACTTCTGCGAGAGAAACAATGTTGAATTGGGTAAGAGTAACCTCCTGAGGCCTCAAAGAGATTTCAACGAAGAACTCTTCGATTTTTTGAACTGGGCGAAAATTGCTTTTTGCTGGGTAAGAAATAGCCTATTTTTCGGAAAACTTCTTTTAAAAAAAACCTAGGAAAGACTGATTTTATTGCAATATGGACTCGAAATTCGGTTTCTACGCCCCAAAAACCCCTTGAAACCAAATCTAATCGAATTTGGACAATTTCTTATTTTTGTCCAGCTAGATTCGAATTCTGGACCACAGTGTGTCGGGTCTCCGCGGGCATGTTCGTTGCTGTTAATAATATTCAATAGTTAATTCAATACACAGTGTTGTTCGTTCAAATGAAGTTTCGTTCAAATAAAGTTTTCATCTTATTCCGTCCTTTAGTGGAGAAAGGAACTAAGTGTGTAATTAGTGCCCTTCACCACCGGATGTCGGGTCTCCGCGGGCATGTTCGTTGCTGATGTTCGTTGTCGTAACTATATTCAATAGTTAATACAATACACAGTGTTGTTCGTTCCAATAAAAGGTATTTCATCATATTCCGTCTTTATTTTTTTCATGCCCAGGTGGTGAAAGGCAGTGGTGAAAGGCACTAAGTTCCCAAAATTGAAAATTTTTTTTTGGTTATCCCCCTCAAAATTTTGCGGCAGTTCATTGATTTATGAACGTCACTATTATTGGCCTTCCAATGGGGAAAAAACTGGGTCAAAATCGCGTGCTGTTGTTAATCTAAGCAGTTTTTTGCTTCTCCTGAAAAATCGACTTTTTGCACTAAGGCTCCCCTTAGTTCCCTTCACCACTGGACGATTCATTTACACATTTTCCCCTGATGGAGTCAGTAAATACATATATTTTTTTACATCGTGCTGAGCGTCGTTTTTTTTTTTTTTTTTTTTTTCAGGATTTGGTCGCCTTATTTACGACCTATCAATGACGGTCGGTCGTCACATTTGGAACTCCATTGGTTTTTTGACGCGTACGTTTAAGATTGGTGACATTTGGAACCAGGTACTTACAATAATTTTTATCAAACTTTTATGTGTTAACGTCTGCTAAGTGCAACGATCAGACTGCAAGGTTGCCAGTTTCAATGTTAATATTAATGTTCATATCGTTAATATCGTTGTAATGTTCAATATTAAACTCTAATTTGGAGGTACAGGAAGAGGATGGCGAAAATAATTATGAAACTGATTCGGGAAATGACAACGAGGAGGAAGAAGAGGATACCGTCACTGGCGAAGAGGAAGACCCGCAGGAAGAGCCTCCAGCCGATCACTTGAACGACCCCAGAACTCAGCAATTGATTAAAGGTACCCGCATTGAAAACTGAATATATCTCAATAAAATGTCTCCCATGTTCATTAGTACTTAGCGGCCTGGGACGACCAAATGTATCCGTCGTGTTCCATTTCAGAGGCCAAGGACATCCGCTGTCAATTCCACAAACAGGAAATGACGCCAAACCCCGAAGAAGATGACTTCGCTATGACCGGACAGTGCTACACCTTCTCGGAGCCAGATTACGCGTACAACATGTGCCCTTCGTGCCAGGACGAGGAATACATGGTATGCAAACATTAAATGTTGTGATGCAAATTTTGTGATAACGGTTACCAAGAAACCCCAAAATCATTAGAGAGTTCCTAAAGAAACATCCGAGTTACGTCGACCGTTAATTTTTATCACCGTAAGGGATTTGTCTAGGGAGAATCAAAGAAAAGCTAACTTCACATAAGACCGTAACAGAGATACGGTCTTATCAAAAGTCACGCTAAATTTAAAGTGCCGCTATTTACGTTCTATTGCTCGAAATTAACGGCGGTATCCTTAAGACCGTAAGTTTATTGCCGTAACTTTACGGCAATAACGTTCGACGTTAGGCATAAGGACGTAAGTTATCACCGTTATTTCGCGAAATCTCGAGTTACGTCGACCGTAACTCATCACCGTTAGGCAAAAAGTGGCTTTAGGAACTCTCTATTAATATTTATTTTTTTAAATCATCTTTTGCCATACCAGCGTTGATATCAGTATGATATCAAATCTAACCTGGCATTTGGTCAAACTTATCATTCTTCCGAAAAGCGATATTATTCAACCACCCTGCCATCTCATCAAAATGATCGAAAAGTTTGGTCAGTAATCCTTTTTTTTTCTTTTTTCTTTTTTTTTCAGAATCTGGTGGGAGTTGGCCCTGAACAAGTTCAGTTGGCTCCTCCGGAGGCGAAATTGAAGAAGACAACTAAGAAGAACTTAGTTCTGTAACACTTGAACCTCTTCTTGTTGTAGACGAAACGCCACCCGAGTTATTCTTCTCCCAACATTGTGATTTCTTGTATCAAGTTGATTGGGCCGTTCTTTTCTGTATTTTGGTGGTTTTCGTTTTGGATTTTTTTTTTCGTACCAACATTCCAATGTATGTTTATCATGTGATTCATCAAAAGTGATTTGCCAATAAAGAGTTTTTTAGTTGACCGAGTTTTTCTTCTCCCTTCATCAACAACTATAGGAAAATACGTTAGTTCCATTCGTCTGTTGCTGCAAATGTCCACCTGCAGATTGGCCCTTTTCCTGAGTGTGTCGTTTCAAAGTAATTAGCTTCTCTAATGATTTTTTTTTTAAATTTTTTTCCTGGAAAGGTCTTGTTTCAAAAGTTACGAAAATAGGTCAACATTGCAGAAAATCCGTCTCTATTATTTATAGGGCTCAGGAAAAATATAATATTAAATATTATATTTTGAATTCAGAGGTGTGGAGGAGGGAGTACATCACATGGGCTGCTTCGTCATAGACAACAGAATAAGAAGAAGAAGAAAGTTTCTTCTGAAGAAACAGAATAAGAACGGAATAAGATTTTGAAACACATATCCCCATTTGTGGAGCTCCCTCGGTTTCTGTGAGCACCACTGCTGTTCGGGGGAAGAACGATACATCGCTCGTTGCTTACATGTCAGAGTGCCGATTTAAGAACGAGCCCGACATTCATCGTTCTTTCCTCCCCGCTCGGACTGTCATTTTTCCTCCTCACCACCAATCTTTCTATGCGTTTCATTTTTACCCGTGCGATTTGGCAGGCTATTATTAGGTACTCCTTCCAAGTTAATAGATGGCGCAGAAATCTCAAAAAATTCGAAAACGGTAGGTCCGGGTGGGTATAATATATGTACGAGTGGGTGTACTTTTAACAAAGCGTTTCAGTTTGAATATAAAAACCATAACATTTTTATTGAGGTGGGTAGGTAGTGAATTAGGCAAATATGGTAACCAATGATGTCCAAAAAATTATCACATTCATACCAGGTCCTGCCTTAAAACCACATCAGTACCTAGGTAATTTATTAAAATTTGTATTAATTGGACGAGAAATCACATGTAAAACGTTTGGTTACGTTTGGTTGGATAAAATGTTCGACATTCAGTCGTCATCAGTATCTCTATTAAATAGATAATATAAATTTTATACTGATGACGACTGAATGTCGAAAATTTTATCTTAAGGTAACTAAACGTTTTACATGTGATTTCTCGTCGTGATTAATACAAATTTTATATAGTTCGGAAGAACAATTTCAAAACTTCTATGTAATTTATTATACATTGGAAGAGAAATTTATTGCACAATCACAAGAGAAATCATTCTCCAACTTGAAATGGTATCGAAATGACCTGTAGGAAGAATAGATTCATGATATTGTTAAAGAAGCGACTTCCAGTGAAATTTCGAGACGAATAACAACGTGTATTTTAGACTGTAACCGTATCACTTAGCATTAGCTCAGCAACCCAACATCATCCCCCTCCTTTAAACAGGTGAAAAAAAAAAAACAAATCGAATCATGAGGTAAGACTTTTTTGGTTTAATATTCTTGGAATAACACCTACACAGGTGTTAATAATACCTACATAGGTCTATGTTTTCGCGACGGGGGTCGACCACTCCGATCGGCCTCAAAATTTGACATGACCTGTTTCAAGAGGTCTACATTCTAAATCCGCAATGTCCGGGCTGTTTTAGGCAGTAGGAATTTTTGACAAAATACTCGGTTTACCATCTAGTTGTACCCGCAAGGCTTTCAGTCCGATCGCCCAAACCCGTGGGGCGCTATGGGGCTATGGGAGGGTTTTTTGAAAGCTTTTAGCTATAGGATCAAGTTAGGTGTCGTTTTCGAAGTATTTTTTTGGGTCCCGGAACGATCCAATTTCACTGTGGCGATCTACAGTGCTTTAATGGGGCTAAAAATGGGATTTTTGAAGGATCCCAGGAGGTTAAATATTTTTCGAGTAAAAAAAAGAATTTTTGAAAAAAAAATCCAAATACAAATTTTTTTTTAAATATAAAAATCCAAAAAAAAAATTTTTTTTTTAATTTTTTTCATTGACAGAATTAAATTTCTGCACAAGTAACCTATGGGGCATTCCACGTCAAAGGTTGAACTCTGTAGCATCCCTACTCCCCCTACCCCTCGTGAGGTGAGCGAGGAAATTTAAATTTTAGATAACTTCCGCCCCAGCCCGCAGTATGAGCGGGAATCCGCCTGCCACCAAGGCGGAACGCATACCTTCCGTGTGAATCACATTCCTGAAAACTCCTTCTGGACCTCTTCCCCCCCCCCCCCCCCCGATATAAATAGTTGGATAACGCGCTTCCTGAATGAAGGAGTTAGCTCAGGAATCGGGGAAAGAAGGAATTTAATTTGGAGCGAATTATGAGTGATTGGCAGGACTGCCGATCACGGAGGCTGCGGAGGAGAAGGGAGGTGTCGTTTTTTTTCCCGACGGGCCCTGCCCGATCGGTGGGTTTTTTAATCAAGTGCCATCCAAAATTCGCACAAATCTAATTATATTTTCGCCCACCTTCGGTGGTTTCGTTTCGGGCCATTTCGGTCATTTCGTGAAGTGTTGGAAAGAGCTGGAGCCAGGATTTTGAGACGATCTCACGAACGGAAGTTCAGTCTAACCTGCACGGCACCGATCTGCATCTTCGAGGTGAGATTTGGTTGAGTTTCCGTTCTTTTGGACGTCTGTGGATTCCCACGACGTTAAAAGCCCACTCCGAGGGCCACTTGAGTAAAAGCGGTTGGTGGTTTCAGAAGAAAGTACCATTTGGGAACTTCGTGGAACCACGTGTTATGCAAGGGGATTTCTGGAAAATTTAGCAGCCGCTAAAACTAACCAGAAGTGAGTACCGCGATTTGCTCGCCTTCCAAAAGAGCCAGATTTGGAGTAGGAGTTAATTTGAATATATTTATCACAGGGGGGAACCCGCAACTCTGCTTAATCGACGACACTGCTTAATCAACGACGTGTCTGCGTTCCGACCTCCTACATGTACAACTATTTGCTTGCGACCTCCGTGCGCTACGATTTTCTGCGACTTCGATTTGCACCATGGCGTTTCTTCGCCTGCATGATTTTCCGTCCGCATCATTCTTGTCGGCACCGAACTGCCGACCACCGGCGGATTTCTTCATTTAGCTCACTGAGCATCATAAGTTACGTCACGATCTCCTCTCATAAAATACTGAAGCTTGCTGATGATTAACAACCCTACATTCAATATTTCTACCACTCTGTGGACTAATAAACTAACCTTTCTGAGTTTTAGCATGTCAAGGCCTTCCAGCCGTTCTGGGGCACGGCCCCCTAAGTAAATGAACTGTGATAGTATCTGTCAATGATAGTTCTCTGTGTAATTTTGTAGTTTCTCATTTTCTAATCGAGACTGTACTTACAGGTATCAATTTACTGTGAGAATTTAATTGGGGCCCCGTGAGGAAATAATAAGTCAGCGGCCTGCGTGCCAACCCGGATGTCGTCTACGCTGTGCTGTTTCTGAAACTCATATTTACAGCGTTCCGTAAAGGTAAAAAACCGATTTTGAATAAACCTTTACAATTTACTTCGTGCTTGCTGAGTCAGAGCCCCGGGGGTCATATCGAACCCCTCCCTGGGGGAACTAGTCAAATGCTCGGGGTGAGACAATGTGCCTTTACCCTCTTTTTTTTCAATTTTATATTTTTTTGTGTGGAACACTCCACCCTTTGGTCCTCTGACCAGGGATAAATGTTATACAAATGGCGCCCAACGACGTGAGGCTCTAGATTAGAGCCCAGCCCCCGGAACTGGTCAGCGGCACGAAGTAGATAATTATTGACGTCTAAAAATTTTCTGCTCTTAATATTTCACAAATTAAATAATTTCCTCTTCAAATGCCATGGAGCATACGCCCTCCGCCAACTAAAATCTGACCTCCCCGGTCCCTGGAGCGATGAGAGGCTGGAAAGTGACCAAAAGTGCACCAAACCCCCTCCCTTTTGATTTTCTCTTTTTTTTCGAAGTGCTGTACTTCACAGGGCTCTCGTTATTTTACGTGTATGAGCCTTGGAGCGCGCGGAAAAGAAGCCTGGAGTGTTTTTCCGAAGTGCTAAACCTTACAGCCGCTTTCGTCACGACGTTTAAAAGCCGCTGGAGCGCGCGGGAAACGCCCTCTCCCCCTCTCGACAAGGACCCGTCAAAAAGGACGAGCGGACCTTAACGACGTGCCAAGGTTACTTTTTTTTTCACCCCAAGTTGCTGTTGTCTCCGGGGATCGTGGTTGCTCAGACATCTTCTCTTGCTTGGTGGACCGCCCATACTAAGTTTTCATTTTTCCATCTTCGTACAGTTATGATTCGTGAACCTTGCCTCCGGCAGAATTTTCGTCGCTCTTAGAGCGCGTCATCGTGTTTTTTTTCTTCTACGTTGCTACAGCTCACGAATTTGACTCCAGATCTACTGTGACATTCCCCCATGATTTCTCTCACGCCCCGACGACAAGCTGGCAGCGTCATCTCTCTTCACGCATATCTTGCGCTTGACCTTTGGCAATTTTTTTGATTTATGAGCTCCGCTCAGATAAAGTAAAATTTTGCAAAATTTTATTTTGGCTAAGAATGCCAGCTTTTCCTCTCTGAGGCTTTTGTCTGTCGTTTTGTGGATTTCTTCCCCCCGGAAAAATTCTTCTGCCGTTGGCAGCCCTCTTCTTCGATTTATGAGCTTTTCGCTCAAAAAGCAATAAAATTTTGCAGGTTTCGATTTGGTGGATGAGTCACTTGGTGACATTTTTCGTGTGCTCTCTGAAGCTTACCTTTGCTTGTCTTGTGGGGATCCAGAACCACAATGACAAAATTTTTTTTTTACTGCGTAGCAGTTTTTCGATCTGTGAGTGAACACTCAGTTGAGCAAAGGGTTTCTGTTGCAAAAAAAAATTTTTTGGCAGCCTTGATGCCTGGTGTTCACCCAGCGAACATTTTGTGCTCTATGAAGCCCTCTCTTCGTCGTGTATGGGTTTAACCCTCCGACAATATTTATTTATCCGTCGCGAATCACTCCACGGAAAGTTCATCTCGGCAAATTCTATGCCCGACATTCACTCTGTGAATATTTTTTTTATGCTCTCTGAAGCTCACCTCTTTTGTCGCGAAGGCACCTAAACCTCCGACGACCCTGTTCCGCCTATGGCGAACGTCTTTACGATTTATGACTGAAATACTCAGCCAAGCAAAATTTGTGGTTGATGCACTTTGCAAAATGTTCGATTTCGGCGAAAAACGATGCCGCGTTGTGGCTCTCGCTAGCCGATCGTGTGGTGCCTTTTGGCCCATTTTCTGTGATTTCCTTTTGGTGTTTGGTGTGACTCTAGTCAATGAGTTCTTGGTGCCACCTGGCCCATTTTCTGAATTTCGTTTTGGTGTGGCCCTGGCCAATAAGTTTTTTTTGCGCCCGCATGGCGTGTCCCTCGGGACATTTTGTTTCGTGCAAGCTCCTACGCCTTAGGCGGATGTGATACCCTGACAGGACTTGTTCCGACCAGGAGTACCTTGGACGCTGCATTCCTCTATTTTGTCTGGTGGGACCTAACCCCAGCAATCTTCATGGCCTTTGGCTACGATTCCGCCCGCTTTTGTAGCGTATCGTCATCGACGGATTCTTCATGCGGCTTTTGCCGACTAATCCGTATAGTGCCTATATGGCCCATTTTGTGATATTTTGTTGTGTTCGTTGGCATGTGATTGTATGTTTCTTCGTCCTTGCCTTGCATGTATTTCTCTGGCAACACCGGAGAACTTTCTCTTTCACGTTGTTGGAACTCTGACGAGTCGACGCGTCAGGTTCGCCAACTGGAGCCCTGCTGGAAGCGCGAGGAAGGGGAAATTTTGGCTCCGCTGTCGCCAAAATTTCTCCCAGGGGAGGAAGTGTGTAGCATCCCTACTCCCCCTACCCCTCGTGAGGTGAGCGAGGAAATTTAAATTTTAGATAACTTCCGCCCCAGCCCGCAGTATGAGCGGGAATCCGCCTGCCACCAAGGCGGAACGCATACCTTCCGTGTGAATCACATTCCTGAAAACTCCTTCTGGACCTCTTCCCCCCCCCCCCCCCCCGATATAAATAGTTGGATAACGCGCTTCCTGAATGAAGGAGTTAGCTCAGGAATCGGGGAAAGAAGGAATTTAATTTGGAGCGAATTATGAGTGATTGGCAGGACTGCCGATCACGGAGGCTGCGGAGGAGAAGGGAGGTGTCGTTTTTTTTCCCGACGGGCCCTGCCCGATCGGTGGGTTTTTTAATCAAGTGCCATCCAAAATTCGCACAAATCTAATTATATTTTCGCCCACCTTCGGTGGTTTCGTTTCGGGCCATTTCGGTCATTTCGTGAAGTGTTGGAAAGAGCTGGAGCCAGGATTTTGAGACGATCTCACGAACGGAAGTTCAGTCTAACCTGCACGGCACCGATCTGCATCTTCGAGGTGAGATTTGGTTGAGTTTCCGTTCTTTTGGACGTCTGTGGATTCCCACGACGTTAAAAGCCCACTCCGAGGGCCACTTGAGTAAAAGCGGTTGGTGGTTTCAGAAGAAAGTACCATTTGGGAACTTCGTGGAACCACGTGTTATGCAAGGGGATTTCTGGAAAATTTAGCAGCCGCTAAAACTAACCAGAAGTGAGTACCGCGATTTGCTCGCCTTCCAAAAGAGCCAGATTTGGAGTAGGAGTTAATTTGAATATATTTATCACAGGGGGGAACCCGCAACTCTGCTTAATCGACGACACTGCTTAATCAACGACGTGTCTGCGTTCCGACCTCCTACATGTACAACTATTTGCTTGCGACCTCCGTGCGCTACGATTTTCTGCGACTTCGATTTGCACCATGGCGTTTCTTCGCCTGCATGATTTTCCGTCCGCATCATTCTTGTCGGCACCGAACTGCCGACCACCGGCGGATTTCTTCATTTAGCTCACTGAGCATCATAAGTTACGTCACGATCTCCTCTCATAAAATACTGAAGCTTGCTGATGATTAACAACCCTACATTCAATATTTCTACCACTCTGTGGACTAATAAACTAACCTTTCTGAGTTTTAGCATGTCAAGGCCTTCCAGCCGTTCTGGGGCACGGCCCCCTAAGTAAATGAACTGTGATAGTATCTGTCAATGATAGTTCTCTGTGTAATTTTGTAGTTTCTCATTTTCTAATCGAGACTGTACTTACAGGTATCAATTTACTGTGAGAATTTAATTGGGGCCCCGTGAGGAAATAATAAGTCAGCGGCCTGCGTGCCAACCCGGATGTCGTCTACGCTGTGCTGTTTCTGAAACTCATATTTACAGCGTTCCGTAAAGGTAAAAAACCGATTTTGAATAAACCTTTACAATTTACTTCGTGCTTGCTGAGTCAGAGCCCCGGGGGTCATATCGAACCCCTCCCTGGGGGAACTAGTCAAATGCTCGGGGTGAGACAATGTGCCTTTACCCTCTTTTTTTTCAATTTTATATTTTTTTGTGTGGAACACTCCACCCTTTGGTCCTCTGACCAGGGATAAATGTTATAACTCAAAAAAATAAAGTTCTTCGAAATCAACCATTTTTGGGTATGTTGTACCCCTAGGTGAGAAAAAATTTCCCAGAAATTTGGAGACCGATTCGTCGCATTTTCGTCGCTCCACAGGCAGTCAAAGTTAGCAAAATAGGCAGGTGTGGGTTCACTTCGCCGGCTGCTACCGCCCTTATTCCGCCACCAAAAAAATAACATCGCCAGTGTTTTGGAAAGAGAAAAACCTCCTCTTTTTTGTGGTGTAACCATTTTTCCAATCAAAATGTTACTTCACTTTTAAAATCGAGTTTGAAAACGTAAAAATAAGTTTTCTCCAATTTGGGCATTTTTAATTTTTTTTATTTTTGGCTTAATATCAAGGTATAGGTACACCTGCAGAACATCCAGTTAAAAGGGAATCATGGGATGCAAAGTCGTTAAGTGTCAGCAAACAAAAGATATCACTAATATATGAAGAAAAACGCGTTTTTTCTCCTTTTTACCGGGTTTTCCGCGGTTGCATTGCCTCGCATCCCTTCTCTACGAGAACACAGACTATAATGGACTTCATCTGCCACTCATAAGCTTTCTCAGTAGGTTTCAATATTTTTATTTGCCTGTCCGCTCATTTGATTGCTCTTTGCACTTGAACGTAGGGCCTTTACTTATCTCCTCCTGAACCTTGATATTGACGACTGAGCTGATATTCGTAAAGTTGTTAACCACTCTCATTGCTGCTCACAAGGCCATAATATATCTTGAAAGTGAATAATAGTCATATTGATCAGGTATGCATTTAGAACGTCCCTGACGAGCCTTTAGCACAGTACCTACCTACATTTTGTATTTTTTATCTAGATTCTACTCGTTTGTTGGAATAATAGTTAAATTATTTCAGTTAATAAAATTTTTATTAACTGAATTGGTTCAAATTTATGTTGTTTGATCTCAATTCTTCGCTGATATAAACTAGATGTATAATTTAAATTATTTTAAAAGTTATATTTCATTTTTCCTCCTTTGCAAGAGTTGTGAATTTTTGTCCGATTAAAATCGATTTTATTTTTTTAAATCGATTTTCGATGTTTTGGGAAAAAATCGATTAATCGATTACGATTACGATTTTTTGCAGCACTGGTTTCAATGTTTGCGACCACACAGTGACGCCCCAAATTGATATTTTTTGAATCCGCAACCGCAGGTAATGCACTGTGATTATCTGACAACTACTGGTCAAATTTTCATAAATTTTCAATGAGAAGTAGGGTTGTGAGGGAAAAATTAGTGAAATCGGCGTGGCGGTCCGTCAGTGCAAAACTGCAAGCTAGAGCTAGACAGAGACTGGTTATACGATACGGGATGGATGGAGGAAGTGAGTACCTACCTGTGATTGGTGGATGATGCACACATTTAGTGATTCTAAAGAATTAAGAAAAGTGAGAGTGACTAATAAAAGTGAGTTCACAAGCGTTTGTCACAGACCTCAAACTGAGTAACCAATAAAAGCCACTTATCATACGTCGACTTGGAAAAGTCAAAGATTTACAACTGCCGCACATAACTGTTCCGACGAGCCTTGAAAGTAGTTTTTTTCTGGCCCGTACAAATTAATTTTAGCACTGACGTCCTGACACAGTTTTTAGCGCGCCGCTGGAAAGCTATAAAACTAAAATCCAGGAAAGGAGCCTCACTATTTCATCTTATCGTTGACAAGAACCCCAACCATTAAATTTAAAAATAAAATCCTTTCTCGTTGACGGTATCAGCAAGGACGCTTGTTTCTTATAAAACAAGCAGCAAAATGTTCGGAGATCAGAACACGCTGTACTTGGTTGATTACACATTAAGGTAAGATTTGGACTCATTTCACACGTATAATATCTAGCTTTAAGCAGTTTTTGTATGGGTCGGTGATTCAAATTTGTGGGACAGCCCTCGTACGTGGCTCAGCGCACATCATTAAAATTTAATATGACAGGAAATTTAAGCAAACAGTTGCTAATGTCGCTGCCTGATAATCGAAGAGGAACTGGAATCCCCTATAGTTAGAAACCATATATATAAGGTCAATATAATATATTTATATGCAGTTTGAGGAGCGGGGTCTCCGATACAAGGTTGATTCTCAGAAAAACGCAAATTTCTTGTGCAAAACTCATAGCTCTGGTAGTAATTTACACAGAGAAAGTGGGTTGATGTTTTGACGTATATCTGTCTATCTTTCGAACCCATAAAATATATATATATACCACTTGAAAGTATTTTTTGGGGGTTCAAACTTGAAAAACCTCAACCCCGTGCCCCGTTCAAATCATGTTTTTGCCTATTCTACTTGTTCCCACTGGATCATTGTGAAAGGAAACCATGCAAAACTATTGAAGCATTCCTGGAGTAGTTTGATTTATGCATAGGTAGAAGCATTTTTTGCAATAAAAGGAGTTTAATTAATTGAGCAGCAGTACTTCGAACTTGGTTCATGATACTGACCTCATCCCCGAGGCTGAATGAACATACCCGCTTGCCAACTCAATAGTAGGGATTTTCGAGCTAAGAAAGTACCCTCTCAGTTGGCAGCAATATGCGAGCCTGACAACCGCTCGAGGACGCCCTTGGGGCGGTTAGTCCCTTCTCAGCCTCCGAATCAAGTTCCGTTACAGATGCGTATGTTTATTGTTCTCATCCCAATGTCTCAATGCTGGGGAAGTAATCCTCAACTTGAACTTATATTTTTTGTTTTGAGTTGTAGCTCGATTCTGACTAAGTGTAGTGGTATTTTGGTTGTTTCAGTTGAATTTTTATTTCTCTGTAGAAAAGCTTTCAAACTCAGATTTCTCAACCCCATGCCCCAATCGGCCTCATCCCCGTGACTCAATACAAAAAACCTGATAGAGGCACGGGGTTGAGAATAAAGCAAATGAGACTGAATTCTGAGTACCCCAGACATGCTGCACAAGAATTCTTAAATTGATTTGAGTTATAAATGTAGATTACTAGGGTTGAGGAACCTCCATTTCCAGTCCGTTCAACACACAAAAGCTGCGAGTATCATTCCAATGGCCGTACTCTCATCCCCGTGCCCCGAAGAAAATTAAAAACTTGAAAATCTCGTTTAAAAATTGATTTCCAGTACGAAATTGCATTACAATCTTCTACCCTACCAGCAAAGAGTATCACAGAATTTTTTCTGATTTTTGGCTCAACTTTTAGTTTTGAAAATGTAGCAAGCTGAAAACTTGCGTTTTTTTGAGAATCACTCACAAGTATTTTCTGCGTTCAATCGGACGGCGAACTCCTCCCAACCCAGGGGGACGAGGCAATAGGGAGCCATGAGCGCAATCGTCAGACAAGTTCCGATCCTCCTTGAGAGGACGGCTGACGACGGCCGCAGCCAGTCGGACGAGAATTCAGGGTGAAATTCCCTTTTTTTTCGTTTTGCAGTTTGTGTTGCTGCCCTTGATTTGCAATATATACATTATATATTCTTCCTTTAGGTTTATGATTCGTTATTAGTAAGGAGTTTAATAATTAAACTCCTTACTAATAACGAATCATAAACCAATTATTGGATATTAGTTATCCGTCTTGTAGTTAGGTGTCATTTGATCGAAATCGGTTCTGGAAAAGGTTTTATTGTCTTGATAGCTTCATTAAGTGTGGAATAGAAGTAGTAATCTGAGTTTGTATCATCGCAGGAGATGAGCTTATCTTTTGGCGGTCAAAAAAACCGCGACATTTTCCGACTTTTTTCAGTTTTTCGCTTATAACTCAAATCCTAAGCGTCGTAGAGAAACTTTTCCTCCGACCTTTTTTAAAGAACATTACAGTCTGCGTCGAATGAAACCAAGAACGGCAAAATCGGTTTAGCCGTTTCGCCGCAGTCTTTTGGTTTATTATTCTTGGAATAATACACCTATGTTTTCGCGACGCGGGTCGACGACTCCGATCGGCCTCAAAATTTGACATTATCCGTTTCAAGAGGTGTACATTCTAAATCCGAAATGTCCGTCCGCCGTACGCCGTCCGCCGTACGCCGTCCGCCGTCCTGGCCGTTTTGGGCAGTAGGAATTTTTTAAAAAATCTGAAATTTTGGCAAAATACTTGGTTTACCATCTAGTTGTGCCCGCAAGGTTTTCAGTCCGATCGCCCAAACCCGTGGGGCGCTATGGGGCTACAGGAGGGGTGTTTTGAAGGCTTTTAGCTATGGGATCGAGTTAGGTGTCGTTTTCGAAGTATTTTTGGACGTAGAATCCATTTTTGGGGGTCCCGGAACGATCCGATTTCACTGTGGCGTTCTATAGGGCTTTCATGGGGCTAAAAATGGGATTTTTGAAGGATCCCAAGAAGTTAAATATTTTTCGAGTAAAAATAAAAGAATTTTTGAAAAAACACATTTTTGAAAAAAAAAATCCCCCAAAAAAATTTTTTTTGAAATATAAAAATCCAAAAAAAATTTTTTTTAAATTTTTTTTATTGACAGAATTAAATGTCTGTACAAGTAACCTATATCACAGAATAATAAACCCTTGTGTAAAATTTGCAGCGTTTTTTCATAGTTGGACGTGTTTTTCCATCTTGGCGAAAAAAAACCTAATTTGTCGACTTTCAGTCGTCTGTATCACCTATACTGCTGCTCCAATTAAATAAATGATTTAGAGAATGTAATGGTATGTTCAGAGAGCACATTGACTTGAATGAACGGTCAGCTATACATATACTACAGAGAGCAGTGGTCTTCCAAGGGTGGGGTGCCGAAGGCAATGTTCTTGCGACGGGTAACAGTATTCGTCTCTTAAAAATCACGCACACAATAAAAAATTCAACGACTGGAAAATTATTACTCGACTCGAAGGAAACCAAAGGAGGCAGAACAGTTCTATTGGTTACTATAGGAAGAATTTACCAAAACAACCTGGCAACACGCTTGTTTACAAGGAGGGCACTAGTTGCAAGTAAAAATTCCCACACAGACAATTCCCGTTTTGTTTTCTTCTCTGTTATTTCCAGCATAGTGTTAAACAAACCCTACGAGTATATCTAAGAGCAATGATTGCTCTACCTCCAATTGTTTTGATTTATTTCAGGAGGATTTGACGATTACAATTCGAATTCACTGCGAATAATATCTCTTTTTCCCCCACAAAAGGCCCCTTCCCTTAGCTGCTGCGCAGCTGTTTCTTCTGTTTTTCGTACCCGTGGAAATAACAGAATGTGCTGCACTTGGGACACAGATTAAACTACTGACGTGACCCCCCCCCCCCCCCCCCCCCCCCCGTCATCATGCTTCACGATCCTCCTCGAAGAGTTTATCTTCGTTGGGCTCTTCAAACTCATCTTCTTCCTCTTGCAACGGCCGCTGTAACTTCTTCTTCTAAATGTATTGGGCCACAGATACGTTCTACATCCCCCAATGGAGGATTAGAGCAGGCAGTGCCCTTGCAGTTAAGGCAGATCGATGAACATTTCGTACCTGACTTTCTGCAAGAGCACTTCCGCTTTCAACCTTGGAGGCATTTACATGATATTGCGACTAGCGCCTTCCTTGGGGCGGGATCTTTGGTTGTCGTGATCGGGAGAAGCCCTTGGGGCGATCTTCTCCACCTCAGTGCAGAGGGTCGGAGCTCTCTCCCAAGCCACGCTTGCACTTGGTGAAAAACTCTAAAAGTGCAGACTTGCAGTTGCCGACTCACGAACAAGTTGCTGCAGCCGTAGAGCGTTTTCAGGCTGCAGTATATTCAGCAGGAACGAAAAAAGAAAGCATATCTCTCGACGACCCATTCACAAAGACTTTGGCAAAGGCTGCCTTCGAACTGGGTTCGCTGCCACCAACATCAACCTAAAGATAAGCCCACCTCCTGCGTTGGTGCAAACTCAGAATACCTACCTACTTCTATTCTACACTTAATGAAGCTATCAAAACAATAAAACCTTTGAATATTCGGTTTTCAGAACCGATTTCGATCACACTCCCCCGTGTTTGGTCTAATTTTACTGGACTAATAGGCGAAAAACGGAAGAAAAAAAATGCAAAACTGTCGAGATTTTGTGCTCCTATAACAAGTCAATTTCAAAGTGGTTGTTTGCCGATGGTGCAGAGGTCTAATGAGTTTACCTGAATAAACAATTTAGTATTCAGCAGAGGAGTCGTTCTCTCTCCCTAACCAAACTCACAAGTCAATTTCTTTTCAAGATCTACGAGTTGGATGTACACGTAACATCAACACATTGGTGGAATATCAGACCTCAATTCATTGGTTGGCACAACTTTCATATCAAGGCTTTTGATGCTTGTTGCTTGGTATCAATTTAAACCTGATGGGGGCTTGTGGTGGTTTAATTTTCTACCCGGATATGACATAATATGTCGTATTATATTATGAGCCGTGAATTAGTGCTGTAGATTATGGTCTGGCAGAGTGTACAGACCAAACGCCAACTGGCTTTACAAATCGCACGTCTATTTATAGGTTCTCATAAGACCCTTTAGTTGACGCCCTTAACAGTTGTTACACGAAGAGTAATATTCAAATCTATCGGAAACATATGTTTTTATTGTTATTATTTTATTACCATTATTATTATTATTTTTTTAATGATCAAACTTATTTCATCTTCAACAGGTTCGACCGACTAACCGACAGGCTGTGAACGCATAATGTTGGGAATCGTATTAGCGACGTCGTTGTGTTGGGCGCTGGTGAACTGCAGAGTGATGACGTCATCTTTACCGAGCATGACGTTCACAGTAGAAGTGGTTGACACCATTCACGACATTACCACCCAGTCCACAACGTACTTTTCTGTGGAGAGGAACGCCACCAGATTTGATTTAGATGGAGGAATGAACACTGCTTTCATTGATTTAAATAAAAAAGAAGTTCACTATTACTACCCTGCCAAGAACGTGACTGGTTGTTGGACATTTGGAGTGGTCATTGTATCAAGTGTGCTGCCTCATGTTGACGGCCTTACTGATATGGGCCCAGAGGAATTTTACGACACACCAGCTGAAAAGTACGAGTCTGACGGAGTAGAGATGTGGGTGATGAAACATGACCCTAAAACTGGCATCGACAATCGTCCTATTAGAAGAGTCGAGAAAAAATTGAATTCCCAAACTTCAACTATCACAACTTACTTCAGATTTTCCGTTGGAGAGCCGCCTTCATCAGTATGGACCCAACCTGATGCTGAATGTCTAAAAGCAAGCGGTGAGGACCCAAGCAGTATGACGGACGTTATTCAGTCCATGACAGGTGTAGCCGCATACGCAGAAACTGGAATGGCCGCACACCAAACTCGGAGAAAGTACACAACTGGTCTAAGACGTCGTGCCAAACTAAGTGACGACAATCCATCAGACCGCATAAAATTGGAATTCCCATTCACCAAAGAGGAGATTGCGTCAATCTATAAAACTTTGCCAAAGTCTTTCGATTGGAGAGACTTCGGAGCTGTTACGCCTGTGAAAAATCAGATGAGTTGTGGGAGTTGCTGGTCTTTTGGTACAGTTGGTTCCTTGGAAGGAGCGTATTTCAACAAACACAATAAACTGGTTGTACTTTCCGAGCAAGCTATGATGGACTGTGCAGGTTCCAACCCGACTGCGGATGATTCAGGTACGAATGGATGTTTCGGCGGTGTCGAAACTGACGGTTACTTGTGGGTGAATGTAACAGGAGGCATACCCTCGGCCGAAGGGTACCCACCATACAAAGAGATGAATGGAAAATGTCGGGTTACAGACAAAACCACGTTGTACGCACAGCTTGAAGGTTTCTACCAGATCCCAAACAACACCGAGGCGGTCAAAGTGGCTCTCGTCAAACTTGGCCCACTCGAAGTTGGCATAGATGCTAGTAAAATGCAATATGAGAAACCTTTCATTAGGGGTGATGAGTGTAATCAAACGCAGATCGATCACTCAGTGCTTCTAGTAGGATACGGCGAGAGTGACACGCATGGCCCCTACTGGATCATCAAGAACTCTTGGGGCATCGATTTCGGGTTCGATGGGTATTATTTGTTGTCGGCTGAAGGGAATTGCCTCGCTATCCTAGATGCGGTCCACTTCCCTGTTCTCAGTGACGCCCGTTAGCATTGATTTAAATGTTGATGAATCTTTATGCAAAAATAGAGAATTATTTAATAAATTTTGTTATAGAACTCATTATTGACTCAAACTGATCTCTCCTACGTGTAGTCTCTGGGTAGAATCAACAGCAGGGGATCTCTAAGTGCGGTCCACCGGCTCTCCCCAGATGGCCCGCGGTTACCATGGACGTGAATAAATATTGTACCTACGAAAAATTTAAATAATGAACTAATATTTTACAAAATAAAATAATCCTGTCAAAGATTTACAACTGTCGCACATAACTTACAAATTTATTTTCGTACTGACGTCCTGCTACAGTTTTCCCATAATTATGGGACTGTAGTTGGGACGTTTGGGACCCATCAGAGGCCTTAAATTCAAAATGTCGGACTGTTTAACCCTGTAATAACTTCAGGTGACCCTAAAAACCACGATTTTATGAACCTTGTTTCAGTTTTTGGGTTATAACTTTTTTCCTCTCCAACCAATCGAAAATCTGGTCGAATTGAAAGTTGAAGAGGACAACATTCTGAACGATTTGCACTATTCAAGTTTGATTTTCGATTAAATAGGTAGGAGTAGGATTCACGGGAGGGTCTACTGACGTAATACTATGTACCTATGACATACATTGTATTCATTTATCGTAGAGTCGTTGAATATTGAGTGAAATGGATCGCAAACTGATGGGATTTTTGTCATTTCGGGAAACCTGGCCCATTTTTTAACGTAAGTAACTTGTCACCTATTTGATCGAAAATTAAACCCAAGTACTGAAAATTGTTCAGAATTTTGTCTTCTTTGAATAAATAAAATTGAAAACATTTTATTGCCGTGAACATCAGTATAAAAGAGATGGAGCAAAAGTCGGGAACAATACCAGGTACCAGAAATTCAAGGGCGGCGGTAATCAAAAAAGTCCTTCACATGATAGCGTTCGAGGTTGATGGGGAAACCAGATTTTCGATTGGTTGGATAGGAAAACAGTTATAACCCAAAAACTGAAACATGGTCCAAAAAATCGTGGTTTTTAGGGCCAACTGAAGCAATCACAGGCGTTCGATGGCCTCTTTCCAATCAGCAGGCCCTTCCCGTTCACTGGCTGGAGCTGCTTCATAGAAACCCCCATACCTGCCTTGATGAGAGGGGATAGTGGGACCCTCCATAGGGTGACCGCCCGATTCCTTCCCGGTAATGATGTCGCATCGTCGAACCTCGTTAGGAGGGGAAAGGGCCGCCCGATTCCTTCCCAGACATACCACTTTCACTATTAGGGAAAGTAACTGTTCCAAGTAGTATACGAACTGCTACTTGGAACAGTAAATTGAGTTTTAGGTCTGAGAGTGAGACATCAGCGCTACCCAGGGGGCACCACGAGGAGGTTTCTCACCAAGTCCCCCATTATCCTCACTGATGGGTGATTCGTCATGCTAAAGGAAAATCAGGGTTGAGGGGTTTCAACTGGTTTTGGCAAGTAAAAGTTTTTGAAGGAGACTTTGTGAATAAACTGTAGACGAGTCAACTGTTTCGCCATGTACTTTTTCATGCAAGTTTCTGTTAAATCGAATTTCTTTCGCCATTTCAGTTTTTTCGTCTGTGGTTGGTTTAGCGAATTAATTGCTACGTCTGTGGTAAATTGCATCTCTTTCACAACTTCAAAAAACTTGAAGATGTCTGGATGCTCAGAGTAAAATTTCTTGTTAAACCTGCTGTGAAAACCCTCACAATAGTTTGTCGTCCTGTCCAAACTCGCCGAAAACTTGGACCAAAGCGTAGGTAGGTATTAGGAGTCTTCCAGCACGTAATTTTCCAAATGTAGTCACAAAATGTGTCAAGTTGTGCGGAGATAGGTAATTATCTAGTTTCTGATAAGGAGGCGAGGCGAGGAGTGAGCTTTGAGATTTTTAAACATCACTGGCTACCTATTGGTTTCTGCTAACTGAGACATTTGAACTGTTACTTTCATCTGTTACGGAACACCTCGGGAAGGAATTGGGCGGTGCTCCAGCAGGTAACAAATTTTCTGGGAAGGAATCGGGCGATAATTAAGAACCCAACGATTACCGGGAAGGAATCGGGCGGACCCCCTCCATAGACGTCTGGACCCCCAATTAGTCCAGTGTCAGCTCAGATTTTGAGCTGTTAAGTATACTTAACAGCTCAAAATCTGAGCTGACACTGGACTAATTGGGGGTCCAGACGTCTATAGAGCCGAAGTGATTAGGCCTCGTTTTTCAGCTGCCATAGTTAGATTGATCGACTCACGTGACGAGTCAAACAGATAACCGCAACTTTGCCAGTGACTACCTTCGGGCTCGCAGTTCTGGCTCCTGTTCCCTTCCCGTGGCCGTGCTGGCGCCTCCAGAAGCACGATGACGTCAAGTGGCCTAGTGAGACGACTCCAGGAAGACACCACCAAACCCGGTAACCCTCGTTGAGGTGAAAACCTTGACATTTACACTATGTCAGCTCGGGGTCCGCCCGATTCCTTCCCAGTAATCGTTGGGTTCTTAATTATCGCCCGATTCCTTCCCAGGAAATTTGTTACCTGCTGGAGCACCGCCCGATTCCTTCCCGAGGTGTTCCGTAACAGGTGAAAGTAACAGTTCAAATGTCTCAGTTAGCAGAAACCAATAGGTAGCCAGTGATGTTTATAAATCTCAAAGCTCGAAGAGCGCACCTGCCGAAATTTCCAACGTCTTTGGATGAATGTCACGATGTAGCAGAATACCTCGACAGCACATTCGTGCTGTACAACGACAAGTCAAGTCACACAATAATTTTTGGGCGCGATTCAAACCTGCAACACTTGGTGGTGAGCGAAGCAATATAATATTATGTCGTCGGCGCTGGGGACCCAGCTACAGTTTACTCCGATTTTGAATTAGGAATTATGAATGCGGCGAGGATCGCGTGGCCTGATAGCGAAATTCAAGGCTGCAAATTTCACGTCACTCACAGTTGGTGGAAAAAAATCCAGAATCTCGGCCTGGCAGACGATTATAAACAAAAGACTGAAATTGGTAAATTTTTACAACATATGTTGTATTTGGATTGCCCATGCTGCCTCCCAGCGAAGTCGAGGACTGTTTTGTGGAGGACCCAATGTCTATAAAACCTATCTCTGCACAACTTGACACATTTTGTGACTACATTTTGGAAAATTACGTGCTGGAAGACGCCATATACCCACCTACGCTTTGGTCCAAGTTTTCGGTGAGTTTGGACAGGACGACAAATTCTTGTGAGGGTTTTCACAGCAGGTTTAACAAGAAATTTTACTCTGAGCATCCAGACATCTTCAAGTTTTTTGAAGTTGAAACCCCTCAACCCCGATTTTCCTTTAGCATGCATGCTAGGGTCATGACGAATCACCCATCAGTGAGGATATAGGGGGACTTAGTGAGAAACCTCTTCGTGGTGTCCCCTGGGTAGCGCTGATGTCTCAGGCCTCACACTCTCAGACCTAAAACTCAATTTACTGTTCCAAGTAGCAGTTCGTATACTACTTGGAACAGTTACTTTCCCTAATAGTGAAAGTGGTATGTCTGGGAAGGAATCGGGCGGCCCTTTCCCCTCCTATCGAGGTTCGACGATGCGACATCATTACCGGGAAGGAATCGGGCGGTCACCGTCAGCTCACGTATCGATCATTTCACGTAAATTTTGAGATAAAGCCTCATTAGGTCCGATAGGGTTTACGACAGTTGTAGCGATTCCGAGCGTGTAAAATTGACAGTGTAGAAGCCCAGTTTTTGGCGCGTTCCTGCGTCTTTTCTTTTTGTTTTCCCGACGCCTTTGCGTCGGTATTCTACCGTTTCTTTTTGGGAACTTTTTCCGCTTCAAGCAGTTGAGAGGATCTGCCCTTAAATTAACCTTCTAAAGCCTTCATGCCAGCGTCTTTTTTTTAACATTATATAGTATCGATAGGCAGAACGAATTTCAAGTATTCTATTTGTAGTTATTTGTAGTTGGTATTTGGTTTTTTTTTTTTTTTTTTTTTTTTAAGAAGAAAACCGTTTCGTATTTCACTAACAGTCTCAGCCTACCTTATTAAAATTTAATAAGGTTTGTATTTAATACAAATGTTTGTCCTCAAGCCCAGAGCAGCAGAACGTTTTATTTCAGGTAACGTTTCATTTCAGGTAAGCGAGACGCTACAACGAGACATCAATACATTGACATTTCAAGCTTACAAAATTGGTGGCAGCGGTGGGATACCTGTGATGGTTCGCCCATGTTGCTGGTGGTTGGTGACAGTTCAGGTTCCGTTAGGGATTACCCCCGTTAGTGCAAATTTAATAAGGGTCTTCAACCGAGGAATGTGGTATCACTTCCATTGATACTGATAAGCCAACCCAATAAAATGGCTAAACATGGCGCCAGTGAGCACTATGCAGTAGGAGTAGTAGGTTTTGGGTGGTTCTGGGACAGTTTTGTACAAAAGCCCCTGGACAGCGGGCCCGATTTGTACAAAAGCGCCTGGTCAGCGGGTCCAACTGCTGATAAGCCGTATGGTTCTATGTGTTAGAGAGAGAGCGAAGCTGACCTCTACTTGATCTCGGAGCTCACCTCTTCTTGACCTCTAGGTGATATCAATTTTTAAATATTTCTCGCCCGAGCTGACCTCTTCTCGACCTTTAGTTGATATCATTTTAATTGATTATAATTATTCCATCTCAAATTTCTTTCGTTTTCCCACGGTGATATCAGAGCTGACCTTCCTTCACCCAACGATAATATATCTACAATTATTAGTAATTCCTTCGCCTCCGGTCTTACCTTCCTATGGAATTACTAGTTCGTGGTTAAATGTTTTTGAACTTGCAACCCTGGGCTTATAAGCCCGTTATGCTCTCCGAAATAAAGTTATAGTAAGTATGGATAAGAAAAAATTAATAAAATAAACAACACTGTAAGCCATCAATTTTATCTATTGAGCAGCTGATGATCTTGTTATAAAAGATTGTTGTGAGGTTCTGTAAATCAGTACTTCTTCTGATTCAGTGCTATGAATGATACAATTCACCCTCTCGAGCAGCTAGTACAAGGATTTTGTGAATTGGAAACCAAGGCTACACCTGAAGAGAGTTTTGCTGTGTTCTTCAAGAGGTTATTCAACGTTGCATACAACAATGTACTTTCTTGTGAAACTAAACTTGATTTTTCATCAGTGAATTCGGTAAATCTAACATCTGAAGCTGCTTTAGTTGATTTTTTTAAACGAGTTTTCAACGCAACATATAGTACATCAAAAGCTGTACATAGTGCGAGTGGATGTGACAATATTCTTCTCCTCGTCCTGGTTCTCCTTATCTCCATCCCTGCAGTGATCATAACTTTTGTCTTCCTGCACCAATCCATCTTTAACTCCATCAATGGAAGGGCACCCAGCAGCAGGAGTGACAATGTGTTCTACGGATTGCAACCATTCAACCGGAACAGTGATAATATCCCAAACTACAGGATATAAAATATACGCTTTACATCAACCTAAAGTGGATACTTATCGAATGATTATTACTATTGATGAATTGATCAAATCAATCCAATCAATCGAGAGCAAACACGTCAATGAAACTCTATTTACTTCAGATGAGGGAACCCATTATCCATCGTGTTCATGGTATATCTATGCAACGTGTGGGGCTATGGATATAGATGCGCCCGGCACATGTGATTGCGTACGTTTGAAATATCTCACTGCTGAATGTATTGAGCTACTCAATAAAATTCATTGATAAATTGTGTTTCATACTGTAACCCGAACATTCTTATTTCAAATCCATGAAGAGAGGGATGAGGAATTTAAAAACAATGTATTATACAGTCATTTATTTGCACTTATCGTATCTAGTAATAACAACAGAAAACTCTAATTTTAAGTTCTTGCGTAATAGTAGGTACCACAATGTAAACCTAAGAATGACAGCTTCTATTTCTTACAACATGCAAGTTCCAAAAACAATCTTTCACCCTCCAAGTGAGAAAGTTGCTTTGGAGGAGGAACATAGCTTCCTGCATTATGTAGCATAGTACCGATATACTCAATTAAATGAAATTTATGATAAACCAAACGATCCATGTATGTTTTCAAACATAACAGGTAGTTGATAAAATTACACCATTCTTCAGGCGAGAAAATAACGCTTCTGTGCTCCCATTTTATCTCAACGTGAGGAGTGTAAAAGATCGTTTTCACATTTACTTTAATTTTTCCAGAAATCTGAAACTTGGTTTTCTTAACTAGATTTTCATTTGTGTTACACATAGCTTGACAAATATCTTCTGTATGAGAGCAAAGCTCTTGAAACTGTGTTTCGTTTAGGAAAATAAACTTTTTACATCCATGTTTGAAGAACAATATAGCTGGTTGATAGTTGAATTCTTTGTACAAGCCAACACTAACAAATTTTGAATTGATTGAATTTAATGGATACATCAAACGAAGGACTCCAAATAAATCCATAAATAGGTTGGGAATAGAATTTGTCGCCTTGTCTTCTGAAACTATTGTAGGAGAGGATGGTGAACTGCAATCATTCGTCATCATCGTCTTATCGATAGTTGGGGTTAGTGGTTTATCTCCCGTCTCCTTCTTCTGCATCTTTTCTGTTTTATCCATCTCTGGGTGTTGTAGATGAGGTGATTGTGATTGTGGATCTGACTCCTCTCCAAAGGATGGGCTAGTGGTAACATGATCATCATTATCCATAATGGAGTGAATCAGCGGATTATCATCAATCCTCCTCTTGGTTAGCGGTTGGTAGTTGTCAGAAGATTCCATTCCGATGAGATGTGACTGATGCTCTTCAATGAAGATGTGAACGTCAACTGAGATAACCATCATCAACCATAGGTGGATATATTTGTGGAAGAAGGGGGAAGTCACTACTGAACTCTGGTGACAATACTCGACAGTGGTTTGTACTTCACGAGAGAATCATGAATTATCATACAGTACGCTGTGGTGTTAGGAGGGAAAGGGGCAGTTGCTTCAAACTCCAGACGACAATCGATAGGTCCAGCTTTCAACACATCATTTTGTTTCGAACAATCAATTACAATGATTGGACAAGTATCATATGTTGATTTGTTCATTAAAGGCTGTGAACTTCTACCACTCCAGTATGAAGACTGAAATCGTTGGTACATATTGTACATTAAGGACAAATCCCCTTTCAAGTTATCATATGGATAACTTTGTGAGTTCAAGTACAATTTAACTTCTGTCAATTTACACAAGTCAAACACGCTGGGGTCAGCATCTAATTTATCTTTTCTTGCGCTTTGAAAAGCAAGAATTACGTAACGGGGTTTTTCCAACTGAGAAGATGTTTTTATGGTCCATGAGTGGCGCATTGATGAAGGTAGTGTTGGATATTCGTGGAGCTCCCAGCTTCTAAAAGGCATTTGTATATATTCATCTTCATTGACGATTTTGAGCAGTGGTAGACGTTCTGTGTCGGAAAGTTTTATGTAAGGAACTCTCCAAAATATGTTTGTTATGCTGAGAGCAGCTCCATCTGATGCATCTTTCACAGACTCTTTGAAAACAGCATTTGTTCTACTGTTTGACAGAAGAATAATAAGCTCCTGCTTTTGATTCAGTATTGCTTTTCTGTAGTCTTCAAAAAAAGATAGCACCATTTTTATGGGAATGCAGAATGAAAAACTTGTAGTTGTTGCTTTTACACCTACACCGAACCACGCTGCTGTTTCCATAGCTGGTGCATCATTTGGCGTCAAACAAAGTAAATTTCGAAGTGTGCTTGTGATCCCCACATTTTTACTTCGTGAGACAACAACACCAGATAACTCAAACCGTATTTCATCAAAAAGAAATGCAACAGCGTTGTTGACTAGCTTTAAAGTCTCGTCAGGTGTTTTTCCATCGGGTTTATGTAGCGTACCCTTTACATGAAGAACACTGTCACATGGATAGGTGATGCTATCTTGCTGTTGAATTACAATCCTCACCTCATCACTATGGTTGAATGTTGTGGAGTTGAAAGGGGTATGAGTTCGAAATTCATATTCAGTAATTGAATCATCATATTCAGGCTCAGCTTGCACGTCCAACATCATTGTTGTAAAAAAAAAATAAAAAATAAAAAAAAATAATAATAACAGCTCACACAGAAAACTGCAAACGTAGACCAAGTGATTTCAAAAAATCACGATTGGTTGGTGTTAACCGGTTCAGGTGTGAATGTCGTTTGATTGAAGTTCTTTGATTTCGTACTGATTTATTCGTAGAATCAGTTTCCTGCAGGTAGAAGACCAGACCCATGCTTTCGCAAATGTAATCGAATGTTTATAGCTTCCCCTCTTAAATTTAACAATTGATTGTTTTGATCGAGAATTTTTATTATGATATTCTGAACTTTTTTTGTATTCAATGGAGAGTATATAACATTACTGGGGGTTTCTACAATTTTATAACCAGGTGCTACAGCTGGATAGAATTCATGAAGAATGTGACTCTCAATACCATTCAAATATGATCCTCGAACTATATTACATTCAATTCGAATGACATTCACTTTAATAATGTTGATTGGAAGGTACGATTCATACCATTTATTAGCTTCAAATTTTCGTGTTGAAAATCCTAACAGAGGAGCTATAGATCCATCCATCGATAAATCTAATTCTTTGTCACAAAACATCTCCGTTTTTAAAGTATTATTATTCGCTTTTATGATTAGAGGTGCTTTCTTTTGAGGACTTATTTTCATATCTATAGCTCCCGCTTCCTCCTGTTCACGGATCTTAATTTGTACAGAGTTATTAATATCTTCTATCTCATAGGCGCCTGTTGACAATGAAATTAGATGATCGCCATATTTCAACAAATTATTGACCCCTTCTTCAATATTAGGTATGGAGTTATAAGTAGTAAAGTTTACAAGCCCTAATTCCCACTGTTCTTCTTGTGAAAGATCAATTGCGGGAAACATCTCGCAAGAGATTATACTTTGAGTTCCACTTAGACAAAACATCATGGTTTGAACCAGTCTAAATCAAAAGTGACTTATGTCTGATAAAAACTTCAAACATAAATGTCCACAAATAACTGTGTTATAGGGTTGATGGTTATCATAATTGTAATGTATTTTAGAACCTTCAAGATATTCCAGTAATTCTCTTGGAGGGCTTAAGTTTCCAAAACTATCGAAATAAAGTACCTCATCCCCTCTCTTCTTGTAACAAACCCAATGTGTTCCAGCTCCATACTTTGAATCCAAATTAACTATTGCACTCTCATTTTTCCAACTTTTCAATGGTAATGAATCCTTATTGAAAACGCCACGGAAAAAGGGTATTTTGAACTTTTTAGCATATGCGAGTAAATCATAGTTAGAAAGTGCACGGTTCGGAATATCATCTATAGAGTTTTTTTTTTGTTTTTTTTTCCTCTTCTCGATTTTCGTTTATTTTGACCTCCACCCTTATACGGTTTTAAGAATAATCCTTTACCACTCTTGGTCGCAATGGCTTCCATAACTCTATTATGTCTTTGTTCCTCTTTTACTTTTTCGGACGAATTTTTGGAGTTTGATATAGTATTTGCGGCGCTAGCAATACCTCCTACAACGCTTCCAAGAGCACTCAAACCAGCCAGAATGGGAACTAATGGAAGGAACCCACCCTTTTTCTTTTTATTAGAGTTCTTTTTTGTCTTTTTAACACTTAGCTTTTTGTCTTTCTGCTTTTTCGGCTTAATTGGTTTTCTTTGTTTTATCGACCCACCCATTTTCGATTTTGCATTCAATGCCTTAGCAACGAGCCAAGCAGCTGATTTTTCCCCGAGTGATGCGTTTTTTGATTTTACTCGAGACCACGCCGCCTCAGCCAATTGTTTATCTGCCACACGTCTTTTTGCACTATCTTTGTGTTGAGCATAAAATGTATCATGGATTTTGCACGCTTCGTCCAACTCATTTATTCCTACATCACCACGAGCTAAGCGTTTCTCAAGCTGTGTTCCTGGTCCACAGAAGTTATAAGTAGGCAGATGAAGTTCTAGTGGTAAAGAGTCAATAGCACGATTCAATGCCGAAGCAGCTAAATTTCCGAATTTTCTAATTACGTTTTTTACTAGTCCATTACCATGAATCAAAAACGACTGAGTCGGTTTACTTTTGACCAACGTCATTATATAATGAAACTAATTAGGTAAAATGTAATAATGATATTTATATATCAGTGGCTTCTCAAAATTTTTGTTGTAGGATTAATAAAATATTTTTCAACAAAATACTTCTTTATCCACTCACCTTGCAAGTTATTGTCAACTCTGTCTTCAGGAGCACATAACTTATTATATTGATCAAAAAAACATTTTCCCAAGGCTTTGACAAGATAGTTTAGAGAGACGGCATCACTCATTGTTTTAGGGTCACCGACTGAATGCAATTGTTTGTTAGAGAAATTCCATCCATCACTATCTCGGTTGGGAATTACGCTATCAAGATAGTGTTTATTTATTCCATCTGATGGCTTTATAGGTTCTCCTATATTTGTTAATCGTTTGCTTGCAAAATCCCATCCATCACTATTAGAACGTATGACCAAACGGTCTACATATGATTTGTTTGCCACCTCATCATCGTCGATAGGTGGACCTCTAATGTTTTTCAACCGGTAATTTTTGAAATCAATTGTTTTGCCACCCCCTGATAATTTTCCTTCTTCCTTAATGTCTTCTTCATGATTGAACATGACTGCATTATTTTGTAAATATTCAAATTTTACAACATCGCTCTTATCAACAGGATCTCCCACATTTATAATTCTTCTTCCTCTAGCATCATAATGACCATCTTTGTTGTGAAAGAACTTCAAACAAGTTTTGGTAAACTCATCAAATACTTGGTAATTAACAGCGTCCCTAATATCCCTTGGCTTGCCAACATTAGACAATCTCTTGTTTGATATATCATAATCCCCTCTTTTTGTCAAAGTGAACCCCACTCCCGGAGGACCTTGTACAGGTATAGTTCTTTTCCCACCTTTAGTCCTACCACCATCATCAAAATGACCAAACTTATCTATGCTCATAGTAAAGTTGATTATGTACTAACTAAAATTTGAAATCTTTAATGTCTTTTATAATACCATGCTCCTGTAATTCCTCCAAAATAGAAATAATTTCATTTGTGTGACTACTGTTACCAGCTAATTTAGATCCAATCAAAAGACGGAGACGTGTGCATAGTTCATTTGGATCATCCCAATGTCTATACTCGATGGTAGCTCCATTTTGATGCATCATTAGACCTTTACCTTTAGGTGAAATGACGTGGGAATCAAAATAGTCATCATCATCTTTATCTTTTTCAAATTGAATCGAGGAACTTTCCACATTGGAAAAAGATGTGTCATTTTTTAAGAGTTGTGGTGGTGTTGGTGGAGTTTTTTTTAACTATTGGAAATAAGTTCGAAATAATTGTCATGTATTTGTAACCCTTATTTGATTTTATTCTACCTTGTTCTGTTAAGTGAGCCTTAGTATGAGTCAATATTGTTTTGTAAGTAACCAAATCTTGAGGGGAGTACACACGTCGTGGTTTTTTCATAAATATTAATTCGTGTAACCCTGCTGTCCCAGGGTAGGTAACTGCATCTATAATCAAATCATCCCCAGAAAACTCGACTGAATGTCTTCCCATTCTCCATTCTCCTTTATCATCTAGGTGAATGCCATAGGTTGAGTCTAAATCTTTTATACCTTTGCGAGCTAAATACAAATATGATGATAAGTCCTGACCAATAATATTCCCTTGACTTGTATAAATTTCATTTTTCACATCTCTATTTGATTTATCATAACCTATGTTCTGAGTCAACAGTGTTTCAGACATGGACTGAAGAGGCTGGATTACTGGCTTGAAGTGTTCTTCCATTGCACGGTCATACTGAACTTGATCACTTTTCAACTTGTTATATTTCGCCCTTATATCATTACGTATTTTGTCAATTTCTAATATCAAATCTTCATTTGGTGAATACATGATGTTAAATGACACAATCATTTGAAAGTTTCATTATAATATTTATTACGTTAACTCGAGGGTTGAGTTTGGGCTAACCCAACGGATTTTCATTGGGTTAACACAACGGATTTACGTTGGGTTAACACAACAGATTTACGTTGAGTTAACCCATCATAGACTCGTTTTTTCAATGGGTTCACGTTGGGTTAACTTAACTTTCTTACATTGGGTTATCCTAACAGCTTTACATTAAACTAACACAAATTTTGTTAATCTTGAGCTGTTTTTATCTTGAATAACTTATCAAAAGATGAGCGGTATCGACCACTATTCAAACTTCGTTCAGTATCAATTATTAAAAAATGACACAATCATTGAAAGTTTCAGATACCTATTATAATATTTATTAGGTTAACTTGAGGGTTGAGTTTGGGCTAACCCAACGGATTTTCATTGGGTTAACACAACGGATTTACGTTGGGTTAACACAACAGATTTACGTTGAGTTAACCCAACATAGACTCATCAGGTTATTTCAATGGGTTAACGTTGGGTTAACCTAACTAGGTTAACTTAACTTGCTTACATTGGGTTATCCTAATAACTTTACATCTTGAGGAGTTTCCATCTTGAATAACTTATCAAAAGATGAGCGGTATCGAGCACTATTCAAACTTCGTTCAGTTCAGATATTATAATATTTATTAGGTTAACTCGAGGGTTGAGTTTGAGCTAACGTTAATTCGAGGGTTGAGTTTGAGCTAACGTTAATTCGAGGGTTGAGTTTGGGCTAACCCAACGGATTTTCATTGGGTTAACACAACGGATTTACGTTGGGTTAACACAACAGATTTACGTTGAGTTAACCCAACATAGACTCATCAGGTTATTTCAATGGTTCACGTTGGGTTAACCTAACTAGGTTAACTTAACTTGCTTATATTGGGTTATCCTAACAACTTTACATTAAACTAACACAAACTGTGTTAATCTTGAGCAGTTTCTATCCTGAATAACTTATCAAAAGATGAGCGGTATCGACCACTATTCAAACTTCGTTCAGTATCAATTATTAAAAAACCTCTGTCTTTATTCCATGCCTCAGCACAAAGTTTTTTAAAATAAGTGAACGTCATATCAGTGTTGACATGGTCCAAATATACATGTTTCAAATTGGTTAGATTTTGTCTGTACAATACAATGAGGTTTGTATTGTCACGAATCAGTTGTTTTGGTATTTGACTGTATGTCTGTCCCAAAAGAAAGACGTCTAGAGCCTTATGGCGGCCTATGGTAAAGTAATTACGAATTTGGTTCTGTTTTTCACAAGATACATCATCAAAAATAATTATAGAATCGGAGGATACATCATTAGGATGCGGCACTTTATCACTATCATTGAATGGAAAATATCCTATTTCGTCTATTGATGAAAATATTTCAGCTAAAAATACATATTTTGGTTGGTGTAAAGTTTTTGAAAATATGTAGATGTTTTTAAAACGAAGACCATTCTCATTGAAAAGTAAATTAAGCATCAAGTTTGTCTTCCCACTGCCAGATCCCCCACACAAAATACATCTTATACTATTTGGCAGCAAGTTGCTATGCTTCACAAATGCATTTTTCCTCATGTCACCACATAATGTATCGAAATTAACCACTATGAGACGTGGTTCCATGTTGATACTACTGGAGGCGATGATAGACTAACTGAGTTTCACACCAATTCTTTTTTATCAATCCAAGAGTCATAACTTTCATCAAATCCTAGCCATCTAACCAGAACCTTACTTCCTCTTGTCCTCAACACTTTCTCAACCAGGTAAATATCATCCCATTTAGCCTTTTTCAATTCTTTGTCATAAAATCCCCCCTTTAGAATATTGTTTCGAGAGTCTTTTACAAAGTAGGTTACTGGAATGGTTGACTTGATTGAATCTATAGTAAACAGTTCATTTGTCCAGTTAGGTAGATATCCTTTGTCAAACACCTTTTTATACTTGCTTATCCTAACCTTATCACCAACATTGAATCGAACCTTTTTATCGGATGATTTATATTTTTGTCCATTTTTTTCTATGTTTTTCGTTACTTTTAGTTGGTTGCTTAAATTAACCTTACTGGGTGGCATTCCTATAGTCCTATGTATTCTATTATTATATTCCGATAAAATTTCTGGAAGTAGTTTCACCCATTCATAACTTCCTACTTCAGAAAACTTGGTATACATTAATGACTTCAATGAACGATTAAACCTTTCTACTATTGAAGCCTTCTTGTCGCTATATGTTGAAAAATGATTTATACCATATTTATCCATGAGTTTTTTAAAGTCTTTATTGAAAAATTCCCGACCTCCATCAGTGTGGAGGTTTTTCATAGGGTTGGAAGCAAGAATAGGATGAATCCCCTTAATGATAGAAAAGGCACTTTTATCTTTCAATGGAACAGCAAAGCCAAATTTGGAAAAACAATTTATCATGGTTAAAATGTACTTAAATCCCTGATTTTTCCCCTCAAAAGGTATCATTTCCACTAAGTCGGCTTGGTACAAATCATGCAATCCTTTGAGTTCAACCCTCCTTGTACGAAATTTTCTTCTTGCTGGTGCATGCAGTTCTTGTGCAATTATTTTTCTGACATTACCTGTATTCATGATAATAACCTACTGAGACATAATACTCAATCATTATGTTTTATAAGGTGAAGAGGATAATGGGCAATGAAATGAATTCACCTGAATTTCAATCATCCGCCTAGAAAACTGCAGACAACGTCAGCAGATCATTAAATGCAGTGTTTTGACAAATTTGAGAAAGGTCGTGCACCTTAAAGGATGCAGTTGAAAGATTCAAGAGGAAAGAATTAAATAAATGATATCACGAGAGTTCAAGAAGAGGTCAGCTGAAAAAAAAAGATGAAAACATTGTGCAACCAGCCTCCAAATTAAGGATGTGGTCAGGAGATTCAAGAAAAAAGAATTTAATAAAATTTATTATCATTTTAATGATTTCGCGAAAGTCGCAAATGAGGCCAGCCGAAAAAGATGAAAATATTGCACAACCTGATCAAGAATAGTAGAGAGAGAAATATGTATTAAAAATTGATATCATCTCAGCTTGGGCGAGAAATATTAAAAAATTGATATCACCTAGAGGTGAAGAAGAGGTGAGCTCTGAGATCAAGTAGTGGTCAGCTTCGCTCTCTCTCTAACACATAGAACCCGGTCGAGAAATATTAAAAAATTGATATCACCTAGAGGTCAAGAAGAGGTGAGCTCCGAGATCAAGTAGAGGTCAGCTTCGCTCTCTCTCTAACACATAGAACCATACGGCTTATCAGCAGTTGGACCCGCTGACCAGGCGCTTTTGTACAAATCGGGCCCGCTGTCCAGGGGCTTTTGTACAAAACTGTCCCAGAACCACCCAAAACCTACTACTAGTAGGAATGATGTCACAACTCGAAACACTGCTACAGTCTTTCAACGAGTGGCACGTGGAAAGTTTTATTTCAGGTAAATTGTAAGCGAAACGCTACCACAAGACATCAGTACATTTCAAGCTTATAGGTACATGGATGTGCAATATGTCAAAAATTGTGCGTCGGCGAATTGAAAAATCGAGACTAGGAAGGAATGGAATATTCGAATTCTGCTGGTAATGAACAAGAAGTCATGTGACAGGAGTAATAAATAATAAAATTTGATTGGGGGATTTTTTTTACATGTTTCATGTTTTTCCGATGGCCCGCGTTTGATTTTTTGCAGGATCTCAGGACTGGAGCCGCGAGGAGCATAGCAACACCTAACAATTTTATTTCTTGTTGCGTTAGTTTGACATTGTTTCCACGCAATGTTTATACTCTATACCTTCTTCTTCAACGCAATATGAAGCTATACCGATTCTACTAACAAGAAAGTGCCGATTTGCCAGCGTGTATTGTACATACTTTACCTTTTCTCTTGGGAACGATTTCACTAACTTATTGATCAGCTCCTGCCGCCTCTCCATCATAATATTATGGATTTATATTATAAATATGTGTGTGGGATAGTAATATTCTAAACATGAAACATGATCTGATATATATATTTTTTTTTTAATCATAAATTTCTTTACGATTTAATTTTGAAAAAGGCACCTCCACTCCCCCATGCAAAACTACCAAGTTTTTTTCCCCCCAAGTATGCTTTCCCGCACTCTTTGACCTTTTCACTCGACCATAGAGAAGGATTGTGGAAATAATTGCCCAACTATGAATAAAAAATATATTTGTATCATCAAAAATAGTAAAAAATATGGCTTAAAAGGAAACAAATTTACATATTTTGAACTTGAATCAATAGATATTACCTTTCGATCATATCTAAAGACTAGAACGCATAAACAGCAAGACATCCAAGTCAATGTGCATTACGCTATCGATATTCTCGACTATCTAAAGCTAAAAACAGTTCATAACGTGAAAATTCAACATGATTTTTTTACATTTTTTTTTTTTTTTTGGTAAATTCACGCTCGTTTAAAACGACACTAAACATCAGTAGAATCGGGTTAAGGTACTCACTAAAAACGGGTTTCTGTGATACAATTTATAAGTAAGGGCGGGCTTTAAATTAAGACGTTTTGCTGAATTCTCGTACCTTACGCAGACTCTACTGAACACCGTCCAAAAATATGTGCCCGCCAGACGCGTGCTGTCAAGTGATGCGAAACCGTCGGCAGCTCAAGTTTCGGTCAAGTGGCAGGTTATCGGTTTCATCTCGTGAACACTTTTTTGGCGCATGACAACTTGTCCCCTTAGGAGCAAAAGTGGAACGGTCAGGTGAGAAATGGAAGATGGGCAGCTCGTCCGGGCGTGACAACTCGTCCACGACCAAGTTCAAACTGATGTGGACAACTCGTCACGAAGGGAGTACCACTTTCTTCTTCGCATTTCTGGCTGATTACGCTGAGGCATTTATCATATCTGTGTTTTCGTTTGTCAGGATGCAAAGCAGAAAACAAGAGACCAGACCTGTTAAAAAAAAAAAAAAAACGCCTGCACGTGTCCACACATCGCCAGGCGGATTGACATGCTCAGGAGGCACAGTAAATACACAATCAATTATGGGCCGCGAACCGCATCTGTTTCCTGTCCCGTTCCTGCATAGCGTGCCTCTACCGGTTCCTGCTGATCCAAACACCCCTTTGTACAGGTTCCCAAAGGTTTGTACGAACTAAAAGCCGTTTCCACTAGTAAAACAACTGGTTCCTGCTGAATGAAAACCCCTCCACCATCTACCGACAGTTTCGCATCGGAAGCTCTCCAAAAATGTCCACGACGTACACGTTCCAACACAGGAGCCGAATTCGACCAACATCGTACAATTTACATTAAGGTAAACAGCTTCTATCACATTAGCTCATTTCTAATTACAGTCGGCTGTTCTGAACGGCAATGTCCGCCACAAAAACAAACACCCAAAGTTTTGCAACATTCGCAACCCGTCGAACAGAATCATACGAAACAAACACTAAGCCAAATTGAGGTTTAAATTCAACTCAAATTGGACGAATCAATGACGGTGGCAAAAAGATATCAACGTTCAATAATGATCGCTCTCAACGCCCTAAATTGTGCAATGGAGTTGGGAAAAGTGTGGCCGGGATGGGGGGGGGGGGGGGCTACATCGGACTCCCCAACTTGTTATTGCTGTTGCTTTCTAATCTCCAGACCCTTGACGTTGGACTCCCAGATTGTCACTTTTCTAATCGACAGTATTGATAGGCACAAGGAGCTCACAGGCTGCGAATTAGCCCATGAAATGTGCGTCATGAACTCCGTAGGTCCTTCAAACTTGGATACAATTTCGCTTATTTACTCAACTTTACTTTCATATCGAGGGTCTTTCAATATTTTGCCAACTTTCCTCATATTTGAGTTTCGACTTGACGCTAAAGTCAGCCAGTCAGTGATGATGCTCATGTTTTGATGACTACCAACAAAGGATAGTAATTACCAGTTAAATTTGATGAAGTATTCCGTCGATAATTTGACTTGGGGTTCTCCGCAGTCGGAGCGTTTATAGTCAATTGTTTTCTAAATGATTTATCGCAATAGAGGCTCTTCAAAATGCTTCAAAGTCAATGGACGGAGAAATTATCCTTGTTTTTTGTGTATCAATAAGATTTTTTAGCATAGTAGATGCTTCTTGCTGGGGTAAACTGAAGAATAGGGCGACTGCAGTGTAATGTAACAACCCCACTCCATAGACGTATTAGGGGCGCTGCTAGTTGCAGCCTGCAAGCTCTTTGTCCAACCCCCAAGGCCATAAAGACCCCAAGGAGGCTTCCTCTGTACAAATTGTGCAAAAAGTGTCGGCCAAACTTTCTTTTCCCTTTGCCTCAAATAGATACAACTCACCCTCGGGAGGAAAACATAGGGACGCGCCTGTTTCGTTTTGGGAGTCCAACGATGCCTTTTTACCGACCGGGGAGTCCGACGTAAGTCCGTATCCCGGGAGGGTTCCTCAATGTGAAAGGGGGGTTTTTCGAATTGAGAGGGAGGTTCTTAGCAGTGAGAGGGAGGTTCCTCGTGAGAGTGCAGCTGAAAGAAACAACTCCCCCCCCCCCCCTCATGGAGAATCAAACCCCCCACGTAATGAAATATTGGCAAACAACAATATAAGGGTGCTTCAATGGGGGAGGGGGAGAAAAAGGAGGGCAAGCGAGGGGGGACCTGCTGATATTTGTTGAGAGATGGCCAAAGAAGGTGTATGCGGAACGAAACAAGGGAATTTCACCCTGAATTTTCGTCCGACTGGCTGCTGCCGTCGCAGACGTCGTCAGCCGTCCTCTCAAGGAGGATAGGAATTTGTCTGACGATTGCGCTTATGGCTCCCGATTGCCTCGTCCCCCTGGGTTTGGAGGAGTTCGCCGTCCGATTGAACGCAGAAAATATAAAGAAGGTGTATAAACAGATAAGATTTCACCTTCAAAATGATCCCTTCAACTCTCATCCTGTATTTCTTTAGGAATTAAAAATAAAACAATAATTGTTTATTATTCACTGTCAAAAAGCTACAAGAAGGAGTCTTAGGCCAGTTGGGAGAGGTCGGGGGTTGGCTGGCTTTAGCCAGGCATGAAGTGGCCCCCTGGTATATTATATTAAAGCTGAAACCCGAGGAGGAGGATGCTCATTTTTATTCTAGGACACTTCTAGCAGTCGGAAAAATCCGAATTTGGTCTTAAAAAATACGAGAAAAGCCTGAAACCATCAAAACATTGCTCCAAATTTGGTCGAAAAATAGGGTCTGGCCCAGTTGACAGGATATTGGGATGGTAATGGGTCGAGAGGCTGTCCAACGCTAATGCCTCCTCCAACTCTCCTTCCCCCCTTCAACAACCCTCCAAAAAAAAAAACTGTTTTCAAGAAAAGAAAAAACTGCACAGTTTGGAAAAACGAGTTGTTAGGTCTGAGGCCAGATGGGATATGGTCGGGGGTTGCCTGGCGTAGCCAGCAGCTGCCCCCTATTTTTCTTTAATTAATTAGTTAATCCTCAATAGCGTCGATTCTGTTGGCTCGAGCGAAAATAGCGTCACAAACTCAGTTGTTACCAAATTAATTAGAATGAAACCAATTGCAGGTTTTTCAAAGATTTCTTTGAGCCTCAAACGCGACGAAGCACCATTTAAAGTGGTCCAATCGACCCAAAACTTCATCTCTCAAAGGCATAATTTAGGGCGTTGAGAGCGATCCAATTCGAACTTTTAATTTCGCATTGCCACCCTAGAAGAGTACAACTGAATAGCTAAATATTTACTTCAACAATAAACTCTTAGAAGTTTCAGTAAACAAAAATATCAGCTAAAAGAGTAAAAACTGAAAAATGCAAATTGTCAACTGAACTATTAAAAAATAAACAGACCTGTATAGAGATTATTATAATCGATAAAACCCTTCCAAATAACACTGTGTAGTTAACATTCTGATTCATGTAGGTATACAATCGTTTTTGACAAATTCAATAAATTCTATGTTATTCAAGTTTTGACTCCGCAGTGTTGTTTGAAAGATGAAAAGAAAAGAAAAAAGAAAAAACTCGGGGCACGCCTGTTCCCTATTTCCCGAGTGGTTTGGCAAATTGAATATAGAATTACAAGCTAACGCTCAATGAACATGAAAAACAAAACAAAAAGTACACGAAATTATGTTTGATTTTTAGGTATAGGCAGGATTTAACTATTCAAACATTCCTCAAACTAATATCGAACTAGCGCAGTGTCCCCCACAATCAGACAGGGCCAGCGCTGGAAGCAAAACGAGCAACTTCACCCGACTCTTGGCACCGCATCACAAAGCAAAATGGGGGGTACCTTCGATAACGGGTGATCGCTCTTTTAAGCCGGTTGACGCCACATTGACTCGCTGAATGGAACGTGGAACCAGTTCAAGAGAGTCCAAAACCTATCAGACGACTTATACTAATGGGGCTTTCAAAAGACATGGGCCAGAAAAGTCGAGTGAGGTTTCCTTTTGTTTAAGGATTTGCCAAGGAGATGCCAATTTACTGAACAAAGGCAAAAATCAACGTCTACACATTGCAATCAATCTTTCAAATTATACGTAAAACCTCCAATAAAATAATATCATTACATGAGTGATTTTTTCCGTTCAAATTTCCGTTCTAGTAATTAGATTTTTTTTTTAGTTGGACAGGAGGCCAAAACAAATCACAAGAGTTTTTCTTGTTGCTTCTAATCCCTGGGCTGAAAAGGATTTTTAATTTTAAAGCGTTGGAACCCGCGGCATACTGAGTCTCGAACATGTTCAGCTTCAAAGAGTTCGTGGCAGCCCCAAAGAAAAACAAATTGTTGTAATAGAACGTAGCAAAAAAGAAACTACCTGGAGAAAGGTTTGTCTGGGGCCAGTTTCACCAAACGGGCTGCGCAAGCTGGGAATGGAACTGGCGAAGCCGAAACGGGTTTCACCGCAAAAACAGGCGGTTATATAACGATCAAAACTAAGCTTGGATTTAATCCCCAAGCAGCCAACTCCGACGGAATAGTCATCAACTCCGACGATAACCATTTCAATACCTGGAAAGCTATTAGCCAGCTCCGACGGGAATGGTCATCAACTCCGACGGCAACCATTCATAAATACCCTCTACCTGATGTAATAAAGGTTTGTGCCCACATAGAAGGAGGAAACTTGGCTTCTTCGCTAACGTATTTGTCAAACAAGTAGTCTGCACACTTGTGGACGCGGCGGTCGTTGGGGATCGTACTCATAACATCCTCAACGAAGGAATCGCTCACTTCATCAGGTCTCAGGAATGGAAGTCCGAACAGAGCCACTGGCTGATTTCAGTTGTTGAGTCCCTGTATGCTGTTGGTAAGCCCCACAGACTGAATTTTTCTCCACCAGGACTGAGTGAGGTGGAATCGGCAAGCTCATTCAAGTGAGGTGGTCTCCGTCTACTTTCAACATGTCTGAGTCCGCAAGCTCATTCAGTAACTGCATGATTTCTTCCGAATTTCGCGGTAAACGAGGCAACTGTAAACGAGACGTTCGATACAGGTTGGTTTTGATATTTTTAACGTCGAGGCTGATCTGCTTAACGTCGAGATGCTGATCCGCATCACACTGTACGATCTCATTTCGAACAATTTTGGCCGGCCTATCGCATAAGTCAGTGAAGGCTTTACGTTTTGCAGAATTGCTCACATGTCCTTCTGAATCTGGCGTGCGGTTTGTTTCTCGTGATTGTGTTCTCCGTTCCTTGTCACTATTTTTTTCATATCTTCCGTCACGTATAACTTAGCTCTGCAGTCCTTGGCGACACATTTCCATTTGTACGCACAATAATATTGCGTTCACGAATTCACCACGGTTGAATTTAAATCCATCGTGCACGGTGAGCGTTGAGCCTCGCTGCCCGAAAATTGATTCGAATAATTCGGATGTACTACTTGTGATCGGAACTATTGTAAACTGGCAGGAAATCGCAGATATCGTCGGACGTGATGACACCTACGAACGAACAATCTGATCCTTGACCGTCGGAGTTGGCCATGGCTTATCTTTACAATATTTTCTTCGATATTTCTTCGTCGTCGGAGATGGCAACATTCAATAATTATACCTGACCCCAATCGTCGGAGTTGGCACACTCCCGCCAATCCATCATAGTATCCCGGAGTAACTTTTACAGTCATTTCTCTCTGTTTTTCCCGGAGCAGTGGGTAAGTAAACATTGGGCGACAATAACAGTAAATACAATTATTGGTCGCCTGTGATTTTGAATGAGAAATGCAGAAATCGCAATTTTTCCGCTAACGGGTTCCAACACTTCACGAAAAGTTCTTGCGGTTAACAAACTTCACTTTTTGAAATCCGCAAGCACCGCAGAAACAAAAAATGTTCTCATTTCTACATAAATTCAAAGCCAAATTTCATCCTAAGGAAAACTAAAATAAATGACGTTAGAATGTATACAAATTAAAATTTAAAAAAATATCGTCAGCTTATTGAAACATCTCATTTTCAGTGATATTGAAATTTCCAAAAAGCTGAGTTTCATCAAGTCAAAACGTTCACTCACAAAAAAACGGTTCTTCGTATAGGAAGTCTTATTTGGCTGTAGCCAATTTTGATTGAGAAGCATTTTAAAATGAACGCGTGAAAATTTGAACATTCTATCTACGCTAACATTTCATTCACTATCAGCCTCAAGTAGCTTATTATGTAATGAGATCAATTTTTGCACACAGTTTCGCGCACTTTCTAGTCGAGAAAAAATTAACCAAAACAATTCAATTGTTTCCAAATTAGAGGAATATTACAAGAATGAGTAAAGATTAACAATAAAAAAAAAACCACTCAAAAAACTACTAATACAACTTCTAGCATTAAATGAACTTTTTTTTCTCTCTCTCTTTTAAAAATTGTTCGTAAAAGAGAAAAACTAAGGTACAGTAGACTCTCGGTATATCGAAACACTCGGTATTTCGAAGTAAAAACTCGGTCCCTTGAGAATCTCTCACTATATCGACGTTTTCCAATGCATTTTGGTACACTCGGTATATCGAAGCTGAACGGGAGGAAGGGCGCCCGCCAACACGCGATATATCGAAGTTCCAGCAGCTCAACTCTCGGCATATCGAAGTTGTGGATTCTCGTTGGTCGTTGCCCTCACGATGACACAGAGCCACAACTTATCACGCGGAAGGAAGCTTGTACGTGCATAGAAAAGCTCCACAAAAATAAAAAATAAAATTTTTTTTGCATGCAGAAGTTGGGCCTGACGCTCTTTTCTCGTATTTCGCTGACAACTCTCAGTATTTCGAACTTTTCCCTCACGTCTCTCAATATTTCGAAATTCGGTACATCGAACCTTCAACAACTTCGATATAACAGAGTCTACTGTACGAACAAAACAAAAACTTTACGCTGAAATACCGTCAATAAATGTTATTCATTTCAAAAAATTATTCAACTATTTGATCTACTTTATATTCACGTATACGTACGTGAAAACACCTCAGCAGCAATGATTGCCACCAATTGGTGGAATTATTCTTCGTTCACGAATACTGGGGGGGGGGGATTATGTCATTTGCCGCATGTTCGGGGCGGGTTCATCGTCTCATTTTGTGGAGTTTGAGAATCTTTCCGAGGCGTTGTTTGGCGGTCGTGCCTCCTTTTTTCGTGGGAGCGACGGTTTTGAGTTTGTCTGTAAAAAGAAAATAAAAAAAGTTTTTAATAGAGGAGTTAACTTTCAAAAGGGCATGGTAGACTGTAACCGAATCGAGCCTCAAAAGTTCAACAGCAGGACGAAATGAGCCCCACTTTCGAATAGGTACATTTGGGTATCTCTCTTTAGTCGCACTTCCGTCTCCCTCCCCTTCTCCCTTCCACCCCCGAAAAATATATTGCTGCATACTGGAGCCTCCATTTCCGCAATAAAATTCTCCTTCTTCAATGGGCCATTCCTATCGAAGACAATTCAGAGCACTCAATGCCCCCCACTCTCACTTGCAGTAGGGAACGGAGCACTGGTAACAACCAGGTTCACTTGCCCATCTCTGTGCCCTTGCCCACACCTTTTACCTCCTCCATCAACTCCCCAACCAAGTATTGGTGGGCCTGAAGCGCCACACCATTTTCCTCTAGCCACCTGTTGGCTGACATCACCCTCAGGCCAATCCTGCTGAGCGTAACGCTGTTGTAACAATAGGAGGCTGATCACCACGCTGCGCTCCTACCTGAGAGCAGATCAGAAGAAGTGGGAAGCCCTCCTACCTAAACGCCCTAAGGACTGTTAGTGAGACTACAGGCTTTGCTCCTTCGTCCTTGGTGTTTTTATTTGGGTATGAGATGCTCCCAAACCAGTGTCAACACACAGAGGAAGAATCCGAACCTTTGGAACATCCCCTTCAACCGGTATATATACATATAATATATATATATATATACCGGTTGAAGGGACCTTATATATACCTTACCTGGCATATTATGCCAGGAAGTCTGAGCTTGCAAACTTCGTAGAGAAGGTTCATAAGAAAATCTCACAAGTCTGCTAACAAGAACAAGTCTTCATATGACTTGAGGAGGAAGCGCAGGAGATTCAATTGGATGATTGGGTATGGAAGAAGAACTTCATCCAATGAAGCGCAGCTGACCACCAAGCGGGGAAGCTTTGCAAACGCTATTTAGGGCCGTTCACCCACCATCTACCAGCTGTGCGACATAAATGGTGTAGACGTCGGAGTATGGCATATCTCCGATCTCAAACCATACTTCGACCCCGACGATTTCTGAAGAGTTTCTTCCTTGGACTGGTCCAAACCTCTTTCGAGAGGAAGTGATTGTAGCACCACACCATTTTCCTCTCTTTCGTGGGCGCCCTCTAGCCACCTGTTGGCTCACATCACTTCTGGTACAACCCCACCAAGTCCTATCGCTCCTCATAGTGCGCTGGGTCTTATGCACTGGGCAGTTTGTCGCACCACAATTGCCGAACTCGCCACGAATCCACGTGGGAAACTCGCGCGGATTAGGCGGATTTTGCTTTGTTCCCTGGATTCCGACACAACCCATCCACGTTTTATTCCGAAGAAGGTATGGAAGTGGAGTAAAAGGGACTTGTTGGGGTATTTCGTTAAGGTACTGAGACACCCCCTTTTGGTTTATTATTCTTGGAATAATACACCTATGTAATCGCGAAGGAGGTCGACGACTCGGATCGGCCTCAAAATTTGACGTTATCCGTTTCCAGAGGTCTAGATTCCAAAACCGAAATGTCCGTCCGCCGTCCGGGCCGTATTGGTCAGTAGGAATTTGTTTAAAAATCTGAAATATTGACACAATACTCGGTTAACCATCTCGTTGTGTCCGCAAGGTTTTCAGCCCGATCACGCAAACCCGTGGGGCGCTATGGGGCTACGGGAGATTTTGTTTAAGGCTTTTGGCTATGGGATCGAGTTAGGTGACGTTTTCGAAGTATTTTTGGACGTAGAATGCATTTTTGGGGGTCCCGGAACGATCCTTTTCACAGTAGGGATGTATATGGCTTTCATGGGGCTACAAAAGGTATTTTTGAAGGATCCCAGGAGGTCAAATATTTTTGAAGTAAAAAAAAAACGCTGCAAATTTTACACAGGGTTTATTATTCTTTGATATAGGTTACTTGTGCAAAAATTATTTCTGTCAATGGAAAAAAATTTTTGGATTTTTTTTTCCAAAAAAAAATTTGTTTTTTGGATTTTTGTTTCAAAAAATTGTTTTGTTTTTTTCAAAAATTCATTATTTTTTACTCGAAAAACATTTAACCTCTTGGGATCCTTCAAAAATCCCATTTTTAGCCCCATGAAAGCCCTAAAGATCGCCCCAGTGAAATCGGATCGTTCCGGGACCCCCGAAAACGACACCTGACTCGAACCCATAGCTAAAAGCCTTAAAAAAAAAACCTCCCGTATCCCCATTATAGCCCCATAGCGCCCCACGGGTTTGGGCGATCGGACTGAAAACCTTGCGGGCACAACTAGATTGGAAAACAAGTATTTTGTCAAAATTTCAGATTTAAAAAAAAATCCAACCTACTGCCCAAAACGGCCTGGACGGCGGACGATCATTTCGGATTTAGACTGTAGACCTCTTGAAACGGATAATGTCAAATTTTGAGGCCGATCGGAGTCGTCGACCCCCGTCGCGAAAGCATAGGTGTATTATTCCAAGAATAATAAACCAAAAAAGCCTTGGAAACCCTCAGCCAGCATGGGAACAGATTTGCGAGCCATGGACAGGTCTGGAAAGCGTGGATGCCATCCTGACAAGCCTTGGAGCCCCCCCCCCCCCCCAAAGATGCTCCTAGGAATGAAAGCAAAGAAGGAGATTTCATTATCATGCACCTTCACGTTCATTTGATCTTGAAAATAACGTTACCTTTGAGTGCAGGCGCAGGAGGCGCAGTCGAAGATGATGGTTTTGGCGGGCGGACTTTCACTTTTTTCGGTAACGGTATGAACTTTCGAGGCGGGAACACAGCAGGCTGTAAACATCATTCAGCATAAAACTCCCGTTTTTTAAAGGATACGTCATAAACAACATTACTATAACATACTCACTTTACTGATCCGACCGGACGGTTTCGCGGCAGCGGCTTCGAGACCTTTTTCGACGGCAATTTTCGTTTTCCCCACCCTTTGAGGGCGATCGCTTTTGGGGGTGATGGCGAGGGATTTTCCGCTTGGGGCCCAGGCTTTGTCGTCGTTTGTGGCGCTGTTCTGTCCGAAAGGTTCCTCGTCGTCGGAGAAGTCAAGGCCGGGATAAACTGCAAGAGAAACGTACCAAGTCACAATCAACCCTCTTAAAGCAATTTCGACAAAAAAACAAGCGGGCACAAGCTATCGCGCGGATAACTACACCGATAATGGGGTTGTTCGGGGAGTCGGAATTTTGCGATGACTCACATTCGGACTCAGCACATCCAAAACCCTTGGTAAACCGCTCTCTTGAAGGGTGTGGCCATTACTGTTATGATTATTGAGGTTGTAGGTAGTGTGGAAGATAAAGAGGGGGGAGGGGGGAATGAATTAAATAAATGAATAAAATCAAAGTGATGATAAAAAAAAAAATTAAAAATTAATTAACTAGCCCTCAGACAGAAGGCCTCGCTTCGCTCGGCCGACCACTATCTCCGGCATAAGGCCTCACTTTGATCGGCAGACCGCTTTTTTCGGAAGGGGGGGCCTCGCTTCGCTCGCTTAAGTGATGGGGTAAGATACAAAGGAATTGCCGACTCAATCAGACAGTCGCTCAATGCGCTAAGCAGACGTAAAATTGGCCGGGGGATAGAGGGAGAAATCGTCTTCCCACACACCAGGATCGTCGGTTAGGGATGTTGAAAAAGTATCGATACTTTTTGTCCCTGATATATAGCGTAGTATCAATACTTTTTTATCCCTCACATTTCATCAGGTTCAAAACGGCTGAATCCTGAAATCTATAGATGTATATTATACATCATCGCGCCAATGGAGAAAACAAAAATGACATTTCCACCCTTTCGGTTTATTATTCTTGGAATACAACAACTATGTAATCGCGACGGGGGCCAAAGACTCCGACCGGCCTCGGATTAAAAAAAAAAAATGCCTACTGCCCAAAACGGCCCGTACGGTGGACGGACATTTCGGTTTTTGGAAAGGATGATGTCAAAACCTCTTGAAACGGATAATGTCAAATTTTAAGCCCGATCGGAGTCGTTGACCTCCGTCGCGATTACAAAAGGCTGACGGCACGAGCAGTCCGGAGGTGAGTTTTTCCCGTTTTTGAAAGGTACGAGTGGTCCCGCGTCCTGAGGTCAGAGATAGCATGAGCGGTCCCGTCTTCAGTAACTGGAACTGTTCATGTTTGTCATCTTTTCCCAAAAGTTGACAGGCCATTTTCTGTGTCCTCGAGCTTTAACCGTCCTTCTGTTTGTCATTTATTGTCACTTCATTATGTATATTCGTACATACGTATCCAGAATTAAATCCCAACAGATGAGATGGGGGGGGGGGGGGGGGGGCTATTTGAACGTATCACTACTGTATGCTAAATGTTCCAAAAGACGTTCAATTTGTAGCCGTACTGTGTGAAAATAGTAGCAGTTTTTAAGCCATTTTCACTACCTACTTAATGCTAAATTTCACAGAAGCATTCGAATCTGAGCCTACTCCTTGCAAACGCTTACATTGTCAGGTAACATTAATTTTGACGGCTTTTGGTTTATTATTCTTGGAATAATACACCTATGTTTTCGCGACGGAGGTCGACGACTCGGATCGGCCTCAAAACTTGACATTATCCGTTTCAAGAGGTCTACATTCAAAATCCGAAATGTCCGTCCGCCGTACGCCGTACGCCGTCCGCCGTCCGGGCCGTTTTGGGCAGTAGGAACTTTTTTAAAAATCTGAAATTTTGGCAAAATACTTGGTTTACCATCTAGTTGTGCCCGCAAGGTTTTCAGTCCGATCGCCCAAACCCGTGGGGCGCTATGGGGCTAAAATGGGGCTACAGGAGGGGTGTTTTGAAGGCTTTTAGCTATGGGATCGAGTTAGGTGTCGTTTTCGAAGTATTTTTGGACGTAGAATCCATTTTTGGGGGTCCCGGAACGATCCGATTTCACTGTGGCGATCTATAGGGCTTTCATGGGGCTAAAAATTGGATTTTTGAAGGATCCCAAGAAGTTAAATATTTGTCGAGTAAAAATTAAAGAATTTTGGAAAAAACACATTTTTGAAAAAAAAATTCCCCCAAAAAATCTTTTTTGAAATATAAAAATCCAAAAAAAAAAATTTTTTTATTTTTTTTTATTGATAGAATTAAATGTTTGTACAAGTAACCTATATCATAGAATAATAAACCCTTGTGTAAAATTTGCAGCGTTTTGTTGTTAGGAAACATACTTGGGGGGTCGACGGACGGTACCAGGTACTTACTAGGGGAGTACCAAATTCACATTCTTCAATAAATCATCCATTTTTTACATCCACGTAGTTTCTGTTCACTTCACGTTCCTGGTCTTGGGGCCGCGGTCGCCTCATCTACGCCTGATCAGTTCGGGAACTCTCGTACATTTATGCCTGCGCCGTTCGGGACCGCTCATGTACACTTTTTCGAGCTTGGGACCGCTCGTACATACGCCCTTACAAAAGTTTACAATTCCAAGAATAATAAACAAAAACCGCTGCAAATTTTACACAAGGGTTTATAATTCATTGATATACCTACTTGAGCGAAAGTTAATTCTGTGTCAATAAATAATATTTTGGAAAAAAGTTTAATTTTTATTTATTTATTTTTTTTTTTTCAATAATTTTTTCTACAATTTTATTTTACTCGGAAATATTCATATTCATCAACCGCCTGGGATCCTTCAAAACCCTCATTTGTAGCCCCATGAGAGTCCTATAGATCCCCAAAGTGAAATCGGATCGTTCCGGGACCCCCAAAAATGGATTCTACGTCCAAAAATTAACTCGATCCCATAGCTATAGCCTTCAAACAACCCCTCTCGTATTATTGTGAAAAAACTAATTCAGTCATTAAAAAAATAGTTTGAAAAAAAAAAAAAAAAAATCATTCTATACAATGTTCGGACAAATGTGAGACCATGGAAAATAGATTACGCGTCAAAAATTACTCGGAAAACGACAGCATAATATGCGACAGCATATTATTTGACCTCCCTCGGATCCTCCAAAAATCCCATTTTTAGCCCAATGAAAGGCTATTAGATCGCCTTGATGAAATCTGATCTTTCTGGGACCCCGAAAAATGGATTCTACGTACAAAAATACTTCGAAAACCACACCTTACTCAACCCAATTCCTGAAAAATTTCAAAAACCCCTCCCGCACCCCTTTTTACACCCACAGAGTCCCACAGGTTTGGGCGGAGGTGCTGAAAACCTGGCGGGCACTAGATGGTAGGTAAAAGGAGTATTTTGTGAAATTTTTCAGATTAAAAAAAAAAAAATCCTACTGCCCAACTAGATGGTAAACCGATTATTTTGTCAAATGTTCAGATTTGTTTAAAAATGCCTACTGCCCAAAACGGCCCGGACGGCGGACGGACATTTCGGTTTTGGAATCTAGACCTCTTGAAACGTATAGTTTCAAATTTTTGGGCCGATCAAAATTTTCGACCTTCGTCGCGATTACATAAGTATATTATTCCAAGAATGCTCCCAACTCACTGTATTCATCATCTTGGTGCACGTTGCGGCCAATGGCATCATCGGACGACGGAGGCGGGCTGGAAAGCGGCGAGCGAATCACCGAATCGGCTTGAGACGACGATATTATCTCTTGAGTCGTCTGAGCCTCGAGCGACGACCAATTTCTAACGCTGGAAACCCCGCAAAACGGATTATAGCGTCGAACAGGGTCGAAGTAACGTTTGACAACTAGATGAGCAGACTTGCCTTTTGATACGTATCGTAGGGCTCGACTGGGGTCCTCTGGGTTCCAACACGTCGGCAGTGTATTTTCCCAAAGATCGGACGGGAGAGCGCGAAATCCGATAAACTGGGCTGTGGTTGGAAGGAAAATAGAACCAATACGAATACATCGTCGCTGTAGCAGCAACACCGCCTAACCCACTTTTGAGGATTCTTCAGGAGAGAAGAAAAACTGTTTATTCCGGCGCCCGAGCAATTTTTCTATCAAGAAAGAGCAGTATTGCAATGTTGAAGACCAGAATGCATTCAGACTAGAATGCCACCATGTATGGTGGAATTATGAGCGTTACGAAAAATACGTGAAGGTGGTGTTGCACTGACGTTTGAGGGCGTCATTTTCCGCTTAACCCTACTTCTTCAAGTTCCTTATAATTTTCAAAATTTGACTGTTAGTGAAACCATGACCAAAAAAAAAAAAAAATCAGCAACGATAGAACTTTTTAAATTAATAACGATACTGCAGGGGATCACAGTTTTCCAGTAAAACAGCAAAAAAAAAACAAAAAAAAAACACACAAACAACCTTGTTATCACAAAACCTTATATGCCTAATCTAAGAGAACGCTACCCTAACAATATTAACAGCCACCAATAAGTTAACAACATGCTCTGACATGTGGGGAGAATTACCAAGCATAACCGCGACAAATCAGACCAACTAGGTAGAAACACCGCATTGTCATTATTATCATGTTTTCTTGTTGCGATGGCTGGTGTTAACGCCCCGCCTTAAATAAAGACTCGAATGCCGTCGAAATTGGTGAAATTCCGACTGGGGCCGGCTGCAAGGAGGGCTCCAGCTGGAGTGAGTTTTTATTACACACTAGCTGGGACACCCGCGCTTCGCACGAAATATAAAATTCCCGTTCATTCCTCATGCAAACACCCGCAGCAACCCGTCAACTTAATTTTTCATAGTAACAACGCTTGTTGGTTTCTCGTAGTGAAGTATCAAATTCCCGTCTATCACCAATTATATGCAGCCCATAGCAACCCATCAAATCAAAATGAAATTACCTAGTACCTACCTATCAAACTAATCGAAGGCTCGGAAAAAATACTCGTATCCACCTACCGACGATCTTCGAATAACTTGCGAACGGGTCATCGCACAGAAATCGTTTTGTACTCGTTGAAAAGCTCGTTTTAACAGACGTAGTTTCGTTCTAAACCGACGCCAAAATTTGTACCGGGTTTCGGAGTTTGCAAATTTTCCTAGCGATCCCAAGTAACGACGCTATTTGACCCGTCTCTCGTTGCGAAGGAAAGCTCCGTTCGCGATGAAGGAAGAGTTTGGTCATCAGTTTCCACCTTTTAAACCTTCTCTGAACTTCCACAAATAATTCAAGACCAAAATTAGCCAAATCGGTCCAGCCGTTCTCGAGTTTTAGCGAGACTAACGAACAGCGATTCATTTATATATATATAGAAATATGTTACACATATTATGTTTCTTTTCTGGCGTTATTCCTGGCGCTTTGCTGGCGTTGTTCCGCAGTTCCAGGGTTTTTAGGACTTAGTCCAGTCATTAGGTGAAAAATAGAAACAAGTTTTGGGTTAGAAATGGTTTCTATGGTTTTCTATGTATTTTGAGGTGCTGAATCCGAATCTGAGGTTTGCCAACAAAATTTCGTGACGCAACATAAAGAAAAATGTAAAAAACTGAGAGATTTTCGGGTTTTCCTTGGTTTTTTGAGTATAGCTCAAAAACTATCAACTTTGTGAAAAAACACGTTCTTACCTTTATTAAAGAAGATTAAATTTGCTATCGTTTGAGCGCAAGCGCAGCTCTGTAGGTCCAATGGATCCCGAGATACAGCACTTCAAAGTTTGGCCAATTTTCTCAAAAAGTCCAATTTTGGTTTATTATTCTTGGAATAATCTATATCTATAAAAATGAATCAGTATTTTGTTGCTGATCGCATAACTTGAGAACGGCTGGACCGATTTGGCTAATTTTGGTCTTGAATTATTTGTGGAAGTTCAGAGAAGGTTTATATATAATATAATATAATAATATAATAATGGAAAACCGCTATATTCCGCCGAAATTCCTCTCAAATTAATTCGACGATTCAAATGACGGGAAATGTTAAAAATCCGTACACTGTTAAAAACTCTCCTGTTGAAACATTCAGTATGGGATGGTGTGTGGGATGTATGGGATGTATGGGATGTTTGGGATGTATGGGATGGTGTGTGGGATGTATGGGATGTATGGGATGTATGGGATGGTGTGTGGGATGTATGGGATGTTTGGGATGTATGGGATGGTGTGTGGGATGTATGGGATGTTTGGGATGTATGGGATGGTGTGTGGGATGTATGGGATGTTTGGGATGTATGGGATGGTGTGTGGGATGTGAGGGATGTATGGGCTGCATATAATTGGTGATAGACGGGAATTTGATAGGTACTTCACTACGACAAACCAACAAGCGTTGTTACTATGAAAAATTAAGTTGACGGGTTGCCACGGGTGCATCATTGATAGGTGATGGGCGGGAATTTGATGTTTCGTGCGACGCACGGGTGTCCCAGCTATGAAATAATGAATTTTCAAAATCTTAAGTAGTGCAGCGAAGCGCGCCAGGTCAGCTAGTACACCTATGTTTTCGCGACGGGGGTCGACGACTCCGATCGGGCTCAAAATTTGACATTATCCGTTTCAAGAGGTCTACATTCTAAATCCGAAATGGCCGTCCGCCGTACGCCGTCCGCCGTCCAGGCCGTTTTGGGCAGTAGGAATTTTTTTTTAAATCTGAAATTTCGGCAAAATACTTGGTTTACCATCTAGTTGTTCCCGCAAGGTTTTCAGTCCGATCGCCCAAACCCGTGGGGCGCTATGGGGCTATAATGGGGCTACGGGAGGGTTTTTTTGAAGGCTTTTAGCTATGGGATCGAGTTAGGTGTCGTTTTCGAAGTATTTTTGGACGTAGAATCCATTTTTTGGGGTCCCGGAACGATCCGATTTCACTGGGGCGATCTTTAGGGCATTCGTGGGGCTAAAAATGGGATTTTTGAAGGATCCCAAGATGTTAAATATTTTTCGAGTAAAAAATACAGAATTTTTGAAAAAGAAACATTTTTGAACAAAAAATCCAAAAAAAAAAATTTTTTTTGAGATAAAAATCAACAAAAAAATTTGTATTTCTTTATTTTTTCATTGACAGAATTAAATTTCTGCACAAGTAACGTATATAAAAGAATAATAAACCCTTGTGTAAAATTTGCAGCGTTTTTAGGTTAGGTTTTAGGTTTCCGCGAGGAGAGCGGAAGCACGTTTTTCACAACGTTTTCGGTTGTAGCTCAGAAACTATTGGTCCGATTCCAAATTTCTTTTTTTTTTCTCGTGAAAGCTGATTAAATTCCGCGTCGCAGCTATTCCGTGTGAAATTTCGATTTGAGCTTTGATAAGGGAGGGAAAGAAGAACGTTTTCTGAAAATGTCTGAAATTTCTTGTTTCCACACTTTTCGACGAATACTAACGTCACTTTTGTTGTTTCAATAGACATACAATGTGCCGTTACTTATATAAAATTTAATAAGCTTTCTGATTAAAAAAAGAAAAGTAAGATCGGAAAAAACTGTTCCCAAGTTATGCAAAGAATCACGTTTTATTCACAATGTGCCACTTTTTTGGTGTGCCCGCCCCTCCCTTATCAAAGCTCAAATCGAAATTTCACACGGAATAGCTGCGACGGGGAATTTAATCAGCTTTCAGGAGAAAAAAAGAAATTTGGAATCGGACCAATAGTTTCTGAGCTACAACCGAAAACGTTCTGAAAAACGTGCTTCCGCTCTCCGCGCGGAAACCTAAAACCTAACCTAAAAATTGCACTTTTTGAGAAAATTGGCCAAACTTTGAAATGCTGTATATCGGGATCCATTGGACCTACAGAGCTGCGGTTGCGCTCAAACGATAGCAAATTTAATCTTCTTTAATAAAGGTAAGAACGTGTTTTTTCACAAAGTTGATAGTTTTTGAGCTATACTCAAAAAACCAAGGAAAACCCGAAAATTTCTCAGTTTTTTACATTTTTCTCCATTTTGCGTCACGAAATTTTGTTGGCAAACCTCAGATTCGGATTCAGCACCCCAAAAAACATAGAGAACCATAGAAACCATTTCAAACCCAAAATATGTTTCTATTTCACCTTTTTGAGGACCTAATGACTGGACTACACTGTTTTGCACATCCCAACAATCATAAATATCGTTCAAAACTCATCTGAATCAATTAGGACGAACTGTGCGAATTTTCAAAGTCACAATTTCACATTCCACCGGTTTCTGTCATGCGATGATCGCATTGCGATCATTTCTCCTTATTCATCTGTTGGTATTTTACCAATTTTCTCCGATGAAAATGTTCATCTATTCATGGCGAACAGCGCAAAAAAGTTCATTGCAATCCGCCCACTCTGTCCCGAGAAAAAGGTAGGTGTTGGAAACTGGTTTTCTAAAACTACATGTTGTTGGAAACTGGTTTTCTAAAACTTGTCGGGAGGAGGTGGCCACCGCTGTGAGAACTTTCGTTCGCCGCGACTCCCGTTTCTTTAATTTTTTTAATTTATTTATCCGAACTACCCACTTACTTTTATGAACTTTTTCGAACTACCTACCCAGTGTTTTTTTTACACGCGGTTGACACAACTCTTTTCGAGCCTCTATTTGAAACTTTGTCAACGTTGACAGATCGCGATCGTTCCTCGTTCCGTTTCGGCGGTTTATTTTAAAATGCCCAGAAGAACGCGCGTGTTAAAAAAAAATCGACGCACTTCTGCTGGTCGGTATCGACAAGTGACAAAGGAGAGATCAAGGAGTCCCAGGTCACGTTTTCCTCCATATAGAGATTCGTCATGTTCATCCAGCCCGGCGTCTGCTAAATATTCAGCCAACATTACTGAGTACGAACATTTTCACTCAGAAGATATCTTCGATAACATTGACTTGCGTAACTGGAGAATGGGACTGAGCGCTGGAAGAGGAGATCGCTGAGCGCGAGGGAGAACCTCTCTATTATGATTTTTTTTTTTAATCGAAATTTTGGCCCGTGTGCCCTGCAAAACCAACGGTGTCAGTCCATGTTCTCTGTAAGTGACGATCTCGAAAGTAATTATTGCTTAAATCAAATTATAACTTTTGTTTTGGGAACTAGTCACTGACTAGTGGTCAGTGATAAGCTTATAACAATCGTCACTAGATGGCAGAGATAACCTAGTTCGAATCGTTCGTCGCTATAAAAATATGTATAGGTTGCGCTGACGCTTGTCAATTTTACCCCAGCGGCAGCCTCTCCTCATAAGTATCTCCAAAACGCCTGCTTATTTATTTAAATCTTAAAACTAACAGCCTTCGATCTTATTCCAAATACTAGGGACGAATAGCCAGTCAAAACCCTCATAAATAACTTACTTGAGAAGAGATAAGCCGCCACCTTCCGGCGCTATCTCAAATTCTCATGTGAGTTAGGCGATGTTAACCTTTTGGTGATTGCAGCGCTTTTGGCGGTGGAAAACTCAACTTGAACTCGACGACTCATTTTGAACAAGATAGCGTCCTAATCTCATTTCGTGAAAAATGTGGGTTAGGCGGTGTTGCTTTTACATTGACGATATGCAATGTCAAATTAACTTAGTTCGTCTTTGTCATTCTTCTCAATAAATTGAAAAACTCATAATTTATTTCAATTTTATTCTCAAAGGAATCAGGTAACAGTTAAATGAAACATTAAATAAGTATTAATGTTGATGGTACAGAAGACGAAGATACATCTTAGAAAAATACTAGCAAATATCCATGCTTGTCATGCAATTTCATGCGTACATCTAAATTTCTATAAAAATAAAACGGCTACAATTCCCCAAGTGATAGTGGGAGAAAGGCAAAAGCTGGAGTCAAGCGTAAACCTTTCACCGTGCTCCATACCAAGTTATATAAGAGCAATAGCGTAACCCAAAAGCAACGTAACCTCGCACGCTGATGCATAGCGGTACAACCACACAAAATGAATAAGGGGAGTCAAAACGGGTATGAAGGGAAATGGGCGATTGGAAGTGGGTATGGGCTGTAGATTGGGGAGCGCTGGTGATGAGATGAGATGAGATTACCAGAGTATCGAAGTCACAGTTTCCGAGTTGCGAGCCAATTCCAATTAGATATCCCAGTTGCGGTCCCCCTCTCACGCAAGGATATCCGAATTGAGGTCCTGATTGCATCCGAATTGCGGTCGTACATAAAGTGAGCTACCCCTCAGTCTCGGCTAACCCGCAGCCCCCATCACAGCCCTGCGTAACCGACTACAGTGTTGGTTATTAAGAGGATAATGAAACAATGGTGGTATTCGATCCAGATGAGGCAAAATATGGTTACAAGGGACGATGAAAATTTACATGAGAAGTTTTGATGTTTTTAATAATGGAATTAATCCGAAGATCAAAAGATTTCATAATTTTTCCGATTAATTTCCCCCCAAATTCCGCCAGATAAAATATAACGTAGGAGATATGTGGCGGTACAGTACCGACGACCAAAAAGCTATATGCCAGTACAGTTTCGTTTTGTCGAGAGATCTATGTAAAATTTATCGCGAAATGCTCTTCTAATTTCACTCACCTTGCAGTGCTATTAAGTTCCGTAAGAACTTCCTCTTTTTGGCAGGAGAGTTGCACAGTCGCTAAAGCAAATGCCTCTCGACTGATTTCATGGCTATGCTCTAAATTTACAGCAGTTATCTTTACTTGATTTGACTTCGCCTGCTTGTAACATGAAACCTTTGCTGGGCAACCAATGTAATTGTAGTGCAGTTTGGTTGGCTTCCCTGTGCCCCGTGAAGGTCGGTTGGATCCATGCCTGCAGAGCAACGTCAACTGAGGGGCATTTTTGGTCGCAACAATCAGCAAAGCTAAAAGCACCCTAAAAATCCTCCTAGCACTCAAATATTTCGCCAGCTGTAATCGTCTTCTCTATTACAGATTCTCCACACGACTTGTCACTGTCCATCTCGGTCAATATCTTGCAAATTACTGACCATTATATCGAAAGGCATAACAATGAATCCGTTTGACAGAAAAAAGGATGAAAACAGAGATAAAACAGGAGGGATAAAAAAAACGGAACCTTGAGAAACGTAAACAGCAGAAGTCTAAACCCATTACATTCATATTGATGTGTATCTCTAGGCTAAGGGGCTATGCCCCTCGGTGTATTTATATTTGAGATATCTTCATTACTTGTATATATTTACAGTGTTCCTGAAATAAATATTTTATTTTTAATAATGTTTTATTCAGGCATTTTAATTTTATTTTATATACATAAAATATATAAATTTGTTGTGATTATTAATTTTAAATAAATTTTAGTTCATATATTTTTAGTTTTTATATTTAAAATTTTTTATTAAAAGTAATTTTTAGTTATATATATTTCTTATAACAAAAATTGTGCCAGCAGTTGCGGTTATACAATTATAAGCATAAAATTTTTTTGGTTTTACATTAAAATATATTTTAAAAAATCAATTTTAATTTTATTAAGTGAAATTTTAATTTTAATTTGTTTTATTTTTTTAAATATGATGGCTTTTTTAGAAACTAGGATTAGATACCCTATTATTTAAGTTATAAATTTACACCAAAGTACTAAAAGTTAGAAGTAGAACAGCCCTTCAAATGCCATTTTTGCCATGGCGCCATCCTTAAGTGCCATGTTTGGCCAATTTTTGGGTAAAAAGCCATTTTTTGCCAATTTCTGGGAAAATGCCACGTTTGTGCTTTTTTCGCTTGATTTTCTTGAAAATTTGTGAAAAAAAAAAAAAAAAAAATTTTCGGGGAAAATTCGCAAAAAGTTGGGGTTTCAAGTATTTTTTCAAACATGTTTCACAAAAGGCAAGATAACAAGGGCTTTTTTATGTGGGCAAGCTCACAAGTCAACGACCGGGAATTCCCTTCCGAGGATTAAGGTCTCCAATGTCAGAGGATTACAGCCATTAGTGCTTGAAAAGGAAAGGGTCATTGCAAGGTCTCCTGAACATGTCGAAGAAAATATTCTTGAAGGCACCCAAGAGGCTAAGAGTATTCCGGCGAATTTTTCCAGAGCTGGTTGACAGCCGCCTCCTTCTACTGCAAGCATTTCGAAGGGTTTAAGAAAGTAGTGGAAGAGCTAGAAGACGATGCCGCTTCGGTGAGAACAGCCAAAGAGCTAATTGAAAACCCTCCTGAACTTCTCTTCTTGGAATCAAATTTCAAGGACATCCCTGGAACTATCGAGCAACTTCAATCACAAAAGACGCTGCTCACAACATCTGTGGAGAAGATGGAAAACACTTCGAAGATGGACTATCCAGGAGCTGTCGGGGAGAAGATTAAAGAAAAGGTGAAGGCCGTCCTCTCCAGGAATTGTGGATGGGCGGAGATGAAGAACGTAGCTGCCAATCTGGCCGGGGAGGGAGCCACTGAAGGAAGACTGGGAAGCTGCAGATGTTCTCTCAATGAAGCATGCCCCGTCAACATCAGCTGACGTAGAGGTCATTTTCAAAATTGAAATATATTTTAAGTGACCGACGCCTTGGTTTCTGCATGGATAGCATCTCGGCCCACCTGAAATTGTTCTACAACAATTTTAACCCAGAGGAAGAGATTCTTCATTCTCCTATATAGATTTAAATTCAATTTTTTGTAGTCAATTTGTAATTTGTAGTATGCTCTTTGTAAATAAAGTACATAATGTATATAAATGACAAGTTTTAATTTTCCTATCAATGGGGGAAGAAAGGGGGAAAAAAGTTTGGATTTTGAAGAATAAATGCCATGTTTGGCCAAAATAAGTGCCATTTTGCCATGTTTTTTAGAGCCACGTTTGGCAAAAATAAATGTCATGTTGTGAAGGGCTCTGCTCATCATTGTAAACACTAGTTCATTAGCTTCCTATTTGACTTGAGATGAGATGATCAGAAAGATGAGAAAAATTGAACTTTCATGAGTACCGGCATGTTGCTTTTTCGTCGTCGGTACTGTACCGGCAAATAGCCACCAAAAAAAATATAGCCCCCCCCCCACCGTAAGAATGTATCAATTTTTGTCGAAGTTTGCCGCGGACCCCCCTAGTGAGGGCGGACCACAGTTTGAGAACCGCTGCTCTAATTTAATAACCAGTATGGCATATTAACGTGTGCCAGACCACATTATCCGTCTTTTTGGAGTTACCTCGCGATGCCATTCATTGTGGCAAAACACGCCAAAGAGCCGGATTTCCCGCCGTTTCTGCCGAAGAGCTTGCTACAATCGCTTGAAAAATAGACAACTTCTGACAGACCAGCCTAGAAATGTGAGGTTATGTGATGTACAACTAAGATACATAAAGCGAGGTTCAGCAAATAAAGCAATATTGTTGACACAACACTGTTAACCAGCTATATAAAAACAGATCCGAGATCAAGACTTGATAACACTTAGTGTTTTGGAAAAGGAATTGAGGCCTGATGTGGGATGTTTGAGGATTAGATTAGATTACTATATCGTGAACAAAACTAAGAATTGTAATAATGCAAAATAAAACTACTAAAAATGACTCTTCAGTGATAACGGCGACATCCCATGAATCGTTCGTGTTCATGCCATTACCAATAAAAGAAAACACCCGTCATTAACGTGAAAGTAAACTAAAATGTTCAAGTCAAACGGCGTTATCAACCAAAGAGTCACTTTCTGGTCTCGCTGCCCTCCGAATTCGTGTGCGCCTAATGCAATTCCACCCCATCACAACTCCACCACAGTGTTCAACGATCATGCCAACAAACCTTGTGCCGTAAGTTGGCAACCCTGACTTCTTGGCCGGCTCCGGAGCCACCGCGGGACGGACGTCCCGTGGGCTCACAACGGAAGGGCGTAAAAGGGAAGAGCTGGCAGGGTTGTCCGATCTAGTGACAATAAAAGTGATCAAGGATCCCGCTGTGACACAAATACCTGGGGGGGGGGGGCATAGGGACACAATCTCCGAGCGCATGGGGATCGTCCTTGGAGAGAAATGTACCAATTCCGAGCGGAGCCTCGAAAGGTCAGAGTACGAGAACCAAATCTGTGCAGAGGCTCAAAGGGTCAGAGTATCTTCGACGGGAGGTGCTATGGGAGGGGGGGGGGGGGATCGGCGGTAGGTAAAAACTACCTATTCGTTATCAAAAAGCGAGTACAAGAGGTCTGAGGCCAGGAGAGAGAGGTCGGGGATTGGCTGGCTTTAGCCAGCAGGGGGTGGCCCCCTAATCTTCTTTTTATTTTCTCAGAGAACTCTAAACGAACTGATCAATCTGCATGGAGTTTACTCATTCCAAATTTGAGGACCTGACGGAATTGGTACATAGCCGATTTGACGGCAGAACAGATTTTGTCTATGACTGCACGGAGTTTCCCGATTGACCGTTGTCAAGGCCAGTTTTCTGGTACAGGCTAACCGAGTGAGCGTATAATATTTTACTCCATTCGAATCAATCACGGGAAAAAGACATTTATGACAAAGCACAATGAATTCAACCAAATCATTAGTCAGGTAAAAGATAAGAGATCATTTCAAAATCACGTTTACAAAACCTTAAAATGAAAAGTAACACATGACCGATTCGTGAGTAACCCTGGAGTATCAAGTGGTTCAACAAAATCCATACCTCTCATTGGGATCATTACTGGTGGGGGGGCATCGCTTAAGTACCAGTTTAAGACTTGGCCTTTCAGTCTGGCCAGAGTTGCTGAGATTTTGACACCAAACAAATTTGTTTTACAACACAACATTTCTTTTTAAATCCCCACCTGATCTGGTAAAAGGGACCTGAATGTAAATTGGTGCTGAATCTCAAAAAAAAAAAATGGTACTTTTCCGTTATACCCCCGCCACGCGATTTTGGTTGGCTTTGGGGGCCTTAAAGCCATCGGGAGGGGTGTGTATGAAACACGACATCGCGTGGCCGGGGGTATAACGGAAAAGTACCCAAAAAATTCCAATCCAAAAATCGACGCTGTTCATGCGGTCTAAAAGCGCCCCTTGTTAGAGGCAAAATAGCAACACTTTTTTTTACTGTAAAATTTCACTTGCGGGATAAAATGAGTGCCAAAAATGACCGTTTTTATCTACTTTGAAATTTATAAATGCTTATCTCAAATTTTTAATTTGATTTCTATCTTAAATACTAGAATTTCTACACGTAAGGTGGGAGAGTGCAAAAACTGTGGCAAGTGTGTAAGTGGAATGTCATAGCTACTTAGAACAATTTTCACAGGATGCCATAAAGAAGGCTCTCTTCCTGGGGATCTGGGGGTGTCCCCCTGTACTACAGTTTTTTTTAAAGGTCAAATGTCTTCTTTTAACAAAACTTCATTATTTTAATTTTAAAACTTCAATCGATAAAATATTACTCTTATTTGAAAGATTTTTTTCAACTGTTCCAACAGTTCAATTATTTTCTCTCTGTCTCTTTTTTAAACTTAGTTTCAAATTTAAGAAACCCTCTAGATTTAGATTTGAGGTCCCTGATAGTTATGTAATTTAAAGTAATAGCGTTTTTCAAAATTTAGTACCGAGACGAAATTTGATGCCGCATGTTACAGAGTGAACGCTACCACGACCGAATTAAGAAAGACTCATTTTTATTTTTGGGTTTGAAGCTTGAGAAAGTCCAAACAGCCCTGAAAAGGACATCAGACAGGTTTTTCAGGTCCCTAATACCAGACCGGGTGTTAGAAGTGAAAATTATATCGACAAACTTACCACATCAATAAAAAATAACAAAATAAAAGACGATTAAAGACGAAGTAGTCTATTTCCACGATACAAATATAACTTGTAGACGCGTTTCGGTTGATTAGACCATCATCAGTACGATATGATTAGACGACCATCATCAGTATCGTACTGATGATGGTCGATTCAACCGAAACGCGCCTACAAGTTATATTTTGACATTTTATGTCTTTACTATGGCACATAACTCAAAAAGTGTGACGGTGACGGTGTTACGCAACATGATCGCGAAAACTATAATCACATGATTGGTCTCTAAGGAAGTTTAGCGGTTGGTTACAAGTAGAGGTTGCATTGATGTGGACGCCGGACACCGATAATACGACTTCCACTCGCGCCAAAGATTGTTATGTTGTTATAAGTTTCCACGTTAGAAACCACTTTGAGAAAACGCCAAAATGAAGCCGTGGGTAGAGATACAAGGGTAAGAGAAAGGGTAGGGAAAACCAGGAGGGGGCGCAAAGACATAAAATGTCCCTCGTGGTTGCGTACTTGTACGAAAGCTGTACCCACCGTTTGTGTTTTTAGTTAGGGCCAAGCGAAAATTTGCGTGATGCGATGAACATCTTCGTTAACCAAGAAGGCTTCTATCATAACGCAGTATATCCATGAGACATTTATATTTCCGGCTGGGGCGGGAGTTTCACTGCTTTCCGTTGGCGACTCCTGAGCAGCAAGCTGGCGATTCATCTTGCTTGGTTCAAACTTCCGTCATTTTCAGTCCCCTCTTCACCGTCCTCAGGCAATGGGACATCTTCCACACTGCCGCAATCGAGAATTCTGGCCCTGCTGCCAATTGAAGCTTGTGGGTCTGATTCAGCGGGACTTCACCCAGAACTGTTTATCGTGGAAATCGACTACTTCGTCTTAAATCGTGTTTTTTTAAAAAGATGGATTCCCACTATCTCGCCGCATCTCATCAATAATCAATTTCATACATTAAATATCACTTAATCCTTTGGCAGTTGACAAAAGATGAACCTTATCGGTCGGTTGCTCCCGACAAATACGTACCTCCTACTGGGAGATTCGTTGGACGGAGGGCATCTTTTGATGATCACGCTAAGTTTATTCGCGTCAGTCTTGACTTTCCAGGCTTCGGAGCTCGAATCTTCTTCGGTCTCCTGGCTGTGGAAACCCAAGTCTCTTTCACAAGGCTGATCGGGGTCATTTTGGTCCGGCCGATCGGCTTTGATCGCCTTTTTCGCCTGCATCGAAACAACTTTTTAATTAATACACAGTTGAAGAAATTTTTGAAGCAAATGAATGAACGCGGTCTCTCATTACCTTGTTGACTTTGAAGTCGTCGTACAAAATAAAGTCATCCGAATGCGGCCTTTTTTTGACGCGAGTCGATTCCCGTTTCTCCGTGTTTCTAACCGCAATCGCTCTTTCGTAAAGCCGAAGTATGCGGTTCATGTCTTTGAAAAGTTGATCGGAATTGAAGAAACTCTTCTCCTGAACCTACAAAAACAAAACGTCATTAGGAGGGTGAGGGTGGCTGCAATGTCAAAAGGTATAGGTTAGTATTCATAACAATCGAACGGTGTATCGCTGTCAGGCAGGGATGGGACCCCATAAATGGATTGTTGTGTCCAAAATTAATGCAAAAACGACACCTCTTTTGACCTTAGAGAATAAAAAATAAAACTAAAAACGCTGAAAATTTTACACTAGGGTTTATTATTCTTTGATACAGGTTACTTGTGCATGCATTTATTTCTGTGTCAATGAGAAACATTTTAGAAAAAATGTTTTTTAATTTTCATTTTTCAAAAAACTTTTTTTCAAACATTTTTTGGTTTTTACTTGAAAAATATTCGACCTCCTGGGATCCTTCAAAAATCCCATATGTAGCCCCATGAAAGCCATATACATCCCTACTGTGAAATAGGATCGTTCCTGGACCCTCAAAAATGGATTCTACGTTCAAAAATACTTCGAAAACGACACCTAACTCGATCCCATAACCAAAAGCCTTCAAAAAACTCCTCCCACAGCCCCATTTTAGCCCCATAGCGCCCCACGGGTTTGGGCGATCGTGCTGGAAACCTTGCGGTCACAACTAGATAGTAAACCGAGTATTTTGTCAAAATTTCAGATTTAAAAAAAATTCCTACTGCCCAAAACGGCCAGGACGGCGGACGGACATTTCGGTTTTGGAATCTAGACCTCTTGAAAAGGATAATGTCAAATTTTGAGGCCGATCGGAGACGTCGACCTCCCTCGCGAAAACATAGGTGTATTATTCCAAGAATAATAAACCAAAATGAATTTTAAAAAAGCAGCAAACTTTATGGAAGGGCCATAATTAATAATAAAAGAAGAATTAATTACATATATCACAATTAAATCAGTGTCATTAGAAAAATATTTTCAAGCAAAATTTGGAAAACAAAAAATCATAATAATCTGTAAAATGATTGGACGGATGTGGGACGCAAAATGGATTATGCATCCAAATTTACTCGGAAAACGACTCATTTGACTTCCTGGCATCCATTGAAAGCCCCATTTGTGGCCCCATGAAAGCCCCGTAGATCCTAACAGTGAAATCAGATGGTTCTGGGGCCACCAAAAATGGATTCTACGCGCAAAAATGCTTCGAAAATGACGCCTAACTCGACCTCGTAGACGAAAACCTTCATTCAAAAACAACACCGGCAGCCCTTAACTTAAGCCGCACAGAGCCCCAGACGGTTGGGGCGATTGAGGTGAGAGCAGTAAATGGCCATCCATCAGGTATATCATGCTCAACGCTTTCAACGACAAAATATAAAACTTACAGACAGTTTGGCCGCCCAGTTTTTTAAAAAAGGCGACGACACTTTGATAGCACTGATCAAATGGTAAGGCACTGACAGTATGTCGGTTTGGTGAAGTAAATCGTCAATTTCTTTGCAAAGCCCTTCAGCCGCGAACCAATTGAGTTCCCTGAAGTGAGGATATACGTATTTCTCGACGACATTTTCTTTAAGCTCCATGTCGTAGACACTGAAACATTTGATTCAAGTTACATTATACTCTTTCAATAACACGCATCCCTTCAAGTCATGTAAATACTCACCCGAACTGCTCTTCGACGTTGTAAGTGTTGAGGAAGTTCCCTCCGTACACGAGGGAGTCGATGGGAGTGTAAACTGCATGTATCCACCCGGTTGGAAGCAAAAGAGTTTGGCCGGCTTCGATACGAAGTTTGTAGCACTCATCGACCTACGGGAAGCAAAACGTAAACAACTGCTGAACCAGTAAAACCTATTGTACCTATTGTGGGACACCCCATGCAGCGAGTGATGGGTATGTACCTACATGAATTTGAGTTCCTAAATACGAATTTAAATTCCTCAAATGTGTTGTGTGATTAGCAGAAGTCCGGTGGTATGATTCTAGAATTTCGCCGCTGTTAGTTGTGGAGGAAAGTGAAGGGAGGATGGGAACATTTCCTTCCAGGGTATAACACAAAGTGTCGTGATCTGCGGGCCTAGAGGAAGATGCAGCCTCAGTAGACTCGCACACGCCAGGCCTACCTGGTATGTCAGGATACTGGAGTGATGCAGAGTCTTTGGAAGGGAACCGAGGGGAAGCCAATACCTAACCAACACGACATGTCGTGGCCTGTATTATTTCGCACTGGGCTCCCAGCGGAACTGAGATCAGCTGTTGCAGCTACCTAAAGTGAGTTGTCACTAAAGATGGCCAGGCCAGCTGACCCAGTCGTCCATGGGACTGCGTTCCTGACTTCCGCAGTAGAGATGTCAACAATGAAGTCCCATGGCAATGGACCCATGCATCGGGATCATTCCGACCTGCACAGTTGTGTACAATAGGAAACTGCTTTTGAGACCGGAAGGCCTATCAACATGTCCCCCGAAGGGGACTCCACCACACGGGGTCTGAACCTTCCGCGGGCTCCACTCCCTAGCGACCCCACGACCCCCTCGAGACCAACCCGAAAGCCGTGGGGGGGGGGGGGGGGGGGGGGGGGCAAGGATCCAGGGATGACCCCCCCAGACCCAAGACCACGGGCTCCCCCCCCCCCCCCCCCCCCCCCCGCCAGAGGTACCGGAGAGAATGGTACAGAGAGAGGTACAATAACAATGACGCAATAACACCCGGCTTGGAGCAACTCCTCCACATTAAGGACACTCCGGTCGGTGGCCCGAGAGCCCGAAGGCTCTCTACCGCTTTACATGCCCCTAACATCCCAGCGTTACCCGGGATATCAGCCTGAACATTACAGGGGTGGACATGAGGGTCGAAGAGCCGAGTCCGCCAGTGAGCCGTAGCACACTAGCATCAGCACAACCGAATTGTTGGTAATGAAGGCTTGGCCAACGGGTTTGATCCCATTATATTCACTTGCACGGTGCGCTCCTCCCGCCAGTACCAACTCTAGCGGACAGGCGAGATTTCCACACACGTCGGGGGAACACCCCCACCCCCTATGAACGACCTTCCGTTACAAAGGTGATAAGCACCAAAATCATGAGGAAGATTTTCATTGCATTTTCTCCTAAAACCCTACTGTGCTGTCTCTGAAAAGGTGCCAAGTGCTTATCTCAAGTGCAAAGGCTTGAAGAATCACCGACAGAATGAGGTTTTCCCAATTAGTCCAATCTAGACTCCGATGCCTACAAAAGGTCAGATGTTATGTTTCTAAATTTTGTGTACGCACCCCAATATTGGGAAAATAAGCGAATCCAACAAAAAAATGTTTCGGTAGAACTTCAGGAGGCCTAAAAACCTCGACATTTTCGGAATTGTTTTGAGTTTTTCCAGATATCTTGAAAACTCTGCGAGATACAGAAATTTTTACTCAGTACTTTATTGAAGAACATAAAATTCCGCGTCGAATGGCTAGGTACCCCAACTTTAAAATTAGACCGATTGGTAAGGTCGCAATCAAAAAGCCGCCAAGAAGTGCCCCAACTTGAGTGAAAACTGCAAAACGCCTGTAAATTGACAAGGGTAAATAAACCCAAGAAAAAAAGTTGTAGAGCATAAAATTTTACGTTCAGGAATCACCACGATTTTCAAATTGACCCAATATTTGGGTACATGCCGACACTTTGTCCGTTTTCCCTTGAATCTTTACTTGACTAAATATCACACTGATATCATTGGAAAACTTGGAAAACCACGCTGTCAATTGGTGTCCACCCCCGCTCCCAGTTCCACCCCAAAATTCTCACTCCCCACCTCTCCAACATGTAGAAAGCATTATTATATTTTCCTTCTAGCTTTGTAGGTAGCTTAGCAAAAAACCAAAACAAGTTCAACAATTTCAAGGTTTTTCGGCCCCCAAATTTTTGTTGAATTCGCTTAGTTTCCCATTGCGGTGCCAAGACACCAAATAAAGTTTAGAAACATAACATCCGACCTTTTGTAGGCAAACACCCCTTCTAATGTCTAGATTGACTGGACTAGAAGTACATCCATCCATTTCCTCGCTAGAGGGAAAAAGCCAGGCCTATGTGTACATCTAGGTCTTTGTCTTTAAGGGCGCCAAACCGTTGCACAGTGGTCCAGATCGCTTCTGTCGAGACATAAGTCGAAGATCGAAGGCCCTTAATTTTAAATGGTCGGTCGTGAGATCATGAAGGAGCGGGACCCTCACGACTAAACAGGACCGGAGAGAACCTGATCAAATTTTTGAACGGAGATATGTATTGTACTTTATTCATGAAAGGGGCCCCAGACGCCAGCTTATAATTAGCGATTATTACTACCGTTTATCGCATCTGAGCTCAATAAATCCCATCTGGTGAATGTAAAAAGTCTGCGAAAAGGTAACAGAAAATTACTAAAACAATAATTAAGCTAATACTGACGAAAATCTGAGTACATAAGTACAGTAAAAGTAGAAAAACGCTGCAAATTTTGCAAAAGGGTTTATTATTCTTTGATATAGGTTGATTGCGCAAAAATTAATTTTGTGTCTTTAAGGAAATACCTATTTTGGAAAAAATTAAAAAAAAAAAAACTGTTTGGACAGATGTGGGACCTCGAAAAAATGGATTTGCGTCCAATATTACTCGAAAAATGACACCTTATTTGACCACCAGGGATGCTTCAAAAATCCCATTTGTAGCCCCAAGAAAGCCCCATAGATCCCCAAGGTGAAATCGAATCGTTCTGGGACCCCCAAAAATGGATTCTACGTCCAAAAATACTTCGAAAACGAAACCCAACTCAACCCCATACCCAAAACCCTTCAAAACCCCCTCACATAGCCCCATTATAGCCTCATAGCGCCCCACGGGTTTGGGCGATCGGGCTGAAAACCTTGCGGACACAACTAGATGGTAAACCGAGTATTTTGTCAAAATTTCAGATTTAAAAAAATTTCTACTGCCTAAAACGGCTGAGACGGCGAACGGACATTTCGTTTTTGGATGCTACTTGACATGAAACGGATAATGTCCAATTTTGAGGCCGATCTGAATTTTCGACCTCCGTCGCGATTCCAAGAATAACAAACCAAAATATTGAGCCGCTCAGTAGCTCCATTTGCTTGAGGCGCCACTCTCCAAGTTTTTTTTCTATCGTAACGTTTTTGGTAAAATCGGCATTTGGTCCATTTTGTATTGATTTAAAACTTGACTCACCTGATCCCCGAAGAATTGAGCCTCTTTGTGGTAGGACGAGCTCCACTTCCAAAACAAATGGTTGTTCACAGCGCTGGGTTTAATCAGGAAAAAGTCTTTTACTCCCTAAAAAGCGAAATTCGTTATAAAGCATAAACTACAAGTGAAAAAGGTACAACCTTTATACAAGGGTTACAAGATTGCATTATTCGATGTACAACGACATTTGAAACCGAAATCAACCCAAATCAAATATGTTATCGAATGATTTGGAAGTAATTGAATACGTTGCGTTTACTATTAGAGATTTCATACCTAGGCAAGTCACCAGTGGGTTTGACTCGTGCAAGAAACGATTTTTCATCCCTACTTACGACTGTGGCGATTCACAACAGACTCCATCTGGTGTGAATAATGGCGCACAGGGGCTTTGAGGGCAATGAAAAGGCTGACAGCTTAGCAAAAAAGGGAGCAAGATCGGACCATTTTAAGGCCCACCAAAAGTCACTAGATCCAGCAGGTGCCCCGATAGGAAAGAGACTAAATAGCCGCCCTCTGGAATAGCACAACAGAGCTCAGGCAAGCCAAGAGGTTCATTACTGAAGGGTACGACTCGACTGTCTCAGACAAGAAGCGAAATCAGGACTATCACCAGTCATCTCCATGGGTCACTGCCCACTGAACCACCAACTCAACAAGATGGGCAAGTCAGAAGTTGTCGCCTCTGTCAAGAAGATGAGGAGACGGCGATGTGCTGTACGAGTGTCCTGTCTTGGCCGCAACCAGATTCCGTTACTTCCACCAGGAAGGAACCTCGAACCCCACAACCTTATGGAAGAGCTCTGACTCGACTTCATAGAAGAACCGGATGTGCACAAAGTCTTCCATCAGACAAAGGACAAATAGAGTCACAATAGATCCACTCTCAGGTGGCGGTGACGCAGGAGATGACAGCATCCTCCAACTAGTCCGTCTTAGAAAAAACGCTGCAAATTTTACACAAGGGTTTATTATTCTTTGATATAGGTTACTTGTACAGAAATTTAATTCTGTCAATAAAAAAAATTTAAAAAAAATTTTTTTTTGATTTTTATATTTCAAAAAAAAAATTTTTTGAGGCGATTTTTTTTTTCAAAAATGTGTTTTTTCAAAAATTCTTTAATTTTTACTCGAAAGATATTTAACTTCTTGGGATTCTTCAAAAATCCCATTTTTAGCCCCATGAAAGCCCTATAGATCGCCACAGTGAAATCGGATCGTTCCGGGACCCCAAAAACTGGATTCTACGTCCAAAAATACTTCGAAAACGACACCTGACTCGATCCCATAGCCAAAAGCCTTCAAAAACCACCTTCTGTAGCCCCATTTTAGCCCCAGAGCGCCCCACGGGTTTGGGCGATTGGGCTGAAAACCTTGCGGGCACAACTAGATGGTAAACCGAGTATTTTGTCAAAATTTCAGATTTTTTAAAAAATTCCTACTGTCCAAAACGGCCTGGACGGCGTACGGCGTACGGCGGACGGACATTTCGGATTTAGAATGTAGACCACTTGAAACGGATAATGTCAAATTTTGAGCCCGATCGGAGTCATCGACCCGCGTCGCGAAAACATAGGTGTATTATTCCAAGAATAATAAACCAAAAGGACATGAGAAAAGTTCCAATCGCAGACGATTGACCAGGATAATAATGTATGTGTATGAAACAAGTGGTTATCAGTGGCTCAGTGGTTAGAGCGTTGGACTGTTGAGTCGAAGGTTGCTGGTTCGATCACAGCAGCCGCTAGACATCTTCCTTATACTGATAATCACCTCTTGAAAGGCAATGGCGAACCACCAAGAGTATTTCGCCCAGGAAAACCTCTCACATTTGCGGTTCGGAGCGGGCGTTAAACAGTAGGTCCCTACTACTTCTGTAACAACTGTTCAACACGCTCAACAGAAGTTAGTAGCGAAAGGTAGCCAACGCCTGCTTACAGGTAAGGCACCCCCAAAAAACTATGTAGCACCACTGTTTTCGGGAAACGGAGGAAACAAGCAAAACAATCTCACACCTGTCAGCTAGATGGTGGACGATATGCTTACATAATAAGGAATGGACGTGCACCCGAATTTCGGGTAAAATCATCCTGTGCCATGTTGTTAGAAGTCATCATTTTTGTCACAAAAAGTCTTTCGCGTAGTTTACATTCATCTAAAGAGTTCTTGCTCAATTCAAAAAGTATAATATACTATTATATTATAATATACTATTATATTATGCCACCTATATATGTCATCTCCAGACCTTCAGCTTTAATGGGCCATTGTTGCCAGGGTTGCCAACTCAGAAAACCACTTTTTTCGTAGATCGTTCCCATATTCAACCTCTTGACATATTTCAAACTAATTTAAATAAAAATAAATTTTTTTCTGCTATTCTCACCTTACATAATCTCACACGAACATAAAAAAAAAAAACGGCCGTGGTGTTACGTTTAACCTTTGCTGCGGTTTAACCTCACAGACCGATCCTTCAGTTCTTTTTTTTATGGTGGCCAACTTGGCAACATGACGAAATCGTCGAGCTGATCGCTGGTTTCCACCGAAAATTCAAATTGCTATTTTTCCATAAATTCTATAAATTTCTACGAACTTGCAACTTGTGTTTTAACCCCATTTTCAGTGTAATAATACAGAAACACGTCCGTTCCTTATTGAAGCTAAAAATGAACAGTGATATCAATTTTTTCAGTTTCCTTTTTTTGACATCGCTGACTTGAGTAATGAGTAATTTGTTAGTTTCGAGTAACAGAATATTAGCAACTGTTACATCCAACCCACCACCACTACTGAAAGAACTCACAGTGACAATGTGGTACCAAACAGACGTCCCACTGAAGTCGACGTGAAAATCCGTGAAAGAGTTTGAAGGCGATATGAGGCAATATTTTTCAGTCGCTGAAGGCACATAGGTTTTGTGCCCTTCCTTCGAACGGTTCCAGTAGCAGTGAACCCAATCAATGTCCCGAACGACTTTAGGCGGCTCAATGAATTCACTCAACCTGAAAATCCATGTGATGGCATTAAACGAGCAATTAGCATACGAGTGTGCCGCATTAACAGGCTTACCTTGTCTTAGAGACTTCCATACTTATCAAATTCAGTATTCTGTTTTTTTCAGGGCTCATAATGTACTTGAAATATTCGACGACCGACATCTTGAAAGTGTCTTGTTTCTCTACGTCGATAACATCTACTTCCTTCAGGTCGGGGACCAAATACTTGAGGAGGACGTTGAGGTCGGTGACTGGGGGTATCTTGATGCCAAGCTCGCTCGGGTCTTTCACGAGTATCGGAGTCCGAAAGCCGTGTTCTTGAAAAAACTCTTTGGTAACGTCCCGGCCGTTCATTTCCAACAAGATGCTGCAAGCGCTGTAAACGTGGAAAGTTGACAGGAATTAATAATACGGTAATTCATTTGACAGGGAGGTTTAGCAGGCCACGTCACACAACTGGAACGGAACATATGGTGGTTACCCACTTGGCTCCCGTCTCGCCAAGATGGAGATTCCCATACGGCAGCATCCCACTACGTATATCCCTTCTCCACTACAACCAGACTGAGCACTGCTTCAATACCAGTGGTGTAGTTAAAACTGTGCGTCTGCGAGCTCTAGTATCATGTCGAGGCATGGCTTTTGGCTGCTATGTGCGTTTCCAATTATTGGAAACGCACATAGCAGCCCAATTATTGCAATACACTAATTACTTCAACCACCTTGAATTGCTGGCCATGGAGATTTCCCGGCAAAGCTCTCCTCGGCCGAGAGGCTGGCTCTCGAACGCGTGGCCTTCCCTGATTCATCCTGCTATGTAGGCACGGCCAGGGCCTTCAAGGCTCTGGCAAAGTTTGCCCAGGCCACGCAGTGGGCGGCCGCGCAGCTAAGGAGACCTACTGCCCCCATGACTCCCTAGTTGATCGCCCACCCACTGTGGTGGTCAGGGCCAAAATGGCTGGAATTGGCACCATCCAATTGGCCGTACAGAGGAGTCAGACCTTGGAGCCCCTGAGGCAAATGCTGGGGGCCCTGGATCTGACTTAAGAGGTCCAGGGTGGAGATCCTCCTTCCAGGAGACCCGGCCATGTGTCCAGCATTTGCCTCAACCACCTTGAAAACGCTGGGGTGAGGCTTCACAGCAATTGGTGGTCAAACGAGAGGATGAGGAGCACCACAGCGCACGTTTGTAAACCAGTCGTCAACCAGCCATGAGATCATCAGTGAAACAGTCAAATACGTGCGATGGTGGTTGGTAAGTCAGATCGAATAAGTGCTTCAGCGTTCTCTCAACTTCTGAATCAAGTCAAAATGTCGATGATACCTTCTTTCATTCATGTAAACAAAATTTTCGCCCTTCAGAGAGCACTTCAAAATGTCTGAGAGCATCCTGAGCCAACAAGTATTCATGTGGCTGTGGCATGGAGGTACCTCGTAGCTTCTGCATGGGAGCCGACTGAGAATCCTGTTTCAGAAATTGCGGGAGCCGTTTGGGAACTTTGAAACAAAGGACGGGAGCCGAGTGGGTGGCCACGGTAGCGGCATGGAGGAAATGAATTCCTTTCTTACATCGTGTTGCGGGTATTAAGGATTTTGGTTAGAAGAAAAGTGAGGTGTTGTTTTTTTAAGTAACTTTGGACGAAAAATCCATTAATGTGATCCAATGATTTACTTCTTAATTTCAGTCTTGAAGTCAGCCCCGTTGGAAAATTTAAGCTTTAAGATGTCAGCTTTGCTTAACAAATTGAAGTAAATCGAAAGTGAGAGTTTCGTGAGGCCTCTTCACGTTTTACCTTCGAAACGTCAAACATCTAAGTGTACGCTGCGCTCCTGGGTATCAGGCTAACCATCCCAGGAAAAGAGAAAGGTGCAATTAGGTGAGTGGAGAGGAGGCATCCGTCACTTCATCAATCCATCCTGGTAAACGTATTAACGTCTTTATTTACGTATTTGCCCGCTCCCTGGCGGCGATCCCCTCCTCACTTATGTTGACAAAGTGGTGAGGATTCACATCTTATTTCCCACAGCTTTCCAGAGCTAGCTGAGCTCGTCCCAAGCTGACTAAGGGGTTCTAAGGCTTTCCAAGATGTTCCAAGGCTTGAAAAGTTGGTGCCAAGCTGGATAAGGGTTTCCAAGGCTTGCTGAGATGGTCCCAAGCTTTCCAGACTTGTCCAAGGCTTTAAAAGTTGGTGCCAAGCTGGAGATGAATTGAACACAAGAGAGACTTCATCCGGGGATGGACTGCCTAAACCAGGACCACAGAAAAGCTAATGGGGTTGGGTTGCCATTATTTTTCGACGGCTGGGATGGATCACCTGGGTCTTCTTGTGGCATCTGGCTACATCAATCAATGAAGATAAGCTTGAAAAGAACACGAGGGGCAGTTATCACCGAGATAAAAGGTTATCAGCAAATTGAAAAACTGCCACTGCAATCGCAGCGCTACGTTCACAAGGTTTTCAAAGATTCAATGCCCTTAGGCTTAGAGTCTCAGCTCACTGCAAAGTTGGAACTACCTGCCCATGGAGGTCTTAAACTGTGAGTTCGAGACCATAAAGAGCCTACTGGGTACCTACCTCGGGCCATGATAACTCTACCATTCCTCACAGATTTTCCGCTACGTCTCAGAGGAAAATTTTGTGTAAAGTTGGAAGACTCACTCAGGAAAATTCCTCGTCTGCAACTCCTTCATGAAGTTTTTACTCCCCGTCTTGGACGTGATGGGCTTCTGTTTAACAGAGTCCATTGTGATGTGGTGGATAATATCTGCAAAAAAATTATAGATATGATTCACTTTTGTGAAAAATAAATAACCTTTATTACATAGCTTTTTACGGGAATTGTTAAGGAAGTCAAAACCATCTGGTGGTGCACAGTAGCGGATTTCGTTGTGGTGTGGGGTGAGTGGCTTTTGGTTTAATTCTTGGAATAATACACCTATGTAATCGCGACGGAGTTCGAAAACTCTGATCGGCCTCAAAAGTTGACATTATCCGTTTCAAGATGTCTAGAATCCAAAAACGAAATGTCTGTCCGCCGTCCGGGCCGTTTTGGGCAATAGGATTTTTATTTAATCTGAAATTTTGACAAAATACTCGGTTTACCATCTAGGTAGTTGTGCCCGCAAGGTTTTCAGCCCGATCGCCCAAACCCGTGGGGCGCTATGGGGCTAAAATGGGGCTAACGGGTTAAACCTTTAACCGGTCGAGTTAGGTGTCGTTTTCAAAGTATTTTTGGACGTAGAATCCGTTTTTCGAGGTCCCTCATCTGTTCATACATCATACCTACGGGAAAAAAAAATTTTAATTTTTTCAAACATTTTCTTGATGACCAAATTAATTTTTGCACAATTAACCTACATCAAAGAATGGTAAGCCGTTGTGTAACATCTGCAGCGTTTTGGGCGAGAATAAATTCGGTGTCAATAAGAAAAGCGGGCCGTATTATAAGCCGAGTATTTTGTCAATATTTCAGATTTAAAAAAAAATCTCTACTACCCAAAACGGCTCGGACGGCGTACGGACATTTCGGTTTTGGAATCTTGCCCTCTTGAAACGGATAATGTCAAATGTTGAGGCCCCCTTTTTCGAACATGCTGATTTCGATTATCTGGTTCGTCATTCTCAAAGCATATAAGCCACAGAACACAGAATCCAGTTTCAGCAGGAATTTTTCCCGGAAATCAAATTTTAGACCTTAAATTGGGGCTCAAAGTCAACATAATGGAATTCTTGTGCGCCTCTTCGACTTTATTGTCGTTGAGGGTTATGTACCTGGTAAAGAGGTGGGGGAAAATTTTGACAGTTGTCTTTGTGTTCTAGGATGTCCATCTATGCAACAAAGACGCCAAACTAGGTGGGGGGGATTTGGTATATTATTCTTGGAATAATACATTATGTAGATAATTGTGACGGAGGTCGAAGATTCTGATCGGCCTCAAAATTTGACATTTAAAGACGTCTCGAAATTTGACGTTTCAAGGTGTCAAGATTCCAAAAACGAAATGTCAGCCGGTCGTCCGAGCCGTTTTGGGAAGTTGGATTTTTTTTTTTTTTTTTTTAATTTGAAATTTTGACAAAATACTCGGTTTTACATCTAGTTGTGCCCGCAAGGTTTTCAGCCCAATCGCCCAAACCCGTGGGGCTCTGTGTGACTAAAAAGGGCCTCCTTATAGTTGGAGGAACGTAAAACCGCGACCATTGTATTGGCATTTTGGAGGATTCCATAAGGAATGCATTAAAGGAGCACCTCTGCATTCGAAATCAGCCAAAGGAATGATTAAGTGAAGTAGTCGAGGATTCCTCAAGTAAAAGGACCTCTTGATAAAGGAAGCTGTTATCAGTGGAAAGGAAGGTTTCTGCATTACGAATCGAATAAGAGGACTCGAAAAGGTCAACTTTAGGATTCTTTTCAAATCCTGGACGTATCTGCATACAGCCCTGAATCTGAATCTTGAGGAAGGAAAGTGCGTTGTTTTCTGGGGTTTGGGCTGACTCGTCCTTGTCATCACATGACCAAATGACCAACGAACAACAACAACAACAACAACGGGGTTGGGTTGCATGATCAACGTCACAAAAAAAAGATTGATTTTAGCGGCAAATACAGGGTCATCTGGATGATGAATGTCATCCCTGACCCTTTGGACTGACATTTTGGAGAGTAGGCCTACTCCCGGCCATTACAATCTGATACATGCAAAAATAAAAAAAATACCAAGATTGGGGCGAAACACACTGAAAACCCCTGCTGGGAACGTATACAGGTAGGTACCTTCCATTAAATGGAAACAAATTTTTTTTATAGTCCACAAGTTTTATTTCAGTTTCATTTGGCTAATAAAAGCTTTTATATTCAGGTTATCTAATTCACTCATTATTGAACCACCTTGAAACGTTATCCAAAGAAGAGAGAACGCCGTAAAAATTCGGAAAAGTGTTTTGAGTGTCTGACAGACAGTATACATGAACCGTGTTGTCAAGACACAGTATACACTCAGCGCCGGAAACAGGGCGTATACACACAGAGGGTTAGCGTAGACTGGGAGGGACTGTGGAAGCTTGGCCAAACGATACCAGAGAAGAGAGTTATTATAACAACCTCCAATAACCACGAATACCCTACCGGCTTGAATTGATGAAAATTCAGAAATTAAGATGAAGAGCTTACCCAATCCTATTCCTTCTTCGGCAATTAGGATACTGTCGGAACAATCCCACAGTCAGCCTCCAAGTAAGTAGGCAAGAAGTGCTGATCTTGCAAGTTTTGTTCTCACACTGGTGGAACTCAACACAACTAAACCCACAGAGTTAAAAGAGACCAGACTAAACCCAATCAAGCCAACAATTACCTTCCCGTTCAACTTTCCATTGCATTTATTCGACTTTACCCATACGGTCGACGTTATTCGTTCATCGTCCAACACATAAAATTACCAACAGCGCAGTTCCAAACTTACCTTCCCAACTTCGAAAAAGCCTTTTACTGCTACGTTGACGCTCACGAGAACACACCCAAATATGATTCCCTCAATGAATATTACGACATTCACGGGGGAATTTTGGTCATCAAAAATCTGGAAGACGCAGACTGGAGAAGTTCATCGTCAATTTATCGGAGAGCAACTGCCTTCCAACGTTCCCACGCACCTCAAAGTTGTATCATTTTATCTAAGGAAGGGAGCAGGGGTTCGCAGAAGAGATACTCATATAGTTGAGCTAAGCAAAACTAACAAACACCTGTGTCATGGATGTGTAAGGAATTTTTCAACGCTTCAAACGATTATTACAACAACCACTTTCAAAATAGTTTACAATCAACCGCACTAATATCTTCGAAATGGGTAAATTTGGATTTTATGAAACTTGAACGATAATGTTTACTGACAACACCGGTGAAAAAACAAACACACAACATCGGTAATGAGCCTATCAAAACATATGGCGTGTATTGGAGTATCAACAAGCTTTAATTTGACGCAAGGTGGAGTCAATCGGCGGGGTTGAGTTGTGACGTCATGCGCTCCCCCAAGTAAGTACCGGTTGGTAGGTAGGTGGAAATCGAACGAACTTGGTAGGTACCCACTCGTTTACCTACTCGTTTTACCAGGGTAGGTGAAGTTACCTCCGTAGACATGTGAGGGTCAGAGAATTTTTAAAGTCATTTCGGTTTATTATTCTTAAAATTGTCAACCTATGTTCCCAAGATGGGGGTCAGCAACTTTTATAGGCCTTGAAATTTGTCATTATAGGTACGTTTCACGACGTGTATATTTCGAAAATTAAAATTTCACTTAATGTCCGTCCGTCGTCCCAACCGTATTGGTCAGTGGGATTTTTTTTTTTTTTTAAATTTTGACAAAATCTATCATTTATCATCTATCTTTATCAGCCCGATCGCCCAAACCCGTGGGTGGCTCTGTGGGGCTAAAATGGGACTGCGGGAGGCGTTTTCGAAGGGTTTTTGGCTATGAGATCGAGTTAGGTGTCGTTTTCGAAATAGGTATTTTTGGACGTAGAATCAATCGGGGATCCCAAAACGATCCGATTTCACGGTGGGGATCTTTGGGGCTTTCATTTCAAAAACTAAACTTTTCTCAAACCTAAATTTTAAATTTTAAATGAACAGCTTCATTTTGTCTTTTTAGAAGCAGCTTGACATTTCTCTTTTTTCCATTTTGGGGTTTCTACAATCAAAATTGGGCGCCCAATGGGGGTCAATGAGTTGACCTGCTGCTTCTTGGGCGACGATTTATGAAGTAAAAGAGTGTGTAGGTACTTCTTGGATGATCTCTTTCACATTTAAATTAATAAACGCACAGATAATTAACTAATCACAGTTACCTAATTAATCCTCACACAGTTCCAATACACACGGTATTTCTTTCCTTCCAAAAAATATATGATCCCCCCCCCCCCTTCCAATAGGTACAATGTTTGGACAGACTTGAGACCCCGAAAATGGATTATGCGTCCAAAATTACTCAGAAAAATTACCTCGTTCGACTTACTGGCTTCGAAAGTCCCATTTGTAGCCCCACGAAAGCCCTATCATTGAATGGTACTAATATCCTCAAAAACGAATTCTACGTCAAAAATACTTGGAAAACGACACTCCATTCGATATCTCTCACGATGCCCCCCCCCCCCCCCCCCTTGCCGCTACCTCATTACTTGTCCGCCCGCATGACGGGTTTCCGCGGAGTTGTCACCAACGATGATAACAAACCGAAGAAGAAGAAAAGTAATCCCAACAGATAAGATAAGAAGGTAAATTGTATGGAGGCCTAGCTCAACCTTCATTTCACCGCATAGTCGCTTATTTACTCCCCTACTGTGCGCTTAGAGTTTTCTCGTTTTTACCATGTCTGTGGCCACGAAAGGTAACGAAGTTCATACATTGACCATGTCATTTTCATGTAATTCACTGTCACTGCTGATGCGTTTTTACTCCTTACTGAAATCCCAGGCTTCGTAGATGATTAGATGATGAATGTTTTTAATTCCCTTCGAATAAATATTTGCCATGTCATCTTCACCATCTTAATCTATGTTATCGTACTCCAGTCCATTTGTGAATCTCTTTTTATTTTTATTTCTATTGCCTTGTTGAGTTTGTGAGTTTTGTTCTACCGGCTTTTAGGGGTTGTCAGCTGAGGTCATAATGTCGTTGCTCGGATTCCAATCGCTAAAATAATCCTTCAAGGCAATGATCGCTTGTCCTTCAACTTCAAATCAGGTTTTCCTCATGTTGCTGTTCTCTGACTCGACAAAATTAATCGTCGTGTAAGGAATATGATGTGTCAACAGTAGGATCGGATTGTGATCCTATCAGTTTATACATTGTCATCACCGAATGACAAATTTTATCTTAGTGAAGTGTCACTATTTTGTCATGGCTACTTCACACAGTTTGATTTTGCTATCTTTGATGACCCCTCTCGTTGTGATTATCTATTTTCACCTTTGAGCTGTCCTTCGTGAGATAATCGTTATCGGAAAAGAGCTTTCACGTTCAATAGTCCAGACAATTAGACATTCCAACAAACATTAGGTCAGGTAGAAGCGATTTTTGGTTTATTATTCTTGGAATAATACACCTATGTGATCGCGACGGAGGTCGACGACTCCGATCGACCTCAAAATTTGACATTATCCGTTTCAAGAGGTCTAGATTCCAAAACCGAAATGTCCGTCCGCCGTCCGCGTATTTTGACAAAATACTCGGTTTACCATCTAGTTGTGCCTGCAAGGTTTTCAGCCCGATCGCCCAAACCCGTGGGACGCTATGGGGCTACGTGAGGGGCTTTTTGAAGGCTTTTGGCTAAGGGATCGAGTTAGGTGTCGTTTTCGAAGTTTTTTTGGACGTAGAATCCATTTTTTGGGGTCCGGGAACGATCCGATTTCACTGTTGCGATCTATAGGGCTATCCATGGGGCTACAAATGGGATTTTTGAAGGATCCCAGGAGGTCAAGTATTTTTCAAGTAAAAACAAAAAATGTTTGAGAAAAAAATCCAAAAAAAAGTTTCCTCAAATTTTTGTCATTGAAACAGAATTAAATTTCTACACAAGTAACCTATATCATAGAATAATAAACCCGTGTGTAAAATTTGCAGCGTTTTTACCCAATGTTTGGGATGGGGTGGAGGTACTTTTCTCAAGTTTTCGACCGCGGGGCCCATCCGGGACTTGGTTTCTTTGGCCAAAAACCGCTATTTTTGAAGTTTTTCACCATTTTGACCTTTCACTATATGACGTTTTATACTACATCGGATTGACTACATTTTTAGGCCAACCGCAGCTGTGAAGGTTCATTAGCCTCCAAGATATTGCGTTTCAAGGATGGTCTATTTTTCCACATTTGTACATTTTTATACATTTGACATTTTCATGTCTTTGCTTTGGCACATAAACGAAAAAAGCGTTACCATAAAGCGTTCCCTTCGAGCGACAGGAAAAACCGTCACAGGCTACACGTAAACAAAAGATTCATGGAGGAAGGGAACGCCCTTCCTCCATAATGGTGTGTCGGCTGGGCCCACCCTTCCTCCTGACATAATCCGCGAGGCTTCTCGCAATGTGGACTGGGACCTTGCAATCAGTTCACAACATAGCACAGAACAGTACCCGTGAGGGTTGTGTGTGTGCAGTGGCGGAAAATTGTAGGCGCTAAGTCCAGGTTTTTGCTGCTGTGTAATGGAGGAGTTGACATTGAGCACTGAGAAGAGTTTCCCAGGTTGTCTGGCTTGTCTGAGACGGCTGTGTGACCTCCTGGGTATACGATCTCAACGGCTCTTTACAGATAATTTCACGAGAAGCGTATCCAGAGGCTCCCCCAGTGGAGTACTCAGACATGGAACCAGTGTTTTCCTTGGTATGGCTGCAGTGGCGAGAGCTGCTATGGGGTCCAGTGCTTGAGCAGAAGGCTCCCCCTGTGGGATATATGATCAAAGCATCGAGGTAGCATCCCAGGGAGTGAACCCTCAGCTTTCACTTTTTCCTCATTTCTCACACATCGATATATATATCTCAGATCTAATGTGTATCAGATCTACAACTGGTGTTGGGCGTGTCGACGTGTTTCTAAATTTGAATTTAGATTCACTATTTTTTGTGTTGTGTGTTTAGCGGAAGGCCTGTGCCATAAATCCACGATTTTGCCGCTGGTGTTTTTGGAGGATGAAGGGAGTGTGGGAACATTTCTTTCCAGGGCTTCGTACGAATCGTCACAGTCGGCTGGCTTGGAAGCACATGCAGCCTTAAGGAAGACTCGCATACGCCCGACCTATCTGATATGTCAGGATGCTGTGGCGTAGCAGAGTCTTCGGTAGGGAAACGAGGGGAAGACGATATGTCGTGGCCGGTATCGTTTCGCCCTGGGCTCGCTGTTGATCCGGGAACGGCTGTTGCAGCTACATCAAAATTTGATTCATTTAGGGCCGGTTTCACCAACCTCATGTTAAAGTTCATGTTAGCTATTTTGAGGTTAGAGATTGACATAAAATCAGTTTTAGCACACAACAACATGACTTCAAGTTAACGAGATAACTTCCGAAAATCCGCAAGTTAAAAAAGTGGAAGTTAACCGTCCTGGTCCTAGGAGACAACAGCTGGTGAAACGTGAATTTTTTCTCTAACTCGTGGGTTAGCCTAACTCGAGGTGGTGAAACCGGCCCTTAATGAATTGTCATTAAAGCTTTACCTGGGTGGCCTGGCCAGCTAACCCGGTCTTTCACAGGACCGATCTCCCAGCTTCCTCAGACGGAGTGTCGTCAAAGGAGTCCTCGGCAACGGACCCGTGTGTCAGGATCATTCCCGCCGGTTCAGCTTCCCCAAGCGAAGCGTCGCTAAGGGAGGCCTGGCTGACAGGCTTGATCCTATTGAAATCACCTTACTTCGACATACTTGCTGATAATCAACAGTGAACGGTAAAATGGTAATAAATAAATAATCCCGTGTTCGAACTTCCCGGGTTCACATGGCCGCGCTGCAACCGTAGTGCGACCCGCTCCTCCCGCCGGTACCAACTCTGGCGGGCTGACGATATTGCCACAAACGTGGAGGGAAGTCTTGCGTAACATTCGAATGTGAATCTCTGTGCGTCAACTTAGGCTCTCAAATATTCTTATACTAATGATATATTCTTTGTTCCAGGTATATTCATTGTTGCTGCAAAGCGAACGCCTTTTGGAACTTATGGAGGTAAATTCGTCAAAACGACAGCTTCGGAGCTCCAAGAAGTGGCTGCCAAAGCCGCCATTACTGCGGCCGGTGTGGATCCAAAGGCTATTGACTCTGTTGTTATCGGAAATGTTCTCATGGTACGTGCGTTGTCGGATCTTCTCCGGCGGTTTTCAACGTTTCACAATCATGAAGAGCTGTGTACTGTTGTAGGGCACAGCTCCCGACCAGATTTTCATGCCTCGCCATGTTCTTCTACGATGTGGAATCCCGTTGGAGAAACCGGCTCTCGGCGTAAACAGATTGTGCGGCTCAGGATTTCAATCTGTTGTCAACGGTGCTCAGGTGAGTGATGAGGTAGTGTGTTCGGTGAGTGAAACGGTTGCTTTATTTCTGTCATTCGTACAATGTTTCATTTTCAGAACATCCTAACGGGCGAAGCAAACATCGTCCTTACCGGTGGTGCTGACAACATGAGCCAGTCGCCTTACGCTGTGAGGAACGTTAGATTTGGTGCTTCGTTAGGTGCCAAGATAGAGTTCGAGGACACGCTTTGGGTCGGATTGACTGACACCTACTGCGAACTACCGATGGGCCTCACCGCCGAAAAATTGGGAGCCAAATACGAGATAAAGAGAGAAGACGTTGACAATTTTGCGTTTCGCTCTCAACAGCTGTGGAAGAAAGGTTTCCCAATTATTTTTGGTTTTGATGGAGGGGATGGGGATGGTTGTGAAGTCATGGCAACCCTAAGTAGTCCGGTCAATCGGCGTTCAGAAGTGCCGTTTCCGGAACAACATTAGGGAAGTTTATTTCTCTTAGGTTTTTGGGGTTCTGAATCCGAATATGAAGTTCGCTGCGGCCTCCGAGGTCGGCTTCACATCGAAAAATGCAAAAAACTTCAACATTTTGGCACCTTATTTCAGTTGTTCACTTATATACTTGAAACTATATACTATGCGTTTTTCGAAGATGACTACTCTATACAACATTAAAGTTCACAAAATTTCCTTCAAAAAGCAGTGTTCGAAACTGATGTTTGAGCCAGCGGTCTTGGAGATTGAGCGTTTTGAAAAACAACAATTTCTCGGCTTTTCGGCGAAAAGGTCGAAAACGCTCACTTCCACCCCCTGGGACCCGATTAATATGCATGATAACAATGATGTCTATTATAGAAAAATGTATTCCACGAGAAAGCACACTAATATTTCCAAGTTCACCCCACAGAAATCCTTTATCGCATTTGATACATGCTGCAGTGAAGTCTTGCCTAGCATCTATCTTGCTAATGTACCCTCACTGAATCTACGCGTTCTGCTCAGCCCTCCACCAACCTACATATTGTGCTTTTTCGCCTGTAGCCCAGAAACTATTGGTCTGAATAGAAATTTATTTTTTCTCGTGAAAGCTGATTAAATTTCCCATCACAGCTATTCTATGTGAAATTTTGATTTGAGCTTCAATAAGAGAGAGGCAGGCATGGCAACAAAATTGCAAATTTTGGCAAAAACGTGTTTTTATTTTTGGACATTTTTGCCCACAACTGATGAGCGGTTAGTCCGATCTTGATTCTTTTTTTCTGATGAAAGCTAATTAAATTTTATATGAGGCACGGTACATTGCATTTATATTGAGTCAACAACGGTGCTTCGTCGAAAAGGGTGGAAACTAGAAATTTGACCACCTTCGACCACGGTTTTCAGAACATTTTCCTCTCTCCCTCTGAGACTATTTCTCCGATCGAAATGTCATTGCTCCCACGCGAATGCTGATTAAATTTCCTTTCAGAACTGATATTAGGATTTTCCCGGAGACCGCAGAAATAGCCCGTATAATGCCTCCCCAAATAGGTTTTCAAAGGCAAAATTGCCCGCAACATTTTCAAAGTGCTCTTCCAGCAGTTTTAACATTGCAATGGTTGCAATGGTTAGTCCTAGCCCCCCCCCCCCCCCCCCCCCAAAAAGTTGTAGATCATGAAGTTTTACATTAGGCGACCATCCTAGTTTTCAGATTAGCTGCCGCAGCGGCCGCCGTAGCAGCCGTTACGGTGAAATGTGATCACTTTGGTGGACTAAGCTGTCCCTCTCTTATTGAAGCTCAAATAAAAATTTCACAATAGCTGCGATGGGGAATTCAATCAGCTTTCACGAGATAAAAAGATATTTCGAATCGGACCAATAGTTTCCGAGCTGCAGCCGAAAAAGTTCTGAAAAACGGTTTTCCGCCTACCGAGCGCTGGAGGATCCACAACCAGGGGCTGTATTTCGGAAACAAAATATCGGACAGAGCTCGGTTTGAGCTCAAAATGCCTCAAATTTAATCTGCTTTAAAAAGTCTATGGTGGTCTCTTCGAAAAACCGCATACTTATTGAGCTGTTATTAAAAAAAAAAAAAAAAAAAAGGCGCAAAAAATTGAGGTTTTTCGGCTACCACGCCGCTTCTATACGTTTTTCATACTGGCAAATATGGATTCTTACTCCCAGCAGAGGTCCTAACAACATATTAAAAAATTGCTACTACCTCAATAATTCAGGTAGTGACCCTGTCACCCTCATACCTTGAATTATTCAGGTCGAACTTTTTCGTGTGAGGTTCTACAGGACTGGACAAGCAGCGGCTCGCTCAGAAGTGTTTCCGAACATTTATTCATTTTTAAAGTTAAGTTTGACCAAATGTAAACATTATTTGTGCTCTCTGAACGCAGAATTAGATGAGCTACAACTTTCATTGTGTTGTTACGTGGGAGTTACCACTTTTGAGCAGCAGACATTCAAATTCGAAGTTATCTTCATTTTTCATCTTTATCTTTCAAGTTGAAAAAAATCGTCATTCTTTGTCGCGACCTAATGGATGGGTCAATTTTAACATTAAGGTAGCTCATTCGACGCAGAGTTTTGTGCTCTTTGATTTACTATATAGAGGATTTTTACCTGTAATGCCCTCTTTCAAAGTTATCCGTAAAAAACCAAAAAGGTGCTGAAATTTCGAGGTTTTTTGCGATTTTGACAGTGAACTTCCCTGACATTTTGTTGGGAAGCTTCGGATTTTTGTTTAGCACCCCCAAGAAACATACAAAACCGTTGATATAAATTCTACACCCCGCTTTGCATCGAACATCCCTTCTGAGGCACCCGGTGACCGGACTATCGTATAATCGATGTAACCTGAACGTGCAGCGATTAACCTACCTCATATTAAATTAATTCTTCTTCTATATAATATTTAAAAAATATAAAAATAGTTTTTAAATCTCTTCAAAAAAACATCCTTTGCCATCAATTCATGCAAAACAACACGCAAAAGTATTTTCGTGGACGGTTTCATTTGGGTCGTTTTCGCTGCAGGACGCAAAAGTCATATTTCTTCGTTCCTACTGAATGATTTCTTATAGTAAATTTAGTGTGATTTCATGAAAGCACACTAAATTGCACGTGGAATACAAATAGGGCGTTTTCGACCTTTTCGCCGAAAAACTAAAACATCACTGTTTTTCAAAACGCTGCATCTCAAAGACCGCTGGCTCGAACATCAATTTTGACCAGTGCTTTTTGAAGGAAATGTTGTGTACTTTAATTTTGTATGGAGTGATCATCTTCGAAAAACGTATAGTTTCAGGTATATAAGTGACCAACTGAAAAAAGGTGACAAAATGTTGAGGTTTTTTGCATTTTTCGATGTGGAGCCGACCTCGAAGGAGGCAGCGAATTTCATTTTTGGATTCAGCACCCTAAAAACGTGTAAATCCGTTGAGAAATAAACTTCCCTAATTTGGTTACCTGTGTGGTTGTGGTTATCAGTGGCTCAGTGGTTAGAGCGTTGGATTGCTGTGTCAAAGGTTGCTGGTTCGATCCCAGCAGCCGCTGGACATCTTCCTTATATGTACTGATAATCCCCTTTCGGAAGGAAATGGCAACCCACCGAAAGTATTCTGCCAATTAAACCAGTAGCGAGAGGTCGCCAACGCCCGTTTACGGGTGTGGCGACCAAAGAAAAAGAATTTTGTTACGGGAAAACCACCATTTGACTGGACTATAGCAAAACCATCAATTGCTTATCATTCGTTCTTCTAATTGGATCGTCAATTTCAGCTAACGATGCTGGGATTTTCAAAGAAGAGTTGGCGCCCGTCAAAGTTCAAATCCGCCGGAAGGACGTTGTAGTTGACAAAGACGAACACCCCAAACCCGACACGACCCTCGAAACTCTGAAGAAATTGCCGCCTGTTTTCAAGAAAGAGGGTCTCGTCACGGCTGGGTCAGCTTCGGTAAGCACCTGATGCAACTCCTCTGATACCACACCGTCCTGATACCTCTCCTGATATCCTGATCACACTCCTCCAGGGAAGAACAAACTTGCCTCGTCTTGATTTTCCCACATCAGGTAATACACCCTATTCAAGTGTCAATAATAAGGTTAACATTATTTTTCCAACTTGTATTTTTCCAATTGTGTCGTCTGGTTACAAAACCAGGCAACTCCTCAATTTTCGGAATGTCGTTTTTTTAATTTTTCCAAGTCCTTTACGAACATTCCCACTCATTGGCGACGAGAAACCGTATCAAAACCGTAAATCCATGTGTTGTGGAGGTTAGAAAACCCCGATGTGCAGCAAAATCGTCTTAATCCACTTTTCTGTGTTACTAGCACTCTGACAGGGGGGGTTTTCTTCGCTCAGCCGACCGCTTTCTTGGACGGGGGGAAGGGGGGGCTTGCTTTCTCGCCCATTTGAATAATCGGTCAAGCGATGGTTTATATGATGCCATGGGTGATGAAAATACCTAAAAGCCGATCGTTGGAAAATGTCTCGCCCGAGTTGGGAGACCTTCACAGACCTCACCCACCTCAAGCAGGGCCAGCTCCTATTGTGTCTATGAATAGAATAAAGAATAAAGAATTTTTATTGCCAAGAACACAGAGTGCGAAGACAAGGTCAAAATTTCCACACAAAATTCCAGGTCACATAAACTTTCTTCAATAATGCAGCGGTAGGTACATCATGAACAAGCTATTAGAGGTGCGATGGATTTTAAAAACTTGACAAGTTTTGGCCTAACGTTTGTTGTCGTAAATTTCGCTCGCAACTATTTAGGGATGGCGTTGAAAAATTTAATTCCCCACCATGAACCGCTGATGCGGGATGATTTCAATTGGTGATAAGGCACCAGCAAGTCACTCCCATGCCGTGTTCTATACCCATGAGTGGAGGTATGATTCTCGTGTAAGTTGGAGAAAACGTTGCACGTAGCTTCGAGTATGTAAACCGCAGGGATGGTCAAGATGTTTAATCTTATGAAGGCGGGCTTACAAGCCTTTTGGTACTTCAGCCCAGCGACCACTCGTACAGCCCTGCGTTGGCCTGCGAAAATTGCGGCAGCCGACGCGGCATGACCCCAACAGAGGATGGCATAAGTTGGACGACTCAAAAAAGCAGCATGGAATGCTGCTACGACTGCAGTTTTAAGTAGCTCTTCCTGTAATCTACGCAGGATTTAACCTTTTTTTTCCGACGGACAAGGGGCGGATGCTGTCATCACCTCCGTCACCGCGACCTCGAGTGTGATCTATTGTGACTCGTTTGTCCATCGTCTAGTAGAAGTCCTTGAATATACCCGCTTCTTTTACGAAGCTGAGTATATCCTTAGTCGAAGCTTCCATTTGGCCGGGGGGAGGGGGGGGGGGCTCAAGAAGTCCCTGTTGGGAGTGCCGGAATCTGAGGCGGGACATTTGCACAGGACGTGCTCCGCCGTCTCCTCATCTTCCAGACAGATGTCGCCTCCGACTTATTCAGGTGATATCTCAGTGGGCAGTGGCCGGTGAGGAGACTAGTTATGATCCTGACATCTTTTCTTGACAGGGGTAATAGGGTCCTGTCCCTTGGAGCGGAAGGCGTAATGAACCTTTTGGCTTGTCTAAGCCCTGTGGTGTTATTCCAGAGGGCAATTGTTTGGTCTCTCTTCCTTCGTGCCACCTGCTGAATCAAGTGGCTTTTGGTAAGTTTCAGGATGGGTTCCGGACCAATTGGTAGGGATCTTGCTCCCATTTTTGCAAGGCTGTCAGCCTTCTCATTACCCTTGAAGCCCTTATGCGCCAGTATCCACACCAAATGAAGGTTGTTGTTCACTGCCGCGGCCTCGAGGGCTTGAAAGCACTCTCAGACCAACCAAGACTTGAAGGTGTATGCCCCCAGCGCCTTCAGCGCGGCCTGGCTGTCTGAGAATATGTAAATCTTTTCTCCTTCGAGGTTTCGCTTCTGAATCTCGTGGGCACAAGTAAGAATAGCTAGTACTTCGGCCTGAAAAATGGTGGCTTTATATCCCAGCGAAACGGCCAGGTCAAGGTCGGGGCCAACTATCCCCGCACCTGCCTGGCCCTCAATGACTGAACTGTCTGGGAACCATTCGAGCGCCCCATCTTCCACGCAGAACGGTCTCTTCTCCCAGCGCTCCCTGGACGGGATGGTTATGCCGAAGGGTAATTAATATTGGTGTGCTCCGGCATTATGTCAGTAGCAGTCACCACTGCCTCTTCCAAGTGTATATCTGTGATAACCCGGCGAAGGCGGTCTACTGGGTGAATTGTTTCCCGTCTGCAGCAACCTGGCCGCCCCCAGGTAGGTGGTCCTTCTAACGAATACATGAAGGGGTGGGAGGCCCAGAATGGCCTCTATTGTAGCGGTGGGGCAAGTATTCATGGCCCCTGTGATCCCTAGACATGCCTGTCTCTGTAGTTTGGTTAACTGTGTTTGTACAGTTTTCCTGTTTGTAGCTCCTCCCCATATCAGGGAGGCATACGTGATACGGGGTCTCGCTATCCCCTTATATAGCCATTCCGCCATGCTTGGTGTCAGGCCCCAGGATTAGCTGAGCAACCTAGAACCGCCTTGAATTTAACCTAGATTCAAGGTTCTCACAGTGTTACTTCAGCTTTGGCTCCACCAACACTCCCAGAAATCTAACGCTTGGGGGGTTTTCGACCAAGGATGACAAATCTCTCAACCCAAAGTAAAGAGTCTCAGTTTTCGTCTCATTAATAGAGAGTCCATTTCTAGCGAACCTCGATATCTCTTTTTTTAGACCCTTCGTTTGTCAGAGTCAGTGACGCAAGAGATGCTTTTTTCGTCAGGACAGAAGTGTCGTCCGCAAACAGATGGGTCTCAAGAGGATTCAGACCTGATGGCAAATCATTTATGAAAATAAGAAAAAGTGTGGGACCCAAAACTGAACCCTGAGGTCACCATACCTGACTGGCAAGAAACTTGATAAAGAATCTCCATGATAAACAGCTTGACTTCTACCTGTGAGATAGCTTGAGATGAACGATGAAGTCCCGTCCGAAAAACGATGTTTTCTAACTTGTCGATAAGGAGCTGATGTGGAATGCAGTAAAACACTTGGCTACGTCTACGAAAGTAGCAGAGGCACGTTCCATACATTCAAGAGCAGACGCACGCCCGATCCCGCGCGCCAATGGCCGATCCCTAAAATTCGTTTTCACTCCGCTCGCCGTCAAAACCCCCCGATCGTCGGAATTCGTTCTTTCGGGATTTAGTATTAAAATTCGGATCGCTAGGTTAGATACTGAGAAAACGCCGACTCAATGGAACTGTAAACAACGAGGACAGGAAGAGTTGCTCAATGGGCTTATTGGGCGTGGAATCCGAATTCGGAAAAAAATTAGGGGTTCTCATTTAAAATAAGAAAGCTGAGAGCAAATGCGCCGGTTTGCGTGCATTTTAAGGGGATCTCAACCCCTCTATTCGTTGGTAAACGGGATTCCAAATCGGTAGGAAAAAATCGGTGTATTATTATCACTTAACGTTTAGGAGGAGAAGGCACAGACTCGGCCAGTTAGCCATATACACGGTCTGAGTTAGTGGTATAGATTCAAAACCTCCACCTCCAAGCCCGCTAGATAGCGCCAATGTTCCGGCTCAGCAGATCACAAGATCATCTGACCCGACGGTTCTGTTGACGACAATGTTTGTTCCATGTGACTATTATTTCTATTAAATTCAATAATGATAAAGAGAAGTTAGTAGCAGAGGTGCCTGCTAGTCGTTTTTCATGAGTTTTGGTTTATTATTCTTGGAATAAAACACCTATGTTTTCGCGACGGGGGTCGACGACTCCGATCGGCCTCAAAATTTGACATTATCCGTTTCAAGAGTTCTACATTCTAAATCCGAAATGTCCGTCCGCCGTACGGTGTCCGTCGTCCAGGCCGTTTTGGGCAGTAGGAATTTTTTTAAAAATCTGAAATTTTGACAAAATACTTGGTTTACCATCTAGTTGTGCCGGCAAGGTTTTCAGTCCGATCGCCCAAACCCGTGGGGCTATAATAGGGCTATGTGAGGGGGTTTTGAAGGCTTTTAGCTATGGGATCGAGTTATGTGTAGTTTTCGAAGTATTTTTGGACGTAGAATCCATTTTTTGGGGTCCCGGAACGATCCGATTTCACTGGGGCGATCTTTAGGGCTTTCATGGGGCTAAAAATGGGATTTTTGAAGGATCCCAGGATGTTAAATATTTTTCGAGTAAAAAATACAGAATTTTTGAAAAAACACATTTTTGTACAAAAAAATCCAAAAAAAAATTTTTTTTGAGATAAAAATCAAAAAAAAGTTTTTGAGATAAAATCCAAAAAAAAATTTTTTTTTAATTTTTTCATTGACAGAATTAAAGTTCTGCACAAGTAACGTATATCAAAGAATAATGAACCCTTGTGTAAAATTTGCAGCGTTTTTGGTTTATTATTCTTGGAATAGTACACCTATGTTTTCGCGACGGAGGTCAACGACTCCGATCGGCCTCAAAATTTGACATTATCCGTTTCAAGAGGTCTAGATTCCAAATCCAAAATGTCCGTCCGCCGTCCGGGCCGTTTTGGGCAGTAGGATTTTTTTTTTTTTTTTTTTAATCGGAAATTTTGAGAAAACATTCGGTTTACCATCTAGTTGTGCCCGCAAGGTTTTCAGCCCGATCGCCCAAACCCGTGGTGCGCTATGGGGCTAAAATGGGGCTACGGGAGGGGTTTTTCGAAGGCTTTTGGCTATGGGATCGAGTTAGGTGTCGTTTTCGAAGTATTTTTTGACGTGGAATCCATTTTTTGGGGTCCCGGAACGATCGGATTTCACTGTTGCGATCTGTAGGACTACAAATGGGATTTTTGAAGGATCCCAGTGATCCCATTCTTGAGAAAAAAAAAATCAAAAATCAACATCAAAATTTTTTTCATTGACACAGAATTAAATTTCTGCACAAGTAACCTATATCAAAGAATAATAAACACTAGTGTAAAATTTGCAGCGTTCTATTTAATTGAAATTGAAATTTATTTTTATTGTAGGGCATATGCGACGGAGCGGGAGCGGTAATCCTGGCGAGCGAGCAGGCAGTCAAGCAAAACAATCTGAAGCCTTTGGCCCGTCTCGTTGGCTATTCGGTGGTAGGTGTCGAACCGAGCATCATGGGTATTGGGCCATCACCGGCCATCACAAGCCTCCTCAAAGTCACTGGGAAATCTCTCAACGACATCGACATGATTGAAGTGAGCTCATCTGCTTGAGGATAAACACGTTTCGAACTAGTCATTCACGTTACACACCCGATGAACTTTATTTATTTTTACAGATCAACGAAGCTTTTGGAGCTCAGACCTTGGCGTGTGCGAAAGAGTTGAAATTGGACGTTGAGAAGTTGAATGTGAACGGAGGCGCCATCGCTTTGGGTCACCCACTGGGTGCTTCAGGCTCCAGAATCACTGCGCATCTGGTCCACGAACTCAGGTATGTCGTGGGTATACCACCGCCTCAATTTGTTAATGAGGATATCACACTGTCGGGAAAGACACGATGACTTACAACTTGCCGGGACGACAAGGGAAAAAAAGGTAAATTTGGCGTCGAGTAGGGAAAATACGACACTGTCGGAGCGCTCATTATGCGGGATCTGCCATTTAATGAGCAGTGAGAGCAGTTCGTACTGCACGACGTGGTGCCCGACGTCCAGCCTTCATAGAGGGGGGGGGGGGGGGGGGGGTCGTATACAATCAATCATCACTCGTCGGCTGGCTGGGAGTTTCTGACAGTGTGATAACCCCATAAGGCCCTTGTTCTGCCAATCCTGGAGTTCGCCTCAACTGTTTGGTCTCTTTTATACTCGGTGCACAAGTATCGGCTTGAGAGAGTGCAGCACAAGTTCCTCCAGTATCTCCTCCAAGATGGGTATTCCCTCGGCCGACGTCGCTTACGAGCCGCTGCTCTGGAAATGTCGACTATGTTCCTTCTGCGCAGCGGACCTTAGGTACATTCTTGTACATGCCGCTGAACAACCAAATTGATTGCCCGGCTCTACTATCAAAATTGAACATTGTCGTCCCGCGCCCCGCCTCGCGTTCACCGCTACTCTTCTTCGTTCCCTTCTCTCCGACAAACTACCAGCGAAACAGGCCACTCCAAAGAGTTCCTCGCACTGCACTCTTCATTACCCCCTCTCGAACCTCAAATCTTCCATCGCCAGATCCCCCTGTATCTTCAACTAAAGCACCCACAACTTTATTTCACTTCCCATTTGTCTTCTGACTTTCCGTTTGTTTTCTTTCTAGTCCCCCGCTAGAATGCCGTATTATTTAATTGGGCATTCCCGTAAATAAATAAATAAATAACTCTACATCACCATCTAACATCCTCGCACTCGTTTCAGGAGGAGGAAGGCGAAACTGGGCATCGGGTCTGCGTGTATTGGAGGCGGTCAAGGCATCGCTCTCCTCATCGAAAGTCTATAAATTGGTTCAGTTCTAAATCATCACCCTCATGAGGATCGACTGATTCAAGAAACTATTTTCTACCTTAGTTTTGTACGTCATCAAAACATAATCGATTTCATAGCCCTATATTTTTGTACCAATTGTTGATGTATATTGTTACCGTATTTTTAAAATAAATCGTGACCACAACTTTTCGTTTTGGGGCCCGCTGTGGCGTTTTGTTTTCCGAATAGGTAATCAAGCCTGACGGGGGTAAAACAATTTTGATCTTGACTTATGGTTTTCAGACTTGTACGATCACACCGTCAAGTTGTGCGGGGGGCTAGAAGTGGGGTTTTGAAGGGTTTACTGGTCTGGAATCGAGTCAGGTGTCGTTTTTCGAAGTCATGCGGACGTAGAATGGACTTGAAAGAGATTAAGACAAGTATGATCACTCCGTGACTTTTGAAGTTTTGATTTATTATTCAGGGAATAGTATGTTTTCGTGTCGGAGTCAAAATTTGTCATTATATGTTTCAAGATGTGTTAATTCCAAAATCGAAATGTCCGTCCGCCGTCCGAGCCGTTTTGGGCAGTAGGCATTTTTTTTTTAATCTAAAATTTTGACAAAATACTCGGTTTACCATCTAGTTGTGCCCGCATGGTTTTCAGCCCGATCGCCCAAACCCGTGGGGCGCTATGGGGCTAAAATAGGGCTACGGGAGGTTTTTAAGGTTTTCGGCTATGGGATCGAGTTAGGTGTCGTTTTCGAAGTATTTTTGGACGTAGAATCCATTTTTGGGGTCCCGGAACGATCCGATTTCACTGTGGCGAACTATAGGGCTTTCATAGGGCGGCTACACATGGGATTTTTGTTGTTTGAATACATTCACTCGCCAGTAGGCCGGAGCTGGGGTGGCGAGCATAAGGGAGTTGGCTAATTTCTCTGTAGGTACCTACTGCGTATAACAAATTTATTCTGAGTCTCTGACCGTATGGCTTCGATTTATTCGCACTAATGATTTCCAAGACATAGAGAAGGTATTACAACTGCGCTAAAACTAATTGAACATAAATACTACCGATAATATTCTCGGTAGTTTCCGGACCGAGACGTATCAACCATGAAAATATCAATGTAGGCAGGGCGGTTACAGTTTTGGGTTTTTTTTAAGAACATCAGGCAGATTATTGAAAATTCTATAAATTAGGTACTGGGGGCTTCTGGTCGACAGGGTAAGATTAACTCTGGGATTTACAATATGTACATATTATGATGCTGCTGGAAACGGGTTGGGTGGGAGTGATGGTAGGGCTTTTCAACAATATAGGGGTGGCGGAAATAAAAAAGGAACAAGTTCTTTACAAACAACTGCCGGATTGTGAAGACCTTTGCTTCCTTATACAGAAGCGCAGAGGGGCATCTTCTATGTTTTCTTCCCATCATCAGCACTGTCCTCTGGAGGAGTACCAGCTTTTGAATATGGCTCGGATATGCTCCCCCCCCCCCCCCCCCCCCACACACCAAAACACCATACTGGAGTGCAGACTGCAAAAGCGCCAGGTAAATAAGCTTCAGTCTGTCAGCGGACCAAACAGACCTGACATGGTAGAAAACGTGCAGGAATTTACGCAACCTTGAGTAAAGGTAGGCAGCGTGCTGATCCCAGAGGAGGGAAATCCACGACGACTCCCAAGTACTTGTATTTCTCGACTCTTTCGATTATTTCACAGAGACAATCACTTTGAGCTCTCTGCACACATGAGTGGATTCTGGAGATCCGCTGCCCAGGTCATCTTCCGACAACCCGACCCAAGGAAGGGGGCGTTTCCAGGTAAGACTGGACCATTGGGACAACAATTCTTTGTCCGACGTAGCTGCAGCCACTGACTCCGGTATAACTGCGGGCCCTGAGCGAATCCATACCGTCCTCGACACTTCGCGCAGGATATGGTCATCCTCACGGTTCCCTTCCGGAGATGATGCCTCTGCGGTGGATCCTGACAATCGGGGAGGTTGCATCACAAAAACGCTGCAAATTTTACACAAGGGTTTATTATTCTTTGATATACGTTACTTGTGCAGAAATTTAATTCTGTCAATGAAAAAAAATTTTTTAAAAAAATTTTTTGGATTTTTATTTCAAAAAAAATGTTTTTGAATTTTTTTTTTTTCAAAAATTCTCTATTTTTAAATCGAAAAATATTTAACCTCCTGGGATCCTTCAAAAATCCCATTTTTAGCCCCATGAAAGCCCTGTAGATCGCCATAGTGAAATCGGATCGTTCCGGGACCCCCAAAAATGGATTCTACGTCCAAAAATACTTCGAAAACGACACCTAACTCGATCCCATAGCTAAAAGCCATCACAAAAACCCCTCCCGTAGCCCCATTTTAGCCCCATAGCGCCCCACGAGTTTGGGCGATCGGACTAAAACCCTTGCGGACACAACTAGATGGTAAACCGAGTATTTTGTCAAAATTTCAGGTTTAAAAAAAAATCTTACTGCCCAAAACGGCCCGGATGGCGGACGGACATTTCAGATCTAGAATGTAGGCCTCTTGAAACGGATAATGTCAAATTTTGAGGCCGAACCGAGTCGTCGACCTCCGTCGCGAAAACAGGTGTATTATTCCAAGAATAATAAACCAAAAGTACTATAACCACTTGAGAAAACTGCGTTTTTTGGTTGGTTTTAATTTGGATTTAGTACTTTTTGGTTGAAAACTCAATTTAAAACGCTTGTTTTCAATGGATAAAATACGTATAGAGCTGAAACGTCTTCATTTTCGTGAAGAAAGTTCCCAAACCCCTAACACACCATAAGCCCGAAAATGAAAAACTTGGCGTTTAGTACCTTTTGTGATGCAACCTCCTCAATTCACGCCAATCCGCAGCAAGCATATCTCCCATTACTGGGACTGCAATTCGTGCAACTCCCTGGACGGAGGTGTTTCCACACTCCTTCCCACTTCCTCCAAAACACTGGCGGCGAAATCGAGGAGTCTCGCTTCCGGCTCTCCACCAAACACACAACAACAAACTTTAGGGAATTTAACTTCCAAATTAGGTAAACAAAAACTTGTAGGTACACACCCAGCATCCGAATCTTGGTGTGCTCTCCCCCACACCTCCAATTTCTTTTTCTTAAATATAAAATTTCTCCTTAACTATTCATCTGAGTTGACGGGGTTTCCAAGAGGTTGCACGTAAGAGCCCAAATCAGAATGGTCGATAAACCAAAAAGTTGCAGAGCTTTGCCACCACTTACCCTTTCAATAGACACACATTTTGGATCTGGGAAGCAACTGAAAATCGAATAAGAACATTTAAATGAAGTAACTCGATGTATTCTTTTGCATTTGTAACAATTTAAAAAATCTCTTAAAAATTCTGTTGGTGCTCAATTCCTAATATGACGAAAAAAAGGCATTTAGAAACCGTAAAAACAAATACTTATTGACCAACCATGTACACGATTACGCTCTCATTTATGTATTGGCGTTACATTATTTCCACCAGCAGTTCAAGCAATAGTTCAGGGCTGCATTCATGAAGGATCTTCCATTGGGAGTGGTCAATTGCATCTATATTGTTCTTTATCGTGTTCTTGGCACTTTCTCTCAACAGACGTGCGCCACATTGGTGGGCGACAGCGAGACACATGATGGCCATATTGAGAGAGACGAGGGAGGCTAAAATCTTGTCGCAAATTGAAAATGGACGAGGAAGTTGACACTTTTTGGCGAGTTTGAGGACAACGATGTTCACTTGTGAGGGTTCGGGGATTTTCCGGGTGGCTAAATATGATTCGACGACTTGGAAGTCGTCGGCCGTCACGCTGTCGTCCCAACAGGCGAAGTGGGCATCGGCGGAGGAGTGGAGGAGTTGAGCGAAGAAGCCGCTTCCAGCTAAAACTTGGCTGTTGCACGAGAGGATTTGGCCGCCGATGTGGACACTACAGGTGGGGCCGATCCGGCTTGAGGACGTGGCAGGAAGTGTGAAGGTGATCTCGACGGAGTTGTTACGGTGTAGGAACCGACCGTATTCGACACTATTGACGCCGTCTACGGCCGGTTTTAGTTTCCTCAAGTTCGGCGCATTGTACGAGGCGCATCTGTTGCAACCGTACGACAAGATGCTCCATCTGACGGTCATGACGCCTGGAGGATTCTGTTGAGGTTTGGGGGACATTTGGCACAAGGCGATGGCGAATTCGGTGCGACACTGGACGCAAGAGTGGGGTTGAAAAATGAAATTGTACCCACAAATCGACGTGGCGTCGACACCGATAAAAAACACGGGCGACACTAGTTCTCCGGATGTGAACCTCCTCGAGAACCTCCAGGTGACCGCACGATCGGTATAATACAACGTGCCACGATCGGTATCCACCTCTGGTTCCAACTCCTCAGACGATTCCGGGATATCATTCGAAATTGGAACATACTTGCCGTAAAAAACCCTCAACATGCTCACCATTATGTTCAAATTTGTAGAAATGTGATGCCAAGCAACCACTTCAAATATACGCGGAGCCAACGTTTTCACAAAATCGGCCACCACATCGACGAGATGGCTCCTTTGAGAGCGCATCGCAACGATGAGCCGTTGAACGGCGTTTCTCTCATTTAGCCCATCAATCAAGAGGGTTTCACATCTCAAACAGAGCTCTTCCACTTGGTAACGGACCCCAAGGGCGAGCAACTCACCTGCTTGCTCCAAATCGGGACTCGATCCCTCGTGCAGAAAATCGACGAAGGCTTGAAACGCGGCGGAGTCGACGTTGAGGATTACAGTTTCGTTGTCGTCGTCCAAATTCATCACCGGTGCTCGTCGGACGAACTGATCCCGGAAAACGGGGCTTTTCTCCGCCAGGACGGCTTTTCGGGCTCGAATCCGAACCCCTTGAACGATAAAATTGTGATCTTCACTCTCACCAACATTTCCTGACATCGCTGGACTCCTGAAATTTCAATGAAAAATCCAACTCGATCACTCACACCAAAAGAACTGAACTCAACAACATTAAACTCCTTACTGTGAATTAACCTTTGACAAGTTGGTTTTGTTGTTTTGTTATCCGACAAAAGTCCATTCCAAAGATGTCAAATAAAAGTGCCTCTACGTAGTCGATTTGGAGATTAATAACTGATATATCATATGATAATTATATATCAAATGACCATAAGAAATTGTGGCACCAATTCATCTTCTCCGTTGTACCTATAGGTCATTTGTCACGTAACTCCAACATTTAGGGAGAGGGGGGATCGATTAGAATTTAAGATTCCAAGATATTGCGATACCATATAACCTGAAAATATGCAGTTAAAGAGTTTTTTATTTGTAAATTAAAATGGGTGTACCTAACACACTTTTTGAGATATATGAAAAAACCTTACAAATTTTACACAAGGGTTTATTATTCTTTGATATAGGTTACCTTACTTGTGCAAAAATTTAATTCTGTCAATAAAAATTTTAAAAAACGCTGCAAATTTTACACAAGGGTTTATTATTCTTTGATATAGGTTACTTGTGCAGAAATTAAATTCTGTCAATGAAAAAATTTAAAAAAAATTTTTTTTTTGGATTTTTATTTCAAAAAAATTTTTTTTTTGGATTTTTTTTTGTTCAAAAATGTGTTTTTTCAAAAATTCTTTATTTTTAACTCAAAAAATATTTAACATCCTGGGATCCTTCAAAAATCCCATTTTTAGCCCCATGAAAGCCCTAAAGATCGCCCCAGTGAAATCGGATCGTTCCGGGATCCCAAAAAGTGGATTCTACGTCCAAAAATACTTCGAAAACGACACCTAACTCGATCCCATAGCTAAAAGCCTTTAAAAAAAACCCTCCCGCAGCCCCATTATAGCCCCAGAGCGCCCCACGGGTTTGGGCGATCGGACTGAAAACCTTGCGGGCACAACTAGATGGTAAACCAAGTATTTCGTCAAAATTTCAGATTTTTTATAAAATTCCTACTGCCCAAAACGGCCCGGACGGCGGACGGACATTTCGGATTTTGAATGTAGACCTCTTGAAACGGATAATGTCAAATTTTGAGGCCGATCGGAGTCGTCGACCCGCGTCGCGAAAACATAGGTGTAATAATAAACCAAATAAGAATAATAAACCAAAAGGGGAAAAAATGTTTTTGTTCAAAAATCTTTTGGTTTTTTACTCGAAAAATATTTGAGCTCCTGGGATCCTTAAAAAGTCCCATTTGTAGCCCCGTGAAAGCCCTGTAGATCGCCACAGTGAAATCGGATCGTTCCGGGACCCCAAAAAATAGATCTACGTCCAAAAATACTTCGAAAACGACACTTAACTCGATCCGTAACCTCAAAGCCTTCAAAAACCCCTCCCGTAGCCCCATAGCGCCCCACGGGTTTGGGCGATCGGGCTAAAAACCTTGAGGGCACAAGTTGTAATTTGATTGTAAACCGAGTATGTTGTGGACATTTGAGATTTAAAAAAAAAATTCCTACTGCCCAAGAAAACGGCCCGGACGGCGGACGGACATGTCGGGATAATGTCAAATTTTGAGGCCGATCGGACTCGTCGACCTCCGTCGCGAAAATACACGTGTATTATTCCAAGAATAATAAACCAAAATAGGTGTTTTTTGATCGCCCCTAAGAACTGCTGTAGTTAACCGATTCTCAACTTCTTTTTATTAATCGACGCGTCATTTTGTTCTCTTTATTTCCTTGTACAGTGACAATGTTCGTAGGATTAATACGTTTCGATTAATAAGCGAACAACTGAAAAAAGTCCGAAAATTTCGAGCGTTTCCAGCTTGTTCCGAATTTTTCCAAGCTACCCCCCCCCCCCCCCCTTTTTGGTTTATTAGACTGGGGGAGGCGTCATTCGTCGTGGACAACATGCCCGCAACCGGCACCACCGAAATACAAGGCCTTACAACGACAGGTAGGAAATGGCGATGAGTCATCACATACGGGCGGGTTGTTTCTTCCCTGAAATACGGAACCCCACCCAAAACTGTTCAGTTAGCATTCCGGCGTGGTCGTGGCAGTTCTTTCAAGTCTGTTTTCTAGTCAATTTTCGAGTTTTGGTTTATTATTCTTGAATAATGCGCCCGGGAACCGATTGTCGACTAATACTTTTTTCTGAAAGAACTTCATAATTTGAAGCCATAGCAGTGAGTTTTGGGCTCCTACGGTGTAATACAAATTTACAGGGCACTTTCGAAGATTTCAACATTGAATCTGGAGGGAAGAGTGGCGCTTCCAAGAAGTGCTCTCTGGTGGTCAGCCAATGAACTAAAAGCACGAATTCAGAGAGATTCACGAGGTGAAATTGCAAGGAAAATAGTCGTTCGGATTTGTTCTGACGCTAGAGTGACGGGACAGACCATATTCATGTTCACCAACATCACATAACCCAAAATAAAAAAGATTTTTTGTTTGTAAACTTCCTACTTTTTGTGCGAGTGCACTATGGCCGTAGTTTAATCTGTGACTATGGCGGATTAGTTAAATTGCCACGGCGGGAAAATTCAAAACGCCAAATATTCACTAATGATTTCCTCCGCTCAGACAGCTAATTTCTCAGTGCTAACTGTACTGAGTACTTTGTTCATTATTAGTTCAACTATGTTCGGCCGAATTTTTCCATTTCTCTGACCTTTTTCCCTAGCACCTATGTAATCGCGACGGGGGTCGACGACGCCAATCGGCCTCAAAATTTGACATTATCCGTTTCAAGAGGTCTAGATTCCAAAACTGAAATGTCTGTCCGCCGTCCGAGCCGTTTTGGGCAGTTGGAATTTGTTTAAAAATCTGAGATTTTGACAAAATACTCGGTTTACCATCTACTAGATGGCATCTAGTTGCGCCCGCAAGGTTTTCAGCCCGATCGCCCAAACCCGTGGGGCGCTATGGGGCTACGGGAGGGTTTTTTTAAGGCTTTTTGCGATGGGATCGAGTTAGGTGTATTTTTTAAATATTTTGCAGCCTCTTTGAGCTCAGCAGATTTGAAATAGTGGCTTTTCACGATCATGTTACGGATCACTTTCACCAACTTTTGACGAAAGTGATCCGAAACATTTTTTTTTTTTTTTTGGGAAACTTTTATTGCACCAAGTTAGCAAACGTATCAGCAATTTACAATTGATGTATACATACTATAGTATACATACTAAACGACTTGCAAGAAGCTATGACACCTAACACTGCTTCTATGCGACTTGTTGTTCAGTGCAACTGACGCACTAGTAATCACTCACTGAGCTAACTTTCACAGAGCACCCCACTCCCACAGGTCATGAGGTTTTGTTATTGGGCCCAGAAGTTAACATTGATTTCATATGGAAGGCAGCCAAATGGCGGATGGTCCAGCGCGTTACGATCGACCCCCGGTTCGGTTCCTTGAAGTAAGGTGTGAACTACCCCAAGGAGGCGATCGACCCCCGGGACTGGTCACAGGCAGGAACAGCGTTGTACCCCCGAACACAAAATTATCCTTCCCACTTTTACAAACTTAGGACTGTCTTGAAAATTAAAAATGAAAGTTAAAAAAAAAAACCTAGTGACGTCTTTAAGCAAACGTCAAACTGAGTTTCGCCGATACTTTTGGTTTATTATTCTTGGAATAATACACCCGTTTTCGCGACGGGGGTCGACGAGTCCGATCGGCCTCAAAATTTGACATTGTCCGTTTCAAGAGTACATTCAAAATCCGAAATGTCCGTCCGCCGTCCGGGCCGATTTGGGCAGTAGGAATTTTTTTTAATCTGAAATTTTGACAAAATACTTGGTTTACCATCTAGTTGTGCCCGCAAGGTTTTCAGCCCGATCGCGCAAACCCGTGGGAGGGCTATGGGAGGGTTTTTTGAAGGCTTTAAAGCCTTCAAAAAAGCTAAATTTAGCTATGGGATCGAGTTAGGTGTCGTTTTCGAAATATCTTTGGACGTGGAATCCGTTTTTGGGGGTCCCAGAACTATCCGATTTCACTGTGGCGATCTATTATAGATAGCCCTATAATAGGGCTTCCATAGGGCTAAAAATGGTAGTTTTGAAGAATCCCGGGAGGTTAAATATTTTTCGATTAAAATTTTTTTAAAATAAAATATTAAATTAATATTAATATTTAAATAGTATTAAATATTAAATAAAGAATTTCTGAAAAAAAAATTTTTGGAAAAAAATCTAAAACAAACATTTTTGTCTAAACTTTTATTCATTGAAACAATTACATTTTTGCACAAGTAACCTATATCAAATAAATAATAAACCCCCGTGTAAAATTTGCAGCGTTTTGATTTAAGTCCAGAGTACCTACCATACGAATTTTGATAAACAATCAACGACGATGAGAATGTATTACATTCAATGTAACGTTGTCCTTGGTTCTGCGCAGCGTAAGGTTGTAGTTCGAGTAAATCTGCTTGCCAGAAATCGTCGATTCCTTTAATTATGATTCGTCGGCGTGAATAATTCTTCCGAGCGGGTCGATGGACGCATGCATGAATTCCCCCCAAAATGCCCCTGCGTGTCTTTGCCCCATATTATTATATCTCTATATGGTTATGGTTCCTTCCTTGACGAGCCTGCCGAAACCTGAATAATATTCACACACTTAATGTTATTTAACCTGAAACTAACATTAGGTAACAGGGTGTTCAGGAAGGAAACGCCGGGTGCTTAGTGAATGCTTGTCCCCTTCTTCAGGATCTTCAACAATGTATACACAGTATGAGACTTAACCGTCAGTACAAATGTTATGTTATGGTTAGGGTGGCCAGATATTTTTTTCGAGGAAGCAGTAGGAACCTACAAAATTTGTATGCATTTAATAGTGGACGGACACTAGACAGAAAAGTTTTATTATCTAATAAAACATCACAGAAGGTTAAATCATTGCCACTGGCCACAAAAATATTATGACGGTATGATATAGTCTATAATATAGACGATATCATACGAGATATAGATAATATAAAGATATTATCTCATGAAGGAGATTGATATCATCTCAGTATTGATCGTTTGCATTTAAAAACAAGTGAACCCATTTGAAAACCACAAAAACCAATGAGTTGGTTAGGGAGTTATGGTTAAGGGTCATTTCAAAATTTCGGTAACATTTGGGCTTTCATTTTTCTGGAAAAAAATGCATCAGGAAAATTTTTTTTCTACGTTATAGCATAATGTACGGATCTCTTAGTATGTTTCCTAAGTGAGCACACATAATCATTTACGTGAGCATGGATACACCGTTTTGAATAAAATCAACTATCTAGGTAGTGAGGTAAGAGTCTAGGAAGTGAGAAATAATCAGGCTGGTTCCTTAGAGAGATCCGAATTTTAAAACGTAATCCCAAAAAACCGACTTCCGACGATGAGCGAATTTAGATGGCGAGTTTAATTTAATAATATCATATTAGGATAATTTGGGAAGAATATGACGCATTGGAAGAGATCGGCGGTCCCTCTGTCGTCCGCTCATCCTCACCCAACAACTCCGTCAAGATCTTCCAACTCAGGCGAGACAATTTCGGCTTTTAGATTTTTGACATTTTGGAGTCAGACATGTCTGATCCACCTTGAGAACACAGCCATCCCCCCCCCCCCCCTCGCAAGGTCCTCCCTACCCGAAACCGTTTCAAACTCCAGTTGATATGCAGTCAGCTGTGCATGTGTAGCATCAATGTTCACTTGAGCGTTATGCCTTTGCTATGGCAACCTAAAAAACGTCACGAAAAATTGCTCACGGAGTTGCTAGGGAAATGTAGCTGGTGTATCGATGATTTGATTCATAGCAGGTGATCCGAATATTGCGAGAATGGTTTGATTTGTGAAGCGGTGGGTAAATCACTTTTTAATAGGTAATTTCTATGCACACTCTAGAAATTTCGTATGCAGCCTCTTTAGGAAATTTACTTGAAGATGCCCAGGGTCCGGATCAGCTGAGAGGCTCTTGAAGCTAATTTCTATGCTTTACACTCTGGGAAGCTGTAATTCCGTATGTAGCCTCTTTAAGACATTTACTTGCCGATGCCCAGGGTCCGGATCAGCTGAGTGGCTCTTGAAGCTAATTTCTATACTTTACACTCTGGGAAGCAGTAATTTCGTATGTAGCCTCTTTAAGACGTTCACTTGACGATGCCCAGGGTCCGGATCAGCTGAGTGGCTCTTGAAGCTAATTTCTATGCTTTACACTCTAGGAAGCTGTAATTTCGTATGTAGCCTCTTTAAGACATTTGCTTGACAATGCCCAGGGTCTGGATCAGCTGAGTGGCTCTTAATTTCTATGCTTTACACTAAATTGTAATTTGTAGATAGAGGGGAGTACAGAAGAGGGAAAGGGGAGGGTATGAAATGTGGAGGGGGGGGGGGGGGGGACTAAAGACCTAAAATGTCTCAATGTGTTGCATGTGGTACGGGGTCGTTCTTAACCCTCTCTCATCTCCTTTTAGCCGCTTCTTTCTTGTAAGCTTTCAGCTCGGCCGGTTTTTTTTTTTTTTTTTTTTTTTTTCATGGTTTCATGTTTCTGAAATAAATTAAGCAAACTCAGTACCCACAGAATCCTCAATACCTACTGGGCTAAGAGGTAGCTTAGCTGCATTTAAAATAAGGAAGTTGCAACTGGAATGGGGGTTTTAAAACCCAAAAACATTCGAAATCTCACATCCTAGATTTTAATCTCACTCTCTAGAATACCTAACTTTTCGAAAAATCTAGGAAGTGAGGTGCTAGAGAGTGAGGTTTTGCCCTTTCATGGTAAACAAATGTGATGACGACAGTGAAATCGAGTGGATTCCAAACATTCATCAAAACTTCCAATCTCACTACATCTAGGGTACAATCCATGATTAAAATAGATTTACCAGTAGTAGAATGCATGTGGCTAGGTAGTGAGAACGAATAAAAATAGAGAGCAGCTTTCCGAGGTTCTCACATTTAAACAACTAACTGAAGAAAGATCTGGAACCTCCACAACCGCACCATCTCTTCTATCTGGGATCAGTGTTGGCAATGAGTTCAGAGCAACACGGAAACTCCCTTTTCCCATTGTTTGGCGGCCACTTTCAAAATAGACTAGGAAGTGAGGTTAAACCCTAGTGACATTCTTAAAATCAACTTTTTATGGGACCTAGATTTATGAAATTTTCGAATTCCTGGTGATTATCGAATTTAGACATCAGATCCTTGAGAATTGCTCAAGTTTGGTCGCTCGAAAAATTCATTTGATATACTTCAAGCTCAGCTGAAGTTCAGTACCTCTACCTTGTGACAACACTAGGAAGTGAGAATTCAGCAATTTACCTTTTTTTTACAGGGCAATACAACACGATTTTTACTGGATGACGAATGATAACCATGCTTCCAGATACCAATCATTAAAAAAAAAAATTGTCTGTACGCATTTAAGCGAAATTTGTTACCAATAAGCTCCAGTGACATAAATGTTACCGAAATTTTGAAATGACCCTTTAACTCATTTTAATAAATCACAAGAATGTCGCCTTACAGGTTGGACTACCCCCTTCCATAAAATTAAACGTTGCCCAACGTAACAGCTCTCTTGGGGTAAATCTCTACATCTGGCATCAATGTTGTAACTGCAGATATAGTCACAGTGACAGGCGTCTGAAGCTCGAGGGGACAGTAGTTCCGTTTTCACTCACCACACCGGCTCGGCGCGTCAATCAATCCAACGCCACAGATAAATCCGTAGATCTGCGGATTTTTAGGCTTAATCCCGGACAACCATTTTTGAAAATGGGCTCTTGTCAATCAACCGAGCGTTCAAAATACCTTGAAAAAGATACCCCGGTCAAGCATATTTTCGAGCCTAAAGGTGATTAAAAATCATCACAATTAGGGTTTTCAGCGTTATTCTTTGTTTTTATATTTGCATTCATAGCGAAGGGAAAAATGTTTCGGCGGAGAGGGGGTTTTGTAATGGGTACAGGTACAGTAATATTCAACTTCAAAATACAATTAAAAGCGATGCCCCACACGACTATATTGCGGAAAATTGACAACGTGGAAAAACGTGAAATTACTCTCCTGAAACGTACTTCAAAAAATCTTAACACGCGAATGAAGAATTTCTCTTATAAGGCCGATTTTAATATCGGCCCTCATGGCATTCATGAAGATGAGACTTGTATGGGAACTAAACGATTCTGGTCTTCAGCTTCAAATTGAGTCTTCCACTCGGCGATTTCGGCAGCAGTCGAGAAAATCAGGGTGTCAGTGGCAACTTCAATATCATGATCGATTTGGACTCCAAATTTTGGAGGTGGAGGTTGAATTTTTGCCTGCTCGCGAATGACACCACAGAGTAAAAGGGCTCGGATGAATTGATAACGATGATAAGAGCTCCGACTAGACAGCGCACCACTAGCGCCCAGCGGGTGTGGTGAATGCAATCGGAACTACTGTCCCCTCGAGCTTCAGACGCCTGTGTCACAGTGATGACAGAGACCTGTTCGAATAATTCCCACCGTTGCTCTCGAAATACCCCTTATTTTCCCTCACCTTTCCCACCGCCATTATCATTATCCCACCTCTTCTGGTCACATTCTCATTGCTCTTCTGTTAATGTTTTTTTTTTTTTTTTTTTTTTTTTAATACGGCCTGGGCCCCTGGCATTTTATTTTCCTATAATTGAACAATGCCAAAAACATAATATTATAATATAATGTTTTCTGAAAATGTCACTCATATATCTATCTATCATATTATGATGTACCTATTTGACTGACATTTTCAGAGGCCAGAGGGTGGTGGGGAGATTTGGTGGGGTGAGAGTCTGATTGAGACTACAGTAGGAGCTACTAGTAACTGTAGTAACAGCTAGTAACAGTAGGAGTACAGTAACTGCCCAGGGGCCAGAACTGCCATCTTCCAGTGCCTACCTCTTAGCCTAACATTAAATGTAAATTTTAGTGCCTAGCTCTTAGCCTAACATTATTAGTAAATTTTACTGTTCTTCTGAAACCATTAAAATTTCATGTTTAGCAATAACATTTTAGGTATGTTTTTGAAATTACTATACCTAGCATTAATTTTTGAAGAATATTTCTATGAAAGTTTTGAAAAACATGGTTATGACCTTGACCAACTTGAAACTCATTTTGTCGATAGTGCAGATTTTTAAAAATATGCACCTAACCAAATTAATCAACCAAAAACGATGAGAACGGCCTTACGGACATTTCTTTTTTGGAATGTAGCTACAGCCCACGAAACGTAAAAGAACAACAATGTTTCAACATTTAGTCAATGTTACAAAAACTTTGGTTGAATATTCGGATAATAATAAACCAAAGGGATGACAATCATATTATATTATTATCATGGATTTTGTTGATTTAGCGCCTTGAAATTAGAGAGTTCCTAAAGAAACATTTGAGATACGTCGACCGTTAATTTTTATCGCCGTAAGGGATTTGTCTAGGGAGAATCAAAGAAAAGCTAACTTCACATATCACCTTAACAGAGATACGGTGTTATCAAAAGTCACGCTAAATTTGCCGCTATTTACCTTATTACATTGTTCGAAAATAGAGAGTTCCTAAAGCCACTTTTTGCCTAACGGTGATGAGTTACGGTCGACGTAACTCGAGATTTCGCGCATGCGCAGAAATAACGGTGATAACTTACGTCCTTATGCCTAACGTCGAACGTTATTGCCGTAAAGTTACGGCAATAAGCTTAAGGATGCTTAACGGTCTTAAGGATATCGCCCATGGAGGAATAGGGAGGAGAGCTCACTCTGTGTTAAACCGCGTTCCCAAAACGCCAACCCAGTGATGGAACGGCGGGGGGGATTGCGCGACCCCTACGAGAAGTAGTGAACTTTGAAGGTGTTAAGTTACCAAAACTGAACCAGAAGATGGCGCCCTGCGATTTCCGACGTGTCGTTTGCATTCACAGTGTACACAACTACACAATCAATTTCGTTTAACGAAATTCGTTATTCAGAGATGGTTCCTTCAATTTTTCCTTTAATTTTAGTAGCACAACAGTGGAAGATAAATCCGTTTGGTGAGGAATTTGGGGGCTTTCCTTCATAAGAAGGGCTAGTGGCTCACTCTAGTCGGGTTTGAAGGTACTATGTGTAGTTCACTACGTTCCCTAGGGATAGCGCCACCGTCGACTATGGCACATGAAGTCCTATTCAGTGAACTCTCCCCTCTATTCCTCCATGGATATCGCCGTTAATTTCGAGCAATAGAACGTAAATAGCGGCACTTTAAATTTAGCGTGACTTTTGATAAGACGGTATCTCTGGTCTTATGTGAAGTTAGCTTTTCTTTGATTCTCCCTAGACAAATCCCTTACGGCGATAAAAATTAACGGTCGACGTATCTCGGATGTTTCTTTAGGTCCTAAAGTTTAGGAACTCTCTATTAACGGCGTTATCCTTAAGACCATAAGCTTATCGCCGTATCTTTACGGCAATAACGTTCGACGTTAGGCATAAGGACGTAAGTTATCGCCGTTATTTCTGCGCATGCGCGAAATCTCGAGTTACGTCGACCATAACTCATCACCGTTAGGCAAAAAGTGGCTTTAGGAACTCTCTATTACTAAGGCAACGAAATAAGCAGCTGCGGGTGAACTCCGGCCATGCTTATGTTTAATATAGGACTGTTGCAGTCTATCGATAGGTACTGTAGGTGGTTCAGACTAATAGATACATCACAGGCTGCGTTGTCGAAGCTATTGATAGACTCAAGGATAGTTTTTTCGACAGTTGGTTGGAACTATTCTAAAAATCCCTCAATTTTGGCATGTTTTACAAGAAAATCCCTCCAAGCCTCAAAAGTCCCTTAGCCGTGGGATAATTCCCGCAATCTGGCATCACTGTATAGTCATCATGATGACTGAAACTGAAATGATATTATCAAGATCTTATTAAGATGGTCAGAGACCACTTCTTCTTTCCCGTAATTGATAACAGGGTGTTCTAATTTAGGGTCCGGTCACCGGACTCCGGTCGTCTGGGTACCATCATTTATTGGAAGATATGTTAAGTGCGTAATATGTCATCATTCTTTGGAAGATAATAGGTAGGTATCTTCCAATTATGTCCATATTATGTCAAGTGCGTTAGTAAGTAGGCAGGAAGTAGCGGCCCTGAAACAAAGCAGTACATTTCAGATGTACACAAGGGTAAGCAGTAAATCTGGCCACCCTAGTTATGGTACAGTATTACTACTAACAGTACCTACACTAATTCTTACCTATAAGTGTGGTATCAGATTAATGCAATCTTCGTCGTTAGTGCCGAGCTTAGGAACAGGTGCAATTTTGGAGTAGGGAACAGTCTTTATCTCTCCTAGGGGTGATGAATGAGCGTTAATTTACATGAAAATTGGAGTATGGTTATTCACTAACGGTTAGACTTACAGTAGGCTACGTGGTACATCTAGACCTGGTAATTGGTGCCGGTGTGCTCATAATTTGAGAATTAAATTTGAAATAACAAAAACCACAGATTAAACTACTGACAAAAACACACGTTGTAATTTTAAAATTATACAAATCCTCATCGAGGTTAGACCAGAGTATCCAGCAGTAAGGGAAACCGTATGCGAGGTAAATTACAATTTAAGTGTTTCATTATTGTCAACACTGGATCGGTAACTTTTTAGTAATTAAATTTATATTTAGCAAATACTTATATTATATGGTACTGTGTATGCATTGTTGTAGATCCTGAAGAAGGGGGCAAGCATTCCCCGAAAGCTTGAGTAAAAATATCACTAAGCACCCGGCGTTTCCTTCCTGAACACCCTGCAGACATGCAAGCCGGAAACAACATTAGGTAAGTAAATTGTATTTAAAAACAAAACTTCCTGTATAGTATTTGGGACCCCGAAAATGGATTATGCGTCCAAAATTACTCGGAAAAATTGCCTCGTTCGATTTACTGGCTTCAAAAGTCCCATTTGTAGCCCCACGAAAGCCCTATCATTGAATGGTACTAATATCCTCAAAACGAATTCTACGTCAAAAATACTTGGAAAACGACATTCCATTCGATATCTCTCACGATGCCCCCCCTTGCCGCTACCTCATTACTTGTCCGCCACGCAACACAATTCCTCCCGCATGACGGGTTTCCGCGGAGTTGTCACCGGCGATGATACAAATATTTTCTTTCATTCCTGCTGACCTTTCCCTCGCCTCCCTCTTCTGCGGCGATACGGCGTCGTATAAAACAAGCCGTTTGGTCTCCTTCGGAACTGGTAGAACTGTGGCTCCGGTTATACCAGCTCCCAAAGGCGAAAGACCGTTGCATTCAACATATTTTGTAAGGTCAGTGCATAACTCCTCGAGACCCCACCCCTTTGTCCGGGGATTTACGTCGTTGGCGCGGCTGGATTTCACCGCATAGGTAGTCGCTTATTTACTCCCCTACTGTGCGCTTAGAGTTTTCTCGTTTTTACCATGTCTGTGGCCACGAAAGGTAACGAAGTTCATACATTGACCATGTCATTTTCATGTAATTCACTGTCACTGCTGATGGGTTTTTACTCCTTACTGAAATCCCAGTCTGAAAGCCCAAACCCGTGGGGCGCTATTGGGCTAAACTGGGGCTACGGGAGGGGTTTTTTTTTAAGGCTTTTGGCTATGGGATCGAGTTAGGTGTCGTTTTCGAAGTATTTTCGGACGTAGAATCCATTTTTGGGGTCCCGGAACGATCCAATTTCATTGTTGCGATCTATAGGGCTTTCATGGGGCTACAAATGGGATTTTTTGAGGATCCCATGAGGTCGAATATTTTTCAAGTAAAAAACAAAACATTAAAAAAAAAATCCCCTTTTTTTTCTAAAATTTTTTGCATTGACAGAATTAAATTTCTGCACAAGTAACCTACATCAAAGAATAATAAACCCTTGTGTAAAATTTGCAGCGTTTTTACCCAATGTTTGGTATGGGGTGGAGGTACTTTTCTCAAGTTTTCGACCGCGGGGCCACTCCGGGACTTGTTCCCTGGCCAAAAACCGCTATTTTTATGAACTTTTTTGAAGTTGTTCACCATTTTGACCACGAAGGAACGGTTTTTTGATCATGGCCACTATATGACGTTTTAAACTAGATATGTACTGTTTTTACTACATTTTGAGGCCAACCGCAGCTGTGAAGGTTCATTAGCCTCCAAGATATTGCGTTTCAAAGTTGGGTTATTTTTCCACGTTTGTACATTTTTATACATTTGACATTTTCATGTCCAGGGGAGGATAGGCAGGTCGGGCGATCGGGCGTCGCCCGAAGGGCCGACGGTCCTGAGGGGCCGGTCGAACCTGGAGAAAAATGTATTCCTACAGAAATCGAGACAGAAAAGAAAACTCAGACGTAAAAGAATATGGTTGGCTTTGTTCCTCGTAGGGTGGATTGCAAGTTCAATAAATTCGTAATTTTTGCAACAAGATTTTAAAACAGTACAACCTCATGGCCTCATCGTATGCAAGACTTTTTTTTTTAATTTCAATAAACTTTTGGTAAGGCTTTTCACGACCCAAGTCGAGTGTTGGAGGAGTTTTTCAAAATTTAAAATTATCAAAACAAGGCTGAGGCAAACTCTGAGTGATTACAATCTGGAGGATCTTATGTTGATGACTTGCAAGCAAGAGCGTCTGGCCGGAGCACTGAGCCAAGGGGCTTCATCATTCCCACCGGTTCAGCTTCAGGTTCAGCTCATTGAAATTACCGTACTTAGACATAGTTGTTGATAATCAACAGTAAACGGTAAAATGGTAATAAATAAATAATCCCGTGTTCGAACTTACCGGGTTCACATGACCGCGCTGCAACCGTAGTGCGACCCGCTCCTCCCACCGGTACCAACTCTGGCGGGCTGGCGATATCGCCACAAACGTAGAGGGAATTCCTTAAGTCTCGCGTAACATTCTAATGTGAATCTCTGTGCGTCAACTTAGGCTCTCAAATATTCTTATACTAATGATATATTCTTTGTTCCAGGTATATTCATTGTTGCTGCAAAGCGAACGCCTTTTGGAACTTATGGAGGTAAATTCGTCAAAACGACAGCTTCGGAGCTCCAAGAAGTGGCTGCCAAAGCCGCCATAACTGCGGCCGGGGTGGATCCAAAGGCTATTGACTCTGTTGTTATCGGAAATGTTCTCATGGTACGTGCGTTGTCGGATCTTCTCCGGCGGTTTTCAACGTTTCACAATCTTGAAGAGTTGTATACTGTTGTAGGGCACAGCTCCCGACCTGGCTTACATGCCCCGCCATGTCCTTCTTCGATGTGGAATCCCGTTGGAGAAACCGGCTCTCGGCGTAAACAGATTGTGCGGCTCAGGATTTCAATCTGTTGTCAACGGTGCTCAGGTGAGTGATAAGCTAGTGTGTTCGGTGAGTGAAACGGTTGCTTTATTTCTGTCATTCGTACAATGTTTCATTTTCAGAACATCCTAACGGGCGAAGCAAACATCGTCCTTACCGGTGGTGCTGACAACATGAGCCAGTCGCCTTACACTGTGAGGAACGTTAGATTTGGGGCTCCGTTAGGTGCCAAGATAGAGTTCGAGGACACGCTTTGGGTCGGATTGACTGACACCTACTGCGAACTACCGATGGGCCTCACCGCCGAAAAATTGGGAGCCAAATACGAGATAAAGAGAGAAGACGTTGACAATTTTGCGTTTCGCTCTCAACAGCTGTGGAAGAAAGGTTTCCCAATTATTTTTGGTTTTGATGGAGGGGATGGGGATGGTTGTGAAGGCATGGCAACCCTAAGTGGGAGTTTTAGGACTTCTCTTAGGTTTTTGGGGTGCTGAATCCGAATATGAATTCCGCTGCGGCCTCCGAGGTCGGCTTCACATCGAAAAATGCAAAAAACTTCAACATTTTGGCACCTTTTTTCTGTTGTTCACTTATATACCTGAAACTATGCGTTTTTCGAACATGACCACTCTATACAAAATTAAAGTAAACTACATTTCCTTCAAAAAGCACTGGTCAAAATTTATTTTCGAGCCAGTGATTTTGGAGGTACAGCGTTTTGAAAAACAGTCCTTTTTCAGCTTTCCAGCGAAAAGGTCGAAAACGTCCACTTGAACGGTTTCGTTTTGGGTCGTTTTTCAAAACGCTGTATCTCCAAGACCATTGGCCCGAACATCAATTTTGTCCAGTGCTTTTGGAAGGAAATGTAATGTACTTTAATTTTGAATAGAGTGAGCGTCTTCGAAAAACGCATAGTTTCAGGTATATAAGTGAACAACAGTTGTTCACTTACTGAACAGGTATATAAGTGAACAACAGTTTTCAGTTACTGAAAAAAGGTGCCAATTTTTTTTATTATCTTTATTTCCTGAAGAATACAAAATACATCATAATATGATAATTATATTATAATGGTCTTGACATGGATTGGTGTATAACACCTCATACTACTCTTTAACTAATAATATGGCCAATCTTTCATATGAGCAAACACGCTCGTGGTGGAAGATGAGTCGCGCAAGGTACCTAACATGAGTATAGTACATGTTGAGGTTTTTTGCTCTTTCCGATGTGAAGCCGACATCGGAGGAGGCAGCGAACTTCATATTCGGATTCAGCACCCTAAAAGCATATAGTTTCGTTGAGAAATAAACTTCCCTAATTTTGTTACGGGAAAACCACCATTTGACTGGACTATAGCAATACCGGCAATTTCCTATCATTCGTTCTACTAATTGGATCGACAATTTCAGCTGACGATGCTGGGATTTTCAAAGAAGAGTTGGCGCCCGTCAAAGTTCAAACCCCCCGGAAGGACGTTGTAGTTGACAAAGACGAACACCCCAAACCCGACACGACCCTCGACACTCTGAAGAAATTGCCGCCTGTTTTCAAGAAAGAGGGTCTCGTCACGGCTGGGTCAGCTTCGGTAAGCACCTGATGCACCTCCTCTGATACCACACCGTCCTGATACCTCTCCTGATATCCTGATCACACTCCTCCAGGGAAGAACAAACTTGCCTCGTCTTGATGTTCCCACATCAGGTTTACACCCTATTCATGTGTCAATAATAAGGTTAAAATTAACGATTCCAAGGAGTTCCTAGTGATAATCGTGAATACGCGAATATGGAGGCCAACGAAGACCAACGAAGAGTTAACGTCATTTTTCCAACTTGTGGTTTTCCAATAGTTGGAAAAATAATCCTGAATTATTCAGGATGAAGTAGGCCTAGTAGCTTGGCCCGTCTGTTCGTTAACAATGTATTCGTGGATGTCCTGTTACAGACGGGCAGCATTGGATTCCAACGGATTAGCTCGATCAGTGACTAATGAGGTTCACATTCCACCGATGAGATCAATCGGTGTTTACCCCTCGTGTGTTTATTCCACCGGTCCATTGTTCACGTCAAAACCGTGGGTCCGAACAAAAAGACACCAAACTCGGGTTTGCCCCAACAAAGTGATCACATTTCACCGTAACGGCTGCTACGGCTGCTTTAATCGGTGGAATTAAAACCGACCCTTACAGACATCACGTTCATCTTAAGCCCATAATCTACAAGGATTTCCACTGAAGCTTAGTACTATTAAGACTAGTACTATGTACTTCGGGCTAAGGGACTTGGGTGATTTGGCACATAACCCTGAAAGTGTAAAGTTTCTTGGTGTAGAACTCGACCCAAAACTCACATGGAGGCCTCACTGTGAGCAGCTCGTGGCCCGTCTCAATAGCTATGTCTTCCTGCTTCGTCGTTTGTCGGAGAGGCTTTCCAAGCCTGCCCTTATAGCTGCATTCCATGCATGCTTTCAGAGTAGAGCAACATACTCCATCATCAGTTGGGGGCATTCTCCTGCGTCTTCCTCAGTTTTTTCCTGCCAAAGAAAAGCCATTCGAGTTGTGGCTGGCCTAAAGTATCGCGATGACTGTAAGATGGTATTTATCGACCTAAAAATACTAACGATTCCCGCCGCCTTCATCCTCGAAAGCATCTGTTATGTCCACTGCAACGTCGAGAATTTCAAAACGCCAACACACCATTACTCTACTCGCAGAAAAGAAGATTTGTGTCTCCCTCTCCACAGACTCTCCAAATCTTGTACAGGCAGCAAATGGTGGGGTATCAAATTTTATAATGCCATCCCCATGGAAGTCCGCTCCTGCTCAAAGTCAGTCTTTAGACAAAAGTTGGCATCTTTTTTAAAGTCCCTGGCTCCATACTCTATTGATGAATTTTTAGAAAATGCAAATTTTGTGAAATAAACTCTTGCCAATTGTTAAATTTTGTTATGTGTGTAGGTACGTTTTTTTTTACACCTATTACTGTTATATTGTTGTTGACCATTGCTTATGCACTATGTGTTTTTTGGCAAATGAAAAAGTCTGATTCTGATTCTGATTCTGACTGATACTTGAGATGTGCCTTAGAGATTAATTATGAAATTTATTACAACTAGCTTGTGAAGAGACAGGGGATCACTTTGTTGTGCCTGTGTTGAAAGTTTTCTCTGCGAACAAAGCCTCAATCATTCACCTATCAAACTTGTTAGCATATTTACTGATTACATAGGTGAATTATTCAAGGAATAATTCACCTACCTATGTAATCGCGGCGGAAGTCGAAAATTCTGATCGGCCTCAAAATTTGACATCCGTTTCAAGAGGTCTAGATTCCAATCCCGAAATGTCCGTCCGCCGTCCTGGCCGTTTTTGGGCAGTAGGAATTTTTTTTTTTTTAATCCGAAATTTCGACAAAATACTCAGTTTACCAACTCGTTGTGCCCGCAAGGTTTTGAGCTAGATCACCGCCACCCGTGGGGCTCTATGGGGGTAAAAAGGATCCCGGGGAGCGATTTTTGCCGGTTTCCGGGTATGGTATCGAGTGGGGCGTTGATTTCGAGGTATTTTCGGACGTAGAATTGATTTTTGGGGGTCCCAGAACCATCGGATTTTATCGTAAGGATAATGGGGCTACAAATGGGGCTTTTGAAGGATCTCAGAAGGTTGAATGAGGTGTCGTTTTCCGAGCAATTTTTGACGCATAATCCACTTTTCGAGGTCCTGCATCTATCCAAACAATGTATAGTTTTTTTTTTCAAAAATATTTTTCAATAACCCAGAAATAATTTTTGTACAATTACCCTATAACAAAGAATAATAAACCTTTGTGCAAAATTTGCAGTGGTTTTTTTTAAGCCCAACTTATATTGGGTCATTCGGAATCCTCCCTGGACCAGGATTGTCCCTTTCTGGACAAACGATCCATAATCTGGTTTGGAGTGGTGTAGTCACACATAAAGTTGTCTTATTTCGACGAGTACTTGGATCACTTTTCGACTGCCTTTCGCTGTTATGCCATCATCAGTACAATTCTGTGACTTCCCCCTTCATGCCTCCTTACTACTTCGTCCCTGACATCTACAATACTTCTGTGTGAGGCACAATCATACGATATAATTCGTTTCGTTTATTTTATTTTATTGAAATTCGTTTTTATCGTAGGGCATATGCGACGGAGCGGGAGCGATAATCCTGGCGAGCGAGCAGGCAGTCAAGCAAAACAGTCTGAAGCCTTTGGCCCGTCTCGTTGGCTATTCGGTGGTAGGTGTCGAACCGAGCATCATGGGTATTGGGCCAGCACTGGCCATCACAAGCCTCCTCAAAGCCACTGGGAAATCTCTCAACGACATCGACATGATTGAAGTGAGCTCATCTGCTTGAGGATAAACACGTTTCGAACCAGTCATTCACATTACACACCCGATGAACTTTATTTGTTTATTTTTTACAGATCAACGAAGCTTTTGGAGCTCAAACCTTGGCGTGCGCGAAAGAGTTGAAATTGGACGTTGAGAAGTTGAATGTGAACGGAGGCGCCATCGCTTTGGGTCACCCAGTGGGTGCTTCAGGCGCCAGAATCACTGCGCATCTGGTCCACGAACTCAGGTATGTCGTGGGTATACCACCGCCTCAAGTAACTTAGCGATCGTGACCCAATTCAATTCAATTCAATTTATTTATTTTACAATGCTCAACATATTATTTGTACAATGTTTTCCGCATTGGGATTTCCAAAGTGATTTGTGCTTCATTTCAACATAGAACTTTTTTTCAACAAAAATAGGAGGAATGGGGAAAGAAAGTAATAACAACCATTTATTTAAACGAGTAACAAGTAAAATCAAATCAATCATAAACAAGGAACAAGGCCGGCCGCGTTCGTTCGCCCTTCAGCCCGGCGTCTTATGCCCTTCTGGGCGCCGTCGTACTCTGGTGACTCTGCGCGTTCTCAGCAGTCACTGGTCGTCAATGGTCATCGTTTCCCCAGTGTTCCTCTACAACACCGGCCCCATCTTCTGTGCCAAGTGACTGTAGCCGCCGACGCGTATTCCGGAGTCGGAGGTTCACTGTCCGGATGAGAGCAATCTGGGTCTTTACTTTCACCCAACCCGACATTACGGAATATGGTCGGTCCCATTTCTCTGCCAGGGCGTGGGCCAAGCGCTTCAAGAAACATCCAAATTCGGCCTGCATAGCCCCGTCGCATGACATTCTTCACCTGTGCGTAGCTCCCGAAGGTCAGGACGCGACCAAGCTCCTCCTCAGGTGCATCGCTTCCCGTGAGGTATTCCGATAGGCGCCTGATACGGACATCTCGGAGCTCTGGACAGACGACCATAAAGTGGAGAATGTCGACATTGAAAGGGAGAGCACCAGTCCAGAGGAGAGAACCTATAGACTCTGCCATCATAGCGCAGGCTCATGTTGTAGAAGTTATGCAGTCGCACCTGTGCCACCAGGTTCCTCATATATGGCTGGGTATCTCTCGTCAGGTAAGCCTCCGTTCCATTGAAGGAGCACCAGCGACGAATGAGGGGGGGAGTGTGATTCTGTGGCGCGTTCGGTGTCTCTAGACCATAGCCAACTCGAGAGTTTGCTGAAGACAATAAGGGTTGAATTTCTTCTTTCTGACCAGTAACGTATAACGTCTTTTTGGGTTCTTGAGGGTTGGTCAGACCAACTGACCAACCCTCAAGAACCCAAAAAGACGTTTGCTGAAGACATCACTCTTTCTTCTCCTGTATAATCCCGCGAGTCCCAGAGCTCATGCTCACCCAGCCAGACAAGGAGGCCCCTAAAGTGCACTAACCAGTTAAATTTCATACTTGCGCCGGTTTTTCTCAGCGACACTAGTCTTTTGTAGCAAATAACTGGAAGGCGATGGGGAGGCATTCTCAAAATACAAAGCCACCACTTGTAGCATCGTTTGAAGACCGCATAGATTAGGGGCATTCTTCCCATCTCGTGACCCTCTATAAGGCCCTCGTTTTGCCAATCCTGGAGTTCGCCTCAACTGTTTGGTCTCTGTTATACTCGGTGCACAAGTATCGGCTTGAGAGAGTGCAGCACAAGTTCCTCCGGTATCTCGCCTCCAAAATGGGTATTCCCTCGGCCGATGTCGCATACTGCTCCGGAAATGTCGTCTATGTTCCTTCTAACACCGCCGCTGTGCAGCGGACATACATTCTTGTACAAGCCGCTGAACAACCAAATTGATTGCCCGGTTCTATCAAAATTGAACATTGTCGTCCCGCGCCCCGCCTCGCGTTCTTCGCTGCTCTTCTTCGTTCCCTTCTCTCCGACAAACTAACAGCGAAGACTTCCACCAATCTGTTTCCCTCCGTGAATCCCGACTTCGATTTCTTTCATTCCCCCCTCTCGAACCTCAAATCTAACATCGCCAGATCCCCCTGTATCTTTAACTAAAGCACTCACAGCTTTATTTCACTTCCCATTTTTTCTTCTGACTGTCATTAGCTCTTTCCGTTTGTTTTCTTTCTAGTCCCCCCGCTAGAATGCCGTATTATTTAATTGGGCATTCCCGTAAATAAATAAATAAATAACTCTACATCACCATCTAACATCCTCGCACTCGTTTCAGGAGGAGGAAGGCGAAACTGGGCATCGGGTCTGCGTGTATTGGAGGCGGTCAAGGCATCGCTCTCCTCATCGGAAGTCTATAAATTGGTTCAGTTCTAAATCATCACCCTCATGAGGATCGACTGATTCAAGAAACTATTTTCTACCTTAGTTTTGTACGTCATCAAAACATAATCGATTTCATAGCCCTATATTTTTGTACCAATTGTTGATGTATATTGTTACTGTATTTTTAAAATAAATCGTGGCCACAACTTTTCGTTTTGGGGCTCGCTGTGGCGTTTTGTTTTCCGAATAGGTAATCATGCCTGGGTTTGGCGACGTGGGTAAAACAATTTTGATCTTGATTTATGGTTTTCAACCTGTACGATCACACCGTCAAGCTGTGCGGGGGCTAGAAGTGGGGGTTTGGAAGGGTTTACTGGTCTGGAATCGAATCAGGTGTCGTTTTCGAAGTCATGCGGACGTAGAATGGACTTGAAGGAGATTAAGTATGATCACACCGTGACTTTGGTAGTTTTGATTTATTATTCAGGGAATAGTACAACGTTTCCAGTGGAATGTGGGGTTCGGCAGGGCTGTCTTCTTAGTTCACAGCTCTTTGCTTTATTCATAAAAGATGATCTGGTGGAGGCCCTGCCTTGTGGGATGAGAGTTGGCGGGTTTGCTGTGCGGGCGTTGATGTATGCTGATGACGTTTTCATTCTGGCTGAGTCGGCTTCGGAGATGCGGCGAAATATTGCTGGACTGCAGGGATATTGTGATCAGTGGGGCTTGACGGTAAACTTAGAGAAATCCAAGACAATGATTTCCCGTCGAGGAGGGAGACTGTGACCTGTGACCTGTGGCCTGTGATGTCATTACCCTGAATGGGGGGACCAGTGGAGGTTGTTGGGGGAATACAAATATCTTGGTGTCACTGATGCAGTCACTGTCTTTCGCCTGGCTTTTACTGAGCGTGCGGCGGCGGCAAAGCTCGGAATGAACAGCATATATAGGTCTTTCTCTGGCCGACACTCAGTACCTGAGGATGCCAAGTTCAGGGTATTCAATGCTGTGGCGAGGGCCGTGCTGTGCTATGCTGCACAGGTGACGGGACTCTTTCCATACAACGCTCTTGCTGTTAATGAATTGATGCTCTTATATCATATTAAGTCCTAGTTTGGTGTGGTATTCTTGTTTTTAGTTTGTTGATTTGTTAAGGTATCAAATTATTTGTTTTTTCGACAAACCAACGCTGGACTCCCTTCCTCCTCTTTCCATCTCTTCCAGTCTGCCAACGTGGTAGTGAAATGCTACGTGCATAATTATTGTAGCCTACAAGTCCATGCCTTACGTTTCCTTCTATGACGAGTTTGTTTTGCTGTTATAGGCCCTGATGAACATTATATATTAATCGAAAGCTCGGTGAAAAAGGCGTAATTCTGTTTTGGACCGTTCCTGATCTATCCATACTTTTCTGCGGGTTGTCTGTCACGTTGAGTTGTGGAATTATGAATAAAACGCTACAAATTTTACGCTAGGGTTTATTGTTCTTTGATGTAGGTTACTTGTGCAAAAATTTAATTCTGTGTCAAGAAAAATTTTTTGGCAAAATCTTTTTTTCCAAAATATTTTGTTTTTTTATTTGAAAAATATTTGACCTCCTGGGATCCTTCAAAAAACCCATTTGTAGCCCCATGAAAGCCCTATAGATCGCCACAGTGAAATCGGATCGTTCCGGGACCCCCAAAAATACTTCGAAAACGACACCTAACTCGATCCCAAAGCCAAAAGCCTTAAAAAAAACGCCTCCCGTCGTCCCATAAGCCCCACGGGTTTGGGCGATCGGGCTGGAAACCTTGCGCACAACGAGATGGTAAACCGAGTATTTTGTCAAAATTTCAGATTTAAAAAAAAAAAAAAATTCCTACTGCCCCGACGGCGTACGGCGGACGGACATTTCGGATTTTGAATGTAGACCTCTTGATACGGATAATGTCAAATTTTGAGGCCGATTGGCGTCGTCGACCCCCGTCGCGATTACATAGGTGTATTATTCCAAGAATAATACACCTGTATTTGTATTCCTGTGTATATTGGAATAATACACCTGTAGGTGTATTATTCCAAGAATAATAAACCAAAACTCGACGAAATTAACCAACACCACTATATTTGCAGAAACTCGTAATCCAAACAAAAACATAATATGTATAATAACATAATACATATATTAAAATGTTATATATACAGAATGATATAATAGAAATTAGAATAAAACGAAATTTTTGCATCTTTGAACCTTAACAAGGGTAACATCAACAAGTGGTCCATACATGAAGGGGATCGGGAAAAATGAACACAACTCCCCTCGGAACTCATCAAAAAAACATTAACTGACATAACATCCCAAAATTTGAGATATTTGGCCATTTGAGATATTTGATTTTTTGTGATACTTATTTTACTAATTAATAATAGTAAAATGCTTGAGTTGGTACTGTGGTGGACCTAGGAGGTGAGTTCCATGTAGGTGACTGAGCCATTGGCGTTGTGAATGCCGGAAATGGTCGGTTTGATGACGGCCCATTCGTACCAAACTCTTGCGCCCTGTTGGCGAAGCCAGAAATGGAGTTCGACGACGTCACCTTTCTTCAAGCTGATTGGCTTCTGAAAACGAGTAGAAATATTCACATAAGTGAGACGGAGAAAACAAAATATGGATATGATTCTATTCTGTCACGAGCCGTCTTTACTGGAGAGACATGCTTCCAGGATGGTACTGACAAATCAAGATATGATATAAATTTGAAAAGCTTCCTTTCCTGAACCCGTCACGTCGGATATTCGTCGGGTATGACCACGACTTCTCATAACATTGTCAGGCCCCAAGTTGACAGCAAGTGGCATCGCTATGTCGGAGCCGCGGTGAGGAGACCGACCTCAGCAGCAGCCCCACTCCAGAACAGATTTTGATGAAACGTAGTGTGTGGGTCGGCTTTCAATCTATTGGGCTTCTCATGGGGCTGAAAATGGGAATTTTGAAGGATCCCAGGAGTACAAATAATTTTGGACGCATAATACAATTTTCGAGGTCCCTCCAGATAAATTCTGTGATATAGGAAGGAAACTGGACGGCTTCCGGGATGGTCTCCAAACCGATGTCATCTCGACCGACTATGCCAAGGCATACGACAAATTGTCCCACAGCCATCTTCTCGCGCTCCTGAGGTCACTTGGAATCCACGGCTCGTTTCTTGATTGGTTGAAGACCTATTTGATTGACCGGCAGTTGATCGTTCGGGTGAAGGGGCAGCTCTCCTTGTCGTCCCCGGCCTCTTCGGGTGTGCTGCAGGGAAGCCATCTTGGCCCCCTGTCCTTATGATAAACAGGGTTGTGGGGGTACTTGCACCGCGCGTCAGATGCCTGGTGTTTGCCGATGACCTCAAGATCTTTTGCCATGTTGGCGCCCCCTCGGACGGCGTGATTCTCCAGCTGGTTGAGGAGAGTTTGGAGGCTTGGTGTGCAGAGAAACACTTGTACTTGAATCCCTAGAAATGCTCGGTCATGTCATTTCGTCGTTCTCCTCAGCCCATTCATCACGGGTTTGTGAAGCGCTGCGCCCGGGAGTTTGACAGTGTCCCAGCCTTGACCCTTTATAAAGCCCTCGTGCTACCCGTCATGGAGTGCTCGTCGGTGGTGTAGAACCCCTTCTAGTGTCATGTCGACCGCCTGGAGCATGTACACTGTGCCTTCCTGCGGTTCATGGCCTTCAAACTCCATATCCCGTGGGGAGAGCTTGATCACGCTGGGCTGGGCACTCGGCTTGAGCTCCTGTGGCCTTCCGATCGACGCTTCATCGCAAAAATCTCCTTTCTCCATGGTCTGGATGCTCCCCTTCTCCTGCGCTGCATTGGCGGGGGTTGGTGCAGATGCGTACCTACGTCCCACTTGCGTACCCACTATTTTTAGTATCATTTTTTCCCACTTGCGTACGGCAGAGCAGGAGAGAGTCCCACTTGCGTACACCTACCGTCCCCTGTCATCACCAGAGGCGAATCGTCATCGTCAACTACCCCCCTACTCCATTTTTACTACAACACTTAATTTTTTTAAGCATGCTCCCATATCCAAGTATTTATCTACAATTCATTCAATTCTACTGTCCAGCTTTAAGTATTTCTTTGAACGCTTCACCCCCTCCAAATTCAGATCGCTCCTTGAAATACGGAGATCGCTTTCTGCTGCAGCTGATTTCAGCTTGTCGATCAGCATCCAGATGCTCGGGTGTGCTCGTCCAACTAGATGTTTGAACTTATGGTTCCAGCTCTCAACCGGTTTCTGTAGGTGACAGTTCCATATATTTCTCGGGAAGGTATTTGTTATCTAGCCACGTTTCAACGAAATAATTGTAAATAGCTTCGAGCTTCTCGCCAACGGGCGAAGTACTTTGGATAGCAAGCCAAGCGTCGTCCATATCGTCAAGAAGCAGGTAAGCCATAGCTCCACACAACCTCACATGTTGATTGACTTCAGCGTCTTCTTTGTAATCAAGTGCCAAACACAGGTGCGGTTGTTCAGTGCCTCTTGAACTTTCCGCCACAACGATGTACGCAAATGAGACCATCCTCAACTAAACATTTATTCCTTGTACGCAAAAGAGACTAATTACTGCCCGTACGCAAGTGGGATGTACTCATCTGCACCTGACTCCATTGGCGTACACCCATCTCGTCTGGGTTCCATCCCGAGCCGTTCGCCGTACCTTTCTCAGCCACCAACTACCTGAACATCGCCCTCTCTCTCGTCTGCCCCGTATGGCGAATTTCCTCGCGTCGACTTACCCCACAATCGACCTGTTCCACCAGCAGCCACTTCATGCTGTTAGGTGCGGCCTCTACGACCCTCTTCTAGAGCACCGCCTCCAGCTTTGAATTTTTTTCCCTTAATGTTAATTTCTCATTAATTTCCCTCTCTTCATCTATGCCAGTCATATTGATCTCTTTCGCCGTCGACACACTTATATTATTCTATTTTTTGTTATATTGGGCTCGACCCGTATTGTATATTAAATAAATAAATCACAAAACATAAAAAGAACATTTTTGAGGCCAATTTGAATCGACCCATCGAGGATTATTCTGAAAATGAACCAAAACATTCCTCAAATTTGAACGCTGATTAACTTACTCGGATGGGGATGTACTTGGGGAACCAGCTGATCAGTCCTTTAGAAAAGGTCCCCGGGCAGATACTCAATTTGACGTCGTTGTAAAGAGTTGTGTCGAAGTAGCCGCAGAAACCGTACAAGGTGGAAGCCTCAGAAGCGATCCACATCAGCTTTTTGAACTTGCTGTTAGTATGAGGGCCTGAAATATTTAAAAACTTGGCTGAAGTCAGGATTCGTACGGTAATTTACCGCAACACGTTTGAGGGCTCACCGGCGTTTGGAAGGACGAACTCGAACAATTGTTTAGGGGCATCGATATCGTAAATGCTCACGTCGCCAATGACATACCACTGTTCAAACTCGGAGCCTTCGGGTGCAAGATTGTTCCGCTCCTTCCGCACACTGTTGTACAACCTCATCGACATCATCGGTGACACGAACGAACGGCAAGACTGTGGAATGCTAATACCGCCATCTGAAAATAGAGAAGAATAGAATTTTTTGTTTGTAAAAGCCAAAAGTCAGTGTAGTCGCTCGGACATGAGCGGAATGTGTTCTTAAATTCGGTCGGCCGCCTCCCCTCTTTCGCGTTCGGCTCGCGGGAGGCGCCACTTCCGAGTGGCGCATCCAAGGACCCCACATTCTCTCGTTTATGTTCATCCTAATTATCATTTCATTGACCTCCACATATTAACTCCACACGCATAAGTGCGTAATAATTATTATTATGGATCGTTCACACTCATTTTTTATTTAATTGGGACCGCTGACCACAATTCCCGCTAATGACAATTCATCTGAGGAAACGGGTTCAGCAGACCCAATAATTTCGCGCGGGGTTCTTGTCCAGGCCGCCATTACGGACAATTCCTTCGTGGCAGCCGGGAGAGGAACCCTTCGTAAGACACAATTAGAGGATGATGTCTCCCTTATGGGGTTATCACACAGTCAGAAACTCCCCGACGGCCGACGAGTGGCGATTTACGTTGAAATCATAGGCAAAGACCGGCGGGGGGGGGGGGGGGGGGGGGGAGGAGGACCGAGCCGCCGGGTAGACGACACCCTCTCCTTCCCTCAGCTATGAACGCCGGACGTCTCGCGATCCGTCGGGCCGTGAGAGCAGTTCGTACTGAATGTCTAAGAGGTTAAAGGAGGGCTCGCCCATTACCAGAGCTATGCTTCTCCCGCCGGATGCAAGCAAACCGGCAAAGCCCACCGTTGGAGGTCCGTAGACGTCCAAACGAGGGAGACCCAGCACCATGAAGGAGCCAGTACTTGTACTACTGAGCCACCAGCGAGACCGAGGGTTCTAGCGCACTCTACCAGCTGAGTGGGCTGATACCCGAGTTAACGACCAGAGTCACATAACTCACATGCCGCCAGGTGAGCAGACTCGTCCGCCCACCCAGCTACCCCTGTCTCTTGCGAGAGTGGGTTAACACCACGACCAACCTCGAATCCAACGCCAATTGAGGGGGCCGGCCAGTGGCGCTTTGCGAGTGCCGGACACCGAAGTGCCCAACACCCACGGTGCGCCTTTGGCAGCGGTACTCCACTTTAAGGCCGCTCCAGTCGGAGGCCCGAGAGAGATTAGGTCTAGCATCCCTCTACCACTTCTCTTGCATCTCCCACCGGAGTAGGATCCCGAACATTACGGGTGGTATGCATGACAGAGAGCTGTCTCGTCCTCCGGGTTAGTGAAAGGAAATAGTAGTCCTCCCCCACCCCCGGTATCAACCGTGGCAGCCCGGTGCCTACGCCCACTCCCCAGACGGCCGATCAGGAATTTGGAGCAGTTAAGTTTAGAGCCCGACGTCCGGCGTTCATAGCTGAGGGAAGGAGAGGGTGTCGTCTACCCGGCGGCTCGGCCCTCCCAAAAAAAAAAAATAATAATAATAACAATAAAAAAAAAAAAAACCATCATCATCATTCAATAGTTAGTAGTTTTTACTGGGTTGAGTTCAATTAGGCCAAACTGCTTCCAACTCCGTTTACTCATTTCCCGACGTTTCAAAAACATGGTAGCTTTCATCATCAGGGGGGACCTGGGAACAATTACAAACAAGGGGTTACGGGTTAGGCATAACCCACTACCTGTCGTCAGAACGACAATACACACGTATTTGAGAATGATTTCACTGTAAGTGCCCACAATTATAATAAGGGTCTAGTTGTTAGGTAGTGGGTTATGCCTAACCCGTAACCCCTTGTTTGTAATTGTTCCCAGGTCCCCCCTGATGATGAAAGCTACCATGTTTTTGAAACGTCGGGAAATGAGTAAACGGAGTTAGAAGCAGTTTGGCCTTATTGAACTCAACCCAGTAAAAACTACTAACTATTGAATAATGACGGAGGCCACCGAAAACTAACGTAATCATCATCATTGTTTTGAAATCATTTTCAATGTAAATCGCCACTCGTCGGCCGGCGGGAGTTTCCGACAGTGTGATTACCCCATTACGGACAAATCGCTTGGGGCAGCTCAGAATCTACTGTTGTATGGGGCTTTCAAAATTATCAATTTGGTGCCAGGAAAATTTAGACAGAATTTACGGAGCTCGAGTTTGAAGTTCTTGAATTAGTTGTAAGAGACGTCGACGTATCCTGCAGAAAGTACTAGGAAATCAGGCGAAGGTGAAGTTTTCCCCGATCGAGAACAGAGAAGTTTGAAATGTGTCGTTCCAATTGAGAGACGCGGTTCAGTTGTGCTTAGTGGTTATAGTCATGCGTGGCCAGTGATGGGGCAAATTCCCGGGAATTTATTTTTTCCTAATTAAATAATTTAAACCATATTCCATGAACACAGAAGGATTTAACTGTCGCACCTCCACCACGCCTCCAATAGAGATACATTGTGTTGCTCCGCCCACAAATCCGCTTCATCTCTCGGTTGCTACACAATGCCACGTGCGGCGGCAAAATTCCACCGAACAGGCGCCGACGTGGCGAGAATCAACAGCACCCGAGGGATGTGAGAACCGACACTGACACAGAAATCCAACGTCGACAGATAAACTCGACCGGTCGGAAACTGAGCGGAGCCACATCTAGACGCTAACATCAGCAGGAATGAACCTCTGCTCGTCAGATTCCGAGAAATGAGAGGTTCACCAGAGAGGGCTCGCCAGAGAACACCCAACACCTTGTAAGGCGAGCTCTAGATCTACACCAAGCTGAGGCCAACACCTGAGAAAGATCAGAAAGTTTAACAACCTTCTAGTGAACCTGGACGACCCCTGGAGGTGGTCCCCTGGAAAACAGAAGTCGTCTGGTGACCAATAATGAGCCACACTCCTGCTTTCATTTGGAAAATGGAGATCAGCAACCAATCTCCAAGCTCCTTCACAATTACCCCCACTCAGGTAATCATATAAAAAGGAGAGACACCCGGGGAAAGATCATCAATCGTTATAACTCCAAGTGCCATTGTTGATCGGCGTGCAGTGACAACCAAAAGACACATTGTCGTATCCGCGCCGCGAATCGAAACGGAACCCGCGTCGCGAGTTATCTCAAAATTGACTCTGTGTACTCTCAGAGCGGAACCAGCGAAAAAAGGTACAATAGACAATTTTACACAAAAACCTGGAGCGGTAAAATCTTACATGTTAAATTATTAATTTAAATTTGATCTGAAATTCGTTTCAATAAAAAAAAAAACATACAGAGTATTGGATTTATATATTAAAGAGCCTTGGAATCCCGGGTCGGGAAAAATCAGATTGTTGAGAGTTTGGAAAAGTAAAATTTATAGTAAGTAACAATTTCCAACGAGGGGGAAATATAGGAACAGGACTTAAGAAATGGAGCGGACAGAATTAGCCAGCTGTCGCCCTGTCATAAGAAGATCAAGAGACTCAAAGGTAAGTCCAATTAATGTTCTATTTTCCTCCTAATTAACCCCATATTAACCATTGTTTTTATATCACAAGGCAGCATTCTAGTCGTATAATAAAAATTATACTAAGCGACGAAACGAATTCACAATGAACAATTTGGTCGAAAACTGCTTAGTTCGGAAGTTATGAGCGGAAAACAGATAACAGCCCAAACATTTGAGATTTTTCGGCTCTCCCCAAGTTAGCACGAGGTCCTTGTGTCGAAAAAATTGATAGAGTCAACCCACAGTACCCTCGAACAACCTGTATACGTTTCGGAATTCGTTCGGAATTCTTTCCAAGTACTATGAAGGTATCTACTGGACTACAATGAAATTGGAGTGTTTAATTGGAACTGTTACCATTGTGACCCTTGAACGTTTAAGGAAACTTTACACAACAGCCCATCTCTAGTAGAAAGACATTTAGCGGAGGATCACAACGCACATCACGGCACTTGGGCACATGCACAAGCTAACCTTTCAAAAGATGCAGAGCGCCGTCCAAACACTCGGGGGACAGCTCGTTATCCCCGAGAGACCCGAGTAGCTCTGAAACGAGGATGTCAGCTTTCTCCGGAGCATCCCATGAGCGCACGTCAGAACACACCACGGTGACGTGCTCTCCCCACATCGTATGTTTTAGATCACGGAGCCTGAAAATGTTCAAATGCGATATGTAAGTCAATCAATATATAAAAATTAAAAAAACAAAAAAACAACGCAAATTGTACACAAAGGTTCTTTGGTATAAATTGTGCAAAGTGCAAAAATAATTTCGGTCAATATTATTATAAAATTAAAACCGGACACCCCCAGACCCCCGGATTATCTCAGTTTTGATCAAGGTTCATAGCAAAGAAATACGGTACATGTTTTCTGGGTAATTATAAGGAGACAATTGGACGCTTGATGATGTACAAGGATACGCCCCATCCATAATAATTATGCATCAAAATTGATTTTACGTATTTTAACGTAATATGTTAAAAGACGTAAATATATTATATTTACATAATTTTACATATTATGTAACTGATCAATTCATAAATTACAAATCTATTATGCAATTGGTAAATAATTTGTCGTTATGGTAAATAAACCATTGATAAATAAATTATTATGGTACTACGCAACACTTGAAAACAACATAACTGACAACAGAACGTTGTCTAGATAAACTTAATGAAACGATTAAATGATAAACCGATTGGGAGCCGTCTCGAGAAAGATGGGGAATACCTGAACGGCAATCACCAAACTCCAACATCATCAGGCGGTTGGCAGTGGTTTGGGATATCCAATCCCACGAAAGTGTCGATTCCAATATGGTATCACTAGCTGCTCCGGCTCGCTTCGCTCGCCTACGCACCCATCCATGGTTGGAGCCCCCACGTGGGCCATCCTGGGCACATCAGAATGATGTGGCTAACGCCGGAGGGGACAGGAGGGCCTGCTGTGCCCTCTGGGGGAGTGTTCGAAAAGACCGAGAACCACCAGACGTAAGGCCTCACTACCCCCAGCAGAAATGGCAAGATAAGTCCAAGAGCCAAGCCTTCAAGGAAGAGCAGAACATAAACGAGGAGTAGGACTAGAAGAGATTGTAATGACACAATCTATTGGCTCGGTACAGCAGGTTGGAGCCCCCAACAGGGAGAAATCCCCCCCCCCCCCCCCCCTTATGAAAAGTTCCAAAATTCGCAGGGTCTCCAAGAACCTGTGCACCGAATTGCACTGCTCAGTTGGGACAGCTCGAAACAGATATCCAACATACACCCGGTTTTTCCCAATGGAGTCCACACTTTTGGGACACTATCTCAATTTTTTATCGTTAGCGTCTAGTTGTGCCCGCAAGGTTTTCAGCCCGATTGCCCAAACCCGTGGGGCGCTATAGGGCTAAAATGGGGCTACGGGAGGGTTTTTTTGAGGGCTTTTGGCTATGGGATCGAGTTAGGTGTCGTTTTCGAGGTATTTTTGGACGTAGAATCCATTTTGTGGGGTCCCGGAACGATCCGATTTCACCGTTGCGATCTATAGGGCCTTCATGGGGCTACGAATGGGATTTTTGAAGGATCCCAGGAGGTCAAATATTTTTAAAATTTTTTTCATTGACACAGAATTAAATTTCTGCACAAGTAACCTATGTCAAAGAATAATAAACCCTAGTGTGAAATTTTATTTATTTATTTATTATCGATACCGAACTTGGTATGGCATATAGGTCCTTAGGACTCACGTGATGCATGCGTTGACGTTCTTCTCCACGGCGTATAATTGGACTTTCCTCTTGGAGTCGTCGGCAGCTTTAAGGACTTGATTGACGAGGCGACCTCTGCCAGCTCCAACGACCATAACCACCCTGCGAAGGATAACACGAAAATGCTGTGATTTTTTTTTCTTCCCTATGACTTCTAGCACTGGTCCAAGTCAACAGAACGCACTGAGGATTTCGGTCGGCGTCGGGATTGGGCACTCGGCAGACAAGTGCTTGATACACCGCTCTCCCATACTGCTCGTACTTGACGGGGTCCTTTTCAAACTGCTCATACGTGAATAATTTGAGGTCACTGGCTCGCGGTTGTAGTGGAAACTTGCAATCGCCCTCTCTTTCAGCTATGTATTTCAAATGATCGGGAATGTCGGGATGCTGGAAAAATAAAACTGGCGAGATTAGGAGACGATTTCGCAAAACAGCTTAATTCCACAGCTCACAGCAGGGGCGGATAGGCAGGTCGGGCGATCGGGCGACGCCCGAAGGTACCTTCCTAAAATATGCATCCTACCTTGAAGCGCTATTTTGTTTGTATAATATACCTATGGTGCCAACTAATTCACATTTCTAGCGCCACTTTTATTTTTTCTAAATATGGGCTCTGTTATTTTACTGCTTAAACTAACTATTAGCTCACATAGGTATTAAAAGTATAGGTGTGTGGATAACTGAGGGGGTTTAGGGCCGGTCAAATTGAATCGCCCGGGCCGGTCAAAACCACCTATCCGCCCCTATATAAGCCTTATATATATAGACTACTTCTCATATTATGATCTTACTTCAAACAGGTTTGTCAAATATAAAATTTCGCTGTCATAGCTATGGGGGAACCCCCCGGTTATGAGAATCGGCGTCTTCCTACGGGCCATTATCCTCAAGAATCGATCGTGCTCCGGCGGCAAAGTATGCCCAGGTCCCAACTTGCCAAATAACTCGTAAGAGATAATTATCAATTGAACAGGTTCTCCCAGCCACCGTTTCAACCTGCTAGCGCTTGGGAGGGAATCTGTAAGCTCCAGTGCGACTCCGAGCTTCTCATGGCTATCACACAGCAACCGAGCATCGTTCCACCTGAGGAAAAAAACGTTGGTGAGCATTAAATGTCAGGGAATATTAAAATGCCAGACATTGCCCTTATGTAGGGTTCCCATTTGTCCGTCTTTTTACCGGCATGTCCATGCTATGTTGGTGGTGTTTGTAGTGGACAAAGATAACACCGAATCTTGGTTTATTCTACTTGGAATAATACAACTATGTAATCACGACGGAGGTCGAAAATTCTGATCGGAGTCAAAATTTGACATTCTACGTTTCAAGATGTCTAGATTCCAAAAATGAAATGTCTGTCCGCCGTCCGAGACGGAAAAAAGGAAATGGCAACCCTAACCTAACGACGGAAGCACGTTGCACTCGAATTTTGACGTCACGGTGCATCAATACAACTACATTTATGACATTCCCTGGAATACGTTACCAATCCCAAGTATCTTCTGGAGGAGCCCATGAGTTTGGATTCTTTCGTTTTGGCGCAGTCGGTATTTGCAACCAAATTTCCTGCAACAGTACAAATCGCTGAACTACTGGGTGAGGGGGACTGGTTGTTAATTGGGTGGTGTACTGCCTGAACTACGAGGGTCGTTTCAAAAGTCAGTTGCACCCACTTTGGTTTGTTCTTCTTCATACACCTAAGTAATCGAGGCAGAGGTCGAAAATTTCTAATCGGCCTCATAATTTGACATTATACGTTTCAAGATGTCAAGATTTCAAAAACGAAATGTCCGTCCGTCGTCTGAGCCGTCTTGGGCAAGATGCATCTGGGTAGGTACCTACGCACTTGAGCTTTTTTTAAATCCTATTATATAGCCCATAGGGGCTTTCAGCAGGATCTCCCTTTTGGGGAGGGGAGGGTGGGGGGATCGTGGATGGCAGGGCTTAGCCTATGAGTGAGCGTCCCAGTGCTCTCAGCGTCCCAATCTGCCTGCCACCGGCCATGGACCAGGGCAAGCACATCCCGGCGCATCCTGGCCCAGCACGGCCCAGGCTCGAAGCCCTCTCCCAAGCACCCGGAATGGGAGGCCCTTCCGGATCCTGTATGCCGCTTATCGCCGGGCAGCCTCCAGCTCTATAGGGAGCACCCCTGCAAGGACCCGCACAGCAGCGCCCGATGTTGTCCTATACGCCCGCGTCACTTTAATCAGGGCCTTTCTCTGGGCTGACCTCAGCCTCCTGAAGTCGAGGCCCCTCAGGAGGTCAAAGATGCCCCCAATGGCATATAAGAGGATCCCCAGGAAGAGGCCCTTGTATATAACAAGCAAGTCCCCTGTCCTGAGGCCCCAATCCCTTCCAGCAAGGCGAGCCACCTTCGCAAACGCAGCATTTGCAGAGCAGCGATAGGCGATGGAGTGGCCCCACAGCCTGATCACCGGTGGTCTCACAAGCCTGCCCTTGAGCAGCATCAGCTCACACTTGGAGGGGGAGAAGACGAGGTTTGTTTCTCTGTTCCATCCTTCCAGCAACTGGGCCAGCATCACACCCTGTGACTCCAGATCCCTTCGAGAATGGCCAACAATTGCCACGACACAGTCATCTGCATAGGCGACCACCTTGAAGCCAGCCTGGCGAATAGCACCCAGGAGACTGTCGAACACCAGGTTCCAGAGCCACGGCCCCAAGACAGACCCCTGGGGGCAGCCCTTGGTCACAGCAAGACTCCGGTCCGGTCGACCATGCTCACTGTCCGGTCAGCCAGATAGCTGGAGAGCAGGGTATATTAGGCCAAGGGGCAACTCTTCCCAGCAATTGCTGCCAAAACCTGTGGCCACCAGACATTATCAAATGCCCTCTGAATGTCGAGGAAAACTCCGAGCACATATTGCTGGCGTGCATCACTCTCCACCTGCCAGAGCAAATCAATGGCATCCACCGTTGAGCGGCCAGGCCGGAACCCGAACTGCTCTGGGGCAGTAGCACCCTCTAGTTGGGGAGCAAGGCGCTTCATCAAGAGCCTTTCCAGCACCTTCCCCATGACCGGAAGAAGGCATATTGGGCGGTAGAATCTGGGGTCCGTGGAGTCTCTATCACCTCCCTTCAGCTCGTCAGAGCTATCAGCAGGCCCCCACATTAAGGGAGCACCACGACTGGAGGAGACGGAAGGGAAGGGGATATGGTGATGGCAGGGAGCAACGGTGTTCGTTTTCAAAAACATTTTCTTAATGACACAGCATTAATTTGGGACGTCAGAATTAACCCGTTATCCTCCTAGAACTTAGCAAGATCGCTAGGTCGCTTCCAGTGAAGGATCGCTACTACAGTAATCTCCTAGAGGCTGCACAATGGGTCGACAGGCTTAGGTGAGGGTGGCAGGGAGCCCTTCAGGACCCCAATCCACCAAACCCTCTTAGGGTAACAATATCATCTAATCTACTTTGAAACGACCCTCGTACTTCAAATTGAGTCGGTTTTCTTCTCCACTTACTTCTTGGATGGGTAACGACTTGTTTTCCTCCAAATGGGCCAACAACTGCACCATCAAACTCGTGTTGCTCCGGCGGTGCAACTCCACAATTACCGATCCGCACCCAAGATGGTGAACGTACTGGAGCTCTCTGCATAGGATCTCCTCCGCCCTTTCTCTGCCGGATTCGTCGTTGACGTCTACATCCGCACTAGAACTGACTTTAGGGAGCACGAATCGCCATTCTGAAAAATTGTGTTACAATTCAATAGATTTACTATTTCTATAGTAAATAAAGGATCGAGGTATAGTTCAGAAACACAAATCAACTGAAAATGTTAAATCAACCAGCAAGTTATTCACAATAAGACCACCTTTGACCAGCTTTTTCGAGGCGCTTTCAGGCCGTGATTCAATAATTTCAATTTTTAGGACGTTTTTAGTTTTTCATTCCTTACATGGAAGAAGGGCTTCTTCCGTGGAAGTAGGCTTATAACATAAGCACATATTTTGCGATTGATTAAAATATTATGCAATTTGTAGAAACAGATAAATAATTATTTTCTTATTATAATAAGAAAATATGCATACCCTGCCCTGTTATCAATGAACTCGATGGCAACCTCAGCAGCGCATTCCCTTCTCCGGGGCTGGGAAAACGAATACAAATAAAGTTGTACCTGAAATAAAAATAAACATTATGTAATATCCACGTGAACGCACAAAAATACCTGTCTAATAAACTAAAAAACTAGAAAACAACAATAAAGAGAAAGAAGGACGGCAGAAATGTTTTGCCAAAAGTCCCTTCTGATTGTGAGTGAATGGGATTACATAGACCAGTACTTAACTCCCCCCGGCTCTAAAGAGTGTTTCAGCTCCCCCTGTGACCGACTGGGAAAGAAAATGGTAGATGGTCCGCCATCTGCTTTCCGTCGACCTAACGAAGCCTCGGCCATCCACGAAGCCTTCGTGAGCCTCAAACGTGAAGGTTGCTTGGAAGCAATCGCGCACACCGGCACCGCCGAGCTAACGAGGAATGGTTTACTAGAAGTGAAAGACCGCGGAGGATTATTGTCACCGGGCAAGGATATGATTGACATATGTGAAATATGTGAAAATAATTGTCACAGCCAAAGACAAAGAAAAAAAAAGTTACCTTAGAATCTTGTGTCTACCTTTTACTAGACAAGTGCATTGGGCTTGAGGTAGTTGAACGTACATTCAGGTTACCGAAATAAACAATTTAGTATTCAAACCAGCAGAGGAGTCGTTATCTTTCCCTAACCACCGCATTGGATTAGACCTCTGAACCATCAGCAAACAACCACTTTGCGTCCAAATAATACTGAAAATGGGGTTAAAACACAAACTGCAAGTTCGTACGATTTTATAAAATTTATGGAAAAATTGCAATTGAATTTTGGTAAAACCCGAAGTCAGCTCCTATTGGTCGACGAGTTTGCCACCATTAAAAACTAAAAACTGAACGATCGGTCACGTCCAATAAGTTAATTTATATCACAAATAAGTTGAGTCAATTCTCTCTCTCCATCCACCAGCTTATGCACCGCCCCATCAGTTGTGGTGTCCGGTCCTGAAGCAAAGGGGAGCTTCGCTTGCACCTAGGAGAAGGAGCCCCTTCAGCAGGACTGGCCCTGGTTGAGAGCTGGGCGTGGGCTAACTATCTAACTCTCTGCAGCCCATGTCTGTATACTCTCAGACAGTCAAGCGTCGATCAAGGCTTCATCCATCTCGTCAGTGGTACAGGACTGCAAGCAAATACTCGACATCTGGCAAAACGCAACAGGGTCTCCCTGGAGTGGGTGCCAGGACATAGAGGCATACCTGGCAACGAACACGCCGACGCTCTGGCCACAGAGGGCTCTCAGACCCCCCTCAATGGCCCAGAGCCTGCAGTTGGCCTACCACAAACCTCCTTTGGAGGCGCCATCATGGCGGATGTCATGACAAACCCCCAAAAGATGGCAAATCCTCGAAACCCAAGAACCAAGAACGCTGACGAGCTACTCAAGCTAAAACGCGAGGAACTAAGAAGGCTGGTAGGTTTGATAACCGGCTTTGCTCCCCTGCGATTTCACTTGAATCGCATAGAAATAACACAATCATCAACCCTATCTAGGCTGTGCGAGAAGGATGAAGAAACCGCCACCCACATTATTTTTGAGTGCCCTGCAATCACACACCGCAGGTTTGCCCTCCTTGGGAACTCACCGCCATGAGGACTTTGCCGCGCGACCACCTAGTTAAGGATCTAAAAACCCTTATCGGTAGACCATAGGCTTCCGTGCTGGGGACACCTCGAACCCCCTTCCAGAGCAATCCCGTAAACAATCTACAATCTACCTCTCGGACTAGAAAAGCATCACTTTTGCTCACCAGCCAAAATGGATAAGATTTCAAAATGTGGTGGGAAGGGCGCTTCCAAAATAAAAGTGCGCATCGACTCACGATCCTAAAAACCTATTACAATACCTGCAGAAAATATAGTGATATCAATTTAATAAAGAAATTGCCTTTTCCTTACCGATGGTCTTTAGCCTGCTTCAAAATCTCGGGTACATTGAGAGTACGGAAGTCCGCAATCCCAACTTGAACATTTCTTGAACCCATGCTGGAAATAGAAGAACAACATAACTTGCCAAACATAATTTGCCATAATCCACTTTTTTTTAAATAATTTTATTTCCATTAATAAATCAAGTGCAATAACATACATAAGGAAAATAATACTAGGAAAATACTAGGAAAATAATTCTAGGAAATAATACTAGGAACATACTAGGAAAATAATACTATGATTATACATACTAAATAATAAAATGATACTATATGATTATACATGTATGATTATACATACTAAAAAAATACTAGGAAAATAATACTAGGAACATACTAGGAAAATAATTCTCCGTATGGGCCGAGCCCGCACTGGAGAATGAGTATCTTACATCAGTCCAATTTTTTTTTTTTTAATTTTTTTTATATATAATGAATATATTCTTTTTTTTTAAATGTATAATCATTTATATTATTTGTACTTCCGAAATGAAGAAATAAAAATATCTAATATTTATTTCATTTAAGCATGAAACTAGCCTTATGTTACATAATACTTTTTTAACAGAAGTTTAATTTTACTGAAATTTTCAGGTAAATTCTTAATAAGCGACGCCCTTAGTTTGGTTGGGAGAGTGTTGAACTCTAAAATCCCACGGTATGAGAAAAAGTTTTGGGCAGCTGCGGTTTGGAGTTTTGGGAGGGCCATGAAGGTACCTGTCGAAAAACGAGTGCGGAATGTGTGCGTAGGAACGGTTATTTCATTTGTTTTTAATATCTGGAGCGCAGCTTGGATGTTCAAAAGCTTCTGCTCCTCAAATTGTGGTGCGGTGTGGGCTCTAAAATGTGCTTTCGCGGTTGCCCGTGTGAAATATTTTTGTATCACTAGTATACGTGGCACGGTTGAGGCGTATGCACTTCCCCATACAGTGAGGGCATATAGATATGCCCTCCCTCTATAGAACCTGCATCCATCAATCTAGATTGATGGATGCAGGTTCTATAGAAGGAGGGACTGTACAAGAGCACAGTAGACCTGCCTCAGCAAACTCTTTTCCGCCATATCATCTGATTTAGAATGGTTTTCAAGTCTCTCTGTGATATTCTTAACACTGTATTAACCACTACCTACATTTACCTTACTAAAATTACTCGCGTACGCTCCTCACCATGTAATTATACCGTAACTTAGTATACTGTTTACAAACGCAAAGCAGATCATCCGGAGGTTGTGCTGGCTAAGCCAACTTCTCAACAGTTCAAAGATGTGATCGGTTTTCCTAATTCTCAGTGAGACCTTCAATGAGTTCTTTCCATTTTTATAAGTTGGTCCAATGAGAGTCCCAAGTGTTTTATATCTATCTATCTATTACTATTTTATAAAATTCTCTTTCTGTATTTATGTGCCCAGTAAACTTCCCAACGGCTGAACCAATTTCGTCGCGAACGGAACTTTCCTTCGCGACGAGAGCCCCGGTCAAATAGCGTCGTTACTAGGGATTGCTAGGAAAATTTTCGAAACGCCGAAACCCGGTACAACGTTTGGCGTCGATTTTGAACGGAACTACGTCGGTTAAACCGATCTTTTTACGCTGATTTCAACGAGTACAAAACGATTTCTGTGCGATATCCCGTTCGCAAGTTATTCGAAGATCGTCGGTAGGTACCCACGAGTATTTTTTTGCGAGCCTTCGATTCGAGGTAGGTTGATAATATCTACTTCACGACGAGAAACGGGCACATTGTTGTTACTAAGAAAAATTAGTTAGTTACACATGACATTAACAACAACTAGGAAAATTAAAGCATGGGTTGGATTTGCTTGCGTTCCGAGTGAAGGACGGATACATTATTGAACGGGAATTTGATATTTGATATTTCGTGCAAAGCACGGGTGTCCCCGGGTTACTCTTTCTAATTGTACGGGCCGGCATGTGGGTTACGGTTGCTACGGGTGTTCCGAGAGAACTATGGATGGGAGTCCTAAGCGTCTATCGCGGTAGGTACATTGATCCGTGGTCCTGGAGGCGTATCAGAAGCTGTCGGGGGCTAGACCGATGGGGAAGACTCTGGACGAATGTAGTCGAGGGCTAGTTCGACAAGAGAGTTCGTACAGTAGAGCTGTTTCCAGGGATGACACGGCAGATCCTCAGGAGGGACCGTGGAAGCGTCTTGCTTGATTGACGAGTCAAGGCGAACAACCCACTTTCAGGTTTTCCTTGCAGCTTTGTTGACTGGCCTCTCCTCGGGTGGAGGAGAGGAGTGGAGGAATTGCACTGCCTTGCACTGGATAACCGAATGAGGTCAGCATTGTCCTCACTCGGTTTTGGTAAAATAATAATAATTATTTAAATATACAAATTATTTGTATGTGGGGCCTGAAACCGTTTTCCGCAGCACAGCGTAACCTAAGATTCCTCCCCGAGCCTATCAGATAGATTTCAACAGATTCTGTTGAAATCTTAAGATTCCACACGAGACTGGGAATTAATTCCTACTTTTAAGAATAAAATATGAACTTCATCAGGCTGATCCTCATTGTAATTATCATACCTCCAGCGTACCACGTGGTTCACCTATCGCCGCCAAAGTGTTTTGCTTGAAAAACTTGTGTCATTCCACCAACAACATGATCTCTTTTCCACATTCACTTGTCATAATTTCGAGTTTCACTACATATTTGTTTCACGGACGAATTAGCCATCGCACTACCGTATCGGTACTGACAGGCGAAAACATGGGGGAGGTCAACAAACACGGAGGCTGGGTGGAATCATAAGGTTCGGTTTCAACTGGCCACAATAGACCGAGTGGAGTCTTAAGTTCACTCTTAAGCCGATGGGATCAGTGAGGGGCTCAAATCCTTCGAGATAATGACCGCGGGGTTGAATCTTAAGGCTCCTTTGGCCGGATCAGGTCTCCACAAAAACATTAAGATGTTATGCCTCCCGTAAACGGGCGTTGGCGACCTATCGCTACTAACTCTTGTTGAGCGGGTTAAACATAGAGATTGCAATCCCGAGAGTTTTTCTGAATTCCGGGATTGAGGATTTTTGTTTGAAAATGAAAAAAATTGATGAAAACGACAAAAACTTGTAGATTTACAAATAATAACACAGGTTTACAAAAAAAAGGCCAATTTCAGGCGCCGCAGAAAAAACCATCAAACTCTATGTTTTTTGGGGTGCTGAATCCGAATCTGACCCCCGTTTTTTCCGGTCACGTCCAAATTTGTGAGATATTGGCGTTTTTTCGGCCTTTTTCCGTTTTGAAAATCACAGCTAAACGTGCGGATGCCCAAAAATTCCACAAAAACTATCTTCTTACCGGAAATTTATCGCCGATTCCGAAAATATATATATGAGTTGGTGTCTAAAACCACGAGAAATGTGTGATTTTGCCAAAAAAAAAAATTTTTTTAACGCGACGCGTCGCATTTTTAAAACGTGACTGGTTTTGAAAAAACCACGTTTTTTCAACAGAAAAACGTGGTTTTTTCAAAACCAGTCACGTTTTTTGATACTTCTTACCTTCTAGCGTGAAAACTAAGGCCGTTAATAAAATTTTTACAACGAGGTCTTGTAGGTAGATTGTTTCTGCATCGAATGGAACCAACCGTGATTCTTTACCTTCCATAATAAGGGAGCTATGATTTTTCAAAGTTTCTACCCATTTTGACCATGTCCATTGGCCAGGAAATAAATTTCCAGTAAGAAGAGAGTTTTTGTGGGATTTTTGGGCATCCGCACGTTTAGCTGTGATTTTCAAAACGGAAAAAGGCCGAAAAATCGCCAATATCTTAAAAATTTGGACGTGACCGGAAAAAACGGGGGTCACATTCGGATTCAGCACCCCAAAAAACATAGAGTTTGATGGTTTTTTCTGCGGCGCCTGAAATTGGCCTTTTTTTTTTGTAAACCTGTGTAATTATTGTAAATCAACAAGTTTTTGTCGTTTTACAATTATTGTAAATTATATAAAATAGGTATTACTTCTCTCATGAAGGGAAAATTTTACTTATGTAACCAAAAAATGTGCTTTTAGAAAGCATCTTAGAAAGCACTCAAAGTTGGATCAGCCAAATTTGCTTCTTAGCTTTGTCGAAAATAGCCCTGCTGCTCAAAAGGCCCTCTCAGCTTCTACGGAGGTCAGTGGGATGGTCCTACGTGTTCTGGTTGTGCTTAAATTGAAGCTGAATCACTGCTCTACTGCATTCCTCGTTGCTTTCCTCGTGTGATGAATATTATAGCCGATATTCCGTACGGAAGAAGGATAAAACCACGATTTCTAACATTTGGGGAAAAATGGCCAATGTTTGAAGAGGGTTAATCTCGGGACCCATTGGACCTATAAAGCTGCCGTTGCGGTAAATGGTAGCAATGGTAAATGGTAGCAAATCTTGTCTACTTGAAAATAGTACAAATTAGGGTACATTTTTTAAGTTAAAAGGCAAAAACTGAGAAAAATTTCAAAAATGTGGCGGTTTTTCGAGCACTCTGCAATCAGCACAAGGGTTTCGAAGCTGGTACCGTCCCTGACTAATTAAAAAAAAAATTAGAACGTCGATTTTTTCCGTCCTAAGCCGTTTTTTTGTACAATGAACGGCCTATCAGGAGTTATTAAATATCCACAAATTTCGTATACTAAATCCTAATGGTGGCCTCGATTTTTGAACAGGCTCGTTTCTTTTTTAATTGTGGTCAATAAATCTTTTCGTATTTTCGGCACCGGCACCGGCTGGTTCATCGATTTCCGAATTCATTCTTCAGGGGAGTTCACAGTTTTCATCTTAGAGCACTATCACTAAGCCTTCCAATTATTGTCCGTTATTAAATGATTTTTTCCAACAAGACTTGAGCAATTTACGTATGTACGAGGTGCATCCACAAATCCCGGGATTTCAAATTGGCAAAAACCGACCGGGATCCCGGGATTGCTACCCCTAGTTGAACAGTTCTGCCGTCCTAGGATAAAACACCCTATCGGCCATTTTGGTGTTTTTGGAGTTAGGTGCAAGAGTAGATTTCGGCGTGGCGCATCTTTTGCACCAAGTTAGAACTTCCTATCTCCATTTGAAAGGTTCGGTAAAAGACTTTATCCTATCTCGAATAGTGTGGATAGCCTACAAAACCCCTTTCAACGGCTTTTTTCACGAAAAAAAAATGGAGTTAGGGTGTTTTAACTAACGACGGCAGAGTTATTACAGAAGAAGTAGGGACCTCCTTTCTTACCTCGGGAAATTTCGACGGGTGTAGAGTATTCTCGTCTTTTCAAATTGAAACGGTCAATACGTACGTACCGTTCTGCAGTCCAGAGCAAAAGTTTCACGAATTTCTGAATTTCAATGGAGTTTCAACAGGAGCACAAAGTATCAGAGGACAAAGGAAGTATTGCACAGGAAATGACAAACGAAAAAGTGCATTGGAGTGACTAGACGTACTAGACGTTACCAGTGATGCCAGACGCCTTCGACCTGAAAGGGGGACATCTGAGGCGAAAAAGGGGGACAAAGGGGGACTTGATCACTGCAAAAAAGGGACGTTTAGGGGGACAAAAAATAAAATTATAAAACGCTGCAAATTTTACACAAGGGTTTATTATTCTTCAATTTCAATTTCTTTGAATTATTATTATTATTTGATAAAGGTTACTTGTTCAAAAAATAATAGTCAATAAAAATATTAAATATTTTTAGAAAAAAAAAGCTTCAAGCGTTTGGGCTGAAAAACTTGTGGGCACAACCAGATGTTAAACCAAGTATTTTGTCATAATTTCTGATTAAAAAAAAAATCCTGCCCAAAACAGCCCGGACGGCGGATGGACATTTTGTTTCTTGAATCTAGACCAGGTCTAGATTCAAGAAACATTTTAAATTTAATTTTAAAATACGTTGTAAGAGGTCCTCTTACAACGTATTTTAAAATTAAATTTAAAATGGTTAATTTTGAGGCCGATCAGAACTTTCGACCTCCATCGCAATTAAATAGGTATATTATTCCAAGAATCCATTATATTTATTTATTATTCCATTGTATTATGTATTATTCCATTTTTAGGATCAGGTCCCAGCCACGAACAGAATTCAGCCCGACTTTCCCACGATTTTTGATACCTTTGAACCGGCTTTGAACCCCACTTTCATCTGCTTTGGTGGCGTTTGATAGCCATCACTACTACTGCACACATCACACAAAGATAAAACTATTAATCAAGATAGAGAGATCGAGTAGGTCAACAGTTGATTACTCATCAAACAAAAATATACAAAGTTTGTTTAACAAACCGGACCAGTAACCAGCAGTGTAACCTGCCTTCGCTCCTTCTTCCATCATCATCTTGTTCTTCTTCACCAATTGCGTTAGCGCTTCACAAACCTACAGGTAGGTAGTTGCTGGGGGGTGCTAGGTATATCTATTAGATAACTACTTAGGTAGGTACCGATAACCGTTATACTTACAGATTTACCTATTTGTTTTCTTTTCTATCTAAACCATTTGGGGGGAAAAGGGGGAAAAAGGGGGACTTTTTCCGAAAAAGGGTATTTCGGGGGACGGGGGAACCAAGCTCCAGAAAGGGGGACATGTCCCCCTAAAGGGGGACGTCTGGCAACAGTGGGATGATGGTGTGCGAGTAACGTCACGTTACTCGCACACCATCATCCCACTCCGCGCATGCGCAATCTCACTCCATTATCGGTAATCGATGCGTTATGAGAAATAAAAGATCGATTCTTCGCTACGCGTTTCAATCGATGTTGCCTTAACTTCTAAAGCCCGCCTCTTGAAACAATGGAGGACGGTGTTTTGATTTTTTCAAACATTTTCTTTTTCAAATTCTTTGTTTTTTACTTGAAACAACTACTACCCCCCAGGGATCCTTCAAAAATCCCATTTTTAGCCCCATGAACGCCCTATAGATCGCCACAGTGAAATCGCATCGTTCTGAGACCCCCAAAAATTGATTCCACGTCCAAAAATAATTTAAAACCACACCTAACTCGATCCCATAGCTATCCCATAGCGATCCCAGCCTTAAAAAAAAAACCTTCCATAGCCTCATAGCGCCCCACGGGTTTGGGCGATCGGGCTGAAAACCTTGCGGGCACAACTAAATAGTAAACCAAGTATTCTGTCAAAATTTCAGAATTTAAAAAAATTCCTACTGCCCAAAACGGCCCGGACGGCGGACGGACATTTCGGTTTAGGGATCTAGATCTCTTGAAACGGGTAATGTCAAATTTTGAGGCCGATCGGAGTCGTCGACCTCCGTCGCGAAAACATAGGTGTATTATTCCTAGAATAATAAACCAAAATGGTAAGCGACCTCTGCTGGTCACCACGCATACGATCATGATAATATCCATATTTGCACCACAGCTGCAGTGGTTCCTTTCTTTCATAGCAGAACAGCAAATTTGCATTTTTCATAAAGGAACCATCCACATAAAATCGTGATTTCTCAACGTTTTATTGACTTTATGAAATAGGTCTCTCTAGGAAATGATGCAGAATTTTATTGAAGGTTTGAGAGGAACAAAAAAAATCTAGAAAAAGCTAACACAGGTGTTAGGTCTGATTTGAAAACATGAAATAACTTTAACACCAGGTGTTAATCAGGTCCTGATTACTCGAAACTTGATTTTCGGGTATGGTTCCTTTCTACAGAATGCTGTCCAGTTCAAAATAAAACCGCCTCACTGTCTGGCAACATGGCCATGACGATAATCGAAGGTGATGGAACATCGAACATAGAACACTACCGATAAAAAAGTGTGATTGCGCATGCGCGGAGTGGGATGATGGTGTGCGAGTAACGTCTAGTCACTCCAATGCAGTGTCTGGACTCCAGACTCTGGAGAACGTTTGTGGAGCAGACGCTAGCGCGCTCTTGCGCCGCTTTATTAAACTAAATGTCCTTCTTTTTCGGGTTTCCCGCTCGAATTCGAACTGACGAGACACTCCTTTATTACGGCATAATAATATTATTATTAAGTAATAAAGGATCACGTTATAATATGCCGATTATTTTACTGAGATTAAGAAGTAGGTATCTCAGTAAAACGTAATCGATACTTCAACAAATTTATTTACAAGAACTTCCTGCTTCTGAGGATGTACATAATAATATTATGTATGAATACCATGATGTCATGCATGATATTATCATTCATGACATCATGGTATTCTTCTCCAGATTTCAGTTATCTGTGGTTTTAGGTTCTAATACTTTATTAGGGTGATAATGCCTGAAAAGATCATTTAAAACATTTTAAGCAAGGGTTTCATATTCTTTGATAATATCAAAGAATAGGCATAATAATATTATTATATAATTGCCTATTATTATAATATATTTTGGTATATTCCTAGGTTAATAGTTTCACAAAGCGGCGTAAGAGCGCGCTAGCGTCTGCTCCACAAGTGTTCTCCAGACACTCCGCGTTCAATCACCAACAGTGATGCCAAATGTCTTCAACCAAAACCCCCTGCATTGCTGAAAAACCCCCTAAAAATTATAAAATCCCCCTCCCCCCCCCCCCCACCAAAAAAAAATGAAAATGTGAAAAGGAGTGAGAAGGATAAAATTAATGTATGTAATGGGTGTACGCATGGAGGAAAGGAAAATTAGAAGAAAAAAATTCCTTTCCTCAATGGGGTGAACGTAATTGGGACCCCCCCCAAACATAATTAAATTAAACATAAACAAATTTTGTTTGTTGTTGGAACATATTATGTGTAATGACTCTCCTGTAGCCCATAGCCCCACTGAAAACCTTGCGCGCACAACTAGTTGGTAAACCGGTAAAAGCCTTTAAAAAAAAACCCCTCCCGTAGCCCCATTTTTGCCCCGAATCATCAATTGAAGGGCTTGCGGTACAAAGGGCCTATGTGCCAGTTTTTTCCAATAGCACATAATTTTTTGGTTTATTATTCTTGTAATGATACACCTATGTAATCTAAGGCGACCAACAGTCCTGTTTTAGGCAGGTTTGTCCTGTTTTTTTAGGCCTCCGTCCTCCCAAGGGTTAGGTCCTACTTTTGTCCTGCTTTTTGTGAGAAAGTCCTGTTATGTCCCGCTTTTGGTTTATTATAATAATTATTATTGGAATAATACACCTGGGTCATTCTCCCAAAACCTCCGAATTTCGAGTTTCAAATTCCACCATTAAAAGTAACTTTTTCTACCAATTTCTTGTGAATTCCTTCTTAGCACATGCTACTGATGACCCTTACCAAAAATCCTATCATAGAATTTCACTATTCAAGAGATATAGCATGATCTCAAAATCACTATAGTTAGGGACTGATTACCTCAATATCGTGGACATACCTTTTTATCACATCCCGACATTTGAGCATCCTACTTGAATGCTACAAGGAGGAGACATTCCAATTCATGGTGATGATCCCTACCAAAAAATCTATCATAGAAGTTCACTATTCAAGAGATATAGCATGATCTAAAAATCACTATAGTTAGGGACTGATTACCTCAATATAATGGACATACCTTTTTATTATCACATCCCGACATTTGAGCATCCTACTTGAATGCTACAAGGAGGAGACATTCCATTTCATAAATTAATCATGCAAAATATAATTTTTTGTTGCTTTGAGTAAATAACGTCAGTCCCTAATTTATTTGGCATCAGTCCCTCAGTAAAAGAAATGAGAAAAAGTTAGGGACTCGCGCATTAGGGACTGACAATTTGCATGTTTCTCAGCACCCTACCACGTGTTTTTATCAGGATAAATAAATATGAGAATCTCTACTCCCTCTAAAAACACACAAACTGACACAGGTTAATAATTTTCTTCCTCTTATCTGACGAAGATACATGACGGTTAGGGACTGACCCGTTTGATGGGAAATTCTCGATCTGGCTTCCACAAATAAACTGAACAGTTGGTAGGTTGCCCTGGAAAAGGTTACCCGCACTTAGGCGGGAATCAGACCAATCTAGCCAACACTTGGAAACTTGGTTGCTGTGCTCTGGAGAGTGGTGGCGCTGTGTTAAAAAAAAAGTTAGGGACTCGTCGAAAAACCTGGGGGAGGCTACGTATTGTAGGGTTGGCCGCTAGAGAGAGTGCCTACCATCTCTTGGGATATTTCTGAGAGTTATATGAAATCGTGTGTGAAAGAAAAAACCGGTTACCATTACTCATAAGAGAGTAATTGATTTTTGAAGTTAGAAATTTTAGTCAGGGGACAGGTTAGGGACTGATTTTTTGGCACTTTGAATTTAAATTTTGATATGGAAACGAGTGAATATTGAGATTGAATTTGATTAGAAATCAAGCTCAGGGTGGCTATTCTCCGTTGGTAAAAAAAAATCCACTCTAAGTTAAACACGGAGCCCAGAAACTCCAAGGGACATGAATTCCGACATGTTGGGAGAATGACCCATCTATGTAATCGCGACGGAGGTCGACGACTCCGATCGGCCTCAAAATTTGACATTATCCCTTTCAAGAGGTCTAGATTCCAAAACCGAAATTTCCGTTCGCCCTACGTCGTATGGGCCGATTTGGACAGTAGGACTTTTTTAAAAATTTGAAATTTTGACATAATACTCGGTTTTCCATCTACTTGTGCCCGCAAGGTTTTCACCCCGATCGCCCAAGCCCGTGGGGCGCTATGGGGCTAAAATGGGGCTACGGGAGTTTTTTTCAGGCTTTTGGCTATCGGATCGAGTTAGGTGTCGTCTTCGAAGTATTTTTTGACGTAGAATCCATTTTGGGGGTCCCATAACGATCCGATTTCACTCTGGCGGTCTATGGGGCTTCATGGGCTACAAATGATATTTTTGATGGATCCCAGGAGGTCAAATATTTTTCAAGTAAAAAACAAATATAAAATATAAAATAATTAAAATTATTTAATTTATTATAATAAATTTTATTTTTGTATTTTGAATAGGCTTATTTTTTCTTTTTAAAGAATAATGGCATTTTACAGCTATCATGGTGGGTTCAGGGTCGCCATGGACGGTTAAAATGGAGCGCTCTTACCTCAGCCCGACGCTCCTGTCCCTTATGCCTGATCGACGCCTAAAATTCTTAAGAAGGTCCTGGTTCGGGAAGCCCACGAGAGAGCTGCAGAGGAAAAGAAATGGGCTACTGAGTGAGCCTGTGCCCAAAATGCTGCTCGTTAATTATTATGCTCCCCAAAATGCCTTTCCATTTTTTACGTTGCTCAAAATTCTTGTTTATCAGAATTTGCTCATTAGTACTGACGATGTATGAGACACGAATACATAGGCGAATCATTCCAAAAAACCAAAACTGGGGAAATAGTGGTGGAGAAAATCCTTACCGATGAACCATTTAAATTAATATTAATTAAATGAATATTAATAATTTCACTACCTATATAGTTAGTGGCCGCATGTCTTCACTGGGAAGTTTCAACATCCCCGCGTTCGTCATCTCCGCCATGGTACGCTGAAAACGATAAAATGACCAACAACTTCACCGACTGATAATGTTCGTAGACCTTACAGACTCACCAGCGACGTCGGCGGCAGTGATATTTGATAGCCCCTTTTGTTTCCAATGCTGTACATTCGGTTATCACGGATCTAGTCCTCCGTTTTTGTCCTCGTCCTCTTTCTTCACGGCTTTACGAAATTGTTGTTTAGAGATCTCATGGAAAAGCTTGCAACAACTTTGAGAATCTAGCTTCGAATCATCGACTGACGAGGAGGCCCAATTTTCCGATTAAATTGTTTACTTGACTGCATTTGGAACATTATGGCCGCAAGTCGGAGGATTCAAAAGGTAAACTTATTTCGGTGGTTGCTGACGGAAATTGACAAAATAGCCGATGGCGAGCGATTAGCAATCATGTTTATGACACCTTCATTGTACTTATCCAGAAATCATTTCTTTAGTGCGTTTGATCGATTCTGACCGACGATGTGTCTCTGTTATGTGAAACATTTCCTGCATGTAATCGTGACGATTTGTACGATTTTTCGCCATAGAAGGTTGTCACCGTTGAGAGCCATTGCGGAAGAAAAGAAGGAATAACATGAAGTATTTTCTGTGCTGTAAAAACGTGTTTTACAGTTTGACAATCTGTGGGCTCAACGTGAACGATTTATTAGGTGGTATCATCAAAAGGGTGTCGGAGGGCGTTTTGTTCGTGTCCCAAGGTTAGTCGTACCTGTCAATCGATATTGTCGATAGGTGCGTTTTGTCGTCCAAGACCCGGCCAATCAGACCTGATTGATGACCAATTGCCTCCTGTAATGATCCATTTAAATGCGGTTTGGCTCCGTCGAAATGGGGAAAACGCTGCAAATTTTACTCAAGGGTTTATTATTCATTGATTTAGATTATTCGTGCGAAAACTAATTGTCATTAAAAAAAAAAAAAAAAAAAAAAAATCAGTTCAATGTTTGGACAGATGTGGGACTATGAAATAGAAATGGATTATGCGGCGAAAATTACCATGAAAACGACACCTCGTTTGACCTCCTCTGATCCTTCAAAAGCCTATTTGTAGGCCCATGAAAGCCCTATAGATCCCCACTGTGAAATCGGATCGTTCTGGGACCCCAAAAAATGGATTCTACGCCCAAAAATACTTCGAAAGCGTCACCTAACTCGTCTTCATAGCCGAAACCCTTCAAAAACCCCTCCCGTCGCCACACAGAACCCCACTAACTGTAAATCCTTCAAAAACCCCGCCTTTAGCCTAGTATTGCGTGGTCTGAGGCCCCTGTAAATGGATTCTACGTCTGAAAATGCTTCAAAACGACACCCCACTTGACCCCTCAAACATAAATCCTTCAAAAAACTTCAAAACCTGACAAATCCTTCAAAAACTTCCCCTCTGGCCCTTTTATGGCTTAGTAGCTCTTTTATTACTTATTACTGGAGAATTACTTGCTTACTAGGACATTAAATTTTTCATATCCAACTCAAATTTTCATACTTGAACATTTTCCAGGAGCTGAACGACATCAGAACTGCCGGCCTTAAGTCATTCCGAGACGTTAATGTTGGAGATGGCAATATCTTGTACTGGACTGGTCTTATTGTTCCTGTAAGTACACAGTTTTTTGAACCCTGGGCGTGATGTGGACGCCTTTTAATTATGAGCTTGTGGTTGACATTTTCAGGAGAACCCACCTTTCAACAAAGGAGCCTTTCGAATAGAAATCACATTCCCGGCGGAATATCCGTTCAAGCCTCCTAAAATATGCTTCAAGACGAAGATATACCACCCGAACGTGGACGAGAAAGGGCAAGTTTGTTTGCCCATCATAAGCGCTGAAAACTGGAAACCCGCGACTAAGACAGATCAGGGTAAGAGAGATGTTTGAATGAGCAGGAGAAAAAGAATTATTGTGCTGGAACGTTGTTATTGTTCAGAGCAGAGCGAAGGCATTTTTTGGCAGCTCTGTGGTGTAAGATTAAAAAAAAAAAATTCAACTCTGAACGATAGGACACCAAAGCGGTGGTTGTCAAAAGCGCGAGGTGGTCCAAAAACAATTTTTCAATTTGGGTAGTTCAATTTAGTGAATTCCAAGTGCGATTTACAAGAGTCACTTTTAATAATCACAATTCACAGAGACTTAGTGAAGTATCCAAGTTTGAAGTATCAATCAAATATGTATGTCAAAAATATGTTTCTAATAAGAATTAACTTGGTGCAAAAAATATTTCTTATTAGGTAGGATTACGGACCATTGGTGTAGGAGGTGCAGCCCATAAGGCTGTAGGAAAACGGCTGGATGGCCCAATATAGTTTTCCGCGAGATACACAAACCCCAGCACGAACAGTGACGAAGTGAGTGTAAGTGGAAGTTATGTAGGTAAACCTTTCAATGAAGAGAGGCCTTGTTCTGGGTCAAAAGTCGCGCGACTCCTCAGTTCGGCGATAGGAGCCTAGGAAAGGCGTTATTTGCTTCAAGAACTGTTACTTTATTCTGTTATAACAGGCTCGCGCTTTTAAACCAAAATACTAGCAGGAAACCTCGCGCTTTTCGACCGCATTCCAAGGGGATTAGCGCTTATGACAACCACCCCATCAAAGTGGGCACTTTTAGTTCAATCACCTTGTTTATATTCCTACGTTTGATGGGAGGTAAAGCCGGACGTTCGCGCAAACGTCAATAATACGGCCCAGGCGCGACTGGTGATGGCAGAACAAGGGGGTGCAGTCACGGATTCGTGATAATATTTTATGAAAATATTATTGCACCCAACACAGATAAAAAGTACCTGCTATCAAGATTTGCTATAGTTCATTATTTATTTGTTTGTTTAAAAATTCCAATTAACTATTACCAGTTTCCTTTCATTTCCGGGGTACACGCTGCAAACCTGGTAAAGGTGAGGTTGGCCGTCCCATGTCGCGAATGTCACACTTACCACTCACGCCTAAACGGGAAAACTCCCTCAAGATGAAATCAATAGCGTTATCCAACAAACGCTTTATGAAATGAACAATGAAACGAACGAATAAAAAACTTATAAATGAGACAAACGCAGATCACCGAGTTCAGAAAAACACTTCCCAGAAAACATGGAAGCACACTAAACCCCTGATGCCATACCCTCAACTAGCTAGCTTCTGGTAAAAAATACCTTTGTGGGAAAACTGGAAAAATCAGAACCTTGGTCGATCGAAATTTTATGATTTCATACCGTACAAAGTAATATAGCAACACCAAAAAGTTTTCAAAATATTTCAAAAGTAAGCCCCAATTTTTTCCATGATTTGAGACAGATTAGATCCTGAAAAAGTCCCTCATTACAAACGAAAATTCCCTGCCCATGAACGAAGACTGCCAACACTGATTGTGGAGGTGATTTAACATCTGGTGAACGGTGAGAAGGAAGGGTGTGCGCAGTGCTCAGAACTGCCCCACATTTCGACATTTCTGGCTTCACACTTAGTTCGTTGTTCCATAAGGTCCATGCAAAAAAACTCGTCTCAAGAAGGGCAGTGCTCCCGTTATCATTGCACTATCAACACAGGCTTTTCAGACGTTCCGCGAACTATGTAAGGTCTACAAGAACTTACGTAGATTTTCGAGCCGAGTTTTGATTCATTTTGGTTTATTATTCTTGGAATAATACACCTATGTTTTCGCGACGCGGGTCGACGACTCCCATCGGCCTCAAAATTTGACATTATCCGTTTCAAGAGGTCTACATTCAAAATCCGAAATGTCCGTCCGCCGTACGCCGTCCGCCGTCCGCCGTCCGCCGTACGCCGTCCGCCGTCCGCCGTACGCCGTCCGCCGTCCGCCGTCCGCCGTACGCCGTCCGCCGTCCGCCGTCCGGGCCGTTTTGGGCAGTAGGAATTTTTTAAAAAATCTGAAATTTTGACAAAATACTTGGTTTACCATCTAGTTGTGCCCGCAAGGTTTTCAGTCCGATCGCCCAAACCCGTGGGGCGCTCTGGGGCTATAATGGGGCTACGGGAGGGGTTTTTAGAAGGCTTTTAGCTATGGGATCGAGTTAGGTGTCGTTTTCGAAGTATTTTTGGACGTAGAATCCATTTTTTGGGGTCCCGGAACGATCCGATTTCACTGGGGCGATCTTTAGGACTTTCATGGGGCTAAAAATGGGATTTTTGAAGGATCCCAGGATGTTAAATATTTTTTGAGTTAAAAATAACGAATTTTTGAAAAAACACATTTTTGAACAAAAAAATCCAAAAAAAAAATTTTTTTGATATAAAAATCCAAAAAAAAATTTTTTTTTTAAATTTTTTTCATTGACAGAATTTAATTTCTGCACAAGCAACCTATATCAAAGAATAATAAACCCTTGTGTAAAATTTGCAGCGTTTTTAGGTAGGTAACTAATTAGGTAGGTAATACGTAGCCCCCCCTCTCGCCCTTCTGCATCGAGGGGGTGCAGTTGCGACGCTGCCTCCCTCACGAGTCGCGCCTGATACGGCCTCACCCGTTCGCGCAAATGAATGGGCGAAATTCGCGCAAACGAAACAACTTTGGGACCGGGTTGGGTCGAGTTAGCGCAAACCTATGGCAGCCCTGTTGGGTACTAAAAGGGCTGCAGTTGGAATTTTGGAGGATTTTTGGCAAGGATTTTTGGCAAGTGTTGTAAAGTATTTTTGGATTTGGAATCGATGTCCCAGAGCTGTCCGACCCCGCAATAGGGCTCAGTGTTGCTTTTAAGGGGCTGCATGCGTGTTTTGGTTTATTATTCTTAGAATAATACACCTATGTGATCGCGACGGAGGTTGACGACTCGGATTGGCCTCAAAATTTGACATTATCCGTTTCGAAAGGTCAACATTCTAAATCCGAAATGTCCTTCCGCCGTACGCCGTCCGGGCCGTTTTGGGCAGTAGGAATTTTTTTAAACATCTGAAATTTTGACAGAATACTCGGTTTACCATCTAGTTGTGCCCTCAAGGTTTTCAGCCCGATCGCCCAAGCCCGTGGGGCGCTATGGGGCTAAAATGGGACTACGGGAGGGGTTTTTTAAGGCTTTTGGCTAAGGGATCGAGTTAGGTGTCGTTTTCGAAGTATTTTTGGACGTAGAATCCATATTTTGGGGTCCCGGAACGATCCAATTTCACTGTGGCAATCTATGGGGCTACAAATTGGATTTTTGAAGGATCCCAGGAGGTCAAATATTTTTCGAATATAAAAACAAAAAAATCTTTTTTGATAAATTTTTCCAAAATTTTTTTCTCGTTGGCACAGAATTAAATTTCTGCACAATTAACCTACATCAAAGAATAATAAACCTTTGTGTAAAATTTGAAGCGTTTTTTTAAGGCATTAGGCCACAGGGTCGATTTTTTAAAATTTTTTTTATAACGCTTTATTTTTGTGAACATCAATCAATTTGGTATAAAAGTATAATTCATTTTTAACAGACGATAATCCCACAAGACGGAGAGTCTGTGTGCGGGCACTTCCAGAATTACAATACTTTATTGATGGTATTGGCAGTTCACGATGAATGACAACATATTATATTATCAATAAAATGAATAAATGAAAAACATAATATCAATAAAATAATTCAATAACATTTGATACGTCAACGGACTTAGGTTTACTAGAAATACAAGGTTCATAAAATATATCATTTGGGATGGCATTGAGCAATTTAGGACCAGCATAGCTAATGTGGCCCTGGGTAACTTGAAACTTCCTATATGGCACGAAATATCTATTAGGGAGTCGCGTGGCGTGATTAATATGTTCAGCCAGCAATAAGAAAATTCTCTTGAGAAAAAATTTGACAGTTTGGAACTTGAAGAGTTGTTTAACAGTTAAAATTTCGTCATTTACAAGCGACAAGCGAGAAATTTTCAATATCAATTTTTGAGCTGATTCAGCTGCCTGCAAGTGGCTCTGCAATGCTGAGCCCCATGCAGTTGCAGCATATGCTAAATAAGAATGAACAAGAGCTAAATATACTACTCTACGAAATCTTTTAGAACAAATAATACCTATTATGTATTTCGAAGACGGTAAAAAATATAGAATGAGTTCCTAATTTTCATAGCCAATTGGCTATTGTGAACAGTCCATTTGAGGTTATCGTCGATATGTATTCCAAGGTAAAAATTGGAAAAAATTTGTTTTTGAGTTTTTCAAATTTTTTTCTTCAAAAATTCTTTATTTTTCACTCGAAAAATATTTAACCTCCTGGGATCCTTCAAAAATCCCAGTTTTAGCCCCATGAAAGCCCTATAAATCCCCACAGTGAAGTCGGATCGTTCCGGGACCCCCAAAAATGGATTCTACGTCCAAAAATCCTTCGAAAACGACACCTAACTCGATCCCATAGCCAAAAGCCTTCAAAACCCCTCCCGTAGCCAAATTTTAGCCCTATAGCGCCTCACGGGTTTGGGCGATCGGGCTGAAAACCTTGCGGGCACAACTAGATGGTAAACCGAGTAATTTGTCAAAATTTCAGATTACAAAATTAATCCTACTGCCCAAAACGGACATTTCAGATTTGGAATCTAGACCTCTTGAAACGGATAATGTCAAATTTTGAGGCCGATCGGAGTCGTCGACCTCCGTTGCGAAAACATAGGCGTATTATTCCATTATTAATAAACCAAAATATAGGTAACCATACCTACGTGGCGCATATTGTCACAGGCGGATGATACCGTATCGGTTAATGAGTCCGTTTAGGTTCCTGACTTATGAACCTTGCTGTCTGAACCGCGTCCGTATCGGTTCCATGTCTATTATTGTGCTCTTTGCCTATATTTTCACGTTTCACGTCAGGAGTTGAGCGATCATTCGTTAAAGGCGATTAAACGAGGTCAGCAGGCGGTCCAGCTGACTGTCGCTAATAACTGCCCTCGTGTAAACTACACTGGCGTCCCTTGCCATGCCAGTCTCACGGGACTGCACTAACAGCTTCAAACATCTCGTCAAGAGTGGTACAAGACTCTGTGCAAATACTCAACACCCTGGCGAAACGCAACAGGGTCTCTCTGGAGTTGGTGCCAGGGCATAGAGGCATTTCAGGCAGCGAACATGCTGACGCTCTGGCCAGGGAGGGCGCCCAGACCCCATTCTTCGGCCCGGAACCAGCATTTGTCCTACAAACCTCCCTCAAAGGCGCCATCAATAGGTGGATGTCATTACAAACCGCCAAAAGATGGCAATTCGGCAAATCGCAAAAGGTGTGCGACTTGATTCCAGGGGCTGATGGGCCATTTTTCTAAATGGTCGCCTATCAAGAATGGAGTACTTTTTAACCATGCCTGTAAATGGGAAGGAGTATGTTGTTAAGTGGGAACTGAAACGTCCACTCCTCCCTCAGCGAATGGGAACCGATACGGCCAAGATTCCTCGGGACGTCGGAACCAATACGGACGTCTGGGAAACGATATGAATACACCCGTCACAGGCGGCCTTTCCGACCGATTCAATGTTGAATGACCCACCTTGCCGATTTCGTTAACCAATTGCCATCTCGGGCCCTCCAGCCGGCTCTTTCATAACATTTATTATTATTATTATTATCATTTAATAATAAAGATAAAACCTATTGATTGAAAATATTCATAAGAAGACGCCTTGAAAATAGCACCACCAGCACATCGTCTCATGTCGATGAACAACGCCTTTTCTCTCTCCATGAATATCGCTGTTACGTGCTTGTCGTCACGATGAAGCTTCTCACGAAATTCAACCCCAATAGGCTATTTACATTTATATTTTCCTTTTTTCAGTTATTCAAGCTTTAATCCAACTAGTGAACGACCCCGAGCCCGACCACCCGCTGAGAGCTGATTTGGCCGAAGAATACATCAAGGACAAGAAGAGGTTTTTCAAAAACGCCGAAGACTATACCAAAAAATACAGCGAAAAACGGCCCGCCGACTAAAACCGTGTTCTAATTTGTCACCCTTTTTAAAAAGATTAGGGGTGGGTGGGGAACAGTGAAACACAAAAGTTGGCTTTGCCCATAGCTCTCTAATCGAACGATTTTTGTTAACATTTTAATTTTTTCCAATGACTTAGGGATCTAAGCAAATAAAGAAAAAATATCTACCGTTATTATAGAAACCGCGTGTGACCAGGAGTAGCCATTTTTTCACAAAATTAATTTTGTTTCATTGTGCCCCAAGCCCTGGGGTAAAATGAAACAGGGTAAGGGGGTACCTTCCAATGAATGCAATAATGAAACGTTACTTATGCCCTCTTTTATGGATGTATTATAACCTTAAACGTGAATAATGGTCTTTTATGGATGAATTATGGCGGTTTTCCCGGTGTTTCAAGATTTATGGATGAATTAGGGGGCCAACCCCCCAACCTCTCCCACCTGGCCTTTGACAACTTCTTCTCGCTTTTCGAAAATGAATAGTTTTTTTTCCTTGAAGAAATAGAGGATGAGGGTTTTTTGAAATTCTAATTTGAATTTGGATTCAGCTTGAAAAAATGTATGGGATACCCTCATCCTGTATTTGATTTCTGAATAATATAAAAGAGATGAGAAACTGTACATTTTGATCCCAGAAATAGGTACCCTTTTTTTGATCTTATTGTTCTCAATTAAATACATGAGCTAGCGTCCTCGTCGTTAGATACATAAGGGGGGTTATTGGAAAGACGTCGGTAAGTTCGCGGAAATCGTCAATGGGTAAATTTCTCGGGGTAGCCGTCCCCTTTGTCATCCCAATGGCCTCCTGCCCCCTCCGCTGAGCCCTCCTTTCCTCCCCCTGACCACCTTCAGTCAAGTGGACTTATGGAGTTTTCAGACTTTTCTCGTACTAGGTATGCTCGCCAAGAGGAATTTTTTTAATAACAATTTCAAATTTTTTCAACATCTAGAAGTGCCTTAGAATAAAATGAGCATTCTCCTCGTTCTCCACCTCAGGCTGGCGCTCCAATATAAATTATCCACAAACCTTGAAACACGGGGAAAACCGCCATAATTCATCCATAAAAGACCACAATTCACGTTTAATGTTATAATTCATCCATAAAAGAGGCCATAAGTAACGTTTCATTGTGCCCCGAGCTCCTTTGTTTCAAGGAACCCCAAACAAGGCATTTCGGTTTCCCCTAATCACAAACGTGAAGCAGTAGAAATACGAAATGCTATAAGAGGCGGCTGAGTTAAAAAATCATTGTTAATTGCAGGAGAAAATTTTTACTTCCGCGGCGAAAAACGCATCAAGTTGCGTCAACTGGTTAGCTTCAGCCTGCTTTGTTGGAAGTGGACAGCAGCCCTCACTGCCGAAATCCCGTTGAACTAGACCCTTCAGTGCGCCCAGTACAAAATCTGTTTCACTGTGCTACGTGTTTCATTGCGCTCCACCCTCCCCTACATTTAATGAAAAATAATAACACGTTGTGGGCTCTGTAGATAATTTATTTTGGATGCAAATTTCATTTATGAACATGGTGCGCACCTGTGTGAACCTGACACAGCACTGGTTTCCATTATAGTCATGCGGTTTTCCTTTTTGTTGTCTGCATTCTGTTTGAGAAATCCACGTGTCGAAATATGGAGGTTTTACCTTAAATTCACATCTTCAAGACTAAGTGGCACAGGGTAGAGGTTTTGTTTGAATTGATTGATGAGGACTGATTTTGATGCCTGACCCTGTTCCTCTTACATGTTGTACACTTTTTTTTTTTAGCCTATTTCGGTACTGACGTTAAACATTGAGCGAGAGGGTGTTGCACCTATGAAATCTGCTGTAATTTTTGTCTTTGTGGTAATTTTTTACGCATCATATATGTTGACTTTGTGGTTTATATTGTCGTGGGGAAGTTCAGTGGGTGGATCCGTGTTGGTGGGAAGGGGGATGTTTGGTTTTAGCTACTTCTTATACAACATTTGCACTGTTTGCTCCAGATAGAACAAAACAAAATCGTTGACACTCACACACTCGTAATATTCCCCTCCAAACTCATTCTTTAACTGATTTTAAACACCCTCCTGCAAATCGCCCGCTCTCACTCACCTACTTTCCGCCTAACCTGTTTTGAACCCCCTGCCACTCACTTATTTGCCCCAAACCTGTTTTAAGCCCCTTCCCACTCTCATACATGCCCCAAACCGGTTTTGAACCCCTCTCACTCTCCTACATGCCCCCAAAACTGTTTTGAACCCTCTCCCAGAACACCAACAGAATTTCAACAACGACAAAAAACCCAAAGCTAATATCTTCTCAATTTTGAGCAAGTAGGTAACTTCTATTTTCTGAAACATTATGTTTTGTCATGTTGGACGTTTTATAGGGCGAACTTTCGTTGACGAATGTTGAAATAGAAAATTGATGCGAAGTCGTGAAAGACGCAACACCCTCCCGCTTCGAGAGAAAACCACGTCAGACCGTCAATTGGATAATGTGAAGAGTATACTGGGTGAAAAACCTTAATCCTGACAATAGTTTGCAATTAACGCCAACTTTTGTTTAGCGCTTGAAATAACACGATGAATCAGGATCAACCGAGGATGAGGAATTGTGAAAAAAATACAATCACTAGTTGGTGATTTTGGAGACAATAAATATTCCACACCTCTTTAAAGGCCATTGTGCACGTTTGTATCCATCAATTTTCTCAGTATACTCGTTGGTTGCAGTCGTGATGCACTTCAGCCATTCGATAAAACTCACGAGCTTAATGTTTCATTGTTACCTTTCACCATAATGGCGGATTGTTGTGTGGTTTTATCACTGAACATGACCCATTGTCTATCAGCAGTATTATAAAGGATTTGTAGGTACTCGAAAGTTCGTATTGGGGGCCCGGCGGCTCCGACGTTGAATGAATCTGAAACTTTTTCTTAACGGCACGGTTCAAAGCTTTTCTTATTTAATTATAATTAATAATTATTAATATTAAGCACTTTTATTAAAAAGTCTTCTTATTGTGTTCTACTTACTGCTGTTGCAGAGCCGACTGTTAGCTGACTTGGTTGTCAATGTTGTTTATCAGAGTTTGGTCCTCCACTGAGGGATTTCAGAATGAACATGAGTCGAAGGGATTTGAGCGTCTCGAAAATGGGGCCTCCACTCTGGTTGGGATTCGGTGGATACAGCGCTTACTGCAGTGGAGGACCTCCCTCGATCATACATTGAGTTTTAGCGTTATGATTTACAGGAATTTCGTTATTTCTTCAGAATTCTTTTTAGGCTGTCAGTATTTGAGAACTTTGGTAGGTGGAAGAGGGGGGGGGGGGGTGTACGTGGCACAGAAGTAGATGATGTTTGGTGTTACATTCGTTGGGGGTTTCCTAGTAATTGTTGCAGCTTGTTTTAACTTTTGACAGTAAATGCGTTAGTCTAACGGGCCGTTTCGCGTATGAATTTGCTTACGACGAGGTTTATTTACGTTTTATTTTATTATAGAAATCACAATGCGAATTCCGTGGCCTTATCTCTTTGTGAGTCAGTCTGGCGTTTGTGGACATGATTTGCGCTGGTTTGGACTACTGACCTATAGTACGCCGTGGTCCGGGATGGATCTTGGTGGCTGGGGGTTTGCTGAGTGAGCCAAACTGGTTACACGTCTTGCTGCTCTCGTTCACGACTGCGAAGTAGTATTGAACCCCTCGCACTCTCCTACATGTCCTCGAAATCTGTTTTGAGCTTCTTTCCACTCTCTTGCTTGCCCTAAAAACCCCTGTTTTGAACCCCTTCCCACTACTAGACATTGGGGGCAGTCCGGAATCGAACCTCGATCCCTATGAACCTGGCGGACTCAGAAACTACCAAGGTGCTATTCTATCTTTTCGTGATCCTTTTTCGATTAATCGAAGCGCCTATTACCAAAACAAATCAGTTTTCAATAATTGAAAGTTATTTTCATCACTAAGCAATTTTCGCCAGTTAAACAATGTCGAGCTATTTCAAGTTGTTGGTACTCCCCGATGATTGTGGAGATAAAATCAAATGAATTGGGCTGAAATTATATTTAAATTTCTAAACAGCTCACACTGCTGATCAGGCGGCCGAGCGATGACTAACTGGCCGCACCCTTCCCGCTGAGTTGAGAACGTTCTGGACCCTAGCGGACCTAGCTGAAGTTCGTGTAGGTCTACACATGTCAATCCACTAGACTTTGTTGACCTTACAGAGATAATCTGTGGTGGCAAGAGAGGCATAATGTTTGTTTGGGTAACAATGAATAATTGACGTTTGATAATAGTCGTGTTCGATATATGACCAGTGGTCATTGATCACTCTTGATATAAGACAAAATGGTAAATCGATACTGGAGTTCACTTCCTTGGTTCCTTCAAAGAACATCAGTTTCTCTGCGTTCACCATTCAATTACGGACGGCTCCCATTGTCTAGTCTTTCCACTCTCCTTCATGCTCTCAAACTCTGTTTTGAGCTTATTTCCACTCTCCTACATTCCCCCAAAACTGTTTTGCACCCCTTCCCACTCTTCTACTTTCCTCCAAACCTGTTTTGAGCCCTCTTCCCACTTTCCTACTTGCCCCCTAATCTGTTATGAACCTCTCCCACTCTTATACATGCCCTCAAACCCGTTTTGAGCCCCCTTCCCACTTTCCTACTTGCCCCCTAATCTGTTTTGAACCTACTCCCACTCTCCTACTTGCCCCCAAACCTGTTTTGAACCCACTCCCCTACTTATCACCAAACCAGTTTTGAGCCCCCTTCCTACTCTCCTACCCTTCCTGGCTATGAAGATAAATTTTGTGTACTTAAAATTTCATTATTTACGCTTCCACAATGTTGGCTTTATTTTTTCGCTTTTCCAGAAGAATTTTGTATTGTGTTCCTTTTCCAGGAATATAAATATCTGACAATACTGTCTCCCTGTTGAATGAAATTTTCAATGTGAAAATCTACTTTCGATGAAACTGCTTACTCGACACTTATTTCTTTCCTTTGAGAGACACGACACTGTATGACCTGTGTTTACACATTAGTATTGTTGAACGTATCAATAAATTAGGGAAATATGAAACTTTATATATTTTTTTAATTTATTTTCAATGTCTCTAGTTTGAGTACTGGTTTCGAAGAATAGTTCTTGGAAGGTTCAATCATGTTATAAAATGTTTGTCTCTGTCTGAAATATTTCACGATTTGTGTTTCCCCACAAGTTTGTTGCTCTAGTTACTGTTTATTCGTGTGATGGCAACTTAATATTTCAACAAACCCAGAACAAGTATAATTATTATTTCATGACTCGCCAACTAATTGATTACTAATTGAATTGTTTGTTGGCATTTTGATCAAAGCAATATTCTAAACTATGGGATCATTTCAATCTGTTCAACCAGCAAGCTTCTCCGTATTTTGCTAGCATCTTATGTACCTGTACTGCCTTGTAGGAATTGAACACCATATTAGTTGTGTTGGTAGCCTTGCGAGTCCAGTTTGACACATTGGGCTCTAGTCCGAAATTAGGATAGCCCACCTCAAGGTTTTACTTGTTTGCGTTTGACTTTTTCCTGCTCCAAAGGGAACCGTCGCCTTCTCGTTGTTAATTGTGAATTTACAATCAGCTGCCCGTCGAGTCGGACGCGCTCAGGGCTACCGACTGTTTGTTGTTTGCAACTCTAGCGTCTCGCAGTTTTGCCCTCATTTCCAGCGTCGTCTTTCCAATCGTTCGTGTTTTGTCCGAATGCTTTTAACGCAATATTCCTCCTACCATTTGTTAATATTGTACATAGCTCTTTAGCTGCAACAAGTTTGTGATGTGGTGTATTTTGGTTCATCCGCGATTTCATGTTACTTCCTTTTGTTAGGACGTGTACGAAAAATTAACTCATTGTGAAAATTGTACTGTAAATTTAGGAAAATTATTTTCTTGACTAGTTACAATAAATTGTTGGAAATTAATACATTTGAAAAAACTTGATTGGATCCTTTTTAGCGCAACGTTTTTCCAAAAAATGGAAAGGTGCGCTCACCTCTTCGACATGTATGTTTTTTTGTTTGTTTGTTTGTCAATCAATCAATCAATCAATCAATCAATCAAGGCTTTTATTTGCAGAGGCCAAAAATGACACAGCAAACGTCAAAACATGAGTTGGTACAAACGTAATAATTACTATAAAATTATAAATTATAAATTATAAAATTATAATTATTATAAACACGAAAATCATCAGGCATTTGCATGGTATGTACAAAGCAAACATGATTGCAAACAATGGTAGGTACATGATGGGTGTGGTCATATGGTTAGGTAATCAAAAACAAACTAAAACACCTCAGGACTTAAATATAAATATGACACCAGGTGTGCGGCAAATTACAAGTTGGCAGCGAGATAAGGCTTCCCCATCCACGATCCACTCAACTCAAGACACATCGCTCCATGAAATACCGAAAAACTCCTCCAAAGAGTAGAGTTCGGCTTTGAGAAGATGTGATTTTATTACGTTATTGAAGGATCTATCAGGGAGCTGTTGTACCTATATGATTTGGCAGGGCATTGAAAAGACGAGAACCTACTTGAATTGGGTTATTCCTCAAGGCGACACTGAGACGGGTAAATGGAATGGCAAGGTTCCCTCGGGAGCGGGTGTAATGCTCGTGGACATCGGAAACCATGGGGAGGGTTGACAAGCATGACTTGACTGTGTTCAGAGCCGCCAAAACATAGGAACTGGGAATGGTTAGAATACCCAGACGCACAAAAATGCCCCGACAACTTTCATTCCAAGAGACCGGCAATTATCCTGATTACCCGCTTCTGGAGCCTGAAGACCCTGATGGCATGGCTGGAATTTCCATTTTGTGTACAGAGCATCACGCCCGAGCGGCTCAACAGATTTTCATGAGGGTGGTCTCATTGTGATCAGCGAGTTCGGGGGGTGGTTATAGGCTACCTTGATTTTTCCTCCCTCATCCTCTTCATCGGTTTTTGGGAGGTCCTTCACGACGAAAGTTGTTTATCTCTGATGTGTAACTAAGGAGGCCTCAAAAGGGGCAAATTTAAGGAATCGGGCAAATGCAAAGGAAGTGATATTCGTCCTCGCTCTCGTGAAGGTCGAGCATCGAACATTCCTCGATTGAATCCACCTCAAAGGGATTAGCATTCAAAGAGATAAATTCCAGCCGCATCCTAAGTGCTCATCTCACTTCATACACAGAGCACTCTGGGGGACTCCTAACCACACTTCACACTTCACACTTCACCGCCGGATCCAATTCGCAATACAGAGCAAAGGTCGATCCACACATTTCAGTGTGCCAGTGAATCCGTGGCCGTCAACGCTCCGTGCGGCATGTAACGCTGGTGTGTGGAAAATTTATCATTGATGCAATTGAAGGGCACTGAGCACGGACGGCCACGGATTACTGAAATGTACGGATCGACCTTTAACCTCTCCGAGGTCTCTGCCTTGCCAAGAAACCCCGCCTCCTCTGTCTCGAGACGGCTTCAGCCAATTCTACAATACGCAACAACTCAGGATCCTGGGAAGCCAAATTATTGGGCAGATCCAGCCTTATGGGCAGTAAGAACCACCCCTCAGCCCAGAATACACCTTCCGCTACAATCCTCGACAGCCTGTCGCTCGACATGGAAGCCACCCTAACCAGATACATCATGACATTTGTGCTGTCCGAGACTGAAGACGTACAGGAGATTGAGCTCCGACTCCAGCAGAACGAGGTAATTCGTAGCGAGAATACAGAAAATCGGCCCAAGAGCCCAAGCAGCACCCTTTCAACCACTGTATAGTCCCGAAAACCCCACACACGGCGGGCAAAGAGAATGGACCTGGTCACTGCTTGGAAAATCTGAAGTTTAGCCTGCATAGGAACCCGTCGTTGGCCAAGGCCAGGTTTTTTTTTTCTTTTTCTAATTTTGGTTTGTTATTCTTGAAATAATACACCTATGTTTTCGCGGCAGAGGTCGACGACTCCGATCGGCCTCAAAATTTGATATTATCCGTTTCATGAGGTCTAGATTCCAAAACCGAAATGTTCGTCCGCCGTACGTCGACCGCCGTCTGGGCCGTTTTGGGCAGTAGGAATTTTTTTTAAATTCTGAAATTTTGACAAAATACTCAGTTTACCATCTAGTTGTGCCCGCAAGGTTTTCAGCCCGATCGCCCAAACCCGTGGGGCGCTTTTTGAGTAGGGTTAAGCCTTGCGAACACAACTAGATGGTAAACCATTTTGTCAAAATTTCAGATTAAAAAAAAAAAAATCCTACTGCGCAAAACGGCCCGGACGGCGGACGGACATTTTGGTTTTGGACTCTTACCTACTTGTGCAAAAATTAATTCTGTCTCAATGAAAAAATGTTTGAAAAAAAGTTTTCTTTCAATTTTTTTACTCGGAAAATATTTGACCTGAGATCCTTCAAAAATCCCTTTTGTAGCCCCATGAAAGCCCTTTACATCCCCACAGTGAAATTGGATCCTTCTGGGACCCCCTAAAATGTACTCTACGTACGTAGAAAACGTACGTTTGTACGTTTTGTACGTACAAAAATACTTCGAAAACGACACCTAACTTGATTCCACAGCCAAACGCCTTAAAAAACCTTCCATTGCCCTATTTTAGCACCATAGCGCCCCACGGTTTTGGACGATCGGACTGAAAACCTTGGGGGCACAACTAGATGGTAAACCGAGTATTTTGTCAAAATTTCAGATTAAAAAAAAAAGTTCCTATAGGAATACAGTATACTGCCCAAAACGGCCCGGACGGCGTACGGACGTTTCGTTTTTGGAATCAAGACCAAGATGAGTGAGTTGGGTTGTTTGGTTTAATTAACATTAAATGTTGGTGGTCCGCCCTTGATCGAGCACGGCTGATTCTCCTAAGAGCTGGAGGTGGTGGTGTAGGTGGTAACTACATCAACTTTCTTCAATTATTGCTGGTCTAGGTAGGAGGGTTTTTATCCTAGAGGATAAAAAAAAGTATTGGCGCTGATACAGGAAAAAAGATATATATGTATATCGGGGACAAAAAGTATCGATATTTATCGATACTTTTTTGAAATGAATACTATACTGTTGTATGTCGATACTTTTTCAACATCCCTATCCCTTTTTCAACGTAGTTGATAATATCAACAATATTATTATATCTCTTCTGTCACGCATTTTGTTAAAACTACTTTATTTCATAAGTTATTTTCATTTTGCATCCGTTTCAACTGGTTCAACTCTATGGTAACTTACCATTGGTAAGTAAACGTTTTTCTTGTGTATTCATCATTCCCGTCTGTTGAATCAACTGCGTTGGCCTAACAAAGTAGGCATGTTGGCAAACTCCATTATAATATTTGTATGTATCTAATTATTCATGAAATTTCCCCTCCAGATACATGTATTGCCAGGCGAAGGTTTTGCCAGTCGCTCCAAGTACCTACGCAACCAGGGGAAACACTCCAATCCTTTCCGATAGGAGGAATAATCGAAGAAGGTGCCTTCCTATGTAGCTACGTTCGTATGAGTTTTTGAAAGATTTTGGATGCTGGCGCCGCACAGAGGTCCAGAATTCAAATCCAGCTGGACAATAACCAATCGTGTTGCCGTCTTGGGAGGAACCAAAAAGCCAGGTTCCATCATGCATTCACAAAGTTCAGAACTAGCACAGAACTTTTCTTTTGACATTTTATGTCTTTACTTTGGCACATAAACGAAAAAAAGCGTTGAAAGTGTTACGGGGTTTTCTGATGGTTTCCGCTTACAACCGAGTCGTTGCTAGGTGTAAGCTACTTCGAGTTAAGGCTGGCTTCGGGGGCAGTAGCGTGTTGTTATAAATTGAATAATAATTAAATTACAGGAATGACTTGAGGGAATTTATGACCTGCTTCCCTCATGCAGTGTTTATATTTTAAGGGGGGGAAAGGGAGGAGCTATTAAATTCAAACTGAAATTCAAATTGAAATTCAAGTTATGAATCCATAAGCTATTTCAAGAAATCAGAAGGGGAAGGCCGAAAAAATGTATCGGGCCTCAGGTGGGACTCGAACCCACAACCTCCGCATTACTAGTGTGACGCTCTAACCAATTGAGCCACTCAGGACCACAACTGAGAAAGAGAGCCGGAGATTGAAGGCTCAAACTGTTCCCTGCCCCCAATACTGATTCGGCCTTATCATATTGTTGCTTATTTTTCCCCCTCTGAACCTTGATCTGATGTGAAGCTAGTAGACATCCTACTTTTGTCCCTCATCCTAGGGGTCCCCTAATTCCCCAGGAGGAGTAATTTCATTACAGGAATGACTTGAGGGAATTTATGACCTGCTTCCCTCATGCAGTGTTTATATTTTAAGGGGGGGAAAGGGAGGAGCTATTAAATTCAAACTGAAATTCAAATTGAAATTCAAGTTATGAGCCAGTTTGAGCCTTCAATCTCCGGCTCTCTTTCTCAGTTGTGGTCCTGAGTGGCTCAATTGGTTAGAGCGTCGCACTAGTAATGCGGAGGTTGTGGGTTCGAGTCCCACCTGAGGCCTCGATACATTTTTTCGGCCTTCCCCTTCTGATTTCTTGAAATAGCTTATGGATTCATAACTTGAATTTCAATTTGAATTTCAGTTTGAATTTAATAGCTCCTCCCTTTCCCCCCCTTAAAAAAAATAATTAAATTACCCAATTAGAAGTAGCTTGATCAAAAACTAAGATGTTGAAAGATACACTCAATTACTCTGACTGGGACGGGGTAATCGGACAAATTGAATACAATTTATGGTTAAACAAAATGTAATTACAAGAATAATAAATATATACAAAAAGGTATGTTGATGTATCGATACGTTGTACCCCTAATTATATGTATAGGTGTCGCGGTAAGTATGTACAAACAACAAGGGAGGAAATACAAGTTATATGGGGGGTGTACCTGAAGGGTATCTGACGAAATGACGATGGTGTATCGATAGTATACTGTTGTCAGAATAGTTGGATACCTGAAGGGTACTGGAGACAGATACTATAGGAGATTACTAGTGAGTACCTGAAGGGTACTAAGAGGTGTATCGATTGCGAAATCGATACTGGAACCTGAAGGGTTCAGAAAAGGGGACGCTGAAGGCGTCGAAATAAACAGAAAACACCTAAGACGGCACGCCGGAGAGACGTAAAATAAAAATGAAACAATCACAAGAAACATAAAGAGGACGTCGGAGACGTAACTGTTCTGTTCACCTAATCCAAAAGGTACAACTTCAGCCTATCAATAGATTTCCTCGGCGTACTGGTAGTGGAGAATGTGAAGAGAATATGGAAGACTGTATTTACCGTTGGGTCTCGATGTCGAGGGGTCGTTCCAGCTATGCACCGGGTCTGGTACTTGTAGAGCGCCTGAGGGATCGGGACAGCGACGGTCGATGCGGTCTTCGGAGAGGGACACTGTCACTTGCGGACGGTGTGCAGGTTGAGAGACTGACGAGGATGGGGACTTCTCCAAGTCAGGTTGAGGGTATCGTTGAAATGCGAACGATACGCGAGAGCGACACTCGAAAGCGATACTCAGAACACTAGATTTAACGGCTTAAATACTTCGGCCAAGACAAACCACGTGAACACTTTGACTCCTGAATAGCGAGTGAGGTCGGTGGTGGGAGCAGAGCTGGAGGCCCCTAGGGGAGGGAGAGCTCTCCCCACTCCTTACGTGGGCTGGATTTCGGAGAAGTTCCTTGTTGAGCGGTGGAGGGGCCAGATAGAGGGAAAAATCCCTCGAAAAGGGCGTTTGCGCCCGTAAGCGGGGATTTCACCCGCTTACACCGGGAAGTGTTACTCCGTCGTTTTTCATCCCACAAAATTCGTTCACCATTCGTTCGAAAGCTCTCGATTTATCCAACCATAATTATCAAACTACTGCGAAGTGCGTGGCCAACAAGCTGAGTTATGAGCATGGTTATTTGAATAATTGTTTACACTCAGGTGATCATGATTTCATTGAGCTGTTGTTTCGATGATTTGATTCATAGCAGGTGATCCGAATTCGGATATATATTAATATTGCGCAATATTAATATTGCGAGAACGGTTTGATTTGTGAAGCGGTGGGTAAATCATTTTAATAGGTAATTTCCGGATCAGCTGCTAAGAGCTAATTTCTATGCTTTACACTCTAGGAAGCTGTAATTTCGTATGTAGCCTCTTTAGGACATTTACTTGACGATGCCCAGGGTCCGAATCAGCTGAGTGGCTCTAAGAGCTAATTTCTATGCTTTACACTTTAGGAAGCTGTAACTTCGTATGTAGCCTCTTTAAGACATTTACTTGACGATGCCCAGGGTCCGGATCAGCTGAGTGGCTCTTAAAGTTAGTTTATATGCTTTACACTCAATTGAAATTCGTGGGAGTAAAGAAGAGGGAAAGGGGAGGGTAGGAGAAAGGGTAGTAAATGGGGGGGGGGGGGGGGGGGGCTAAAGACATAAAAGGTTTGTTCCAGGTTTGACGGAATGTTAACAGAAATCGCCGGAGACATACGCAGTGTAGAAACTGCTGTTCCAGGTCGAGCGTAGGTTGGACGGTAACCGACAGCTCGAGTAGGTACGTGCGGTCGGGTTCTGTCGACAGCTGTCCAACTTCTGTCGAAAGAAGCAGTCAGACCTGGAACAAACCTATTATGTCCCAATGTGTTGCAGACTCGTATGCAAGCGTTTCTTGCTCAAATAAGCGCTAAGTCCATCAGGAATTTCCCTATAGACATTCAACATTGCCTTTAGAATGCCTTTGTTGCATAGCACTGCACCACGATTGGGATTTGCTCATCTTTTAGCGCTTAGTCATAATAGTTCAGTCACCAGGTGATTTTTCGATGCAAAGCGTGATGTAGAATTTTTCTCAACGGCTTTTTTTTGGAGCTGAACACGAACCCGAAGCCTTCCAACAAAATTTCTGGGACGCTCCCCGTCAAAACAAAACCGCAGAAAAACTCGACATTTGCAGCGTTTTTTTTTTTTTTTTTTTTTTTTTTTTTTTTTACGGATAACTCTGAAAGTAGTGTGCGTTATCGGTGAAAATATCCTACATAGTAAATTGAAGAGCACAAAATTCTCCGTCGAATGAGCTACTGTGAAGTTAAAATTGAGCCAGCCGTAAGGGCGCGACGGGCCGTCAAAGAATGTCGATTTTGGTTTATTATTCTTGGAATAATACACCTATGTACCTTATCGCGACGCGTCGCGACGGGGGTCGAAAATTCAGATCAGCCTCAAAATTTTACATTATCCGTTTCAAGATGTCTAGATTCCAAAACCGAATGTCCGTCTGCCGTACGCCGTCCGCCGACTCAGCCGTTTTGGGCAGTAGGCATTTTTTTTTTTAAATCTGAAATTTTGACAAAATACTCGATTTACCATCTAGTTGTGCCCGCAAGGTTTTGAGCTAGATCGCTCCCACCTGTGATCCGTTTTACGGATTACTGATATAAACCCTTGTGTGAAATTTGCAGCGTTTCTAGAAAGAGCTCACGCGGAACGGGGGTTGCCCCTTTTGAAGATCCCTGAGCCCCTTATTTCTTATGATCCGTTTAGCTAGAAGTAGAGTCTGATGCCGTTTTCAGTATCTCAGAAAGACTTTCTTAGTGCACTCTTAACGCGCTAATAAGCCATCGAGATTTTAACACTTCTTCATACCTATCAACGTATATCTTTTGTGGCACCTTGGCACCATGGACGTGTAGGTATGAACCCCAAGACCTATAAAATAGGCGATTTTTGACGATCGACTGTGAGTAAATTCCTCGGCCGTCTTTGACGATATAGATGTCATTAATCGGGAAATATAGTATTCTTTAATTAAAGGTTTTCCGTAGAATGAAATGATTTTGTGTTATAGGCCGAAAACTGAAGGGGGGAAAAAAAAACACCAAAATTTATTGGTTTTTCGGCTCCCACAAGTAGGCCGCACTCAGAAACCGTCGCAAACTGATATTAATATCACAAATAAGAGTAACTACTCTTATTTGTGATGCCTTAAGTGGATTAGTAAGATAGCTTTGCGTTATTTTATTGGAGCTCAGCCATCTTCGTTGGGCTATTCGTGAAATGAAAACGATTTTTTCGAGTTTGCCCTCATGGCATCGGCGCATTCATTAGGACCTAATTACCTGGTAATTCCTACATGTAATGAATGATTGTATAAGCTCATGCGATATTGACTTGTTATCACATGAAGTATCACTATGGTTCACACATCACATACATCGTATCAATATTTATAAGATCACTATGGTTCAAATTGTTGACATTGATTGGTAAAGTGCACTTTTGTAATTCAATGATGGTATTCAGGTTTCTCCAATGCTCAGTGGCGGGCTGTGTCAGTGAAGAGGTGCCAGCTCACTCATTTCTCTGCCACCGTCACTTGAGAGCTGCAGACTACTTGAACGTCCACCGCAGGAACCGACGACCAGCGACGGACATGGATGATTACCATTCAGGTTGGCCAACAGCAGAGTCATCACTTGTAGTCAGAAGGGGTGCAAATGAGGTTCTCACCAGACGATCGGCGGATACCTTGCTGAAAACTGCTGGTTTTACTACCTACTTCACAAGCTTGACAAGATTCGAGATATTGCGGTGAGAGTGAGATTCTATCAGATAGAGAGGAAGCTTCTCCCAATGCCATTTTTAAAGACATTGTTTTCTCTATACTTTCTATTTTGGTTCATTATTCTTGGAACAAAAAAAACTGAACTTTTTTACCTTTTACTCCCTCAAGTTGGTACCAAAATGGAGGTGGGGTTAGGGTCCCTAAGGGATGGTTATGGAAAACTAGACTTCACCATTGAATGTAAACAGGTACCAATTTAATGTGAGTACTCACTCAATTTGGTTCAAAAAACGCTGCAAATTTTACGCTAGGGTTTATTATTCTTTGATATAGGTTACTTGTGCATAAATTTAATTCTGTGTCAATGAAAACAATTTTAGAAAAAAAAAGAAGTTTTTTTTGGATTTTGTTTCAAAATTTTTTTTGGATTTTTTTTTCAATGATTTTTTTGTTTTTACTTGAAAAATATTTGACCTCCTGGGATCCTTCGAAAATCCCATTTGTAGCCCCATGAAAGCCCCATAGATCCCCACAGTGAAATCGGGTCGTTCTGGGACCCCCAAAATTGGATTCTACGTCCCAAAATACTTCGAAAACGACAGCTAACTCAATTCCATAGCCAAAAGCCTTAAAAAAAAAAAAAACCTCCTGTAGCCCCATTTTAGCCCCATAGCGCCCCACGGGTTTGGGCGATCGGGTTGAAAACCTTGCGGGCACAACGAGATGGTAAACCGAGTATTTTGTCAACATTTCAGATTAAAAAAAAAAAAAAAAATCCTACTGCCAAAAACGGCTCGGACGGACATTTCATTTTTGGAATCTTGTCATCTTGAAACGCATAATAAAATTTTGAGGCCGATCCAAATTTTCGACCTCCGTCGCGATTACTTAGGTGTATTTGTCCAAGAATAATAAACCAAAAGTGATTAGCCGATGAATTATGTAGATGAATTTTCTAATCTCTCCGTTGTGTTTGCGGATTAAGTTTTATCCTTCGAGACAACAGGAAGGATGAGAGAGTTGGAAAGGATTTAAATAGGCGGGGGGGATGAAAAGTGGGCTCATTGGACCCCCCTTGAAAAAAAAGGCGGCGGTGTCTCGTTGCATCAATTGTGTTACCCTCCGCCACCTGGGCCAAACTACCCTTCTGGTTTCGATAATAAATTATACTTTTTTTGAAAAAAGGGGTTGGGGACCGTTGGTAGGAGTGGGGCGATGGTTCCGTTGTTTGCCCCCCCCCCCCCCCCCCCCCCCATCGTTGATATTTGCATTTCGTCCTCAGCAATGTCGAGTGGTCAGATTAGGTCGTCAGCGAACCTCTCATTTCTTTTTCCTAGCACGCATTAGCGAATTCTCTTCCCCTGACAGACTCGAAACGCTCATTTGAATGTTTCTGGGGAATGGAATTAGTCCAGTCGGTATAGGGGTAATAAGAGGGCGTTGCTTGCATTAAATCGGGACAAATGGGGATTTTTATGGGTGACTTGGGAAGGGCTTTACCCAACTGACTCCCAGAGGATCCACACCACCACTTTCTCGTGGCAAGCCCATCTGACTCCCACGGTCTCATGGCGGGAACGAAAACGCTAACTACTGCAATCCCATCTGACTGACCGCTGACACCCCTAGGGAACGTGTTTTTAGCATTTTCTGCTAGATTCCCCTTGTGCTTAATGTGCGGTGCCCGAAAAACCGCGATTTTTAAGCACTTGTCAAAGACTAATAATAAATATAAAAGAATAATAAACCTTGGTTGCCGATTAATTGTCGCAGAGGACGATGGGTGTGCGTAGAAAAACATCCGCTTGTTACTGCTGGTTTATTGACATAGACGAGCTTTCGGCTTCATGGAGCCATCCTCGTGCCTATATCAATAAACCAGCAGTAACAAGCGTCCCCTGTAACAATTAATCAGCAATGACAGCCCGACGGGAAATACAAGCTCACGCCAAGTAAACCTTGGTTTAAAATTTTCAGGGGTTTTGGTTTATTATTCAGGAATTTTACTCCTGTGCAATCGTCTGCCGACCGACCGTAAATTTTGTGGGAGAAGACTGCGTCATACATGTGGTACGTCCTGCCGCTGATCAGGTTCTTAAGTGACGTACACTTGGTGGTAAAATTTTAGGCCTGGTTTTACTAGCAGTAGTGAATATGTTGGCCCATTTATTGAGATAGGGCAGTCAAAATCGACAATAAATTCCCAAAACATGATGTATCTCTGATTTTGGTTTATTATTCTTGGAATAATACACCTATGTTTTCGCGACGGAGGTCGACGACTCCGATCGGCTTCAAAATTTGACATTATCCGTTTCAAGAGGTCTAGATTCCAAAACCGAAATGTCCGTCCGCCGTCCGGGCCGTTTTGGGCAGAAGAAATTTTTTTAAACTTCTGAAATCTTGACAGACTACTTGGTTTACCATCTAGTTGTGCCCGCAAGGTTTTCAGCCCGATCCCCCAAACCGGTGGGGCGCTATGGGGCTAAAATGGGGCTAAAAATTGGATTTTTAAAGTTTTTTTTCTCCTACGCCGATGGTCTAGGCTCTTGCGCCATGAGACTTCTTCAAATATCAAATTTGTTGCCCCATCCTGCAGCAGATCAAATAATACTTGACCATATTATGGTGTCGTTTTCCGAGTAATTTTGGACGCAAAATAAATTTTTCGAGGTCCCACATCTGTCCAAACATCGTACAGATTTTTTTTTTATTTTTTATAAGTTTCTCAAAAATAGGCATTTTGGTTTATTATTCTTGGAAGAATACACAGGTGTATTCTTCCAAGAATAATACATAGGTCCTATGTAATCGCTACGGAGGTCGACGACTCCGATCGGCCTCAAAATTTGAAGTTATCCGTTTCAAGAGGTCTAGATTCCAAAACTGAAATGTACGTCCGCCGACCGGGCCGTTTTGGGCAGTAGGAATTTTTTTTAAATCTGAAATTTTGACAAAATACTCTGTTTACCATCTAGTTGTGCCCGCAAGGTTTTCTTCTATGGGATTGAGTTAGCAGTCGTTTTCGAAGTATTTTTGAACGTAGAATCCATTTTCCGATTCCACTGTTCCACGATCCGATTTCACTGTTGCGATCTAAAGGGGTTTTTGGGGCTAAAAATGGGATTTTTGAAGGATCCCAGGAGATTAAATATTTTTCGAGTAAAAAAAAAAGAATTTTTGAAAAAAAAAAAATCCAAAAAGAAATGTTTTGAAATAAATCCAAAAAAAATTTTTTTTTCCAAATTTTTTTCCATTAACACAGAATTAAATTGACAAGTAACCTATATCAAAGAATAATAAACCCTTGTGTAAAATTTGCAGCGTTTTCGAGGGATTTTTTTTTTCAAAAATATTTTTTTAAACACTCAGAATTAATTTTTGCACGATTAATTTGTGCGATCGAAAAAATGAACGCTTGTGTAAAATTTTCAACGTTATCAAAAACTGTGTGCGCAACTAGCAGTTTATTCGTTCCCCATCGAGGAAGCGGAGGGAAACTTCTGGAAGTGGCTCATTTCCCCTAAACTCTGGTCTCGAGTTGCATCACGCCGTTACACAACGCTTCGGTCCAATTTGGTGAAAGTCAGTCCTAAAGCTGCGAAAAATCAGACGAAAAAAAAAAAAAAAAACATGCAATTTTCGGCCGACTTCCCACTTGGCGTCCTCGAAAAAGCGGACATCGCCGACAAAAGGCTACTTTTTTTTTTTTTTTTTTTTTGTTAACAATTGCTAACCCGGTCGGTTCTCTTCACCTCCGTAAAAAATCATTATAGTGTCCGTTATAGGGGTGGCCCCTCCTGCACCCTACGGTTACCCTTCTACGTCTGGTGGGGCCTTTTGTTACACCCCTTCACCCCACCGTTCTGGATAATACGCTTCCTGGAATATCTCCTAACAGCCTTCCGCCTTCCAAATCCATTCAATCTTTTTTTTTTTTTGTTACCCCCTCCGATCAATTATCATTTTAATTCCGTCCGCGGCATCGATTTTTGCACTCAATGGGGAGAGTTAAGGCATCTGCTCAGCTAACCCATTGGCCTCTTCATCCGCATTCCCTACTTTACACACCATTATTGTCTGTGTCAACCCACTACGAGTCCGTGTGTCTGTGTGCGGGGGAGTCTGCCCTTTTCCCCCTTTTACTTTTTTTTAGTGCGGAACTTTTTTTTCAGTATTACTCTTTTCAATCCAAACTACCGGCTTCCGACAATGGGAGGTGACACCCTGTTTATAATATCTATTTTGTGTCCGGGTTCGGATTTTTTGGGGCCCTTTCGGGGATCCTCTTTTCTTCCGCTTGACAATGTGACCCTTTTTTTATACGAACAATGTTCGGATAATTCGTCCGCATGCGGCAGAGCCGTAACGTTTCACGCGGTGCGCATTTAAAAAGAAAGTTTTAACACCAGGAAGCTGCAGAATGCAATGAACTGTAACAACTCAATACCACTCATCATTTATTTAAAAAAAAAAAAAAAAAACCTTATCAGTTCGTCTGCCGAATACATCGTCAATTTTCATTGTTGGAAAGCTTCTGCTGGAAACAGCTGAACCTTTTTTCTTTTCTTTCTTTTTTTAACATTATTCGGTGACATCTCGCAGAAGCATTTGAACACCACAGGGGAAAAGAGAGATAACTCAGCTTTTCGAAACTTTTCAGGAGAGCACTTTTACTGCGGAAGTCGCAACTACTCCTCATGCGGGCCTCATTGAAAATTTAAAAATTCCAAAATTTGCCTTCGCTACTGTAGAATGTAGTCAATTTTCAATCGTTATCGAGTCAGAAAACTATGCCAAATGCCCGAAAGTACAAATTTTGTACTTTTATAGGTCTCCCACAAGAATATTGCGCTCCGACACTGCATTCTGGTGGCAGAAATCTAGCTTCTCTTAACACGAAATTTCCCCGCTCCCGCTCATTTTTCCCTTCCTAGTGGCAGCACTTCTCTTTTTCTCCCCTCAAACGGAGGTTTTAATTTAAAAATTTTGAAATTTGAATTTCACATGATTGATTACAATTTAACGACTTTTTATTTTAGTTTTGTTGTTTTTCAGTTATTATGAAGAATTGGGGATGCCTCAAAATTAAAAAAAAAAATGTTTACCCTAATTCTACTATTCTCTTTTGCTTGCCTCAAACGGTTTCAGTAAATGAAACATTTTGAATTTCACATGATTAAATAGAACCTAACCCATTTTATTTTTTAGTTTTGCTGTTGTGCAGTTATTAGGAAGGATTAGGAATTCCTCAAAATTTAAAAAAACTGTACGACAGTAATTTAATTCAGTCTTGTCAAAGTGTTTCCGACATCAATCAAAATCAATCACACCATCTCTTTTCAAGGCACAGAGTAGTGTTCACGTTGAAGGACAGTGCTTCGGAACAGTGTAGAATTCGCGTATTTTGTTGCGGATTGCCGCATCAGTGAATTCGTCAGCCTCTACTCTTTTATGGCGTTCTCTCGGTGTTACGAACAGCGGTTTCTCGAGAGAATTGGAAGAATTCGCCTCCTCGTTCTCGGAGAAACGCATGTCGCTGCACTGGTCTCATCGCGAACGTTCACTTTATCATGTTCAATCGTCTTCCTGGCGATGAAAAATTGCGCGACATTGAACACTATTTCCCTCGCTTGACTCCTCAATGGCTTTCCCCGCGAAATTTTAGTTTTATTTTCTTCCATCGTGCTTTAAAATAAAAATATAACACATCCGGGTGACGAAACGCGGCACAAAAAAACGGCGGGCAAGCGGAGACAATGTTGCCAATGGAAAAAACTTGAAGTCCCTTCGCTCGGCCTCGGCGCAGGATGCCACATCGGCGTTTTCTTTTCTGGCCACCAGACTGCAGTGTCGGAGCGCAATATTCTTGTGGGAGACCTATAGTTACCCGGTGTTAGAAGTGGATTTTAACCAAGGTGAAAATCCACTTCACACTGCGCATAAAACGCCGGGAGACGCTGATTCAGCAGTTGGAATAAGGCAGGAGCTCCCGAGGGAGACGCACAAAGAATGCTCGCGGTCAGTTGCCTGCAGTTTGCTCGTGAAGGAATCATCCACGACCCCGATGGTGACCTAGCCAAGGACCTTCGGAGACCATCCTCGTCACAAAACAGATCCTACCAATCATTTCGAAAAACTCGAATTTGTCTCAAACAGGCTCGCGACCGCGTCCGGTCATCGGGTACGTAGCCGGGATTGACGGTCTTGATTTAGTCAACCCGGCACCCACCTTAAATTTGGCAGCTAAATTGCCTTAAGTTGCGACCAGGAGGATCTTTATTACGTGCTGCCGATCCTCCTTTTACCCAGTCCTCAGGTCCTCCTCAAAATACCTTGATGGATTTAGGCTAAATGAGAAACACGATAGCTTGAGTCTTCACACTGAATTTACTGAACTTATTCGTATTTGAAATCATTAACCTAATCTCTCCACTTGATTGTGAATTTGCCCTTCCCGATGACCGGACGCGGTCCTGTCGGAGGCACATTCGGGGTTTTCGAAATGATTGGTAGAATCTGTTTTGTGACGAGGATGGTCTCCGAAGGTCCTTGGCTAGGTGACCATCAGTGTCGTGGATGATTCTTCCCACGAGCGAACTGCAGCCGACTGACCGCGAGCTTTCTTTGTGCGTCTCCCTCCTGCCTTATTCCAACTGCTGATTCAGCGTCTCCCGCCGTTTTATGTGCAGTGCGAAGTGGATTTTCACCTTGGTTAAAATCCTCTTACATCCTCTTTCTCCCTGAATTCAATGTTCCGGGGGAAAAGAGGGGCAACTTCGTGCTGATGAACGAATCGCCTTCCATTTCGGCCAATAAAACAATGCAATATTTCAATAGTGAAGACACAAGTACTTAAGCGCAATAGCAGCAAGAAAATAACGGGGATTAACCTTGTGAATCACAGGAAAAAAAGTACAAGAGCAGGGGGAAGACGCCAACCCGTGACGCGTGGTGTTCACGTTATCTCCTTCTCCTTTTTCCCCTGTACGCCCCTGTACGCCTTTTTTCTGCTGCGATTTTCGGCCATTTAGACTCCTTTTTCCCCTGAACTAAGGCTTCCATCGTGTCGGCCAGGCGACAGTTTATAATAAACAGTCTTTATCTATATTTCGGAAAAAATGTGAGTTATCCACCCTTTTTCCCCTGAACTCTTCATTTCCAATGGGGACCTTGCACGGGGCAGAGGACTGAAATGAGAGCGCTCTGGTGGCGAAGTTGGTGACACCGGCAGGATTTTTCATATCCCTTTCACTGCGGAAGTTGAATACTTACCTCCTGACGTTCAACTGGAAAACTGAACGGCCGTCAAATGACATCTACAAAGACAGCTTCCAGGATATCCAAAAAATCGACGCTGCACCCACAGAAAAACGCTGCAAATTTTACAAAAGGGTTTATTATTCATTGATATAGGTTACCAGTGCGAAAATTAGTTCTGTGTCAGTAAAAATATTTTGAAAAGAAAAAAAATTAAAAAAAAAAATTTGAATTTTTTCCCCAATTTTTTTATTCGGAAAATATTTGACCTCCTGGGACCCTTCAAAAATCCCATTTGTAGCCCCATAGATTCCCACGGTGAGATCAGATCGTTTCGGGACCCCCAAAAATGGATTCTACGTCCAAAAATACTTCAAAAACGACATCTAACTCGATCCCATAGCCAAAAGCCTTCAAAAAAACCCTCCCACAGCCCCATTTTAGCCCCATAGCTCGGGCTGAAAACCTTGCGGGTACATCTAGATGGTAAACCAAGTATTTTGTCAAAATTTCAGATTAAAAAAAAAAAAAAAAATCCTACTGCCCAAAACGGCCCGGACGGCGGACGGACATTTTGGATTAAGTCCGAAATTGTAAATTTTAGAATGTAGACCTCTTGAAACGGATAATGTCAAATTTTGAGGCCGATCGGAGTATAATATTTTCAGCTGTTGCTCAAAACCCCACGTTTTGCTCCGTACAGTGCCAAACCTCACATTAAAGTTCTCTCCAATTATACTGCAATATTACCTATTAAACGTTCTCAATAAATTTCATTCATTCCAAATTGAAAGGATGAGGTTATATCTGTAGGGTGGTGGCACCTATTATCGACATGCTTCTATTATTGACAGTTCCCCTTAAATAATATTTAATATGAAATCCTTAAATAATATATATTATGAACTGTCAATAATAGGAGCATGTTGATAATAGGTGCCACCACCCTAAATCTCTCTTGGATTATTATTCTAGCAGTAATACACCTATGGATTCGTTTCAGAAGTCGAAAATTTTGATCGGCCTCAAAATGAGACATTATACGTTTCATGACTCGTAGATTTTAAAAATCAAATATCCGTACTCCGTCCAAGCAGTATTGGGCAGTAGGATTTTTTTTAAATCTGAAATTTCGGCAAAATACTCGGTTTACCATCTACTTAGTTGTGACCGCAAGGTTTCCAGCCCGACCGCCCAAACCCGTGGGGCTCTGTGGAGCTAAAATGGGGCTAAGGGATTTTTACGGTTTTCGGCTATTAGATCGAGATAGGTTTAGTTTTCATTTTTCGGGGTCCCAGAAGGATCCGATTTCACCGTGGGGAGCTTTGGGGCTTTCATGGGTCTCCAGATGGGATTTTTGGCGGATCCGAGGGAGATCATATAAGCTGTCGTTTTCATAAGTTGTCGTTTTCCGAGTAATGTTGGACGCATAATCCAGTTTTCGAGGTCCCACATCTGTCCAAACCTTGTACAGAATTTTTAATTTTTTCAAAAAGAAAATCATTCTTGTGTAAAATTTGCAGCGTTTTTGTGATTTCTTTGTCACGCGACAAGAGCTGAAGTGATTCTTCTTGCTTTGTACAAATTCTTCTAAATTTGCAATTGTAGTAATATACTTCACAAGTAATAAGGTTGAGGCAGCCGCGGCCCCGTCGGACACCCCTCGGCCCAACTCCATCCCAACATCCTCTATTTTTTGACCACTTTTGGAGCAACTGATATGCCACATGGAACAACCTTTTGGTGGTTTTAGATTTTTCTCGTCATCTACTCTCTGAGGTGAATTTTTAAGACCAATTTCAGATTTTTCCGACCGCTCCAGAGTGCCCTAGAATAAAGACGAGCGTCCTCGGTCATCATCCTCCTCCTCTTTTACGGATTTGCAGCGTAGATTAGGTAGGTTTTAGATGAAATTATCATTATGATGTTGTAAGCGCGCGTCACTTGGCGTGTGACAGACAGCATTTGTTGTTGAGATGGCTTAAGAAGTGCCCAGTTATCTGCAGGGTTGGCAAACCGTTTTTTGTTTTTCAACAGTTTCAACAGTTTGTAGTTACTACAAAATTCGTTCTTCTATCCCGTTTTTTAAAATTTTTTTTAAAAATCCGCTGTCTAAACGACGCTGCAAATTTGGTATCTTTCTCAGCATTCTCACCTGTCTCTGAACAGACAAAATGTGTCTCATGAAAGGATTGCTGGCCAATCAGGTTCAATGAACCAGACAACGCTAATAAAATTTATTTAAAAACACATTGCAGGCTGTGGTATTACAAGAATGTTTCAAGGTGACCTTTTTATTTGACAGGAAACTTTGCATAATTTGATACATGTTTTTTCGCTTGGGCACAAGATACATGAGATTATTTTCGCTATTGATGTCCAACATTTTGCACGTTAAAAACCATCATTCCAACGCCTGCTTCTTATGTACATTTTTTAAATGTGTGTAAGGCATATGATATTTGAACTTACAATGCCAATTTGTGGCGTTTTATTGCTGTAAGATTTTGGAAAAAACAATTAAATGAGATAAGCCACGACCAAGTTAATTTTGGCACAAAACCAAAAATCTTTCTCAAGCTGTTACAAATGACTCCATTCATTTTAGTTGTTATACCATTAAAATCGACTCTGCCAAACCTCATTGATCCGCTCCAAAAGGGTGCGTAGCTCTGGCGGAATGATATGCTTGTGTGGCCCTCAGAACTACCTGGCGGAATGACTGACTGATCGGTTCATTGTTATTTTGTCCGCTATTGTTTCATGTCCGTTCAAGGATGGCCTATTGTGCGTGGCTGAAAAGAGTCTGGACCTGTTTCGGCTGGGCCGGCAAAGTGCGTTTGGTTTGAAGAATTGGACCAAGTTGAGGGGGGGACGAGTGCCAATGGGGATTACTGTTACAGTCAAAAGGTGGAGTGACATAAAAACGAAAAAGGTTCGCTAAACCCTTCTACTGGCTATTAGAAGTCCTCTTGAAGGTAACATACAGCTGTGTAGTTTAATAGCTCTGTCATTTTCCCGTCTTCATATTAAATTTGAACTAAATTTGAAGTAAATTTTATTGTCAGGGAAACACATAAGTTATGCTGATTTGAATTTTGAAATTACGCTAATTAGGTCAAGATTTCAATGTGTTTGTTCCATGTCTTCATTGGGACATTGTAAAATTGGTTTCAGAAGTTGGATTGGAGACATGAACGATTGGTAACTTTCATTGAAGCAGTAAGAACTCCGTGGTTATCGTGATGTGTGTCATCCCAGCAAGAACCTGAATCGCCCGGACAGATGCAAAGATGGACAACGAGAAGCTGTGACCGCAGGTTTTGATTTGGAAGCAAGTAACGCACAGCAGGGCGTAAGCAATTTGGAGAACCAAGGACTGATATGACGATGGCAGGGTAGTAGTGGGACCAGTGAGTTAATCATCAGCTTCCCAGAGTCCCACGGAAATCGGTCACAGCCAGAATCCCCTGGACACGAAGATACACAACCAGAAGCAGTAGTCACCGGCATTGATTAAGACAACCCTGTTGTGAATGCTGCACAGCAAGACGTAAGCACTGTGGCGAACCAAGAACTGATATGACGATGGCAATACAGGAGTTGTTCGCTGATTCAGCTGGCGCAGTGAAAGTGTGCCACTCCACTTGATGAGGTGAGGTCCATGTAGATGAAAATGATCAGAACTATAAAAGTGGTGGGTTAGCTGTACATAAGTAGTAGCTGAACACTCTGAATTTAAAGGTTCCAGTGAACAACTTGGATGCAGCAGAAGACAGTGGTGCAGTGAGGAAAGCAACGGAGAACCAAGTTGTCCTGGACCTTGTTGGAAGACTAACTATGGAGGAACTGCCTGCCACCAGTCTATGCAAAGGATCAAGTTAAAGACTGGAAGGACAGCATGGTTTCAAAGACTTTTCACGTAGTGACGACGTCAAACCACTCAGCAATTTTGACATGGATATGTCTTAGTTCTGGGGTCTTGCAAAATTTTGCGACACACAAAAAATGCAACGTTTTTTATTGGTTGCACCCGTGGCAACCCGTCAACTTAATTTTTCATAGTAACAGCGCTTGTTAGTTTCTCGTAGTGAATTATCAAATTTCCGTCTATCACCAACTATATGCAGCCCATAGCAACCCATCAACTCAAAATGAAATTACTCAGTACCTATTAAACAAATCGAAGGCTCGCAAAATCATAAGACATATCCATGTACAGATGTATCTGCATGCAGTGTAGATACTCGTCATCATTTTTCAAAACGCTGTATCTCCAAGACTACTGGCTCAAACATCAATTTGCCAACCCTTTAAGGACAGTCCAAATCACTGGAGTGAAGAAAGCAATGCGGAACCAAGTTGTCCTTGACCTTGGAAGACTCCAGAGGAATTGCCATCAGGCTACGAGAAGGTGCTCGTTAAAGACTGGCGACTGGTGGATGTACAGCATGGTGAACAGGTTTCAAAGAGACGATGTCAAACCATACAGCAATCTGTGCCAACCCTGTAAGGACAGTCCGAATCCTTTGGAAAGACGCAAAGATGTCCAACAAAATGAACAAAACTACACCAGCGGGTGAGAAGCAGTACATAGTAGCTGAACAATCTGAATTCAAATGTTCCAGCAAACAACTTGGATGCAGCAGAAGACAGTGGAGTGAAGAAAATAATGAGGAACCAAGTTGTCTTGGACCTCGTTGGAAGACTTGAGAAGAACTGCCACCAGTCTATGCGAAGGAGCAAGTTGAAGCCTGGCGACTGGTGGAAGGACAGCATGGCCAACAGGTAAAAAATTAAATTATAGTAACTCGGCAAATATAATTTTCACCTGTTTAACAAAAACATGTTCTTTTGTTTAAATAAAAGATCTGACCTGCCCAATGAAAAATTTAATGGCTGCACTGACTTGATGCACGTGAGGAACTGGAGAGAAATGCGACACAATAAAGGAATAAACAAAAGTGTTGGGCGAGGCAGCATACTTTTTTCCACATGTCCGCCGCTCAGACTGTAAATGTCATGAGGTGTGAGTGGTCTCAATCTGGAGGGGAGATTCTCAAGTTTTGTTCCCGACCCAACTCGACATCATGAGGTGGACCCAGCTTTTTGCCGTTTTGAGAGAACGCTTTAAGAGAAGGCTAGAGAAAACGCTTTGAGAGAAGGCAATAAGGGACAATTTTGACTGCCAGTTTTGACCCTCCAGCGATTTTTATGGGGTTTTTGAAATCCCATGTTTACGACAACTGCCCCCCCCCCCCCTGCCCTGACCAGAAGGCCTGTGGGACACCCCATACAGTGGGTGATGGGTGTGTATCTAAATGTCTTTGTGTTTCTAAAGTTGAAATGGTGAATAGATTCACGTCAAATTTTGATGTGTTGTGTGTTTTATGGAAGGCTTGTGGCGTTAATCAACGATTTCGCCACCGAGTGCGTTAGAGGATGAGGAAGGTAGTGTGGGAACATTTCCGTCCATGGCATAACATGAAGTGTCATGATCTGCGGGCCTGGTGGAAGAAGCAGCCACAGAAAAGGAATACTTGCATACTCCAGGCTTACCTGATATGCCAGGGTACTGTGGTGATGGAGAATATTTGGAAGGGATCCAAGGGGAAGTCGATACCCAACACGATACATCGTCACTGGTATCGTTTCGCCCTGGGCTTGCAGTTTTACTGTGAACAACTGTTGCAGCTACCTTAGACGAATTGTCGCCAAAAGGCGGCCTGACCTGCTGACCAGGTCTACTGGGACTACACTCCTGGTTTCCTTAAGCGAAGAATTACAGGAGGGCTGAGCCGCCGGCGGGAGAAGAGGGGTTTGCATGGCCACGCCACGACTGCAGCGCATCCCGCGCCTCCTGCTGCCAACTCTGGTGTGCTGGCGACTTGTCAGAAACGTGGGGGGAACTCCCCCACAAGGCCTATACAGGAAGAATTAGCCAACACATCCTGCAGTGTTGGTAAGGGCAATGCCAAATGCCAGGAAGTGTACAGACAATGGAGGGTGATTTGATTTTAAAAAGCATGTAAAACAAAACTTTTGATATGTTTCTGTGGGACCCATGGGCCGCACTCTATTGTTGTAAGTTCGGCAGCCCGTCACGGGATGCGCTGCGCCTGGCGGTGAGATCAGGAGGCCCAGCTTCTTGCAGGGGAGGCTTCACCTCCCACGACCCAGACCATCCCTTATCTCAACGCCAGGTATCCTTCACTGATCGTTTATTGTCATGATTAACTCACTCAGTGACTTTTGGATTGGGTCCGCTGTCCAGGCATCTCTTGCTGACAATACGGTTGGAAACGCCGCCGGATGAGCGGGCCCAATATTTTTGCGCGGGGCAGCTGCCAGGGCTCCTATTGGCGACACTTCGCTTGTAGGCGCCGGGAGAACTGCCCTTCGTATGATTGTGTTGGACGGCCAGGCCTCCATTAGCGACAATTTGCTGGTGGAATCCAGTCAGTGCAATTTAACTGCGAGCTGTGGGAGAAACGATATCAATCACGACACTTCGTGTTTGATATTGGATTCACCACAGCCCCCATCCGAGGAAAGATACACTGCAGGACAACTCGGCTCTTCCAGCCATCCTGTAGCTCGTGCTTCCATCACCTATCAAGTCCGTAGACCACGACCTCAATTCGTGCAATGCCTTAATTAGGGATGTTCATACTCTTTCCTCCTCTTCCTCCAGGGGCATAATCCTAAAATAGTCGTCATATTTAATATGACGCTAGAGGTATTCCTCCAAACACACAAAACTAATGTAATGTTAATCCTGAAAAGCAATTAGGAACACATTATAATCACGTAGGTACACCCCCAACATCCGATTCATTGGGTACAGTATCTAAATTACCTACAAGAAAAAAAGAAGTTATGCTGCCCCATCCTGTAAGTGTAGGAATTTGGAAATTACAAAGTTTCAGTCCAGGTGTAGATGTGTATTTTAGTGTACGGGAGCACAATCTACTAATCTACAAACTGCTTTTAACCCCCACCATTCTTCTTCTTCCTTATCACGACTGACCTGGCGAAGACTTGCTAGGCCCCTGGCTTTCCTGATCCCTCGCCGGGTCTTCTGGCCGCATTGTCGTCGATTGTAGTTGTTCCCACAGTTATGATTATTGCTAGAAAGCCAATTAACAAGCAAGGCTTTCTGAGCAACAATCAAAACCACAGAAAAACGCCGAACGCGTTTTGGCGGTCGGGGAGGACGGACGACCGTTTGCACGCCTGGAACAAACAAAGAAAATTACATAGGGGATTGTGAAAAGTTTCAATTTGAATGAAATCATCCAGTCCCAGAAATGCGCCTGCACCTGCACATCACAGCGTTCGGCGTGACAAGCTTGATGTTGAGTGTTGGCAATGGTAACCATAGCCACCAGCTATCATTTGTCATCTATTGTGAAAAGAACCAACATTTACTCTGCCCCTTGATCGATCGAACTTCGAGGATGGCAAGACAGTGTAAATACTTGGGGGCGAAGTCTCCAATGGGTACTTTATATCGAGTAACTACTTAAAAATTGGGAGTCTAAGAATCGGGTGAGTGAAAATACCATGGAGAAATCCCATTTGTAGCCCCATGAAAGCCCTATAGATCCCAACAGTGAAATCGGATCGTTCGGGACCCCCAAAAATGGATTACATCCAAAAATACTTCGAAAGCGACACCTAACTCGATCCCAAAGCCAAAAGCCTTAAAAAAAAAAACCTCCCGTAGCCCCATAGCGCCCCACGGGTTTGGGCGGTCGGGCTGAAAACCTTGCGGGCACAACTAGAAGGTAAACCGAGTATTTTGTCAAAATTTCAGATTAAAAAAAAAAAAAGAAGCCTACTGCCCCAAACGGCTCGAACTGCGGACGGCCGTTTCTTTCTCGGAATCTCGGACTCTTGAAACGGATAATGTCAAATTTTGAAGCCGATCAGAATTTTCGATTTTTTAATCGATCCACTCACCGGACGTGAAATTCGGTCCAAAATCCGACACCCCCCGCCAGCTCGTGTCATACTTTCATTGCTACAGACACATTCTGAGTTAGTACGCACAGGTAATTCAGAACAATGCTGAATTTTTAGTTTCCATAATCGGCTTACTTAATAGGTATACGTAGATAAGATATATATATAAACGCGCGTCGCGTGAATCTAAGGATGGCCATATTCGTTCGTCCTCAAACAAGCCTAAAGCCTGTTGGGAGGTGGTTTACGAGGTGTTGAATTTAAAGTCCCGTGATGCTTGTCAGGCCACGACTCTCAGCAGTGAGGGCTTCAGTGACTCTTTTGCTTCCGTCTTCCAACGTCGATCCAACTCCACTCCGTCCCCTGAGTTTTTTTATTTTCTCAATCATGTTCCCAGTTTGCCCAGGGAATTCGTTTTACATCCAGTCTCGGTGGAGGAGGTGTACGCTACAATTATGGCCCTAAATAACAGTAATGCCGCCGATTTCCTGGGCATAAACTCTCTAGTTGTGAAATCGGTGGCTAGTCACATTATTGAGCCGTTGGCTTTTATTATTAATAGGTGCTTTGAAGATGGCAAGTTCCCTGATTGCTTGAAGAAATCAGTTATAACACCTATTCCAAAAAAAGGGAACTCCAAGGATTACGATGGCTTTCGTCCTGTCTCCAAGCTGCCCGTTTTTGTTAAGGTAATTGAGCAAGTAGTGCTTAAAAGGATAAGCGACCATCTGGAGGGTCTCAATTTACTCCATCCCCAGCAGTTTGGTTTCTGGAGGGGGAGGAGCACTAGTTCTGCAGCATGCTCTCTTATTTCCCGGCTCTTTTCAGTTTTGGAGAATAGACAGCACACCTCTCTTAATCTTTTTGATCTCTCAAAGGCTTTTGATTTGGTGCCACCCAACCTGCTCCTCAGGAAATTTGAGCACTATGGCTTCGGCCATCGAATGGTTCCTGTAGAGCTATCTGGAGGGTTGTTCCCAGGTCGTTTCTTACAATGGGACTGCCTCTAGTGAGATTGCAATTCCCTGTGATGGCCTAAGTGCGTTGGGGTGTTCTTAGGAGGTGCTTCGGGTGAATAAAAACTACCCTTCCATATGTGTCCCAAGCTTTCGACTGTATTCAGTCATCTTCACAGGGTTATATACTGCAAAACAACAATATTGTGAGGTTCCGGCTATTTCTATATAGGTAATTCGGTTGACATGGTGCTAACTGTTACAGACCTTAGTTTATAAAACACGATGACGTCACGAGCTCCTCGCCCCAGTCATCGGGCGCCGCCTGGGTTGTGGTGTCGGGCATAGATTGTTGATTGCAAAATTTGCAATATTTAATAGATCTGGAAGGTAGTATGAAGTGGTAGTGGGGTTTATGGTATATTATCGTTAAGAAATTTGGTAATGGGCATGTGGCCTTGTTTGTTGGCTTGGGACACATATGGAAGGGTAGTTTTTATTCACCCGAAGCACCTCCTAAGAACACCCCAACGCACTTAGGCCAGCACAGCCAAGGAGGATGTCAAACAGATCAACTATTCCCTGTGATGTCAAGCAGGGTATCCTCGGCCCTTGCCTCTTCCTCATGTATATTAATGACCTACCTAGCCAGTTCGAGGATTCAAACAACATTTTCCTGTTTGCTGACGACTTCACATGCCTAGCATCAGGCTGTTCCCATGAAGAAATGCAACACAATCTGCAATTTAAGTCTGAGATAGTGGAAAAATGGTGCCAGGCCAATGCTTTGGTATAGAACAAAACTAAAACTCAGACCCTTTTAGTGGGTCTCAACAGATGCTTGGACCAGGCAGTTAATTTCCTTGGGTTGACGGTGGATAACCGACTTTCCTGGAAGGCCCATGTTGAGGCGTTGTCCCCCAAATTATCATCTTCTATTTTTATGCTTAGAAGGTTGAAGAGCGTCGTTTCTGATGAGGTCCTGCGTTCTGTTTACCATGCTTGCTTTGCCAGCAGAGCAACTTATTGCATCGTAGCATGGGGAAACAGTAGTCATGCAATTGACATATTTAAACAATAAAAACGTGCCATCAGAATCTTGGCCAAACTCTCATGGAATGAGAGTTGTAGGGGTTCGTTTGCTCGCCTTGGTCTCCTTACATTACCTAGTGCATATGCCTTGGCAGTTTTGAATCTGATTAAAGTAAACATAATATGTTTACGGCTATTATTACGGATATTATCGCTCCTTGCCGTGGTTTCCGATGTTCATCAGCACGACACCCGATCCCGTAGAAACCTAGCGATTCCTTTTACTCGCCTAAGTATAGCTCAGAAAAATGACCCAATCCAAGTAGGCTCTCGTTTGTATAATGCCCTACCCCAAAATATTCAAGAGCTGCCTATTAAGTCTTTCACTAAGGTCATAAAAGTTCATCTCATTAGGGCAGAGCTGTACTCGCTTGACGAGTTCTTTGGAATTGTGTGGGATTTTCAGTGCCGCGGTCCAGTTTGTGGTGCGGTTTCATTGTGCTGATGTGTTTTTTTTTTTTTTTTTTTTTTGCCGTGTGCCCACCTGTTTGGTCTAACAATGTGTACCTACCTATTTAATGTAATTGAGTACCTATTGCCCGTTTCCCGACGTTTGCAATGTCTATTCATAGGCCACTGCAAATAAAAGTTCTTGATTCTATATCCAACCGATATTGATGAAATGTGGCTGAAAATGGTCGATACTGAAGAACTTATATCTCTAGAATACATTGGTTTTTTATGGAAATTTCAACTGTTAATAAAAAATATCGCCCATTTTAAAACCTTCTTTTTTTTTTTTTTCATCACGCAACTTGAGATTCGTCTCTTTTTTTTGGGGTCATTTACATGACTACCATAAACGTCGAGTTCCCAACAATTCCAACTGTCAATGAAAGACGAGTTTTGGGGGTTACTCGACAACGCCGTTTTTCAATGAAGTTTTTTGTTTTTTCAACCCTCGAAAATCAACTGTAGCCGACGGCGAGTTGGACAAAAGGGTTGGCACGATAAGGGAGGAAACTACCCCTCAGAGAAGACCGTTCGAGGGTGAGAACCGTCTGAGGGATGTCTAGCCGATGGGGTTTATACAAGTCGTAGAGGACTTGTCTGCAGAGCAGGTAACCTTGGTATTGCCATACATTGTATCTACTATCGAACACCACCATGGAGCCACCTAGGAAGGGCCGGATGAAGTATGCTCCTTTCGGTTGTATATGAAGTATACCTATAGGTAACTTCCAAACCTAACTTTTGGTTTATTATTCTTAAGAATAATATTATTCCAATTGGAATAATACACCTATATTTTTGCGACGGAGGCCAACGACTCCGAACGGCCTCAAAATTTGACATTATCCGTTTCAAAAGGTCCAGATTCCAAAACTGACATGTCCGTCCGCCGCTCGGGCCGTTTTGGGCAGTAGGAATTTTTTTTTAGTCTGAAATTTTGACAAAATACTCGGTTTACCATCTAGTTGTGCCCGCAAGGTTTTCAACCCGAGTCAGGGGATCGAGTCAGGTGTCGTTTTCGAAGTATTTTTGGACGCAGAATCCATTTTTTTGGGTTCCGGAACGATCAGATTTCACTGTTGCGATCTATAGGGCTTTCATGGGGCTACAAATGGGATTTTTGAAGGATCCCAGGAGGTCAAATATTTTCAAGTAAAAAACAAAAAAAATTGACAAAATCCCCCCCCCCCCCCCCCAAATTGTTTTGAAATATAAAAATCCCCAAAAAATTGTTTTTTTAAATTTTTTTTTCATTGACTCAGCATTAATTTTTGGTTTATTATTCTTGGAATAATACACCTATGTTTTCGCGACGCGGGTCGACGACTCCGATCGGCCTCAAAATTTGACATTATCCGTTTCAAGAGGTCTACATTCAAAATCCGAAATGTCCGTCCGCCGTCCGCCGTCCGGGCCGTTTTGGGCAGTAGGAATTTTTTTAAAAATCTGAAATTTTGACAAAATACTTGGTTTACCATCTAGTTGTGCCCGCAAGGTTTTCAGTCCGATCGCCCAAACCCGTGGGGCGCTCTGGGGCTATAATGGGGCTACAGAAGGTGGTTTTTGAAGGCTTTTAGCTATGGGATCGAGTTAGGTGTCGTTTTCGAAGTATTTTTGGACGTAGAATCCATTTTTTGGGGTCCCGGAACGATCCGATTTCACTGGGGCGATCTTTAGGGCTTTCATGGGGCTAAAAATGGGATTTTTGAAGGATCCCAGGATGTTAAATATTTTTTGAGTTAAAAATAAAGAATTTTTGAAAAAACACATTTTTGAACAAAAAAATCCAAAAAAAAAATTTTTTGAAATAAAAATCCAAAAAAAAAATTGTTTTTTAATTTTTTCATTGACAGAATTTAATTTCTGCACAAGTAACCAATATCAAAGAATAATAAACCCTTGTGTAAAATTTGCAGCGTTTTTTCTGACAATTTTATTGCTCCACGTAAGTAACTCATTAATAATAATGATTTGAGGCTAGGCGATACATGTTAAAACTTAGGAACAGCACTTAGTTTTCGTTTGGTATTTATGATAATATGCCGTCACTGCGCGCTGCTTTACGAGTAAGCAAGATCCAGTGGTTTGGTTTCACCACCTCGAGTTAGGCTAACCCACGAGTTAGCGAAAAAATTGCGTTTCACCAGCTGTTGTCTCTTAGTTACCAGGACGTTAACTTCCACTTTTTTAACTTGCTGATTTTCGGAAGTTATCTCGTTAACTTGAAGTTACGTCGTTGTTGTTGCAACATCATTACCCTATCTTGAGCTCTAAACTCAAAATAGCTAACTTGAACTTTAACATGAGGTTGGTGAAACCGGGCCTTAATTCTTCGGACGATATCACTTGTGTCTATAGACATTGTCCGTCTCCTATAGGAGACTCTCCTATAGGCGACGGACAGCTTCCTCGTGAGATCTTAGCCGTTGGAGATGACGCACGGCCTGTCGCATGATGGTTTCGTTGACTGTTTCTATTTGAAGCTCGTGATGGAGACGTTCATTTCGAAAGTACCATGGTGCATTGACCTCGTTTCTCAATATATTGTTTTGGAATCGCTGGATGAGCTCTCGATTTTATTGAGCCGTACAGCCACACAGCTGGGCTCAATAAGTCCACACCGGTTTGAGGACTTGGTTGTACAGGGTAAGCTTATTCTCGATGGACAGTTTAGACCGTCTCCCCATTAGCCAGTGCATCTTTCTGAATTTGAGCAAAAGTTCTTCTATCTTCTTGACGTGGGCTTTCCATCGGAGCCGAGCATCAAGCGTCATGCCGAGATAGGAAGTGCTGGGAGTCGTCCATCATCAGCACTTTTGCTAGAAACTTGAGGGCTAATTTTAGGACAGCGCGAGTGGTGGTTCCTCTATTCGAGTCTGAGCATGTGGACCTGGACGCATTCAATCTCCTCGGGCCCAGACAGCGGAGATGTAATGCAAGGTGCCCAGCACCGAGGCCTTGAAGATTCTACAGTTAGACGTCTAGGAGGAGCAGGAACCTCGGGCGAGGGTGTCTACAGCTATGCCAGAAGCGACTTTAGCCTTAGTGATACGGGATTGGCCGGCTTGGCTGAATAGTGTCGAGCCACTCAGTTGGATCCCTAGATAACTCACCGAGCTCTCCAATAATCCCCCCCGGTTCAGAAATCGGGGAAAATTGCTTATTTTTGACGCTTGGTTGTGGCTAAACGGCTGAACCGATTCTAATGTGTAAGAAGGTCATTCGCAGAATTTTATGCTCTTTAACTATGTAAGTTGGAATGTTTTCTCTGCGATGATTAGTTTTCGAGTTATCGGTGAAAAACTCGAAAATTCCAGAAAACATCGAGGTTTTTAGGCCGCCAAAAGTTCTCCCAGCAAAAATTTTGCTACCATTTTTGATATTTTCTTGTTCAGATCCATTACAACGCTATAATAGCTTCCACACCATTTCTTGCACGAGTCCTACCTACTACTTTTTTGAAGAAAAAAAATCTAGCCACCTAAACGGCAAAATCATAATATGATTTTGCTCGGCCTACCACACTTTCTCTATCAATGAAATATGACATATTACCTAAAATGCAAATACATTACCTAAAATACATTGTATTTTAGGTAATGTGCTCATTTTGATTTCTTGTAAAAAAGGGTTCCCTTCTCCCCCGTTCGTTTTTTTTTTTTTTTTGTTTGTTCCCGTTTTGGTTTTAATTTTAAATATTTATTTCATTTTATTTTATTGATTTTATACTTTTCTCCCTTTTAATTTTATTATTATTATTAATAAGTTATATCACATTCATTCGAATGGTCAACATCATCATCACCACCAATTTTAAACAACGGTGTATTACCTATTACGATTATTTATTTATTTTATTTTTTCATTTTTTCTTCGGAGAAGACGACACCTCATTGTACATGTTGGCCGAAGCCGTACAAAAACCAGAAGAGCCAGTCTGTGAAGAGCTCCACGGAGTTGTACACGTAGACTCTATGGCCCGAAAATGCATCGAAAACGACACCCCGCTCGACACCAAATCCTTCATAACTTCACCTGTAACGGAACATTTTTGGGATGTAGGGTCGATAATAATTGTTGACTACCTAATAATGATGGAATCGCAGGTAGTCATTTTTGAAGTGGGAATGAATCGAAGAGGACCGGAGATAATTATTTATTTCGTGGCTGTTTACGATTGGTCACGCGGGTGGGGAGGAACCTCCTAAAAAAGGTGGCTCACCTGAGCCGTAATTCCGCTTTGAGATCACCTTCGACGTGGCCGAATCGAATTCTGTACAGTGTAGAAGAAAACAGAAAATGTTTTTGGAAAAAAAGGTGATGACATTCAGGAGTGAAGCTGCGGGGGAATAATAGAAGGATACAATAGTTGGCCTCCCTCTCCCTGTCGTCACGTGGTGTCTCAGGTTCTTATCATGAAAGGTCGAAAGAATAGCCACCGTAACACAAAAGGTATTCCATGAGACAATGTGGGTCGGATGTAATATCCGGAGACTGTTCTCAATCGGATGTTGTACAAGTCTCCCGTACAAAAAAAAAAAACGGAAATTACGGGAAACAAATTTTGTTGAAAAAAAAAAAAAAAAAAAAAATTAAAATTATTTTGGGGATGGATAAGTACTTCAAGTTACCTGGTGTGATTTTCCCTTATAAGACACGATCCGGTCCATCCTGGCTGAAGTGCACCACCGCGAAGACTGGCCCTCGGGAGACATGAACGTTGGAGAGTCCGGAGTCGAGGCCCCGCCCACTGCGCCACCCCGTCATATTCGCCGCCCCCCTCGACACCAGTCCGGCCAACCCCCTCCAGTCGCGGGATTTTTTGGCCATTTCTTGGCGGGCGGTGGGAGGAGGACGGATTTTCTCGAGGGGGACTCGCCCCCGCAATTGCCCCCTCGTGGAAGGAGGTGCAAGGGTAAGACGATGACCTCCAAAACCGCACGGGCGCCATGCCTGCGTGACGTCATGTTCGGTCAGCTGGAAGCCGACAAACCTAACTTATGTACTTCCTTGTACTTATGACCTGATAAGAGACATTCGGCTGGGCGACCAACTCTGAACATTTCAGTGACAGAAACCAGTTTCTCATTGGTTGGTGACTACCTACTTGCCCTGAACGAGAGCACAAATCACCATTGGGATTGGGGGTCACCAAAAGGCGGAGGGGGAGGGGGGCTTAATATGCTATGTCGAGTTCGTTCCTGGACAGCGATCCGAATCGGGGCTCGAAATATCATTCCATTCGGTTCCCCCAGTGTTCGAAAAAGTTCTGAAAAACGTTGGGCAACAACTTATGACATCATAAGTGGTCAAATTTCTGGTTTCCACCCTTTCCGACGAATACTTATGGCATTTTTGTTGCAACAGAAATGCAATGTACCGCTCCTTATATAAAAATTTTATATAAGGAAGAAAGCTAATTAAATTTAATTTAATTAGCTTTCTCGAGGAAAAAAGATAATTAAGATCGGACTAACCGTTGCCGAGTTATGGGCAAAAACGTGCGAAAAAAACACGTTTTTGAACAAATTTTCCTGCTCCTCCCTTATCAAAGCTCAAATCAAAATTTCACATGGAATAGCTGCGATGGTGAATTTAATCAGCTTTTTCCAGGAAAAAAAAAATTTGGAATCGAGCTAATTTCCGAGAGCTCGGAAATTAGCTCGATTCCAAATTTATTTTTTGTAGCTCTACAGCCGAAAACGTTCTGAAAAACGTGGTATTCCGCTGCCGAGTGGTTTCAGACTGGGCGTTTCTTCTTTCTTCCTACTTCTCTCGAGTTCTACTAGTGCTCAAATGAAAGCTAATTAGATTTGCTATCAACCCATACCCATAGGTGAGGGGTGAGAACGCATCAAAACCGTGAAACACGAAAAATGGGCGGAAATAGCCTATTTTTGAAGGGCTGTATCTCGAAAACGGTTTGGAATCCGTGTACAATAATTGTACAAATACAATTATTGTATATGATCAAAGTTGTAGTGAATTTATTGTTCTTTATTTTAGTACACGGTGAAGTTTTCCGTAGGGTTGACCGTTTTCGAGATAGGGGCGAAAAACTGGAAAACCCCGAATTTTGTCGTCTTCCCCCCCCCCCCCCATCGAGCGTCTAGATTCGGTGTAGTCTAATCATTTACTAATTATTTACGTAGTTACTACTCGGAGTAAATAGAACAATTTGACGCTGCGAAACCTTTGTTTATTTATTTGTTTATTTTTTTTTTGTATTTTTTTATAATGTTCGGGTTAAGTGCTAGTTGTACCGTACTACAAACCTTCCAATCCCGAAAAGAGCGAAAAATTACAATTTTTTGGATCAAGTTCGGAATGAGAACGATATGATTAAGTTCCCAGAGAAATGTCCGTCCGATCCGTTTTGAGTAGTAGGCATTTTTTTAAACCTGAAATTTCGACAAAATACTCGGTTTACCATCTAGTTGTGCCCGCAAGGTTTTCAGCCCGATCGCTCAAACCCGTGGGGCGCTATGGGGCTACGGGAGTTTTTTTTTTTTTTTTTAAAGGCTTTTGGGTATGGGGTCGGGTTAGGTGTCGTTTTCGAAGTATTTTTGGACGTAGAATCCATTTTTTGGGATCCCGGAACGATCCGATTTCACAGTGGCTATCTATAGGGCTTTCATGGGGCTACAAATGAGATTTTTGAAGAATACCAGGAGGTCAAAATTTGACCTCCTGGTCATATTAAATATTTTCCGAGTAAAAAAAATTGAAAAAAAAAAAAACTACTTACATCTGTCCGAACAATGTTAAGAACTTTAAAAAAAATTTAAACAGATTTAATTTTCGTACAAGTAACGTATACCAAAGAATAATCCCTTGTGTAAAATTTGCAGCGTTTTTATATCCCTCATATTCTATCAGTTTCAACACCTACGACATGTGACAGTACCTTACCTCTACCTAGATTACTGGGAGACCAACCATTCAACAAATGGTTGAAAGCTGATGTACCACGACCACCTCCAGCTGCTGGAGAGAAACGAAGACGACATTTCCACCCATTTGTTAAAAGGTACCAGAAAGTATCGATACTTCAAAATATCGATACGTTTTGGAAATATCGTATGGATATTTTTGCTACTTTCTAGATGTATCGATACTTTTTAAGTACCTATAGTACATCCCTAATGTCAGCTTGTATCTCTTCTCTTTGAACCTGTACTTAACACCTGTACAATTATATAAAAGGTTTGTTCCAGGTCTGACTGCGTCTGTCGACAGAAGTTGGACAGCTGTCGACAGAACCCGACCGCACATACTCGAGCTATCGGTTTCCGTCCAACTTACGATCGACCTGGTACAGCAGTTTCTACACTGCGCATGTCTCCGGCGATTTCTGTTTACATTCCGTCAAACCTGGAACAAACCTAAACCTTTGCATAATGTAGGGACACGTAATTATTAGGTTTGTTCCAGGTTTGACGGAATGTTAACAGAAATCGCCGGAGACATGCTCAGTTTAGAAACTGCTGTTCCAGGTCGATCAGGGTTGACAGCAGTTGGACGGATACCGACAGCTCGAGTATATGCGGTCGGATTCTGTCGACAGCTGTCCAACTTCTGTGTACAGACGAAGTCAGACCTGGAACAAACCTATTTGCAGGGAGTTGTCACAATTCCCTGCAAATAATTACGTGTCCCTACACTATGCAAAGGTTTATATAATTTATAACGCTATTTGAGCTTATATCAAAATTGTATGCCGAATTTATTTCAAAGGTACCTATTTAAATTTATTGCCTATCAAATGCATTTGTTTTCTCGGTTAAAGCCCGAGTTGGCAAATCTCTGAATAGGTAGGTAACGTTAAAAAATTTGCAAAGCGTTACTCGAGGTACCTACCAAATCCATTCGATAGGTTGAGTATTCGAACAATTCTTTTTCTTCTTCTAAGTAAAAAGGGGCCACCTTCGCCTTAGATTTTCGCCTGAGTGGCTGCTGCCATCGCAGTCTTCTCAAGGAGACTCAGAATAGAAGTAAAGTAAAGTCGATTTTATAGCGTTAACCATTGCGGTTGTCACAAGAGGCAGAAGTGACCCCATCTGGCTCAGAAGCGGACTTATACTTTATACCTACTCTGCTCCGGGACCTGAGGACTCTGGCTCGCGGGGTTTGCGGACTCGAACCCACTACCGTTAACCACTAGAATCGGCCACGGTTTTGATTGGGCTTCAACGCTCCCCTGGAGACTCAGATGACCTCCTCCTGCATCGTCCCCCTGGGTTAGAAGGATAGTCCAGTCAATAGACTTCGATGCCCACAATAGGTTGGATGTTGTTTGTAAATTTAAATTGGTGTTTTGGCACCCCAATAGTGGGAAAGCGAATCCATCTACATTTTTATCCCTAAAACTTTTGGGGGCATAAAAACCTCGAAATTTTCGGCCTTGTTTTGCTTTTTCGCTGATATCGGAAAAACTATCCGTCACACAGTAGCAGAACACCCGAACTCCTGGACATCTGAAGATGGTCGACTGAAAAATGAAAGTCATTCGGAAACTCCGAAAACTACCTATTAAATACCTGTTAGGTACCTGATAGGTAGTTTGTATTCATTTAGCAATACAAATTTTGTATTCATTTAGCCTCAAATCAACACAATGTCAACAGAATGTTGGGTCCAAAGCGTAACGTTCTCGAGGTTTAAAACGCAGTGAAGGTGATAATGAGTTCGGAAAAGTTTATTTTTCTCTTGGTGTCAGTGTTTCTTACAGTCCGCCAAAATGGATCAGCCAACCCCACGGAACTTAAGTGTAATACGAGGCGTAGATATGACAACTAGCTTTATTAATTGCGTAGAGTGCTACTAGCACTCAGACATAAGGCCTCGCTTCGCTCGGCCGACCACTTTTTCGGACAGAGGGGCCTCGCTTTGATCGGTCAACCACTTTCTCGGACAGGGGGGCTCGCTTCGCTAGCCCAAGTGACGGTCGCTCAATGCGCTAAATTTAAAGGCCCGGCATTCTCGGCGGAGCCAAACGGCCTCGAGCCGATCCATTTGCCACCGTGTGTGGGGAAATTTCTAGTGGCACCGCGCCACCTCGCGACTTCGCTGGATTTTCGGAGCCGAGCCGTAGGTATAGAGCGTCAGCATACACTGTATGGTGACGCCCAATAGGCCGACGGCAAATGTACAGGGTCCAATGCAGGCTCATTCGTGTATGTGAAATCCTCTCTCCAAAAAATTTTTGGATTTAATCATTCAGTGACACTGAATCAGTGTTCGTCTGGACCAGAGAGTAGCAGAGAGCAGACTTCGGTCTGGACTTCGTGGTGCGCGGATCTCAAGTGCGATGCCAAGTGGCCATTGGACGTTATTAAAAAGTATACTTGAAGCTACAATTTAATGCACTTTTTGATAGAAAATTAGGTTGGCTTTTCCCCGTTAATTTGTATATTTTTCGCTACCTTGTTATTTTGATATTCAACCACACACTTTTTCCTGTTTTCATTACACTATGTAATAACAATATGCGCTCCTTCGTGAGCTTCAATATTATGAGAGCCTACCTCCTTGTAAGAAACATTGATTTTTGGCACAATGATAATGGTTTACCTACCTGCATACAGAGATCACTTCGATATGGGTACCTACCTGTTTTTTTACGTGATTGTAGGTATATATACATTTTGCTACCTACGTATGAGATGTTCTTTTTCCTACTGCGGTCCCTAGACAGAACCTCTTCCACTTCACATAGGAACAACCAATAGCATTACTTATCACTTCTTGTACATTACAGAACAATCTGTCAGTGGATAATTCTGATTTTGATCAATTAAACCTTATCTTCATTGGTATATTCTCACTATGATCACAGAATCCTTGATCTTTACAGTTACACATTGTGTACATCGTTGTACTCGTTTCTAATACAACTTCTATCTACTCCATCCATAACGCGTTTTCTTCTTCCCATTTTCCCGAACGCTTTTCACTTGACAATGGCTCAATTATCTCTTATTAGTTACTAGTCTCTCTGGCTCGCTTCGCTCGCTCCCCTAGTGGGGTGTATTGCCGCCTGTGGGGTGTATTGCCGCCTGTGGGGTGCGTAGCATCGATGGACACGTTCAAACCCCTACTCAGACATAAGGCCTCGCTCCGCTCGGCCCCTCCTATTCGTAGCAGAGACGATAGAAAAAATCTGCGTATTTTTAATTCAATTCAACTTTTTTTAAATAAAGGCCTCTCCATCTATCAAAGTTCCCTGGACCCTCCGTTTTCTAAGATCCCTGGCCCCGCGCGAATTAAAACGATCCAATTGTCTTCTCACCGTGAAATCGCCCCCTCCCCCTCGGTTTTTTTGAAATCCGACTTCGGAATCGGATTGGCCATATTTTGGCGCGCATTTGGCTCGCGGATACCATACCCAAAAAATGGCTCCTTACTGGGTATTTTTGAACCCGAAAAAACGCGGGACAAACGCGAGAAAGACGATTTTTCGAAGAATTTCCGGCGAATTTCCCGGGCGAATTTCCGAATTACGATTTGACCGACGTCTTCCTCCAGGTCTGATCTATACGGCTGGTATTTTTTCGTAATTTTTTCGACCCCTTAAACGGGCTTTGGCGCGAGTTGAAAGTGGAAAACGTAGGACAAACGGGAGAAAGACGATTTTTCGACGAATTTTCGACGAATTTCCCGGGCGAATTTCGGATTTACGATTTGACCGACGTCTTCCTCCAGTTCTGATCTATACGGCTCGTATTTTTTCGTAATTTTTTCGACCCCCTAAACGGCCAGCGAGCGGAAAGTGAAAAAACTCACTCGGGAACGCGTTATCCCGTACCAACAAACCACACGGCCGTCTACCACACGGCCGTCTACCACACGGCCGTCTACCACACGTCGGCCAACACAATTTTATATTATTGTATGATATGATGATGATATGATGATATGATTCGCTTACATAATATGTATTATATAATATATACCGAAGCCAAAACGCATAGGTATATAATATTAATATATACCTATGCGTTATGGCTTCGGTTACATATGCCTATTAATTGGAAGTAGGTACCTATCCTTTTTTTTCAATCTTTCCACTGATTATCTCTTTCCTTGCCATCGCATGCGTATTTATTTTACGTTCTCAACGTTTTACATTAAATGTAAAGCAAAGAAAAATGTAAAAATAAAATAATGTAAAAATAAAAGAAAATGTAAAAATAAAATTTTTTTATGTCCTGCAACTTTGCTGTGCGAAGCAAGGGTTAACTGCTAGTTATGTAATAAAAACTGTGTCAAACTCGACGCTACAATTTTAAATAAATACACTTTATTTTACCTTTATGAGATCTCGGAGTCAACGTAAAATCGCACGATAGGTATCAGGTATTAGTAATACCGTATTACCCGCCCCAAAGCCTGGGGTGAAATAGCTGTCGCGAATTGAGGAGGTTGCATCGCAAAAAGTACTAACGCCATTTTTTTCAATTTCGAACTAATGGTTGGTTACGGGTTTGGGGGACTGTTTCTTCACGAAAATAAAGTCGTTTCATCTCAAAACGTACTCTATCCATTGAAAAATGAGCGATGAAAATCGAGTTTTCAACCAAAAAGTACTAAACAGTTGAGGTGTGTTCCAAGCAAAACGTACTCTATCCATTTATCAATCATACAGTACCTACTAAATCCAAGTCATATCCGACTTCCTCTACACTATTTTCATCCAAAAGGTACTCCATCCGCCTCACTAGGCTTGTTGTCATGTTCAGGCTTCGTTTTTTATTATTTTTAAAAATATTACCCGCCTACAACGTCCTCCGGTCATTGAAGTAACACAGTGAAGAGATGGCCTAAAAAAAATACAACAACAACACCTTGCCTGTTTGTTTTTATAACAGTTATCAAGACTCAAGATTCAAGAGTCGTCGCTCGGTTTTTTGTGCAATTTTTGTTAATTTTCGCCCGAATTTTTCGTTGCGCGGATGAAACCTCTGTTGAAAGGGAAATAATAGGTACTATGGAAACCGAGGAAACCAAAAACTCCGACGTAAACGGGGGCGTTGAGCCCAATGAAGGTGGTTTTAATGTTGGGCAGAACCAATGGTGAAGGCTCCAGGTAGGTAGGTAAGGCTCGCAAAAGAGCCCGAAATGATCAATAATTGAAATTATTTCGGGTAAAAAAACAAAAAACATGTGGAGTTGGCAATAATTGGAATTTTCCGAATGATAATTATTATCATTGATTAAATACGAATTCCAGTTTATTCATCTGATAGATCCGACGTTTTCAGCCTAAAGGTACTCTATCCAAAAATGTTTCAGCCAAAAAGTACTCTATCCATTTGTATCAGTCAAAACGTACTTTATCCATGGTTTACAAATTTAAAATTTGACGTGAATAATCACGTTTTCCACCGACTATCTAACTGTTTTGCCACACAATAGAGGAGAAAAAAACGGTCAATTAAAAAAAAAAAAAGTACGAACCTATGAGCTAAAATTAATGTGCTACAGATTTTTGCGTTTCCTGCAAAATTCACTCAAGTGGATATAGTACTTTTTGCGATGCAACCTCCTCAATTTCAGTTCCACGTAGCTACAACTGCTTGCTTGGTACCTACCGAAGAGTTGCAGTCAACCTTTCATGGGGCGTGATGGCTTGTCTTATGTTCGTGTCCTGCCTTCGGGTGATAGGCGTCACCATTTCGAGCAAAACATGGTACGTTTCTTCATCCTTGTGGAGGTAATTAATCCAGTACGAGGTGTTCAATCAACCTTACCTACATGGGTTAATGTATTTCGAGCTGAAAACCATTCTTTCTGCCACTGCCTCTTTGGTTTCTTCTTCTTTTTTATATAAATGCAAACTGCAGCGGCAGCTAAGTTAACAAGTTCCGCGTTGTTCATACTGATACTGTGAACTGAAGATGAAGATTTCATACACTGATGCTCGAGATTCGGCGAAAAGCACCACTAGCATGAATGCCGCAGTGAGCACTGGACTCATGAAGAAGGAAACTGGCCTACTCGTATTCCCCCTAATTTGGACCGAAGCCAAATGAACTCGAGCGTGTGGCCTCGTGCGAAATGGCTCTGCCGTGAATGCCAGCCTTAACGGGCGTAAAATTGGCCGGGGAATAGAGAGAGAAATCGTCTTCCCACACACCAGAATTTATCCGAAATTAGTGTGGAATGAACCGTTTCCCAAAACTTCCTCCTCAAAAGTTTCCTCGCCTCTCCACCTTTCCAAGGTCCCTGGCACCCTCCGTTCTCCCGTTTTCTCCATTGTTCCAACTTGGAACTTCCAAGGTCCCTGGCACTCTCCCAAGACACACGGCTAACGCGCGCTGGATTTCTTCAAATCGATCAAATTGAACTCGCCGTCTAAACTCGCCGATCTTCGGAATTCGTTCATAGGGTATTTCGTATTAAAATTCGGATCTCTAGGTTGGATGGAGGAAACGAAGATACAAATAGTTGCACGGATTTGCGCTCATTGAACATTTCGTTCAATGGGCTTATCGGACGAAAAATTGACCGAAGGATCCAAATTCGCCCTAATTTAATGTTTTTGGGGTAAATTTTAGGGGTGCCCATTTAAAATAAGAAAGTCGGGCGCAAATGTGCCTATTTGCGCGCATCTCAGGGGAGGCTCAAACCCCCTAACGAGACCTAAACGGGATCCCCAACCCATGAAAAAACCGCCGTATTTTTATCGCTTACCGTTTAGGAGGAGGCTTATGACGTACTCTGCCACAGACACAGAAAGAAATGACATGAAATTCCTGGATCAAGCCATTTGTAATGTGCGGAGCTAGGTTTTGGTAATAACTTTTTTAAATGTCTTGCTAGATAAATCACTTTGAATTTATCACTGCGTTTTATAGGAACAAGCACCAGCAGTTGTGTTGTACCTTCGCTGACACGTGGAGCGTTAGTCCATCACCTGCTTGATAGAGGGACCCTTTTAGAGTACGACAAGTAAATGCCTCTCTCTTCGTCTCGAACTTGCTCGGGCAACCAATCTCTTCAAAGGAGGATAAATCTGGGGTACCTTCTCTAAGTGATCAAATTTTGAAAATTAAGGGTCAAGAATAGCTAAAAACGCGTTTTTTTTGTGGAAACTACAATGTTAAGTAGGTATACATGGTGTATTCGGAATCACCGCAAATTTTCCTCAAAGGATAGTCCATCAAATATTTTAAAAAGTCATAGTTCAAACATCGCTTTAAAAAAAAAAAACCGTCCGACTTTCAAGTCTGTTCGAACTCCATTTCGTGCAGTAAGGGTCATTTCCAGGAATTCAGGTGTTCTGCCCCACTGTGCGACATACGGAAACTCTTACTTTTTACATTATTGAAGAGCATAACATTCTGGCTTCTTTAAAATTCGATCGATTGGTACCTAAGGTCGTAATCGGCCGTCAAAAAATGCCAATTTTTCCAAATTGCCAACTTGGGTCAAAACTGCAATTAACCGTTTTTGAAACGCCTATGAATCGTCGTTCTGTGTGAAAAACGCTGCAAATTTTACACAAGGGTTTATTATTCTTTGAAATACGTTAATAATTAGGTAACGTATTGCACAATTGAGGGGTTTGATTCCAAAAGGTACTAAACGCCATTTTCAAAAAAATCGATCTAATGCATGTTCCATGGTTTCGAGAGTGGTTTCTTCCCAAAAATGAAGTTATTTTAGAGCTAAAAGTACTCTATCCTTGTTAAAAACGGCTCTTAATTTCCGTTTTCATTTCAAAAGGTACTAAGCGCCAATGTCCAAGGTGGCTTGTATACAGTTTCATATCAAAAGGTAGGGGAAGTCCTTGTACCTTGGGACAGTTTTTTCAGTCAAGTTTTTTTCGATTATAAATATTATTTAAAAATCAAACAAAGGGTCTATAATTTACTCTTACGCCTAAGGTTTAATAATATGTATCAAACATAATTATCAAAACACTTTAAACACGTCAAAACTAGATTTTTCAAATTTTCAATTTTGTCCCAAGGTGCAAACTGGGTATGCACCTTGGGACACATCAGTTTGAACCATGGGACAGGCTTTGTACCTTGGGACAGGAAGGCAAATTTAACAGAAACACGTCTCATTAGTTCATAATTTGTAATTTTATTCAAATATTCTTATTAAAATATTCTTCACATCACATTTTGTCTCTTCTTTGGAACTTTCTTCACCAAATTCACATAAAAATGTTCAATGAAAATTTTTGATGAAAACAGTTTTTTATCATTTTGGAATCAGCCAACGTTGCGATTTGAAAACGCTGCAAATTTTACACTAGGGTTGATTATTCTTTGATATTATTACTTGAGCAAAAACTTAATTCTGTGTCAATTGAAAAATTTTAGAAATACATTTTTTTGGGGTTATTTTTTTCAAAAAATTGCGTTTTTTACTTGAAAAAAATTTGAACTCCTGGGATCCTTCTAACATTCCATTTGCAGCCCCATGAAAACCCTATAGATCGCAACAGTGAAATCGGATCGTTCCGGGACCCCCAAAAATGGATTCTACGTCCAAAAATACTTCGAAGACGACTCCTAACTCGATCCAATAGCCAAAAGCCTTCAAATAACCCCTCCCGTAGCCTCATTTTAGCCCCATAGCGCCCCACGGGTTTGGGCGATCGTGTTGAAAACCTTGCGGGCAAAACTAGATAGTAAACCGAGTATTTTGTCAAAATTTCAGATTTAAAAAAATTCCTACTGCCCAAGAATAATAAACGAAAATGAAAGCAATAAAAATACAAAACATATAGGTATTTTTGAAAAAATATATTGATCATTGAATTATAAAATGTGATAAATCAACTTGGAAGTCCAAAAGACGACTTTGCTCCCAGAGCTCCCTGCAACTTTTGGGGTGGGAAGCTGTGCTTCGTAGCAAGGTGAACTGCCTTTTCAATGAGTGGCCCATGATGGGCCGCCCATCCACCGTCCACTGCTTCTATCTTCCTTTGATCCGAATATCTGCAAAGGAGTGAACCGAAATTCCTCTTAGAATGGACTAGAAATCGAGATTTGCAATATAACTTATTGTCCCAAGGTACAATTTTCGACCTGTCCCAAGGTACAAAAACAGCAAGTTTTTTCAAAAGTGAAAAAAGTGGCTTTGCATGAAATTGCCACACCTTGAAACCCCTAGAATCATGAAATCAACCCTTGAATTGATGGGAAACGGTTCAAAGTAAGAGAACATTCATCTTACCGTGCTGTGAGAAGAGCGTGATGACTGACGAAACAAAATTTGGGCAGCAGATGAAAACAAATGACGCTTATCACATTCTCATGGGCTGAGATAACGGGAAAAGCGGCATGTACGTAGTGTTGCCACTTCATCCATCACTGAATGAAGGCCAGTCCGAATAGTTCACGCTTTTTTTTTCTACATTATTTGACCACTGTCCCGAGGTACAAGCGTCCCAAGGTACAAGGACTTCCCCTACTCTATCCAGTCTCTAACAATCCCGGCGCTGAGGGTTTCAACCCAAAAGGTACTTTATCCATCAGATCTCGTTTTTCCTCATCTTCGTCCCGCTTTTTTTATTTATTCTTTTAGGTGATTACGTGCAATGGTTGACACAATATACTTGATGATATTGAAACCGTCTGTAAAAAATTCCGCGAGTTTAGTCGCTGGTTTCACCTTTGTATCCGCGACAGTTCAAGTTTCACTTCAAGGTGCGACAACCTGTTAATTTTCCTTCATTACCCAAAATATATTTGGTTTACCGACCGTTTTGAGTGTTTTGACGGGAAAGGGAAGGATAAATCTCCGCGAGGGAATGGGGCCCGAGGCCGAAGAATGCGGAGGAGATCAGGGACAGGAGTGCAATGTTGACGAACTTCTCGCCGGCAATGAGTGGGAGCCCTCAAGTTCAGCCGTCTACTTCGGCGAGGAAAAGAAGTAACAATCCTCAAAACTGGAAAAAAATGAACGCAATCGTAAGACTGACGAAAATAATTAGGTTGCTCCGGGTAAGCATCTTCAAAGTAGTAAGTTCTATTGCAAACTTGTGTACTGACGAGGACGTACCTACTTGAATTTCGCGCGAAGTTTAGAAAAACCAAAACCAATATTGATGAGAGGAAATTTATTCGAAGACACATCCGTGTCATTCTATCCAAGTTACCTATTTCGGGACAAGAATACATGAAATGAAAAATAAGTCAATCTGGAACGTAACTAGGTAAGTATAGGTTCCTGAAAACTGAATGAGAGCGTTTTTCACATCAAAAGGTACTTTATCCAAGGATGTTAATTTCAAAAGGTACTATAAACCAGATTTCATTTCAAAAGGTACTTCATCCAAAATTTTAAAATTTCAAAATGCTGTAGTAGGTAATTTCCTCTCCCTATTCAACGCACTGGTTCTTCACTTAATAGAATTCTACAAAATAACAAAAAAATCTAGAAAAAAGTTTAAAACCGGGGGTCTACGCAACATAGCACAGCAGTTTTTCTCAATTTCCCAACATTTTCTTGAATGGCGTTTAGTACCTTTTGGAATCAAACCCCACAATAATTATTATTGTGCGAAAATTAGTTCTGTGTATTTCGAAGAAAAAATTCATTTTCTGTACAATGTTTGGAGCTCGAAAAACGGATTTTGCGTTCAAAATTACTCGTAAAACGACACCTACCTTATTTGACCTCCTGGGATCCGCCGGAAATCCCATTTGTAGCCCTGTGAAAGCCCTATAGTTCGCAACAGTGAAATTGAATCTTTCTGGCACCCCCAAAATGGGATTCTGCGTCCAGAAATAATTCGAAAACAACACCTTACTCGACCCCAAAGCCAAAACCCTAAAAAAAAAAACCTCCCGTAGCCTCATAGGCTGAAACCCTTGCGGGCACAACTAGATGGTAAACCGAGTATTTTGTCAACATTTCAGATTTTTGGTTTATTATTCTTGGAATACTACACCTATCTATGTAATCGCGACGGGGGTCGTAAATTCTGATCAACCTCAAAATTTGACATTTTTCGTTTCAAGAGGTCTAGATTCCAAAAACGAAATGTCTCCGCCGTCCGAGCCGTTTTGGGCACTAGGAATTTTTTTTAAAAATCTGAAATTTTGACAAAATACTTGGTTTACCATCTAGTTGTGCCCGCAAGGTTTTCAACCCGACCGCCCAAAGTTGTGGGGCTCTGTTGGGGCTACAATGGGGCTACGGGAGGGGTCTTTGAAGGGTTTTGGCTATGGGGTCGAGTTATGTGTCGTTTTCAAGGAATTTTTGGACGTAGAATCCATTTTCGGGGGTCTCAGAACGATCCGATTTCACAGTGCCTATCTATAGGGCTTTCATGTGGCTACAAATGGGATTTTTGAAACCATCCCAGGGAGTCAAATTAGGAATCTTACCAAGTAATTTTTGAAGCAAAATCCGTTTTTTGTGGTCCCACAAGTCCAAACCTCGTACAGATTTTTTTTTTAATTTTCTCAAAAATATTCTCTCAATGACTCAGAATTAATTTTTGCGGAATTTCTCTATATCAAAAAACCCTTGTGTAAAATATACAGCGTTAAAAAAAAAAAGACTCACTGCCCAAAACGGCTCCGACATTTTGTTTTGGGTTAAAATAAAATGAACTCCAGAATAGGGCGTCAGCACTACGGGCGTTTCAGAACGTCTGATAATCACATGGAACTACGGAACAATTCCAAAGGCCCCGCTACTTCACGCACTCCTAAACAGTGTGCTCAAGATTATTGGGTCCCCCTCCGATTCAAATCGTTCAACTACAGACAGTTATCAGTGCTCGAGCATCTTTTCCACGCATTTCGCACATACAATTTAGAGTGGGAACCAACAATTTTGTTAGCCGATGCGAGTGAAGCCATTACCGGAGGTTTTCGAAATGTTTTTGGAGAGCCTAGTGTACGTGTTCGAAACGTTCAAGCTGGTACGAAGGCGCTGCTCCTGGGTACCCTTCGACGAACAACGGTGTTGAAGCTACAAATCTCATTATAAAACGTGAACACACGCTTAGAGAACGACTTCCAGTTGGCCAGTTCCTCATGAGGAACGCTGCTGCTGCAGCAACGTGCGAGATCTGCTAATGAAATGGTCTCAATCCCGAAATCCCAGTTCCACAAACTGTGGGCTGCACAAAATGGGAAAGTACTGAAGGGTAAGAACGAAGATTCCGACCTCGCCGAGTTTTTTGCAGAGTCGTATTCATCAGGCAAGCCGATCACTCCTGAAGTACGTCTCTTGGAAAGTGGGACAATTTCGACTTGTTTCAACAGGTGTACTACGGCACTTGGAAAAGTAACACCCGAGCATTGGAGACATCAGAATGCAGCTGCCCGTATTTCGCTAAACGCCTGACATGCAAACACGTACTCGGGATGCAAATACGGCTGAAGATTGCAGACCCACCGCCAAAAGCAAAATCCGTTCCTATGGGTCAAAACCGTAAGCGGGGGAGGCCATGCAAGGCGAAGAGTGCCCTTTTAATTGATTGATTATACCTACTATACCGATACGACTGTAGATTATGCCTACGTATATATAAATGATATCTAAGTAATTCCTAAATCAAATACGAATGTAGTCGTGTTAACTCATTAACTGGCGTGTCCATTCAAGTCGTGCAACAAATTTTTCTGACGTGCGATCAATTTTTCTGTCGTTGATGGATTAAATCGTAGTGAACCTTTTTTGTTGTGTCGTTCATTCCCTTTAACTGGAGTTGCAAACATATTTCTGTAGTGGATGGATTTTTTCGTAGGTAGTGAAAGTGCGTATGCTCGTAGTTAGTTCGCCTTATTCTGGAGGGCGATTAAATCACACCCTTTTGTTTTTGAAATCAAGGTCGATCAGATTTTTTGACCTCCGTCGCGATTACATAGGTGTATTTATTACAAGAATAATAAACCAAAACACAGATACCGACCTGCATTAAAATGCGTCATTTACTATAGAAAAGCGTTTTCTCACAATGCTGCCTTGGCAACCGGAAAGCAACACAGTACACGGGTGGAGATTGATAGCAGGTACTGATAGTCATCCAAAATAGACTGGGTGGGGAGTGAGATTTATTACACGGTGCTCATTTTCAGACAATGAGAGCCGGCGAGGGGTTGATGAATGGTTTGTTGGCAGTGGAAGGGGGTGTAAATATGCGGGTATAGCGAGGTTTTTCCTTCGGTCTTAGCGGGTAAGGGCTTTTTCTGAAGAGGTGTTCTGGGAACGGAGCCAGTTGTGAAGAATATGTGCTAGGCTCTGCTAGGCTCTCCTCAAGACCTTTCACTCCCTCGCGAGCTTTTGTCAAGTTAGAAAACGCCCCACAGTGGAGCAGAACCAATAATAAATTGTTTCGGTGTCGCTTCGCTCCAAGAGACAATTCGTAACATGTTCCTTTTTTCTACCCAAGTGGCTTTAGCAGCTTGTTACTGGGGGCATTGTTCCGGAGTCAGGGCGGATCGAATTCGTGCCTTCACGCTCCTCCGCCTTTTTCCCACCTCGAAGAAGAAAATACCAATCATGGGCGAGGGAGGGGAGGAAGAGGGGAAGATTCTCGCGAGAAGAATTGAGGAAATAAACGGGAAGAATCCTCGAGGCTCGACTGGTTGTAGGAGGCGGATCCGCGAGAGCCTCAAAATAAAACCTCTCGACAAACCAGAAATACGAATTTTAACATTTCAACGAGAACCAACCCGACCAGTTGGATTGTTCACGACGCAAAATGGGGTAGTTCGTGAATCTAGCTGATTAATATTATTTTAGCGTGGTTATCTACTTATTGATTAATTTACCTTCATCGATTGCTTTGATTAAATTATTGAAAAAAAGTAGGAAATTTTTTGTAATTTTACATATAATAACATTCTTTTGTATAAAAATTGCGCAATCATTTGATTCAGTCAGTAAAATAAAAATCATTAAAATAAATGGTGAAAAAATCAACTATTCTACGATAAAAAATTAGGTAGTTAAAAAAAGCACATTTTACACAATGGTTTATTATTTTATAATATTAGTATAGAAAAAATTGTGCAAAAATTAATTCTGTGTCATTAAGATAATATTTTTTTGGGCAAAAAAATTGTTCGATGTTTAGACAGAAGTGGGACCTTGAAAAAACGGATTTTTCGTCCAAAATTACTTGGAAAACGACACGTTATTTGACTTTCAGGGATCCTTAAAAAATTTTGCAGGGGATCCTTACAAATTTGACAAAATACTCGGTTTACCATCTAGTTGTGCGGCCGCAAGGTTTTCAGACCGATCGCCCTAACCCGTGGGGCTCTGTGGGGCTAAAAAGGGGTTTTTTCCAAGCGTTCCAAAGAGTGTCGCACTGGGCACCCAACTTTACCGGTATGTTCGCGGCCGTCGGGGATGCATTTGGGACTTCAAGCAAGGCTTTCTGGACTATATGTGAAGTTAGAAATTGGAAAAGTAAACTATTTCTATTTTATTTTTCTCGGGGATGCATCATTAAGTTAACTTGCAAAACTTAATTCTTTATCTTGAATATAAAAAAAAAAGGAAAGGATTTCGGGTAGATGATGACGTAGGAAAAGGCTGACTTTAGAAAACGACGTCTAGAGAGAGTCGAAGCCGTGGGATCGTCAAACCCTAGCAGGTCATCAGCACTCCGCCATATCTGCCGAGTCCTCCTCACGCACATGGAGGCTGCACGTACGATGGCGAACGCTAATCGTGCTCTGAGCCACCCCTTGACGATCCCCCGCTTCCATTTGTCTGCCAGCCGTTCACCTAGGACATCGACGAACCGGGTCATCTGGGGTGCCAAAAGTGCATCCACTGTGCTGAACAGTGGGGTGAATGAACAGTGGCGATCTTGGCACGCAGGTAAATACTTCTGTTTCTTCTGTTCCTCTGCCGAAGTGAAAACTGATGCCACAGGTCGGGAAACACATCGGGTGCATCAGTGTCTACGACACGGACGTCAAATAATGCGTCCCTCTGTGGTTCCCACACCCCACGACAGGCAAGATCCCCACAGGAGAAGCAGCCACAATCACTGGCTCTTTGCAGCAATTTCCCCAAGCTGTATTCATTAATTCCCCCAGGACGTCTCTTACTTCATTGTGACGCCGCGTGATCAACTCCCCCCCCCCCCCCCCCATCTTACAACAGAGAGCATGCCTGATGGAAAAGGGGATATGACCACAGCCATCACACTTATTTGGCATATCTACTGGGGTTCGCATGTACCGAATTGCAAGAGCATCTCGGAACTCACAGGCTGAGAGATCAAAGCTATGCTGCTTCATTAAGTTAACTAATTCTTACTTTAGGTAAAAAATTTGATTCAATTAGGTCATCTAATTTGTCCTTTGTAACCAACGCCCTTCAATTAAAATAGATTAGCTTTGGTTACCTTACGAGGTGCTGTGGAAACATCGTCGTCCGCTTGCGCGAAAACTACCGTTCCACTTTCGGTCCGTAAATAGCACCTGCACTTGAAATTCCTTCTGCCCGGGCAGATCCACTTTATTTCCCCAGATTTCAAATTTTTTTGGAAGGTAAACCATTGTGGAAAAACAAGGCGTGGCCGCTTCTCGACCCACCCGCCACACAAATGTCACCATTAGTGTATATCGTTGGAAAGAAACTGGCTATAATCACGTTGAAGATGGTGTTTGTTCTGATTAGATATGCCATCTGATTAGATCCGTTCTGTTGTCGATGTTTTGGATCGGACGCAAAAGGTCACGCAGGATCTCAAGTCCGCTTGGATAGTAAACGCGCTAGATACCTAGGTAGGTACACGAAACCATTCCAGAAACGCTGCAAATTTTACACAAGGGTTTATTATTCTTTGATATAATTATTCTGTTTCAACGTGAAAAAAAAATTTAAAAAAAAAACTATTTTTGGGGATTTATTTTTCAAAAATGCTTTTTCAGAATTTTTTGTTTTTTAATATTTAATATTTGACCTCCTGGGATCCATCAAAAATCTCATTTGTAGCCCCATGACAGCCCTATAGATCGCAACAGTGAAATCGGATCGTTCTGGGACCCCCGAAAATGGATTCTACGTCCAAAAATCCTTCGAAAACGACACCTGACTCGATCCCATAGCCAAAAGCCTTTAAAAAAAACCTCCCGTAGCCCCATAGCGCCCACGGGTTTGGGCGATCGGTTTGAAAACCTTGCGGGCACAACTAGATGGTAAACCGAGTATTTTGTCAAAATTTCAGATTTAAAAAAAAAAATCCTACTGCCCAAAACGGCCCGGACGGCGGACGGACTTTTCGGTTTTGGAATCTAGACCTCTTGAAACGGATAATGTCAAATTTTGAGGCCGATCCGAGTCGTCGACCTCCGTCGTATTATTCAATGAATAATAAACCATAAAGATGTGGCCCTGTTGCATTGATGGTGCGATATATTGGCACTCACGACGCTACACAGTTTCAAAAGATAAAACCTACAGCCAACTTTCTAGTCCTACGAAAACCGATAAACGAGATAAGCAGCAGAATCCGTTTATCTGATACGATAAACAGCAGACAAGGGCCAATGGTTCATTGAAATTATTGAACGTCAAGTAGGAAGACCTTACCAGTTGAACAGTTCTTCTGTCACTGTTATCTACACCTCGCGCTTTTGAACGCAATAATTTCAAATAGTTTAAAATTTCAGAATTCAAATATTTCCCGTGTCCTGCAGTGCTCACTTCCTTAGGTTTCTATTTTCCTCGAGACTTTCGTTTTTTTCGTCTTTCCTTCGTTGGAGGGCTCTTTTGAAAACAGGAAAGCGGCGGATGATGATGTGGTTTCGCTGGACATTTTCCAAGCGGGATGGCGTGACTTTCCGCCTTTTTTTTTCTTTTTTCAGAGTGAGGCGAAAGGCTGCCTTTGTGAATGGTGGAAGTGGGCGAGGGGTTATTGCTGGACTTGAGGGAAAAGCGAGAGACGAAAAAAGAAACTCGGGCTCGGAGGATTTCACCGTTTATCCCTTCCATTGCGTTTCTCCTTTCGTCCTCGTTCTTCCTCTCGAAGGTTTTTTTTTTTCCCTCCACCGCCCTCTTGTCGCACAAACAGGGCCGGAGATTGAATTCCGTGGATTCTACTTTTACGTCTGCTGCCGTCGCACTTTTACGTCGACTATATCTTGCAGCGTGACCATTTCGGCATTCACCGTTTGCCATCCAGGACCTGGTTCGAATCCCACTTCGAGGCGCTCTTTGTATGGATCTAAATCGCATCTCACGAGGCTTAAAAAAATCGCTTTCGCAGCTCAAAAAACCCCTTTAAGCATTTATTTTTTATTTATTTATTGAGAAACGGGCAGAGCCCAATTATACAGAAGTAATACAACACTCGTAGGCATATAAAACATACAAAAAATCAAATCAAATCAAATCAAATCAAAAAATCTTTATTCCTGAACCTTGACAGAAGGTATAGATGCGTCAAATTACATCTTTTGACGACGGAGTTTTTTGACGATCTAGGATGATTGGAAGGGCGGATACGTGTGATCTGAGGAACGCCTGAGATGTATTTAATAGTGAGATCCTTCTCACCACCCGCAATCCTGCGCTTGAGCTCAAGGCGAAGGCGGTCGAGATGTTGATATTGAGGCGGGGTACGGTCAGCAGATACCTATGTAGAAGAGCTGTGGGTTCTGGGAACGGTTGGCAGAAAGGAGGGCAGAGACTGATACAGAAGAGTCCAGAGTAACCAATAATGCACGGGGTTTGTCTTCTTTAGGGACTCTACCCAAGCGGCGAAAGCGACGGACCACTGTATCGAATACCATGCCAAGCTTAGGTAGGGCGTCACAGAGGAAAGCACGTTCACCATCGTGAGAGGCAGAAGGACTGGACTCCTGAACGCCAACAGCACATTGGAAGACCGGCGTTGGCGCTCGTGTAACTCACTCATTATCTCATCGGTGGCGGTGATAAGGGATTCAGATGAACGCGAGCAGCAATCCAGACGACTGGCTGAGGCGGGACCATCGCCCAAAGAGGGGGCATTAGCGGAGAGCTTTGCAGACTCAAAGTCGCTCCTCAAGGCCTGCAAGTCAGCGATACACTGGGCTCCCTGGGCCTCAAGAGTGGAAATACGATTCTCGAAAATACCAAGCTGGTCCTTAATAGTTTCCTGGAGGGTGAGCTGCAATATTTTAGTTAGTTTCTCAATTGATGAGTCGAAGTCAGATTTAGTTAGGAAGTGGCTGAGATCAGGCGATGAGGACCGTTGCTTGCAATGTGCACACTTCCACATCCAGCATCCATCTTCTACGTCCATAAATACTTCGAAAACGCCACCTAACTCGATCTCATAGCCAAAAGCCTTCAAAAAACCACTTCCGTAGATTCAAGATTCAAGATTTTTTATTGCCAAGAACACAGAGTGCAAAGACAAGGTCAAAATTTCCTTACAAAATTACAGCTCACAAAAACTCATTAGCCCCATTAGTAGCCCCATTTTAGCCCCATAGCGCCCCACGCGTTTGGGCGATCGGGCTGAAAACCTTGTGGGCACAACTAGACTTACCGTCTACCAGGCGCGAAAATAGGGTGCCAGTTCGGTGTGCGTTCTATGACCCGCCTGCGTTCTGACGGTCCCGTCGCGCTCTATCCTAATAATTGAGCGGGAATGTGAAGCCGGATCACACATACATTCTGACGAGTGGGCTGCATATCGGTGCCTTACAAGTCGCAGTTTTGTGCACAAAACAGTGAACCACCAACAATCATACGTGAATCCTCAAAATGGAGCTCACACGCAGAGCATAGAGAGATCGTGGTTGGACGCAAAGGTTAAATTGCTGAAAAAAATGAGGGGCGTTCCTCAGCACCACTTGCAGTCACACCTCGATCACTACTGCTGGAGAATGTATCGTGCAGACAGCCCTGACCTGTTCTGAGCCCTGTTGGAAGACATCAAGAACTCGGTGTGGGGTATTGTTGACCGTCAAATAGATAGTTATAAGGGTTGTTGAGGGTCGGTCAATGAAGTGGATGTAACTGATTCGCCAACGTTTCCGACAATTTATTTGTCCATCATCAGGGCACTATGGGTACAAAGAAAAACCAACCACAAATCAGACTTAGGGCCCACGTAACTTAATATGGAGTGTGCAATTTTTTAATTATTGCTAGAAGATAATTAATAATAATAATTGTAAAGACTTACATATTGGCTGGAGCAAATTGAGGTCCACATTCTTTACAATTATTATTATTAATTATCTTCTAGCAATAATTAAAAAATTGCACACTCCATATTAAGTTACGTGGGCCCTAAGTCTGATTTGTGGTTGGTTTTTCTTTGTACCCATAGTGCCCTGATGATGGACAAATAAATTGTCGGAAACGTTGGCGAATCAGTTACATCCACTTCATTGACCGACCCTCAACAACCCTTATAACTAAACATCAAGAACTTCCATGCATAAGGTAAAAGCCCTTTTTTGGCGTCTTTATGTCATTCGTAGTGAATTCGACGAAACGGGACGATAGAACGCACACAGAACCAGAAACGGACCGATAGAACGCATACCGAACCAGAAACGGGACGATAGAACGCACACCGAACTGGCACCGAAAATAGGGCGAAAATAGCGCGATAATAGGGCGCGAAAAGAGGGCGCCCTATCACTCTGGTCTCTTGTATTGCAAAGCATTTCGAAAAGTGTGTAAAAGAACAGCTAGTTCTGTTCTTAGAAACAAACCATTTGCTCACAGAAGCCCAATTTGGATTCAGGAATAATCGTAGTACGCGAAATGCCACTTGTAATTTGTATAATTCCATTATGGAAGACTTGGACGCAGGGCGTAAACCCTTAGCAGTTTTCTTAGATCAGGCTAAAGCTTTTGACACAATGGGCCAAGGAACTAGGTCAGAGAAATGGGAAAATTCGGCCGAACATAGTTGAACTAGTAATGAACAAAGTACTCAGTACAGTTAGCACTGAGAAATTAGGTGTCTGAGCAGAGGAAATCACTAGTGAATATTTGGCGTTTTGAATTTTCCCGCGGTGGCACTTTTACTAATCCGCCAGAGTGCGCTAGCATAAGAAGGGACAGACGGGAATCTGCCGGAGGTGACGACGGAAATGGCGGTCGTGTAGCAGCCAATGAGAGAGTTGCGCCACTTTTCCCTCCAGATTCAAAGTTGAAATTTTCGACAGTGCCCTGGAAATTTGTATTACACCGTAGGAGCCCACAACTCACTGCTATGCCTTCAAATTATGAAGTTCTTTCAGAAAAAAGAATTAGTCGACGGTCGGTTCCCGGGCCCATTTCGCATGACATTCTTTTCAAAAAAATGTGTAAATCGGGCATTGTTGATACTGCACTGCAATGGTTCAGAAGTTATTTGAAAGACAGAAAACAACTTGTCCAGGTGAATGGTGTGAGAAGCGAAGAAGTCTCACTTGGGCCTTACTCGGTGCCACAAGGTACTGTCCTTGGACCTATCGCGTTTATTATTTATATTAATGATATATCTAAGCTTGATTTACCGGGGAAGGTCCTGCTATTTGCGGACGATACTGTGTTCTACTGTTCATCCGGCTCATGGAGTGAAACACGGAAAAAGGCGGATAATGCTATAAACACTCTATATAACTGGATGTCCTGTAATAAGCTGACACTGAACGTAGACAAAACTACCTTCGTGCCTTTTCGTATTGATCCGCGGAATCATCCTGAGCTGGAGGACATTCACATTCACTCGCTTGAATGCGATGGGATGACGTGTGAGACGTGCTGCCCTGTTAGGCAAAGCTATTCTGCTAAATACCTTGGAATTCACTTTGAGACTCAAATGAAATTTACGGTCCACATCCATAAAATTAACACAAAACTAAGAAAATTGCTATATATTTTCTATAAATCGTCCCGAATCTTAAATAAGAATCTACTAAAGAAAGTATATTTTGCTCCTGTCGAATCAGTGCTAACATATTGCTTGCCAATTGGCTCTGGCTCAAGCAGTTGCCACTTTAAAAAACTGCCCAAAACGGCTCGGACGGCATACGGCGGACGGACGTTTCGTTTTTGGAATCTAGACCTCTTGTCAAATTTTGAGGCCGATCCAAGTCGTCGACCTCCGTCGCGATTGCATAGGTGTATTATTCCAAGAAATAATAAACCAAAAAAGGTTCGAGTGTGTTCCATGAAATTCATACAGGTAGGTATGTACAGGGTGCGGCATGCCTAGAAACATGCATGCTGATTTGAAAGTTCAATAAAAGAAAACCTACATCACTTATTCATTTAATTCTTTTTTTATCGCATAGTTCTATGGGGATTTACCCCCATGTCTATATTAGGATTAATGCCCCGCCGGAAATAGTTCCAAAGGACAGGACGAGACGCCACACAAGCGCGCCGCCGTTGCGTCAGGCTCCGATTCTTTCGTGAACGATAGAGCTCTCCCGTCTTTGGGTTGGACAAGTTCACCTTTTTGCTAGACATATATCGTAACATATTATAATGTCAACACGCAGTACGAACGTCGTTATTTCACTTGATATCCAGACCACCCCCCGCGCCGAACTCGACGTTAATCGTCAAACGAGTGATAGTTCTCCGGGTTAACGTCGAGTAGTTATCAACGGAAATATCTACAGGTGATCCAGTTCAAGACCGGCTTAAGTGCAAATTTTGCGTTTTTTCGGTTTTTGAGTCAGTCTTGCTCAACTTTTTGCGCTCTTTCTAATGGTATAAGCCGTTTTTTTCTAACTTTACCCAATCGTCGCCAGAGTGCACTTGCGACATTCCACACTGAACACAATCTCTCTGAACCCCAATGCAATAGTGGCTGATGGACAGTTTCGCGTTGACCTTGGAGATGAAAGGTGTGTTTTTCTGTGCAAGAGTGTCCCAACAGCACTCCACTACCCGATAGTCCCGGGTAAGACCGTCTCATCTGCCACTTAAGATTGTTTTACATGCAAAGATAAGGTTATTTCCATATTAGTGTAATTGTGAAAACTGTCTTATCTGCACTCTTAAGTCTGTCTTACAGTGGGGAGCTCCAATCCACTAGTATTTATTTTCATGCAAGACAGTCGTTTTCTGGTTACAATTTTTTTAAAAAATTCTTTTTCAGTCTTTTTTCAAATTCACAGTCTTAACATTGGCATAATTTTATAATTTTTTAAATTTAATTTTGGTTTTGTTTACTTTGAGCTGCAGATACTCGGCCTACCTTCATCATTAAGTCATGAGTAGGCTAGACCTAGCTGTTTTGATGCATCTTAGAAGAACTGCATAGAACTGCAATTTATGTACAAGAGAAAGTACCTGTATTAGCTTCTAACTGCCCAAACTATTTTAAGATTGCTTGTCACATTCCTAATCATGTGTTCGATGCCAATTGTTTAGAAGACTGATTCAACTCACATATTCGGTGATACTTGTTATGGTTGGTGGAAAAATTGAATTATTTTACATTATTTTCTCAAAACTTCTATCATACTCCAATTAGAACAATTCCCAGATGGATTTGTAATTATTATTCAAATATTATTTACAAATAAGTCTCTCTTGCACGGTCTCAATTTTCAGACTAGCTCAACATATTCAGACGAGTGATAGTTCTTCCCGGAGAACTATCACTCGTTTGACGATTAACGTCGAGTTTGATACCTCAGCTTCACTGCCCGAATTGTCGGCGGGGACTCGACGTTAATCGTCAAACGAGTGATAGTTCTCCGGGTTAACGTCGAGTAGTTATCAACGGAAATATCTACAGGTGATCCAGCCATCCTGGACTCCCTTGCCGACACTTTGGTTAGGGAATTCGGAGAAACTGGATCATCTTATATTGGGGATTCTGGATAGGCCTTCCTTGTTGACAACTCAACTAGGGAAGCTGCAGCAGTCTCCCCCATACAAACTGCAGACTTAGGGCGAACTGGAGTCGGCTCCGACATATCGTATGAGGCTCAAGCATCCTCTACGTTCCCTTCCTGGCGCTCTACACTTGCACAACCCCTCGACATATCCAGCAAGCCTGTAATGTGCGAGCAGCCTGTGACTGCATCTTCCTCCTGTGAATAGAATAATCCTTATTTCCAAAAACCACAAATGGCACAGAAAGCGTCAGAAGTTATTAATGGCATAGTGAACAGCAGCAGGATACATTATGCTATAATTTAGAACAACGAAAGTGCATAAACACTAAGAAGAGGTAACTATGTAGGTATAGAAGCTAATTGAGGAGGCGACGTTCAAAAGGCACTAAGTCCATTTTTGACGAAAAATGAGTTCTGAATGGTTCCTTCAGTTTCTTTGTACGCCGAATCGGTCTACGAAGTCAGAATTGAATAAAACGCATCGGTTCCCTATGTAAATCACTTCTGAAAGTTTCCAAACTGGTCAATGGGTTCGGTTCCACCGATAGAAACCAAACGATTGGCATTGGTTCCAACATGAATGAGTAAAAGAGTTATAGATCCCAACCTGGTACCGATCAAAAGGTTATAATTCCACTGAGGGTCATGCAAAAGGAACTAGTTCCATGCTCCAAGTCGCAACAAAATCCATTTACTTGCGTCTCGTTTTGCAATTTTTGTTTTACTGCGAACTTTTAGTTGACAGAATGTCAGAAAAAGAGGGACGTAAATTGATCGAGTGGCATACACGAAAACCGTTTTTGGCGATTTCCCGGAATAGTTCTTGACGGATCTAATGCCTTTTGAACGTCACCTCCTCAATTATAAAATATGTGCATCAGGGAGCATCCAAGAATTCTATAATACCTTAAATACTATTAAATTTGGGCACACTAAGGAGAGCCGATTCCTAGGGCAATTTATTGTAAAACTAGCTGGGACACCCGTGCTTCGCACGAAATATCAATTTTCAAATTCCTGTTCAATAATGCATCCATCCTTCACTCGGAAAGCAAGCACGTCTAACCCGTCCAACCTCGTTGACCCGTTTCTGGTTGTGAAGTAGGTACCTATCAAACTATCTCGAATCAAAGGCCCGCATGATAAGAGCGGGTTAAATTACCTGTCCATGTATGTTCACTTCGATTGATCCTCAAGAAGCTGTGAAGTGTCGGGTTCCGGTCACCTGGGCCGAGGAGGTAGCAGACCCACTGTGAGGGGGGGGGGGGGGGGGATTTTGCCCCGGGCCCGGTCTTTTACATGGGGCCCCAGCGGGCCCTAGAAAAATAAGAAAAACGCTGCAAATTTTACACAAGGGTTTATTATTCTTTGATATGGTTAACTACTTGTGCAGAAAATTAATTCTGTGTCAATGAGAAAATTTTTCGGATTTTTATATTTAAAAAAAAAAAAAAAAATTGTGGGGTTTTTCAAATTTTTTTTTGTTTTTTACTTGAAAAATATTTGACCTCCTGGGATCCATAAAAAATCTCATTTGCAGCCCCATGAAAGCCCTATAGATCGCAACAGTGAAAACGGATCGTCCCGGGACCCTAAAAATGGATTCTACGTCCAAAAATACTTCTAAAACGACACCTGACTCGATCCCATAGCAAAAGCCTTCATAAAACCCCTCCCGTAGCCCCATTTTAGCCCCATAGCGCCCCACGGGTTTGGGCGATCGGACTGAAAACCTTGCGTGCACCACTTCATGGTAAACCGAGTATTTTGTCAAAATTTCAGATTTAAAAAAAAATGGTACTGTCCGGGTGCTTGAGGTTGAAGCTGGTGTGGCTACGGCTCACCAGTGGACTCAGCATCATATCCCTCATGTCCACCCCTGTAATGTTCAGGCTGTCACTGGCGCAAGCCGGTGTCAGGGGCATGTAAAGCGGTAGAGGGGCTAGTCCCTTCAGGCCTCCCACTGGAGGGGCCTTAATGGGGAGGAGCTTGCTCCCATAACGTATTAACCACCCGCTTGGAGCATCTCCTCTCCTCTCCACCAGCACGTCGGGCGAGGGGGAGCCCGCGGTCTCTGATCTCATCCCGTCGGTTCTTGGCCGCCCCCCCTTGGACTGGTGTCGATCTCGAGGGGGTGGTGGGGCCCGCTGGGAGGTGGTGGAGCCCGGCGGAAGGTCAATTGGAGCTCCCTTCGGGGGGGCCTGCTGATAGGCGATAAGCCTCTAAAGCAGTTTCCACAGCACTAACCTGCCCAAAACGGCCCAGACGGCGGACGGCGTATGGAAATTTCGGTCTAGACCTCTTGAAACGGATAATGTCAAATTTTGAGGCAGATCGGAGTCGTCGACCTCCGTCGCGATTACATAGGTGTATTATTCCAAGAATAATAAACCAAAATGCCTGAGTTGCCGCTTGGCAGGCAACGTAGTCTTCCGTGCGATTAGGCCTTGTAAAACTCAAGCCATGTGAATCACAATAGAATCACAATAGAAAGATGGTCAGGATGAGGAGAGGCCTCTGGAGGGCGGTGGCAAAGCGATATGAAGGATGGTGCATCGAAAGGAAAATGTTCGAAATGTTCGAGCGAAACAATCGCTTACATCAACTGCGCCGGTTAATACAATTCTACCCCTTCGGCCTAGCTGACACATGCAAAAACAGTATACTGTCAACCAAGCCAATGCAAGGAATAGAGAAAATGACCAAAATTCTTACCTTATGCTAAAATTTCCGAAGTGATGAACTTCGTCGTCGTTGAACGGTCGTCACGCTGCTTATTGAGGTACGCGACTTTTTTCACGTACCGGTATTCCGCCCGAGGAATTTGGCCAATTATATATTCTTGAATGTACCCGTCGATTTTCGCGATTCTGTCAAGTACGCGCTTACGCAAACTAAGGTTGCCATGTCGATTTTTGCGAATAAAGGACACCCAATTCAAATAAAAGGACAAAAAAAAAGGACACCAGATTACCACACGAGGACAAAAAAAGAACGCTTTTAATCAAGCATCTGACTCCTGAGGCCGTGCAAAACAAAAGTACATAGCACCTAGAGCTTAGCGAAAAATAGTTTTGGACAATTTCTTTGCATCAGGAATTTAGTAAAGCCCTATACATAACATAATCCAATGTGGTTTTTAAATGCAATCAATTCGTGAAGGCCTCAAAACGAAAGCAGACGGGTGAGCTACAAACAGAAAAAAAACTTGCTTGTTAAAATTTTTGTATTGAAAAATAGGAACAAAAGGCACAATGTTCATTAACTCTTAACAATACAGTGGGTAGAAGTATCAAGCAAGTGTTAGACTAGATAATATCCTAATTTAGATTAGTTACCTTGAAAATTGGTAATCTATTTCTTTAAAAATAGAGGTAACTGTCGTAATCGTACGGTTCTTTTCAACAGAAATGCATCAATCCACATGACATGATTTGGGTCTTAGTTATTACACTACAGAAGATACATTAACATCAATTTCCTCCTTAAAAACGCCGCATTTGAGCGTTTTAGGTTTTTTTTTACATTGATTAGAACATTTAGTAAAAGGAATCTGCGCAAATCGTAAGACACATAACGACGTTTTTAGGGTACATGCAGGAGAAAGTGTAAGCAGGTCGTGTTTCCATGAGTTTTAACAGGATTTTTAAAAATCCCACCAGTAGCTCCAGAGGTGTTTTGGTAGTGTTTGAATTTCAACGTGTGCTTCGAACGTCAATGGACCCAGAGATCCATTTCAAGCGTGAACAGTTCTGGTCGATTTTGAGGTCCGGTTTCGAGGAGTCACATTGAATGTGTGAACAGGTAGCGTCTACCAGGGTTGCAAACCTCCCTCCAGACCCTCAACGATGTCTGAAGTGAATGATGTCCCTTGCGCAACACTCATAATTAAGATTATAATCATCACCCACAACAAAACCAACTCGCTCGTTGATATGTTCAAACAATTTACTGAAAATGAAGAGAAGAGGAAAACACTATGAAACCAACTAAAAGAAAATTCTATCTAAAGCTCTGGGAGACCAAAGGATCCACTTTCTCCAAACGCTATTTAGAATTTAACTACAATAATTTGAGCATTATTGAGACATAAAAATAATTGTCTAGCCAAACCATCATATACAAAGGACAATAAATTACCAAGTGCCTACTGGGTACTGTACATCAGTCTACTTCAACAAGTATGAGCCAGTGCCGCGTTAACAACTAAACAAATTACATTAAAACAATGCCGTTCCAGGATATTCAACAAATTTAACCAAAAAAATAGTAAACCACGTTGGAAATTCGCCTTTTCTGATTTCCATTCCAGTAGTAAAAATTAGTTGGATTGGGTTTTTAGGTGCATAAATGACATCTCATAGCGGGCGATACACATTTTCTGAAATGGACAATCGTCGTCCTTATACAGCGGAATGATTCGACCAACAGAAAAAGTTCAATTCGGTGCAGAGCAACGTTTCTCAAACAAAACTGCCTCACACGGGAAAAATACATCGGGATCGGTCAAATTGACTCGCCTCGTTTCAAATCCTCCCAGCATCCCCGAAAAAAACGCACACCCTGTATAGATAACAGTCTTGACGCCGGTGGACGTTATAAAATAAATATGCCGCTACGCTATCAATTCAACCCTACAATCTAATTTCTTAAAAGTACAAAAATGATTGACGAAATAATTAAAATGCACAATGATCTTTCATTACCTCGTTGTTGCGTTGAGGAAATTTTCACGGTGTTTTCAAGGTTTTTGGTACAAATTTACACGGCGGACAATGCGGATTAAGCGAGCATCCCGTTGAAGCTGTTACGTCGTGCCACTCAATCGAATTTGCGTGTGTACTCGACATTGAAACGTCAAATGAGTTGAACTATGGAGAGCAAGCCTTTACAATATTTCTTGAAAAAGAAAAAGTAATTATCCCTTAGGCGTACGCAGCTTACCAACGCTTCTCAAATCTCCTCGAGTAGCAGCTCCAGTATAGTAGAAGTAGGGGGCCAGCCACCCCCCGACCTCTCCCACCTGGCCTCAGACCCCTTCTACTCACTTTTCAATAATGCTCCCCCCCCCCCCCCCGGTGAAATCCAGGATCTGCAAAATGGCCGGGTATGGGTATAGAAGCATACATGCTTCTAGTTAGGCTACCTTGATGCCAACTCTTCTCGCTTTTCCTTGCGACGCATCATCAGCTGTTTACGCCAGCCGTCTTCAGAGTCCTAAATCCTTTCCTCACATCCCCTCCCTTTTCTTTCTTCGGACGGTTCCCCCTTCAGTAGTAGAGAGTTTCTACTACCTGCGCGGGGCTTGATGCGGCCCCATTTGCGTTCGTAAATACGGTATACGGGCGGCGCGGGAACGCAGGTAGTCGTACGTGCGGGACCACAACCGCATAAAGGGCTCTTAATCCGGGAAGGGACCGCATAAAGAACCGCAAATAGAACCCCATAAGGTAGTAAGGCTGTTGAACCAGTACCTTCTGGATAGATAACCCTTCACCGTCTGGCTGGTTATCAGTTGCTCAGGTCAGAAGGGAATTCCGTCCTCGTTCTTCATTAGTATTTTTGTGGTGACTAACTAAACTACTGCACAGAATAGGTAAGTGATATGCATCTATCTAATCAGTTTTCCTACTTCTAAAATGGTATGAAATGTTTGATGGGCGAAACCCACTCTACTTGAGAGTCTCCTGACGGTCAATTAGATAGATTCATTAGATTAGATTAGAAAATTTGGTAGATTCATGAGCAGTAGGTAGGTAAGTAGCAGTTTGTAGTAAAGTAGAGACGAGCGTGTACATAAAATTACGCGTGTGTATCGCGCAGTAGCGTGCTGTATTAGGTATAATGCGAAAAACAGAAATCGCTCTGTATCTGTTGGTTCTGTGGTACCTAGGTACATGAAATGATATTTTGTTCATGAATAGTGTTACTTGTAATTTTTTTGGTACTAAATCTAATGAGGCCCGCCAGTAATTCAAGAAAACTTTAGGATAGGTACCTACTCAGGTAGGTTTCGAAGTGGACCACTCAATTTGAAAATCGAATGACACTGAAATGTCTAAACATTTTATTATTCAACTTTGGCTTTTTGCACAATCTAATTTACAGCCACGCTTCTACTTATTTTGTGCTTGGATTGCATTGTATTAAAATACATACCTACTGCATTTGTGAGTAAAATAGCCAGACAAAAAGGGAATAAACAGTCACTCATGTAGCATAACAGGTTGAAGTAGCAAAATTTTTACACATAGGTATTGCCGTCGAAATTTCCTGGTCTCTTCATCTTCCCTTAAGTTTGCTCAATGTTTCAAAATAATACATAATTAAAAATGTGGGTGTTTCCTTTTGTGCTAATTAAACATACTCGTATAAGTAAATATTTCAGAATTAGAACACAATATTAAAAACAATGTGTATCCTACAACTCACCTCAATTATATTTTTCACTTTCTCTCAAAAAAAGTAACACCTAGTCTAAAATCCCTATATCAACAAAACAATCACACTACTTCTTTCAACACCATGAGAGACACCATCAACCGTTGAGTGACGCTTGACGTGACTTCTCATTCCACGTTGGTGTCCCTACCACTGAAATCCCGTAAATAGCGTCTCGTAAGAAGTGGCTGTGCGGTTAGCATTCACCTTGGCTCGCCCTAGTATTTGCGTTTTCCGTAAATAATTCCCGTCACCGTAGTTACCCTCGCATCTAGTAGAATCTCTCTAGTGAGAGTAGCTCGTAACTCGTTGCAAGGGAACCCGCATTCATCTCTAGTGCGTTCGAAACTGCTCCGTGTTCAACGCGTCAAGTGAATTCTTCATATTGTTTTCGGTCACAATCACCTGCGTTCATCACGAGGGAGTCACAATTACTCCCCCACTTGCGATTGTTTCGGAATCCGACAATCAAGACTCTACCGAGGGAGCTGCCAAGTTCTCCCTGCTGCGCATCCGTTACCAACGTCTACGGTGCCTCAGTCGAGTCCAGTCTGGATTTTATCTCATAACTAGCACTAAGACATAAGGCCTCGCTTCGCTCGGCCGCCCCAAGTTTCCCCGCCTCCTCCATCTTTGTAAGGTCCCTGGAGCCCTCAGGTTCCACCCGTTTTGACGTTGGTCTTTCCTACGTCTTTGACACCGTACCTACCACCCTACCACCCGGTGGCCAACACGATTTTATATTATTGTATGATATGATGATATGATATGATGTATGATGATAATTGAGCTCATTCCAAAACCCCTTATGCCTTCCATAATCGATTCTTCAGGATCTACAACAGCGTTTCGTCGGTTGTCCGGCCCTTTGTTTGCCCCCTGTCGGTGGAAAAATAAAAAATAAAATAAACGATGCCGTCCTAAGTCAAAACGTCCTATCTCACTTTTTTCGCTTTTTCAGTTAAGGACATGGTCGTATAGATCTTGACGTGACGCGTCTAATGGGCCTGGTTAGAAAGTCCTATCTTTATAGGAAAGGACTGAAAAATGACTTTGTCCTATCTCAGTTCTGTCAATTTCTGCCACCACACAAAGCTAGAATGTCCTAACTGGGTAGTCCTAGGTTAAAAAGTCCTAAGTCGCAGAAAAGTTGTAGTTATGGCAATTTAACGTCGTATAACAGAAAATTCAGTAGCTTGTGCTAGATCCTAAGTGGTTGAAAATAATGGAGTTAGGACTTTCTTTCCTATAGTCTGTCTGCAATGACATTGGGCTCCGACCCTGCTCTCTAGCGGCGGACGCAATGAGACCGCTGGAAATCCTCGGGAATTTGGCGCATTGTGGTGGTAACATTGGCTCTCCTCCAGCTGTTGGCGACCGTCCGCCTTGTTTGAGACTCAAACTTTGAGTCCGTTCGTGTTTCACGACAAAATTAGTTTAGTTTAGTGCCAATTTTTCGGTCCGGTCGTGGAAATGGATCGCCAATCGACGACTTCGGGTTCATTGAAGAAGAAAGTCCTTCGTAGGCAAGCCCGTGAAATAGTATTTAGCGCGTACAACTACTTATGTGACCTCAAAGAATCCGGCCGGCCTCAGAATCCGATGGGGAATGTAAGGGACGAAACGGCGAAATTAACGGGCGTGTCGTCGTCTACCGTGTCGTCTATCGTCAAAGAGGGAAGGAAGGCTATCTCTGAAACCGGTGAAACATCGTTCGTAATAAAACAAGTCAATTTGAAGTCAACGTCCAGTTTCGTGTCCTTAGTAATTTTCTGTTATTATGATGGTCTGATTTCAAGGTAAGTGTAGTTGTAAGGAAATCATAATATGAATGAATATTATTCATTTTATTCTTCCCGGCCTCATTGCGATGATAAAATTTCGTTTTCGAAATGTAGGTATAGTAAGTAGTAAACATCATTGAAATCGATAGGTTAACCTGCTGAAAAGGCACTTGGATCGCGGGGGGGAAACTACTCCCAGGTGTGCCGCGTCAAGGGATAAAAAAATGTCTCAAATGGGGGAATTCCCCCTTTTTTTATCTCCCGCCGGCCGCTAGGGAGCAGGATCGGATCCCAATGTCATTGCAGATAGACTATAGTGAATAGCGTTTATTTGCCCTACCTCCACGTTCTTAACCTTTGTCCGTCGTGGATGTGGTCAAGATACATAACTTCTAATAAGCTCACATTGTCTTATCTACCTTATCACGTAATCATTCCCCGGCCCGGTTTCAAGTTTTGTTCGATGATTGGTGAATATTTGTGAAGTGATTCTGGATAATATTATAGAGCGAATGGATTCAGGAAGTGATCGGTCAAGGCTCCTCCTTGCGCTCGGGAAGAAGAACGAACAACTTCGACTCTCCATGTGAGGTGTCCTCTCCCATGCACTTCATTGTGTTAGCACTGCAGCCCCAGCAGACCCAGATTACGTCCCCGACGATGACGGTTTTACTTCAGGTTCATCTGAGTCTTCGATCGTTTCCAATCCAAAAATAAGAAATGCTAAGGCGAATAACGAAGAAAATGAAATTCAAACACTTTCCGCTGTCAAACCTTGTGTCAAACAACTTGTGGGTTCAGTTGCTGGAAAAGAGAAAAAAATGACTAGGTAAGAAGAAGAACAACAATGAAGTGACAATAGAAACCGACGAACGAACTCATTCAGCCGTTTCTGACGTGATGGATGGATTGCTGGATTGTGTTGCCGAAGGTAAGAACTACGACTATGAAGTGGTGAACGATGAAAGAGAGTACACTAAAGAGGGTAAACTTCGCAAACGAAGGAACTTCGAGGATACCAAGGAGGTTCGAAAGAAGTGGAAAATGGGAGGGGTTGTCGACGCTCACAAGGTAAAGCCTCCCTGTAGATTGGATTGTTACCTAAAGTGTGAGGATGTCATAGACGAGCAACGTCGACAGGCCATAAACGAAGGGTTCTGGCGCCTGGACATGGAAGGCTGAAGAACGTTTGTGATGAAATCACAGAGGAAAACTGCCAAAAAAACAATGCACAACGAGCGTTGGTGTGAAAAGTCGTAGGGGTAGTACGTTCCAGTATTTACTGACTGACACAGATGGACACGAAGTCCGAGTGTGCAAAACCTACCTTGGAACGTTGGGTTTTGACACATCAAATTACCGTATTTTGAAAACGTTGCGTGCTCTTTTGGACAGAAGAGGGCACCATCCTAGCATGAAAAAAGTTGACAGAACACCAAATTGAAGGTCACATCATGTCGTTCAGTCCAACAATTTCTCACTTCCGAAGGGCCCACGCTCCAAACCGGCTGTACCTCCCAAATGACGTCACAATCAAGCTGATGCATGGCCATTTCAAGGAATCATTTCTCCACCTTTCTGATAAGGTTGTCATACGAGCTCTACCGCCAAGAAGTGATGCGATTGAATAGCTTCGTGAAGGAGAACGCGTTGTCTTGGAAAAACATGGCATGGACACAATACCAGTGAGGGGGAAGAACAATAGAAATGTTTCATGAGGTGTACACACTCCTGATGAGCCTCCACCCCCATACTGGGGGACAGGCGAAAAGCGCCTCGAGGCATTTGTTGTAGCTAAATAAATGCCCAGACAAACAAACAACGGCTTTTCCCTCACTACATCCCATATGAAATAAAATAAATAAGTTTTTATTTGCAGCCACCATCACGTTTGGAAGCTTGCAACAATATCACCATCGTCTCCTGGACTGAAGATGAGCGTGTAGCTCGAAACCGGTCTCCAACTTATGTATTTTGCCTAAATACAAAGTTAAAAGGAAAAAGCAGAGAGGTCACCTTCATTGCCCATCCGTTCTCTTGTCTTACAAACGTCAACAATTAAAATTAATAATGACAAAACATGAGACTAAAGAAGATGAAGCTGTTGGAAAATTTACATTGTAAAAATCGTCTACTTTGTACAATTCAGCGTCTATTAAAGTATTTTTAATGTACAATTTGAAAGGCGTTGAACTAAGGCGACGTGCGTGGATCGGCAGATTGTTGAAAAGCCTCACTCCAATTTGACGAGGGCTTGTAGACATCGTAGACGTTAGGTGAGCGGTAGGGATCCTGAGATCATAGCGATTCCTTGTTGGATACTTGTGTCGTTTCTCTCGCTTTCAAACGTACTGAGGTGTTTGTGAATGAATTGTACGCAAGCACTTACATAAAGACCGGGGAGAGTGAGCAATCTTAATGCTTTAAATTGACCACGACAACTGTCACTCCACAGCAGACCCCTGACTCAGGGGCCCTGAGCGTCCTAATTGCCTTCTTCTGGAGCCGGAATACAGGATTCGCTGTGCGAAGAGTTTCGCCACAGAAGAATACAGTAGGCCAGACGGCTCTGAAAACAGGCGCAATAACCGGTCCTCAGTACTTCAGCCGTAACATAAAGTTGCATGAGGCAAGCTTGGTTGAGATAAACAGAATGAGATAAACGGCCGTTCAGTTGAAAATTCAAACTCTGCGTTTTCTCCATGTTCAAGCGAAGAGCATTCTGGGATGTACACGTATAATACTGCCTGGCGAGGCAGTGAGAAGTTGCGTACATCTAAGGGATAAGTAACAAAAAATAAATTAAATTAAATAACATAAAAACAACAATCAATTGAGTGGCATAATATAACTCGTGATCAACTAAGACAGGTTGTACATACCGAGTAACACTTGTTACTTAAGAAGCAACACCACCTAATTGACGTTTTAATTAAAAAAAAAAAAAAAACCACCTAACATGGAACAGCTACATGAAACATTGAATGAAACAGTTTTTTTTTTTTTCTCCCGTAAAGTTTGGAAAAGTCAATTAGGCAGAAAAGGTCAATTAATATTTACAAGATCGATGATTTTTGTTGTTCGTAAAGTTCAAATTTTAAACTACAATTGCACAGATATTGTAGGAAAGGGCCGTTCTTCTTGCAAGTCCAAAGAAATAGCCGTACAGTAAAAATATACACATTTAGAAGTTTTTGGGTGATTATGGCAGAAACACAAAGTTCTTGTTCATTTGCAAAACATTAATGAATTACTTTGAATAAAGAAAATAAAAACGAGTGGGGCTCCGACACACGCCAGAGTGGTTCACTCCTTACACACAAGGGGCGCACTGTGCAGAAAATGGCTAAGTCACCAGCGCCCAACGTCACCTCTTGCTCACGCAGGTCTTGAGAATCGTGAGATTCTTAGCCGGGCCGTCGGCGTGACTCAATTTAGGCAGTGCTGCCGCCATTTGCAGAAACCACGAACAATTTTTGAACAGTACGGGCAGGGAGGGGGCGACTACCAGGACTTGCACTGGACGACCCCAAGGAATTGGGGAGGTCCAAAGCTGCCATATACGTCCTTCACCTTCTTGTTCCATTTGGATGGATGCAACAAAAGAGTAGAACTCATTTCGGCGTTCAACGCCAATCCACATTTTGCAAGTTGGCGACTAAAGTGGTTCAATGAGTCCTGCAAGCTGCTCTTGGTGCCTGCCATGAGGATCACATCGTCTGCAGTGGAGAGCGATGAGACACTCTGGCTCAAGAGCTCGAGCGGTAGATCTAAACCAACCGCTTCCTGCAATAGCACGAGGTTAAGAAGCACAGGAGAGAGTGGATCCCCTCGCCTGACACCTCTCCGTAAGATAATCCACTCCCGGAGTTTTGACTGCATAAATCGAGCTGGCAGTCCGAGATCACATTGTGACTGACCGTGTCAAATGCTTTTGTCACGTTGAGGCTGTCGCGTTCTTCAGGGACCAATGCCCAGGCAGGTCTTGAATTGTGAGATTCTTAGCCGGGCCGTCGGCTTGACTCTCAATTTAGGCAGTGCTGCCGCCATTTGCAGAAACCACAACCACGAATAACTTTTAAAAAGTACGGGCAGGGAGGGGGCGACTACCAGGACTCGCACTGGACGACCCCAAGGAATTGGGGAGGTCCAAAGCTGCCATATACGTCCTTCAGCCTTTTGTCCCTTCTGGATGGATGCAACGAAAGCGGAGAACTCTTCTGCAAGCCGCTCTTGGTAACCGCTAGTAGGATCACATCGTCCGCAAACACGAACGATGAGATCCCTGGGCTTGGACGATAGATAGAAACCAACCGCATCCTGCAAGAACAATATCCACCACGAGGTTGAAGAGCACAGGAGAGAGTGACTGGCGTTGTGACTGTCACATGATTTTTCTCGGGTGAGCAATGTCCGGGCACGTCTTGAGAATCGTGACTCTTCGGCATGAAGAAAACTCCTTAGGGTTTCGGAGATCACATTAGATGTCAATAGTCAAGTAGCTCAGATTTCCTGGTGACCGCACCGAGACAGGCCTAAAACCTCCCGGACCACTTCCGCTCGACTTGGGAATGAACACCGTTCAGGTGCCTGAGAGCAAGGTGTGCCAGAAAAGCCACCGAGGACCAGAAACGTCAGCAATGTCGGGACTTGAGCCTGTTTGATAAGCTAAATTTGTAATAAAAACTCATTTTTTCATCAATGCTATTCTCCAGTAGGAAGAAATGATAGGTTGTTTCCGATAAAAAAAGATGCCAAAAACTCAACCGACACTCATATGACCAACTTCTTCTTCACACGACAACAGTGGCTGTTATCGTGTCTTAACAGTTGAAGAAGTTATTGTTTGGAAGACCCTAAAAAAGGTACAAGCCGCCCCAGGAAGAGAAATATCGATGATGTTCATTATTTGATCCGTAAAACGGCTTACGGATTTTAAGTCTATTTTTTATACGTTGACTTCGTTTATTGCTACAGCCTTTTTTTCCTGAGGATGGTCACAAGTTGTGTGATTTTGGAAGCTTGCAAAGTTCATCTGAATGAAAGCTTGTTTGGATTTTAAAATAATTTTGTGATTTTACTTTAGGTTTGTTGGACTGCTAACAGAAATCGACGGAGACATGCGCAGTTTAGAAAGTACTGTTCCAGGTCGATCGTAGGTTTACAGCAGTCGGACGGAAACCGTCAGCTCGAACGAGTGCGGTTGGGATCTGTCGACAGACGCCGTTAGACCTGGAACAAACCTTTTGTGGATTACTCCCGTACGTTAAGGTGTTTGCAGCCTGTTGCAGATTAAAAATAAACTCAAAGCGCGTCCAATGGGGTGTATCGGCATCGGTTTGTTTCGACGCGTTGTTTTTTGTTGGGCGCCGTAGGAGCCCCGCAAATTCACGTCTGAACCATCACTTTTGCCTGCTAGACTTATCATGGCAGTATCCTTTGTGGTGATCAGCCTTCAATATTGAAAATACCCCAAACTACGATCTAAATTAAATACAACTCTCGACACTTACAGAATTGAACAAAACAAAATATAAGAAAAACGGCTTGCTCAGTCCTTTTCAGTCATATGCAGTCGTGTTCTCGCGAGATGAACTCACAGACGTCTCTTCGTCTGCCTGGGAGCGAATTGACTCTGAATATCCGACAAACTGTTGCGGGAACTCACTTGAAGGGCAACAAACACGGAGGAAGGTGCCTGCGATGACTGAAGTTGAATTAGGTTGACCACTTCGAAGGAAGAGAGTGGTTGTGAACGAAGAACATTTAGAAAAACGTTAACAGCAGGTCTCAATAACCTGCAAAAGAAACAACTAGTTAAATATTTTTGTGAAATTAATTTTCGGAGTGGGGGGGGGGGGGGGTCGAAGGATTATAACTAGGAAGTTGGGCGAGGTGTCGTTTTTGGAGTATTTTTGAACTTGGAGTAGACTGTTGAGACATTTTAAAGCGCGTCCACACTAAGGCCACTCGTCAAAACCACAACATAGACCACAAACCCTCTCCACACCTGCCGAATCGTGCAGCGCAGGCTTGTGTGTACGCATTGTTTGATCGTGGGTCTCTAAGGGGCTTGTAAAAAGGATATTTTGAAGGGCTTACACAGAGACGAGTGAGGTATCGTTATAGAGGTAGTTTTGAACGTAGCGGTGGTCCTAGAACTAACGTAAGGAGGATTGACTCTCGAGCTCGAAATTGCCTTAGCCGGCTTGAGACCAACTTAGCAGGCCTTGGACGGCACTATAAAGCTTGTGGCTATCTTGACAAGCCTTTAAAACCCTTTGCAAGCCTTCGACAGGTCTGGAGAGCTTGGGACCATCTTGGCAAGTCTTGAAAACCCTTATCCAGCATGACACCATATTGTCATGCCTTGGAAACGCTTAGTCGGCTTGGGACGAGCTTCGCAAGCCTTGAACACGTCTGGAAAGTTGGTGAGTATTTTGGCAAGCCTTTAAAATCCTTAACCAGATTGGGACCAGCTTCGCAAGCCTTGAACAGGTCCGGAGACTTTGTGACTCTTTTGGCAAGCCTTTTAAACTCTAAGCAGGATTGGGACCATGTTGCCCAGGCTATACAGCTTGGCACCTATTTTGCAAGCTTCGGACTGGTCTGGAAAGCGGAGCCTGGAGTTGCGGCACAGGTCATTAGGATCCACGTACTCAAATATTGTAGAGGTTCGAATGCGTGGTTCGAAGGCTGCTATTCATCCTAGGCCAGTCGCCAGAGGGTGCAGGATATGACGCAGAAGCTTTTTTTCTTCTTTTACATTGATGTTGTGAGTCTGATCAACAAAATATAAAAAATGGTAGCAAAACTTCTGCCGGAAGAACCAAAAACCCACATTTTTTTCCAGTTTTTCGACTACAACTAAAAAACTAAGCATCTTACACAAAAACTTACTCATTACAAAGTTGAAGAGCGTCGAATGACCTCATTAAACATTTGATTCCGTTAAGGCGTTTAGTCATAATCAAGCGTCAAGTAAGCCAGAGCCAAGGTCAAGTAAAAACTCACAAAATTTGCAAGATAGAGGCATTTATACGCGACCAAATGTCCCAGTAAATGGACAGACACGACCATTAAGCGTTGGGCCGCAACTCATACGTCTCAAAGGGGAATGGGCGCTCTCTATAGATCGCACTACCCCCGAACACATTTCAGTACATAATATTATACTCCTCCTTATCTTTTGAGGGATTCTTTTACAATCCCTAATAATTTTTCAGAGACGGCAAACGTCCTTCCTATTACCTGGATCTTCCCTTCCAACTTCGTAACTGCTAACTGAAATTTATCTTATTTTATCAATCGTAATTTTAGGGTACCTAAGGTAAACTCCCCGCTACAGTGTAAATCATTTCTTTTTCTTTTTGAAAGGGTTGAGAAGTTGGATGATCGGAACTTTTATGGATTGCAACGAACGTATAGGTTGGTTTCCCAAACACTATAAATGTATGTTTACCCTCCTCTAGTTTTATAGTTAAATTCCACAAAATTCAGTTCATTTCCTCCTAATTCCTTAGTAAAATTTATATGCTGATCAACAGAGTTAAAGGAATAATAATTATTCCTATTATTATTCCGAATAACAATTATTACAAATTCTTCTACGGTAACTGTCAGCCTCTGCGTTAAAGTTAATGTCGGACATGAAGTGGTGAAACGTAATTTTCTAACGTCTCGGTAAACTGACAGGTTAAGGTTAAGATTTCGGTAAGTTAAAGCCTCGTACGGCTGTGAAAGTGGCCCATAGCCAAAAATCATTTGGACCAACTCGACAGTTTGGGAAGCTTAAACTAATTTTTCAATTACGGTAACACACATGAGGTTTAGGTCACGTTATCATTCAAGCACTAAATGAATACTGATTTACTGAGGAATGATGAATAAACTCGCGAATTTCAAATTGCGCAGTGCTCTTGTAAGTAAGAGTTGAGCGGAGACTGAAAAAATTGTATGTAACAGGCTTGGAATATGAGTTTGAAAATTTGGTAAATGGACAATCCTGGAAGGGCCAAATGTACATTTCAAACGAGAATGACCCGCATACCAGTCCGTTTTAAGAGGACAATTATATTATCAACGTATCACACATCAATACCAATAAAAATTATTTTTGAATTTTGTTTCAATTATTCCTTCAAAGTGGTACATAAAAATATCGGTCCCACACCAGCCTGATTCAACAATCGGTTCAAACCGGCCATGAATAAACGAGTACCTTTATTCACTTAAGATCCAGCAAGGAGTCTTTGCTCGAACTCCCTCCGAGAGAATTGGGCTCCGGATTCGTCGGATACGACGCAGCGCCGCCATCTGTCGTCGCGTCTTTGCGAAAAACGACGATGATGACGGTCATGTTGTCCAACCCGATGCCGCCCGTTTGCGTGTCGGGGGCCAAACACCGATCCATCAGCTGCTCGCAAATCGTCTGAGGAGGGATTTGCCGCTCGACCCGCGCCGACACGTAATTGGCAACTTCCTGCGTGAACATCAATAAAGCCAATAGAAAACTTCATTTCAGAAAACTACAGCTATTTCATAATTCATAAGGAATGATAAGGACGGTTCAAGTCAGCAAGAGGCGTAAAAAAAATGAAGGGTAAAACCTTCAGACCGCATAATTCTGTCACAACGGGGACATTGACTTGAGGCAAAAAGGAAGTGAGAGGCCGATGAAATCGCGATGCGTTAGGGCAAAAGTGGGCAATGTTTTTGGGCGAAACTTGTGTTCCCACGCTACGTTTTTAATGTTTCTACTCCATGGAAAAATTTAACTCTATTCGAGCTTGCATCACTTCTCATTGCTCAAGTTCACAAACGTATTTGAGTTAGTGTCCCTTCTCGATGAAAAATTTTCCATTGCTTGAGCTTATTCTACACTCTGCCAAATCCTTGAATTTGTGTCCCTACTCAATGAAGTGATATGCTCATTTACGTTGAGCATATCACTACGGTATGCTAAATCTTCCAGAAGACGTTTTATTTGTTGCCTCACTGGCAACAAAAAAAAACGAAAAAGTGGCCCTTTCTAAGCTATTATCACTACCTGATGCTAAATTTCACAGAAGCATTCGGATTTGTGTTCGCACTTGAGCTCACTCTATGTGAGCATGTATTTCACTCCTTGACCCTGTACTACAATTCCCTGCAAATATATGCCCCTACTCAATGCAAAGGTGTTTGGAATTTAACGCAATTTGCTCTTCTATCGAAATTATATACCGAATTTCATTCAAAAGTTTTAAACTGTATCCCTACTCGATTATTGTACCTAACTTGTTTCTGCACTAGGAAGTTTTTACAGTTGAGTTCCTACTCAATCGAAAAATCTAACGCTATTCAAGCATGCATCCCTTTTCAATGCTCAATTTCACCCGTCTTCTAATTAGCTAATATCTACTCTATGCAAAATTTCCTGAATCCTTGAATTTTTGTTCCTGCCCAATGAGAAATTTAGGTTGTTTGAACGTATCACTACTGTATGTTAATTTTTCCAAAAATGATTAGGTTTGTTCCAGGTCTAACTGCGTCTGTTAACAAAAGTTGAAAGCTGTCGACAGCAGTCCCAATGCCTTCTGAATCGCTGTTGAGTTCTGTCGAACAGCCCATCTGATGACCTGGAACGCGATCTGTCAACAAACCAAGTCACATGAATCACCGTGAAGTAATGCTACACAATTTAATTACTTCATGGTGATTTACGTGACCGTAAATTTCAAATGGAAAAATCCAAGTGATAATTTTTGGTTTATTTTATTCAATATAACTTTTTCAAGAGAGGAGTATAATAAGGGCGGGAATGAGTCATTTAATGTGTTTGAGGGTATTTACGAGGACTTCGGGAGGACGTGAGTACAACTTGACGCGCCGAGCACCAAAATAAAGTGAGAAGGTTATGAGAGAGGTTTCAACTGGGTAGGGTTACCCTAGTCGACAGAACCCAACCGAACTCATTCGAGCTGTCCGTTTTCGGCGGACAGCAGTTGAACTGCAGTCGACCTACAAATCGACCTGGAACAGCCGGCCACGGCGACTTTTCGCCGACCCAGCGACCTGGAACAGCAGTTTTCTCGACTGCGCATGTCTCTGTCGATTTCTGTTAACAGTCCGTCAAAGCTGGAACAAACCTATTAATTTGTAGGCCTACTGTACGAAAAACCTTGCACTTTTTGAGCTATTATAAACTGCCTATTGCTAAATTTCATAGGAGCATTCGAATTTGTGTCTGTTCTATAATATCCATACGTACACTCATGTGAGCCATCACTACCCCGCCATCTCTACTCTTTGAACGGGTATCACAATCACAATATGTGTCTCTATTATATGCCGAATTTCACAAACGTCTTTAAATTGGTGATCCTGCTCGATTGGTTCGCCAATAATTGCATAAATACGTATATTAAATCTTGGCAAAATCGCCCAAACCCACTCCTTTTTCTCAGAAGCGTTTACGCAAACCCACTTCGTTTTTTGGACAGCGCCATTGAATTTTTTCAAGGTTTGCCCAAAATCAACGCTCACGTCACAACATGGCGAAAAATTTCCTTTCATGACCTTCCAGTAACCTCCTAAGGTTGTCAATGGGGGCGAACAAATCCCCAATCGTAACCTGCTCGATTATTTTTTGGAAGAAGTGAGTACTGTGTGACACCCAATGCAGCGGGTGATGGGCGTGTACCTACATGAAATTGTGTTCCTAAATTTGTGTTCCTATTCACCAAATTTTGTGTTGTGTGATTAGCGGAGAGCCTGAGGCGTGCATACACGATTTCACCGCTGTTTGTTTTGGTGGAAGAGGAAGGGAGTGTGGGAACATTCCCATCCAGGGCATAACACAAAGTGTCGTGATATGCTGCTGACTGGAGGAAGATGCTGCCACAGAAAGGGAAGACTCGAATACAACAGGCTAACCTGATATGTTAGGATACTGTGAAGATGCAGTCTTTGGAAGGGAACCGTAACTACCAAGCCCTCCCCAAAAACAAGAGAGTTGGGGGAAGAGGAAGTTCTTACAGAACTCAATACAGCAATACTCAAGTGCAAACTGCAAGGTGAGAGGGGTTACTGGAAGGTTAAGACAGGAACGTTGCCCCCACCTTCTCAACAATTGATTTATCTAATCAATTATTGATTAAACTTGGAAACAATGGTTAGGGAAAGAAGACCACTCCACTGCTGATGTGCACATTCCTCCCCCTAACTCCCTCATTGGATTAGACCACTGCACCGTCGGCAAACAACCACTTCTGGAAAGCAATTGCCACTTAGCAGATGATGCCAAATAACATTATACTTCACCGAAATGTCCAAAAAGTTTACATTGTTCGTTAGGACGTCCCAGATCCCATCGCAGGCGATCACTATGAACTCCCAATCTGGGGTCCATTTGTGTCTGCTGACGTCAGGGTTAGCTGAAAAAAGGAAAATCAGGTAATATATCGTGACTGAAGGGACACGCTTAGCTAGGGATGGATTCGAAAATACGATTTTTTCTTATTTCATCAACTACTTGGACTGATTAAAACACAACAATCGATTTTTAATCATAAATTGTCCCCCTTGTTTCAAGAACAACAAGAAAGCTCCGTCAACTTCATTCCCGTTGTGATGGACAGGCATGCTGTTCCCACGTAAAGTAGACGATCACAAATCGATGGTTTGGTTTTGAAAAATCGATTTCCCGAATCAGAGTGTGACATTTCTATCAAAATCGTGATAAAAGAATCGATTTTGATACAAATCCGACACCGGAGTATTCAGAAAATCAATTTATCCAAACCAAAAATTATTAAAATTGAATTAAATCAGCAAGATGTTCCCCTGCTCGGTGGCCAGAGTAGGGATGGCAAATCGAAAGTAATACATCGATATATTTGTCAAATGATGAATCATAAAATATATATATACATATTGGATGTATTGAAAGACATATTATTAATATCTATAAATATCGATATATTATATCGATAAATCGAATTTATCGATATATAAATCAGATCTTCAACTTGAAAAAAAATGTTAGGTACCGAAAAACCTCATTGCTAAATAACTTACTGGAATATGTGTGAGATAGAACGCTTTTAATGGGAAATTAATTACGGTTTTATAAAAAGTAGGAAAATGATAATATATTATATTATTATAGGTTTTTTTTTAACACAAAATAAGGCAAAATAATAAAAGATAGGTAGTCAACTTGGAGGAATAATGGAGCCCAAAAATAATAGCATAGAAAGCATCTTTGGTTTAACCCAATTCTTCTTCATGGTCACCAGCTTAAAAGAATCATCTCTCGCACGGGACTGAGGATGCAGGAATAATGAAGCTTCTTTCAGCAACGCTGTATTATATTGTTAGGGTAAACGGCCTTCATATCATTTCATGCCAAAAGCGGATCCTGGTGCAGGGTCATGACAGGGAGTCCCTGTCAGGGACGATGAGGTACCTCGTAAGCTCGTCTTCCTCGGAACTATCTTTCTTTAACCTGTAAGCCTTGTTCATGTGGTGTGCCCCCAAAACCCACAATAGTCGCAATTAGCTCTTTTTGTTATTTAAAAAAAAAGTCGCGATAGGTATACATCGGGCAGTTGATCGATATCTACCAATATTATCGATATGAATACATGAATATAAAAAACCTAATAAATCGATATATCGTTGCCATCCCGAGGCCAGAGCATTCAACATCATTGAGTACTTACTTCAAATTAAATTCAAAACTACACAACTACAGCAAAATTACTTCAGATGAAACATACCAGTGACGATTTGATCCTCCGGGCGCCTGCGGGGGTTCGATTTGAAATTGTAGTCGCCGAGAGCCCGAGAAAGAGCCAAATTCCCGTTGACCCGGTTGGTATTGACGAAACCCCCGGCCTCGTAGATTCGCGCGTGTTCGGTTTGATTGTTGGGTTTGTGGTCGTACGACAATGGCTGCACCGCGCCGCCGATCACCGCTATTGCTCTCGAGTCGCCGGCGTTCGCCTGTTGAATGAAGCCGACAGTAAAGATCGCAACAAAGTTCAAAGCGTGGCGATTTAGAGTATGAGCCAGTGTACGAGCGCTACCTGAGCGCCTCAAGTCACACATATTTCAAAGCCAAAGAGTTGGGGGATGAAAGCCCTTGGCCTCACAAAACGCCTAAAAGCTGCCTAATAAAAACAGAATGAAAACGCTAAAACTGAAACAAACGACAAAACATTGAAAACACTATAAACTAAGAAGAAGAAAAATACACTGCCAAGTGGGACATGGCCCATAGCTTCCTCGGATATTGTATGAAATGTTGAACGAAATTTTTCATCAATAGGGCACAAGTTATGGCTGTTAGCTCACTAACTGCTCACTAACTCGAGCAAGATTTTAGCCCCCCCCCCCCCCCCCCTTTCTGGAAAATTCGGCCGAACATAGTTGAACTAATAATGAACAAAGAACTCAGTACAGTTAGCACTGAGCAATTAGGTGTCTGAGCAGAGGAAATCACTAGTGAATATTTGGCGTATTGAATTTTCCCGCAGTGGCACTTTAACTAATCCGCCGAGTGCACTCGCACAAAAAGTAGGAAGTGTACAAAAAATCTTTTTGGTTTTGGGTTATGTGATGTTGGTTAACATGAATATGGTCTGTCCCGTCACTCTAGCGTCAGAACGACTATTTTCCTTGCGATTTCACCTCGTGAATCTCTCTGAAATTGTGCTTTTAGTTCATTGGCTGACCACCAGAGGGCACTTCTTGGAAGCGCCACTCTTCCCTCCAGATTCAAAGTTGAAATTTTCGAAAATGCCATGTAAATTTGTATTACACCGTAGGAGTCCAAAACTCACTCATATGGCTTCAAATTATGAAGTTCTTTCAGAAAAAAGTATTAGTCGACAATCGGTTCCCAGGCCCATTTGATTGAAATCCGATCAAAATTGTGGAAGTTATGGGTGTGGCAAGGAAATGCGGACAGACAGACAGACCGACAGACACGGGACCAAATTTGGTCAGGAGGCTGTGAAACAAAAACGTGAGTGGAAATTTTGATTTTGGAGAACAAAATTTTTGTTCATTTCGAAAGTGAAAACAATCCTTCCTCTGCCTTGCAGAATCGGAAGCAAAACGCTACACATTTTGGTTCTGTACAGATGTGGGACCTCGAAAAATTAATCTGGGGGTTTGGAGGTGTCCCCCAGTAATAGGGTATAAAAATATATAAAAATCACTGGCGAAATTCCCCCCCCCCCCCCCCCCCCCACTTTCCTGGCAAGGGTCTTTCCTGCTATGAGAAAAATGTCCAAGTTCGCTGTTGTTGTTGTTGGCGATTTTTTTGAAACCCTTTTCTATCATGTTGGTAGTCCTGAAGAGGCTAACTGCGGAGTTTTGAACCGTTTCACCAGTTGGAAATTCCAACTTGGAATGTGGCGGAGCAAGACGGAGGAGGCACGCTCAAGGACTGGAAGAAGGTGAGTTCCAACTACGTTTTGGAAGAAACCTCATCACCAGAATTGGGTAGATCAGGTGTTTTTTCTTTGAGAAATCGCAAATAACCCAAACATCGCACCAGGTTACACCCACTACTGTATAAATGAGGAAAACAAAAGGCCTATCTAAAGGGGGGTTGAGAGGCAACGCCGCCAGGCGGGAGCAGGTTTTATTCGCCGAATATTCGCGAACCACAAATGCTGAGAACTTCCGAACCACCAAAGCCAGACTCGACCTAGCGGGCACCTGGTAAACTTACGGATTACGTTGCCCTCCGCAGTCATTGGCTGGTAGCCTATCACCCCCTATGAAGTGAAACTTCCTCACCTTCTTCCAAGGATTCGTACATTACTCTGCAGAGGTTCATCATAAATTAACTCCCGTTTCTTTTGTTTTCAGAACTTTTTCACGTCCAGAGTCTTTACACCCACATTCATTGAACGGTCAACATCATTGTAGGATCATCCTGTAAAACGGATGTGGAGGGTGTACCTACATGAATTTGTTTTCCTAAATTGGAATTTAAAATCATTATATTTTGTGTTGTGTGTTTAGCAGAAGGCCGGTGGCGTTAATCCACGATTTCGCCGCTCTATGTTGTGGAGGAAGAGGAAGGGAATAAGGGAACATCTCTAGCTAGGGCATCGTATGAGTTGTCGTAGTCTCCCCCGGTCTGTCCAGTCCACGGACCTAATAAAGGATGGAGCCGCAATTGAAGACCCGCACTCGTCAGGCTTACGTGATATGTCAGGGTACTGTGACGGTGCGAGTCGACGTCCAGGGAAGGAAACCAAGGAGATGCTGATATCCAACACAATATGTCGTGGCCAGTATCAGTTCGTCGTGGGACGAATCGCCGCCAAAAACGGCATCACCTATTGATCCAGTCTTACCCAAATCCGCTGTTGCAGCTTCCACAATTGTCGGCAATGAAAGCCCGTCCAGTGGACCCGATCTCTATTCTCTCACTGCTTATTGACATATTATTGCAACAAATGAACAGCGAGGTATCAAAATTTGACTTTTAATGTAATGTTAAATTTCCCCAAGTCTCCGAAATAAAGGCTGGGCCACTGACGTGAGTAGAGGGGTTTCGTACGCTCGCGTCGCGACCCACTCCTTCCGTCGGTACTACATCCAGCGAGCTAGCAATACATCCCTCGACGTGGGGAATTTTCCCACAATCATCACCATTCATCATGAAAAACTATTATCTTTGGTTCCTAAGCCTGAGTTTGGCTCCTTCGTAATCTACCTGATGAACACATGACATTAGCTGTAGGCCGATGTGCTATAGAATCAAAGAGAAGTAATGCTGTAGAATGTAAATAGAACGGACATGTAAAATGTAGTGAACAACCACACATTACTGATATCGTCGCGGAGTCTGGACCGGGTTTTTAAAGAAATTGATCTGAATATACTAAAGTCGCCTGACAGCCAACCATGGGCCAAAATCCTGGTAAGAAGCGTCATTGTGCAGTATGTTTAGTTACGTTATAACGTAAATAAGGAACTAAGGAATATTATAAACTAGTCTCTCTGGCTCGCTTCGCTCGCTCCCCTAGTGGGGTGTATTGCCGCCTGTGGGGTGTATTGCCGCCTGTGGGGTGCGTAGCATCGATGGACACGTTCAAACCCCTACTCAGACATAAGGCCTCGCTCCGCTCGGCCCCTCCTATTCGTAGGAGAGACGATAGAAAAAATCGGCGTATTTTTAGGGCTTACCGTTTAGGAAATTATTATTTTTAATTCAATTCAACTTTTTTTAAATAAAGGCCTCTCCATCTATCAAAGTTCCCTGGACCCTCCGTTTTCTAAGATCCATGGCCCCGCGCGAATTAAAACAATCCAATTGTCTTCTCACCGTGAAATCGCCCCCTCCCCCTCGGTTTTTTTGAAATCCGACTTCGGAATCGGATTGGCCATATTTTGGCGCGCATTTGGCTCGCGGATACCATACCCAAAAAATGGCTCCTTACTGGGTATTTTTGAACCCGAAAAAACGTGGGACAAACGCGAGAAAGACGATTTTTTCGACGAATTTCCGGCGAATTTCCCGGGCGAATTTCCGAATTACGATTTGACCGACGTCTTCCTCCAGGTCTGATCTATACGGCTCGTATTTTTTCGTAATTTTTTCGACCCCTTAAACGGGCTTTGGCGCGAGTTGAAAGTGGAAAACGTAGGACAAACGGGAGAAAGACGATTTTTCGACGAATTTTCCACGAATTTCCCGGGCGAATTTCGGATTTACGATTTGACCGACGTCTTCCTCCAGGTCTGATCTATACGGCTCGTATTTTTTCGTAATTTTTTCGACCCCCTAAACGGCCAGCGAGCGGAAAGTGAAAAAACTCACTCGGGAACGCGTTATCCCGTACCAACAAACCACACGGCTACCACACGGCCGTCTACCACACGGCTACCGTCGGCCAACACAATTTTATATTATTGTATGATGAGGCAATTCCTATACTAGGGACATGTCAACCCATATTTTCCATGTCAAAAGTCCACCACTATTTTGGTTTACTATTCTAAGAATAATACACCTTTGTAATCGCTACTGAGGTCGAAAATTCAGATCGGCCTCAAAATTTGACATTATCCGTTTCAAGAGGTCTAGATTACAAAAACGAAACGACCGGGGCGTTTTGTGCAGTAGGCATTTTTTTATAAATCTGAAATTTTGACAAAATACTTGGTTTACCATCTAGTTGTGCCCGCAAGGTTTTCAGCCCGATCGCCCAAACCCGTGGGGCGATATGGGGCAACGGGAGGATTTTTTTAAGGCTTTCGACTACGGGGTCGAGTTAGGTGTCGTGTTCGAAGTATTTTTGGACGTAGAATCCATTTTTGGGGGTTCCAGAACGATCCGATTCCACTGTGGGGATTTATAGGGCTTTCATGGGGCAACAAATGGGATTTTTGAAGGATCCCAGTAGGTACATTTAATATTTTCCGAGTAAAAAAGTCGAAAACATTTTTTTTTTATCGAGACAGAGTTAATTTTTGCACAAGTAACTTATATCAAAGAATAATAAACCCTTTTGTAAAATATGCAGCGTTAAAAAAAAAGTTATTGTAGTTGTACCACTTCTCAAATCGGTCTGCGAATAAACGGAAGGTGACTCTTTATTTCAGATTTTCTTAAACGCTGCAAATTTTACACAAGGGTTTATTATTCTTTGATAGGTATATAATAGGTTACTTGTGCGAAAATTAATTCTGTGTCAATAGAAAAAATGTTTGAAAAAATAAACAACAAAAATCCACATCCTACCTATATTGTTCAGACAGGTGGGATGTGGGTGTTAATGAATGATAATCCATTTTTCGAGATCCACATCTGTCCAAACATTGTACAGATTTTTTTTTTTTTTTCAATTCACAATATTTTCTTAATGACACAGAATTCAATTTCTGCACAAGTAACCAATATCAAAGAATAATAACTCCTTGTGTAAAATTAGCAGCGTTTTTAACTGTACACAAACAAACTGTAAACAAACTCTGCCCACTCACTGACCGACAGATCTAGTTCGTCACTGGTCATAATCAGATAATATTCGTCATCGCTTTCACGATTGTTCAAGTTTTTCGATTTTTCTATGCTATTATTTTATAATATAAATAATAATACTACCATAGAAAAATCGAAAAAATTGAACAATCGTGAAAACGACGACGAATGACAGTCGGAAAACAGAAAGGAATGAGCCGGCCAAAAGGGTCGATAAGCCTTATCAGAACCCCTCAAGGTGCGATAACATTGTAGGACCGTTAAACTACATATAGGGCAGTGAACCAACAGCGCGCATTGATAAACACTACTTTTCGAGTAATCGGTTGTATAGGCTTATAACTACTTAATGTGTTTGATAAACCGGCTCTTAGTGTTAAAAATTGTATGGGATTGTGAAATTTTTCGTTCATTTTTAGAAGACAACCAAGTGTCTGTGACGCCTGAGTTGGTGATAAGTAATTTAGATTTGTTGGTATTGAACCGTTTTGACAATGGGCCAAGGAACTAGGTCAGAGGAATGGGAAAATTCGGCCGAACATAGTTGAACTAGTAATGAACAAAGTACTCAGTACAGTTAGCACTGAGAAATTAGGTGTCTGAGCAGAGGAAATCACTAGTGAATATTTGGCGTTTTGAATTTTCCCGCGGTGGCACTTTTACTAATCCGCCAGAGTGCGCTAGCATAAGAAGGGAACGACGGGAATCTGCCGGAGGTGACGGCGGAAATGGCGGCAGTGTAGCAGCCAATGAGAGAGTAGCGCCACTTTTCCCTCCAGATTCAAAGTTGAAATTTTCGACAGTGCCCTGGAAATTTGTATTACACCGTAGGAGCCCAAAACTCACTGCTATGCCTTCAAATTATAAAGTTCTTTCAGAAAAAAGTATTAGTCGACGTTCGGTTCCCGGGCCCATTAAAACTAATTTTGGTTTATTATTCTTGGAATAATACACCTATGTTTTCGCGACGCGGGTCGACGACTCCGATCGGCCTCAAACTTTGACATTATCCGTTTCAAGAGGTCTACATTCAAAATCCGAAATGTCCGTCCGCCGTCCGCCGTCCGCCGTCCGGGCCGTTTTGGGCAGTAGGAATTTTTTTTAAAATCTGAAATTTTGGCAAAATACTTGGTTTACCATCTAGTTGTGCCCGCAAGGTTTTCAGTCCGATCGCCCAAACCCGTGGGGCGCTATGGGGCTAAAATGGGGCTACAGGAATCAGAATCAGAATCAGAAAGCGTTTCATTTGCCATATTACACAGAGTGCTTTTGACAATGGTCACGGTTAATTAAAGTTAGGGGTTAAACAAAATGTAGGAGGGGTGTTTTGAAGGCTTTTAGCTACGGGATCGAGTTAGGTGTCGTTTTCGAAGTATTTTTGGACGTAGAATCCATTTTTGGGGGTCCCGGAACGATCCGATTTCACTGTGGCGTTCTATAGGGCTTTCATGGGGCTAAAAATGGTATTTTTGAAGGATCCCAAGAAGTTGAATATTTTTCGAGTAAAAATTGAAGAATTTTTGAAAAAACACATTTTTGAAAAAAAAATCCCCCCCAAAAAATTTTTTTGAAATATAAAAATCCAAAAAAAAAATTTTTAATTTTTTTTATTGACAGAATTAAATGTCTGTACAAGTAACCTATATCACAGAATAATAAACCCTTGTGTAAAATTTGCAGCGTTTTTCCAAAGATGGATTTGTTTTCAGAGTCCCAAAAATTAAGTCTGTATTGTCGCATCCTGGCATGGTGAAATGTAGTTCACTTTTATTAAAATCCCCATAAAAGTGATTGAAACCACATTTTTTCATCATTAGATGCCACAAATTAATAAATCCGAAAAGGAGGTGTATGAAATGACTAGTCGTTCTTTGGTGGCCAAGCTTTCGGGTTATAATTAACCATCTTCAGGGCTCTACAAAGGAACAAACCTGCTGTAGAGCCCTGAAGATGGTTAATTATAACCCGAAAGCTTGGCCACAAAGAACGACTAGTCATTTCATACACCTCCTATTACCCCACAACACCCTGAAGGCCAGATAAGCCACGGAGGAAAGAACAACATGTCAACCAATAAATCCGAAAAAGAAAACATTAAAATAATCCATCTGTTTTTGCCAGGAAAATGGTAAAGGTCAGAGGCCTATTCAATGGATGTGTATGACCTACCATTATGGTGAAAATACTAACGGAATGATACATACACAGTAAACCTCCTGGTCTTTCAACAAAACGGTGATAGCAGTGGAGCCGGCCAACTCTCCCCGTAAAGTTTCTTCAGTCCTCATTGCTTCGTCTAGATCCAGATATCCCTAGAGTACAAGAAAATCATGTAGTGAGTATGTACTCCATAAATAAACCATCCTGAGTCAAAATATTGAGAGAAAAAGGATAAATACCCTTCGAAGTGCTTCTTCGATTTCTCCTCTTTTGTACCATTCGTTACTTGTAATGTACCGCCACAAATGTTGACTGGCAAATTCTGCTATGCTGCCGCCTGAAACAATAAACGAAAACTGCCTTCAATGAACCCCAATGTAATGTTATATGTTGACACAATTCAGCAGACATTGAGCGACGAATCTCAGTCTTTTGAGGTCACTGCTCTGCTCCTATCGGCCGAACAGTGCTGGCAACCTACAACGTACCGCCATGGCCGTCGAATACTGCAAACAGTGAAGACTCCGGGTCGGTCGATATGCTCATCAACACTGTATGCGCGTCTTCCATCGACACTCTCCATCCCTGCATAGAGCTGTGCCCGACGATGAGATTCTCATTGGAGTCGGCGAGCGTCTGTTTGCTTGTGACGGGCTCTGACAGGGTTTGCCCCATCCTCACTTACTGCACAAACAAATCAAGGACGGTTGAGTTCATTTGTAGAAACATAAAATTTATGTCCAAGCCGAGGCCTTTACGGTCGTGTTTTTTTTTTTTTTTCAAACATTTAATGTTTGAAAAAAAAAAAACACCGTTTAGAATTTGAAAAAACAAACTCGGCTCTACGGGCCCCCCGATACTTTTGGTTTATTATTCTTGGAATAATACACCTATGTTTTCGCGACGGGGGTCGACGACTCCGATCGGCCTCAAAATTTGACATTATCCGTTTCAAGTGGTCTAGATTCCAAAACCGAAATGTCCGTCCGCCGTACGCCGTACGCCATCCAAGCCGTTTTGGGCAGTAGGATTTTTTTTTTTTTTTTTAATCTGAAATTTTGACAAAATACTCGGTTTACCATCTAGTTGTGCCCGCAAGGTTTTCAGCTCGATCGCCCAAACCCGTGGGGCGCTATGGGGCTAAAATGGGCCCGTGGGCTACAGCAGGGGGTCTTTGAAGGCTTTCGGCTATGGGATCGAGTCAATTGTCGTTTTCGAAGTATTTTTGGACGTAGGATTTCACTGTGGCGATCTGTAGGGCTTTCATGGGGCTAAAAATGGGATTTTTGAAGACTCCCAAGAGGTTAAATATTTTTCAAGTAAAAAACAAAACAAAATTTGAAAAAACAAAATCAAAAAAATCTTTTTTGAAAAAAAAAAAATTAAAAAAATGTTTCTTTAAATTTTTTTCATTAACACAGAATTAAATTTCTGCACAAGTAACTTATATCAAAGAATAATAAACCCTTGTGTAAAATTTTCAGCGTTTTGCTAGGGCCTACGGCTGAAATTCAAGAAACATGGAACATGCTTTAGCGTAAATATACCCCCCAGCGCAGGTTATATAACATATATATTTTTCAAAAATCTACATGCATCGAAAATAGTTCACGTGTACACGTACAAACTCTCAACTAAATGTAATTAGAGAAATACACAAACGTTGTACCGAGCACAAACAGATTACGGAGATGGAAAACTTCCCATTCAACCAATTTACTTATAAAGCCGGCACATCATTACAAAAGCATTAATCTAATGGGACCAGATATTATCGTAATCGTTTGATGGTGCTTTAGAGCATTGCATGACGTTTGCGTAAGAAGAGGTGATTCAAAGAGTAAGACAAAACTGTCAGCCTCATTCTATGATGCCGCATCAAGTTGGAGCATCTGGGTGAAGGAAGAAAGAAGAAAGAAGGAAAACGCTGCAAAGGGTTGATTCAAACTTTGTTATGGGTATTAACCTATTGTGCAAAACAACTAGTGTGCCAAAATTAATTCTGTCAAAATATTTATTTAAAAAATAATTGAAAAAAAACTGGACATTGTTTGGACGGATGTGGGACCTCGAAGAATGCGTCAAAAATTACTCGAAAAACGATACCTCATGTGACCTCCTGGGATCCTTCAAAAATCACATTCGCAGCCCCATAGATCCCCACAGTGAAATCGGATCGTTCTGGAACCCCCAAAAATGGATTCTACGTTCGAAGATACTTCAAAAACGACACCTAACTCGACCCGCTAGCCGAAAACCTTTAAAAGAACCTCTCCCGTAGCCCATTTTTATCCCCACGGTTTTGAGCGATCGGGCAGAAAACCTTGCGGGCACAACTAGATAGAAACTGAGTATTTTGTCAAGATTTTTGTTTTAATTTCGTAGTGCCCAAAACGGCTCGGAGTGGTGCAACCCCCCAACGAACGTTCAATTTTCATTTCATTCAGGGTACCATTCAATTAATATTATTTGTATTTTTCATCTTTCATGAATGTTTCCAAGATAATATAGGGATTATGTACTGTAAAGAGAACGAAAAGCAGCCTCTAAAACGAATAATGATGTACGTCAATGTTTTCCTTTCGATGCTTAATAGTCCTTCATGGGTGATTCTCCCATTTGGAACGAAATTGGGACTTCGAAATCCACGAAATGAGATTTGGGTTTTCGAGGGAAATTTTTTCATGAATCCCTTGTAGTTAGGCTACTGATCATACCTACAAAAAATCCAATCATAGAAATTCGTCGTTTAGAAGATGCAGTACCATAAATGAAATCACTATAGTGAGGGAATAACGGAACGAGTTTTGAAACATCATTCGTCATCGTTCATCATCGTCCATCATCGTTCATTCATTCGTCATCATTCATCATCGTCATCGTCATCGTTTGAAACATTCAATTCGTCGTTTAGAAGATGCAGTACCATAAATTAAATCACTATAGTGAGGGAATAACGAAACGATTTTTGAAACATCACTTGTTTTGAAACATCACGAATTTTGAAACATCACTCTTCTTCCTGGGCGCCATGGGGCTGTGGACAAGCATTTAGAACGAACATTTCAAATTTTTATTTTCGAAATTCACCTCAAAAGTTATTACCTCACGTGTTCCGTTATTCCCTCACTTGTCATGAAGTGAGGGAATAACGTATGAGGGAATAACATTATGGATGTTTTATGGAAGTGTAGCTCTTCAAATGCATTTTTCAGGAAAAATGAAGATGGGTCATTGAACTCCCTCTAAATAGACACTAATTAATGCAAATTAAACATGGTTTCAAACGTACCTTCACACAGATAATGCGGTGTGAGGGAATAACAGGCTTGATGCCACACAAGCGATCTTGCCTGAGCAAACTCCACAAATAAACTAACCACAAATGAGTTTTCCAAAACACGTGTTACCCAGCTTTTTGCGGCAACCTGACCAATGTTTCCAGCATTGTAAAACTAAATAATAGCGCTCTGATTCGCTGTGGCGCCCAATTCAAAAAAATGTGAGGGAATAACAGTAAATCTGTGAGACAGAGGTGTTTGAGGCCACTGATCCTAGGATAGGCAAACAGTGGCGTTAACTACCGTCGAATGCGGTACGCCATGACCTAGGGAAGTTACCCAGAAAAAGAAAGAATGCACCACTAGTACCATAGGGGAAATATTCACCATCAAAGTCAGAAACTCGTGTTGTGAGACACGTGAGGGAATAACTTTTGGGCATTTCAAATTTAAATTTGGGCATGAAAATGAGGGAATGTTAAACTCAAATTTGAGTGGAAGGCAAGACGAGAACACCTACTGTTGGATGAAAAAAAAATTAGATTGAAAATAACATACATATCCAGCAGCATCCCAAAGACATCATTTCGTTCCAAATGGGAGAATCACCCTCATACGGCTTTGCCGCCGCCCACTCCTCATTCTGACCTTTTTTCTGTTGCGATTCACAGGGTTTATTGCGATTCACATTGCTCGAGTTTTACAAGGCCCAATCACACGGAAGACTTAAATACGTTGCCTGCCAAGTGACAACTCAGCCATTTTTTCTTTTTGTTTTTCTTTTTTTTCCCCCCTTTTCCTTTTTTTCTTATTTTTCTAGGGCCCGCTGGGGCCCCATGTAAAAGTCCGGGCCCGGGGCAAAATGTCCCCTTTGCCCCCCCCCCCCCCCCCCTCCACCCCACTCGCGGTGGACTTGTGTAGGTACTAATACAACACAAGTTATACTAACGCATGTTTACCACTTATACAGTAAAGAAACCATTGTGTTTTGAAACCTGGGTTGAAGGAAGGGTTTTGAAAACAATTCAAACCATTGTCTATGCAATTTATCAAATAAAAATAGCGTTAATTTTGAAATAATATACCATTAAATCAATTAGTTTGATTTGAAGACTCTTTATAAGAGGAAAATAATCATTTCCCATCATTATAATGACAGCTAGGTAAATAAAAATTAAATTAAAAAATATTAAATTAAAAAAAGTATTTGCCAAGCTTCATCCCCTGAGGGGAGAATTCTTTTTAAACACAGGTCTTAAGGACATGATGTATGGGTCAGAAGACATAATGGAGAGGAAAACTCGTGGAAAACGTCTGTCTTTTTTAAATTTGTTTTATCTCTCACTCTCTCGGTGAGGCCGGTTTGTCCTCGTCAGCAATATCGTGCTCTAAGCTGCTTATTGCGAGATACACAACCACCGTGCGATTGTTCTCTCAGAATGCAGTTGTTTGACTCTCCCATCTTAGCGAATTACAACGTGGGCCCTGTACATATACGGCGGATAACGGCGATGAAAATTTGAGATGACACTCCAATAGGCACAGATTACAATGGTAAACGAAAACGCGAAAAAAACACAGATTTTTACAACCTACAAGGCCGTGGCACAGACTGAAATTTATCCGTGATCTAAAGCCACTTTTGTAAACTACATTAGTATAGTAAAGATCATGGGTGGTTGCTTAAATTATACTATTCATTACAATAGGCGCAAAAAAATGATAAAAAAGGAACATTTAATAGGTACTTTTTTAAATAAAGAAATTATCAACTTTTTTTTTTTTTATCAACTTGCTCTGAATTCTCTAAATAATTATTTTTTTTAAAGAAAACTAATTATGACGCTTCATTCTACAGGCATTAAGGTGTAAAACCCACGCATAAAAACTGGGAAAAGGCACGACTCGATTTGGGGGGTTTCGGCCGCCTTTGCCGCAATGTGCGGCGGACGGACATTTTGTTTTGGTTTATTATTCTTGGAATAATACTAATAATCGCGACGGAAGTTAAACATTCAGATCGGCCTCAAAATTTGACATTATCCGTTTCAAGAGGTCTAGATTCCAAAACCGAAATGACCGTCTGCCGTCCGGGCCGTTTTGGGCAGTAGGAATTTTTTTTTTTAATCTGAAATTTTGACAAAATACTCGGTTTGCCATCTAGTTGAGCCCGCAAGGTTTTCAGCCCGATCGCCCAAACCCGTGGGGCTCTGTGGGGCTAAACTGGGGCTACGGGAGGGATTTTTTGAAGTGTTTAGGCTATGGGATCGAGTTAGGTGTCGTTTTCGAAATATTTTTGGACGTAGAATCCAGTTTTGGGGGTCCCAGAACAATCTATAGGGCTCTCGTGGGGCTGCAAATGGGATTTTTGAAGGTCAAACACTTTCCAAGTTATTTTTGACGCATAAGCCATTTTTCGAGGTTCCACGTCTTAGGCCAGTCAAAGGGTAGGTTACATTGAAATCGCAAGAAAACGGCTAGTTCTAATTGGTTTTTATTTTGTTAGGATCACTCCCAGTAGCGTATACCCACGTTTGCAGCTTCGAAAAACGTGAGCTCGCGAATAATCTCAAAATTTTCGGGCGTTTGTTTGGTTTTTAGCTTATATCTCCGTAGAGGTGCATCCTACAAAAAAACATTACTCGCACCTTTTTTAACGTAGACAAAATTCGCTAACTTTAGAGACTAACCGCAGCTCTGTAGCTCTAATAGTTTCCGAGATACAGCTTTTTAAAAATGGTCACTTTTTCGAAAAACTTGAAATTTAACCATATGGTCACGTTTCAAAGCATCTATATCAAAAACAGCGTACCCAATCAAAAAATGTCACTCAATCAAACTTGTAGAGAATTAAATTCCATGTTAGGGAACCTCCATCGGTCCATTGGTTGCGGAAATGCAGTCAACTGAAAATGGGTGACTTTCAAAGAAGTCCCCCAATAAGACACCGCTCGGTAAACGGAAAACCACGTTTTTCAGAATGTTTTCGACTGTAGCTCGGCAAGTATTTCTTTTTTATCGTGAAAGCTGATTAAATTCCCCATTGTAGCTATTCCATGTGAAAATTTGATTTGAGCTTCAATAAGAGAGGAGCAGCTATGGCAATGCAATTGCCAATTTCGGCAAAAACCCCTTTCCGACGAATACTAATGGCACTTTTGCTGTCTTAACAGAAATGCAATGTGCCTTATGTAAAATTTAATCAGCCTTCACCCGAAAAAAAGATAATTAAGATCGGACGAACCGTTCCTGAGTTTTAGGCAAAAATGTACAAAAAAAAGACGTAATGTACAAAAATTGAGTACAATAATTGATTTTGAACCCCTCCGGAGATATACGACAAAAATCAAAAAATGTCCGAAAATGTTGAGGTTTTTCGACTGTCACGCAGCGAGCTCACGAAGCTGCAAACTGGGGTACACACTACTGGGAGTGATCCTAACAACATAAAAAAAAAAAAAACAATTAGAACTAGCCGTTTTCTTGCGATTTTAGCGATTTTGGTTTATTATTCTTGGAATAATACACCTGTTTTCGCGACGGAGGTTGACGACTCCGATCGGCCTCAAAATTTGACATTATCCGTTTCAAGAGGTCTACATTCAAAATCCGAAATGTCCGTCCGCCGTCCGCCGTCCGAGCCGTTTTGGGCAGTATGCATTTTTTTTAATGTGAAAAATTGACAAAATACTCGGTTTGCCATCTAGTTGTGCCCGCAAGGTTTTCAGCCCGATCGCCCAAACCCGTGGGACGCTATGGGTCTACGGAGGGGGTTTTTGAAGGCTTTTGGCTATTGGATCGAGTTAGCTTTCGTTTTCGAAGTATTTTTGGACGTAGAATCCATTTTCGGGGGTCCCGGAACGATCCAATTTCACTGTTGCGATCTATAGGGCTTTCATGGGGCTAAAAATGGGATTTTTGAAGGATCCCAGGAAGTCAAATATTGTTCAAGTAAAAAACGAAGTTTTGAAAAAAAAAAAAAAAAAAAACACTTTCTACAAGTTTTTCCATTGATACAGAATTAAATTTCTGCACAAGTAACCTATATCAAAGAATAATAAACCCTAGTGTAAAGTTTGCAGCGCTTTTCTTACATCCACACGGTCATTGTTGACCTCCGAAGGAACGCTTGTTAGGAGATCTTCCCTGTTTGTCGGAAGGTGAACCTGAAGATGTTACCGGATAGCGGCTCCTAACTTCTCAGACACAAGCACGAAGCTCAGGATCCACTCAAGTATAATTGCTTCTCCTTTACGATTCATGGAAAGGAGGATGATAAAGGCTTGCAATTTGCAAGTTGCAAAGAGAAGGAAATAATAAAAACCCTTGTCCCGGGGAAGCTCGGACTCTGCCTCCGATCCCCTTTAATCCCTCAATTATCTAATTGAAAATATGGGCGCGTAATCCGTTGTTTGATGACGCTTAACTTAATAACCCTCGCCCTGGAAGCAAAAAAAGAGCTTACGTTTCCGGTAAATACGTTCATTAGCGTAATGAGCCCATCCCGCACCGTTTGTCGACAGACTTACAGATAGACATTATTGATCAGTAATGAAGATATACTAGAATTTCATTCTTCTGTTTCGTAGACGATCCATAATACCGGTTGATGAGGTTCGGACTTTGATTTAGCCGGGGCAAATGAGCTCTTGTCCATACTGAGGGGGGGGGGGGGGGGATTTTGTTACGGGAAGGTTCAGGAATCAGAATGGGCGTCGCCTGTCTCGTCTCAACTTAATTGCAACCCCTAATTAGAGAGTTAATACCTAGGCATGACTCGTCTCAACGACCTGACGGGTATAGCACGACTCGTCTCAAGGGAAAGGAGTACTGTAGAAGTAACAGCTCCAATAAGTTGTGAAATTCAAGCAAAACTTTTAAAAAAATTGGTAAAGAGGGGTGGGCGGAGTGGAACAATTCACATGCGTTCGTTGTTCGGGTCAAATCAGCATTTATTTACTAGGGGAGAATTGAGACTCCTCTGTGACGTACCTCTCTGTCAGATTGTCCGCCAATTTGCGCACAGGGCTTAAATTAACTACACTGTTCTAACATTATTAGGCTAAAGCCTGATCAGTGTACTGCTGAAAACAGTCATCAGGCATGATTGACATGAGATCCTCAAAAAAACATTCTTTATCATCCGATGGATCTAAAAATAATAAACCGAAACACCATTTCAGCCACGCCCCTACTTCATCTTTATTTTTGTATTGTGTACTTAGGCCAAGGTTTTGAATTTTTTACCATGGTGCACCAAGCACTAGCTATATGGAACCTACACCCAACAATCGAACTGAGGGGCCATCTGGACTCTTTCGAGGGCAATGTGAATCGCCACTTCCAAGTCTACCACTGAGATTCACCACAACTCAACTCACGGTACTTGTTGAACTTGAAATTGTTCAAAACTAGCAACGTGTGCCCTCGTTGGCTTATTATTTCACGGAGGAACATGGTGACGGACAGCTCGTGGAACGGAGACGAGTCAGGCTGTTACTTTTTGTGGACACAATAAGGGAAAAGATGAGACGAGTAGGGCGACCATTATGAACAAATAAAATAAATACGGAGACGAGAAAGGTTGTCTACGACAGGAATGGATTATTTTGGAGACGAGACGGGAATCACCCATCAGAATGTAGCTCTGGAACATCAATGATTTTACTGCAAATGTAGCTGCTGGTTTGAGGGTTTCGAAATACGAGAGAGAACAGCCTTGTAATATGCACGAGCCTAACAAGCTAATATAACTAGTAGGGGAAGTGTAGGCCTACCAGCTATTAGCTGTATTTGTTTGTATAATAAGGATTAGAAAAGGGGTTTGACCTCAAATAATTGACCAAAAGACGAATCCTTCCTTGGCGTTAAGCTTGACTCAAAAATGAACTGGAAGGCCCACTGCAATCAATAATTGAATGCATAATAATTATTGGAAAGTAAATTGGACAGTTATATCTTTCTTTTGAGACGCCTATCTGACAGGCTGTCAAAATCCGCTGTTCTAGCTGCCTTCCAAGCATGTTTTCAAAGTAGTGCAGTCTATGCTATTTTAAGTTGGGACATCAGACATTTTCGGCGGCATCAGACATTTTGGGGCATCAGACATTTTGGGGCATTTGGGGCATCAGACATTTTGGAGACAGACATCAGACAAGAAAGCTGGAGGCGGGAGGTGATTCGATGGCGTTTCCAAAATCCGATGGAACAAATAACAAGAGAAAATTTTGCACACATTTTGAACAGTGCCCTTGGAGCTGTGTCAAGCGAAATTTTAATCAGCGGTTATCGCACTACCGAGCTTTTTCCACGGAAGCCACTTGCGATTGATCCTTCGAAATTCCTCGGGTCCTCTGCCCAGAGCCACACCAATAGCGTTGACTTGCCTTCTCACGTTACTCGCGACATGTTCGCGGAAATTGTGGGAAGTGATATGATGAGAATGCTCAACGACAATTCAAACCATCCGCATTCAAGCATTTTTCAGAACACTCGTGGCCGTTTTTAATGCCGTTTTTTCTAAGAGTAACCCACAACGAACAGCTTCTGAAGAGCGCGACTCTTCTTCTCAGCACAAACAAGAACCCATGGAAGTCGAGGCAATTACGTTTGCTGGTTCACTAAATCACTTTGACAATCCTTCAACAAGCCCGAATCGTTACAGGACGTACTTCAACCGCCAGCTTGTAGGCCAGGGATTCAGTTAAAATACACGTTTTTAATTCTGTTAACTCTGTATCGGGAGCTGTTTGATCAAACAGGTAATGAGAAAGCCTGATCTTTGATGCTAGTAAGGAGAGGTCAATACAGTGGAAACTCCATTAACCGGGGTCCGATTGATTATCTGGGAGTTCCATCAACCGGGGTTGTTTTGAACGAGAATCTCAGCTTCTTCAATCGAGGTTATCTTCTGACTTTGACCCCCCCCTCGACCCGTCAACCGTGTTTGATGTCCGCTTTTGTCCAGGAAGTTGAATGAGGTGCCGTGTTCGATGCCATTTCGGACGTAGTATCAATTCAGGGGTGTTCCTGAGCTACCTCACCACTCCATGAGGCTATTTAATTTAAGGGGCTACAGGTGGGAATTCTGAAGGGCTTCAGCCAGTGAATTGAGTGAGATATCGTTTTCATTGTAAGTTTGGACCTAGAATCGATTTTAGGGGCTCCAGAGCAGTCTCACCACTCCACGAGGCTATTAAGGGGCTACAGGTGAGAGTTTTGAAGGACTTTCCTCCAGGAAGTTGAGTGAAGTGCCGTTTTCGTTGAAATTTTGAACGAATGTGGTAGTTAGGGAGCGAGAATGACTCCTCTGCTGGCATGACACCATGGAATGACACCAGCAGAGAAGTCATTCTCTCTCCCTAACCACTTCATTGGATTAGACCTCTGCACCATCGGCAAACAACCACTTTGAAATTTTGAACGTAGGGGTGTTCAGGGGTGTTCCTGAGCCATTTCAGCACTCCATGAGGCTATTAAGGGGCTACAGGTGGGAATTCTGAAGGGCTTCAGCCAGTGAATTGAGTGAGGTATCGTTTTCATTGTCATTTTGGACCTAGTATCGATTTTTAGGGGCTCCAGAGCAGTCTCACCACTTCACGAGGCTTATTAAGGGGCTTCAGGTGAGACTTTTGAAGGACTTTCCTCCAGGAAGTTGAGTGAGGTTTCGTTTTCGCTGCAAAGTCTGCATTTCCCCTGAGTTTTCTGATAACTATTACATGTACGTAAATGCGTTCCGGTTATCCGGGATTTCTGATTATCCGAGGTACCCCCCGCCCCGTTCACACCGGTTAATGAAGTTTCTACTGTAACTGGTACAAAGGTGGTCAATAATTGGTGTCAAGTGGTCAATAGCTGGTGTAAACACGTTTTTTTCGTATAAAGGGACCATTATTAAAAAAAGCATGAATTGCATTTTGATTTTTGAATATACCACTCGATTCACAAGCTTCGGAAGAATCCATAACTGACTTCAGATAGTAGAAAATTTTTATTTTTTTTTTTTAGTAACATGCCAGGAAGAAGTGAAGTTGGATTTCTACTTTAAGATAGCTGGTATAGCTGGTACAAGTCCCCTAATGCTGATCTATTTAAATCGTCTCGTCTGCGTCGCGATTTCGAACCTGCCAACTTCAGAAATAATTTTGGTGAGTTTCTCAGGATGCCGAAAATTGCCGTCCGCGCTAGTTTTGTTTGAAGAAAAAGTTGTCGCCTGTGGGCTGTATTGACGCTTATGATGTGTATTCATCATGGTACATATTCGATCGGACCTCTGCACCTTCAGCAAATAACCGCTTCAAGTTTGAAGAGCCGTACATCCGTTTTGGTTTACTGTTCTTGGAATAATTATTATACACCTATACATTATGTAATTGCGACGGAGGTGGAAGACTCCGATCGATCTCAGAATTTGACATTATCCGTTTCACTTGGCGTGAGCTTGTATTTCCCATCGGGCTGTCATTGCCGATTAATTGTCACAGGGGACGATGGGCGTGCGTAAAAAAACTTCCGCTTGTTACTCTATAAACCAGCAGCGGAAGTTTTTCTACGCACGCCCATCGTCCCCTGTGACAATTAAATCAAAATCAAATCAAATCAAATAAACTTTATTGTACACGGGATTCACATCCCATAAATTGTACATCGATTAACATCGATTATTAACATTGGTGTTATATTGAAGTACAGTAAATCAACATGAAAGAAAGCAACGAGAAAATGAAAAATGAATTAAATGATGGGAGGGGGGGGGGGGGCTATTAATCGGCATTTATCCGTTTCAAAAGGTCTAGATTCCAAAACCGAAATGTCCGTCCGCCGTCCGGACCGTTTTGGGCAGTATGAATTTTTTTTTTTTAATTTGAAATTTTGACAAAATACTCGGTTTACCATCTCGTTGTTCCCGCAAGGTTTTCAGCCCGATCGCCCAAATCAGAGGGGCGCTATGGGGCTAAAATGGGGCTGCAGAAGGGTTTTTTTGAAGGCATTTAGCTATGGGATCGAGTTTTTTGTCGTTTTCGAAGTATTTATGGACGTAGAATCCATTTTTGGGGGTCCCGGAATGATCTGATTTCACTGTGGGGCTTTCATGGAGCTACAAATGGGATTTTTGAAGAATCACAGGAGGTAAAATATTTTTCGAGTAAAAAACAAACAAAAATTTCATTGACACAGAATTAAATTTTTGCACAAGTAACCTATAGCAAAGAATAATAAACCTTTGTGTAAAATTTGCAGCGTTTTACTGGCCTATCTGTTCGAACAATGTAAAGATTTTTTTTTTTTTTTTTTTTTTCAAAATATTTTTTTATTTACACAGAATTAATTTTCGCTCATATCAAAGAATATCAAAGAACAATAGGTTACAAAAGAACTAAACCCTCGCGTAAAATTTGCAGCATTTTGGAATCTACGTGTCATGATTCATTTGTCATTATACGTTTCATGACTCATGAAACGTATAATGACACATTTTGAGGCCGATCAGAATTTTCGACCTCCGCACAGTGGGGCGGAAAAACGGTTGACGGCCAACTTTCATCATATGATTTAATATGGTCTCCATAGGCCAGGGGTTCCCAACCTTTTTTTACCTCGCCCCCCTAGGTCTGTGTGAACAACATTGCGCCCCCCCCCCCCTTTGTTCTATGTAATTATATCTCCCCCTCCTCAAAAATGCTAAGAATAAGTATAATCATGGTATAATTTTAATGAGTAAATTCAAATTCAAACGGAACTTTTTATTTGTGGTTGTATTCATGTTGACAAACACTCACGCTCCAGCCTACCTAAATAATTAGGAATGGAAGCGTTTCTGGATTATTTTTTTTATCGATAGAAGACGTCCAAATAATACTACAAATGGGGTTAAAACACAAATTGCAAGCTCGTATGAATTTATAAAATTTATGGAAAAATTTCTATTTGAATTTTGGCGGAAACCCGAGGTCAGCTCCTATTGGTCGAAGAGTTGGCCACCATTACAAAACTAAAAACTAGATTAAGATTAATTCAATTTATATCACAAATAAGTTGAGTCAATAAGCATGATCACATTCACACCAAAGAGAATACAGCCATTTTCGCGTAACTCCAGTGTCATCAGAGACAAAATTTAATGCCAAGAAAAAATCGACCTGCACTCTGGTGTTTTTTATTGGAAACAGGAACCACTATAGGTGACGTCACGTTAAATGATAATAAACTACGTGAAAGACTTTTTGTCGGTTTTTGGGCCTTGATCGCGCCACCCCTGAAGACCCTTCACGCCCCTCCCCCCAAGGGGGGCGTGCCCCCCAGGTTGGGAATCCCTGCCATAGGCAGTTGACGGTTGACGATTGGTGCGGATTTAGTTACCTATTAAAATCAAATGAAGCATGTTCCATGATTAGCCGTTAGGCTCAAGGTGACAGCAGATTTTTTTTTTTTGTATGGACCGAGAATTTTTTTCAGCTTACATACTATAGTAGAAGTACAAATAACCATTTTGCCGTGTCGAAATAATTAGTTTTGTCAAGTTTGTAACTTTACAAAAAGAAATGGAGAACGTGAATTTTTTCATTTCACTGTACAGTTTTTGCGCACCTCAATTTCCACAATTTGGAGAAACCTCTACCTATCCAGAAACACCTTCAACGCCTTCAACACCTTCAACGCCTTCAACACCTTCAACGCCTTCGCCTTCACCTTCGTTTGCTGCTCCAACTTGCTACTTTGGGCTCCAGAGCCGTATTTATCTTGAAAAAGTAAGCCATATCATTTCTTGTCGATAAACAAAAGATGTTGGAAGGCATTGCGAAACCGGTAACTGCTCAAAGGAACCTCACAACTGCTGTTTACATTTAATTTGAATTCAATTTTTCTCGTGTAATGAATTTTTGAATGATGGAAAATCTGCAGCAGAGGGTCATCGAGAATAAATTTATTTTTTACTTCAATTTGAATTAAAATTTAATTTGAACTCAACTTCAATTGTCGAATGAATTTAATTTGAATTGAATTTGATACTGAAATTAATTTTAATCGTTTCATTTGAATTGAATTTTTATCGTTTAATGATTCGTAAACAATGTTTAAAATTTCAATAACTTGTAAAAGAAGCAAACTTACAATTGAATTTGAATTATAATCACGTTTTTGCGTTTTCGCCCCACTGTGCTCCATTGCGATTTGGTGCAGTCATTAATTAGTAGGTACCTAATTATTAATTATTGATTACATAATATGTAATAATATTATTATTCCAAGGATAATAAACCAAAACTAACTAACACCGTCTTTACTATTTTCGGTGAATCGTTTACCTGAGTAATCCACAAGACCAAAATTTTACCATAGTACAGGATATGGTGGAATAGGAAAGTAAAAACGTAAATTGTAAAAAGTAACACCGGACCCGGTGTCTTAGAAGACCACCCACCCAGTGACCTCACGCTATGCACCGCCTCCGACTCAGGTTTAAAAATACGCCGCGACGGATATTCGGGCGAGAAAAAAACCCTAAAATGACTCAATGTTTGGGAAAATGAGCTCACCTGTAGCAATTATATCGAAAACGGTGGACAAGAGAAGGTTCAAAACGGGAAACTATCACTCGCATAGTCCGCTCTCGCGTCCTTATCCGCATACCATTCAATCGCCGGAGTCGAAAAAAAAAAACGTTAAAATTCACTAACGCCTCGATTATCCGAAAATTTCGCACTCCTAATCAGCAACACATCGCACGGCGAAGGGTAAACAAAGTGAAGCCACCGCTTGTGAAATTTGTGCGTTCATTGAAACCTCGTCACTTCTACTACGATTCTTCTCGTCCCTGTTCAACCTCGCAGGAACCCGAATGATTCACTCATAGACCTTGTAGGAATTTCCCCTTTCTGCAACACACTGTCGAAGGCCCATTTCTGAAGTGGGAAAAAGTAAAAGAAGAATATTGTGGCGAGAAATCAAAAATCGATTGTTATGTTCGTGTTGATAAATCTTAATAAAAAGTCTGAAAACACCAAAAAGTCCGCTCAAAATTGCTCAAAAAAACGGGTTCAGTGTTCAATTTAATACTGGCTGGCTCAGTTGGGAAAATTAAGAATGATGGGGGAATTAGCTCCTCAATGAGGGGCGACGGGACCTCGGGGGGGGGGGGGGGGCACAGTTGTGGAAACTGCGGAGCTCAAAATAGGTGACAAGATCCTGCCACTGGTTGACGATTTCCGCGAACTTGGAGCATCAAAGCTGCAAAAGTGGAGCAAAAATCAGGGTGTGGAGCAGTTGACAGGGAATTGGGATGGTGGTGGGCCAAGGAGTGACCGAAGGCTAAGCAGCTACCTTCCCCACACCCCCATCCGCAAAAAAAAAATACAAAAATCTGTTGTTTTTTTTTTGTTTTTTTTTAAGAAAAAACTGCACAATAAGGGAAAACGAGTTCTTGGGTCTGAGGCCAGGTGGGATACGGTCGGGGGTTGGCTGGCCCCATAGTATATTATTAAGAACAAGACTTTCGGGTTAATTTCAAGATCACAACAACTGTTTTATTTATTAACGACTACCCTGGTTTCAATGCCGAAACCACTCAACCCAACATCATCCCTCTCCTCTCATGAGTCGGAGACGGTCAGCGTGGACTACTTTCAGCTTCCCATTAGTGGCCCTGATGCGGAATATGACATCGGAAATCTCAGTCACGACCTCACAAGGCCCATCCCACGGCAAATCCAATTTCGGGCAACGCCCAACTATTCTCCGTGGGTTGAAGCACCAGACCTTGTCGCCAACTCGGAATAAGGGTGTCTTGCACTTGACGTCGTACTTCCGCTTCGAACTCTCTGCTGCCTTCAGTAGTCTTTGTCGTGCCAGTTCATGAACTTCTATCAGTCCATCTTCTAACTTGCCAGCATAGCCCGTTTTGCTCTCCCTGTGCGGCGGTGCTCCATATAGCAAATTCAAGGGTAGGTTCAACTCTCTCCCAAACAGAAGGCGAGCAGGAGAAAAGCCTGTCGTTGCTTGTTCGGTTCCCCTATATGCTAACAGAGCCAAGGGTAACTTCATTTCCCACTCTTTCTGTCGATTTTCGGTGAGTTTGGACAACAGGTTCCACAGGGTGCGATTTAACCTTTCAACCTGTCCGTCACTTTGAGGCCGTAGAGGAGTTGTTCGGGTTTTGTGGATGTTGAGGATCTTGACGACTTCGCGAAAGACATTTGACTCGAACGTCCGTCCCTGATCCGAGTGCATCTCTCGCGGGACCCCGAACCTCGAAACCACGTTTTCTATTAGGCCTTGCGCGACTGTTTCTGCTCTGATGTCGGGTACCGCAAAAGCCTCGGGCCACTTGGTGAAGTAGTCTACCACTACCACTATGTAGCGGTTTCCCCGATGGCTCATGGGCAGAGGTCCGATAAAATCCACACCTACTCTTTCGAAGGGCACGCCTACCGTATAGGTCTTCATCGGAGCTTTTTGAATTAATGGCCGTCCCCGTCGGTTACAAATCTCACAACTTTCGCAAAATCGGCGGACATCTTTGTGCATACCTGCCCAGTAGAAGCTCGTTCTTAACGTGTTAATGGTACGCCTATGCCCAAAATGCCCCAGCCGATGTCCTTGCTCCAGCACCAAACCCTTCTTATCTTTTGGGACTAGCGTCTGGAGCGAAAATGACATCTGGTTTTCTGCTTCCCACTTTCTTTTGAGCACGCCCCCATGTAGGACTATGCAGTTGAACATGGCCCAGTAAGCCTTGATCTCCTGCCCAAGATGGGATATTTCTTCCCACGAGGGACGTCGCTGCTGCTCCACCCACTTGTAGAGTAGGCCCAAGGCAGAGTCTCTTAATTGCTCAGCCTTCCAGTCTACCTCAGGCTCCAGCTTCAGCCCACGCAAGTTGTCCGGCAACCCGTCTTGCTTCTTTTCGGCCCGTGTGCAGTACTTGCAGTCGCTGTCATAGCAGGGCCGCCTAGACATGCCATCAGCGTTCTGATGCTTAGCTCCAGATCTATGCTCCACTTTCATGTTGTATACCTGGATTTTCTCCAGCCACCTGGCGATCTGACCATCGGGCTCCTTGAAAGTCCGTAGCCACTGCAAAGCCGAATGATCCGTACGAACTGTGAATTCAGCCCCAGAATCCAGGCCAAAAGAGCTGTAGTGCCGCAGGGCCTCCACCAAGCTGAGCAGTTCTTTACGGGTGACACAATAGTTTCGCTCTGCTCTGTGTAAGCACCTACTAAAATATGCCAAAACCCTTTCCTCCCCTCCCTGAACCTGGGAAAGGACGGCACCAATCGCTCGTTCACTTGCATCAGTGTCCAGGATATATCTTGCCGAGGGGTCAACGTGTGCCAACAGTGGAGCATTAGTAAGCGCCGTCTTGAGGTTGTCAAAGGCAACTTGGCAAGCAGATGTCCATTCAAATTGAGATCCTTTCTCCTGCAGAGGGTACAAAGCAGAAGCACATCTTGCAAACTGCGGGACAAACCTCCGGTAATAGGAGCAAAACCCCAAGAAAGTTCTCAATTCCTTGACGTTACTTGGTACCGGCCATGACCGAACTTTTTCCACTTTTGCAGGGTCCGTTGCAATGCCCCCTTGGGACACCCTATAGCCAAGGTATGTGGCACTTTGCTTGAACAATTCGCACTTTTTGGGATTCAACTTGACCCGCTCATGGCGAAATCTGGTGAACACTTGCCGCAATTTCTCAATTTGAGAAGACACAGAGGGCGTATGGATAAGCACATCATCGAGGTACACCTTCACATTCCCAGCATCCGTCTCTGGCCTCAACATGTTGTTCATGGCTCGCTGGAAAGTGGCTGGTGCGTTAGTTAGACCAAAAGGCATCACTCGGAACTACCAGAGACCATGTGGTGTGCAAAATGCAGTTTTCTCTTTGTCACACTCTTCCATGTCGATCTGCCAGTAACCACTTTGAAGGTCCAACGTCGAGAACCACGCACTTCCGGCCAATGCCCCCAACAATTCATCAGCCTTTGGTAATGGATAAGCATCCCTTTTTGTCACTGCATTCAGCTGTCTGTAGTCGATACAAAATCTTGTCGAGCCATCCTTCTTTTTCACTAGGACTATGGGGCTTGCCCATGAACCCTTCGAAAGCTCTATGACCCCGTTTCGCTCCATCTTTTTGATCAGGTCCTCCACCTCAGGCAATCTGTGAGGAGGAAGACGCCTGGGCCCTTGACAAATTGGCCTGTGTGAACCTACATCTATCGAATGCGTAACTCCCTTGATGTGGCCCAAGTCGGATTCATTTTTGGCAAATACATCTTCAAATTCTATGAGAAGATCTCGCAAAAGGCGGGTGCTGTCAGGCTGCAAACAGCCCCTGGACCGACAAAAAAGGTCCTGCAGATGGGATGGAACACCCCCTGTGCAGTTATCGCTTGTCTTGCCCAGAGAAACGTCAACTGCAGCCATTATTGAGGACTCAAATTCATGGAATCCCTGGTAACACAATGCATCCACGGTGTCTGGTTGGGTGCAATCTTCAGGTTCTACCACAGGATCGTAAGAGGAGAGAATCTTCCTGTTTCCCACCACTATGCTGCTATCCTCGGTATGGATCTGAACCTTATACTTCTTCAAGAAGTCCATTCCCAAAATGCACTCCTCCCTAATATTTGCCACTTGAACTGTGTGCTTCCTCAAGTGTCCATCACCCAGGTCAATGTCAACGTCTACCTTTCCCATGACAGGGACTACATCTCCTGTCACACTTCTCAACCACCCTTTATCCCGCACATTGATAACTAGTTTTACAGCTTCTACGACGTCTTTACAAACTACTGTACTAGTGGCCCCACTATCAACTATCATGCTACAAGGCAACCCGTTCAACCTACCTACCATTATAATCGAAGGGCAACTTTGAAGGCGATAGACGACCTGTGCTGTTCCCATGCTGTCATAAGTCTGGGTGGCCATTGTGCGGTGGGTGGTCAGACTGCGGCCCTTCAATCTGACCGCTCTTCGTTTCCCGAACTTTTGGGGGCTTCATTACGAGTTGGGCATGAAAACCAGGTGTGCCCGACCTCGTCACAGCGCCAACAGGTCAGCTGGCGCTTCTGCGGTGGACCCCTCGTGAAAGACGAAAGGCGCTTCGACGTACGTGCTGCATTTACCGACGTCTCTCCTTGTTCAGTCGCGCATTGTCTCACCACTGAGCGAGAGGGAACGCTTTCTGCCTTCAAAGCAAGATCTAGCGCCTCCGCCATCGTCTTCGGGCCCACAATTTGCACATGACGTGACACTTCAGGGTCTCGAAGCCCTCTGCAGAACAGCAGAATCACCTGCTCCTCTATGTGCTGAGTATTCCCTGGCCAAGCCTTGCTAGCCAACTCGCGTAGAGCGTAGTGAAACTCCCTGATCCCTTCCTTGGCCTTCTGGGTGCGGTTGTTCACCTGATTGCAATATGCCTGCGTCGATCCTACGTCGCCAAATTTGTCGTTGAGTGCCGCGACTAACTGACTATAGTCATGTGCATTGTTAACCAGCTTCAGTACCGTCGGAGCGTCTCCTTTCAGCGAATTGAGCAGTTTATCCGCTCTGACCTCATCCGACCAAGCGTGCTTTTCTGCAATGCATTCAAATTGCTTCAAGTACGACGGCCAGTCAACCTTCCCATCAAACTTGGGTGGCTTCACATGGCTCTGTTTCAACGACTGCAGGTCAGCTTTGCACCTCTCCAACTCAGATCGCAGGCTCTCGATTTCCTCCCCAGCTATCGCCAACCGCCCCTCAAGATGGAATTGTATGTTGCTGGCAAATTCATCTAGGAGGGGGCCCATTTCTTGCCTAACATCATTTGAAACGACACTTACGGTCTGCGTCTGTTCGCTTCGGAAGCGCCCCGCGCTTTGCTCTGGAGCAGGATCTACACTTCGACCAGGTATCGGCAGTGGTACTTCGACACTACCTGTAGGCCCCGGGTTTGTCTGCGCCAGCAAAGGCGAACCTCCCGCTGAACGGGATACCCGCGCACGAGAACGTGTGATCATTTTTGAAAGGGCAAATCCCAAAATCTGACACCAATATTAAGAACAAGACTTTCGGGTTAATTTCAAGATCACAACAACTGTTTTATTTATTAACGACTACCCTGGTTTCAATGCCGAAACCACTCAACCCAACAATATTATGGGTGAATATCGCAAAAAGGGGCATTTTCAGACCTCCTACTTTTGGAAAAATTGACCTTGCAGGAGAGTGCAAAGGATATTTTCATTTCCTCTTTAGGATAAAATTGTTTTATGTGGTCGACATTGATCAAAATCAGCTGAAGTTTATATTTAAAAAAAAAAAAAAACATTGTACCACGTCAATGAGATACTTCCACGCTCCAGAGTTTCATTATTGATAAATTTACTACAGGAAAATTGTTTCATTGTTTGTCAACCAGGTCAACTGTCATGTATCGGAAAATCAGAATGATTAGGGGGTGTGTGAGTTAACTGTTAATTAACAGAGGATGAACTACCTAGCATTAACACCTAAAAATATCTGTATTTAAGCGAGTAACAAGTAAAAACAAAAACAGAAAAAATTGTTGAAAACAATCTATGCATAGATTAAAACCAAATGTACGTCCGCCGTCCGGGTTGTATTTTGGGCAGTAGGAATTTTTTGTTTTTATTCTGAAATTTTGACATAAATACTAAGTATTACTAAGTCTTGGTTTACCATCTAGTTGTGCCTACAAGATTTTTAGCCCGATCGCCCAAACCCGTGGGGCGCTATGGTGCTAAAATGTGGCTACGGGAGGGTTTTTTTTAAGGCTTTTGGCTATGGGATCGAGTTAGGTGTCGTTTACGAAGTATTTTTGGACGTAGAATCCATTTTTGGGGATCCCGGAACGATCTGATTTCACTGTGGGGATCGAAAGGGCTTTCATAGGCTACAAATTGGATTTTTGAAAAATCCCAGGAGGTCGAATAGGTAGGTACGCATTTTGCTTAAGACGTCAAATTTGTTTTCTTTTGGTTGTTTTTCCGAGCAAAAAAAAAAAAAAAAAAAAAAATTATTAACACTATTAAGTTTTGGGTCGAGTTAGGTGTCGTTTTCGAAGTTCTTTCGGGCGTAGAATCCATTTTCGGGCGCCCCAGAACGACCCGATTCCACCATGAGGATCAATGGGGCTGTCATGGGGCTACAAATTGGGTTTTTGAAGGATCCATGGAGGTCAAATATGGTGTCGTTTTCCGAATAGTTTTCGACGCAAATTCTATTTTTTCGAGGTCCCACATCTGACAAACATTCTACAGTTTTTTTTTTGTTTTTTTTTTTCAAAAATATATTTTATTTCTGCAGAATTAATTTTTGCCCAATCAACGAATAACAAACCCTTTAGTAAAATTTCCAGCGGTTTAAAAAAAAATTGATTAGCCCTCATTTAAATAATAATAAAAATTCTTGAATAATAATTATTGAATATAAATTATTTATATCGAAAAATAATAATCTCCTGAGTAAAATTTGCTGTGCTTTTCTATTTAATCGATTATCGATTGAACATGACGTACATCAATATAATGCCGCCTACCTGTTATGATATCACTGTTATCTTATCTATCAAGCCTGCTATCAGTCTGCTATTGTGTGTTATTTATTTTGTTTTTTTTCACCCGAAATCGTGAATATTATCGTTTAGCATAACATGACAGAAGCTAAATCGAATGAGGAAGGTGAGTTGGTGGGCGAATAAATTGGCGTTCAAGTTTGGTTGATTGGAGACAACTGCTTCGTCGTGTGGAGTATTCAAGTACGTGCGTCGGAGTGCGAGAACCAGTTGTGGGCTGGTAAGGTGACGTGCTCGTTTGAGAAGGTCCCAATTAAGGTGGATATAACGGCGGGATTTTCTTTTCCAGGTCTGATGTCGACGGACGGGTCAAACCGGGACGCCCTGTGACATTTTCCTCTTAACCATGACCGAACAACTCTCAGGAGTCACTGTGGTGTTCATCATAGCCGGCGGCATCCTCACTATAGTGCTCCTATTTATATTCGCAAAGAGGCAAATCATGAGGTTTGCTCTTCGGTCTCGTCGAGGGCCTCACGTGCCACTTGGACACGGAGCTAAAAAGGTGAAGTAATTTGTGTAGATAGTCTTTAAAACTAGCTATGGGGTGAACGGACCGGTCCGCGTATTTCCAATCTACACACCGTTTGAGCCCAAGGTCGAACTCTTAATGGTTTGGAGTGCGCTTTTGCCTCCACAGTGTTCACTGATTCAGCCCAGAGCTGGGGAGGTGGAGTCGAAAAGGGGGGTCGTCGCGATTACATAGGGGTATTATTCAAGAATAATGTACCAAAAATTGTGCAGCAAAGGAGAAAATATTTTAAAATACATTCTAAAATTTGCTAATCGAAGGAAATCAGAATTCTAAACAACAATACAATTATTGTATTCTAACATTTGTGAGTAGAAAGAAATCATCAGTTCGTTGATTACGATGGTTTGCTGAGCTTGCCTTTTTTCACGTAGGGTCAAAATACTGTGCGATGTCTGCCTCATTGCTACATTCAACATCCCAAGTTGACGACACCTTGCTTTATTCATTCCGCCAATGCCCTATAAAGACCTAACCAGCACTTCAGAAGCCCAACATAACATCACGGTGAGGACTCGGGCCTCCACAAACAGATTTTACGCCTCAAATAACTTCGAAGACGACTCCTCACTCGTCTTTCTGGCCAAATCCCTTTAAAAACCCCACCAGACGCCCAACATAACCTCACGGTAAGGTTCGGGGCCACCATAAACAGATTTTACCCCTCAAATAACTTCGAAGACGACTCCTCACTCGTCTTCCTGGCCCAAGTCCCTTTACAAAACCCACCAGAAGCCGCTTAGAAGCCTCGCAATGTAATCCGACGAGTCTAAGACTCCCATAAATCGATTCCAAAATTACCCCAATCACTGTTGCTTTTCATAATAATTTCCTTATTTTTGTATCTGTTGCAGTCGTTGAAGCGAGAAATCCTCCGTCGGATTGATTTGGTTCCTAAGATCGTTTACGAGCCTCAAGTTATCAATGACAATGACTCCAGATACATCTTGCCTCCTGGCTCTCAACTCCCACCATTTTATTATAGACTGAAAGCCTGTGATGACGTCAAGATGTTGGGTGAGTTTCTACCTTGTGGAAAAATCATGGCTGGTCTTCCCGAATTATCGATAATTTGTCACTGATCTATCGATGCGTCTCGATCGAGGATATCGATATTACGCTACCATTCTTGTAAACATCTCATAATATGAAACCAGTCTACAAATAGAGATTTTGATTACTATCTAAGGACATATCCCAATCAACTTATTGGTGATGAAATAAGGTACAGCGGGGTAAGTGCGACCTATTTTTTTAATCAATTTGACTTTGAGCCTCAAGCCGGGGACTATCTGTAGCCCCATGACAGCCCTATAGATCGCCACAGTGAAATCTGATCGTTCTGAGACTTCCAAAAATGGATTCTACGTCCAAAAATACTTCGAAAACTAACTCGATCCCATAGCCAAAATTTGGCATTTAATGGCATTTAATGCCTTCAAAAAAAACCTCCCGTAGCCCCATTTTAGCCCCATAGCGACCCACGGGTTTGGGCGATCGGACTGAAAACCTTGCGGGCACAACTAGATGGTAAACCAAGTATTTTATCAAAATTTCAGATTAAAAAAAAAAATTCCTACGGCCCGAACGGCGGACGGACATTTCGGTTTTGGTTTATTATTCTTGGAATAATACACCTATGTTTTCGCGACGGAGATGGACGACTCGGATCGGCCTCAAAATTTGAAATTATCCGTTTCAAGAGGTCTAGATTCCAAAACCGAAATGTCCGGGCCGTTTTGGGACCACGGGTCCAAACCCAAAAAAGAAAGAATCTGACCCCCACCACCTACGCTACTCATTAATTAATCATGTGAAAAAAAAAACATGTTTTTCATGTACTTTCCTTATTTTATTCATATCGCGAAGCTTAAGGGGTTATTTGTGTTTCAGAAAAAGAAATTACCAAACAAGACCCTTCGCTTCACCGCCACCCGACCGAACATCTGAGGGCGTATTTGCTGAACACGCTGGGCACCCCGCTGAACGGTGTTGGTCATAAGCTCGTCCAGCAGTTCTGTGATTTGTACGAACACGCTCGTCACGACCCAGCCGACTTTGGAGACGAAGAATATCAAGCGTACTCGAGAATTCTTCTGAAGTTGATGGACGCGTGAGTGATTGTTTTGGGTGGATCAACGATAACTGACATTTTCTGGGCCACTTGATTTTTGATTAATTATTCATGTGTACCTATGTAATCGCGGCGTATGTTGACGACTCCGATCGGCCTCAAAATTTGACATTATCCGTTTCAAGAGGTCTAGATTCCAAAACCGAAATGTCCGTCCGCCGTCCGAGCTGTTTTGGGCAGTAGGATTTTTTTTTAATCTGGTTTTGACAGAATACTTGGTTTACCATCTAGTTGTGCCCGCAAGGTTTTCAGTCTGATCGCCCAAATCCGTGGAGCGCTATGGGGCTACGGGAGGGGTTCTTTGAAGGCTTTTGGCTATGGGATCGGGTTAGGTATCGTTTTCGAAGTATTTTTGGACGTATAATCCATTTTTTGGGATCCTGGAAGCGTATTTTTAATCTATACACCGTTTGTCCCCAAGGCGGGGTCGAAGTCGTTAATGCTTTCGAATGCGCTTTTGCCTTCAAACTGTACACTGATTCAGCCCAGAGCTGGGGAGCTGGAGCCGAAATGGTGGAGGGTTTGGGAAGCGCTTCTGCTCTCCAAAATGTACGCTGGTTAAGCCCCAATAAGAATCAACATCAAAAACCTTACGCAGCATTTTTACTCACATAACTGTTACATTCAGTCAGGTTTGGTTTATTATTCTTGGAATAATACACCTGTTTTCGCGACGGGGGTCGACGACTCCGATCGGCCTCAAAATGTGACATTATCCGCTTCAAGTGAACTACATTCTAAATCCGAAATGTCCGTCCGCCGTCCGGGCCGTTTTGGGCAGTAGGAATTGTTTGTTTTTAATCTGAAATGTTGACAAAATACTTGGTTTACCATCTAGTTGTGCCCGCAAGGTTTTCAGTCCGATCGCCCAAACCCATGGGGCGCTATGGGGCTAAAATGGGGATACGGGAGGGGTTTTTTGAAGGCTTTTAGCTATGGGATCGAGTTAGGTGTCGTATTCGAAGTATTTTTGGACGTAGAATCAATTTTTGGGGGTCCCAGAACGATCTGATTTCGCTGTGGCGATCTATAGGGCTTTCATGGGGCTAAAAATGGGATTTTTGAAGGATCCCAAGAGGTTAAATATTTTTCGAGTAAAAAAAAGATTTTTTGACACATAATTAATATTCAGACATGTAACCTACCTATATCAAAGGTCTCGCTCGTGCCGCATTTCTTGTACTCTTGTGTAAAATTGGCAGCGTTTTTGGTTAATAATTAACCATTCATTAATAATTATTAGATATTCATGGAATAATACACCTATGTGATCGCGACGGAGGTCGAGAATTCTGATCCGCCTCAAAATCTGACATTAAACCTTTGTTTCATGACACGGAGATTTCATACGCCGTCCGAGCCGTTTTGAGCAGTAGGATATTTTTTTTTTTTTTTTTTTTTGCAGTAGGATTTAGCCTATGGGGTCGAGTTAGGTGTCGTTTTCGAAATATTTTTGGACGTAGAATCCATTTTTGGGGGTTCCAGAACGATCCGATTTCACTGTGAGGATCTATGGGTCTTTCATTGGGCTACAAATGGAATTTTTTAAGGACCCCAAAGTGTAAAATATTTTCCGAGTAATTTTGGACGCAAAATCCATTTTTTCGAGGTCCCACATGTGTCTAAACATTGTACAAGATTTTTTTTTTTTTTTTTTTCAAAAATATTTTCTCAATGACAGAATTATTTTTTGCACAATTAACCTATATCAACGAATAATACTTAAACCCTTGTGTAAAATTTGAACCGTTTTTTCCCCTTTTCAGAGCCAGATTGCTCAAGAACTACGGCGGGAATAGAAAATTGAGCCCGAGGTGCACCCCCGTCCGGGCCAAGTCCGCCGAGAAAAGCCGGGAACTCGCCGAAAACAAACTGAGGGACCGTCGGGACGACAACGAAGTGAATCGTGAAAGTAATGAAACGTCCGTGTAGTTGTTGTGGTTCACGCTTGGCAGCATTTCCCCGACACGGGGATGGCTGTGATACGCGGGGTCTGCTCGAAAAGTCTCGCTCGTGCCGCATTTCTTCTTCCTACTTCAGACTGTGCAGTGGAACTCGGTGAAGATGAATTGTTTCTTGAATCGAGTTCCACCGCTCATCTCCCCTCCCAGTGGGGCCATTTGCTCATTCGCACGATCGCCAATTTCTTTCGATTTTCGTGCTGGTGAGCGTGTAGGGGCTGTACATGTACTCAGAGGGAAAACATGGAGCAGCTGCATCCTTGGCTTCTTCCGTAGTAACGCATTCACCGTTAACATTCCATCGCCATCCCACGTCAGATAGGGCCCTCCTGATTCCAAGACCTGACAGTCGTCAGTTGGACGTGAAATCACTTCAGGAAGCTGAATGTGGCATATCATGCGGAGGCCTGATCATTTTGAGGAAGTACACAGTCCTCTCGCTGTGGTCATCCCCCAATCTGATCCTCTCAAGAGCAACCTTATTGGCCTCCTTCACTTCTCCGCCCACTTCTTATTTTCATTCTCATGTTCGTTTGCATCAACTCTAGCTAGTGACAGGGACGTTCGATACTTCCGAACTTTCGATACCAGAACTCAAATCAAGTACATGAATGGGAGTATTCGATACTACGCAAATATTGAATGGTAAGATTCGATATTCATGTAAACTTGCAACAAATACTCGTAGGTAAAAATGTTGGAAGAAGTATGCAATTTTTTTGCTGGGCCTAGTTAGTTTAAATATAAATACAGTAGACTCTCGGTATTTCGAAGTAAAAGCTCGGTCCCTTGAGAATCTCTCACTATATCGAATTTTTCCAATGCATTTTCGTACACTCGGTATATCGAAGCTGAACGGGAGGAAGGCCGCCCGCCATCAGATATCTCGAAGTTCCACCTGCCCAACTCTCGGCATATCGAAGTTTTGAACTCCCCCAAGTTGGTCGTGGGCCTCACGATGACACAGAGCCACAACTTATAACGCGGAAGGAAGCTTTTACATCCATAGAAAAGCTCCACCAATTTTCTTTGCAGGCGGAATTTGTCCTTGACTCGACGCTCTTTCCTCGCATTTCGAACTTTTCCCACGCCTCTCAATCAGAGTTGGGAGTAGTTTACTCAAAATGTAGTTCAACTAAATCGCAAACTACAAACTAAACGGAATCAGAATAAAAACACTCGGCCCAGGTCGAGTTTCGAATAACCTTGATTGATGATTACCTCGATGCTCGATTTTGGTTTATTATTCTTGGAATAATACACCTATGTTTTCGCGACGGAGGTCGACGACTCGGATCGGCCTCAAAACTTGACATTATCCGTTTCAAGAGGTCTACATTCAAAATCCGAAATGTCCGTCCGCCGTACGCCGTCCGCCGTCCGGGCCGTTTTGGGCAGTAGGAATTTTTCTAAAAATCTGAAATTTTGGCAAAATACTTGGTTTACCATCTAGTTGTGCCCGCAAGGTTTTCAGTCCGATCGCCCAAACCCGTGGGGCGCTATGGGGCTAAAATGGGGCTACATGAGGGGTGTTTTGAAGGTTTTTAGCTATGGGATCGAGTTAGGTGTCGTTTTCGAAGTATTTTTGGACGTAGAATCCATTTTTGGGGGTCCCAGAACGATCCGATTTCACTGTGGCGATCTGTAGGACTTTCATGGGGCTAAAAATGGGATTTTTGAAGGATCCCAAGAAGTTAAATATTTTTTGAGTAAAAATTAAAGAATTTTTGAAAAAACACATTTTTGAAAAAAAAAAATCCCCTCAAAAAATTTTTTTTTGAAATATAAAAATCCAAAAAAAAAATTTTTTTTAATTTTTTTTATTGACAGATTTAAATGTCTGTACAAGTAACCTATATCATAGAATAATAAACCCTTGTGTAAAATTTGCAGCGTTTTTGAAAGACCTTCACCGATGATTAACTAGTAGCAAAGTTCGCGTAGCAAAGTTGGCTAACTCGCATTTCTTGCGCTCTCGTCCAATCAAAAGATGACGAAGCAGCCCACGTCATGTACCCCCTCCAGACCTTGGAATTCAAATACCTATTATATTTTATAAATAAAAAGATGGATTTTCTGCAATGTTGACCCATTTTCATTGGAGTGCTTCTTTCGATACAGGCCCAGGTAGGTACTCATATCAGTACTCAAATCATAATATTCAATGCCAAAATACTCAGTATCGACAGGAAATATTCGATACTTTACTGGTATCGATTGGTATCGAACGTCCCTAGCTAGTGCAGAATCGAATGCGGCATTCGATTATTAAAATCATTCGGAAGTTCGAATGCGAGATTTCAAGTATTAGTTATTTTCCAACCTCCCTGTCCAGAACATGTTATGGACAACCGTGTACCGTGCATGCGCAGACAGGACTTGTATCATACCAGTTCTGGACACAGGCTGTTTCATACAGCGTGGTTGGAATCAGGGAGCTTAGAAGAAGAAGCTTCTTCTTCTTCTAAGCTCCCTGGTTGGAATAGATTTGGGACTGTCCCCATAGACGACGATTACAGGTGCAACCTGATTGTCTGAGAGGCGCGTCCTCCTCCCCCACTTCGTAGTTACACATCCCGAGCGATGGTGGGGGAACCTGTCCTCAAGCAGTCCTCAGAAAAATCCGGAACAACCTGGGACTGGTCTTGAACAGGTTCCAAAGCGGGTAGGAATACAGAACACTCGGTCCTGGAAGTGTCCTCGCGGTGGTTGGAATACGCTTGGTTGTCATAACACTCTAGTGCGCATGCGTTCTTGTCCGTAACCTGTCCTGGACAAGTGGTTGGAAAATACCTATTCAAATCTTTTCGCATTCGCTGAGCAGAGAAGCCGGCCCACAGTGGGTGGGGTTGAATCGGGCGCAAGTTTGCGTAAAGTCACGCTTCACTCGCTTTCCCTCAACGCGAGAAGAGTTAATTGTTGCTCAATGTGTAGAAATGCATGATAAAAACCCTCGAGTAAAATTTGCAGCGTTTTCGACAAACATCTTTGAGCCCCTTTTGCCCGCAATTCCAATCTTTGCTCATCTGGTTGCATATTGAGTGCAGTGCTCAGTCCTGCCTTAAGTAGGATTTTCACGCAGCAAAACCCTCATACAGGATCAAACTTGCTGACAAACATGTTTGATGTCGCACCCTCAGGTTCAATCCCTATCGGCAGAAATCGTAATAATTACGTAGTGCCAGTAGTGCCAACTTTTCCGATTGTAATGATTACAATTATTGTAATCATTACAATCGGAAAAGTTGGCACTACTGGCTCGACCTTTGTGCCCCCCCCCCCCCCTCAATGTGTACCAATAATTATAATTGGTAACATCGGGGGTTTTGGTAGGCACACTTCAATTATTGAAGTGTATATTTGTGAGCCTTTTTTGGGCCAATTGTAAAATACTATTTTGAAATTTTACAGCATTTTTACTCCTTTGGAAACGCATAAATCTCTAAGCTCTAAGAATATGAACCAGATTATCAACAAAAACATGACATTTCATTTCATTATTAGCTGATATTGTGTGTACTGTTTTATCATCATTTGTACCATTAGGTTTCGCATTGTTACTATTTCTTTGCTCATTCTTTGAATGCATCTGTATTTCAAATGTAGTATTCCATTTGTGCTCCATCAATGTACAGGGTGGTAGTTTTTCCTTTTTTATGTGTGGCGTAGAGCTTGTTGACATCGTCTGTGTAAAAATCCTTTCGATAAAAGACAATTTCATGACCATTTTCATGTATATCGGTGATAGTTGATTTTGATGTAAAATGTGCTGTGTGCGTGAGTTGCTGAAAAGGAGTTGTGAGATTTCGCTGCCTTGTTGGCCTCATTGGGTTGAAGTGGGTCGTTTTGTATTAGTTTAGACTAGATTCAACGCCTGAGAAGTTGTGGCGACTAGCAGATGGCCAGATGGGAGAGGGGAAAAATCCAGGCATTGCGATCGCCTCCCTTTTTTGGGGACAGAAAACAAATGGCGGTTGACTCTCGAGCCCAAAATTAACTTACCCAGCTTGTGACTGACGTAGCAAGTCTTGGATGGCTCTATACAGCTTTTTACTATCTTGGCAAGCCTTTAAAAGTCTTAGCCACATCGGGATTAGCTTTGCAAGCCTTGGACAGGTCTGGAAAGCGTGGATGCCATCCTGATCAGCCTTGGAAACCCTTGGCCGACTTGGGACCAGCTTTTCATGCCTTGGGAATCAAGATAAGACTCACCCCTTTGCCACTTTGGGAGGGGGGGGGGGATCGAACCCCCTTCACTCTTCTCCTCCGATGGGAGCCTGTCGCACTGCCCCCAAAAAATCATCTCCTTAAAAGGGCTTTCATTGCTTGTAATTGAGCTTCAAGGCAGATGGATCGTCCATCGACTTAAATTCCTGGAACGCCCCTTCTCCATTGCACCTCTTCCACCTCCAACTCAAAGCAACCAGTTCCTTTCCTCCAACTCAGCGAGCAGAGCCTTCTCGGATTCATTAGTGTTTGCCACCCGGTAGAATTTTTAATGCCGAAATATTTACCGCTGTTCGTGGACGTTTTTGAGACTGTTTGAATGTACGGCTCACATGACTGTTGTACAGTTCAAAAAGACTTATGTAATATTGGAAGTTATAATTATATACGTGTTGCTTATGTGAATTGAATTATTTACTTTTCAACTACTTTTACCTGCCCAAGCTGACGGTATTTGGAGGGAATGATTCCGTCGCTACTTTGGCATTTTATTTAGTACGCAGTACAAATTATTGCACAGAATAGAAATTATTCTACTGAGAGTGAAAATTTGAAAGTGACGAGTCGACGTTTCATGACAACTGTGGCACTCTTGGGCCACACTCTATTCGCCAGCCCGCCGCGGGAAGCGCTGCGACTGACGGTGAGATCGAGCGGCCCAGCTTCTCGCGGGGGAGGCTTCACCTGAACCGTCCCTTAGCGTCAGGCATCCTTCACTGATTATTAATTATGTCTAATATACGCAGTGGCTTTTTGATTGGATTGTCCAGGCATCCCTTGGGGCATCGGCAATTTCGTCCCCGAATCCCCGAAATCATGACGTTTCGTTCCGGGCTCAATGTAAGATCGTCCCCAATGCGAAGGGCGCTCGGAAATCGAGAATGTAGTTTCGTCCCTCTAATGCGAATCATTCCTCGGCTATTTTACTAGTACATGTACTAGTTATGTATAACTTTGTATCGCCTCACCCAACCATAATATTATTCACTTTTGTTGATTGTTGATATCCGGATAGCTCTTCAATGCGACACATATTATGCAAAACTCGATTCTTGAGACAGAGTTGCTGACCTGAGATCAGGACGTACAAGGCACAAAGAAAGAAGGGTCCAGCAGACCATTAATAAATACGAAAAAGGTAGACTCATGTTGTACCAATTTGTCAGTCATAAGTACCAACATTGTAGGGAAAGAGAAAAAAAAAGAGAATTTACTTTACTGTTTGGTCATTGCTTTTTTTTTTAATAATGCATATTTATTTATACTAATTATAATAATTTACGATAAGGAACACTTCTCTGATAAGGCTTTGTTAATAATAACTAGTACGTAATTATAATTAACGATACTTGGGTATAAGTGACAAATGGCAAACAGGAACAGGTGATACAGTCGAACCAATATAGTGAAATCCAGGGGACGAGAGAAAAATTTCACACTAACTAGAGCTTTTCTACACCGAGTTTTATACATCGAGAGGGTTGAAGGGAGAAATTCACAATAACGAGAGATATAAAACAATGAATTTGTATTGTAATGTACATTTCGTCAATTATTTATTCATGTCAGTCTTCAGCGGGAAAAATAATCCGTAATTTTCTTCTGTGAAAGGCGAATCGATAACGTTTAACCCAACACAATACGTCGTGGCCAGTATCAGTTCGTCCCGGGTTAATTACGAACTGAGATTGTTGCCGCTGCCTCATACGATTCGCCGCCAAAGACGGCCTGACTAATTAAATCTAATCTTACCCAAATCCACTGTTGCAGCTTCCACACCCGAATTGTCCGGCGGACCTGGGCGTCAGGATCATTTCCGCCGGCTCAGCTTCCACAGATGATGTGTCATCAATGAAGGCCGGGCCGACGGGTCTGATCCCATTGATATCAATGCTCCTGGACGTAATGCCAGTTATGAGCGTTGATATTGGTGAACGGCGAAACGATAATTGATGGGAGAAAAGCCTCCCGTCTACGAAAAAAATTCGGTGTCGCCGACGGGAGAACAGGAGGGATTCGCTTGATCGCACCGCGACCGTAGCGCAACCCGCTCCCCCCGCCTGTACTAGCTCTGGCGGGCTGGTGATCCGCGAGAAGAAGAGTGGGGTAATCTGTCCAGATTCCCCAGTTGTCAAATGATGTTCAACGTCGGTTATGCACCACAAAGTCGTGCAAGGCTTTTTAAAATTTGACTAGACCAACACGATCGTAGAAAGAAATGAGAACCACAATCATGTTGCTGATTCTCCGAAAATATCGTCATCGCAGAAGGCCGTATTCAGGGTCGTCTTATAGGTCCTGTTCTTGAAAGATGTCAAGTTCTTATACTTATACTTATTCTTGCCCTGCAGAAAAGGGGGTCGTGCTGGAAAAAGGTGGGGTAGTTCTGATTTTTTGGTATGTTGTTAGGACCCATGCGAGTGGTCTTTGACCAAGTTATCAATTAAAAAAACCTTGTGCCGCCTTCGGTGTTAGCGAAAAACTACGATTTTTTCGGCCATTTTTCAGATTTTGCTAAAAAAGGTCGGTGAACGAAGCACCTTACGACCAAAGGCACTCTATTCTTTCTTATACTAGACAATATTTTCTAAGATTTGAGACCAACCGCAGCTCTCTACAGTAAATAGTTTCCGAGATACAGGTTGTTGAAAAATGGCAATTTTTTCCAAAATATGCAAATTTTACGAAAAAGTTATTTTTTTGTTAAATATCGCCTGACATATGCATCCTACCAAAACGTCATAAGAAATGAACTTTTAGTACATTTAATTAGCTTTAATTTGAGACCAACCGGAGGTATGTCACTCCATTGGTTTCTGAGATAATGACGAATAACCGAAAACTGTAGTAAGTGGGTTTTGGGAGAAGTGAAGCTATTAGGACAGTCATATTTATAAAACATCCCAACCTACCTTAATTGTGGTAAACTACATTTTTTTATATGTTGTTACGGCTCACCTAGATAGTATACATCTAGATTTGCAACCCTCGTAAAGTTCGGCATCAGGAGATACTGCCGAAAAACCACGAACTTTTTGCATTATTTTCAGTGTTTCGCCCAAAAAGCACCGAAGAAAGCTTCTGACGAAGATCTATACCCTGATCACTTTTAAAGTACATAAAATTTCCTACAATTTGAGTGGTACCGGAGCTCTGTAGCTTTAGTAGTTCTCCAGATACAGCCCCTAAAAAACGAGCTATTTTTTCCAAAAAGTGAGTTTTAACTTTTGTCCATTTCGGAGCGATTTATTGGCCAAAGTACTAATCCTACAAAAAAGCCATCGAAAAGAAAGCTGTAGTAAATATTATTACCTTCATTTTAAGACCAGAGTGATGCCCCGTACGTACGAAACGAATTTAAAACAAAGTAAGAAACGCCCAATCTGACACCGCGCGAAGAGCGGAAGCACGTTTTTCAGAACGTTTTCGGTAGTAGCTCTGAAACTATTGGTCCGATTCAAAATTTCTTTTTTTCTCGTGAAAGCTGATTAAATTCCCCATCGCAGCTATTCCGTCTGAAATTTTGATTTGAGCTTTGATAAGGGAGGGGCGTGCACGGAAAAAAAAGTGGCAACCTGTGAATATCACATGATTCTTTGCACATTTCTGCCTATAACTCGGGAACGGTTTGTCCAATCTTACTTCTTTTTTTTTCTTTTTTTTTAATCACAAAGCTGATTAAATTTTATATAAGTAACGGCACATTGCATGTCTATTGAAACAACAAAAGTGCCATTAGTATTTATAGGAAAGTGTGGAAACAAGAAATTTGACCATCTACGACCACGTTTTTCAGAAAAATTGCTTCTTTCCCTCCCTTATCAAAGCTCAAATCAAAATTTTACATGGAATAGCTGCGATGGGGAATTCAATCAGCTTTCACGAGAAAAAAAGAAATTTGGAATCGAATCAATAGTTTCTGAGCTACAACCGAAAACGTTCTGAAAAACGTGCTTCCGCTCTTCGCGCGGTGTCAGATTGGACGTTTCTTACTTTAAGGATAGAGAGTAGAAATTGTCCATTCACAAGGGTTGTATTGGTAATCGGGTTTTAGCCCATCATATGCCTCTGCAAATCACAATTAACACTATCGTAAATATCCTGGACCTTATAACATGATAGGGGTAGAACATGATAGGGAGGTATGCTTATGTGCAGTTATAGAATCAATTAATATAAATGAACCTGGTAAATGGCCTGGTCTGATCCGGTTGCATCACCTCGAAGCTTGTTTAAGACCTGGGAATAATTCCATTTGATATAAGGGAGCACCGAGCGCAAATTGAGGCAGCAAAGAAAGAGGCAGTGAAGAAGCGAAAGCAGGCAGAGGATGTAGAGTTAGAGAACACCTTAAGAAAATTCCCGGCAGATCGAAGAAGAGCGATACGTCGAGCAGTAGCGGAACAGTCCAGAGTGAAGTCGTCTGGACGGCTGTCTGCAATTCCATTGAAGCGGCATAGCTTTGATCTCTCAGCCAGTGAGTTCCGAGATGCTCATGTGATTCGATACATGCGAACCCCAGTAGATATGCCAAACAAATGTGATGTCTGTGGTTTTCCGACAGGCACGCTCTCTGTTGTAAGACGGGGGGGGGGGGGGGGGGGGGGTTGATCACTCGGCGTCACAATGAAGTAAGAAACGTCCTGGGGAAATTGCTGCAAAGAGCCAATGATTTTAGCTGCTTCCGACACTACTCCTGGTTTGAGAGGGGATCTTGTCTGCCGTGGGGTGTGGGAACCACAGAGGGACGCATTATTTGACGTCCGTGTCATAGACACTGATGCACCATCTTATGTTTCCCAGTGGAATCAGTTCTCACTTCGGCAGAGGAAGAGAAAAAAACTGGTCAGCACAGTGGATGGACTTTTGGCACCCCAGACGACCCGATTCGTCGATGTCCTCCAGGGGAACGTCAAGGGGTGGCTCAGGGCACGATTATCGTTTGTCATCGTAAGCGCAGCCTCCATGTGCGTGAGGAGGACTCGGCAGATATGGCGGAGCGCTGATGACCTGCTAGGGTTTGACGATGGGGCGGCGCTGCAGCTGGGGCTCCAATCTCGTTGAAAAGGGCTACTGGCAATAAAACAATGCTAGAAGCGGAGATAACTTTCGAGTCATAGAGGGCGAAGTGCAGTGAACGATCGAATCAAGAAAACGCTGCAAATTTTACACAAGGGTTTATTATTCTGTGATATAGGTTACTTGTACAGACATTTAATTCTGTCAATAAAAAAAAATAACAAAAAAATTTTTTTTTTGGATTTTTATATTTCAAAAAAAAATTTGGGGGGGATTTTTTTTTCAAAAATGTGTTTTTTCAAAAATTCTTTAATTTTTACTCGAAAAATATTTAACTTCTTGGGATCCTTCAAAAATCCCATTTTTAGCCCCATGAAAGCCCTATAGATCGCCACAGTGAAATCGGATCGTTCCGGGACCCCCAAAAATGGATTCTACGTCCAAAAATACTTCGAAAACGACACCTAACTCGATCCCATAGCTAAAAGCCTTCAAAACACCCCTCCTGTAGCCCCATTTTAGCCCCATAGCGCCCCACGGATTTGGGCGATCGGACTGAAAACCTTGCGGGCACAACTAGATGGTAAACCAAGTATTTTGCCAAAATTTCAGATTGTTTAAAAAATTCCCACTGCCCAAAACGGCCCGGACGGCGTACGGCGGACGGACATTTCGGATTTTGAATGTAGACCTCTTGAGACGGATAATGTCAAGTTTTGAGGCCGATCCGAGTCGTCGACCTCCGTCGCGAAAACATAGGTGTATTATTCCAAGAATAATAAACCAAAAGTGGAGGCAGATTCGACCACTTATTGATAAATGCATGTTTATAAAAAATAAAAACCCGAAGTTTGGAATGTAAATGAATTATTTCATTGCCCATACATTTTCTTGGTAAATGAGGTTTATATATATATAAACGATTTTTTATTTTTTTTAAACTAAAAAATCGATTTTTTGTTCAGCTAATTGGCGCAATCGATTGTTGGCACCGATTTTGCATCCCTATTTCCAATATTTAGAATGATGCATGATGCTGATGATGAGTATCGAAAGAATAGCCCAAGGGTAACTGACAAATGTGCAAAAGCTTGACTACCCAGTATAACAATTTGAGGTGTATTATTTACTTTGATGATTGCCACCAATTTGCTGCCTCAATTGACATTTCCCCGAGTACTCCCATCATCCAACGTGGCCCTGGCCTGAAAACGTACTGAATCTACACATCACGAAACATACCAATGAAGACAAATTATGAGACCTGTTAAAATTCTCGAGCCCCGTTACGTAAACATACGTTGATCATTCGAAAAAATAATAAACCAAAACTAGATGGAGTACTGTATAAACAACTTATTCAGTGAAAAATAAATAATTCAGTATAAACAACTTATTCACAAATTTATTCAGTGAAAAATACGTTTACAACGATAACATAGTTAATTTTAAAAAACTAAAGCAGTCAGCAAGAGAGAAATTGCAGTCGCCATTCAACTTGAATGTCATCATGATACTCCCTAGTACCTACAAAACGTATATAATAATACTCAGTATTGTAATAGGTACCTACTCCACAATATGTTGAAATACGTATAACTCTACATAACGCGGGAAAATATTAAAAACTAGAAATCTATCATAAAATAGTTGATTCAGGGGGAGAGGTCGAACTCGTCCACTAACGTCGAGCTGGCCCACTTCGACTGTCGAACTCGCCCACATCAACCATGGTCGAACTCGCCCACCTTAAATTTGAAGTGGGCAACGTTACAGCGAACTGGTAAAGTGAACCACTGGCTAGACACTATTCTCTCTCTCGCCTGATGAAGTCATATTACAGACAAATTTTGTCCTTGGTTGTGTTGACGGCCCTCATACTTTCAAATTGCAAGTTGCAACCCCATCTTCGCTGCTCCTAATCTTGATATGCGCCTCAGTTTGAAATTCTATCAAAACTTCTACAAATTTAAAAATATTGGGTGATGGTGATATATGCTGCAGTTCAGTCGTGCGTGGTAAGACTCGCACGCATTTGTGGTTTGTTGAGCGACATTGTTGGACGATCTGGAGAAAATGCCCACATTACTAGTGGAAATTTGGAGTTTTCGGAAGTGTACTTCCATAGATACTCGCACATTTATCCACTTCGACACTTGGCGGTTTGGTGGCTAGAAACTGAGAAAAGCAGTAGCTACTCTACTTCGTCGTTAAAAGCAGTTCGACACTGCTCCACATTCCAGTTCCACATTGACTCATCATCTTCGAGTCGAAGACTTCGACACCTCCATTGCTGCACATTATCAAACCAACAGTTACTGTCGGTAATAGCAAACTTTATTTAAAACCGGTTCCTCCGTTACCAGCAAACTGTTTTCCTGATTGGTGTAGAGGACGAGCTGAACGATCTCGGTGGGCGAGTTGGACGATTGCACTTCTTTGGTGGATGGACGAGTTCGACGGTCTCCATTTGACACTTTCTCACTGATTTCCAGATTGGTGGACGAGCAGGCACACGTCCGATTCAGGCTCATTATTACTACAAAATACACGCAGAGCGATTCAATTCGCACTGACAGGTGGGAGAAGACGTAGTTGAGAATTCCTCTTCACAGCCATGTTTTACCCTACGCGGGATTCGGCCATTTTGTTTTCGGTATCAACGGTGTGATCACAGGTCGATGGAAGTTCGCTTCAGGTAGGCGTCCCACAGGGTTTGGCGGATTTCGGAGGCAGCATCCTGAAATGGAATAAAAATATATTAGGCGGGAAAAGTTCCTCATTTGTCAATGAGGTTCAGTTTCTTAACCAATAAGTGCTCAAAAGGAGAGGCAAGACGAATTGGATGTTAAGAAGGTGTGAGGGGGGGGGAGTAAAGATCCACCACCCCCCTCCCCACACCATCAAAGAGTATCAGTAGTAGCCATTATATAACTGGTTGTGGGGGGGGGGGGGCCTTCAGCTCCACAGAGTGGGGGAAGGGCGGCGATAAAGAACAACTCCCCTCCCAAAAGGGGTAAAAATAGAATTCACCTACCAAATGAATCTTTGGAAAAAACTGTATAATACGGGAAAGCGAGTAGAAGGGGTCTGAGGCCAGGTGGGAGAGGTCGGGGGTTGGCTGGCTTTGGCCAGCAGGGGATGGCCCCCTAGTTCATAACAATCATTCATATTATGATGATTTAACATGATTTATAATGAATTCTTCCGCTGTTGTATGAAAATATATAAGTTTTGGTAAATATTTCTAGGAGAAATCTTTGTATTATGGTAGTTTTATTATTATCAGTCCGGGTGTAGGACAAGGGGTTCAAATAAAGGCCTCTATGTGTGTTTCAGAGAGGGTGATGAAGCTCCATGGTGTATTCCAGAGCAGGTTTGCATGTGGCGGAACTCGACTGGGGCCTGCAAATTGCAGATCCTTCAAAAACGGCCTTAAGAATATTGGCGCGAGTGGACCAACAGACTTCCTCCTTCTTCTTTGAGTGTCATACCCGTTAATGGGCGTTGACGAACTCTTGCTACAAACTTCTGTTAGCGTGTTGACCAGTTATTACGGACGTAGTAGGGACCTACTGCTTAACGCCAACTCCTAACGGCAAATGTGAGAGTTTTTCCTCGGCAAGATACTCTCGGTGGTTTACCTTAGCCTTCCGAGAGGTGATTATCAGAATTAAGAAAATGTCTAGCGGCTGCTGGGATCGAACCAGCAACCTTGGACTCAGCAGTCCAACGCTCAAACGACTGAGCCACTGATAACCACTAAAATAACAGACTTTCTGCTGCCTATCCCGAAGTCAAAAATTGAACCTTGACGACCTCGGCACCGTTCGACCGTCTGCCGAAGCCCTTCAAATCCCTAAGCTGGAAGAGCACTCTCAAGGAGTTTCTCACTGAACAAATCGTTACTCAAATGAAGAACTCTTCGAAGCAATACCTCAGAGCTGATGATAGCATAGCTCTATGATCTGTTGCTGAATGACTTGTACAAGGATGAACAGTGAAAGCTGGCTATAAGGAAACTCTATGTAAGCAAGAATTTTCGCGGTCCCTCCCCTTGGAAGCCAAAAACCTGCATTTAAGGAAGTTTTTTTACCTCCATGTAAGTTCGATTTGGCCACTCGTTACCTCTGTGTAAGGAACATGATTGACGGGAACCTGGATATATGGAAGAGGAAGTGTCAATATTGTTATTTGACTAATGTTCATCAGTTCTGCAGCGCAGCGCTCTCTCCAAGGCCTCCCACTTGGAGATTTTTGCTTGGATTTTGCAAAAAGCTGTTTGTCGTCAGGACCTATCGGAAGTCAAGCTGAGCCCTCCTTTGCCTGTCAGCAGCTTCATTAGCCTCAACGCCCTAGTGACTCCCCGTGCACCAAGCGAGGGTCAGCCTCCAGTGCAGGCTGACTGTCCGACAATATGTAGACAGACTTTGAACCCTAAGATGCACTGACATCGCAGCCAATGCACACGAATTTTGCGAAATACAAGATGTTACGCCTTTTTTGTAGACTCACATCGCCATTACCACAGGTGGGATAAAAAAAACTTATGGGACTAAATTTGTAGGAAATGTCGTCCTCTACAATTTGTGTTAGAATGGTTTATGGAAAACTGAACTGGGATATTGCAACATTTCTACGGTGTTTTCAAGATTGGGAAAAAAAGCATCCACAACGGACGAGAATAACGAAAAACTTGAGTTTACAACTACCTAATGGTCCTAAACAAAACCGGCTAATACAAAAAGGCGACATGTTCAGTGGACGCTCACTATTTGGTTTATTTAAATTGCAGCCCGTATTACAGCAGATCCAGTTATGCGGAAAACCGTTGATAAGAGAGTGGATAGGAATAGTACCAAAGATATGTGCTGGGAAGGGATCATGATCACAGCGGCTGAGTCACCAGGCGCTCTGATTGGATTCCCTGGTCGAGGTCGCCAACAAGGGTGTTGCTTTTAGCATGGAACAGGGTTCAGCCGTGACCTAACTACCCAAAAACTTTAATGCATTTGTGACGAAATGCATGCACATGCACGTCCTCACTTGTATGAGGCCACTAGTTCGGCGTCAGATAGTTACTTTTCCATCACGCCACAATATATATTAGGGTTAATAAAGCATGTTCCCATGGAGGAATAGAGAGGAGAGTTCACTGAATAGGACTTCATGTGCCATAGTCAACGGTGGCGATATCCCTACGGAACGTAGTGAACTACTCATAGTACCTTCAAACCCGACTAGAGTGAGCCACTAGCCCTTCTTACGAAGGAAAGCCCCAAATACCTCACTAAACGGATTTATCTTCCACTGTTGCGCTACTACAATTAAAGGAAAAATTGAAGGAACCATCTCTGAATAACGAATTTCGTTAAAAGAAATTGATTGTGTAGTCGTGTACACTGTGAATGCAAACGACACGTCGGAATTCGCAGGGCGCCATCTTCTGGTTCAGTTACGAATTACGAATTACGAAATCGTTTAATTGTTCCAGTGATTCACAATTTGTTAGATGCCCCAAGACTATGGGGTCGCGTTTTGGTAACTTACCACCTTCAAAGTTCACTACGTCTCGTAGGGGTCGCGCTGCAGTCGTAATCCCCCCCGCCGTTCCATCACTGGGTTGGCATTTTGGGAACGCGGTTTAACACAGAGTGAGCTCTCCTCTCTATTCCTCCATGGCATGTTCCATGTTTCTTGAATTTTAGCCGCAGGCTTCATGCAAAAAGCATCCAGGGGTTCGTCCCCTGGTGAGTTTTCTCTCTCTTTTTTTAGTCGTCTGTTCTTCCAGTTGAAGGTAGCGTGACATTAAGTCAACATGAATGGCTTTAAGCCGTCAAAGAAAGACTCAATCAGCCAAATCGGATGAAACAAGATAAGACAAGAAGAAATCGTCGGACAAGCTCTGGAGGAGTAGGAAGGAAGGTGAGCCGCTGGAAAGCATCAGACAACTCGGACATAACGAGACAAGAAGCTGACGTTATCGAAGAAACCGTCGTTTCAAGCGTCACGAGACTTTCTGCAGCGACATCACGCCGCTGACTCGGCCAGTTGTGTACAACGGAAACTGCATATGAGCCGGTGGGCTATCAAGCAGGCCCCCCGAAGGGAGCTCCACCCGAGCGGGGTCTTACCTTCCACCGGGCTCCACCTCCCAGCGTCCCCACGACCCCCTCGAGTCCGAAACCAAGCCCGGGGGGGGGGGGGGGGCAAGGACCCAGGGATGACCCCCAAGCCCAAGACCGCGGGCTCCCCCCCGCCCGAGGTACCGGAGAGAAGGAGTTGCTCTATTGCTCTATTGATGTTATTTGCTTTATTGGGAGCAACTCCTCCCCATTAAGTCCACTCCGGTTGGAGGCCCGGGAGCCCGAAGGCTCCCTACCGCTTTACATGCCCCCAACATCCCGGCGTTACCCGGGATATCAGCCTGAACATTACAGGGGTGGACATGAGGGTCGAGGAGCCGAGTCCGCCAGTGAGCCGTAGCACACTAGCATCAACCTACGGCTCCCGCGAAAGGTCCCCGAGCTGACTCAGCCAGAGGAATCTGAAGGACTTGGCAACCGACTATGTGGAAACAACTGGCCCAACGTGGGAAACGTGAAAATCCTTTTGAAAACTCACAGCCGGGCGCGGATGCTGAGTGATGGCTCGACCAACGACAATCAGGTCGCCACCTTTTTCCAAAACAGCTTGTTCAGGGGGGACGTACGTCTGGCCGAGATTATCACCACCTGAAAGAAGAACATTTAGTTCTACATGTAGAATGAAACAACATTTAGCAACAAGTTCGTTCGCATTTAACCAGCGATTTGGCTTACCCGACTTATTGCTGACACCAGGAGTAAGTTGTACGATGCTCGGCTCGTCCGCTAAAAGCGGATTTTGTGCGACAAGCCCAGCAACAATGCTCTTGTACTCTACAGCCAGCTCAGTGGTTTCTGAAATAAAGCACATTAGAAGATAAATTGAAATCATAATAATAACCGCAAAATCACACGGAAAACGAGTTTTTTCATCCAGGCAGATCCTGAGAGAGGGGGACTTTTTCCCCGAGGTTGGTAACACTGATTGTAAGGGTCGTTCTCTGAAAGGGTGAGTTTTCTGTGTCACCGGACGATAAAATCGTTCATAATAGGAGCAGATGAATAGGTAATTGAGGTGGTTACGGAGAGAGAACTCTGCTGGTTCAAACCAGCTGAGGAGTCGTTCTCTCTCCCGGATTAGACACTCAGCACCATCGGCAAACAACCACTTTATGAATAGGTTTTTTTTTTCATATTTCCATATCATTTTGTAGTACATTCGCGTTATACTTACTTCATCATTTGATTGTTCAGTAGGTATATTATGTTTCCTATTTTAATTTGCTCATTTCTTAATCTGGCTCTCCTGGAACGAACTTGAAGTTTAGCTATGTACTTCTCTTGAACCAACTCAGTTATTGAAGTGGAGAAAGTTGACTACGTTTGCTCTACATCCCAACAACACACAATCAGATTCACAACAAATCGAGATCAACTTACTTTTGGTGTACGCGGAAGAAATGAGGTTGTCCTGGCAGCTCAGTTCCGCCACGAGAAATACGCCATTTTCACCAACGCAAGCTTCCTTGGCTCCTTTCAGGGATCCGTCGCCGCAAATTGTATGCATCGTCGCGCCATCCGCCCAGCGGAATATTTTTGAGCACTGCGACTTGACAGTGTTGCCAATGTCACCGAGCTTCCTGAAAAGGAGAGCAAGAGTGAGTGAATGAAAACATGAAGGGAGTTCAGGGTGTGTTCAGACCGGCTCTGTTAGGCTTACGTTCAAACTTAAGGTGGATTCACATGGGGCGAAATGAAGGCGGAAACGGCAAAGACGGAACGATCGAACGCAATCTGATTGGCTTTTTGACAACAGTTGAGGATGGTGGCTGCCATGTTGTCCGAGCGAGCGGACGGTGGTCGGCGGTAGCCGTTTTGGTTTATTATTCTTGGAATAATACACCTATGTTTTCGCGACGGGGTTCGACGACTCCGATCGGCCTCGAAATTTGTCGTTATCCGTTTCAAGAGGTCTAGATTCTAAATCCGAAATGTCCGTCCGCCGTCCGGGCCGTTTTGGGCAGTAGGAATTTTTTTTTTTTAATCTGAAATGTTGACAAAATACTCGGTTTACCATCTAGCTGTGCCCGCAAGGTTTTCAGCCCGATCGCCCAAACCCGTGGGGTGCTATGGGGCTCAAATGGGGCTACGGGAAGGTTTTTTAAGGCTTTTAGCTACGGGATCGAGTTAGGTGTCGTTTTCGAGGTATTATTGGACGTAGAATCCATTTTTGGGGGTCCCGGAACGATCCGATTTCACTGTGGCGATCTATAGGGCTTTCACGGGGCTAAAAATGGGATTTTTGAAGGATCCCGGGAGGTTAAATATTTTTCGAGTGAAAAATAAAGAATTTTTGAAAATAAATAAATAAAAAAAAATTTTTTCGTTGACAGAATTAAATTTTTGCACAAGTAACCTATATCAAAGAATAATAACCCCTTGTGTAAAATTTGCAGCGGTTTTTTTTTTCGTCAAACCTCAAACCCGTGAAATTTGTACTTGCCGCGAAAATTGTCAATTATTAAACACGGCACACCCTTATTCGTTTTGCAAACAACAACGGATGAGTTTGTGTTGGCTGCCATCAGGACGGATCACTACTGGTGAACTGGTTATGAATCCAATCACACGGATATAGATAAGGTGTTCTTTTTGTTGAACTTCGGTTGTGTTCGGGGAGCCAGCGCATCCGTACCTTTTCCAGCGGCGCTTTCGAACCTTAAAAACTGACTAGAAATTGGAAGGACCGGACCGGGTGAAAGTGGCCCTACGAAGATAAGCTTTTAACTTCAAAATTTAACTTATAATCAAGGATAGTTTGATAAACCTATATTTTCAAAAAAGATTACATGGAAATTGCACGTGTGATGAGCGTTCAAAATTGAACTAACGATTTTTGGGGTTACACTTACCCCGTTGTACCTAACTTCGCAAATACCCCACTCGACCACCTCAAACGTCTATTGACTGATTGACCTCTTCTCACCTGTCTTCTAAAATAATAAAATTCAAGTCCTTGGAGAGCTGTTTCAGCTCTTCCTCGCACGCAGAAGTCCAATCTAACATGGCGTCGCAGTGTGTTTTCACCACTGCGACGGAATCGCCGACGCTGGTGACGATCTGTCGGGCTTCGCTCCAGGTTGGAACGTCGGCGGCCACACACAGGTTTGTCTTCTTAGCAGCCATCAAACTGAGAATCCTCCGAGCCAGGGGGTTGACGGCCAAAGCAGATCTGTCTTCGTATTTCAGAGACAATCGTTCTGTTGCAATAAGGGATGATGAGCTTACTTCCAAATAGTAAAAGGCATTCGAAACAAGAACGACTAACCCCTTCAAAACTCATCGTGGTATTGATACGACTAGCACTTACTTTTCTCCTCTTTGCTTGGTTCAAAGCTGAATCGGTTGGCAGAAATATACGCTCTGACGTCATCAACAGTTTTGGCGTCCAGCTTTCCATTTTCCAAAAGGATGCTCGTGACCTGAAACGGAACAAAATAATCGTCAAACAATGATGTTACGTTACCTTTACTTGCTTAGAAAAAGTTGCGTTCGTAGAGCAATTTCGGTAGTGGCAGCTTGACTACCTCCAGACTGACGGCCGGTGACAGACACTGGCTAAGAGCGACCAAGCTTTATTTGGGGATTTCCAGGAGCTGATTCAGCTTGACTACTTCCTGCCACAAGGCAAGAGTGTTGGCAGAGACTGGCTAGGAGCCACCAAGCTCGGAATTCTGGATTTCCAGGACTTGGTTCAGCTTGACTACCTCCTGATCCATATGGCAGTTGGCAGAGACTCGATGAGTGCCAAAGTGACCACAGCCTATTCCCGGTGTGGGACTCCTCATACACAATCCTTCGTGCGAGTAGTTGTGCAAAGGTCCAAAACAGTAAAGGGATAACCGGAGAAAGAGTGCGGGACTCTGCAAGCGTCAAACTCTTCACAGGGACTTTTCATTCAAGTGGACATGGAACAAGGAACAACTCCTTGTTCCATGACAAGTGGAGGAGAGAGTTTGATTCCTGGAAGCCATGGAACAAGGAAAAGGAATTTCCTTGTTCCATGCCTGGAAGCGTTCGACATCTGATAGGACATCGAACGGCCAGAATTTGCTCTGCGAATTAACCTTAAGAGTAAATGTGAAAAGTATCACCTGGGTAATATTCAGAAGGCCGTGCATCTTCACTCCGTTGTCAGCGAGATTCTTAGCGCCGCCCTGTTCTCGGTCAAGTATAACTATGGCGTCTTTCACCACCAAACCCTCCTTTTTTAAATCCTGGAATGAATAATGATACAAACGTCTGGCCTGCAACTTGGATATCAAAATTACCAAACTACCAAGCGAACGTTGGCAAAGATCGGGGGTTGGCTGGCTCTAGCCTGCAGGGGGCGGCCCTCTAGTGGCTGGGATGCGGGGCGAAAGGGCACCGAAAAGCCCCCTTCCCCGGCGACCACCTTTGAAGGGTTGAGTGAGGCAGCTTCATCGACCGCCTCCTCATCTCAATCAATGACGCGGAGCTCAAAACATGCCGCCGGGGGGTGAGGAGCATTTTTTTTCGCCCTCCGCAATAAAATTAAAACAGCAATCGATTGATTTCGGTTTATTATTCTTGGAATAATACACCTATGTAATCGCGACGGAGGTCGACTACTCCGATCGAACTCAAAATTTGACGTTATCCGTTTCAAGTGGTCTAGATTCAAAAAACGAAATTTCCAACCGCCGAACGCCGTCCGGGCAGTAGGAATTTTTTGAAAAATCTGAAATTTTGACAAAATACTTGGTTCACCATCTAGTTGTGCGCACAAGGTTTTCAGCCCGATCGCCCAAACCCGTGGGGCGCTATGGGGCTAAAATGGGGTTATGGGAGGAGTTTTTGAAGGCTTTTGGCTGGAGGATCGAGTTACGTGTCTTTTTCGAAGTATTTTTGGACGTAGAATCCATTTTCGGGGGTCCCAAAACGATCCGATTTCACTGTGGAGATCGATATGGTTTTCATGAAGCTACAATTGGGATTTTTGAAGGATCCCAGGACGTCTAGTTTTCCAAGTTTTTTTTCTTTCTATTCAAAAATTTTTTTTCAATTTTTTGTTTTTGTTTGTATTTTCGCTCTTAACTCAGAAACGGTCGGTCCTACAGAAAAATCATCTAAATGAAAAATAAACCTCACCATATTTGCTACAAAAGTGTCCATATTCATTGTTCGGGTACCTATATTGAGATATTCGAGCTCAAAAGTGGGTAAAATTTCAAAAACCCGCATTTTTTGGCACAGATCGCCTAAAAAATGCATCCTAGCGGTAAGGGCACTAAGATATAATCAAAACTACATAAAATTCTTGAAAAAGAGTAGCATACCAGAAGGTCTGAAGTCTACAGTAAAATGGTTACCGCGAGTCAGGGTTCTCAGCAAGATTTCAGGCGTTCATCTTCCAAGAAGAAACAGAAGTGGGTACAGAGAGTTATTGATCGCTACCAAAACCGCAAATCAAATTCTGATTTAGGTAGGTACACGCCCACGAGATGCGCCCATTTTGAGTTTCTACAGGAAGCAGTAAAACAAGCAGCGTGAATTTAATACGTACAACTGCAGTTTCTAAGATGCTCCCGCCAGATGTGACGACGTCCTCGATGATGAGACAATTTTCGCCTGGGTTGATTTTCCCTTCGATCAACTTCTTCGTCCCGTAAGATTTGGGCTCTTTCCGTCTTATTAACATCGGCAAGCCCAATTTGACGGACGCCAAAGTGGCAACCGGCAAGGCCGTGTATGGCACTCCGCACAAAACTTGCATGTCCAATTTAAGCTGTTTGACGCGCACCAGAATGAGATCCGCCAATAAATCCTGGAAAAGAAATAATGAAGTAAAAGATTGGGAAAAAACATGCTGAAAATTTTACACAACGGTTTATTATTCATTGATATAAGATGTGCAAAAATTAATTCTGTGTCATTAAGAAAATATATTTTTTTTTTAAATCTACAATGTTTGAACATGTGGGGCCTCGAAAAATTGATTATGCGACCTAAATTACTCGGAAAACGCCACCTTAATTGACCTCCTGGGATCCTTCAAAAATCCCATTTGTAGCCCTATGAAAGCTCCATAGGTCCCCACGGTGAAATCGGATCGTTCTGGGACCTCCAAATATGGATTCTACGTCCAAAAATACTTCAATAACGTCACCCCACTCGATATAAAAGCCGAAAACTATCAGAAACCCCTCCCGTAGCCCCATAACGCCCCACGGGTTTGGGCGATCGGGTGAAAACGTTGCGGGCACAACTATAATATAATATATAGATGGTAAACCGAGTGTTTTGTCCAAATTTCAGATTTAAAAAAAAAACTACTGACCAAAGCCGTCCGGGGCGTTTTGGGCAGTAGGCTTCTTTTTTTAAATGTGAAATTTTGACAAAATACTCGGTCTATCATCTAGTTCCTAACTAGATGTTGTGTAACAACTGTTATGCCCACAAGGTTTTCAGCCCGATCGCCCAAATCCGTGGGGTTCTATGGGGATAAAAAGGGGCTACGGGAGGGCTTTTCGAAGGTTTTCGGCTAGCGGGTCGAGTTATATGTCGTTTGTGATGTATATTGGAACGTAGAATCCATTTTTGGGGGTCCCAAAACGATCCGATTTCACCGTGAGGATAATAATATGTATCCTCACTGCTGTCCAAATGAGAAAAGCCGTTTTTCGAGGTATCGCATCGGTCCAAATACCTAATGATATTTGGCGTAAAATTTGCACAGCTTTTAATCTTTCCAATCGGGGCCTCATTGGACTCCCTGGCTCAAGACACAATTTATACCAAGTAAATCAAATTTAAGTCACAAATTCCTCTTATCATTATCAGTCCTGTATTTCGCCCAAGCTTTTATATTAAATACTATAAAATAAATTTTATTAGTGCCGTCCGAAAGGGTGGGACGCCGACAGGTGTGATATCAACAGGTGACACGAAACCAACGTTCATGGCTTCAACGACGAAACGAATATTGAGTTTCAACTTACCATCAGTTGAGGATAAGACACCATCACCCGCAGATCGAAATAAACGGGGGAATTCTTCCCAACTTTCATTTGGAAATCACCGAACATCACCGCTCCGCAGTCGAAGAGCTGGAGAGTCAACTTTTTCAAATTTTCTTCAAACTCCATGCCGACGAACTTCTACCCGGAAAGGAAACGGGACAGATCCGAAGAACGCAAAGAAATTAGAGAATAGTCGCAAGTTGCTTCACAGATCAACAAGTCGTCCGTCATAAACGTGGATAGCGATCCACGGCCCAATCAGGGTTGCCAATACCCCGGTACTCAAATGCGGTACATTTAGCCCGAAAACCCGGTACATTCCGGTACCTCAAGAGTGAAGATCCGGTACATTTCCCGGGAGTTTTTGAATGAAATGCTACAACCTCGCCAGTCAATTGACTTGATAAAGTGACATAAACAAAATCGGTAGGTAGGATTTTTTTTTTTTTTTTTTTTTGTTGGAACCATAGGTGTTCATCTGAGCATTTTGTAACAAAATATTTGAACTTGTTCATAGTACTAAACATAATTCTTATGTATGTATAACACGAATATTATAATCTGCGACACAGACAGGTCATTCAATGGTACCTAACGTGGAAACAAAGGGAAAAAACTTAGGCACCCTACAAAATTGAAGACTAAGTCTTACATAGCCTTTCAGTTCATAACAATTATTGTATTTCTGTTTTTTTAGTATTTTAGTATTTCTGTCTTTTTAGTATTTTAGTATTACAGAAATACTAAAAACCTACTAGGTCCCTGACAAGGACATGGAATAAGCGTAGGCACCTATCCAATTCAGGACATAAAAATTACTAACAGGTTAATAAAATTACTGACTAGGTGATTATGCTCAGCGCCAAGTTTTTCACTGATCCATTTTTCGGGGAAAAATAAATCACAAAATCTTAGTCCTGCAGCATGGCTAAGAGAGCTATTTTTCGAAAAAAACTGCGGATATACGCAATTAATAGTAGGGTGTTTTTAATATCATATTTGAAATTTTTGAGCCATCTAAATAAGTACCTAGCTTCTTTTTTTTTTTTTTTTTTTTTTTTTGCTAATTAACAGGAGTTTCGAAAGCGCATCAAATAGGTACAGGAACAAAAAACGCTACAAATTAGGTATATAACAAGAGCTTACTATTCTTTGACCCCCCCCCCCCCCCCCCTTTCCCAGTGGAAAAATTGCCTACTTACGTTTTATGACCACTTTTACCCTAAAACTGGGATTTTTTCGGTCTGATGCCCTCGGTAATAGGTATTCAGATAAAAACTTGGAATCCCGGTACATTTGAGGCTTAAACCGGTACCCCGGTACAAAAAGAAATTATTATTAGAAAAAATTATCATTACAAATAGTATTTAATACTGATCGATTTAAAACAAATCGATTACGTCGCCATCGCCAGCACGTGGCCCCCAACTTTCAAAATCAAAAGAAACAATGCTGCCAACATGTGACGCCCAGAAAAACACTTAGACACCTTTGAATTGGTTCATTAATCAAAATAAAGTTATTAAAATATCCGCGTGCGTTCATTATTCATTTATACGGCGCAAAATTTTTCATTAAGAAAATATATTTAAAAATATAAAAATTAAAAAAAAATTCTGTAGGTTTCAAAAATAAAATAAAAATAAATTTCTACGATATTAGGACAGATGCGATACCTCGAAAAACGGATTTTGTATCCAAAATTACTCGGAAAACGACACCTTATTAAATAAGGTCAAATTTTGACCTCCTGGCATCCTTCAAAATCCAATTGGTAGCCCCATGAGAGCCCCATAGATCCCCACGGCGAAATCGGATCGTTCTGGGACCTCCAAAAATGGATTCTACGTTCGAATATACAACACCAACGATACCTAACTCGACCCGCTAACCGAAAACCTTCGAAAACCGCTCCCGTAGCCCCATAGCGCCTCACGGGTTTGGGCGATCGGGCTGAAAACCTTGCGGGCACAACCATGATGGCAAACCGAATATTTTGTCAAATTTTCTGATTAATAAAAAAATCTGAAGTAGGTATTTTTTTAAAAATCTGAAATTTTGACAAAATACTCGGTTTACCATCCAGTTGTGCCCGCAAGGTTACCAGCATACTAATAAGTAAAAAAAAAACTAAGTAAGGTGGTTTTTTTTTTTTTTTTTTTGTGTTATCCAACTGGTTCTCACAAGTGGGGCAGGAGCCGACCCCGCACTGTAATTAGATAAGCTTTGGAAATTCTTGCTCCAGAGAATGGATTCACATAAACTTGGGTTCTGAGGTGAATTGTCTGCCGACAGGTGATTGTGGGTGTTCGGCCCCGGATTTGAACCAGGCTGATCGGTATACGGAAAAAACTCCGCGTAAAAAAATCCTGCAGGGCGGAAAAAATCCCCTAAGAATACTCAAGGGCGGAAAAAATCCCCAAAAAGAAAAATTTTAAAAATTGAAAAAATCTTGAACAAAACACAATAGAAAGTTAGGGAATACACATAGGGGAAGAGGGTCGAAAATTCTGATCAGCCTCAAAATGTGACAATATTCGTTTCACGAGGTCTAGATACGTCTAGATGGATAGATTCCAAAAACGAAATGACCGTCCGCCGTACGCCGTACCCTGTCCGGGCCGTTTTGGGCAGTTCCTAGGAATTATTTTTTTAATCTGAAATGTTGACAAAATACTCGGGTTACCATGGAGTTGTGCCCGGAAGCAGCCCGATCGCTCAAACCCGTGGGGCGCTATGGGGCTAATATGGGGCTGCTGGAGGGGTTTTTTGATGGGGCTATGGGATCGAGTGAGGTGTCGTTTTCGAAGGATTTTTGGACGTAGAATCCATTTTGGGGGGTCCCGGATTGATCCGATTTCACTGTGGCGATCTATAGGGCTTTCATGGAGCTACAAACGGGATTTTTGAAGGATGCCAAGAGGTCAAATAATTTCCGAATGAAAAAAAAAAAAAATTGTTGAAAAAACATTTCTTTCTTCAAAATTTTATTGATTGACAGAATTAATTTTCTCACAAGTACACACTGAATAGGTACACGGTTCCGATAAAAGATGAGATGAAGCCACTCATCTTTTGGACAATACAACATTAGACGTTGGCCGAGTCATTGTTAACACCAGTCACCTACTGCTTACCCCCTACGACAACAAAATTTGAATAGAAGATGGTATTTAATACCACCTTCTATTCATTTCCATTCAGTCAACGCTATTTCTTCTACGGGGATATTTTTTCCGGGATCGGAAAATACTGGGAATTTTTTTTCCGGCGCCTTTTTTTTGGGGGGGGGGGACTTTTTTCCGGGGACTTTTTTCCTACAACCGTATTCGCGACGAAGGTCGACGACTCGGATCGGCCTCAAAATTTGACATTATCCGTTTTGGGCAGTAGGCATTTTTTTTAAATATCTGAAATTTTGACAAAATGGTTTACCATCTAATTTTTTCATTGACAGAATTAAATTTCTGCCCAAGTAACCTATATCAAAGAATAATAAACCCTTGTGTAAATTTTGCAGCGTTTTTCATACTATGCTCGACAAACTGGATTTTTTAAGACCAATTTCAGATTTTTCCGTCATCTTGAAGTGCCCTAGAATAAAGATGACCAAAAACGTGTCACCCTCCTCCTCTTCCTCCTCCTCCTCGGGCTGCGGCTTTAATATATTAGAATACTTGACTAAATAATCTATTCAATAAATAATAATTTAATAAATAAATAATTTTGGCCGATCTGGTTATCGTGTGGTTAGAGATGGTTAGGGAGATCTAGAGGTAGTTAGAAAAGTAGATGTTGTAGTACCGTCTGTGGCCCCAGGAGTGACGTCAACAGCCGACTTCGTTCGCCCGTCTGTGGCCTTTTCAAGTGCCTCAGACAGGCGGACAAATGGGAACATCGTCGCTTGAGTTCCGAGACCACGTAATTGACTTCAGCAACAGCTGTAAGTTACTTACAGGAGAGACAAAAGACCGGTTTATTTTTATTGTACGTCAATTTTCTAATATACCTCGTATCAATCGGGTCCCACAAACTCAGTTACTTACTGGTAGATATCATGAAAATTAACGAAAATGTGTTAATTAGGTGGTGTTGGTGTTGGAGTGTCAATTTCGGGGTGTTGGTTATTCATTGAAATTGTTAATTTCGTGGTGTTGCTCCTCATTTAAATCACCAATTATAATTAATAAGTATACTTATAAGTATACCAATAATAAGTATACCAATAATAAGTATACTTATAAGTGGTAATCAGCTCCTACTAAATAAAACGCTGCAAATTTTACACATGGGTTTATTATTCTTTGATATAGGTGCAAAAATAATTATGTGTCATTGGGAGAATATTTTGAAAAATTCAAAGTGTGACCTCGAAAAATGGATTTTGATCTCCCTTACAGAAAAATATCATTGAGAATCATTGAGCGAAAATCATTGGTCAGTGATAAATTGGCGAATGATTTTATCATTGGTAATGATTTCATCATTGGTAATGATTAAATTATTGGTGCAATATAATCATTGAATTATTATTGGTCAATGATAAATTGGCGAATGATTTTTTCAGTAAGTGATTATATCATAGGTGATGATATTATTTAATCATCACCAATGATATAATCACTAACTGAAAATTATTCGCTAATTTATCATTGACCAATAATAATTATTGGTTAGGTACCTACTCAATGATTTATCACTGGTGAAACTGTAATGATAATATCATTAGAACCTCCAACGATAAACCATTGATAGAGCAACCTGGAAGGGTTCAAATTATTAATAACAAGGCAACTTTTATACATTCAAAACTCATCTGTTTATTTAATGAAAACGAACAATACTAAGTAACTACTAGTAGTTACTTCGTCAGCTGAAGAATTCTTAATGCAGTTAAGTACATTTTAATCTATGGACTTTATTTTAAACTTATTATTTGAACATATTTTAACAGTAAGTAACCGTGAATAAGAAGGAAATATAACCTGTTTAATGTAGGGGGAGTTTGTGGTGGTGAGGAGGGTTGTGGGAGGGTCTGCACTGGGCTGCGGCAAATAAGTCAGTACATAAGTTATGTAACATAACTACTCCTCCCTCCTAAAATGAGTGTGCTGTTGGAGCTGGAGCTCTGCTGCTGTAACAGAATAATACTCTTGTTAAAATTAATTTCGTTTTCAATTAAACAATTTTTAATTTCACTATGTAGGAAGTATACTTACGGTTTCTGCAGCTGAGGACCCATTCTTCAGATCATAAATTGTACTAGGCATAACAGCAGCTTCATCACATGAGTTTGGCTAAAGTAAAAAGAATAATGCACACTTGAGAATACTACTTCTCTCTAATAGAATACCTACGTTATAATAATTATTGGAGAGTACATAGGGATGCAAATCGATTTTCGATTAAATCGAAAAATCGATTTTTTTTGCAATCGATTGATTGTACCGATTTTTATCCAAAAATCGATTTTTTTTGGTGAAATCGATTTTTTGTTTTGGCGAAATCGGTTTTTGTTTTCTGTATTGTACCTACTCTTTGTGTACCTATGCAGCAGATCCACAAGAAGGATATAATATAAAATAACCTCAAAAAATTCCCCCTCGCTTACTGGGAAACATGAAACCTGCCTCTCCCAAACTTGCAATTATTGCTATTAAGTATGTAACCTCAGTGTCTACGTCAGTCCCCAGCGAGAGGCTTTTTTCTAAGGCAGGTCTCATGCTCACCTAGGAGCGCAACAGGTTGAAAGGCGACACTCTTTCCAAATTATTATTTTTGAACAGTGCACCCGAAATTTACTTTTTCTAAGTGTAGTGGTCCAAGTGCCTACCTTGTACGTAATTTGTTTGATTTTTTATTAAACTTGGCTCACTCCAACTTCCTACTATATATACTTTTACTATGAAAAAGGTGTCTTACAATAATAATTACGAATTATAATAATTATTATTATTACAGTTACAGTTCCAATATTTTCTTTAATAATTTGCATTAAATAAAAACCACCTAAATTTTGGTAGGTAAAATATTTAATTACCTGCTAATTTAATTACATGCTGTTTTTTTTAATGAATAATAATTTTTTTTATTTGTCCGTAAAATCGATTTTTAAGTAAAAATCGATTTTTTTGGCCCGATTAATTGGTACAATCGATTTTCACGGGCGATTAAAAATCGATTGTCAAAATTTGACCACCGATTTTGCATCCCTAAGATACCAACATTGGACTGCAGTCAGTGGTCCGTGAAGAGCCCACTGGCCTGTATGGCATTATAATTAAATTCATGGAGGAAAGAAATTGAATTTAATTTCTTTCCTCCATGAATTAAATTATAAATTAAATTTTAATTTCCATACCTCAGAAGCAGAAGCTTCATTAGCCGATTACTCTCCATTCGAGCTGCTGCTGCTGCTGTCGAGCATGCCGTCCTTCTTCTTCAATTCCCGCCTGGACTTGCGGTCCAAGACGAGGACCCCGTACCTCTCCTTGGTCTAGGACTGCGCATTCATTTCAATTCGCCCTAGAATATATACAATCATATGAAGTTTATTACACAGGAAGTCAACGCCAAATTTTAAATTTCATCATAGGGCTAATAAGACTTTACAGGGTTAATATTAGCCTTATGTTGTGCAATGAGAAAAGGGCGCGCGAAACAAAGGACTTACCTCCAAATGCCAATATTTTCACCACTTAAGTAGGATTCACACTAGACGGGCAGGGCAGGGCAGGGCACGGAGCGTTCAATGACTTGAACGTGCCTTGACCGATGCGGAGTGTTCACACTTGATGGGCACGGCAGATCAGTCAACGATCGGACTATTTCAATCAAACGTTCGTCTTCAATTTCAAAAAACGCTGCAAATTTTACACAAGGGTTTATTATTCTTTGATGTAGGTTACCTACTTGTGCAAAAATTATTTCTGTGTCAAAAGAAAAAATGTTGGAAAAATTTTTTTTTTAATTTCTTTATTCTTTACTCGAAAAATATGTAACCTCCTGGGATCCTTCAAAAATCCCATTTTTAGCCCCATAAAAGCCCTATAGATCGCAACAGTGAAATCGGATCGCTGCGGGACCCCAAAAAATGGATTCTACGTCCAAAAATACTTCGAAAACGACACCTGACTCTATCCCATAGCCAAAAGCCTTCAAAAACCACCTTCTGTAGCCCCATTTTAGCCCCATAGCGCCCCACGGGTTTGGGCGATCGGACTGAAAACCTTGCGGGCACAACTAGATGGTAAACCAAGTATTTTGTCAAAATTTCAGATTTTTAAAAAAATTCCTACTGCCCAAAACGGCCTGGACGGCGGACGGACATTTCGGATTTTGAATGTAGACCTCTTGAAACGGATAATGTCAAATTTTGAGGCCGATCGGAGTCGTCGACCCCCTTCGCGAAAACATAGGTGTAAGTATTATTCCAAGAATAATAAACCAAAATGGGTACTGGTTCAATATGCGGTCTACCTCGAGCTCGCGATCTCCTCACCCGCTCGTGCAGTCTACCATAACAAGGTGATGTCCTGTGTCTGTGTCAACACGTCTGGCCTTCGTTTCTGTTTTGTATTTACAATGTTCATCTGTATCAATTGGGGGTCTCGGGTTAGTTCACTTCAGGTTCCCGTGCGTGCTCATTACTAGTCGATCTGTGATATTTTCGTTTTGTGATATTTCCGTGTTCCTCTTTGTGTTTTCTGTGTTTAGTAAAATGAGTTTAACTGTGGGTCATTTATATCGACATATTATTTTAAACGATGAGACGTGTGTGGCGTTTTTGAAAGAAAAAGGGGTGCTGCCAGATCAACAAAGATGTGATAAGGTGAAAAATGGTGTAACGGTGGTGTAATGGTGTGTGGTGGGGAGCTAAAAGAAGTGTTGAGAGCGACTCGGAAACGGAACAGTGCTGGTGAGATCGTGAAAACTAAGTGTTTGCGTTGCACACGAAAGGGCTGCCAAACGCACCATTCCATTCGACAGATGAACAAATTTTTCACTTATTTCGACGTGAATGGACGGTGCACTAGTGGTTTATCGTTATGCGATATTGTCGAGATTGTATGGTACTGGAGTAATTTATGCAAGGTATGTCACGTGAAGAGATGGACGGGAAGAAGTAAAATAACGGTCGTCGACTGGTATAATTTATGCAGGGACGTATGCTGCGAAATGTTTGAAAAACGAGGGAAAATGGGTGGTCCGGGGGAAGAAGTTCAGATCGACGAATCGCTGTTTCAAGGAAAAAGAAAATACAACCGCGGCCGAATCTTAGCCAGCGATCGGACTACCCCGTTACCCCTCGACGACGACGATGTTGACGATGATACTACCCCTGAACACCCTGATGACGCACCTGAACAGCTATCGGCTCGCAACTATGGCAAACGGGTTTAAGGGCCCTGGGTCTTCGGTATGTGCTGCCGCCACGACGGTTTTCTTGAGAGGAGGCTATTTATCGTTGAGCGACGAGATCGGGCCACCCTGCTTCCCATAATAAAAAACGAAATAGCCGCCGGTACAACGATTCTCTCTGACCAGTGGCGAGCGTACAGTACCCTTGACAGGGAAGGGTTCGTGCACAAAACGGTGAACCATAGTGAACATTTCGTAGACCCGATCACTGGAGCCCAAACCCAGACGATTGAGTGCTTGTGAAGGGTCGTCAAGAATAGGTAGGTACGCCATAAAATTGAACGGGGCAAGCCCTTTATTAAGCAGACAACTCCAGGAGGAATGGTGGCGCTCGATCCATCCTCAAAACCCCTTCTACGCTTTCTTCGACGACATGAGGAGCACCTCCCTAGTGACAGCCTAATGGATTCAACGCCTAGACGATCTTCACTTCGAAGAGAAACTCCCTTAGTTAAGCACAGCACACCTAAGGTAGGTAGACCGCATGCTGAACCAGTGGAGGGTCGGTAGACCGCATATTGAACCAATGGAGGGTCGGTAGACCGCATATTGAACCAGTACCCCAAAATGTAAAAAGAAAGAAAATAAACAAAAACGTGGACGTGAACGGTCGGGAGGAACGGAGGAGGTGGAAGTGAAGCCTGTGAGTGATGGGTGTGGGAAGAGGCAGACACCGATTTTGATCGGTCCGATCTCGAGGGACTGGGCAAGGTCCGGTCAAAGACCGGTGCTTGAACGGACCTTGCCCGCTGAGTGTGAACGGTCGCATTACATATACATTGGAGCTATCAAAACCGAACCCTGCCCGGTCCTTGCCCTGCCCTGCCCTGCCCTGCCCTTCATTATTTTCTTCATTCGTCTGGCGTCGAACGTGCGCCCGTCGCAGCCCTTCGGCTACCATATCTGGCATTCTTTATTGAGCAGGGCCTCAGTACCCAGGGACTGGTACCCAGACCAGGAAGCCGACACCGGTGTGCTTTCCGTTCTCATTAATAAATTGCACTAACATGCACTCGTCATCATTCACTTTTAAAAGATTCGCGGAATCGAACATGACCACTGGTGGAAGTAATAATTAATTATTAATCACAGGTTACCGTGGCGAATCAACAGCGGAGTGAACACAAGGGAAACCTGGGTGGAACATTCGAATGCAGAATCGAATGCGGTATTCGATTATTGAAATCGTTGGGATGTCCGAATGCGAGATTTCAAGTAGGTATTCGAATAATTTGGATTTTTGGTAACAGAGAAACTGGCGTTCACGAGAGGCGCGAATTCACGAACCTCTCAGGATGCCAATCTCCAATTATTGGAATAGGTCGATTTTCGTGCGAATTTATTTGGATGATCATTCGATTATCGAAATCATTCGAACACTCAGCATTCGATTACCTAAATCAGTCGTTTTGTCCATCACTAGAGCGATAGGGCGGGAACAGCGGGCCGGTTGGCCGGCAATGAAAATTATAAGTAGGATGAAAATTTTTCATCTCTGGTTTTATGGTGTGTGCTAAATGTATTGTGTGTTACTGCACTGTAATAAATGTTTCAATGATATTTAAACATTTTGTAAAACCTATGTTAAGTATAGGTGTTTAGCTACTAAAACCGTTGCCGATGATTTAGTTAGTTAATAATTAATGATTAATCACTAATGAGACCAAAACCTGGGCAATAATTATCACTCATGACCAATGATTCACCTTAATGATACCACCATAGCTCAATGATTATCACTTACATCTCAATGATTCTCCTCAATGATACCGCCAAAGCTCAATGATTATCACTTACAGCTCAATGATTCTCCTCAATGATACCGCCAAAGCTCAATGATTATCACTTACAGCTCAATGATTCTCCTCAATGATTTAGTTGCCTCAATGATATTCTTTCATAAAATAATCATTAACTTCAATAATATATCATTAGACACTCAATGATATATTATTGACCAACCAATGATTAATCATTCAAAGTTAATGATTTATTATTAGATTCTCAATGATACTTTTCTGTAAGGGCTCATAGCCCAAATCCATCATAAAAGCCCTCCTGTAGCCCCATTTTAGCCCTATAGCGCCCCACAGGTTTGGGCAACCGGGCTGAAAACCTTGCGGGCCCAACTAGATGGTAAACCGAGTATTTTGTCAAAATTTCATGTTTAAAAAAAAAAAATTCCTAATGTCAAATTTTGTGGTCGATCAGAATTTTTAACGTTGAGGTGGTTAGGGAGAGAAAATGACTCCTCTGCAGAGTACTCAAATCATCATGTATTCATAATACACCTATGTATAGGTGTATTAATGCAATTTAATTAAGGTGTATTAATACAATAAAAATAATTATTTTTAATAATATTCATAAAAAAAAAAAAAAAGAGTTTTTTTTACACCAAGACAATAAAATTTATTGTGTTGATTGTCAAAAATGAACCACTGCAACCTTCCCTGTTGTTAGTTTTGGAAAGAAACTTTACGATTTCATTACGTAGCCACATGTTGGTTTATTATCTTATAACCAAAATGTACCAGGTAACTTGGTCCTACTTAATTACCTAAATCGTAAATTTTCTTTCCACAACTAACTACAGAGGAAGTTGCAGTGGTTCATTTAAATGAACCACTGCAACCTCCCAAAATTCAAAATTTTGAATAAATTCTATTGTCAAGGCAATAGAATTTATTCACTAAATGAATGAATGAATTTATTTATGAATTTATTCATTCATTTTTTTACAATCAAGATTGTCAAAAAATGTTCTTTCAATACGAAAAGTGCCAACTCTCGAACTTCTGAATCGATTCTCCAATACATCGGGGCAAAAAAATCGATTCTGTTTTCTGTTACTCTGTGCATCCCACTAGTAGTGGGCGGCCCACTGTGGACTAGGGATGGGTATCGATGAACAAAACATCGATGTTTGGACATCGATGATTTTTAAAAAAGAAACATCGATGTCTCAAAAACATCGGAGAAAAAACATCGATGTTTCGATACATCGATGGTTGTATATGTATGACCGGCCGGGGGGGGGGGGGGATGTCATGAAAAAAAAAAAAATTCTCCATTGTAGTTTTTGTAGAAAATTCGAAAAAAGTCATTAAAACTTGAAACAATGAAAAGAAGTACTCAGTAAAAAAGTCGGTAAAGAATAATATTATTAATTAATTTTTTTTAGTAAATTTTACTTTAAAAAAAAAAAAAAAATTGACGCCAGTTCCTCTGAGAAACGATTTCTCAAGGAGCTTAAAATTAAGCCTGCTTGAGAGAATAGCCTCTCAGAAGGAACTGATGTTGCTACGTTTGGTTCATTCTTGAAAACAACTTCGGAGATGATACTATCATTTCCGAAGTTGTTTTCAAGAATGAACCAAACGTAGCAACATCAATAATTCCTTCTATTAGAGTTGCCCGCATGACCATCCAAAACCCCAAAGTGTTCTGTTCGATTTTTTTGTTGGGAGCGTTCAGTACAGCGAGAGCTCAGCAGGGATTGATCACAGATAACGAAAAGTGACAACGAATCAACATTAAATGTTTATTGAAATTTTCGATAATTAACCTACCTTGAAATTACCTACCTATTGAAATTTCCGATAATTACCTACCTACTATTCGATCGACACATCGATTTTTCTTGAATCTGTACCTATAGTATTATTTTTATAGAAAAATAATAAACAACTGAGTAAGCATTTATAAAACACGAATAATTATTGTTCAGGTATAAAAGTACCTACTATTTTTACATAAACGACCAACAAAACAATTTTTTTTTCGCGAAAAAACATCGATGTTTGGGGGAAAAACATCGATGTCTAAAAAACATCGAAGAGTAAACATCGATGTATAAAACATCGATGTTTGAGAAAAACATCGATGTTTTTGAAACATCGATACATCGATACCCATCCCTACTGTGGGCCACTAGGATGACGACGATGACGTACTGGGAGTGCTGCGGCCCATTTTTAAATTTTTTTTTATTGTTTATTGTTTTTATTTATTGAAATGTTCATTCAGTTTATGTCGTTTTCTGAGTGTTGCCGGTCCCTTTGAGTTTTTATCAGAGGTGGGATTCGCCCTAAATTAGCCTGTGATGGACAGCGATCAGGAATGTGAAGTGGTGATAACAGAGCAAGTCGAAGGGACAAAAGGCCTCGTCGGAGCTCAGATGGTGACTCCAGCGAGTTTATCATTTCGTTTCCTGAGAATCGAAATCGGGGAATTAGTGAAGAAAATAGAATGTTGGAAAACGTTTGCGTGAAGCTTTGTCGGCGTCGGTACATTCACCCCCAAAGCCGTATGTACTTGAGTCTCCGATTCCGACCATCACGTGATGGTGGAGATCTTAAGTCGTGGTGTGCAACAGTGGAGTGTTGTCTGGACATTTCTTTGAAAGCGGGTGGTACGCTCATCGTCGAACTCGGACTGGCCTAGAAAGGTGACGCACAAATCAAATTCTTTCTACAAGGGCAGCTCATCTCACTCTCGTGCCTCAGGACATCAAGAGAGACCGTCTACATCTGCCATGCCGAACCAGTCGTCGTCAGGGTTTCAGCAGACACCTCCAGGGTATTTTCGGACATCGGCACCAGAGAAGCCGAAAGCCGAGATCACTTGCTACCGGTGTTCAGCCTCCCGTTGCCCCAAGAAGGATGACGCTCAGCTCGAGGACCACGAACAGGAGAAGAACGTTGGGCTATGCTAGTTCTGGGCACTATGATCCATAAGGGTAAGTTATCACTCTCCCCATCTAGCACACAAGTCCGGCCGCCGCAAATGTGTAGCATGTAGGTACATTAGTAGATCCGAGGGCTGAATTGTTTTTGTTTTTTGGTTCATTATTCTTGGAATAATACACCTATGTTTTCGCGACGGGGGTCGACGACTCCGATCGGCCTCAAAATTTGACATTATCCGTTTCAAGAAGTCTACATTCAAAATCCGAAATGTCCGTCCGCCGTCCGGGCCGTTTTGGGCAGTAGGAATTTTTAAAAAATCTGAAATTTTGACAAAATACTTGGTTTACCATCTAGTTGTGCCCGCAAGGTTTTCAGTCCGATCGCCCAAACCCGTGGGGCGCTATGGGGCTAAAATGGGGCTACAGGAGGGCTTTTATGATGGATTTGGGCTATGAGCCCTTACAGAAAAGTATCATTGAGAATCTAATAATAAATCATTAACTTTGAATGAGATCGAGTTAGGTGTCGTTTTCGAAGTATTTTTGGACGTAGAATCCATTTTCGGGGGTCACGAAACGATCCGATTTCACTGTGGCGATCTATAGGTCTTTCATGGGGCTGAAAATGGGATTTTTGGAGGATACCAGGAAATCAAATGTTTTTCGAGTAAAAAGTAAAGAATTTTTGAAAAAAAAATCAAAAAAATTTTTTTTTTGAAAAAACATTTCAGACAAAAAAATTTTTTTTTTTTAATTTTTTCCATTGACAGAAATAATTTTTGCACAAGTACCTAACCTATATCAAAGAATAATAAACCCTTGTGTAAAATTTGCAGCGTTTTTCAATTATGATCACACAGCCGACACCAGCAACGTTTTTCCAAAAACTATCCTAACTGGCCCCAGTCTCCCCTACCAAATATTAAATATTTGTACACAAATTTTGTGTTGGCGAGAATATGACGAGTAAAGTATGAAACCATCAAAAAGTCGCTCCTTGTGGGTGGGGTATCTGGGCTCGCGAGAGTCAAAAATAGGTCAAAAAGAATCCTTACATCCTGTATTTCTTTTAGAAAAAACCCGAATAATATGGGAAAGCGAGCAGAAGGGGTCTGAGGCCACGTGGGATTTGGTCGGGGGTGGGCTGGCGTAGCCAGCAGAGGAGACCCCCTAGTAGTCCATTGTAGGCTCCCGCCTAACAATATATTTGACATTGTTAGCAAGTAAGTTATTTCATGATGCGGCAACAATTGCTTCACGGCCCTATAAAAGTTCATCTTGTAGGTACATCCGCTTTGGACGAATGGAAAGAAAAGATGATCGCAATCCTCAAGCAGAAACATGACGAAGAATCTCCCGTGTTGGAAGTTCGAACTCCCGACTCCGAGGTATTCGGATAGGTGAGAATTTGCTGAGCATTATCAGCCGCCATTATCCAGGATCGCCTCGAGTGTGGACTGTCCCCTTGGTCGTGAAAGAACAACACGCTACAGATTGGATGAGAAATTATTCGTTCCAATCCGGCTTCTGCTTTCTTGGAGATAACCGTGAGTAACGTCATATAGAATTATTTCAACACGTCTCGTAAGCCTACCCTGTTTAGCTACTGACATGATTGCACCTTGCACTCAGATAATGAACTTCGTTCATCTCACATAATATGTGAGAATATATTATATTTATCAATTAAGGGAAGGGGTGCCCGTCCTCGGAGAGCACGGGCCAGTCTGTGTCGGTTATTCAACCAATAAAGTATTCGTCCTCAGTCCGTCTCGTATAATTGCATTCCTTATTCGTTACTACCTACTGCTACATGCTACTTTTGACTGTTTTACAGGTTTACCACGACATATTTCCAAAGATGGAAAAGTTTATGCACGAAAGCATCCAAAGGCCAGTGGATGTCTTTTGGCCGAATGCTTCGACGTCCGGTTGTACGACCAAATCATTCTTGAGGATATGCGAGTAAGTCAAGATACAAAACAGGCTGCCTTATCAATGATTTTTTCAAGTTAATGAATGAATTAATGAAAAGTTTTATTGTATAAATCCGGGGATATTACAAGAGTGTTAAATGTAAACTATATACAAACGATATTTGAAAAAGGTAGGCTACTCGTGAAAGTTAGAAGCTAGGCTAGGACAGTCTTCTAGAAGCCTTTGGTAAATTTATTCCCAAGGAAAATAGATTGCCTAAATATATCAATAATAATATAAACAATTAAAATTAATTTTTATTTCCATACAAAATTCTTACTTCATTCGGCTAAAAAGGAAACAAAAGCTCACATTTTCGCATTTTCAGAAAATAAACCCTTCATTAACTATAAGGGCTCTTTGCCTGATGGCTGTATATAGGAAAGAATGCAGCTTCCGGTCGCGTTCCAGTTTCACGTCGAACCAGTAGGTAAAGGGCTTGTTCATAACTCAAGCATTTTTCATTTAGCCACCATTCTATATCCGCTGCAAAGACTATGCATTGCTGGAAGAAATGGCAAAAGCTGTCTGTTGCTCCTGGCATGTTGCAAACCTCGCATGGGCGCTCGCTGTCGAAAGAGACACGCACCTTTCCGAGTGACAAAGACGCTTTTTCACCCCATAGAACTCTGATCCGAGCAATTATCCTTTTCATGGTCAAAGATGCCTTCGAGTACAAGAAAGAGGTCTCGTCGAAGGTCAAGTTTTTGAAATAGTTGTTAACCCGAGATGTGTCGACCTGGTCTTCAACTTTGGCACGCAACTGTAGACGTATATTTTCCAACTTGACGGGTAGCTTTTAATCGACATGTGAAACGTCTTCCAATAAATCCTCAAAGCTGAAATCTGCGGCCAATTTGCGCACTGGCTGAGCCAGTCATTTTTGAAATTGCTGAGAGGGGCACTTCCGAGCTCTTCCAAACGAGCAATGCACCGTTTAGGGCAGTCGTGGGCAAACTACGGCCCGCGGGCCAAATGCGGCCCTCGGGCTAGTCTAATCCGGCCCGCGACAGGGTTTTGAATAAACCCTACAAACTCGGGCAAGTATGGTATTATCGCATTAACTGACGTGCGAGTTTGCACTTTGCAGCCAAACTCGCGTAGTCGATCTGGAGACTAGATGTGCGGACGCAGCCTCAGTTTCATGTGATGTAAAAATCAAAAATAAAGTTCATTGTTTATAAAAATGTGTTTTGTTCAATTTTTTTTTTTTTATTTTTCATTTTTGGCCCGCCTACATAATTTTTGTTTTATTTGGCCCTCCCTCGAAAAAGTTTGCCCATGTCTGGTTTAGGGTATCGGGAGCCCTCCATGTCTTGTCAGTTTGCGATACCAGGTAAGCGCTCTTTTCAGAATGCTCACCTTTATATCGTCATGCCAGTTTCATGTTTTATATATGAGTCCTGTGTATTCTTAGGGAGATGGAGAATGTTTTTATAGAAGCAAGTTTGAAGTTTCTCCAGGCAGTCAGTGTAGAAAATGGCCCATACTTCAGCACCGTAAACAGCAGCAGATTCACATAGAGCTTGTAGTAGACGGTTCCTTTCATGGGGCTACAAATGGGATTTTTGAAGGATCCCAGGAGGTCAAAATTTAATAAGATATCGTTTCCCTAGTAATTTTGCACGCAAAATCCATTTTCTCAAGGTCCCACATCTGTCCAAACATTTTACAGAATCTTTTTATTTATTTTTTCATAAATATTCTTTCAATGACACAGAATTAATTTTTGCTCAATTTTTCTGGTAATTATTAATCTATATCAGAGAATAATAAACCCTTGTGTGTGCATTTTATTTAGTAGGAGCTGATGACCTCCTAATTGGTTATTTAAATCAGGAGCAACACCACGAAATTAACAATACATATTTTCATGATATCTACTTGTAGATTCTACAAGTCATATTAGAACTGAATTTTTGGGATCTATAGATACGAGGAAAATTAGATAATGGACGTGCAATAAAAATAAACCGGTGTTTTGTCTCTCCTGTAAGTTGCTGAAGTCAATTAGGACACCTACGTGGTGTCGGAACTCAAGCGACGATGTTCCCCTTTGTCCGCCTGTCTGAGGCACCTGAAGAGGCCACAGACGGGCGAACGAACGCGGCAGACGATGTCCACAGACGGTACTACAACACCTACTTGTCTAACTACCTCTAGAACTCCCTAACCATCTGTAACCACACGATAACCCGATCAGCCAAAATTGAATATTTGAATAGATTATTCAGTATAGTATTCATTATTATATTTGTAGGGATCTATCAATCAAACAATCGGCCTTATTTCCGCGAGGTTTACATCTCTTTCGCCCCCAACCCGAGGGGCTCAATGGGCTACATGGGGAGTGTGCCGGTTGAATCTTTCGTTTTTGAGGACCTTTCGTGCGACCTTGAAAGTGAAAACAGCTGCCGCTGCCTTCTGTAGGCTAAGAAGCAAAACGCTGCCAATTTTACACAAGGGCTTATTATTCTATGATACAAATTATCCAAAAATTAATTCGATGTTGATAAAAAAATGTTTTTAATATGATTATTTAGAAACATTTTATTTGCCTATTTTCAAAAATATTTCCTCAAACGACACAGACTTAATTTTTGCACAACCTATATAAAAGAATAATAAACCCTTGTGTAAAACTTGCAGCGTTTCTTGATAATGAAAAAGTGAAATGCGTGAGGCACCTGGTCAGCAGATTTGCTAGTGTTATGGACGAATGTTTTAATGAATCCAATCAAAGTTACCTGAGTTTATTAATGTGGCAATGGTTTCGGCATATTTCCCTGATTAGTTTGAATTTCTTCAACCATCGAAACCCATGGCTATACGTATCTCTTGTAGATCATTTTGTAATTTTTTTTTTTTTTTTACTTCTCTGCTGTTGGTGACTACCAGCCGAAGAGTTGTCTCTCTCCCCAATGGATTTGTGCGCTGCATTTCGTGAACACTTTGTTGAATCACTTCTTTATTGGTCAAAATGGAATAATGTTAATGAACGTCGAAAAAGTTGACTCGATTGAAGGTAACTTGATTTTAATTTGTCAATTGATTCCAGGAACATGAAGAGAGGCTTCAGTGCGTTAGAGATGAGCGGCGGAAAATTGAAGAAAATGCTGTGACTGAAGCTGCAGTTGAAGAAGGGCGTCGATTATTTGAAGCAGAACAGCAGGTTTGTATTTTTTAGTTTCAGCATCTACGTCGGATTAGATTGATACTAGTGCGGTTTTTTCATTGGATGGCTTCCTGAAGGGATCCCCAGCACCTTGGCAGATTACTGCTGCTAGGAGGTCTGCGCCTTAAAAAGGTTCAATAGCTCCCTACGAGGTCCTTTTGTGCGAGTGTCTCACCTCAGGGTCTTCTGAGGAGTGTTGTCTTTGAAGAGTTGTAAAGCAATCCTATGTCGTGTTAAATTCTCGAAACCGGCGGGTCTTTTGAATACGTTGTGGGCCCAAGTAGGAGGATTGTTGTAATAATATTAGCAATTAATTATATTATAATTTCAAGTTGAAGATGATCTACTCTCTAAAACGCCGTACAGCAGAAGGACATTGCAATTTTTGAATTCTACATATTTGATGGAACATTGGCCATCAAGTCGAGTGTCCATGTTTAGTTAAATTCATTTGACTGTTTCCCTGAGTCCTCGAGTCCAGGGGGGCCCGACGTTGGACTCCCCGCGAAACAGAAGTAGTGAAAGGTCACTGAAGACCGAGCTCCGATTATTACGTTGGACTCCCGAAATGGTCGAGTGTTGTTGCTCGCTATCTCGTGACCCTTGATGTTTGACTCCCAGATTGAAAATGATTGAATTATCACCAAATCATCGCCCGTCCTCTCATGACGAATTGGCAGTCTCGGTACAACCATGGCCGACTTTTAATGTGTTGCGGGGGGAAGTAAGTACGGGAAGGACGTCGTTTTTTACAATGGACACAAGTTCGTTTTTCACAAAATGTTGAAATGTGGTGAACGTCGCTGGCTATGTTCGGGGAAGAAGAAGAGCTCATGCAAGAGTTACGTGAGGACAATGAATGGGGAGGTTGTTTTCGCGTATGAAGAGCATACGCATCAACCAGAGGCGGACTTGGAAAAAGTGAAGCTGGCGGCTGCTGTTAAAAGGAACGCCCCCCACCCGAATATTTATCATTTCTTCGAGGAGCTGGTTGAGGTCCAAGCTGAGGTTTACACCAAGTTGATATCCATACTTGCTGACGACCATAGGTCCCCCCGAATGAAAAGAGTTCGAAAGCAAGAGTGGATCCGACGGTTAATTTACAGACAGCAGCAAGGACTCCCTCTGTACAAATTCGTACAGAAAGTGTCGGCCAAACTTGCACTGCCCTTTGTGGGCACATTAGGCCACATTAGGAAATAGTATTGTAGGCTCCAACAGTTTCTTGTTTTGACCAGCCAAAAATTTTTGGTAGCTTTTATTGATTTGACGAGGTGGCTCTTGCCACTGATATTGGGGAACAACGTGAGCAACCTCCTCGCGGTGTTCCCTGGGTAACGCTAATTGCTCACTTGGCACTTGGGAGTCCACTGCAACCCCGGGAGTCCAACGTCAAGACCTCCTTGTTTCATTTCGGGAGCCCATCGCAACCGCGGGAGTCCAACGTCAAGAACCGCTTGTTTCATTTCAGGAGTGCAACGAGGCAACTTTACCGACCGGGGAGTCCAACGTCGGGACCCGGAGTCCAGGGCCCCAACGTTTTTTTGCAAACTCCTGCGCTGTGGAAGGTGTGAAAGGAGTCATCGTCCTCAGTCCCACAGCAGACTCACGTTGACTCCCTTGAAGAAACAGTAGACTCCGGCCTTGTTTTCCATTTTCAATGCATCGTAAGTTCCCGTAACATTCAAGGCTATTCCGCGTTTCAGGTTTGGGCGGCGGTGAAGAGGCTCTGGTGCCGGAAGAACTCCCAGAACGACCCGAACAACGCTCGATCCTCGCCATGTCACTTACTTGACTTATTTCCTGTAACTCCTAAGAGGAGCATACGGCCGCTCGCCATGTCACGCTCTCCCGTTTTTCTTTGTCTCCAACCAGTGAGTTTTTCTTCCATGTTGTACCAAAATCTGTTACTGTTAGCGCTGGCTAGTGAGCCTCCGTGTGGGTTTGTTCCTAGAGACGTTGAATTTCGGATTATTATTCTTGGAATAATACACGTATGTAATCGCGACGGAGGTCGAAAATTCTGATCGAAATTTGACGTTAGCCGTTTTAAGACACGTAGATTCCAAAATCGAAATGTCCGTCCTCCGTCTGAGACGTTTTGAGCAGTAGGAATTTTCTTAAAAATATGAAAATTTGACAAAATCTTCTAGTTGTGCCCGCAAGGTTTTCTGCCCGATCCCCCAAACCCGTGAGGCGCTATGGGGCTGCGGGAGGGTTTTTTTGAAGGGGTTTCGGCTATGGGATCGTGTTAGGTGTCGTTTTCGAAGTATTTTTGGACGTAGAATCCATTTTGGGGTCCCGGAACGATCCGATTTCACTGTGGCGATCTATAGGGCTTTCATAGGGCTACAAATGGGATTTTTGAAGAATCCCTGGAGATCAAAATTTGATATTTAATATTTTCCGAGTGAAATTTAAAAAAAAAAAATCAACATATTTTTCCAACCCCCAACCTCTATCACAAAAGGTAAACAAGCACCTCATATCACCCCAACGTATTTCGTGAAATAGCCTGATAAACTAACAACTCCTAACCAAATTCTTTTCAGTAAAGCAATAAAATTTATTGTCATTTAATGACACCCAAAGCGCGGACGACGTGGTGCACTGGAGAGAGGGGATGTACAGCGGCACCTACCCATCAGTAACACCTTCGCATGTATAAGTTCCCCGCCGTATCGTGTAACCCCGACGTTCTGTAGTTGTAGACCTAAAGATGGCACTTTGAAGTCGACAGCTTGTCAATAAACAAGTCAAAGAAGCGAAACTTTATATGCACAACCAAAACGGCCCGGACGGCGGCCGGCCTTGGAATCTGGACCTCTTAAAACGTATAATATCACATTTTGAGGCCGATCTGGATTTTCGACCTCCGTCGCGATTACATAGGTTTGTTTTGTTTTTATGTGCGTGTATTTCGTTGCCAAACAACACTACACGGTGGTTCGGCCACAACCCAGCCGTATGTAAATTGAGTGAATTTTACGTTTTCTATTTGAGTACATGTACTGTAGTAGTTGTATCTTCCATTGAATTTAAGTAAATTTTACATTAATAATCTAAGTAAATTATAAATTTTTACATTAACTAAGTCAAGTTAAGCCCTAGTGTTACTCAATACTCATATATACAAGTGCAGAACATACACACATATCACAACTCCTATAACAACAACTCATATATACAAGTGAATTACACTTGTTTTGTTTTTTTGTAATATGTATGTTTCTATGACATGCAGAGTTATAGACATTCAGAAAATAAGAACAGAAGGAGCAGTTGAGAAAACTAGGTATGTAAGTCTGTTAAAGTCGGTCAGTAGGTGCTAGCGGGTATGGAGAATTTATAAGGAGGTAGGTAGATAGCAGTTTGTTACTTAAAGCTCGTTGCTCCTTATTTTCAGAGCTGCCAGCATGAAATAGCTCAGAGCAATTAATGTGGGTGGTCCTTCCAAATTGCCAATGAGGTTTTGCAGGGTTTCCCTTGATTGATGGAGTTGGTCCCTCAAGTAGTTCAATCGACGTTGCAGGTATGACGGGCACTCCAATAAGAAGTGGTAGAGGTCGTCATCTGTTGCTTGGTCGCAACGTTCACAAGGATGCCAAGTGTCCCAGGCGAGGCCGCGTCCGTTGAGCTGGAAATATAGGCGCTCTCTACCTTGTGTACAGAGTTGGCACAGGAGTCGGTTTTTTCCAAAGTGGGAAAACTTTCCTCAGGTAAGCGTTAGACGTTGTTGGTAGGCCTTTGTAAATGAACGAATACGATGAATTCACAATTCTCGCGTAGTCCTCTTTTTGCCTCGCTTCGCAATACTTACGAATTATCTCGTCTGCCTTCCTCTCGATGATTGCCGGGTCCCTTCCACCCAGAGCTGATCGAAGCCCAGCTCTGCGATGAGTCGCCTCAGTTGGAAGGCCCAATTGAACTTTTCCTTTTCCCCGCATGCGGAGACACACAGTGCTCGAAGTCAAGCTATAGGAATTCTGTGTTCTGGCATCCTAAGCAATTTAATCCACCAGCTGAGAGCTGCTCGAAGCACTCGAGCTCCCTCTGGTTGGATCCCCATCTCTGTCCTCACTATATATCGCGGGCGATTACATAGGTGTATCATTCCAAGAATAATAAACCAAAAGTAGTATAGGCAACGAACGCGGACCATTGGGTCGAAATGTTGAGAGCAGAGGCTATTTCTTCACAACTTGAAACGCATTAGGTCCTAATGGTAATGTCGAATTTTGAGGCCGATCTGAATTTTCGAACCTACGTTGCGATTACATGGGTGTATTATTTCAAGAATTATAAACCATAATGGGGGTTTTGCCGCCCTCAGACCACTGTGAGCCGTCCGAGCCGTTTTGGGCAGTAGGAATTTTTTTCAAATACCTAAAATTTTGACAATGAACCATCTAGTTGTGCCCGCAAGGTTTTCAGCCCGATCGCCCAAACCGGTGGGGCGCTATGGGGCTACGGGAGGGGTTTTTTAAAGGCTCGAGTCAGGTGACGTTTTCGAAGTATTTTTGGACGTAGAATCCATTTTTGGGGGGCCCGAAACGATCCGATTTCACTTTTGCGATCTACAGGGCTTTCATGGGGCTAAAAATGGGATTTTTGAAGGATCCCAAGAGGTCAAATAGGTACTTTCCGAGTAAATTTTTATTTTTTATTTTTTTACTTACAGATTTAATTTTTGCAAATAACCTATATCAAAGAATAATAAACCCTTGTGTAAAATTTGCCGCGTTTTTCATTTTTCAGGTGCGCTCACAACAACTGCCGGTCAACTCTGGCTGTCTGCTTGAACGCCTTTTAACGCCTCTCCGCCCAGCGAAGCGCCCATTTGTCGATGTGTTTTCGGTGTGTCGTACTGATGGAAAATAATTTTAATTATTAATATAGGAGGATTGAACTGTACACAATCATCTATCTCCGACATCGTATTAAACAGTCAACAACTGGCTAGTCTTACTGCTATTATTTTTGGTGAATTGAGTGTATCTCCATGTTTTGTATTTTCATTGGTAATATTGTCAAGTTTTAGGGTTCTTGGACTCAGTTAGATAGTGTTGTGCCTAACTTTACCTAATGGAGCCTAATCAGTGCCTAATGGAACGCAGAGGAAATGAAATTTACTTGGAGTGAAATGTGCACTGTTGAGGTGGATCTCGCAGCTATGGAGAGCCAACCTAGTAGTGATGGGGAGTGAAAGAGTGAGCGGCTCCTAAGGAGCGATTCTTTCCAGGGAGTTCGTTCACCAAATCGCTCCCTTAGAGAAGCGGTATTTCAGGGAACGACTCCTGGTTCAATGAACTCTGAACACAGTCATCAGGTAAACATTTCTCGTTTTTGTTTGTTAAAATAGCGTCCTCAGTGAGCTCGTTTAGATATGCGCACACCCCGCTTTGGTCTTTAGGCAACGTGGAAATGTGTTTTTTCTTTTCTTCGTATCCGCGTTTTCGAATGTTGCACTTATCCTTGTCGTCTACATCGTGGCATGCCGTTTCAGCGAGACTTTTTCTGATAATTTTGGAGGGTCTTTCCAGGTCGTCTTCCGCAGCTTTTCATTTGGCAACGACTGTTACGTTGAATGTCATTTTCTGTGTAAGGTTCGTGGGAACGGTTGTCATCTTTCGATCGGATAACCCTACCTTCCCCCTCTCCTAAAACATCAAAAGACGAAAAATTTGCATAAATACAAGGAACAGTAATATAAACAAAATCACGTACACGTAGGTATTTGTACTCATCAACAGTATTTATGATTGCACGGCAGTTTCGTTTGTTACAGCGCCACTGAGATTCACCACAACTCGCGGTACTTGTTGAAATTAAAATTGTTCAAAACTAGCAACGTGTGCCCTCGTTGGCTTATTATTTCACGGATGGACATGGTGACTGACTGCTCGAGGAACGGAGACGAGTCAGGCTGTTACTTTTTGTGAACGCACTAAGGGCAAAGATGAGACGAGTCGGGCGACCATTATGAACCAATAAACTAAATACGGAGACGAGAAATGTTATCTACGACAGGAATGGACTATTTTGGTGACGAGACGGGAATCACCCCTATCCCCAGCATCACAATGGAGGGTATATCGCTTGACCCTTTCTTGCGTTCTGCTTCCAGCCCCTTAGAGAGGGGGGGGGGGGGGGGGCACTGGACCCGTTGCCCCCGGGCCCGGCTTTCGTAGGGGGGCCCGGATTTTCTTGAGAACTTTTTTTTTTTTTTAGGAGGCAAAATGGGAAAAGGGACAGATCAATATAGGAAAAATTTTCATACTTTTTTTTTTTTTTTTAGGGGGCCTGAAGAATTTTGCCCCCGGGCCCGGATTTTCTCTCCACGGCTGTCTGCTTCATTAAGATAATGATCGGGGCCAATGACATTTTTGCTGAATACCTGCGACAGTAAAGGGGAGTAGGTGATAGAAAATGAAAATTTAGTCGTTATTGAACTCGTCACTTTTAATCCCTTACCTTGAGCGTGATTACTGAACTCGGCACCAAGGTTCGCCACCAAAGGGATTGAGATGATTGAACTCGGCACCGTGGCCCTAGGAGTAGGGTATGGAGATTATAGAATCCGGCACCTTAGTTTAAAACTTGGCGCTTTATTGGAACGTCATGAGTAAACATGGGTCATGGTGAAAAATGGCTACGTGCTGCCTACTTCTACGTTAAAAAATCATAAATCTTGCAAGGCTAAGAACAACATCAATCTGGCACAATGTCCAAAAGTAAAAGCAAGTACAGTATAACATGCAAATAAGTAGGTACCTACCGATTACTTTTGGTTTTTGTTTGTGTGTGTGTGTGTGTGTGTGTTTCTTTTCTTTTCTTTTAATTTTGCAGAAATACCCAATTTGCATGACAAAATCGAGACGACTGATCTTAATTTTAGTAAGGCTCTCAATTTTGGACCCCACAAACTGCTTCTTTACAACAACCCTTCTGTCGTGAATTTTTCCAGCCTCCAGCCAATTTGTTGAGCTTTTTGTTTTTTTGGAAGTATGGCCATCAAGTCCTCTACTAGACAATCGCTGACGTCATCCGGGTATAAATAAATGGAACCTACATCCTACGATTTTCACACTCGGCCACACTGTCTTGTGAGAGGGTCTTCTCTAAAGCGGGGAACGTAATTACTCAAAAGAGGAATAGGCTAAAGGCCTCCAAAGAGAACCAAATTTTTTTTATAAATGCCAACTTCTAGTCCGACACCACGTACCACTCAATATGCCATTTTTTGTTCATTTATTACGACCTGCCTATTTTAAATATCTGTGATTTCCTTTCATGAGTTTTATAATTGTATTTTATGACAACGATGAAAACTTGTATGACAACTCCTAGTTATTACTGCCTATTTGGTACCGTTTCCGTATGCTATCTACACCGACACGGGTATCTGTCGGAGCTGTGTCAATATCTACGCCTGGGTTCGGGTCTTTCGATATGCTATCTATAAGTTGAACGGGAGCAAAGGTTCATGTTCAGGTTCAATAATATCTATCATTGAACCTGAACATCATATTATGAGTCCTGTTCCACGAGTCTGCGAGTCAGTTTAGTTCGTGATCGGAGTTTAATCTCTGTGTTTACTATTCTAATCCTTTCATTAGTTTTGTAATTTTATTTTCAACGTTGAATTAACCTTATTTTTTGTTTGTTTTTAAATACATTCCTTAAAGCATCTCATCTTTATTAAATACATTTCCTCGTCTGATTTTTATTAGGTATCTGAATTGCACACCATGTTTTTCGTAGGTATTACTAGGTACCTACTGGAAAACAGTTTTTCTTCCTTTTGGCTCTACTCAGTTTTTTACACATCAACAATAAATAATAGTTAGGTTTCAATTATTAAAAATTGAAAGTCCGCCCGAAAAGATGTTTGAAAGTTGCGGCGCGCCACAGTGGCCGGAAATGAAGAGACGCGACTTGCGACTGCAGCGCGACCCCTACGAGATGTAGTGAACTTTGAAACTGAACCAGAAGATGGCGCCCTGCGAATTCCGAATTCTGCCCAGTCATTTCGTTTCCATTCACAGTGTACTCCAACTACACAATCAATTTCGTTATTCAGAGATGGTTCCTTCAATTTTTCCTTTAATTTATTTGTAGTAGCACAACAGTGGAAGATAAATCCGTTTTGTGAGGAATTTGGGGCTTACCTTCGTAAGAAGAGCTAGTAGCTCACTCTAGTTGGATTTGAAGGTACTATGTGTAGTTCACTACATTCCATAGGGATAGCGCCACCGTCGTCTATGGCACATGAAGTCCTATTTAGTGAGCTCTCCTCTCTATTCCTCCATGGGGAGAGTTATTGGCCTCCTGGGCGGGGGGGGAGCGAAGGAATAAGCGAGTCAAAAGGAGTCGCTCTTTCTCGGGAATGAGCGAATCCAGTCCCAATCCTTTTAGGGAGCAATTTCTCCCATCACTAGACAGGCGGGGTAAATGTAAACAAGAGCCATTGCCGCCCCTGCAGTTGATTGTGGAACTATATTCAAGTAAACCTTATCAAGGCAACCTCGTTGAGAGATGTAAGGGGATTCTCGCATTTTTTGACCAGCTGATCATCACATATCAGGCGAGTGTTCATAGCCTTGTGATAAAAATTGAAAATCGAAGTGGACACTGACAACCAAGTTGAAGACCCTGTGACTCCTTTTGAAAAGCAACCTTTATTATTCAACACTTGTTTTCGTTCATTTATGACATTAGCTAAGTGATGTAAGTTGGATTTTGATCGACGCTGTCATAAGTAATGAGCAAATGGATGTTTACAATTACCCCATGCATTTTTCCCTAGGGGGTAAATGTAAGCAAATGGAATTTTATGCGTTTCCATTGGTTTTGAGCTATCAAAGTAAAAGTTTTTCATAAATGATCACTTTGTATTGAACATACTACATTTATTTGTTTCAGATGCCTGGCAAATTTAATTTGATTTTAAGTAGGGTGAAAAACAGTCAGTTGGTGGGGTAAAAACATGCTTTTATCACGAGAACAGATGACAGTGATTATTGCCTGTCCAAATAAATGCAACTAATCAACTGACTGCGACTGATAAATACCTGTTTACAATTACCCCATAGATTCGGGGGTATAATATACATATTATGTAAACGCTATGGGGCAATTGTAAACAGGCTCTCAATCACCCCCAATTGCAGTTAGAGCGAAAATTTTGAGTTTAGTAAATCTAGGGATAATCACTGGTTGACATGAACACGCAACTTTGTCCCTCTGAGTTAACCCAAGAAGTAAAAGAGAGGTTGAAGTTGAAACATCGAAATTTTGTTTACAATTAACCCGCCTGACGGAAGGGGGGAACCTACGTCTGAGGGAGGTAGGTAGGACAGGCCAAAAAATCTCTTGAGCCACGTCGTTCTCTGACGTGCTTTTGTAGGTAGGTACCTACTGTTTGAGGAAGTAACCTGAACTCCGGAGGCGTCGGAACCAACTCAACAATAATTGTAATAGGCCCAAGGGACTAAATGCCAAAATAGATTAAAATTTATTATGGCATTTAGGCCCTTTGGTCTCAAAAGGCTAATTATTATAGCTGTTCCTCTCTGCGACGAGACTTTTCGTATCAGAGGCATCACGACCAACTGAGGAGCTCGACCGACCTTTACCTTCACGGATTGCAAGCGGATCGGAGTATAAAGATAATATAAATAAACATTTAGTTGGGAATCACGGGTTGACAGCAGGCGATATTAGGTAAACAAGTCTCTTGCGTAATCTTATGGGGCAAGTCAAAATTTTTTGCCTAGGGGGCGAGTCGATGTGTCGAAAACAAATTGTGAACAATAGGATGGGGGCAAGTTCATCGACAGCCACATTAGTTATTAGTGAATATTTTAATTTATTTTCCTATTATATACCTATGCTTGAGTTATTTACAGATTGACTTTTTCCTTTCAGTAATCGTTTATACATGAAACCGTGACGACATAACAGGCAAGCGTTTGATAATTTATGAAGGGCACCAACATCGGTTACAACGAATTAGTAAAAGTGGTGTTATTAGTTGGCTGTATGTTAATGAAAAGAAGGATAAGTGCAGAGGAAGTTTGAAAAGCCTTAAGTAACGATGAAGTGTTGGTTTACTAATTCTATAGAATCGCCCACTTTTTGTAGAATCACTCAGTACGAGTACTGAGCTGTAACAAATTGGTTGTTGTCTGTGTGAAATGAAACAACACGTTTCATCCACCAAAAAGTTTATTCATTAAGATATTTCGGCATAAGGCAAACCCAAAACAATTTACGATTTGTATCCATCCAAAATCGAATATTCCCCCAGGCTCACAGAAGAATATTAAAATATGACAATGAATGGTACAAGTAGGTACTCATACAACAGAAGTATATTATACTTCTTCGACGAAGCCCTGTGACGACACAAGGACCTTCAAGTTGATTTACGATTATAAATCAGTTCAGTTTGTAATCAGTGCGTGTAATAAAGCTAACTAGTTCATAAAGTATCGGTGCTCAGAGAAGATAACTGTGGTGAGTAGTTAACCAGAGCGTTTATTTAGTTATCCCGACAGTACGTAGGTATCATGTGTCGCGACGAGGATCGAAAATTCTGTAAATGATCATAATATACTATTATGTATTGTCTAAATAAAATATGTAACTAATTTAGTTGTTCTATGCATGGCTATTTGAATTTTTCATGTCTTTGCCCCTAGTCAAATAATTGGACTAAATTATAATAAATAAATACATAATTTATTTCAATGAAACTGAATACCTTGAAACGTTGACACAAAAAGTTCTCAACAAAACAACCGGTGGTGGTAGTCTTCCACCACCGGTCCACCAGTAGTTTAATCTGTGATCTGTGACCAGTGTCCTGGTTTTGACTCTTTGGAGATTTGGCAACTCTGCTTTCGAATGGCCCTAACTCAACTGTTGAACTCAGCTGTTACAGCTCAGCACCACATTTGGTAACACTGTGAACCGCCCACCTCCCTTCTCATGCCTTTGACCTGCCATTTATCCCCATGGTCATTCTGCTCTTTTTTAAACACGGTGAAAGCTAATTAAATGCCCCAGGCAACGCAAATTTTTGGAGAGTGCGGAGTGAGAAGGATTATTCTTTCTCCACTTCGCATTCATATCAATATACATAATCCGCATGGTAAAAGAGAACGTATGATTCAAATAAATGGTTATTTAAAAAAAAAATCGATTTTATCAAACAAGTAATGTAGTGTTGAAAAAAACTGATTTTGTCAAAGTTTCGACTTCTAGTCTAAAAGTTTTAGATCATTTTTGATATCGATGAACAAAACCGATGTTATTAAAAAAAAAAACATCGATGTTTCGATATGCCCGACCGGAGGGGGGGGGGGGGGATTTAAAAAAATTTGTTCTTCCGTTGTAGTTTAGTAGAAAAGTAGAAAAAAATTGTCATTGAAACTTGAAACAATGAAAAGAAATAGATAGTAAAAAAGTCGGTAAAGAATTATACGTAAATAATAAGACTTATTATGTACATACTTAGTATGTAAAGTGAATTTTGTAGATAAATTAACAAATTTGGTTTAAAACTTCCAGAAACGGTCTTCTGCCTCATGTAAAATAACAAGTTTAACTCCAGTTTTATGAAATAGGGCCTCTGAGAGACGATTTCTTAAGGAGCTTAAAATTTTGCCTGCTTGAGAGAATAGCCTCTCAGAAGGAACTGATGTTGCTACGATTGGAACATTTTTGAAAAAATCTTCGGAAATGATAGGGTAGTTGCCCGCATGGCCATCCAAAACAACAAAGATTCTGTTCGATTTTTTTGTTGGGAGCGTTCAAGTACAACGAGAGCTCAGCAGGGATTGTTTCGTTTTCGTTACGCCGAGTCTTCTTTTGCCACGTCATTTGAATTTTCTTGTTGTGATGCCTAAAGAGGGAGCGGCACCTTGTGGATTCAAACACATCGATGTTTCTTTAATCTGTATAGGTAGTATTATTATTATAAACAATAATAAACAACGGAGTAAGCGTTTATAAAACAGGAATAATTATTGTTCAGGTATGAAAGAATCTACTATTTTTACGTAAACGACCAACAAAAGAACTTTTTTTTTCGCAAAAAACATCGATGTCTAAAAAACATCGAAGAGTAAAAATCGATGAATAAAACCGATGTTTGAGAAAAAACATCGATACGTCGATACCCATCCCTAATTTTCGGATAAAACCATGGAAAAAGGAAATCCTTTTCCTTGTTCCATGGGATAAAACATCAACTAATCGAATAAAAATCGAAAAACAAAAAACGTTTCAATATACGTAAGGTTTCAAAAAATAAGGATTTGCAGCTCGACGAAGCCGCCTCATGCCATACAACTTGACAAGCTTGTTTTTTTTTGTTTTTTTTTTTTTTTACGAAAATCTAACCTTTTTCCAACCGACCTAACATTAAATCAATTTTTATATTGACGACTGAACTGGTATTCGTTAAGTTGTTAACCACTCTTAGTGCTGCCCAAAATCAGAGACCCTTCCAGGAAGGGCCTTCCTCCCTACTGAAATAACAATTTTTCTGATTTTTCCTGAAAGGCCATAATATATCTTGAAAGTGAATAATAGTCGTACTATGTATGAGTTTAGAACGTCCCAGACGAGCCTTTACCTACATTTTGTATCTACTCGATTGTTAATAAAAATTTTATTAACTGAATTGGATAAAATTTATATTGTTTTGATCTCAATTCTTCGCTGATACAAACTAGATGAATAATTTTAAAAGACATACCTATTTCATTTTTCATCCTTTGCAAGAGTTGAGGATTTTTGTGTCCGATTAAAATCGATTTTATTGTTTAAAAAAATCGATTACGATTTTTTGCAGCACTAAATTGAACCCAAGGTTATAATAATATTCACGGAATAGAATGAAGAACATTCTATTCCGTGAATAATAATATTATTATTATTATTCTTTCATGTAAGTTACGTGAAAAGTCTGCCCCACAGAGTAACAGACAGCAGGCATTCCTTGTCGGGTCGCAGCGCTACCTCGCGCCGCTTCAACGAACCACCTTCCTTCACTGAATTCGTATCAGCTGATTGTGCGGCACAATAATGCAAAATTTGCATTATTAATGCATTTAATGCAAATTATTTGTGCCCCACATAGAGTCCGCTGAAACTCCCCTCCATTCCGTGGCCAGGGGCGTGTTGTTGGCAATTACTGGGATTCGCCCCTGTCGCACCCCTCAGTCCAGAAGTATCCGCCATGAGTGTCTGCTTTTGGCAACACTGTTTGACCTACTTCCTCTTTTCTGTTTTTCTGTAGATTTAAGTCCCCTGATTGATACTGATAATTGATAGGTGTGTTCTATGATATAGTAACTATCTTTCTATTTTTCACATTAATTGGTTTTGGTTGATTATTGTTGAATTATTGTTGTCTAGGTAATCGCGATGGATTATTGTTGAATTATTGTTGTCTAGGTAATCGCGATGGAGGTCGAAAATTCTGATCGGCCTCAAAATGTGACATTATCCCTTTCAAGAGGTATAGATTCCAAAAACGAAATGTCCGTCCACCGTTCAAGCTGTTTTGGGCAGTAGGCATTTTATTTTAAATCTGTAATTATAATTTATGCAAAATACTCGGTGTACCAACTAGGTATAGATTCCAAAAACGAAATGTCCACCGTCCACCGTTCAAGCTGTTTTGGGAAGTAGGCATTTTATTTTAAATCTGTAATTATAATTTATGCAAAATACTCGGTGTACCAACTAGGTATAGATTCCAAAAACGAAATGTCCACCGTCCACCGTTCAAGCTGTTTTGGGCAGTAGGCATTTTATTTTAAATCTGCAATTATAATTTATGCAAAATACTCGGTGTACCAACTAGTTGTGCCTGCAAGGTTTTCAGCCCGATCGCCCAAACCCGTGGGGTGCTATGGGGCTACATGAAGGCCGTTTTGAAGGGTTTCAGCTATGGGGTTGAGTTAGGTGTCGTTTTCGAGGTATTTTTGGACGTAGAATCCACTGTTGGGGGGGAGGGGGGTCCCAAAACGATTCGATTTCACTGTGGGGATCTGTTGGGCTATTGAGCTATCTATTGACACAGAATTCGTCGCCAAGTCAAAGAATAATAAACCCTTTTGTAAAATTTGCATCATGTTTAAAGTGAACATTCCTGATTCAATTTTGATATTCAGGTTTCTACAGTGGTGCAAAGTGGCTGAGCGTGACTTGGGTGATGTGCCTACTCGTTCCTCTGCCACCGTCACTTCAGTGCTACGGACTACATGGGTGCCCATCGTACGCGCCGTCGACCTGGATCAGATCCCATTTATCGAACTGGTGACCTTAACGCCATAACAGGTGATTACAAACCTGCTGAAAACGGCTCCATTTCCTCCGGTGACACAGATAACTCACGTACAAGTGCTTACATCTAGTACTGCGTCATCAGAAGGAATGGGGATTCTTGTTGTTCTCCGAAAGGTAATTTAGCATCTGGCTCTTCATCTGCATATGATGACGGTGATGCTGTGCAACCAGTGAGTCATCACTTGCAGTCTGAAGGGCTTGAGATGAGAGAACCAATGACTCACAAGGCAATCGGAGGATCACTTGCTGATCGTGCAATTTCTCCTGTGGCAAGGAGCACATTCAACCTTTTCTCCTTGTCCCAACAGGATTACTCTGATCTTGGAGTGTCTCCTTTGATTTCTTCTTGTGAGTCCACCAACTGTGAAATGGAATGCAATGGCGAAGGGAATCCCCTTGCTAGTTCAACTCCCCTGCCAAAGAAACTGATGCTACAGCAGGTCCACTTTGCACCTGCGACTTCCTCAAGAAACAAAGTATCTGCAAGCACGTGCAGTGGTAGAAGCATTGCCTCAAAGGTTGCTGCTAACAAAGCCAACTCAAAATTCCAAGTCCTCGGAATGCTTGGGTTGACGAGAGTTAGTGAGCTAACGCCTCAAAAGCAATTCCTCTACCGCGCGCTGCTACGTGCTATGCCTAAGACCGTTGCACGGAAGTCATTGCAAGCCTGTAATTCTTCAGTCCAAAGTGACGTAGCTTTGACAGAGAAGTGTGCAGAGTCTATGTCACTTCCATCTGCGCAGTCGATGGTCTCACAGATCCGCTGTTTCAAGAGGAAGCCTCGTAGGCGCAGATGGACTCTGGGCGAGAAGCTCTTGGCAGTTGCTATGTTCAAGCAATCTCCACGAAGCTATCGGTTTCTTAGAGCACTGTTCACGCTTCCTACTCCCCGTACCTTGACTAGCCTCATTAATAAAGTACCGCTGGTATCAATCCACACATTTTTGAAAAGCTCAAACAGGATTGATGCTTCAAAAGATGAACGGTTTGGCTTCTGTGCTTTGCAATGGGACGAAATGTCTTTGAAGGAACATGTAGAATTCAGTTCATCTGAAGACATAATTTACGGATACGAGGATCTTGGGCATGGCAAGCGTAGTAGCAAGCCCAGCATGCTCGTCTTTTCTCTTGTTGGACTTTTCTATAAATGGAAGCAGCCTATTGCATTTTACTTCACAGCTGGTACCTAGTATGGAAAGCATTGCATTAACTGAAATTATCGAATCGGTGCTTCACCATTGCTTCCTGGCAGGTGCCAAAGTGAAAGTAACGATTTGCGATGGTCACTCTGTTAACCGCAAAGCTTTCCTTATCCTTCCTCCGCTCGCGCCTCTCGGTGGAACACATTTGGCCGCCAGCCAGTTTTCCTTGGAAATTTTCGGGAAATTCCGGATTTTTTTTTTTTTTGCAGAATTACGTTGGTGGGCACCTCACTAGAGAATACAGGTGCCTCCCGACCTCCTCAGCCCTCTCTAATAAGAACTACCTACACCCAGAAACTTGAAAAGGCGGCCAATTTGCCGCTGGCGCGAGCGGAGGAAGGTTAAGTTGGGCTCGGAGGGCGATAAGCCGTTTTTTGAAAGCAATGGCGTTAAGGTCTACACCATGTTCGATCCCCCCCTCTTGCTTAAATGCATCAGGAACATGCTCATCAACCATCCAATTTGAAACGGTAAGAATTCATTCACTGCTTAACTATAATTTCGTGTCTTAACTTCCTTACACCTTCTATATTACTGCCATAGTCACATTGAACTTGTGGATTACTTAACGGGCATTTATCTCTCCCAGAATGTTACTCTCAACGGACAGCCCTTGGTCGGAATTGCTAAGTGGGCCTACATAGTGCGAGCTGTAGAGGAGGACAGGAAGGGCATCTTCAGGCTCATGAAGAAAATCTCCCCTGAACATATCGAGCCAACGGGCGCCGCAAAAATGCGGGTGAAGCTCGCAGCCCAGGTAAATACAAACTCAAACTCATTACTTTTTACGGATCTTCGTTGGTACCTTTTCGAAGTCGCACCGTAATTAGGCCACTCTTTTATTACCCACAATACACATGCATTATTAATTTGAATATTTAATTTTCAGGTCATTCAGTTGCGTCTGCTATAGAAGCCTACGTGAGATACAGTGAGCCTATTTACTAATAGATAATCTCACTATACTGCTTTGTTTATTCTACGTTGTATTACCTAATCTCGCAAAGCAGGTGGAAATTTTACACAAGGGTTTATTATTCATCGATATAGGTTAATTGTGCAAGAATTAACTGTGCGACATAAGGATTTTTTAAATTTAAATTCTGTAGGTATCTTCATTCTGTGTTACATGAAGTCTTTCGTGTTTCATGACAGATGTAACTGGAATGGATTCTCGAGCTCTTCCTACCGCCGAGGTCTGTAGTTTCTTTGACCAGCTTTTTGATTCCTTTAACGGATATTCTCGAACACTGGACGGAGGGGGAGGCCTCCGCACACGTCTCACCAGACCAACCAGCCTAATATGTTCTATGAATTTTGGAACGGAGCTATTAAAAAGGTATTTTTATAATTTTAAAAAGATCAGAAGGGAAAGTAATTGTTTGAACAATTATTACAGGTGTGATTGCCAAGATTGAATTTCAGAGCTTTTTGAAAAATAAAATACAGAAATCAGTAGATAATGTTGTAGATTTTGACTCATGCCTGGTGAGAAAAGTGGCAAAAAATAAAGATATAGATTTGATGTGATTTGATCCAATTAGTGGTGATGAGATGAGATTCCATCCTTCCATCTCAATTCCGAAGACTGTCTCTGTTTTCAATTTTTTATTTTTTTATTTTCAGCTCCGTTCTATTGTATTTCTACACATGCCGAAGCCAGGATCTGCGTCAACTCATCGCAGAGCTTCTACCCCGACGTTGAATGGATGGATACGGACCATAAACGCTGCCAAATTACTTTGGGAAAACATAATCGACGAGCTTCCGGGTATTAGTTACCTTGATTTGCATAACTTGAATCAAGATCCTACTGAGCACTTTTTTTGGCAGTATACGATCCAAATGCGGAGGTAATTTCAACCCCAGTGCTCTCCAGTTTGTCGCTGCGCTGAAGACTTGCCTGTTGAACGGTACGGTCAGCAGGGTGACATGTAGATATCCTCCCGCTCGTCGAGCTCAGTGAAACTAAGATGTAAATATCCTCCCGTGACCGACCCCGCGGGCGGACGGTTAGTGGTAAATATCCTCCAGACCTTAGCCCCTTCGCTGGTACACAGCGATAACGACATGTAGGTAAGGTTTCTGTAGTGTAGTGTTGTTAGTGAAGTCAGGGCAGCTCCGAGCACGTCTAATTTTATACCGAAAGCCGCGAAAAAGTGAGGGTGTCTGATTTTCCGGGATAAGTACAAATTTAGTTACCTATCACAAAGAACTGGCTGGTGGGCTGAAGAGGTATAAGTGCACGATGAAAGGGTGTAAAGGGGGTTTGACACTGTGCTCCTTCATTAAAATATTGTCCCACAAGTCCCAACATGTCGTCCTGGGGAGGAATAGCAATGTGTGAGTTCTGACTACTGACTTCTTGACTACCTAATTGACTAGATTTTATATCTTATACCCTACATTTAAGTAATTCATGTGCAATAAACCCCCGTGCAATAACAATTTGTTAATTTGTCTCCTTTGCAACAAGGGAGGATATTTACATTTCTGAGTTCAGGTGAAGGGAGGATACGTGGGAGGATAATACAATATTTGCGAAAGTGAGCGGAGGATATATTATATGCTCTTTTTCGCTCGGCGCACAGTGAGCCATTTCCCGAAAAACCCGATCAAAATTGAAAAAAAAAAAAGAAGTTCAAAATCGTCGCCTTTTCTGGTGTGGTTAGTTTCCTAACATCCTAAAGAGTTCATGTGTGCAAAGGAACGGGTCCAGGAGTTTAGATGCACTGCATGCAAAATCATGACCTTCTCTTATCGCCGATATTTTCTCATTGAACAAAGGGGCATTCAATCGCGTCTCAGTGCTCGAGGAGTGAAGTTATCGATCTCCTTCTGTGATGAGCTCATTGCCTGGAGGTATGTTAAATTAAAAATTATTTTTTCAAGTTTTTAAAGCGATTTCATAAAATTTATGAAACAAAAATTTATGATTTAATGCCATACAAGGGTGGCTCTCAGACCCAATTTCAGCACTCGAAATCTCAAAACAATAGAAAAAACGCGCATGAGTTCCAACGAGTTCAGCTAAATATCTGGCAAGGCGTTGTTGAGGAAGGTCTGAGGGTTGAGAAAATGCAAAAAAAAATCCTGCCAATACCTGGCAATGCGGCAGATTCATCAGCCGCGACAACTGAGCGGTTTTATGAAGAAACCAGTGTTTTGTAACGTTTTACATGTTTTCCGGCACGCCGAATCGAATAGAACTACTCTTAGCGAGACCTGAGACTTTTTAATCATATAATACTCATATACAATGCCTAACCAATACTTTCCAAGCCCTAAATAATTTTGATCGGGTTTTTCGGGAAATGGCCCACTGTGCATCGGAACTGTTGAACAACCTCAGTCAGTTCTTGAATGGTGAAGTTCCTCCGCACATTCAGCAGGAAACAGTTGGTCTTCCTACCGATACATTCGAAGCTCCGAAAACTGTTTATGTGAACGATGCTCTTGGCCAAAAATCCTTGGCGACAGTCTATGTTGCTGGTTTCGCTATCAAGAGGTACTATGACCTAGTTAAATGTGACCATTGTCTTGTGGGTCTCACTACTGATAGTGCCGATTATGCTGGCTTTCTAGGAATATCCACGCGAGAGTACTCTGACGGTGAGGCATGAAATATCCTTGTCAAGAATTGGCTATGATGTGGGAAGCAGGTGTTGCCAAATGTCGTGAGATTCTGGAAAAGGGCGCATATTCTGGATACATAGTTCTGTGTCTCACTGATAACTTGAGTCAGGCAGTTGACTTCAGTTGGTGGTGAAACCGCAATTGCTGTGAAGAGCACAAGCAAGCAGTTTTCGCAGCAATGATTATGTCGATGTGCAGAATCTATGTTCCCTGGTGGGGTAAGGAGAAGAACCGAGCCTTCAAAGTGGAACGCAATACCAAGCGACTAGCCAATACCCGGAAGCTCAAGATTTTGCTACATCAGTAAGTCTTAAGGCCTTTAAGAATTTGTATAACTTGTCAACTACTACTACATTATCACTTTCTCAGACGAGAAACTGATATAGGGGACAACGTGAGCCACCTCCTCGAGGTGTCCCCTGGGTAACGCTGATAGCTCACGAAGCTATGAACTATAAGCGGTAGTCGAAAGGCCAAGCATTCCACAAAAACTAATTAAGTAGGTACCAACTATATTTTGTATAGTCAATGTCCATACTAAAGTCATGCATACTGCTCTTGTTAGGGATGTACATTAGGGCAGCAGCTGCCGTCCTAAGGAAAAGCTTCCTAACCCCAATTGTCCCATTTTGAGAAAATTGACATTAAACATATTTCTCTCTGCAGCCCGCCTTTTGGTTTATTATTCTTGGAATAATACACCTATGTTTTCGCGACGGGGGTCGACGACTCCGATCGGGCTCAAAATTTGACATTATCCGTTTCAAGAGGTCTACATTCTAAATCCGAAATGTCCGTCCGCCGTCCGCCGTCCGCCGTACGCCGTCCGCCGTCCAGGCCGTTTTGGGCAGTAGGAAATTTTTAAAAAATCTGAAATTTCGACAAAATACTTGGTTTACCATCTAGTTGTGCCCGCAAGGTTTTCAGTCCGATCGCCCAAACCCGTGGGGCGCTATGGGGCTATAATGGGGCTACGGGAGGGGTTTTTTGAAGGCTTTTAGCTATGGGATCGAGTTAGGTGTCGTTTTCGAAGTATTTTTGGACGTAGAATCCATTTTTTGGGGTCCCGGAACGATCCGATTTCACTGGGGCGATCTTTAGGGCATTCGTGGGGCTAAAAATGGGATTTTTGAAGGATCTCAGGATGTTAAATATTTTTCGAGTAAAAAATACAGAATTTTTGAAAAAACACATTTTTGAACTAAAAAATCCAAAAAAATTATTTTTTTTAGATAAAAATCCAAAAAAAATTTTTTTAATTTTTTTATTGACAGAATTAAATTTCTGCACAAGTAACGTATATCAAAGAATAATAAACCCTTGTGTAAAATTTGCAGCGTTTTTTAAGCTAAATTCATGAAATTTTTATGGTGCACTTCCATAGTAGGTTATTATTTTTAGGTATACACGGGAAGTTCCCAAGTCATTGTGAGCAGGAGTAAATAATTAAAATCGTTAGATTGGACACTTTAGCCTAGGAAGGTTGAGGGATAGGACGTTTTAGCCTAGCACAGATTCAAGTGTTCCAGGGGGTAAACGTAATGAACAACTCAAAACTATAATGAACAAATAACGAATTTTATTATTGTAGGACGATCTTTGGACGAAACCGAAAAAGGGCATACAATGTGTGATGTACAAAACAGGCACATTCGAACTATCTTGAAACATAAAATGTCTCCTGAGTACAAAATTATATGAGGATCTAATGAAGTTAAAGTATCCTAAAACATGAAGTTTCTCGTGTTCGGGAGGCTTAGGACTCCGTCCCGCCCCTCTATTAAATCAGGGACGCTAATCGATTCCACGTCACACCGGCTTAAAACTTTTTGAGGACTCCGTCCGGTAGGATTACGATCGGCCAAGTAATTTGTGAGGACTCCGTCCAGGGGCTGCGATGGGAGAAATTTGGGATTGGCGTCAACAAACCTGCTACTGGCTTCAAGAATAAACAAACTAGATATCACCATGCACTTTGCTTCCGTTGCACCATGCACTTTGCTTCCGTTGATTCGCAATCTTTCTTTCTCTATAAAGCCCGAACCATGATAGGGTTGTGGCTCAAACAATTTTTTGGGCTCGTCTTTTTGCCTCCTTCAGACGTAGCCCCTGCATTTCATGAATTGCGGGCAGGAAAACCCAGGAACAGCGGTGCCACCAAATTTGTTAATTACTTGGAAAAGAACTATATTTCCTGCACAAGTGTAAATCCCCCGCACTTATGGGCTGAACAAACTTCCGATGTAAATAGAACAACTAACTGCTGCGAATCATTCCATCGTCACCTAGGAGATAGTGCGCATCCCGACATTTTCCGTTTCACCGACACATTAACAAAACTCCAGAATGAAGACTTCATTCTGGAATACATGATTCAATTAAATGCTGTTCAATTTGATGTACACTTAGTGTACATCAAATTGAACAGCATTTAATTGAATCATGTATTCCATGACCGCCGTACTGTAACTCGCCAAAGCGCAGTGCAAATTCAAATTGACTTTTACAAATCGCACGCCATTTCTAGAGCGAACTTTGTCTCCGCCGTGGCTAAATTTTATGGCGATTCCTTGCACCATTGATACGTGTACTATGTATTACCTAATGTGTGACTTTCTTGTTTTTTTACTATTACCTAATAAGTGACTTTCTTGGATTTTTTTTTTTTTTTTTTTTTTTCGTGACATGGCATTATTTTTAATGCTTCTATTTTTAATAAAAATCAAGTTTCAGAAACAGATGTTGAAGGGACGGAGTCCTTACTTTCTCCTTAGCCTCTTCGGACGGAGTCCTTACTTTCTCTTTAGCCTCTTCGGACGGAGTCCTTCATTTTTGCTAAGCCGACTCAGGTGGGTCGGGACGGAATCTTATAATTTTCCTAAGCCGATGCCACTGACTAATGAGGGGACGGGACGGAGTCCTGGCCCTCCCTCCTGTTCATAGAGGTATCAGAATCAAATGAAGTAACAGTGTTGAAGTAAAATTGAATTCCCAGTCACTCAATACCTGCTCTCCACACTCGAGTCCAATGATCATTGGACACGGCTAAGCCCTACCAGAATGGCATGCGGTTCGGTGGAATGATGGGTTTCAGTTTGGATATCAAGTTTGCCTTTCGGTCTCGATCAATCTCACGTTCTACTTTAAGGTTTTGGCACACCGTATTTTGATGAGGTCGCATTCAAAAAATTAAGTTCCGTGAACTCTCCAGAAAAGCTTCTTTTTTTTAATAAAATAAGGTTTTCTTCTTTCTCACGAACATTATTTCAGCCATCTGGTGGAGGTAAGGCCTCGGATCCAACTTTTTTAATTTATGCTGGGAATTATAATCACCCCAATCGAAAAAATTCCCGAGGACCATTGAAATCACATCTACATTTTTTGAATTTGCATTGCTGACACTCTCCACAAAATCGTTGAAATCATAAACCTTCCTTTAAGTATGACCTGCTTCAAAATATCGAATGGTGATTTTTTCCACTGAACGTTCGGGGCAATTCACTGCATAAATGAAAAAACAGAAGTGCCCAATTCTTATTCTGAGCGGCACAGTTGTCTATCCAAATAACAACGTTCTTACAGTCAAAATCAATCTCTGTGATTCACAGAGGAAAAACTGTGATTTACACGAGTGTTCAAAGCTACAATTGGCACAAAGCTATAGCTTCCTAAACCACTATGTATTCATTCTAGGCTTGTCAGTCCTATCCAGAACCAAGTTTGAAGTTTAGGACGCTTTAGCCTAGGAAATTGGTTTAGGACTCTATAGCGTAGAAAACACCCAGAATCTGGGGATAGGACAAACCTTTCAAATATTCCTGAAGGAGTTTGAATGGGCTCAGGACGTTCCTAGTTAGCTCAAAAAATACAATAAATCAAGACCTATTCAGAGCACTAAAAATCTCGAAATCGCGATTTTGTGGGTTAGGACCACAGAGTAAGCTAGTAAAGACAGAGTCCTAAGGAAAAGCGTCCTAACCCCAATTGTCCCAAGCTGCTTGAAACCACTCCCCATGCTAGATTCGTTTATATCCTAGTACATACACACTTTATCTTCTTCTTTATCCCTAATCTCCATAATTAAATAGGTCTAATAATGGAATTAATTTATCAAATTTAAATTGTTTGTTATTACCTAGGTACTCATCTGTAATAATATTATTCATATTATTATTATCTGTAATTTTATATTGTTTGTTATTACCTACTCTCCTGTCTGTACTCATATGATTTAAGTAGGTATCTGTATTTTTATACCTACCAGTTCATTATTTTGCACTTATTCATCAATAGATATTTTTTACACTACAATATCTAACTGTTGTTAAATGTATCCCCTATCTCTCACCAGAACATTATTCTCTTGAAGAAAAAAATTATAGAGACAATTTTGATGGAAGACTTTCTTTCTTTACCCCTCCACTACCAGGCCTTTCCCCACTCGTTTTCAATAGTCTCACATCACAGGAAATCACACCTGTTGGTGATTTCCGGCGAGCCCAACATCGACGGAAAACTAGTGGGAAAGGCCAGGGATAGGATTGGAAGGGAGGGGAGATCGTCTGGGAGGGGGCCCGTGCGTCGGCAAGTTGTGAGCAATCACCGCGGGAGGCGCCACTGTCCATCACGGCCACAGAATCAGAGGAGATTTCAATCAAAACTTAACATGTCCGCTATTGGGCAAAATCTGTTTTGGTTTATTATTCTTGGAATAATACACCTATGTTTTCGCGACGGGGGTCGACGACTCCGATCGGGCTCAAAATTTGACATTATCCGTTTCAAGTGGTCTACATTCTAAATCCGAAATGTCCGTCCGCCGTCCGCCGTCCAGGCCGTTTTGGGCAGTAGGAATTTTTTTAAAAATCTGAAATTTCGACAAAATACTTGGTTTACCATCTAGTTGTGCCCGCAAGGTTTTCAGTCCGATCGCCCAAACCCGTGGGGCGCTCTGGGGCTATAATGGGGCTATGGGAGGGGTTTTTTGAAGGCTTTTAGCTATGGGATCGAGTTAGGTGTCGTTTTCGAAGTATTTTTGGACGTAGAATCCATTTTTTGGGGTCCCGGAACGATCCGATTTCACTGTGCCGATCTATAGGGCTCTCATGGGGCTAAAAATGGGATTTTTGAAGGATCCCAGGATGTTAAATATTTTTCGAGTAAAAAATACGGAATTTTTTGAAAAAACACATTTTTGAACAAAAAAATCCAAAAAAAAATTTTTTGAGATAAAAATCCGAACAAAAAAATTTTTTTTAAATTTTTTCATTGACAGAATTAAATTTCTGCACAAGTAATGTATATCAAAGAATAATAAACCTTTGTGTAAAATTTGCAGCGTTTTTTTTTGTCGATTTCGGTACTCATTCCCGAGCTACACATACTCCCCAAAGAGGTTCATTCAAAAGTGAATATATCCTATTGAAAGTGCGAAGCAAAGTTGAGTGATCTCGTCAAAACTGAACATGTCCGTCGCGGGTATTTTCCCTACTCACTTCAATGTTTTTTCATCAAAACTGAACATGTCCCCTCTTCTCTTCACAACGTTTCAGATGTGATTTTTTCAAATCTGCACATATCCAAGCTCTATCGCCACCACCCTAATATTAATTATTTTTCGTCTTTTCCTGGCCAGATAGCAGCACATCCCTTGGTAGGGAAGTTGCTTAGGTCCTCAGGGATCCACTAGATCGCGCCGTTTCCATGCGCTCCAACCCGGGAGCCAGTGTGGCAGTCATGTCTGCTAGGGATCGGACATCGACGCTACAACATTGATGTTGGCATCGATGTCAACATCGTGAGCAAAACATCGTTGACTTGAACATCGATGTCGGGAAACATCGATGTTTCAAACCCCTAAACATCGATGTCGGCTGCAAATTTAGTGATTTCGATTTTTTTTTTTTTCAACATTAAAAAAGACTACACTATAAGTTGTACAGTTTATTTAGAATTGTTTTCTTACTCCCTCCTTTTAAATCATAGAAACAATAATTGTTTTAATTATTGCAACTGAAATAGAAAATACAATAAATTGTACGTTTATTTAGGATTGTTTTCGTATCCACTTCTTTTAAAACATAGAAACGATTGCAACTTTCCGTGAATTCGACTTCTGCATTCTGGATCTCCTCCTTCTGCTCTCCCCATGGGTGGGCAAGACTTGCTGGGGAAAATAATCTTGTTTGTTGGCGGCAATAGTTAAACATTATTTAAAGAAATTAATTTTGAGGAAGAAAATTCATAATTTGTTCTGCCAATTCAACATCGATGTTGCAAGGCTTAAACAACGATGTTGTGATAATATCGGTAGGGTCACCATCGATGTCCGATCCCTTTTTTTTCTTTCTCATTCCATTTTCTAAGTCCTACTGTTTTTATCAAAACTCAACATGTCCATCTGTTTCAATCAAAACAGCACATGTCCAAAATACTTTTCGCCATAACATTCATAAAATGGCTATACAATGTTGTGATCAAGGGCCATTGAAGGATTGAAGTGATGGTAATGAACATTTTCATTGAGTTTTCAAGGTTCAAAATGTTAAGGGAGCTCCACTTTACGTTTTTCGGCTCTCCTGCATTTTACATGTAAAATTGTTGAAAGTGGACATGTTAAGTTTTGATTGAAACCAATCTGATTAAGGTAGTAAAGACAGAGGAGAAACTCAAGATCACGGCCAAACTTTGCCAACACGGGAGTATTATACTGCTCGTGTTTGCAACGTGTGAAGTTTGGGAAGAAGAGGAAGCAAAAACGTATAGGTACCCCAGTTTTTGAAAATGTATACGCAAGTGCCACGTACGCATCTGTCACCCACCCCTACACACTGAGACCCTCGGGTTGGGGCAAAAGGGCTGTAAACCTCGCGGAAATAAGGCCAGTTGATTGATTGATTTCTACAAATATAATAATGAAGACTAGACTAAATAATCTATTCAAGTATTCAATTTTGGCCGATCGGGTTATCGTGTGGTTAGAGATGGTTAGGGAGTTCTAGAGGTAGTTAGACAAGTCGGTGTTGTAGTACCGTCTGTGGCCCCTGGAGTGACGTCGTCTGCCGCCTTTGTTCGCCCGTCTGTGGCCTCTTCAGGGCCTCAGACAGGCGGACGAAGGTGAACATCGTCGCTTAGTAATCAATTATTGACTTCAGCAACTTACAGGAGATACAAAAAACTGTTTTATTTTTATTGTACGTCAATTTTCTAACTTTCCTCGTATCTATAGGGTCACAAGAACTCAGTTCTAATAATATTTGAACTTTTGGATAGCATAAAGATTCACGATAATTTGTAAATTAGGTGGTGTTGGCGTTTGGAGTTGTCAATTTCGGGGTGTTGGTTATTCATTGAGATTGTTAATTTCGCGGTGTTGCTCCTGATTTAAATAAAGGAGGTAATCAGCTTTTACTAAATAAAACGCTGCAAATTTTACACAAGGGTTTATTATTCTTTGATATAGGTTAATTGTGCAACAATTAATTCTGTGTCATTGAGAGAATACTAAACATTCTCAATAAAGATATTGAGAAAAAAATAGGTATATTGAACAATATTTTCAAAAATGTTTTGAAAAAAAAAAAAAAAAAAAAAAAAAATCTGTACAATGTTCAGCGAGATGTGGGACCTCGAGAAAATGGATTTTGCGGCCAAAATTACTCGGAAAATGACTCCTTATAATATAAGGTCCATATTATGACCACCATGCGACGTCATCAGGTTTTTTTTTTTTTTGGAGGGGATTTATACTTCATCTGGGGGAATTCGGGGGGAAATTTATCGGAAGAATTATCTATTCTTTTGATCTTCACAATAAAAGAACATGGGAACTTCTCATGTTAATTTTCCCCCGTCTGGATGGAATACCACCTTATTCTCAATATTTTCTTAACCAACCCACATTTTCCCTAGATGGGAAAGAAAACTTTGATTGGCCTGATAATAGTAATGAAATCGATTCCGTTCTGTTCAATTTGATTTTTGTGTTCTAAATCTGATTTTAGTGTTAGTAAAATTTACACAGCTTAAAATTCGCCAGCTCCTTATTGAAAGGAAAATATCATTTTTCGTCTTCTTCTTCTTTCGTGGCACAAGAATCCGCGAGGGATCAGGGCCTCCTGATGGAGTGATGTCCGCCAGCAGTGTTCCCAGATTCGGCTATCTTTTTAGCTCTGTTCGCGGGAAAACGTGTAAAGTTGCTACTTATAGCAATTTGGGCTATTAGAAGTGGCCTTTCCCCGCAAATTGGGATAAATATTCGCCAAATGGCGAACAATTTTTTTTCTTTCTTTTTTTTTAAGATAAAAATACCTATTACCTATCACCAAAGAATTCTACTTACTATCCAATGGATAGTATCCATCTAAGCATCCACTGCAGTGTTGCCGTTCTACCTGTTTGAGCTTCAAATCTGCCGGGCTTTGAAATGTTGACAAAACATGAACTTTGAGCGCATTAGAACTGCTGAAGATGAATATTTGTTTATTCCATTAGGGATGGATATCGATGAACAAAACATCGATGTTTTAAAAAAAGAAACATCGATGTCTCAAAAACATCGATGGTTTATATGCTTGCCCGGGGGGGGGGGGGGGGGGGTTATTTAAAAAAAATTGTTCTTTCCATTGTAGTTTAGTAGAAAAGTAGAAAAAAAATGTCATTGAAACTTGAAACAATGATAAGAAGTGGGTAGTAAAAAAGTCGGTAAAGAATAATACGTAAATGATAAGTAAAGTGAATTTTGTACATAAAAGTAAATAAACAAATTTGGTTTAAAACTTCCAGAAACGGTCTTCTGCCTCATGTACAAATAACAATTTTAACGCCAGTTCCTCTGAGAGACGATTTCTTAAGGAGCTTAAAATAATTCCTGCTTGAGAGAATAGCCTCTCAGAAGGAACTGATGTTGCTACGATTGGTACGATTGGTTTTGAAAACATCTTCGGAAATGATAGGATAGTTGCCCGGCCATCCAAAACTCCAAAGGTTCTGTTCGATTTCTTTGTTGGGAGCGTTCCAGTACAGCGAGAGCTCAGCAGGGATTGTTTCGTTTTTGTTACGCGAGAGCTCAGCAGGGATTGTTTCGTTTTCGTTACGGCGCGCCGAGTCTTCTTTTGCCACGTCATTTGAATTTTCTTTTTGTGATGCCTAAAGAGGGGGCGGCACTCTGTGGATTCAAACACCTCGATGTTTCTTTAATCTGTATAGGTAGTATTATTTTTATAGAACAATAATTTTTTTTTTCAGATTTCAAAATGATTTTATTTCCATAAGTACAAGTAGGTATAATAATATTATCACAGGTAAGTACAAATAAACAACAGAGTAAGCGTTTATAAAACAGGTATAAAAGTATCTATTTTTACATAAACGACCAACAAAACAACATTTTTTTCGCGAAAAAACATCGATGTTTGGGGGGAAAACATCGATGTCTAAAAAAACATCGAAGAGTAAACGTCGATTGATAAAACATCGATGTTTTTGAAACATCGATACCCATCCCTACCGTCCAATGGACGGCGTCCATTTGCAAAAATTGATAACCTTCACCTTCACCTTCGCCTTGCTGCTTGTTAATACACTTCGATTAGGTATGTATGCTTATTTTTAGACCTATGATGTGATATATCTACTGAAAATGAGTTACTTACCCCTGCAGTAATTTGTAGAATGTACCGACCGAAAGAGGTTCTTTTGATGTGGTTTAGGTGGAGTGGCACGTTGGGGGTTACTGTACACGAAGGTTTTGTAAGTAAGATAAGTAAAATTGCAAGGGCACGGTTTTACGGGGTTTCCGAATTGTCGTAGGCAAGACAAATTAATTTATTGAACTTTGAGGGATTCAGCAAATCCAGTTTGATAAATCACGCGTTGACGTGGGTTATGAAATTTATAAACATTTAATGTCTTACCTCTCGCGTTTCCAAAGTCTAAGTTTCTTTCATTACTGAATCGAAATACCACAACAAGGCTAGCTGGTGGAGTGCATCATGGAAATGATGGCTTGCTTACAGTATCGAAAGAATCATCACGTTTTTAAATGCGTGCATTTCTTTTGTGTTAGTTGGATGATGAGCTCTAATCGTATTCCTATCGTCTCGGCTCTGAGCACTTAGCGTTACTGGCTTTGTGCATTTATTTCGCCGGGTTGTGGGGGGTACACATGCCCTGGCTCCCGGCTCAAAGGGGATGTTTAAATTGGAAGAATCCAATAATTGGACCAAACTGATGTCTGGTTTAGTTGTGGGTGCTTCCACTAGTGTGGTGTCGCACCTTCTGGTTCAAGGTCGTGACACGAGATTGGGATAAATTCCGAGGTTGAGAACAACACGAATTTGTCTGATTTAAGGCAAATAGAACTGAATACAACTCCTAATCTTAGGACAGCCCAAGTTCTTTTGGGGCACTTAAACCGAAATTAAACCTTGGTTCGAAAAATTACTTGGAGCGGATTGCTAAGCAAGTCCCAATTTTCAATAATGTTAAATTTACTACCAGTAGTGAAATACTGGACTGTAGAGATTGTAAAATTGCTAAAGCAAAACGCCAACCTTGCACTAAACGGAGGAACAGATCTACCGTTGAATTTGCACAGATGTAATGGGCGCCATTAAACCAGTTGCTCTGGCTACTCATGCACAATGTATGTATAGCTAGTTACCTTTACTTGTTGTTTCTCGAGATATGAAGTCCTTCATTTCATTTAGCTTTAAGCGAATTCTTAAGTCATATTAGAGCTAAAAATCACAGAAATTACGACGGACGGAGGCACTGAGTATCTATCATAGAATAAAATAGTATTAATGGCACAGAAATTATTGTTCCATTTAAGCACATAATTTCATTAGGTAGTACCAGTAGTAAAATCTCGAATACATACGAATACAAGAAATATGAAGGAGATTCTTAACAGGGAAAGCATCAGCGGTATGTGAACCTTCCACACCTTAGCACAATGGAGTCTCTGAAAGACTAAATTTAGAGCTTCAATAAAAAATCAGAGTTAATTTACTGTCATCCAAGATGCCTCACTATTATTGGCCATATGCCATGAAACATTTAGGGATTGCAATCCCGGGATCCCGGGATCCCGAAATCCCGGGATCCCGGTCGATTTTTGCCAATTTGAAATCCCGGGATTCGTGGAGTCAATCCCGGGATCCCGGGGTTCGAGAATTAATTGCACCTCGCACGTAAATTGCTCAAGTCTTGTCGGGAAAAATCTTTTAACAACGGACAATAATTCGAAGGCTAAGTGAAAGTGCTCTAAGATGAAAAGTGAAGTCCCCTGAAGAAAGGACTCGGAAATCTATGAACCAGCCGGTGCCGGTGCCGAAAATACGAAAAGATTTATCGACCACAATTAAAAAAGAAACGAGGCTGTTCAAAAATGGAGGCAGCCGAGGCCACCATTTGGATTTAGTATACAAAAAAAAGGGGGCTTAGAACGGAAAAATAGACACGTTCTAATTTTTTTTAAATGTTGTCAGGGACGGTACCAGCTTCGAAACCCTTGTGCTAAATGCTGGATGCTCGAAAAACCGCGAAATTTTCGGATTTTTTTTTTTTTTTTTTTTTTCAGTTCTTGGCTTTTAGTTTCAAAAATGTGCGCCCTAACGAAAAAGTCACTGTATACTATTTTCAAGTAGACAAGATTTGCTACCATTTGAGCGCAACGGCAGCTTTCTAGGACCAATGGGCCCCGAGATTAACCCTCTTCAAACATTGACCATTTTCCCCCAAATGTTAGAAATCGTGGTTTTATCCTTCTTCAGAACGGAATATCGGCTATAATATTCATCCCACGAGGAAATTTATGAGGAATGAAATTGTGGAGCAGTGATTCAGCTTCAATTTAAGCACAACCAGAACACGTAGGACTATCCCACAGACCTCCGTAGAAGCTGAGAGGGCCTTTTGAGTAGCAGGACTATTTTCGACAAAGCTAAGAAGCAAATTGGCTGATCCAACTTTGAGTGCTTTCTAAGATCCAACATTATGATTTCTAAAAGCACATTTTTTGAGTACATAAGTGAAATTTTTCCTTCATGAAAGAAGTATTATTTTATATAATTTAAAATTAATGTAAATAAACAAGTTTTTCGTCGTTTTAAATCAATTTTTTCACGTTCAAACAAAAATCATCAATCCCGGGATTGATCCCGGGATTGCTCAGAAAAATCCCGGGATCCCGGGATTCAGAAAAACGTTCGGGATTGCAATCCCTAGAAACATTCGATCCACATTCACAACGAAATGCCTAATGCTGCAAATCGTTATGTTTCCCCTTATGAACTTGTTCATAACCGAAAGCCCGATTTTAATTATATAAAACGTTTTTGGCTGTGAAGCTTCATAATGATGCCAAAGCAAACCCTAAATTTGCACTGAGGTCGCGGAAAGCCTTTCTTTTATCGTGTAGTGACTCAGGGTATACTTTAGTTCAAGCCCACAACAAAGTAATTATCAGATCCAAGCATGTTGAATTTGTAGACCCGCGGGTGTTTGGTGACTCATTTGGGCCTGAAACATATTTAGAAAATCATGAAGTTTTTGATGTGGGCTCTTCTGTGGATCAGAGGGAGTTAGGTCCTGAAACTCCGGCAGCACCAACAACGCCACGAGAGGAAACTGCAGACATTCCTCCACTGCCGCCTGCAAGCTCGCCAAAAGTCGGAGAAATTGAAGAGGACCCATCTCCTGAAGCTAGTGAAAACTCTCTTAAGGTCATTTGTGAGACTGATGAGACCGAGTTTTATGTTGATGAAGAAGGCGAAGCTCTCCTGGATTTTGTGTGCCTCAAAGCATCATATTCTGAAGCAATGATGAGCCACGAGAAGCATAAATGGCGAGAATGGGACCATCAGATTTCGAAGCAAGCTGGTAGCCATGGGGTTTGCAGATTCAAACGTATAATATATATTATATACGTCTCTCATATGATAGATACGTCATATATGATAGAATGGAAGTCTACTCACCTGTCGCCCAATTAGCTGATGTCAGATTTTTGTTGATCACTGCTGACGATTTGGACATCGAACAATTCAACATACGAACAGCTTTTCTCAATGGAACTGTTGTGCCAAGATTTTTACCTAATAGCCTAATGGAGCCTATTGATGCCTAATGGAGAGTTGGAGGATGTACTGACTCTGTATTAGGAGAAGTGTAGCTTTGGGCGGAACTCGCATCAATGGGGTGCCAGCCGTTTTAGCAAAGACCTAGTTAGACGGATCTCACATCACAGGGGAGCCTGTCTGTTGTTTAGGCGGAACTCACATCAAAGGGGTGCCAGCCGTTTTGCCTAGGAGCCTAGTGCGACGGATCTCACAACACAGGGGAGCCTGTCGTTTTTGAGGTGGAACTCACGTCTCAGGGGTGCCGACCATTGTTAGTTGAAAAACCCTAGCAAGGATGATTTTTAGGCTGAACTCACGTCTCAGGGGTGCCTGCCGTTTTAATGCCCTAAAGAGAACTTTCTAGAGGGTTTAGGTAAAAGAGCACACACAATTTTTGGAGGTAACACGAGGAAAGGGGATAGCTGTTGACTGAAGCTGAAGGCGAGATAGAATGAGGCTGTCTGGCCTGGGCGGCTGCTTATATTCCGGTAAGCGCCCCCTCCAAGAAGCCCCCTTCTCTCAGGCGTGAGCCTGGGAGGTCGTATGTCATTATACGCCCGATGAAGTGAAAGTATGAAAGGGCATCCTATGATACACTCCCCGTTCGTTCGAGCGGGGTCATCAATACACGTCCTGCCGGCTATATTAACGGACTTTATATCCCTCTGGTTTGTCTCCTGCCGGACAAGAAAGCCGTTACTTATGAGCGTTGTTTGCGAGCAATTGTAAGTAAATGTGAGGAAAAACTTGGCTCTCGATTCCGACCAACGAAATGTGTAACAGATTTCGAACGAGCGATCCATACAGCTGTACGGGGCGTTTGGCCTGAGTTGAGTTTGGTGGGATGCAGATTTCATCTGGCTAAGGCATGGTACAGGCAAATAATTTGTTCAAGCACTCGGCTTGTCTTCAGTGTATAAGGATGGAAGTGAGGAAGGCAGATGGCTTCATTGGGCTTTCGGGCTCCCGTTTTGCAATCCAGACGAAGTAGGGGATGCATTTTGTGAGTGGTTGTGTGAGAAACCCGATTTGGTCAACTCCCAACAGTTCCTCGACTACATCCACGACACGTAATTTTTAACCACGCCTGCACTGGGTTGCAGTCAGTCCTAAGCCTGAAAGTGGGAAGGGATTTTTGTGATTTTGTCCAAACGTCGAGAGTGAAACGTAACACACAGTAAAAAAATCGGGGCGTGAAACGTAGGAGCCCCCTTAAGTGGGGAGGCTACCCCCTTGGCCGGCTACGCCTGGCCTAAGGGGCGGGCTTCTGTACCTATGTTTCTCTCTTCTTTCCTTTAGCTTTTATTGTTTATCTGTAGTTTATTAATTTATTATGTGGGGGTTCCACAATAATATTATGTACCTATGTTTCTCTCTTCTTTCCTTTAGCTTTTATTGTTTATCTGTAGTTTATTAATTTATTATGTGGGGGTTCCACAATAATATTATGTTAATATATGTGGGGGCTCCACAGGAACGATTGAAAAGAAGGAGTGTATGGAAGTGCCCGATGGATTACCAGCATACCGACAAAAAGATTAATCATTTCGTTTCCAAAATGTCTGTGAACTGAAGAGGGCGTTGTATGGCTTTAAGATATCACCACAAAGATGTTTTGTCAAATTTTTAGATGGAGAAACGTACGATTTCACCCACGATGGATCCCACGAAACCGCCTTCCGTCAACAACAATAAAAACTGCACATCGGCACAAGTATGTTCCTTATAGACATCCTTATTTATGTGTCTAACTTTGGGGTTTAACCAATTGGTTTATTATCTGTTTTTCAGGGAGCAGAAGACAGTTATGGCGGCATTATCTCCTTAGATGGCGATACTCCTTCCAATGACTCTCAACTTATATGTGATGTAAGATAAGTCCTAATCCAACAGTTTTTGTTTCTGTGACAAAAGAAAATCACGATGTGGGGGCTCCACAGGAACGATTGAAAAGAAGGAGTGTATGGAAGTGCCCGATGGATTACCAGCATACCGACAAAAAGATTAATCATTTCGTTTCCAAAATGTCTGTGAACTGAAGAGGGCGTTGTATGGCTTTAAGATATCACCACAAAGATGTTTTGTCAAATTTTTAGATGGAGAAACGTACGATTTCACCCACGATGGATCCCACGAAACCGCCTTCCGTCAACAACAATAAAAACTGCACATCGGCACAAGTATGTTCCTTATAGACATCCTTATTTATGTGTCTAACTTTGGGGTTTAACCAATTGGTTTATTATCTGTTTTTCAGGGAGCAGAAGACAGTTATGGCGGCATTATCTCCTTAGATGGCGATACTCCTTCCAATGACTCTCAACTTATATGTGATGTAAGATAAGTCCTAATCCAACAGTTTTTGTTTCTGTGACAAAAGAAAATCACGATGTGGGGGCTCCACAGGAACGATTGAAAAGAAGGAGTGTATGGAAGTGCCCGATGGATTACCAGCATACCGACAAAAAGATTAATCATTTCGTTTCCAAAATGTCTGTGAACTGAAGAGGGCGTTGTATGGCTTTAAGATATCACCACAAAGATGTTTTGTCAAATTTTTAGATGGAGAAACGTACGATTTCACCCACGATGGATCCCACGAAACCGCCTTCCGTCAACAACAATAAAAACTGCACATCGGCACAAGTATGTTCCTTATAGACATCCTTATTTATGTGTCTAACTTTGGGGTTTAACCAATTGGTTTATTATCTGTTTTTCAGGGAGCAGAAGACAGTTATGGCGGCATTATCTCCTTAGATGGCGATACTCCTTCCAATGACTCTCAACTTATATGTGATGTAAGATAAGTCCTAATCCAACAGTTTTTGTTTCTGTGACAAAAGAAAATCACGATGTGGGGGCTCCACAGGAACGATTGAAAAGAAGGAGTGTATGGAAGTGCCCGATGGATTACCAGCATACCGACAAAAAGATTAATCATTTCGTTTCCAAAATGTCTGTGAACTGAAGAGGGCGTTGTATGGCTTTAAGATATCACCACAAACATGTTTTGTCCAATTTTTAGATGGAGAAACGTACGATTTCACCCACGATGGAACCCACAAAACCGCCTTCCGTCAACAACAATAAAAACGGCACATCGGCACAAGTATGTTCCTTATAGACATCCTTATTTATGTGTCTAACTTTGGGGTTTAACCAATTGGTTTATTATCTGTTTTTCAGGGAGCAGAAGACAGTTATGGCGGCATTATCTCCTTAGATGGCGATACTCCTTCCAATGACTCTCAACTTATATGTGATGTAAGATAAGTCCTAATCCAACAGTTTTTGTTTCTGTGACAAAAGAAAATCACGATGTGGGGGCTCCACAGGAACGATTGAAAAGAAGGAGTGTATGGAAGTGCCCGATGGATTACCAGCATACCGACAAAAAGATTAATCATTTCGTTTCCAAAATGTCTGTGAACTGAAGAGGGCGTTGTATGGCTTTAAGATATCACCACAAACATGTTTTGTCCAATTTTTAGATGGAGAAACGTACGATTTCACCCACGATGGAACCCACAAAACCGCCTTCCGTCAACAACAATAAAAACGGCACATCGGCACAAGTATGTTCCTTATAGACATCCTTATTTATGTGTCTAACTTTGGGGTTTAACCAATTGGTTTATTATCTGTTTTTCAGGGAGCGGAAGACAGTTATGGCGGCATTATCTCCTTAGATGGCGATACTCCTTCCAATGACTCTCAACTTATATGTGATGTAAGATAAGTCCTAATCCAACAGTTTTTGTTTCTGTGACAAAGAAAATCACGATGAATCCGGACACACATGTTTTACAGAAAAATCGAGCTTCTTCCATGCCACACATTATTCTGCTTGATTCTGACAATGGAAATGGAGAAACCATCAAATCGTCAGTGTACGACGAATCGACCAACAATGCTGTCAGTGCGAAGTGTTCAGAAGACGGCAGCGAGTCGGATGATTCGAGCGTTCCAGAAATTGTCAATTCTGATGATGACATCCAAGAAATAAAAAGTGACGACGATGATAATGATGGAGAGACACCTTCAAAGACTGATAGTGAAAATCACGTCGTAACTGATGATGATAGTTCTGGTGAACCTATTGAAGTAAGGAGGCGTCTCTCACTCTCTGTATCACATCTCTTGTAGGTGGCGGAGAGAAATTAGTCTTCTTTACTCTCATTACTCAATTTTTGTTTGCTTCAGGATGCAAACCAACCATCGAGTTCCAAAGACTGTGCAGCAGATGAGCTAACATTGGATGGTCCTGGAAATATTACTGAAAAACTTCTCAATCATGTGAGTCAATTTTGCTGGAGAAAAAAACGAGATTGCATTCGACTTGTGAAGTTTCACAGAGCAAATAATATAATCTTCGTCGTTTTAGCTTCTGAAGAAAATTATTCAAGTTGGTTACACCGAAGTCTACGTCAACTGCGTCAAACGGAAAATATTGAAGTACTACCTCAGTTCGCCCAGTGAATTCACTCAAAGTGAAGAATTTCGAGACAACATCAAATCGCTCATTGCCGTAATAACGAAGATGATGAAGTGGGCCGCTGGGAAAGATCTTGCCACGCTTACAGAAATTTCTGATAAGATCAAGGAGTTTCTGACAGTATTCCAACGAAATAGTCCTCACGTGAGTTGAATTTGGCTATTATGAAATTGCGCTGAAATATTTGCCGAGTTAAGTATTGAGTTCCATATTGTGGAATTGTGAATAAGTTTCGCTTGGTTTTTCAACCAATGCTTTTGGTTCACAGGTGTATTCGACGCTCGCTCGGCTGTATTCTATATACAAGGTAGGAATCGTTAAGAAGTATCTACGGACGCCTGTTAAAGAGTAGTAGGGCATTGTTTTGTTGGGAGCGCTTTTGGCTGATTGTTATAATTCGGAGTTAATACCAAACAGACTGATATAAGGAATGGACATGCTTTTAGATTATTTTAAATCAAAAGAAGTCTTCCAATTAACACTAAAAATGGGATCAGAACACAGAGTTCTGATCCCAATTTCATTTTAAATATGATATAGAAAACTTTGACTTTTCCGTTCACAGCCCACACACACACAGCCCTTCCACAATCAACTCGCTCCTTATTGGTCAGACCTTGGAGTGACGTCATGGCCAGCAATTCAAATTGTTCGGAACATCTGCTGATGAAAATTCCGAACCATTCGGTGCATGCACTGTAGGGCGTTTTGCTAGGCCAAGGGTGGGGGCACCTCAGCTTCTGATGCTGACACTCGAGTTCTGATGCTCTGCGAACGCAGAACTCGTTTGCAGGGTGGCCGCCATCTGGAAAAGTCAGGGAAAACCTGGAAAAGTCAGGGAATGAAAAATTTCAGGAAAAGTCAGGGAAAAGTCAGGGAAATCGGTCACAAGTCAGGGAAAAATTTTTGATAAAAAAAAAAAAAAAAATCAAAAATTGTATTAAAATACGAATTTTGTTTGGTGTCAAGTTTGTCCCTCTCTTCCGTCCCGAAAATGATGATAATTTTTGAATTTTGGTGGGAGCGACTTTGCCGGGTTTGTTTTCCCCTCACTCTTCATCCATGTTGCCCGCACAAGTTCAATGAGTTGGCGGAATTCCCGTCACAGATATAATATCCCCATTCACACGATGAAAAGTCCCACTTCATGCACCAATATCCCTCTCTTCATAATGGAATGTTCCACTTCACCCACGAAGTAACCTATCAATCTTTCACTTGGTATTTTGGTTCGAGATCTCTGTCCTTGTAATCAAGGCCGTACCCAGGAAAAATTTACGGGGGGGGGGGGGGGGGGGGGGGGGGTTGTGGCACCAGGCGGGGTCCGGAGGCCCTACCCAATAAAACTTTGGAAAAAAACGCTGCAAATTTTACACAAGGGTTTATTATTCTTCGATATAGGTTACTTGTACAGACATTTAATTCTGTCAATGAAAAAAAAAAAATTAATTTTTTTTTTTTTAGATTTTTATATTCCAAAAAAAATTTTTTTGGGCGATTTTTTTCTTCAAAAATGTGTTTTTTCAAAAATTCTTAATTTTTTTACTCGAAAAATATTTAACCTCCTGGGATCCTTCAATAATCCCATTTTTAGCCCCATGAAAGAAATATAGATTGCCACAGTGCAATCGGATCGTTCCGGGGCCCCAAAAAAGGGATTCTACGCCCAAAAATACTTCGAAAACGACACCTAACTTGATATTATAGCTAAAAGCCTTAAAAAAAACCCTCCCGTAGCCCCATTATAGCCCCATAGCGCCCCACGGGTTTGGGCGATCGGACTGAAAACCTTGCGGGCACAACTAGATGGTAAACCAAGTATTTTGTCAAAAGTTCAGGTTTTTAAAAAAATTCCTACTGCCCAAAACGGCCCGGACGGCGTACGGCGGACGGACATTTCGGATTTTGAATGTAGACCTCTTGAAACGGATAATGTCAAATTTTGAGGCTGATCGGAGTCGTCGACCTCCGTCGCGAAAACAAAGGTGTACCTATTATTCCAAGAAAAACCAAAATTGTCAAATAGGTAACCCATTTTTAGGCCATTTTAAGCTTTCATTGACAAAAGTTAGAACGACACTAAGTATATAAAGGGGGTTGTGGCACCAGGCGGGGTCCGGAGGCCCTACCCAATAAAACTTTTTAAAAAAATTGTCAAATAACCAATTTTAAGCTTTTATTGACAAAAGTTAGAACGACACTAACTTAGTGTCACTAAGTATATAAATAATAACATAAAAATAATTTCCCCTGTTAATTTGGTGACTAGGAAAATAAATAGATAGACAATACAAATAGACTCAACATTGTTTAACATATAAAAACATATTGAACATAGAAAAACAACCTACAGAATATAGTCAGGGATTTGCAAAGTCGAATGGCGGTCATTTTTCGTGCTGCTACCTATCGTAATACATAGCGCCAAACTACATGCTTTACGGCAACTTCCGTAATGGAACGTTTGAGTCTACGCCGTTAGCGGCGGACCACGTCCATCCACGTACGCGAATGGGTTTGTAAAATTGTAATACATTTCATAAATTATTTACGTATACTTTTAACTAGAAATTGTTTTGTACTCTTCCTTATTTACCTATGAAGACCAATTATAACTTGAGTAAATTTAATTCCTATGTGTTTGAAAATGCTTATTTTTGGGAAAATTTCGGGGGGGGTTCCGACCCCTCTGACACCCCCCCCCCCCCCCCCCCCTCTGGGTACGGCCCTGCTTGTAATCATTACTAGTTAATTAAAAAGATTTTTTTCTGTTCGGGTACGTACCCGAACCCTGCTTTTATTCGCAGAATCTGGCTTCACGAAAATTATTTTTAGCTAGAAAAAATGTACGGAGAAATTATCGGGAAATCCGTTAAAACTGATGGGGAAGTAGGGAAAATTTTGATCTCTGATTGTGGTTGTGACTAGGCAGTCGGGCTCTCTAAAACCGTAGGTAGGTACCTAAAGGTATCTAACTAGTCTTTTAAATATATTTAATTCATCTCTGTAATATGCAACAATGTGACTAGATGTAATAGATCCCATCCTAGTAATTCCATGTCATATGGATACAACCAAGTTCCAATTAAGGTATAAATTATTCTATTGTTTTTGGTTTATTATTCTTGGAATAATACACCTATGTTTTCGCGACGCGGGTCGACGACTCCGATCGGGCTCAAAATTTGACATTATCCGTTTCAAGAGGTCTACATTCTAAATCCGAAATGTCCGTCCGCCGTACGCCGTCCGCCGTCCAGGCCGTTTTGGGCAGTAGGAAATTTTTAAAAAATCTGAAATTTCGACAAAATACCTACTTGGTTTACCATCTAGTTGTGCCCGCAAGGTTTTCAGTCCGATCGCCCAAACCCGTGGGGCGCTATGGGGCTATAATGGGGCTACGGGAGGTTTTTTTTTAAGGCTTTTAGCTATAATATCGAGTTAGGTGTCGTTTTCGAAGTATTTTTGGGCGTAGAATCCCTTTTTTGGGGCCCCGGAACGATCCGATTTCACTGGGGCGATCTTTAGGGCTTTCTTGGGATAAACATGGGATTTGTGAAGGATCCCAGGATGTTGAATATTTTTCGAGTAAAAAATTAAGAATTTTGTAAAAAAACACATTCTTGGACAACAAAAATCCAAAAAAAAAAATTTTCGAGATAAAAATCCAAAAAAAAATAATTTTTTTTTTTAATTTTTTCATTGACAGAATTAAATTTCTACACAAGTAACGTATATCAAAGAATAATAAACCCTTGTGTAAAATTTGCAGCGTTTTTATTTTTCAAGTGTTACTATTTTTGTCAAATAAATCGTTTTTAAAACGCAGTTTACTTATCTACTTTCCCTGGGTTTTAATTGTTTGGTGTAAAAATTTATGTATTTTCTAATCAACTTTTAATAACAAAAAAAAAAAAAAAAAAAAATCAAGCGTTAAAATTATCAGAATTAATAAAATGTCAGATTAAATTATTATTATTAATAATTAAATTATTAAAATCTCAGATTTTGAATAATTTCGGGTCTGGAAATGAGGTATTTTTGCAGGGAAAAGTCAGGGAAAAGTCAGGGAATTAATTTTTCCCAGCTTGGCGGCCACCCTGGTTTGGAATCGATTCTGGCAGTTCTTATTTTTGACGGAACTTCCAGAACTGATTCCGACTGCCTCCTCGATTGTGGAATGTCACTCATGCTGTGATCTCGTGGTGGTAACTTCGTAAGGACTACTCTATCGTTTGCGGATGACCGAAGTACTGGTCGTTTTAATTCCTGGAAGCGTTCGAGTTCTGATTCGATTCCCAACGGCCAGAACTTACTCTGCGAACTCAACTATCATACCATGAAAGACTTTTTGTCTCTAAAAAGATGTTTTTCTCCCACTCTTTGACTTCTAAGAACTCGGCTCAGGATGATTTAACCGAAAATTCAGACGCGAGTCCATTCCTTATTTCGACGCTGCCTAAATCCTGCTGAAATCTCAAGTGTATCCCTCCATGAAGCCTCTCCGGGTGGGGCGTTCGAGTTGAAAACCTTGAAGACACAGCTTGGTGAGAAATCGAGTATTTACATCGTTTCTAATTTACACGGTCAACTTAATTTTTGGTTCGTTCGTCAACAATTAGGATCGGCCTCAAAATTTGACATTATCCGTTTCATGATGTGTAGATTTCTAAAAAACAATTTTCCGTCCGCCGTCCGAGACCGAGCCGTTTTGGGTAGTAGGAATGTTTTTTAGAAATCTGAAATTTTGACAAAATACTGTGTTTACCATCTAGTTGTGCCCGCAAGGTTTTCAGCCCGATCTCCCAAACCCGTGGGGCTCTCCGGGGCTAAAAAAGAAGCTACGGGAGGGGCTTTTGCAGCTTTTCGAGTAAGATATCGCGAGAGGTGTCATTTTCGAAGTATTGTTGGACGTAGACTCCATATTTTGGGGTACTAGAACCATCGGATTTCACCGTGTGATGCTATGCTGCCGCGCTAAGCCTAAGTGCAGTAACTCCACTTTTGGCCGGTTTCGAGTTAGACCGCTAGGGGGTATCTTAGATATGTAATTCATCATATGAAGGGTTAAAGTTCACCCAAAAAGCCCTTTTCCCCGCCAAAATCGATGAGCCATTTTGCAGTAAGCGCTACGAATATTGGGTATTGCTAAGCAGTATCGCAGTAACTCCATAGTCCTACGCTAAAATGCAGTATCTCCAGCTCAATGTTTTGGAGTTACTGCGAAATAGCCTAGCAAATGGAGATACTGCAATTAAGCTTAGTGACATTAGAAATGCATGTGGCGTTTACTACGAAATCATTACTGGGATGATGGATCTTCTGCGATATAGCGTAGGCTCTCTGATCGCCTCAGCACATAATTGCAGTAACTCCGCGACTCAGCAGGCCGCTTGGAATGACAGCTAACCCATGGTAAAATAAATATAATTCATATTTATATGGTAAAATAAATATAATTCATATTTATATGGTAAAATAAATATAAATCATATTTATATACTTTTTACTATCTATTCCAATTTTGGTTTATTATTCTTGGAATAATACACCTATGTTTTCGTGTCGTAGGTCGAAAATTCTGATCGGCCTCAATATTTGACGATATCCGTTTCATGACACGTTGATTCCAAAAACGAAATGTCCATCCGCCGTAAGCAGTCCGAGCCGGTTTGGGCAGTTGGAAGTTTTTTTAAATCTGCAATTTTGACAAAACTCTCGGTTTACCATCTAGTTGTGCCACATGGATTTCAGCCCGATCGCCCAAACCCGTGGGAAAATATGGATGATTATTTTGATGATTCTTGCCAGAATAAATGTTTTTTAAAAATGGTGTTTATTGTAAGGAGTTTTTATATGTAAACGTTTTTTTGTTATTTTTTCTTATTTTGTCGGGCTCTGTGGAGCTAAAAAGGGGACATGGGAGGGTTCTTCTGAAGAGGTTTCAGCTGTGGGATCGAATTAGCTCCTGCCCTGGCCCGCTCTTTGTCCTTGCCTCCTAGGGACCTGGAGGACTGGAGGACCTTGGACTCCTAGCTACCTGTGGGACAGGGAGGTCGAGATGTGCCGCGAAGCCAAGGGCTGCCCGCAGGGCTCTGTCCACGCTTGTGGAACTTAGTGTTCCTTCGGGGATGCCCGCGGTTCTCGGCCGAGAGGCTGGCCCTCGAGCGCGTGGCCTTCCTTGATGGGGGGCGGGCAGACCGGTCCTGCTATGTGTTCGCTATGCAGGGGGCGGCCGCTCAAATAAGGCGGCCTACTGCCCCCAGGCCTATGGGCCTTGGAGCCCCTGAAGCAAAATTTGCTTCAGCATTTAATGCTGGCGGCCCTGGACCTGACTAAAGAGGTCCAGGGTGGAGATCCCCCTTCTGGGGGACCCGGTGTCCAGCATTTGCCTCAGGAGGTTACAAATGGGAATTTTGAAGGATCCCAGGATTATTTATTTTCCGGAAAATATTATTTTCCGAGTAATTTTTGATGCACAATCCATTTTTCTAGGTCCCACGTCTGTCCAAACATCGTACAGAATGTTTTTTTTTTTTTTTTCTTTAAAATATTTTCTTATTAACAAAATTAATGATTGCACAATTATACCTATGAAAAAATTATAAACTCTTGTGTAAAATTTTCAGCGTTTTTTAGGAGTGGGCATTGGGTAAAAATTAACATCATTTAAATTCGTCTGGTTTGAAAAAAAAAAATATGACGCCACTGTTTGCGAAGAAAACGAAATTGAAGATTTTTCTCCACTTTCATAATTATGGAGTTACTGCACTTTACGTTAGCACGGCAGTATAATATGGTATGCTTTAGTGCAGTAACTCCAATTACATGGCTGTTACTGCACTTTAGCGTAGTGATGGAGAGTGATTAGCTAATAAGCCAAAATGCAGTATCCGCCCAGCCACGTGTGGAATCGTTAAACAAATAATTTTTTTTTTTTCTTTTTCAAATTGCTATGATACTATGCCAATACCAACATATGATGCCACTGTTTGCGAAAAAATCATATTAAATATAGAAATTTTCTAACTGGTGGCCCAGCGAAAAAAACGGTTTTTTGGGGTTTTCTCCACTTTCATAATTATGGAGGTTACTGCACTTTACGTTAGCACGGCAGCATGGGGCTTTCATAGGGCGACAAATGGGACTTATGAAGGATGTCAGATATTCAAATAAGGTGTCGTTCTCCGAGTAATTTTGGACGCATAATCCACTTATTCGGGGTCCGAAATCTGTCCAAAACTTACGGAAAAATTAATTGTTTAATATTTTAAATTATTTTTTACTGAATGCATTAATTTTTGCAAAGTTTGGCGATATTAAAGAATAATGAACCTTTGTGTAAAATTTGCAGGTGCAACCTTTGTGTAAAATCTACATTCCACGAAACACAAATGTAGAAGAATTGTATTTGTTTATCTTTCACTCTTCTTTCACTCCGAAATTCATGTTGGATGTTTCATATTACAGAAATTATCCCAGCGGATTAAAAAATTGGAAAAAATGGAGCTTGAGTCAGACGATGAAAATGAAAACCCCTACGTTATGCTGGGAAGGTAAAATGTTTCTTATCTTAGGAAATAGTCAACTAGAACTTGAACTTCATTGCTTACTGGACGTTCCTTGTAGGTATCAGGATAAGATATCGGCTGTGTACAACAAAATATGCGAGCTTGAAAACAAAGGGAACCACGCCAACCGCGTCTACAAGCAAGAGTTCGTGTATTCTGGTGATTATCTTCTCACTTTTTAAACCTTTATTGTGAGCATCGTGCGACTATAAATGAACTATTTCAGGTACAAGTGACGTCCCCGTGCCAATGCAACGAGCTCTGGAGAGATATTACAACAAAACGAAGCTTTTCCCGAATTTCCAGGATGTGTGGAAGCTCGTTCAAAAAGTCAATGACAGCGATCGATTGGGAATGAACAAAACGCAAGCGTACGATGTTGGTAAGTGTCAAATTGCCATCTGAATCTATACCATTCATTCAGACGGTCTCTGTACGTATGTCATACTCGTACTCCTCTTAAACGGTAAGCGTTATAATTATGGGGGTTTTTGCCAGCCCCTATGATCCCTAGCCCCTCCTACTGGGTGGTGTGAGACCGAAGGGAATCGAATAGCACAGCACAGAGCAGAAGCTTACAGTCGAAGAAGTGATTATAAAGATGGCTGGAGGACTCACTTTCACTTATCTGCCTTTCACATTTCCTTTTCCTTTCATGCCACCCCACGCCCAATCAGAAGGCACACTTCACTTTTGTTCATAAGGAACTTCTCACAACTTCCTCATTCTGTATTGTACTGATGATGTGTAATCAACCGAAACGCGGCTACAAGTTATATTTATATTTTTATCGTGGAAATAGACTTCTTCGTCTTAAAACTTCTTTTGGTTTATTATTCTTGGAATAATACACCTACGTTTTCGCGACGGAGGTCGACGACTCCGATCGGCCTCAAAATTTGACATTATCCGTTTCAAGAGGTCTACATTCTAAATCCGAATTGTCCGTCCGCCGTTTTGGGCAGTAGGCATTTTTTTAAAAATCTGAAATTTTGACAAAATACTCGGTTTACCATCTAGTTGTGCCCGCAAGGTTTTCAGCCCGATCGCCCAAACCCGTGGGGCGCTATGGGGCTGAAATGGGGCTACAGGAGGATTTTTTTGAAGGTTTTGGCTATGGGATCGAGTCAGGTGTCGTTTTCGAAGTATTTTTGGACGTAGAACCCATTTTTGGGGGTCCCGGAACGATCCGATTTCACTGTTGCGATTTATGGGGCTTTCATGGGGCTACAAATGGGATTTTTGAAGGATCCCAGGAGGTCAAATATTTTTCATGTAAAAACAAAAAATTTTGAGAAAAAAATAAAAATCCAAAAAAAATTTTTTCAATTTTTTCATTGACACAGAATTGAATTTCTGCCCAAGTAACCTATATCAAAGAATAAGAAACCCTTGTGTAAAATTTTCAGTGTTTTATTTTTGTGATCCAACCTCATTCCGGGAAAACAAACACAATGTCCGTTTTTTCCCACCAACTACGCAAGAAACCAGCCGTTATACAGACTTCCACGCAGTGCCAACCTTTTCTTGTCTTCTGCCCCGGAATTTGACTTCTTCAATTCCTCCCTTCCCTCCCTCAAAAAGCGGATTGCCTCCTCCCCTATCGATTTCTTCTGAAATAATTTTTGAAGAATTGAATTCTTTTTTGAAGAATTGTTCAATTATTTTTAAATTAACCCCTTATGTACTCTTACTACTATAATTGCCATTTTTTGAGTTTAGATATCAATGTTCTGTACTTACTTTTTACCCCTCGTTAGAATGACTTATTGTGTAAATTTGTAACTGGGCTAGCCCGTAATAAACAAAATGAAAATGTCATTCTGCGGTAAAATATTAGGTCGATCCCCTCTGTGCCAGCCAACTTTCGCTGCCTCCCTCTCGTTTGCAAGTAGAAATTCTACATCGTGGTAGGGATGGAAATTTTTCAGTGCTCTTCCCATATCTGTCTGAGCCTTTGTCAAATTATAGAGTCTCTTGTAATAATCTAAATATGGTGCCTTACTCATTTGACGATTTTTTAAAACATTCTGAACATTTTTAACATTGCTTAGATCTTGCCCATTCAATTCAACAATTTAACATGTACTTTGTTAACTTTGGCCTAATTTCAAATTTTTAATCCGATCATTGTCAAAAGCACTGTGAAAGCAAATGAAACGCTTTCTGATTTCGAGGTTGGATGGGGCATTTCGGAGCACCCTATCACGGTGGCGCTCGTATCATAATGGTTGCACGCTTGAACTTTACTCGGAGAAATATCCCTCCAGGTATTAGAGAGATTCTACTAGATGCGAGGGTAACTACGGTGACGGGAGTAATTTACGGAAAACGCAAATACTAGGGCGAGCCAAGGTGAATGCTAACCGCACAGCCACTTCTTACGAGACGCTATTTACGGGATTTCAGTGGTAGGGGCACCAACGTGGAATGAGAAGTCACGTCAAGCGTCACTCAACGGTTGATGGTGTCTCTCATGGCGTTGAAAGAAGTAGTGTGATTGTTTTGTTCATATAGGGATTTTAGACTAGGTGTTACTTTTTTTGAGAGAAAGTGAAAAATATAATTGAGGTACACATGTAGGATACACATTGTTTTTAATATTGTGTTCTAATTCTGAAATATTTACTTATACGAGTATGTTTAATTAGCACAAAAGGAAACAAAACACTGTTTGAGAATCTGTTTTCAAATTGAGTGGTCCACTTCGAAACCAACCTGAGTAGGTACCTATCCTAAAGTTTTCTTGAATTACTGGCGGGCCTCATTAGATTTAGTACCAAAAAAATTACAAGTAACACTATTCATGAACAAAATATCATTTCATGTACCTAGGTACCAACAGATACAGAGCGATTTCTGTTTTTCGCATTATACCTAACACAGCACGCTACTGATGTACACACGCGTGTATTTTATGTACACGCTCTTCTCTACTTTACTACAAACTGCTACTTACCTACCTACTGCTCATGAATCTACCTAATTTTCTAATCTAATCTAATGAATCTATCTAATTGACCGTCAGGAGACTCTCAAGTAGAGTGGGTTTCGCCCATCAAACATTTCATACCATTTTAGAAGTAAGAAAACTGATTAGATAGGTGCATATCACTTACCTATTCAGGTACCTATTCTGTGCAGTAGTTTAGTTAGTCACCAACAAAAATACTAATGAAGAACGAGGACGGAATTCCCTTCTAACCTGAGCAACTGATAACCAGCCAGACGGTGAAGGGTTATCTATCCAGAAGGTACTGGTTCAACAGCCTTACTACCTTACGGGGTTCTATTTGCGGTTCTATATGCGGCCCCTTCCCGGATTAAGAGCCCTTTATGCGGTTGTGGTCCCGCACGTACGACTACCTGCGTTCCCGCGCCGCCCGTATACCGTATTTACGAACGCACATGGGGCCGCATCAAGCCCCGCGCAGGTAGTAGAAACTCTCTATTATGTTCTCAAAGAGCCAATCCCAGGCACACTCAAGTGCGCGCAAATGAGCAAACGGAGTAACCCATCCCTGTCCTCCAAGCATCTCCTGCTAGTCTAAGCCACTAGTTCAGCCGACGTATCCTACTTTTCACGTATTTTCATTTTCATTTTTCGGCAGCGATCGTGTTGTTTACGGATTTTGGCAAAAAATTGAAACAAAGGCGGCAGTATGACGACTTCACGGCAATGAAATCATGGGGGAGAGAGGATGCTGAGGCAGTCACCGATCCGGCAGAATTCGACTCGGACCTTCAGGAAAAGCTAAATCGCAACAAAAAATCACGAAGAACTATAGAAGAAGTTGGTATTTGACAACTATTGGTTGATGACTTTGGGCTACAAAGGCATCCAATAATAACACGTGAAAATTTCCAGGTTTTGAAGGAATTCGCCCTAAAACAGGATTCCCTCCACGGTCAAGACAACGAAGCGGACGAGGAGGACGAAGACAGCGAAGTCGACGAACACGATTACGCCGCTCCCGGCAAAACTTTCGTCGACTCGGATGAAGAGATGGACGCTTTGGAGAACGTTGATGAGCCTCGCCGCCCCGAGCACGATGAAGATCCTCCCGCCAAAAGAACTCGAAGCGAATCTGAAGAAATTGGTCCATTGGGTCCATTCTAATCAGTTGGAATTATTGAGAATTTGATAATGTGTTTGATATAGTCATATAAATTTTGTGGTGTTTTTTTTGTTAAATTAAATTTAACAAAAAAATATTAAATTTTAATATTTAATTTTTAAATTTTATGTAATACAATTTTCATCTGCACAAAACTTCGAAGCGAGGATGGTTATATTAATGGTCTAATCTGTCCCGTAATAACGGGAAAATAAATTCTGAGTTATAATAAAATTGTGAGTGATAATAAAATTTATAGTGCAAGATAACCGCGCGAAAATTTTGCCCTTCCCATAAAAAAAAACCGGACGGTAGACCTGTGGTTCTTGTTTTCCTCCAAAAAAATGTTTTCCATTTCTTCCCCCCTCCAACTATTTTCTCAACTTGGTCACCGACAAACTTCCTTACAGACCAATCATATGATTATAGTTACGATTATGTTGCTAACGCATTTTTATGTCGCGATTTCGGGACGGTACTGAAAATTATTGAAAACGTCCTGTTAATCATTATTAAATGAAAAAAAAAAATAATAAATAAAATAATGGGCTCCAAGACTTGTCCAATTTGTTACTGAAAGGTTGCAAATCGTCGGCTGCAGGCAGGAGCGGATAGGCAGGTCGGGCGATCGGGCGTCGCCCGAAAGGCCGACGGTCCTGAGGGGCCGTTCGAAACTGGAGAAAAATTTATTCCTACAGTACTCGAGACAGATAAGAAAAACGCTGCAAATTTTACACAAGGGTTTATTATTCTTTGATATACGTTACTTGTGCAGAAATTTAATTCTGTCAATGAAAAAATTAAAAAAATTTTTTTTTTTGGATTTTTATCTCGAAAAAAATTGTTTTTTTTTTTTCTTGTTCAAACGTGTTTTTTCAAAAATTCTGTATTTTTTACTCGAAAAATATTTAACATCCTGGGATCCTTCAAAAATCCCATTTTTAGCCCCATGAAAGCCCAATAGATCGCCACAGTGAAATCGGATCGTTCTGGGACCCCAAAAAATGGATTCTATGTCCAAAAATACTTCGAAAACGACACCTAACTCGATCCCATAGCTAAAAAACGCTGCAAATTTTACACAAGGGTTTATTATTCTTTGATATACGTTACTTGTGCAGAAATTTAATTCTGTCAATGAAAAAATTAAAAAAATTTTTTTTTTTGGATTTTTTTTGTTCAAAAATGTGTTTTTTCAAAAATTCTGTATTTTTTACTTGAAAAATATTTAACATCCTGGGATCCTTCAAAAATCCCATTTTTAGCCCCACGAATGCCCTAAAGATCGCCCCAGTGAAATCGGATCGATTTTTAGCCCCATAGTGCCCCACGGGTTTGGGCGATCGGACTGAAAACCTTGCGGGCACAACTAGATGGTAAACCAAGTAGGTATTTTGTCGAAATTTCAGATTTTTTAAAAATTTCCTACTGCCCAAAACGGCCTGGACGGCGGACGGACATTTCGGATTTAGAATGTAGACCTCTTGAAACGGATAATGTCAAATTTTGAGCCCGATCGGAGTCGTCGACCCCCGTCGCGAAAACATAGGTGTATTATTCCAAGAATAATAAATCAAATTTCAGACGTAAAAGAATCTGGTTGGCTTTTTTCCTCATAGGGTGGATTGCAAGTTCAATAAATGCGTAATGTTTGCAACAAGATTTTAAATCAGGACAACCTCACGGCCTCATCGTATGCAAGACTTTTTTTAAAATTTCAACGAACTTATGGTTAGGCTTTCGACGACCCAAGTCGAGTGTTGGAGTTTTTCAAAATTTAAAATTATCAAAACAAGGCTGAGGCAAACTCTGAGTGATAACAATCTGGAGGATCTTATGTTGATGGCTTGCAAGCAGGAGCGTCTGGCCGGAGCACTGAGCCAAGGGGCTTTGGCCATTGTCGGCCCTCCTCACCATCGCCTGGTACACTGCTTGGTCCCTTCTCCCTCATCAGCATTCGTTTTGTGTGCGAGCGTTATGTGATTCTTGGAATAATACATTTTGGTATTTGCAACAGGGGTAAAAAATTTTGATCGTCCTGAAAATTTGTAATTATACCTTTCAAGATGTGAGGATTCCAAAACTGAAATATCCGTCCGCCACCCACGACATTTTGAGCAGTAGGAATTCATTCAATTCTTCAGGAATTCATTGAAAAATCTGAAATTTTTGACAAAATACTTGGGGTCTCCTTTTAGTTGAACTCGCAAGGTGTTCAACCCGATCGCACAAACCGATGGGGGCTCAGTGGATCTAAAAAGGGGCTACTGGAGGGGTTTTTGAAAAGTTAGGTGCCGTTTCCGAACTATTTTTGGACGTCAAACCCATTGTTGGGAGTTCCAAAAGCAGTTCCTTGGATCCATGGAGCTTTTGAAGGATTCATTTTTCGATTAACCTTGATAATTGATTTTCCGGGGTCCTTCATCCGTCCAAACACTTGACATGAAAATTTAAAAATAAAAAACAAATTTACCATGGGCCTGAGGTTGAGCCTAGAATTCGAAAGAAATTATCAAGCGGGGGACATACATTCGTAGGGGTGTAGGGGTGAAGGTGAGGAGGGCCGGAAATGCCCAAAGCCTCTCGGCTCAGTGCTCAAGCCAGATGCTCCTCTTGCGAGCCTTCTTTTTTTTAATTGTTGATAAGCTGTGATTATGTGCAAAATGCATCTTAGCTTGAAGCGCTATTTTGTTTGCATTAACGGTACCAACTAATTCACATACCAAGCGCCACTTTTATTTGTTCTAAATATAGGCGCTGTTAGTTTTCTCTTTCACCTAAGCATTAGGTTCACCTAGGTAGGTATTAAAAGTAAGGTCTTTGGATAGGTAACTGTGTGTGGTGGTGGAGGGGCGGGTTAGGGCCGGTCAAATTGAATCGCCTGGGCCTGTAAAATTCGCCTATCCGCCCCATAGCGCCCAACGGGTTTCGGCGACCGGGCTGAAAACCTTGCGGGCACAACTAGATGGTAAACCGAGTATTTTGTCAAAATTTCAGATAAAAAAAAAAAAAAAGCTGTCCATGCTCAACCGCTGTTGATACCAAAATTTTTTCCATTCAAGTTCCAAGCACTTGTTCCATTTAATCGAACAAGTGCTTAGAGCCATCCGAGTCCTGTGGGTTGGGTTCTTCTACCTAATGACTTTTTTCAGGTCTGGAAGGCCTCTGTTTATCGAATTGGTGCTTGGTTTGCCTTTCTTGGCCACGGCTCCCTTGGAATGCCCCTTGGATTTGCAAATTTTACAATACCAGTCATTAAACCTGCAGAATTGGGTGACATCACAGGAGATAGAAAGAGTAGAAGCACCAGCCCGGCCTCTTAGCCCAGGGAAGGGTGGCACCAGCTACCCCCACTCCAGTAACCCCCAAGCCCTGGAGATTCTCTGTAACGTTCCCTCGAAGTGGAGAGGTTTCTCAGGAATTCACCTCTTTTCCCGACCTTTAGGGAAAGGTGAACCATAAAAAAAGAAGCTTCTAGTAAATATATGTGTTTATTACATAGAATCACAGATGAAATAATTAATATGGTAGGTAAACAAGCACTTAAATTACTACGGAATAGGCAGGTTCATATCACATCGAATTAAAATTGGCCACTGAATAAGATGACTTTGTTGCGACTAGTTCTATTTTTTTCTGGTGGAATTCCTCATTCATGACTTTGACATTATGCACCGGTTTCATCACTTTTACTTTACACAATTACTTTTCCTATACCTTCACTATAACTTTTTTTTTTTAAATCTTCATTTCCTGAAGAATACAAACTACATCATATAATGGTCTTGACATGGATTGGTGTATAACACCTCATACTCTTTAACTGATAATATGGCATGCTTAAATAGTTACAAGGAAATTAATCTTCCATATGAGCAAACACGCTCGTGGTGAAAGAGTCGCGCTAGGTAAACAACATAAATGAATAACATGAGTATAGTAAATGTAAGCATAGGTAGTTTAAGCTCGAAGGGAATATTTCATTTTGTTCAAACAGAATAATGTCACTGGGAGTAACGACATTATTTTTGGGCTTATGAAACTATGCCATTATATATAATAACATAGTGTCATAAGCCCAAAACATCATATATATATATATATATGGAAGGCAAAACTGCACTAAAATTTCATTTATATGTCTTAAGAATAATTATTATTTTCCCCTAATCATTGGCTTTATCTGTAGGCAAGTAAAGACATTCTCTGAGCTGATCTTTAACAGCTCGTGTATGCTTGCTAAACAATAGTTTTCTTCGCACTGATTTGGGTAGATCAGTACACGCTAGAAGGCCTCTGCATAATATACTATATAGGCTGTATAATATACTATACATATATTATATAGGATTTTTGAGCAAAAGGAGTACGGAGGGATAAGCAATGTAGGTAGTAGTTGTTGGAAATGACTTCTCAATAGTTATTATAACAAACAATCAACAGTTGATTTTCGATTGTAAGAAATAAAAATTCAGTGTTTCCGGATAGTTTTCAAGAGAGCAAAGTGTTGAATTTTCATCTTTCTCATATCAAAGTCATCGGGACAAGCCGCAGAGCGGTCAGGTCGACCAAGTCATAACCAAGTGAATTGTTCTCTTCAGTCTAATTTACGTTTTGTGGCTCCTCGGACGAGGCAATCGATGGAGGGCTGAAGAGGTCCCGTAAGATTGAGAGGAGTATATTTACTAGGTATGTACATGTAGTTCAACTAGCTGCCAAGCTAGTCGATCATGCAGAGTGGGCCAGAATAGAGGCCAACATGAAGGGCGTGCAGGGACATTTCGAGGGGCTACGCGACTTGGATAGGGCCGTCTTCCAGGCAATGTTGGATTGACGTAAACGTGTCGGATGATCAGGTGGAAGAAGATGTGTTAGGCGCTGGCGGATACGAGTTCGATTTCTACAACATACCCTGTACAATGCGCGGAAATCAGTATGTGTCAGGGAGGAATACGATTCGCTACTTTCTGCCCGCGAGAACCATTCGGCGGGTGGAGGGCGGTTCCGTTTACCAAAAGATGATTGGGTTTTGGACAACGAGCAGAAGCTTATGACCAGCCTCCCCACTGCGTCACCGTCCCCCAGCGAAGCCTCGAGCAACGCCCGAAACAACTGGGAAAATAATTCAAAACGGGATAGCGGTCTCGAGTCGGGAGACGTTAGCGACGCTGGCGAGAGCCCTTCGGATAAGAAGTGTCCTCAGAAGGCAAAACCCGTCGAAAGCTTCAACGATGTCCGAATAAAGATAGAGACCGCCCTAATACTCCTGAAACATTCAGCGAACCCCAACCTGAAGTTTCTAATCAGCTGGTCAGTAACGATCCCGTCACGGGATTCCCGTGTACGATCAAGAAAAAGAAACGGAAAAGAAGAAACTCAACATGATGAGTAGGGTAAGGTCGTGTAACTTGGATCATTGTCGAGATCTATCGGAAAAGAATCGATTAAAAAATTGTGGCCACCATAAGCGATACTCTCCATCGAGACAATGTAACTGATAACGCACAGCTGATGATAACGGCTTTCAAAGTTTAGAGCGCTCGTTTTCGATAATTCGGCTCGTGCATAAAAGGCATCTCGGAGCAACGGTAAGTTATTTCTTTCACTGTTTTCATATGCATTTTGTAGCATAGTAATCAACTTATCTGAGGATGCCTCGTTTGGAAGTTCATGATTGCTCTTACGTCGTAAATAAAATATTGTGTACTAAGCTGTGCTTTCTTGTACTTTGGATCAAATTTGGATTGTAGCTTGGATCACCTGGATAAGGAATGATTTCGTTCTGTTTAGATGCCTAGAAGCAAGGAGGGGGTTAAAAGAACCCCGGTTGACCAATCGAGCCTCCTCAGTGCAATTGATGATCTAAAAAATGGCTCATCCCTCAGACAAGCTACCAAAGACAACAACATTTCGTACGGAACTCTTCATCAGCACTTCGAGAAATTCAAGGCGAGAGGTGAAGAAAGCTTCGCCTATGAAAACAACGCTAACCACCGTTTGATATTCACGGAAGCTGAAGAAGCCGATCTGGCGAAGTAGGTAGGGGAGACCGTTGTACCTTGATCACGTTGTACCTTGAAACATTTGAATTAGCTCCGGCTGGTGCTGTTATCCAGCAGATCTTTGTACGCCTAAATTCTTCTCTGAGGAGGCCTAACTTATCAGTGTAGTTTCATCAATGCACGAAAACGATTGGGGGTCGAATTGGCAAATGTGATAAGAAAGTAACTTTTTGAGATCGTAGAGTTCAACTCATTTATCCCACGCTTACGAAGATAAGTGTTCGATGGTTAGCTGTTATGGCTCTATATGCTATATAGACACCAAATTACTGACCAATTTCAATGAGAAAAATGTCAGGTTTGTGTATTTTCCGTTTTTGCAAATTGGGAGACCATGTTGTACCTTGGAACAAAAAGGGTCTCGTACCTTGGAACTGATGTTTGGCTGGAAGGGTTGGTACCTCGTGTACCTTGAAACACTAAATTTGCCATCAAATTCATCAATTTTCTGTCTGAGCTATAACCCAACGAGATCTTCTATTGTTTCTATAGCTTCTCTATGTAACGTTTCAGGGTTTTTCTTCGGATGCTGATAAAATGATATTTCAGACGATGATGAACAATTATAATAATTATTAATTCTCTTAACGTTTTCAAGGTGTTTTTTACTGCTGTTACTAAGAGAAAAAAACGTCGTCGTTCACTATATTCTTCATTTTTCTCGAAAATAACAAGCGTTCCAAGGTACAACACACCCCGTTTCAAGGTACACGAGCATTGTTGTACCTTGGAACAAAAACGTCCCTTCAGATTTTGCTTCATAGCTTCGCCTATGCTTCAAGGAATTACAATTTTGGCACACAGAACTATTAGTCAAGACTGCTGTAAGGTGTTGAAACCGAAAGTCGAGCAATATTGACGAATTTCGAGGCACTATCTCCAAAAAACTGAAAAGTGTTCCAAGGTACAACGGTCTCCCCTACTTGGTTCAGTGTAGCAGGATAAATGGATCAAAATATAAGGTGGGATTACCCAATTAACGTTCACGGAGGCAACCAAGAGCAATGTTGTCCTATTTAGAGTCCCTTAGTTTTTCCAATGGTTACCGAGGCTTCAAATCTCTCCTCTTATATTGAACTAGATGCTCCGGCTCGCTTTGCTCGCCTACGCACCCAGCTGGGGGGCTCCGCCCCCCAGACCCCCCGTTGGGCCTCGCTTCGCGAGGCCGACCGCTTACGCAGACATAAGGCCTCGCTCCGCTCGGCCGAGCGCTTATTCGGACAGGGGGGCCTCGCTTCGCTCGGCCGGGGCTTGGGTTCAATCCCCTACTCAGACATAAGGCCTCGCTTCGCTCGGTCGACCGCTTAAGCAGACATAAGGCCTCGCTCCGCTCGGCCGAGCGCTTATTCGGACAGGGGGGGTCTGCGACCCCCCCTAGAGACACTTAAACGGTCGCCCGAGACGATAGGAAAAATCGCCGTATTTTTAGGGCTTACCGTTTAGTCAGAGTAGGCGATTGACATACAGACAGACACACAGACTGAGAATTAGTGGTATAGATATTCTCTGGTGTCCAACACATTTTTTCAAGCTGAATGCAAATTTGAAAATAGAATTCAGGATAAATGGATCAAAATTTAAGGTGGGATTACCCAATTAACGTTCACGGAGGCAACCAAGAGCAATGTTGTCCTATTTAGAGTCCCTTAGTTTTTCCAATGGTTACCGAGGCTTCAAATCTCTCCTCTTATATTGAACTAGATGCTCCGGCTCGCTTTGCTCGCCTACGCACCCAGCTGGGGGGCTCCGCCCCCCAGACCCCCCGTTGGGCCTCGCTTCGCGAGGCCGACCGCTTACGCAGACATAAGGCCTCGCTCCGCTCGGCCGAGCGCTTATTCGGACAGGGGGGCCTCGCTTCGCTCGGCCGGGGCTTGGGTTCAATCCCCTACTCAGACATAAGGCCTCGCTTCGCTCGGTCGACCGCTTAAGCAGACATAAGGCCTCGCTCCGCTCGGCCGAGCGCTTATTCGGACAGGGGGGGTCTGCGACCCCCCCTAGAGACACTTAAACGGTCGCCCGAGACGATAGGAAAAATCGCCGTATTTTTAGGGCTTACCGTTTAGTCAGAGTAGGCGATTGACATACAGACAGACACACAGACTGAGAATTAGTGGTATAGATATTCTCTGGTGTCCAACACATTTTTTCAAGCTGAATGCAAATTTGAAAATAGAATTCTAAAACCATCGTCCTCTATTAAAAAAAAACAAAACTATTTATCAAAAAACGAGAAAAAGTTGTCAAAGGCCAGGTTGGAGATGTCGGGGGTTCGCTGGCGTAGCCAGCAAGGGGTGGCCCCCTAGACTACTATATTAAAGCTCCAGCCTGAGGAGGAGAATGCTTATCTTTATTATTTGGCACTTCCAGATGTAGGAAAAATCTGAAATTGAGCTTTAAAAAATGCAGTTCGGCGAGCATAGTGCGAGAAAAGTCTGAAACCACCAAAACGTTGCTCCGTGTGGCGTATCTGAGCTCCCAAAGTGGAGAAAAATGAGAAATTAAACCTTTTCTAAAAAATAAAAAACCGTTTTGGCGAGTAGATGATGAGAAACATATGAAACCGCCAAAAAATTGCTCCATGTAGAGTTCCAGTTGCTCCAAAAGTGGTCAAAAAATAGGGGGGGTTGAAAAAGTTGAAAGGATATTGGGATAGTGGTGGGCCAAGTGTGTCCGAGTGCTGAAGCTGTAGCTGAAGGTGTGATTGAAACGCCGCTCCTTCCTGGAAAGAATGAAATGATGAGTTGTATCTGTCAGACTCGTCAGCCAAGCAACTCACTGACATTGCACTTCCCACGAAACTTCGGTGCATTGTCGTGGGAATGCCGAATCAGTGGAATGGGAAGGCAACTGACCGCACGTGCCGACAGCACCCCAAATTCGCACGGGGCTGTCATTGGACGAAAGGATGACCAATCGAAGTCACCGTTTTCCCTAAAATACTCTCTCCACTCAAAATATTGAAGTTGAGTGGGGAAATTAGAGAAACGATTGGTTCATCTGGGACCTCCTCAATTTTGGGCACTCCCAATGAACAAAACCGCGAGTTGCCCTGGAAGGAGTGTCTTTTTGGAGTGAAAAGTGAACCAGTGAACTTCCCTTGGAAGACCCTAGAAAACTGTTGAAGCGGAAGCACTCACTCAAATTGGTCCAGACGCGAACTAGCCAGCCGTCTGTCCCGAATCACCGCTCAATCAAGGTTAGTCCCTTATACGCGTCCGTCGGTCTCGCGCGCGCGAAAAAGAATCTGTGAGGATCGATTAGGTAGGAAGGTCTCATGTATTTTGTATCTTGCTCCTAATCTTGGATCAATAGAGGGAATCTATAACTCACGCATTTAAAAAAAAAAAAAAAAAAACCCCGAGGACCTGGGAAAATCTCGAACGGTGACCAAAGGTAAGTTTTTGGGTTTCTCTACCAGAGGGTAATTCCTACAAATTGGAGAGAAAACTAACTCTTACAGTACTTTAGTGATTTGAAAAAGGAATGACTGAGGACCCGAGCTGAAAGGCTTAGTTCACTGTTGAGGCTGTGATTCCTTTTTCGTGCGGAGGCTTTCATAAGAGGAGAACTACTGGCTTACCGGAACCAGGGACTGGAAATACCACCGACGTTGGACAGCGGCCACCGCTTTTTGGTTTCGGCCATAATGAAGGGGGGAGCGTCGAGCTCTGGAGACAAACCATTTCCAAGTCAGCGTTCGCTCTCGAGAACCGAGAAACAGCCGGGATCGTCACAAAATATGCAGGCCAAGAAAGCCCGCAACCCTTCGAAAACCCTCGACACTGACAGATCAAGAACTCATCAAACTCTGCATCACAAAACCGGGTCGAGTCATCGTCAAAATATGACAGTTTCAAATTTAACGGTGAAAAAATCGTCGGCGGCTTCAAAAGAAATTCCCAACATCGATGACGACAAAGTGCCGACTCCCAGCGTCCAGGCTCCAGGTTTCCGTTCGGGCGTTCAGCTTTTCAACAAGGCGACATGCGGATTCACAGTCAGGCAGACCGAGGACTTCAAGAAACTAGCAAGGCTTAAAATCCCATCGACGATAGCTGAAGGTGTGATTGAAACGCCGCTCCTTCCAAGAAAGTATGACATGATGAGTTGTATCGTTAGTGATTTGAAAAAGGAATGGCTGAGGACCCGAGCAGAAAGGCTTAGTTCACTGTTGAGGCTGTGATTCCTTTTTCATGCGGAGGCTTTCATAAGAGGAGAACTACTGGCTTACCGGAACCAGGGACTGGAAATACCACCGACGTTGGACAGCGGCCACCGCTTTTTGGTTTCGGCCATAATGAAGGGGGGAGCGTCGAGCTCTGGAGACAAACCATTTCCAAGTCAGCGTTCGCTCTCGAGAACCGAGAAACAGCCGGGATCGTCACAAAATATGCAGGCCAAGAAAGCCCGCAACCCTTCGAAAACCCTCGACACTGACAGATCAAGAACTCATCAAACTCTGCATCACAAAACCGGGTCGAGTCATCGTCAAAATATGACAGTTTCAAATTTAACGGTGAAAAAATCGTCGGCGGCTTCAAAAGAAATTCCCAACATCGATGACGACAAAGTGCCGACTCCCAGCGTCCAGGCTCCAGGTTTCCGTTCGGGCGTTCAGCTTTTCAACAAGGCGACATGCGGATTCACAGTCAGGCAGACCGAGGACTTCAAGAAACTAGCAAGGCTTAAAATCCCATCGACGATAGCTGAAGGTGTGATTGAAACGCCGCTCCTTCCAAGAAAGTATGACATGATGAGTTGTATCGTTAGTGATTTGAAAAAGGAATGGCTGAGGACCCGAGCAGAAAGGCTTAGTTCGCTGTTGAGGCTGTGATTCCTTTTTCATGCGGAGGCTTTCATAAGAGGAGAACTACTGGCTTACCGGAACCAGGGACTGGAAATACCACCGACGTTGGACAGCGGCCACCGCTTTTTGGTTTCGGCCATAATGAAGGGGGGAGCGTCGAGCTCTGGAGACAAACCATTTCCAAGTCAGCGTTCGCTCTCGAGAACCGAGAAACAGCCGGGATCGTCACAAAATATGCAGGCCAAGAAAGCCCGCAACCCTTCGAAAACCCTCGACACTGACAGATCAAGAACTCATCAAACTCTGCATCACAAAACCGGGTCGAGTCATCGTCAAAATATGACAGTTTCAAATTTAACGGTGAAAAAATCGTCGGCGGCTTCAAAAGAAATTCCCAACATCGATGACGACAAAGTGCCGACTCCCAGCGTCCAGGCTCCAGGTTTCCGTTCGGGCGTTCAGCTTTTCAACAAGGCGACATGCGGATTCACAGTCAGGCAGACCGAGGACTTCAAGAAACTAGCAAGGCTTAAAATCCCATCGACGATAGCTGAAGGTGTGATTGAAACGCCGCTCCTTCCAAGAAAGTATGACATGATGAGTTGTATCGTTAGTGATTTGAAAAAGGAATGGCTGAGGACCCGAGCAGAAAGGCTTAGTTCGCTGTTGAGGCTGTGATTCCTTTTTCATGCGGAGGCTTTCATAAGAGGAGAACTACTGGCTTACCGGAACCAGGAACTGGAAATACCACCGACGTTGGACAGCGGCCACCGCTTTTTGGTTTCGGCCATAATGAAGGGGGGAGCGTCGAGCTCTGGAGACAAACCATTTCCAAGTCAGGGTTCGCTCTCGAGAACCGAGAAACAGCCGGGATCGTCACAAAATATGCAGGCCAAGAAAGCCCGCAACCCTTCGAAAACCCTCGACACTGACAGATCAAGAACTCATCAAACTCTGCATCACAAAACCGGGTCGAGTCATCGTCAAAATATGACAGTTTCAAATTTAACGGTGAAAAAATCGTCGGCGGCTTCAAAAGAAATTCCCAACATCGATGACGACAAAGTGCCGACTCCCAGCGTCCAGGCTCCCGTTCGGGCGTTCAGCTTTTCAACAAGGCGACATGCGGATTCACAGTCAGGCAGACCGAGGACTTCAAGAAACTAGCAAGGCTTAAAATCCCATCGACGATAGCTGAAGGTGTGATTGAAACGCCGCTCCTTCCAAGAAAGTATGACATGATGAGTTGTATCGTTAGTGATTTGAAAAAGGAATGGCTGAGGACCCGAGCAGAAAGGCTTAGTTCGCTGTTGAGGCTGTGATTCCTTTTTCATGCGGAGGCTTTCATAAGAGGAGAACTACTGGCTTACCGGAACCAGGAACTGGAAATACCACCGACGTTGGACAGCGGCCACCGCTTTTTGGTTTCGGCCATAATGAAGGGGGGAGCGTCGAGCTCTGGAGACAAACCATTTCCAAGTCAGCGTTCGCTCTCGAGAACCGAGAAACAGCCGGGATCGTCACAAAATATGCCGGCCAAGAAAGGCCGCAACCCTTCCAAAACCCTCGACACTGACAGATCAAGAACTCATCAAACTCTGCATCACAAAACTGAGTCGAGTCATCGTCAAAATATGACTGTTTCAAATTTAACGGCTCTTTAACGTTTTAAAGGTTTGATGGTGCAATTTTAATGAAAAATAAACCTTGAAGTATTAGTGACGATGTTGACCGTTTGATGAATGTGGAGTTGTTGAGGTCCGGACAAGTTGAATTAAAATGATCTTTTGTTATTGCAATGACTAACGGCACTTTCGAGACCTGATTGAAGAATACCTAAATTTCGAATTAATATCCATCTTCTTATTTGACCGATCCTCAACAACTTTCACCCTCAAATCTTTGTTGTTTGTGATTCGTTATTAAATAATGAATCATATTATATCATAGTGTGACAGAATGCAATATCATATTAACATGTCAGTTCTAAATTTTCCGACTGCTCCTCGCAATGTTCAAATTTAACGTTCAGCCAGCTTGTTGAAATGGATGCTCCATGACTGCAAAGGAGTCATCATCCATGTGAATAGAGTGCAAGATAAGTAGCAGACATGGTTGGTTTCACATTTTAAAAAACCACGTAATAAAATATTCACAAACAACAATATGGGGGTGCAAAGGAAAGAAAAAAGGAATTGTGGAGCCCCCTCCCGGTTACTGTGTTCTCTGTTACTCTGTGGAACAGCCCATCCAGGGACGAGGACGGAAGACAGAGGCGATTTAATTTATGGGTTCAGTTTGGCCACTCTGCGTCTCGTCTCCGCGCCCATACATAAGATTGGTGAACGGTGACCCACGAATGGACTTCCTGACGAAGTGAGTCGAGTAGGCGAATTAGCTCGCATCGCTTACTTAAAGCTGGGAGCTTTCCACGGTCTGATTATTTTCTTTCCTTTGTCCCCCCCCCTGTCCCTCCCCGTAAGGGGGTCCTTCTCTTCACATTATTTCTCAATATTCTTTTGGTTCATTATTTTACAATAATACACCTATGCAATCGCGACGGAGGTCGAAAATTCTGAGTCTTGATTCAAAAAACGCTTTGTCCGTCCACCGTCCGGGCCGTTTTGGGCAGTAGGAATTTTTCTAGAAAACTGAAATTTTGACAAAATACTTGCTTTACCATCTAGTTGTGCCGCACGGTTTTCAGCCCCATCGCTCGAACCCATGGGGCGCTAAGGGGCTGTGGGAGAGGGTTTTAAACGGGTTTTAAAGTATTTATGGGGCCGCATAACGATCCGATTTCACCGTGAGGATCTGTGAGGCTTTCATGGGGCTAAAAATAGAATTTTTGGAGGACCCGAGGGAGGTCAGATAGGTAAGGCGTCGTTTTCCGAGTAATTTTGGACGCATAATCTATTTTTCGAGGTCCCACATCTGTCCAAACATTGTACAGAATGTTTTTTTGTTTTTTTTTTTTGTTTTTTTCAAAAATATTTTCTTATTTACACAGAAATAATTTTTGCACAGTTAACCTATATCAAAGAATAATAAACCCTTGCGTAAAATTTGCCTTTTTTTTTTTTCAATGCCATGAAAGGCCTCATGTTGTCTGGCCACCTACAGCTGCTACTGGCCCGTGCCCGGCTCGTTTGACACGTTCACGTACACGAGGGATTCGGATGGACTGAGGGGATGCAGCATGAGAGAATGCATTCCAGGCAGCAAGGGCGAGCGTACGCCCGTCAGCCCGACGGAGGCTCGGGAGTTGACTATCTCCGTGGTCTCCTGTACCTTCCAGATCGTCTCCCGGATCCCCTAGACCTCCGGGACGCAATTCACGATCTCCTCCCCGGTTCAGGCGAACTCCCGAGGACGTGGACTTCCCATAGACATGAAGACTCTGGCAGCAACCCGCGTAAGGACAACTTCTCAAATCGCGATCGGTAGCCGGCAGTTGACAGTGTCAGTAATTTAACTGTCTATAATATTTATTTAATAAAATACGCTTAGGTCACAACCCTTGGGAACTGACTCCCATACCCCCTGATTGCCTGGGAGAGAGATTGATCAATTAGCACTTATTTTATGATATAATTAACTCGAGAGCGTAGAGTACGTTTCCCTCTACGACACTAGGTGTGATACTTGATCAGCACCTAAAATGGAAATTTCACATACAAGACCTCCAGAAACGGATAAGAAAATCATTTCATTGTTTTTTTGTCCTAAGAAAATGGATGGCGCGTGATACTCTTAAAATGATCTACTACGCGTATGTATATAGTCTCCTAATATTTGGGATTTTAGTATGGGGAGGGGCGTATCATAGCAATTTCCTCTGCCTGGACGTAGCAGTCAAGACAGTTTTGAGAATAGCTACAAAATCGCGTAGACGCACCCCCGTCAAGACTCTATACAGAAACTTTGATTTTTTTTTTTTTTTTTTTTTTTTACTCGGAAAATAATTGGCCTTGGGATTCTTCTAAAATGCCATTTGTAGCCCCATGAGAGCCCTATATAGCCCCACAGTGAAATCGGATCGTTCCGGGATCCCAAAAAATGGATTCTAAGTCCAAAAATACTTCGAAAACGACACCTAACTCGATCCCATAACCAAAAGCCGTCAAAAACCCCTCCCATAGCCCCATAGCGCCCCACGGGTTTGGACGATCGGGCTGAAAACCTTACGGGCACAACTAGATTGTAAACCAAGTATTTTGTCAACATTTCAAATTTAAAAAAATTCCTTCACCCGAAACGGCCCAGACGGCGATCCAAACATCTTGAAACGTATAATGACAAATTTTGAGGGCAACTGGAGTCGTCGAGCTCCGTCGCGATTACAAAGGTGATCATACCGAGCTTGGCTGAAGGCTAACGTTGTCGTCTGTCGGTCAGGCTGCAGCGACGAGAGGACGGGGTGATGACGTGATGGTCTCCAGGATCTGGACGTGGTGTATCGGGGGCGTCGGAAGCGGCAGGCTCATCGTCGAAGGCGCCCGGGGCGGTTCGACTGACAGTTTAAGATGGCGTAAGTGTGATAAGCTCTCAGTGAGTCGAGGTGACGCTCGGATGAGTTCGGCTTCAGTTGACGGTCCCAGGAGTGGCTGGCAGTGTGGAGGCGGCGCCGTGTCTGAAAAGGATCCCCGTCGGTTGAGGCGGCGCCAATTTGTTGACCTCGTAGGCGACTGGTTGTGACTGAGGGGGAGACGACAGATGCTTTGGCGTCAGCTGTGGCTCTGCTGGGTCGGCGTGAACCGCGCCAGGGGCAGCTGGCCGTGTGGAGGCGGCGCCTTGTCTGAAAAGGATCCCCGTAGGTTGAGGCGGCGCCAGTATGGTGGCCTCGTAGGCGACTGGTTTGACCGTGGGGGAGACTGACTTCACCGTTCCCAACTTTAGCAGTTCAACAAGAAATGTGGCATACTGAGAAGCAGTCTTACTCGAAAGGACCGAAAGGTCAAAGCTGTCCAAGAGGCTGAGCTTACTTGTAGTATTTTTTGCCGTTATCGTCAAAATGTATAGGCTCTCCGATCCAGTCGACTTACTCTCTTCTGTTAGACTTAGTTTTAAATGCCGGATAATCAACTTCGTCTTCGTCTTCATTCGACTCAATAACAGCCTCTTTTCCATCATGTTTGGACACCTGAAATACCAAATCAGAATGTAAAATGACAATTGTGATCCGGTGTACAACCAACGGCGGTCCATTGAATATACTCACTTTCGTTTGACGCAACTTTGTTTGCTCTTCCCAGACTCGCCAAACTGCGCCATATCCTTGCGATTCGCACAGGGCCCACAATCTGGCGCTTGACAGAACTCGCACACATGCGCTTTTTGCACCCCTGAAACACATAAGGTTCGAATAAGGTCGAATAGGAATTTTTGTTATGGGCTCAAAAATTATAACCAAAAAACAACAAGAGCTTAGGATCCATGGCATATTTAAAAGAGTCTATTAGGTATTAGGCTGCCATCCTGATTTTGGGTAATTATTCTAGGAAAAATATATCTATGTAATCTCGACGAAGGTAGAAAATTCTGATCGGCCTCAACGTTTGAAATTACACGTTTCAAGATGTTTAGATTCCAAAAACGAAATGTCCGTCCGTCGTTCGCCGTCCGGGACGTTTTGAGCAGTGGGAATTTTTCTTAAAATCATAAATTTTGACAAAATACTCGGTTTACCATCTAGTTGTGCCTGAAAGGTTTTAAGCCCGATCGCCTGAACCCGCAATCTACCAACCGAGAATAAATGTCAACCAAAATAAGAAACGCCCAGTCTGACACCGCTCGGTAAGTATTTTATTGAATTTCAGGTGCACCTTGATTTCGTAATTTGATGCTCTACAACATAAATTTTGAGCCAACTCATTTGCATTAGCCGTTCATAAGTTACAGTTGACACATGAGCGAAACCTATTTTTCAGGCAAGTGGGAAAAAATAGTCTATTTTGACGCTTAGTTATGGGTAAACGGCTGTACCAATTCTAACGTGTAAGGAGGTTACTCGACGCAGAATTCCATGCTCTTCGACTTTGTTTCTGGAACGTTTTCTCTGCGAAGCTTTGTTTTCGATTTGTAGGTGAAAAACGAAGGTTTTTTGGCCTCCATTAGTTCTCTTAGCAGAAATGTTGCTACCATTTTTGAGGTTTTGTTGTTCAGACCCATAACAACCATTTAAAAAAAATTAAAGCGTCAACACCATTTCTTGCCCGAGTCAAACCCTCTAGCGACAGGTCTATTTCGTCAGGGAGAGGGATAACTTCCTCAACAGCCATGTTGGGAGGTTCTTGATAACCACAAAGATCTGGTAGGCGAATGTACCAACCTGGTGTTCCAGCGTAACTTTGGCCTTCACGGTGCAGAGAAATCGCTCCCTTTTGACGTGAACGTCACTGCCTCGGACGAGTATTGAGCTCACATAGATCTGAAATTCAAAGAAAACTAGTAATAACACCTCTATTAGCTTTTGACGAGCTTCGTCGACAGTTTGTGCAATTTGCTATGGGTACCTTTGCCGATATTTTTAAAAGCCCCGAAGATCTGGTAATTCGGCAAAATCCTGACGCCGACAGTTTTTCCCTCTGCTGCAAAGAGCAGAGATTTTTAGCCCAAATCCTAAGACGATGCCACATCTTGGCAGAGAAGGGGTTCAGAAACTCCAACGAGGGCTCTTCAAATATCGTCAAGTGTGTAGAATCTGGTTCGCGGGTACCCAAGAGAGAAAACTTCGATTAAACCCTAAAAATGTGGATCTCACACAACACATCACATTTGATGATGAAACAACTCACTTATATTCCTGTTTCCCCGAATCTCGGAACTCACGCTGAGGGTTGTTGGCGTTAGCGTGAATATAACTCTGGAATATTTTCAAAGGTGTCCGGCTCGATAGTTGGTTTTCCTTTTTTCGACGTCAAAGCGAAATGTGCGGGCCTTAAAGTGAACAACAAACAGAACTACAGAGTATCCCAAGGACCTTGGGCCAAGGTTTCCGTCTGATGGACATTTTCGTTGTTTTTAGGAAATTCACGTTCTCAACAGCACAATGTGCATGTCATGCTCAGGGTTGCCAAGTGCCGATCTCAAAAACCCCCGCGACTCCCTTGAAAATCCCCCCAAAACCCCACAAATACTTGAATATAAATGGTATTTATATTATATTATACGTTTTTGATTGTTCAGACAGATGGTATGGTAGAGGGAACACTAAAAAAGTATATATTATATATATTTAGTAGATAGTATATAGAAAAATTAGTAAGGAAATGTTAGAGAAGAGACAGTGAAGTCGAAAAAATTCATTTTTCAAATGATACCAGGAGCATGTGAAATGAATTTCCATGAAATACATTTTATTAAATTTTTACTGAAGGCAAAAAAATTCCCAAAAAAATAGAAAAGTTAGTAGGAAAATGGTAGAGAAGAGACAGTGGAAGTCGAAAAAATACATTTTTCAAGTGACACCAGGAACATGCAAAATGCGAGCTCCGTCGCCAAAACACAGGCGTAGGTATTATCCCAAGAATAGATAATAAACCAAAACAAAAAATGTTGAAAAAAACATTTTTTGAAAAAGAAAAAAATCAAAAAAAGTTTGACGATGTAAAAAAATTGTTTAATTTTTTTCATTGACAAAAATAAATTTTTGCATAACTAACCTACCTATATCAAAGAATAATAAACCCTTGTTTAAAATTTGCAGCGTTTTTTTTTTTTTTTTATTGTAAGGGCCCGAAATATGCGAAAATGGGCTGGACACGTTGAAATTCCCTAGAAATCTGGAGAAGTGTGGAAAAATCCCTAGATTTGGGTCATTATCAGAAGATCCGTAGACGCTTCTGAAAATCCCTAGAAATCGGAGAAATCCGTAGATCTGGCATCCCTGAACAAACCTAAAATAACTGAAATGATGTTGTGGGGGAGGGGGGTGTTCATAACTTAACAAGTGAATACCTACTCGATATTCGGTGCACAACGGGCTCTTGACCACAGCGCGCTCTACTGAGCCATTACAGAACCACCGCAGCCGCCGCATCAAGAAAATATTCTGCTCTCGGGATAATCGGTGCCGCGACATAATGTACGTAATTATTTCTAATAACTTTGCCATTAAATTATCAGCCAGTGGGTACGATACAAAACAGTTTTCTGGTAAGTATGTATCAATTCCAAAAGACTACCTATTTATTGGGACTATTTGAGTGATTGCGTTTCTCATGCTTTTTCCAGTTTCTACCAATTTCAAAAACGCTGAAAATTTTACACAAGGGCTTATTATTCTTTGATATAGGATAATTGTGCAAAAATTAATTCTGTCAATAGAAAAATATTTTTGAACGATTAAAAAAAAACGCTGCAAATTTTACACAAGGATTTATTATTCGTTGATGTAGGTTACTTGGGCAGAAATTTATTTCTGTCAATGAAAAAATTAAAAAAAAAATTTTTTGGATTTTTATTTCTCAAAAAAAGTTTTTTTGGGATATTTATTTTCTCAAAATCTTTTTTTACATGAAAAATATTTGACCTCCTGGGATCCTTCAAAAATCCCATTTTTAGCCCCATGAAAGCCCTATAGATCGCCACAGTGAAATCGGATCGTTCCGGGACCCCCAAAAATGAATTCTACGTCTAAAAATACTTCGAAAGCGACACCTAACTCGATCCCATAGCTAGAAGGCATAAAAAAACCTCCCGTAGCCCCATTTTAGCCCCATAGCGCCCCTCGGGTTTAGGCGATCGGACTGAAAACCTTGCGGGCACAACTAGATGGTAAACCAAGTATTTTGTCAAAATTTCTGAGTTAAAAAAATGCCTACCTACCGCCCAAAACGGCCCGGACGGCGTACGGCGGACGGACATTTCGGATCTAGAAGGTAGGCCTCTTGAAACGAATAATGTCAAATTTTGAGGCCGATCGGAGTCGTTGACCTCTGTCGCGAAAACATAGGTGTATTATTCCAAGAATAATAAACCAAAATGAAAAATTTTTGAAAAATAAATTTAATGGTCAAGATGTTCAGCATAGGGAAATTGGAGATGATATAGGGAATTTGGAGGGAAAAGTAGAGATTTTTCTATTGGCCCGTATAAACTTACTTGGCGAGTCGTCTGGCATCACTGTTCATCTCTTCGACTTAGCCGAGCAAAGTTTGCCCGTTTCGCTAATTTTCACGGAATAGAATTCTGTTCGCTTGGTGCCGGAGATAAATTTGTGTTCAACGGAAAGCCCATCGAGATTGTCTCTAGTTACAGATACCTTGGAATCACCATAATGCCGAGACTGTCCTTCACCCAACACTTGGCGGAGAGAGCAGCTGCAGCGAAGCTTGGGATCAACAGTATCTACAGGGGTATGTTCTGCCGTCCGTCGGCCCCTGTCCAGGCCAAGTACAAGATTTTCAACGCAGTATCGAGAGCAGTTTTGGGTTACGGTGCCCAAGTCACTGTCCACATCATGTCCAACTCCTTGGAGCAGGTATAGCGGTTCTTCATCAAGCAGATCTTTAGCCTTCCTAGAAATACGCCAAACTATTTTATATATTTGGAATCAGGAGCCAGCCCGATTTTCGCATACACACTGTCACTTGCTTGCCTACGTTGTCAAAGCCCTGAAGATGCCGTTGGAGCGCTACCCCAATATAGTGCTCGGGAAGTGGTTCGGTCGAATACCGCATGGTATAAAGCAATCATGTACTTGGCGCAACGTAACAGTTGCATCTTTCATGGCGATCTGGCTAGACTGAGTGAGTGGAAGGAGCAGCTGGTGTCATTGGTGGGGGCAGTTCGCTTGGGTTGGACCAGTGACATGCGAGCTGGAGCTGTGGAGTCTAGGAACAATCTGCTAAATCAGCGTGCGAGACCGGCCGCCGTGCAGTCAAGTATTGATCACCCCCTTTGGGTGCTGAAACCGAGAGGAGCTCTGTTGGCCCTGAACGACGGGATTTGTGTGAGGTCAGACAGTTCCAGGAGGACGTGTTCCATGTGCAACTTGGGCGTAAATGAGGATATTGTCCACTTCTTTGGAATCTGCCCGGTCCTGGGAGGTCTTAGATCTCGCTACCTGTCTGAGGTTATCTTGAGCATGGATCAGATGGTGCTATGGCTAAATTCTAGTGAGCGTTGGCTAAGTGTGGCGCAGTTTGGTTTATTCGCCTGGAAATATAGAGAGTCGTTGGTGACCCAATTTAATTGGTGAAGCCTCCCCGATGTACATGACGCGGTCCCTTTCAAATTTACGGCTCAGGTCCCCTTGGCAGACGGATATCAAATCCATGCCGTACCATGTTTTGCTTGGTAGGTATCTTTGCCCATGCTTTCAAGTTTCCTTCTCTATAGTAATATGTATTATATTATAGTGTATTCGTAATTGTTGTAGAGAGACTATTTGTGTATGTAATGTTTGTTTATTAAACATGTTTCCTTCTTCTTCAATCTATTTCTTGTGGTTTTTAGCTCTCAAGTATACGAGTTGTCGTCAAATACATTCTCCAGTTGGACGTTTTCAACGCGAAAGTTACCTTTTAGCCTGCCTGTTCGACTTTTCGAGCTCATCTTCGTAATACATCTGGTAAGAGGAAGTAGGTGGTGTGATAGTGTTTTGAAAGAGTTGATTGTTGACGAAGATTTTGTGTTTTAGGGGCAAAACTGGCATTACGTGTGGCGACACTTTAATTCCCTTCTGAATTTCAAGACTTGTGGAACGCTGTGGATTGGGTTCATCTGCAGGTAGGCATCAAAACAAAATTCTTCAGAATAACCCCGGAAAGTTGGTGTCAAAAAAGGGCTCTTGCCCCTACAACTTGCTCGAGAGCTGGAATTCGTTGTAATCACACTTGGGGAGTCCTGATTAAAGTCTATGTGAGTTTGCGACAGTTTCTAGGTTGTGCTTCTGCTTTGAGTAGGGTGAATGTACCAGTTATTGAACACGTCGCCCTATTTCTGCGTATAATAAGGATTTGAAAGGGATTTCTGCCCTGTCTCTCTTACCTGAGGCAAGAGTAACTAATGAGAGTTCAATGGGCGAACTATGATGTATCATAGTATACGCTCCCGACCGGCCGTGCTAAGCATGAGTTCGGGCGAAACAGAATGGGTCAAAAGAGGAGGCGACAAAGTTTTTCGTGGTGAATTTAAGTTCGTGTTCCATAAATCCCTCACTAGTGGGTGATCTTAGGTGGATGTGTGCGGAAAGAGAGAGGAGGAAATGTAAAGCTTATCAGATAAGCATATTCTGCGGACAAGTGGTGATGAGCCGCAAACCAACCTCCCAAGAGACTCTGCTAGGGAGTTCCAGTGCTACATTTGTGACCAGCCCGGCCATAATTTCGGAGGTGTCCTCGACGCCAAGCGGTCAAACACAGGGGTCCAGTTTTGGCCGAGGGTGACAACCCACAACCAGCGCCCCCAAGGATTCAGTTACGAGACCACGCCTACGACTGATCTCCGACTGCGTGGCATCGTAAATGGCACCCCTTGTGAGTTGATGGTGGATACTGGGTCATCGAAAACGTATACCGGTAGGTAAGCACATGAGGTAGGTATCATGTGCTGACCTGCAGAGCAGAGCGCGGAGAGGGACGAAGAAATCGACTTGGGCGCCCCCAAAGAAGTCAGCAACGAAGAACCCATGCTGGAGGCCGCAGTCGAGTTCGTTGGGAAAATGGACGTCCAAGAGGCTGAGAAAAAGACGTTGAAGAAGAACGCAACGAAAACGACGATCTGCTCGACGACAAGGAGGACGAAGAAATCGACGTGGGCGCCCCGAGTACAGTGACACTACTCGTCACGTCGACCTCCGATGGGAATACACTGAGGAGAAAACGTCCGATGGAGCGGAGCAGCTCGTCCGATGGCAGAGTCTTCAAGGACAGCGTCCCCTGCAGCAGGGAAAATATGTCGTCGTCGTCGTTGTCATTGTCGACAAGAAAAGATGAGGTCGAGGACAGGAGCCCGACGAAGAAGCCACCCGCCTCCAACGCGAAAACGATGCCAACGCCAGGTGCAAGATGCGACTACAGATTTGTGGCTACGGCGACCGCTAAAGACGCTAAGGCCTCCATCACCAATCTGCACGAGCTGGTGACCAAACGATGGTGGAGGTATAGGCATCTCAAGGAATTGGGGGTCCCTCTTCTTTTGGGGAGGGACGAGTGTAGTGCGGGCGCCTCCAAGGGACTATTGGTTGCTACCCATATGGCATAGACCTCAGGTGTTAGGTTGGATTTGAAATTATATCAGTTCAAGTTCGGAATTGGTTGTGTATTTGTTCACTCGCCGCTTAACAATACTATTTCTACGGGAGCGTATCATAATGGTTTTCGCGGCCCAGGAGCGTATCACAGAACTCCCAGTTCAATAACATGGCCGGGGAGAGTGGGGGAAGCATTTATAAGTTTTCTGTAGCCACAAAGATTTTGTGAGATCGACATCTGCCGGATTTCTTAAGGATTTGGTAAGCCAACTGGTTTTGCTCATGACGTTTTATCTTCTACTTCCCTAAAAGTGTTTGGTTGTTTTTCAATTATCTCACATACTAGAGATGGTGACCTTTCGACTAGTGCCCAAACTTTTCTCCTAAACATTTTTTTTAAATATTTTTAAATGAGGTGTTTTTAAATGAAGATATTCCCCTTTGTACGCCTGTCTGAGGCACCTGAAGAGGCCACAGACGGGCGAACGAAGGCGGCAGACGACGTCACTCCAGGGGCCACAGACGGTACTACAACACCTACTTGTCTAACTACCTCTAGAACTCCCTAACCATCTCTAACCACACGATAACCCGATCAGCCGAAATTGAATACTTGAATAGATTATTTAGTCTAGTCTTCATTATTATATTTGTAGGAATCAATCAATCAACTTGCCTTATTTCCGCGAGGTTTACAGCCCTTTCGTCCCAACCCGAGGGGCTCAGTGTGTAGCGATGCCGGCCTCTGTATGGCTATTGTTTTTCCGGAGGGAGGGTGCCGTTATGCGCATTTTTCAGATGCGATTGCTCACTCCATCTGATACACGTCTCGAGTCAGTCTGGGGCACAGAGTAACAGAGGACTGACACCAGTCAGTCTGGGGCGACGCCTCGTAGCGGATTGGGTTCCTCCTGGGAACCGGACCCCCAGGCTCCCCTACCGAGTTTCCTATGTGGGCCTTTTTATCTCAAATTTTGAGGATCGCCGCTGGGATAGTAGGGTGCTGATTTTGCAGCAGTTGTCCGTGGGATTCGCCGAGAAACCTCCCCGCTGAATGACTCTCCGCCATGGATTTGTTCACGCTGAACGGACCTTTTTTTTTTTTTTTTGTCATCATGGGAGACGGTCGCATTTTTTGACCTGTTCACCAAACTTCGAAGTATGTACTTACTATTCCATCTATCGCTCTTCAATATTACCCCCCCCCCCCTTCCGATCGCTCCAGTAGGGTTGCTGTAGTTCCTGATGTCACTTCCAAATTTTGATGGAAAATCTCTTTTACTACACCCTCCCGAGGTTCTTTCAACCGGTCACACATTCATTCGGATCGAGGGTCATCTTTCATGAGTCATTAGCTGAAAGATGAGTACAAGCCGTACTACTGCCGACAAACCGCAAGGAAACGGACAGTTGGAGAGGTATAATGGAATAATTTGGAAGACTAGAGCTGGCAAAGGACTTCCTGCCTCGCACTGGGAACAAGTACTAACCGAAGCTCTTCATTCTTTCAGATCTGCTCTGCACCTCAACAAATTCGACCCCGCATGAGAGACTCTTTACCCACCAGCGTCAATCCACCCCAACTTGGCTACTGAACCCAGGTCCTGAGTGGCTGAAGAAGTTCGACAGAAGCTCTAAATTCCAACCACGAGTCGAGGAGGTAGAACTCCTCGAGGGAAACCATGTCTACGCTCATATTAGATAACCAGACGGGAGAGAAACTACCGTCTCAACCTTACTAACTCGTTACTAGCTCACTCTGTGGTCTCAACTCGCCACCTAGCCCCTACTGGAGCTGAGGAACAGGTCAAGTTGAAGTCAGCTTCATTACACCGTAGAAAAAACGCGGCAATTTTTTTTTTCCTTCTTTTTTTTTCAAAAAATTTGTTTTCAAACATTTTTTGTTTTATACTTGAAAAATATTTGACCTCCTGGGATCCTTCAAAAATCCCATTTGTAGCCCCATGAAAGCCCTATAGATCGCAACACTGACATCGGATCGTTCCGGCACCCCAAAAAATGGATTCTACGTCCAAAAATACTTCGAAAACGACACCTATCGAGTTATAGCTCGATCCCATAGCCGAAAGCCTTCAAAAAAAACCCTCCCGTAGCCCCATTTGAGCCCCGTAGCGCCCCACGGGTTTGGGCGATCGGGCTGAAAACCTTGCGGGCACAACTAGATGGTAAACCGAGTATTTTGTCAAAATTTCAGATTTAAAAAAAAATTCCTCCTGCCCAAAACGGCCCGGACGGCGAATTTATGTCTACGTTATGTCAAGTGCCTCAGAGCTGCGGTTGGCCTCATTCAATGAGAAGGAACGTCCTTTACAAGGTGCAGGTTCAAAATAATTTTTCCAGACCTTACTTCCGTTCTTTGCCCATTTAAAATGCTAAAAAAAGACCAAAAACTGGTATTTTTCGCAAATAATTTGAAAAAAAAAAAAAAAAAAAAAAACGAGGGTTGGAACACAACTGAAAGAATAAATGTACGTAGTGCGTTGTGTAGTTCGGAGAACGGAATGAGGAATTTGAAACGGTTCCTGAGAACCTCGCCGGGAGGGACCCCCACTTTGTTCTAATTTTCCATTCATAGTGGTCGTTCACCCTCTCTCGGGGCAATTTGCGTGGCATTTGAGGTTTTCCCTTGGAAGAAGAGCTAGTGTAATTCACTACATCTCGTAGGATAGCGCCACCGTCGATTTCGGCACACGAGGTCCTATCTAGTGAGTTCTTCCTTTCCTTTTCTCCACGGGGTAGCCATTGATTTGGGCCCAACTTACAATCGTCCGTATGAACAGAGCTAATCTGAAAACGGGAATCTCGTCATAATAGGCATTTTAAAGAAAAAAACAACAATTAATCAATTTTAATCACGATTATTTCAAGCCTGATTATCATGCGTTGGACAAGTGTGGGGATATTTTTCCCCACACCAGTTCTTATTGAAACATTTGTGTCGTAGGCAGGGGCGGATAGGCAGTTTTGACCGGCCCGGGCGATTCAATTTGACCGGCCCTCCCCCACAGTTAGTTACCTACCTATCCAAAGACCTTATTTTAAACTCCTAAGGGCCGGTTTCACCACCTCGAGTTAAGGCCTCGAGTTAGGCTAATCCACGAGTTAGCGAAAAAAATGCGTTTCACCAACTATTAACTTCTAGTTACCAGGACGGTAACTTCCACTTTTTTAACTTGTGGATTTTCGGAAGTTATCTCCTTAACTTGAAGTTATGTCCCACTCTTCCTCCTTCTGTCTCCATGTGATCTGATCACTTTTGATTTATTATTCTTGGAATAATACACCTATGTTTTCGCGACGGATGTCGACGACTCCGATCGGCCTGTAAATTTGACATTATCCGTTTCGATAGGTCTTGATACCAAATCTGAAATGTCCGTCAGCCCTACGCCGTCCGCCGTCCGAGCCATTATGGGCACCCATCCAAGTACTATCCACGCCCGACGTTGCTTAACTTCTGTGATCGGACGAGAACCGGTGTGTTCAACGTGGTATGGCCGTTGTGGGCAGTAAGTAGGAAGTTTTTTCGAATGCAGTGAAATTTGACATTATCCGTTTCAAGACATAGATTTCAAAACTTAAATGTCCGTCCGCCGTCCAAGCCGTTTTGGGCAGTAGGAGTTTTTTTAAACAACTGACATTTTGACAAATTACTTGGCTTGCTATCTGATTGTACCCGCAAGCTTTTCAGCCCGAAATGATAGTTCAGAAAGGAGGATTAGGGACGGGTTTGGTACATACTTCTGTGGTTGAAAACAATATCAATCAACAAGGAGTGCTCCTCGTTGGAGAAGTTCGACGATCGGATCTTCCTTTTCTGGTCCCTGTCACTGTCCATAGTATGTAGGTATGTAGTAATGAATAAATATCACAATAAATATGAATCAATTTCACAAGGTCGATGACACCGATGATAAGTAAATCAGAAAATTCCTTTTTTCATTCACATTCAATGTGAAAGTAGAGATGATGTTCGACCAACAACACACAAAATGAGGGAAAATGTTGCCTAGAACCAGCACAGTCGATGCTAACGTTAAACTCCACTTCTTAATCTTCAAATTAGTTAACATGAGGTGGTGAAACGATGACACTCGCTAACTGGTAGTTACCCTAACTTGAGGTCTAACCTCCAAATAGCTAACTTGAACTTTAACATGAGGATGGTGAAACCGGCCCTAAGTGAAAGAGAAAAATAACAGCGCCTATATTTATGAAAAATAAAAGTGACGCTTGGTATGTGAAAGGGTGAGCGTATGGACCGAATATAGAATTAGAAATAAGAATAGAATAATTGATTGGTACCGTCTATACAAACAAAATAGTGCTTCAAGGTAGGAAGCATTTTTCACATTTCTTCAATAAGAACCCAATCACAGTTGATCAAGAATAAAAGTCGATCCACACATCTCAGGGCTTCAGTGAATCCTCGGCCATCAGTGCTCCCTGCGGCATGCAACGCTGGTGTGTGGACAATTTATCATTGATGCAATTGAAGGGCACCGTGCACGGACGGCCACGGATCACTGAAATGTATGGATCGTCCTTTAAAAAGAAGGCTCGCAAGAGGAGCATCTCGCTGGAGCTCTTGAGCCGAGAGGCTTTGGGCGTTTCTGGCCCTCCTCACCATCTCTCCTCATGTATGTCCCTCGCTTGTACATATCTTTTGAATTCTAGGCTCAACCTCAGGGCCATGGTAAATTTATATCTGTCTGAATTACCTTTTATATCTGTTTAAATTTAATCATTAAAAAGACTTGTTTTTTTTTTTTTTTTTTTTTTTTTTTAAATGTTCATGATAAGTGTTTTGACTGATGAAGGACCCCGAAAAATCAATTACCTACGTATCACGGTTACTCGGAAAATGAGTCCTTATTCGACTTCTTGGCATCCTTCAAAAGCTCCATGGATCCCCAAGGTGAGATCAGATGCTTTTGGGACTCCCAAAAATGGATTTTAAGTCCAAAATAGTTCGAAAACGACACCTAACTCCTCAAAAACCCCTCCTGTAGCCTCTTTTTAGATCCGCTGAGCCCCACTGGTTTGTGCGATCGGGTTGAACACCTTGTGAGTTCAACTGAAAGGAGAACCCAGTACCTATTTTGTCTAAAATTTCAGATTTTAAAATTAATTCCTACTGCCCAAAACGTCGTGGACAGCGGACGGACATTTCAGTTTTGGAAACCACACATCTTGAAACGTAGATATAATTACAAATTTTGAGGACGATCAAAATGATTTACCCCTGTTGCAAATACCAAACTGTATTATTCCAAGGATACTTAGCGAAAACGGGATCTCGCTCGGGATAACGCATGCTGATGAGGGAGTAGGCAACAAGCAGTAGGCGATGACGAGGAGGGCCGACAATGGCCAAAGCCCTCGACTCAGTGCTCTGGCCAGACGCTCCTGCTTGAAAGCCAGAGATTGTCGTCACTCAGAGTTTGCCTCAGCCTTGTTTTGATAATTTCAAATTTTGAAAAACTCCTCCAACACTCGACTTTGGTCTTGGAAAGCCTTACCAAAAGTTACTTGAAAATAAAAAACGTCTTGCATTCGTTGAGGCCTGCCTAACCTGCCTATCCTGCCTATCCAAAGTCTATTATTCCAAGAATATTTAACCAAAACGGGATCATATAACGCTCACAGACAAAACGCTCGCTGATGGAGGGAACAAGCGGTAGGCGATGGTGAGGAGGGCTGAAAACGACTGAAGCCCCTCGGCTCATATCAGTGCTCCGGCCAAACGCTCCAGCTAGCAAGCCATCAACTGTTGTTCTCATGTTACATGAGATCCTCCAGATTGTTGTCAATCAGAGTTCACCTCAGCCTTGTTTTGTTGATTTTAAATTTTGAAAAACTCCGCTTACACTCGAGTTGGGTCGTGGAAAGCGTTACCAAAAGTTTGTAAGAAAATCAAAAAGAGACTTGCATTCGATGAGGTCATGAGGTTGCACTGTTTAAAAAACTTAAAGCACCAATTTATTTAGCACCGTATACGGAACAAAGCCAACCAGATCAGCTTCTTTTATGTCTGTTTTCCTTTTTGGTCTCGAGAACTTATTATATTAGGTAGGATAAACTTTTTTTTCCAGCTTCGACCGGCCCCTCAAGACCTTCGGCCCTTCGGGCGTCGCCCGATCGCCCGACCTGCCTATCCGCCCCTGGTCGTAGGTGATCAAAGAAGTGTTGAGGCTGTACCCTCCTGTAGCGTACATGTCACGGATTCTCACTGAAGAGTGTACATTGAGTAAGTCTGTCAAACGCCATTCAAACCAAAATCGCCGTTTATATTTCGCTGTATGATAGTCATGATAAATGTTATTTTTTGTTCTTAGCGAACGGTCTGGGGCTGCCGAAGGACACAGTCATCAACATTTTCCCTCATTTGGTGCACAGAAACGCAAAATACTACCCGAACCCGACTGTCTTCGATCCAGAGCGATTTAGTCCCGAACAGATCAAGAACCGACACCCGTACGCTTATATCCCGTTCAGTGCCGGCCCGAGGAACTGCATTGGTCAAAGGTCAGCCATCCACCAGCTGCATTTCCTGTCCCGATGAGTTCAACACTCGCGCGAACAACCCTAAACCCTATTTTTCTTGCCAGGTTCGCCATGATGGGAATGAAAACCGCCCTCACGTCGATGCTGCGGCTCACGAAAATCAAAACTCTGAATCGACGGGAAGACATCCAACTGCACATGCTCGTCGTTTTACGACCAAGCAAACCCATCAGTGTGGAAGTCACGCCACGGCACCAATAATTTATAAAATTGTTATGATGAGGCGACCAACTTCCGAAAAAAAAAACAAAAAAAAAACGACGCTCAGCACGCTGTATAAATATATATTTAGTTACATGTTTATAAAATTTATAAGTGAGAAGGTAATGGGAATTTTTGTAGATCTCACTAAGGCATTTGATTCGATTGAAACATCTCGACTATTACTAAAACTGGGGAGTCTAGGCCTGGACGATGTGGCACAGAGCTGGTTCAGATCGTACCTCACAAACAGGATGCAATATGTCCAAACTTCAAGCGTGCAAAGCTCAACAGAAGTCATAAACTATGGAGTTCCGCAAGGATCAGTACTAGGCCCCTTATTGTTCCTCATAGTATAAGGCTTATACACATCAATGATATGTTTTCAATGCACATAGCAGGCAAGTTTATCGCTTTTGCTGATGACGTGGCTATCATTATTAGAGGAAGTACTTGGGATGAGACCCACGAAAACGCGCATATAATTATGAGAAAAGTAGTGAATTGGTTCCAACTGAACAGCCTCACAATCAATTTATCAAAAACGAAATAATATTATGTAACATTTTCTAATAATACATCTGGGCAACCATCTGATTCGAAAATAGTTATGCATAAAGACAGCTGTAACACTAGCTGTATGTCGTGCCAGTGTGAAGGTCTAGAAAAAGTGGTGTTCATCAAGTATCTAGGAGTGTTACTTGACCGGCACCTAAAATGGAAATTTCACATACGACCTCGTGAAACGGATAAGAAAATTATTCCATTGTTTTATTGTCCTAAGAAAATGGATGGCGCGTGATACTCTCAAAATGATCTACTATACGTATGTATATAGTCTCCTAATACATGGGATTTTAGTATGGGGAGGGGCGTATCATAGCAATTTCCTCTGCCTGGACACGGCCGTCAACACAGTTTTGAGAATAGCTACAAAATCGCGTAGACGCACCCCCGTTGAGACTCTATACAGACAGTTAGATGTAATGACACCTAGAATATCCTATGTATATAGAATAGTGCTGTACGTTTATAAAAAAAATTGGCAATTTCGTTAAACAACCGGACATTAGACCTACTAGGGCAAACTCATCAGCAATAATAGACATTCCTGGCCGTATACTTATTTCTTTACTAGGCAACTACGCTGGCTTGCGCCAAAAAGTTTTGAACAGCTACCCTACAGAATGAAAACAGCCAAACACTTCGGTACTTTCAAGAATGAAGCTAAGAATTATTTGAAAAACAGTGAAAACGCCAGCACAATTCTGCAAATTTTATTATAGGATTGATTTAGGTAGCACTATGTAAAGCTGTTGCTGTACTGCCTAGAAATAATTAACATAACATATATGTAAGATAATAATTATCGTAATTGCTTCTCACTAATCTATGCATGCCAAATCATTTTTCTGTATCGTTGCACACATTAATCGGGAGAGAATGAGGCCTGGACAGGTCCCCGACCTATAGGCCTAGACTTAAGTATTGGGAATGTTCTCAAAACAATATGGAATACGAATGAATTGTAAATGTATATCTGTAAACACTTGTGAATAAATTTAATTGAATTGAATAAGATTTAATCTTTAACTAGCATGCAGACTTAAGGCCTCGCTTCGCTCGGCCGTCCAACCGTGAGGATCCCCACCTGTGACTCACCCGTCCTACCTTCCTAACAACTACCTCTCCCATTTTTACCGGCATACTCGCGTTTCCCTGAGGATTGGGAGGAGAACGCTAAGGAAACGTCTCAACAACTTCTCTAATAAGTTCTTTATCACACAAAATGAATTTACCCACACACACACACAAAAGTACCGTGAGGATTCCCACCCGCGTCCATCTTAACTCCCAAACTTTATCGACATACTCGCGTTTCCCTGATGATGTCAGAATGTCCTTCATTTCAATAATTGAAATTATTGTCTCTTGTACTCCCAGAAGCGTTCCCTCTCAAATTTCAACGTCCAAGGGTGAACGTCCGTCTCGGCGCTACCATTCGCGGAAATCACATGAAGGCAGACAGGGGCGAAAAGTTTTAGTAAGCTTGGACACCCGTGCTTTGCACGAAATATCAAATATCACATTTCCATCCTTCACCTTGAACGGGAGCACGTCCAACCTGGTTGACTCGTTTCTTGTCGTGAAGTGTGAAACTATCTCAAATCGAAGGCTCGAAAAAAGGTAGTTTATTTAATAAACTAGCCGGTAGTATTCAAGGAAAACGACGGGGGTTTTGCGACAACAAAAACGGCTGGTGATTTTTCCTCTCTTTATTCCTCAAGCTTTCGGCTTAAGCGCCATCTTCAGAAACAACTGTGCAATACACGTGAGATTACTGGTTATGACTAAGCTGCTATATTCCCTAGTCATAACCAGTAACCTCACGTGTATTGCACAGTTGTTTCTGAAGATGGCGCTTAAGCCGGAAGCTTGACGAATAAAGAGAGGAAAAATCACCAGCCGTTTTTGTTGGCGCAAGACCCCCGTCGTTCTCCTTGAATACTACCGGCCATGAAAGCCCAACGGGAACATACGACACGTACTGTCTACTATTAATAAACTAGTATAACGTCCATCGATACCAAATTTTAACAGTTACCCCAAACTGCTGAGGATGGGGCAGTCCATGAGTCATGGACCATGACCATCCAAATGCGACCCCATTCTCCTGAGTCATGCTCCAGAACCTTCACGAAAATGGAAAGTTTGGAGATCGGGCGGAATCCACTATAATCTTTAGGGTTTCCCTTTTTTGGAATCGGTGTTATAACTGCTCTCTTTAAACAGTTAGGGAACCTTCACTCCGTGAAACATTTACTTACGATCGAAAAAATTAAGCTTAGATATGACAATTGGACAAGTTTTGATCAATGAATGAGAGGAAGAGCGGGACTGGGAATGGAAGCAGTGAGTAGGAGTTCCCAATAGCAGCCTCTGATTGGCCCTGCGTGCTCCGCCCCATCTCATCCCCTTATTTTCCTATGTCAAAAGGTTGAACTGCAGTTCTCATCCAGCTCTTCCCAGTGCCCATCACTACTAGACGCTCCTAAAACGATCTACGTTAACTGTCCTAGTATTCATTATGAATCAGCTTTGGCAAATTCGAGCTTCACTGAGCATCCAGAAGTCTCAGCCGAAATCCACCTGATAGCTCAATTCCTAACGGTTGAACTCTCAAGAATTTACAGAATGGGATCATGTGATTGGGAAAGAATAAAATAGATGTCAACACGACGTACGTAACGAGCATTTTATTGACAAAATTCAATTACTGGAAATTAACTTAGAAGTGGAACAACTGCAGTCAGATTAGAAGGTGAAATTCTCAACACAGTTACCTGGTGCTATCACCTGTTTACTGCTTTCATTAGTAAGTGTTGAAGTGGTAGATGGGCAAACGATTTTTGATTACGACTCGTCCGGATGTGAAGCGATCTTCAGCTGAGCAATTCGGAGGAGCGTGCGGTCGAGAGCGACTTGCCCAAGAGCCCTCTCGCCGCCCGTTGGAGGTTGGAGGTGCAGCCAGACGGGGAGAAATTCCATGAGGGCGTCACAAGCAAGAGAGCCGGGAGCGCAGTCTCTGATGAGGTCGTGGGTAAATCGAAGGTTGGCGAGGTGGTGGTCGAGCGGGGAGTGGTCCGCAGAGAACCGCAGGAGGCAGCGCAAGCAGGTCCAACACCAGGACGCCACTTCGTCGGAGCCCTGAGAAGCAATTTCATTGGCAAAATAAGTGTTAGACCGCAATAATCGGTGAATCCACTAAAAGTGGCGAATTCCGGACTAGCAAATGTTGTGGTGTCTTTGGCACCTTATCAGATGTTTTCCAACCTTTCCAAGTGCTCTTTCCCCATGTAACAATGCTACCTATATACACCAGCCGTACAGTTTATTCATCCAGAAGGGATTATCCAGGGTTATGACAAAACACTGTTTTTCAAACAGTTTCCCCTCCTAGGCGACTTTGTAAAATACAGCTAAATTATAAATGACGGCTCAGTAACTGATCTAAACAATGGAGCGGGCGTAGGGTTTAATGCTTCGGAAAGTCATCTTCAGCCTGTTGCCGAAGGGCGTACGTACGAGCGGTTCCAAGCTCGAAAAACGCTGCAAATTTTACACAAGGGTTTATTATTATTTGATATAGGTTACTTGAGCATAAATTGAATTCTGTTAGTTTTTTACTCGAAAAATATTTGACTTCCTGGGATCCTTCAAAAATCCCATTTGTAGCCCCATGAAAGCCCTATAGATCGCCACTGTGAAATAGGATCGTTCTGGGGCCACCAAAAATGGATTCTTCGTCCAAAAAATACTACGAAAACGACACCTAACTCGATCCCATAGCTAAAAGCCTTTAAAAAAACCCTCCCGTAGCCCCATTTTAGCCCCATAGCGCCCCACGGGTTAGGGCGATCGGGCTGAAAATCTTTTGGGCACAACTAGATGGGAAACCGAGTATTTTGTCAAAATTTCAGATTTAAAAAAAAAAATTCCTACTGCCCAAAACGGTCCGGACGGCGTACGGCGGACAAAGTATGTTAAGTTACCTACCAACAAAGCTAAAAGCCGTCAAAATTAATGTTACCTGACAATGTGAGCGTTTGTGAAGAGTAAGCTGAGATTCGAATGCTTCTGTGAAATTTATTAGCATTAGGTAGTGAAAATAGCTTAAAAACTGCTACTATTTTCACACAGTCAGGCTACAAATTGAACGTCTTTTGGAACATTTACGTAGTGATACGTTCAAATAGTAACCCCCCTCATCTGTTCGTATGTAATTCTGGATACGTATGTACGAATATACATAATGAAGTGACAATAAATGACATTCAGAAGGACGGTTTAATCTCGAGGACACAGAAAATGGCATGACAAAACTCAAAAGATTTTGAAACTGGCGTAACTTTTGAATGATCAAATGATAAATTCGTGGCTAGCCATATTTACTTAAAGAGAATTTAATGCTCTTCAACTGTTACTTGCACAGCTTTTCTCTCATGTCAACCGTTCAGACGTCAACCAACAAAGTTTTCCAAAAAACGAGAAATAAAAATCTGATTTTCCAAGTTAACCAATTTTCCGAGGCGTATATCTCGAAAACGGTTCGGAATTTTGATGAAGTGTTTATAATTAAAATTGTTCAGAATCGTATAACCTTTCATTTACTATAAGGCATGGTTTATCGAAAAAGGCACCGTTTCCGAAATATTCACGAAAAACCTGAAAAAGGGACCTTTGGAGACCTCCCCTCAGAACACAGGACCCCCACCTCCCAGGACTTTACTCACATAATTTAGTATGTTACTTGAGGTGATGTAGTCAACAGGATCAGGGTGAGGGTCAAACGAAAAATTCCACTCCTCCGTCGAGCTTTCGGAAAATATATTTCCTTCTTCAGGGCCTAAACACAACATTTACAGTCACATTGCGGCATTATAGTATCTATATGTATTCAATGATATACAGCTACTTACTCAGAGAGCAATTATCGGATGATGGTTACATCGAAGTCAGATTGGACGTGTAGGAACCAAGACACACTGCAGGGACACAATACGGTAAGTTTGTTGGTTTAAAGGTAAGTATCTTAGAATTTATGTATCACAGTCAAGTACTTAGTTATCACAGTCGAGCTACATTTAAGTTTAAAGCTTAGGTGCAAGTTAGCAAATCTTCATATACCTACATAAATTGAACATGTAAACTACACTCACCTAGTCATATGAGTAGTGTTAGTGTAATTATTGCAAGCGGTGAATTTGGCGTCAGATAGTTAAAAATTTCATTTAAATAAATGCTTGCAATAATTACACTAACACTACTCATATGACTAGGTGAGTGTAGTTTACATGTTCAATTTATGTAGGTATATGAAGATTTGCTAACTTGCACCTAAGCTTTAAACTTAAATGTAGCTCGACTGTGATAACTAAGTACTTGACTGTGATACATAAATTCTAAGATACTTACCTTTTAAACCAACAAACTTACCGTATTGTGTCCCTGCAGTGTGTCTTGGTTCCTACACGTCCAATCTGACTTCGATGTAACCATCATCCGATAATTGCTCTCTGAGTAAGTAGCTGTATATCATTGAATACATATAGATACTATAATGTCGCAATGTGACTGTAAATGTTGTGTTTAGGCCCTGAAGAAGGAAATATATTTTCCGAAAGCTCGGCGAAGGAGTGGAATTTTTCGTTTGACCCTCACCCTGATCCTGTTGACTACATTCTAGACTTTGGGTCGATCATCATAACATCAACTTGAGGTGATGTTGTGGACACATAAATAAAAACCACACTGTGAGTTGATATTGTGAGTGTGATATTATCAATAATTGAAATGAATAAAGGAGATGAATAATCCGTGATTACGTCCATCATTACTTCCTTCTAATCCGAAATTTAAAATTACTCAAAACACCTCCCCCTACGTGTGAGCAAACTTTGGCTTTTATCCTATTTTTCTACCTCAAATGCTTCGTTGCCTGGAGTAGAATTAATTTTTCATTGGGTAGGAAATTCATGGATTGTTGAGAAATATGACAACAAGCAGTCGTCCTAGATGATAAAACGCTGCAAATTTTACACAAGGGTTTATTATTCTTTGATATTTGATATAGGTTACTTGTACAGAAATTTAATTCTGTCAATGAAAAAAAATTAAAAATTTTTTTGGATTTTTATATTTCAAAAAAAAAATTTTTTTGGGGGGATTTTTTTTTCAAAAATGTTATTTTCAAAAATTATGTATTTTTTACTCGAAAAACATTTAACCTCCTGGGATTCTTCAAAAATCCCATTTTTAGCCCCATGAAAGGCCTATAGATCGCGACAGTGAAATCGGATCGTTCCGGGACCCCCAAAAATGGATTCTACGTCCAAAAATACTTCGAAAACGACACCTAACTCGATCCCATACCCCAAAGCCTTCAAAAAACCCCACCCGTAGCCCCATAGCGCCCCACGGGTTTGGGCGATCGGACTGAAAACCTTGCGGGCACAACTAGATGGTAAAACAAGTATTATGTCAAAATTTCAGATTTTTAAAAAAATTCCTACTGCCCAAAACGGCCTGGACGGCGGACGGACATTTCGGATTTTGAATCTAGACCTCTTGAAACGGATAATGTCAAATTTTGAAGCCGATCGGAGTCGTCGATCCCCGTCGCGAAAACATAGGTGTATTATTCCAAGAATAATAAACCAAAAACGGTATTTTAAACAAGTAAGCCTCTGGTAAGCATGTGCCTCGACCGGTAGATACAAGGGCAGCATCGCAGGGGTAACATCGTCACTTAGTAATCATAGTGGGTAATCATTCTCACTTGTTCGTAGTACTAACGATTCCATTACGACGTCAAACATGAACTGAAGACGGGACCGCTCATGCTTAGCTATCTCTGACCTCAGGACGCGGGACCCCTCGTACATTTCAAAAACGGGAAAAACCTCCGGACCGCTCGTGCCGTCAGCCTGGCCGAATGCTCCGGTTCTGTAACAATCTTCTTATTGAACTGTTGCCCTATGCTCCCACTACTAAGTTGTCCGACTTTATGAGTGATAGTGAAGACAGTATTAGAAATGAACTCGATTGTGGGTTCGCTGGAACGTTGAACTACCACAAGTGCATTAATGAGTTCTTCATACCTAATATAGAGACCATACGACGGTGGAGAACTAAAGGCCGGTCCAGCGAAGGGTAGAGCAGTATCTGGATCCCAATCCGCTTGATATGGTACTGCACCATTCACCATTATGTTTCATTGTATTTTGGGTCTGATTTATGTCAATTAACTCCTTCGTATTCGTATTCAAGAGTTACTGGACAGATGGAAGAACCATTTCAGCTCCTAGAAGCTACCAATAATCCCGCCCAAACTACGGGCATGCAGGCAGACGACCTCGAGCCCCAGACGTCGAGGAGGTTCAGGAGGCCATCGAAAACTTACAAAATATCAAGGCACCTGGCCCAGACGGCGCCATGGCAGCAGAGCTCCTGAAGTATGGTGGCCAAGAACTCGCCAAAGTCCTGCATCAAATAATTTTCGATGTATGCGAAGGGGAAAGAATCCCGTCAGAGTGGTACAAGACAATAATATGTCCAACCCACAAAAAGGCCGATGTCCATGATTGTGGAAACTACCGAGGAATTTCATTGCTGTCATGCGTTTATAAAGTACTGTCACGGATACTATTTCTCAGGCTTCTTCCTCACGCCGAAAGAAAAATAGGGAAATACCAAACAGGCTTCATGAGAGGTAAAGGTACTACGGACCAGATCTTCTCCCTCAGGATGATACTGGAGAAAGCCCGTGAATATAATATCCAAACTCACCACCTCTTCATCGATTTCCGTGCTGCGTATGACAGTATTTCAAGAGAGGAACTATTCATGGCTATGCTGGAGATGGGCGTCCCAATGAAGCTGATACACCCAATCAAGCTCAAAATGGATTCGGTCAAGTGCTTTGTGCAAGTCGAGGGGCGAGCTGTCAGATCCCTTCACCACCTGCAAAGGTAGGGAGATGGGCTGGCCTGCCTACTGTTTAATTTTGCGCTGGAAGGCGCCATTAGGCAGTCCGAAATTCAGGTTGGTGGTTCAATTTGCACAGCGGAGCTCCTTGGATACGCCGACGACATCGACATCATAGGTCGGACATTTGCAGCCATGAGGCTTTCACAAATCTCGAAGCTGCGGCTGCACGGTTTGAACTGGAAGTTAACCAGTCGAAAACCAAATACATGATCACTAATGCTACAAGAAGAGGACCCGATCGAATTCAAGTCAATGGATACACATTCGACACATGAATGAATTCGTCTACCTCGGATCTCTGGTAACCAGCGATAATGAAGTGCAGCGAAGGATATAAGTGGCTAACCGATGTTACTTCGGATTAGTCCCACAGCTTAAAAGCAGGGTGATCTCCCGAACGACCAAGCTGCGCCTGTACAAAACCCTAATTAGACCTGTCCTAACCTATGGTCCCGAGACGTGGACCTCAACCAAGGCAGTAGAAGAGTTACGCCGCTTTGAAAGAAAAGTGCTGAGGAGAATCCTGGGTGGAACCTATGATCCAGAGGAATCGCCTGGAGACGTCGAACTAACCAAGAAGTAATGGATTTATACAAGAACCAAGACTTCATCCAATTCATAAAGGTGGGAAAGCTCGGGTGGGCTGGGCATGTTGCCAGGATGAGCCCAGAGGAATGGTCTCGAAAGATCCTTGACGGAAAAAATCTGCGCCAAGCGAAGAATCGGGCGCCCGAAACTTCGTTGGTTGGACGGTTACTCCCGCTCCATCCTTGGGACAAGAAACTGGAGAGCAGCAGCACAAAACAGAGAGGATTGGCGGACATCATTACAGGAGGCCCTGACCCCTCGCTGGGTTGTAGCGCCTTAGAAGAAGAAGTATTCGTATCAGTGGTTTGAGCGTCGGATTTCTGAGTCAAAGGTTGCTGGTTCGATCCCAGCAGCCACTAAACATCTTCCTTATACTGATGTCATCTGGATAAACGCTGCTCTGGCCTGCTCAATCCTGGCGCGAATTTCGACTTCGGGATTACATTTCTCGTTCACAATAACTCCAAGATACCTGAAGTTCTGAACGCGTTCCAGTGAGACGCCCCCGACTTTTGTCTGCCTGAAATGTTGGCCCTTAAGTCGACAGGCTCTCCTCAGCCACTATGTTGACGAGATGCTGCAAGCTATTTTGAGAGTCGCTATAAGGATGGTGTCATCTGCACACCGGATACAGTTGACGAACACACCATTTACCAAGCCACCACTCCAAGCCAAGCCAAGCCAACCCAAGCTCACGCCAAGCTCCACTTCAGGGAGGGAAACAAAACGCTTGCTCCAAGTAAATATTGTACAGCAGCGGGGATTGCTGTACAATATTCCGGAATCTCAAACTGAAAATTTAATACTGCGGTTACTTGGAAAGCAGTGCACCTAGGGAAGTGGATGGACCAGGAGAATGACATTTATTTCCCCTGAACTTGCCTGAACTAGAAAATGACAGCGTGAGTAGCCTGGGTATATCTATTCAATGACCCCCCCCTAACAACACTACCAATAGTCTCCAAGAAAGAAAGAAAAGACACGATTTCGCCACTTTGAGTGGAATCACACTAATCGACATTTACCCACTTGGACTTACCACATAGGCAATATTGTGCAGCTGAAGGTAAACTCCTCTTAAGCACTCGAGTGGGTTTTCAACTGTGACGAGAAGGCGGGATGAAAACGGCACATCATCAGCAGTGAGAAGGTGTCGAAGTAGTTTAACTGTAGCGCTTGCTACGCCTTTATTAGAATATAACAGCTTCATCAATCTGTCTCCAGTCAGAGTTACTCTCTTGCGACACTGAAAACATAAAGTATTGAATAGTACTTCTATCCTACAGTTCTCCCACAAGAAGATTACGCTCCGACACTGCATTCTGGTGGCAAAAATCAAACTACTGTTTGCATGAAATTTCCCTGCTCCTTCTCGTTTTTCCCATCCTAGTGGCAGCAGTAGGATGGCAGCACTTTTTCTCCCTCAAACGAGTTTTTTAATTGAAAACTTTTGAATTGCACGTGATTGAATAGAACATTCACCTCACGACTTTTGGTTTACTTTTCTCGGAATAATACACCTTTGTAATCGCAACGGAGGTCGACGCCTCGATCGGCTTCAAAATTAGACATTATCCGTTTCAAGAGGTCAACAAGTCCGTTCACCGAGAGTAGCCGTCAGCTATACTAAGCCACCAATGTCGCCGGATTGCCTACCTGATGGTCCGGGCCACGCCCTTCTTGTCACTCGCATTCCCCATTACTCGTATCAATTTATCAAGCATCAAAGTGTTTTCTTGTCAAGTTTGATAAGTAACTTCTTTTTTTTTTAGTATCTAGTTGCATATATAAACCATCTAATAAATCATCGTGACCAAAGTTGTTCTGGTACGAACTTAGAATTTGTGTTTTAACCCCATTTTTGGTGGTATTTGGAACCCTTGCATCGATCAAAAAATAAAAACGCTGCAAATTTTACACAAGGGTTTATTATTCTTTGATATAGGTTACTTGTGCAAAAATTATTTCTGTCAAAAGGAAAAAACTTTGGAAAAAAAATTTTTTTTTTTGATTTTTTTTTTTCAAAAGAATAATATTTTTTTGGATTTTTTTCCAAAATTCTTTATTTTTTACTCGAAAAATATTTAATCTCCTGGCATCCTTCAAAAATCCCATTTTTAGCCCCATGAAAGCCCTATAGCTCGCAACAGTGAAATCGGATCGTTCCGGGACTCCAAAAAATGGGTCCTACGTCCAAAAATACTTCGAAAACGACAGCCTCGATCCGATAGCTCAAAGCCTTCAAAAAAACCCTCCTATAGCCCCATTTTAGCCCCATAGCGCCCCACGGGTTTGGGCGATCGGACTGAAAACTTTGCGGGCACAACTAGATGGTAAACCAAGTATTCTGTCAAAGTTTCAGATTTAAAAAAAAATTCCTACTGCCCAAAACAGCCCGGAGGGCGGACGGACATTTCGGATTTTGAATGTAGACTTCTCGAAACGGATAATGTCAAAGTTTGAGGCCGATCGGAGTCGTCGAACCCCGTCGCGAAAACATAGGTGTATTATTCCAAGAATAATAAACCAAAAATAAAAAAAAATAAAAATAATAATAATAATCCAGAAACACGTCCATGCCTAATTGTGTCTTTTATCGCTTCCCCAATTGTGTCTATTCTATGTGCCCAGTTGTGTTGCGTTTCATAGGGACTCCGCCTCCATTTCCTCAATCGTGTTCGCCTCCTTCATGGCGATGAAAAAGTGCGCACTGTTGTAGACAATTTCCCTGAGAATTTGTTGTTGTCTTCTCTTCCATCGTTGAAACTGTGGTTAAAAACAAACTACACGACTGAGAGACGTGTACAAAACGCTGAGCAAGCTGAGACAATGTTGGCAACAGAAAAAACTCGAAATCCCTCCGCTCGGCTCAGGATGCCACATCAGTGTTTCCTTTTGCGGCCCCCAGACAGCAGTGCCAGAGCGCAATATTCTTGTGGGAAACCTATAACGAGCTGTAACTGCTGCAATATTACTTACAATAGTTGAAGGTTTACTGAAGGAAAGCAAGATTGCCAAAATTTCGAGCACTGCCACGATCAGTTCATCCTGTTCCAATGACAAATTGTGCTGGACAGCTTCAAGGAAGAGTTCGTCATTGAGCAGAGTTGAAAGAACTGCGCAAAAAAAGACACCCGTATAATCCGCCATGCGAAATCTACTTGACTGGAAGGTGCACAACCTACTCATGCTATGGTTTTCCTCCCCGACGTTCTTCAATAGGACGCACATGAATTGAAAAACGGCCAAGTGCAAGGGAGCATCGTCCTCAGTTGGTAGGTCACTGGGAGACTGGGAATGGTGCCGAGAGAAGAACCCAGGCACCAAACAAGCGATTCTGCTCAGAAGGTCTTGATCGATAGGATCAGGTTGGAAGTCGGTGCAAAACACAAGCAACGGGATGACACCTGAATGCAAAAAATAAATAAATAAATCAAAAAGGAGAAGGGGATAAGAGCCAGGTGTTTCTAGCTCTGGATCACATTGATGACAGAAAGTGCATGATTGAGAATGTGTATCGTGTTATTTATAAACCATTTTCAGAAACTAGGGTTCGCTGACAACAGAACTCATACTAACGCCGGGAAAAACGCAAGACGCATCTCAAATCACGAAACGTTCGGCTTTAGAGACAGACTCACCATATCACGTCAAGCGACAAAGATAATATTACCATGAGTTTCCACGCGGATGGAAGCATGGAGCAGAACTTGCGGGAGAACAGCCCAGGCTTCGTATGACACGGATTTTATGTAAAGGTCATCGCACATAGCGATAACATCCGTTAGAACACAAGAAAGGCGGGATATATCACTTTCTTTTGAACACCTAGAGGAAAGCAGCTCCTGAAAACAGAAATACATTCTAAAATAGTCATAGTTTATTTTCACAAAAACAACTTTAACAATAACGACAACAAATATCGGAAGAAAGTCATGATTTGTATTAGGTAAGGTGGGGGAAGTGCAAACATGGGGCAAGGGCGTAAGTGGGAGGTAAAATGCTACAGAAAAATTTCCACTGGTTGCCATCTTTGAAACTATATGCATGACTTCACTTATCCACGGGATGGTGTCAACTGGTAACCTGGATCATCCAGGCTGGATGGAAGATTGTCACATTGATCCATTTCACTCAGCTGCCAAATTCAGTGCTGCTTCAAATCAGTGAGTATTTTCATATGTTTTAATGTTTGTTTAGTTCAGAAGTTGTACCTACTTCATTCTTATAATTGAAATTCTGTGTTATCATTCTCTATCAGTGAGTAGGGCCCTACTATGCACTTACCCCATTGGTTTTTTAAAGAAGGGGCCTGTGCGTGGTGATAATTTGGGAAAGTGCGTATTACCATGGACTTCCCCCCCTGGCGTTAGTACGTCAATGGCACACCGCCTTCTTGTGGTGAGTTGGGGTCGATGTAGAGGTCATGGGTTCGAATCCCATGACCGGCGATGAAGCTCCCTTTGACTTGAAGTTTAATATAAACGCTCTCGCTATTCAAACCACCTGACCCAGGTTATATTGCGATACCAAAAATTTGGTTATGTTTGCAATTAAAGAGTTAATTCTGCGAGTTTTGGTCCGATTTTAAATTTTCAAATTCTTGGAACAATACAGCTATGTAATCGCGACGGAGGTCAACTCCGATCGGCCTCAAAATTTGACATTATCCATTTCAAGAGGTCTAGATTCCAAAACCGAAATGTCCGTACGCCGCAGTAGGAATTTTTTTTTTAAATCTGAAATTCTGACAAAATACTCGGTTTAGCATCTAGTTGTGCCCGCAAGGTTTTCAGACCGATCGCCCTAACCCGTGGGGCGCTATGGGAGGTTTTTTTTTTTTTAAGGCTTTTGGCTATGGGATCGAGTTAGGTGTCGTTTTCGAAGTATTTTTGGACGTAGAGTCCATTTTTGGGGGTCTCGGAACGATCCGATTTCACTGTGGCGATCTATAGAGCTTTCATGGGGCTACAAATGGGATTTTTGAAGAATCCCAGGAGGTCAAATATTTTTCGAGTTAAAAACAAAAGATTTGCGAAAAAAAAATATTAAAAAACCCAGATTTTTCAAAAAAAAAAAATTGCCAACATTTTTTCATTGACAGAATTAAATTTAAGCACAAGTAACCTATATCAAAGAATAATAAACCCTTGTGTAAAATTTGCAGCGTTTTTCACTTGCCCCGGTAAAACCAGAATAAGCAGAATAAGGCTGAAATTGGGAGCACCCAAAAGTACCCAACGTTTCTTATAAGAAACCTATAGCAGAATCTTATAAATAAGCTATAGCTTAATCAACAAAAGAAATCCTCACAAGGTAGATCACAAACGCTTCTCTGGAGTCAGCCAGAAGTGATTTCAATTCCTTGGTCGTCACCTCATCTTCTCGAGTAATCCACAAATCCATCTGGAATGAAAGTTTCGTTCACTGAACCAAGTAAAAACCCCGATTCTTCACGAAGAGGATACCAGGAATAACGTACCACACCGGATTTGAAATCCTTAGGTGCATTCTCAGATTTGAAAGTCCAAACAAGAATGGACGAGTGGTGAGTGTAGACGGCACCCAATTCGTAAGACGTCGCTAGTGACAAGAGAGCGTTGCTTGCTTTCTCGGCTTCATCGAAGTTACTTCCGTGCTGTAAATATCCAACCTGAAAAATGCAATGGCGAACATATGTGGTTACGTTGAAGGTTACAACCACAACCCCTCCTCTAATACTGGGGATACTTACAGCAAAACACAACCAAACGGCCTTGAACAAGGGAGCCGACAAAGGTGCCTTCTGAATGCTCACGTACTTGCAAATATCTTGGAACAGGTCCATGCTCATTTCGGGGCTAGAAAGAGGACGGATTAGGACACAGGTTGGGATGATTTTATACATTTCAGGCTAAAAAAATCTCCCCCCAAGTTCAAAGCAAACTTACGAAGCCGCAGTGGTGAGTATGAAGTAGTTGTAAATAATCACGGTGGATGAAATTGGGTCGAGGAACGAATAAACCTCCAAGCGGAACAAAGTCCCTTGAACCGGGAGAACTTTTAAGGCTTCGGAAAAAGAGGATTTCCAATCTTCTCGGCATCCTCCTAACTCGTTGATACTCAAACAGACAAGGATCTCTACCATCAAAGATCTAACGACAGTGAATTGCGGCCAAGTCCTGAAATATAAGTGACAATAAGTGAAAAGCTGGTCATATGGTAGGTTTGGACAAAAAAAAAAAAAATCGGATAGATATTTTCTCGAAGGATTTCAATGTTTTTCGGTGTGCTGAAGCCAAATCCGAAGTTTACAACGATGAAAACGACGGCTTCACAACCGAAACCGCAAAAAACCTAAAAATTTAGGACTTTTTCAAATAAAATGGCTTACAACTTGAAAAGTATGCAAACTAGCGTATCCCGCATTATTTACCAAATGAAAGAAGACAAAATTTCCTTTAAAATGCACGGGTCACGTTTAATTTTGAGCGAAGAGTTACCGCCGCTAGGGCAAGCTGAAAAAGAAGAGGCTAAGTGCCAAAGGACAGCTCTAGCGGCGGTACCCTGCGCTCAAAACTAAACGTGACAAGAGCATTTTAAAGGAAACTTTGTCTACTTTCAATTGGCAAATAGTGAGGGATACGCTAGGGTGCATAATTTCCAAGTTATAAGCGATTTTGTGGGAAAAGACAGACATTTTAAGGTTTTTTTTTGCGATTTTTGTTGTAAAGCCGTTTTTGTTCATTATTCTTGGATTAATACGCCTATGTATTCGCGACGGGGGTAGCAAATTGGGATCGGCCGCACAATTTGACGTTATCCGTTTCTTGACACGTAGATTTCAAAAATCAAATGTCCGTCCTCCGTCCGTGGCGTTTTGACCCGTAGGATTAAAAAAATAAATAAATGTTGGCTACTCGGTTTAGTTGTGCCCGGAGGTTTTGAGCCCGATCGCCCAAACCCGTGGAGCTAAAAGGGGCTACGGTCGCAATAAACGAGGGCTTTCCCCTCGACTCCCGAGTAGCTGACGTGAGCCCAGTCGACTCCCGCTTGAACAGAAAATGGAAAGGTCACTCGACTCCCGAACAAAATGAAGGACGATCGACTCCCTGTTAGATTCAAATTGGGAACGTGTGCCCATTCGACTCCCTCGACATGGCTTACTGAGCTGAGCTATTGGAGTAACCCACGAGGAGGTTGCTCACATTGTAGGTACCCCATATCAGTGGCAAGAACCACCTCGTCAAATAATGATGAAAAAATATATATACTACACGGGTACTGGGTCTTCCTCTGTACCTTGGAAGTTAGGCCAATCCTATTTTTTAGCCAAGTGGGGAAAAATTGCCTAAATTGGAAAATGCCCGAAAAATTCGAGTTTTTTTTTCCGCCAAAAGTTATCCCAGCAAAGTTAGCTACCATTTCTGATATTTTGTTGATCAGACCCATTACAACCATTAAAAAAAATAATAATAAAAGTTTCTACACCATTAAATTATCTGGTAATTTTGGACGCATTATCCATATTTGGAGGTCCCACATCTATCCAAAAATTGTACAGAAAAAATTTTAATTTTTTTATTTTTTCAAAAATATTTCCTTATTGACGCAGAATTAATTTTTGCACAATCAGGAATGGAAATGCACCCGAATTTCGGGTTAAATCATCCCGTACCATGTTGTTAGAAGTCAAAAAGGGAAAAATACATCTTTTTTGTGACAAAAAGTCTCTCACGTTATAAGCATCTTAAGATGTTCTGGCCAATTCAAAAACCGATGTAGGTAGAGTGAAGGTGTCGATTTTCAAATTTTTTCTTGATATTCTTGGTGGTTGGCACTAGTGACACTGGAGTAACGCGAAAAAGGCCGTGTTCGCTTCGTTGTGAATGTGATTGTGCGTATTGACTCAATACAACTCATTTGTGATATAAATTAACTTATTCGACGTGGCCGATCCTTCAGTTTTTAGTTTTTTTAATGGTGGCCAACTCGTCGACCAATAAGAGCTGACCTCGTGTTTCCGCCAAAATTCAAATTGCAATTATTTTATAAATTCGTAAAAACTTGCAGTTTGTGTTTTAACCCCATTTTCAGTATTATTTGGACGCCTTCTATCGATAAAAAAATAATCCAGACACGTTTTCCTTCCTAATTAACCTATATTGAAGAATAATAAAACCCTTGTGTAAAATTTGCAGCGTTATTTTGTCTTTATTATTATTATTTTTTTAAACTTCAGATTCGGATTCAGCTCACTGAAAAACATGAGAATTCGTTGAGAAACTTTCAACCCAGAACAGCAGTTCTGAATTTGGCTGGACTACTATAAAAGGCCTACTTGGCATGGCTTACTTGCACAACCGCTCTAACGAGTGGAGTATCTCGAGAAAACCGTTTTCCATTAGCCGTTTGGTGTATTTCAATTTTTCTGCCGGGTCGGGATAGTGATACAAACTCATTATTCCCTTAATCAATGTGAGTATCGCTTCGATGCTGTCAGCGTCCATGTCCACCACCTGTGCAAACGTCAGCGTACATTCACTTAAAACGGCAGGAGTTTCGATACCCCACAAATCAGACATAATATGATATTATCGTGCTTACCCATTCCTTGACGTGGGGAATAATAATCCTCGTCATGGCTGAACGTATGAGAGCATGCAGAGGTTCAAACATCTCCCTCTGATAGTCAGGGACTCTCAGAAATGAGCTGTAATTTCAAACCATAAATTACTTGATCGCACATTTACAGCAGTTACTGTTTAAATTCAACGGGCTAGGGAACCAGGTCAAAGAAATCCGTCCTGAGATACCCATTCCCCCAATCTACTTCAAAATAGACAATTTTGAAAGAGTCCTGGAAGTTTGAATTACACCGTAGGAGCCCACAACTCACTGCTACTGCTTCAAATTAAGAAATCCTTTCAGAAAAAAATTATTATCATTATTATTATTAATCGAGGTTCCCTAGCTCATTCTGGCCCATAAAGAGCTTTGACACAACTCCGTGTCAAATTGGGGGCAGTGCGATCGACTCCCGTCCGACGAGAAAAAGAGAAGGGGATTCAATCGCTGGTAAAGGGTCAGCGCGATCTAATCCCGAAAGTGGAACAGCACCTTCGACCCGTGTTTGGTGAACTGAGACCCGGGTGAATTGAGAGCATAGATTCCATAGTTGCAACTGAGATTTCTGTTCATGGCGGCGATAACTGGCGGGTCGTAATTGGTTGTTGGTCAAGAAGCACCCGGGTCTGAGTTCACCTTCACAGGTATGGGAAAGGGTCTACTGGACCTTCGACCACGCGCGGCATTCCACACTCCGTTATGTTGACAACGAAGGAAAACGGTTTCCTAGGCCATGATGGGGGATGGCCTCCACGCTATCCAGACCTGTCCAAGGCTTGTAAAGCTGGTGCCAAGCTGGCAAGAAGGTTCCAACGCTTGCCAGAATGGCCTCCACGCTTTTCAGATCTGTCCAAGTGCCAAGTTGGATCTGTGCAAAGTTGGTGCTAAGCTGGCTAGGGGGGTTCCAAAGCTTGTCAAGTTGGCATCCACGCTTTTCAGGCCTGCCCAAGGCTTGCTAAGTCAGTCCCAAGCTGGCTAAGGGGTTCAAAGGCTTGCCAAGATGGCCCCAAGCTTTCTAGACCTGTCCAAGGCTTGCAAAACTGGTCCCAAGCCTGACTGAGGGTTTCCAATGCATGCCAATGTGGTGTCAAGCTGGATAAGGATTTCCATAAAACCTGGATAAGGTTGGATTAGGCTTGCAAAGACGGACAAGCCTGAACAAACTGTTGTCAATTTTGTGCTCAAGAGTCGACCTCCGTTTTTTGCTCTTTCCAAAATCGCCAGAAGTGGATCGCAATTCCCCGAGAGCAGAACCTTGAACACGGATAACTATTAAATAATTCAATTCGATATTATTACCGCATGCAGGCAGCTCCAACTTCACAAATTGACGTGTCAATATCGACATGAGCATTTTCATGGGTGGCCCGACATAGCCGATTCAAAATTTCGCCCACCAACTGGCGGAAAGCCAATTCCTGACTCGTAGCGGCATCTTCCAGCAGGACATCTGGCGAGCTGAGTAACACGGTGTAAACGATCTGAGTCACGGCACGAAGAATGGACAAATCTTCTTTAGAGAATTTCAATGCGGTTTGGCAAACGTCGATTAGTTGGCTGAGGTCGCAGAATTCCTTGAACTCCTGTTTCTCCTGGACCATTCTGCAAATAAAATTATATAATTCGGCATTTGAAAATGCGCATGGCAAGCAACCAAATCAATCCAAAACCTACCTCTTAATGATTTTAGAAACCATTTCAAGTCCATGCTGAACGACAACATCTTGTGCCAACTCTGCAAACCGAATGAGAGTCCGTAGGATGGCCCGAACGACGGGACTAGCTCGATTCGAAGATGAAAATTGTTTACTTGATATGAGCTCATCAAGTAATGATAGAGATGTGCTAGAAAACAGACCACGTACATTAAAGTTTATAGTGTGAGGCTCCACAATATTGCAATGGCCACAAGTTACCGTCGCACAGTCGGGCCAATGAGACGAAAAGGGGGCGGAAATTATTAACGGCGAATGAGTGGCTGAATGAAGGTTGTAAGGGATGTCATTTTTCATTTATCTATTAAATTATCTAATAACATTTCACAATGTCGTGCACAATGACGCAGTCTTGAGATTAATGGGGACCCGTCCAGACCCGTGTCTCTCTTATTCCTTCATGACATTTTGTGAGAGGGTTCAGAAGTAAGTTGGATTTTTGTATTTAAAAAAATTTTGGATTTTTTTTTTTAATTTTTTTTTTTTTTTTTTAACTTGAAAAATATTCGACCACCTGGGAATTTTCTAAAATCCAATTTGTAGCCCCATGAAAGCCCCATAGATCGCCACAGTGAAATCGGATCATTTCGGGACCCCCAAAAATGGAGGCTACGTCCCAAAATACTTCGAAAACGACACCTAACTCGATCCCATAGCCAAAAGCCTTAAAAAACCCTCCCGTAGCACCATTTTTAGCCCCATAGCGGCCCACGGGTTTGGGCGATCGGACTGAAAACCTTGCGGGCCCAACTAGATGGTAAACCGAGTATTTTGTCAAAATTTCAGATTTAAAAAAAAATTCTTACTGCCTAAAACGGCCCGGATGGCGGACGGCCATTTCAGATTTAGAATGGAGACCTCTTGAAACGGATAATGTCACATTTTGAGGCCGATCGGAGTCGTCGACCTCTGTCGCGATTACATAGGTGTATTATTCCAAGAATAATAAACCAAAAGAGAAAGTATGAGAAAGAACAAATGGATGAAATTATTTCATTCTATTATAGAAGAGTTGAGCAAGGTCCAGGGTGTCAGGTCCATGCACCAAAGGATTAGGGATATCAAGAGGGGATTTCAGCCCCGTACGAACTTCTGTAAAGACAAAAGAGGCAACCTGATAGGAGCCCCAGAAGATGTGAATGAATGAGAATGAATGAATGAATGAATGAATGAATGAATGAGAAGGTTTAATTGTAAAGGCCTTCCGGCGATACAAAGTGCCCCAGAAGATGTTATTAAGCGGTGGGAAGAATATTTCCGGGAGCTGCTTAATCGAGGAGAATCGGAAGCGGAAGGTTCAAATGATGAGTTTTTCCAGCATACAACGGGACAGGAATATGAACCTTCGTTTGATGAAACCGTTGTTGCAATTAAATCCCTGAAGAACCAAAGTCCCAGGAGAGGACGGCATTAGCGGTGAGCTGCTGAAGAAGGGAGGGAAGGTGCTATGGAAGGAAATACACCAGTCATCCTCAAAGTATGGAGAGAGGAGGTGGTGCGCAAGGACTGGGACACAGCCCTGATATGTTCTCATAATAAACATTCCTCGCTCACTTCCAAATGACAAGAAACTTTCAGATATACTTTCAATATCGGGTTCATGAAAATATTTTATAGTCTTATAAAAGACTTCGCTTCAAAAAGGCAACAAACTCGTCTATTACTGGAATGACTGGGAATGGGGGCATGGGAATGATTGGGGGCAGGAGACAGTTGAACCTTTAATATCCAATGCTCTATCATGACTACTGGACTTCAGTGGCTCAATGGTACAGCGTTGCACATGTAATGCAGAGGTTGTGGGTTCGAGTCCCACCTGAGGCCCAATAAATTTTTTGGCCTTCCCCTTCTGATTTCTTGAAATAAATGCATAATTAGAATTTAATTTCAGTATGAATTTACTTTAATAACTCCTCCCTTCCCCCAAATAAAACACTGTACGAGGGAAGCAATTCCCTCAAGTCATTCCAGTAATGAAACTACTCCTCCTGGGGAATTAAGGGACCCCTAGGAGGAGGGACAAAAGTAGGATGTCTACTGGCTTCATATCAGATCAGGGTTCAGAGGGGGAAAATAAGCAAAAATACGAGAAGGCCGAATCAAGCGTTGGGGGCAGGAGACAGTTGAACCTTTAATCTCCAATGCTCTATCATGACTACTGGACTTCAGTGGCTCAATGGTACAGCGTTGCACATGTAATGCAGAGGTTGTGAGTTCGAGTCCCACCTGAGGCCCAATAAATTTTTCGGCCTTCCCCTTCTGATTTCTTGAAATAAATGCATAATTAGAATTTAATTTCAGTATGAATTTACTTTAATAACTCCTCCCTTCCCCCAAACTCGTCTATGAGAATTACCGAGGGATAGCACTGCTTAGTACAGGTTAGTGCTGGGGAGACAGCTATGGAGCTACTTGAGACTGCTTAGTAGTGTATACGGTACTAGCACGCCTATTGGACATGCGGCTAGCCGGGTACACAGAGGGAATCCTAGGGGACTACCAATGTGGCTTCCGCCGGGACAGATCCACGACCGACCAAATATTCTCAATCAGAACGATCTTGGAGAAGTGCTACGAATCCAACGTGGATATCCACCAGCTGACCATAGATTTTAAGCAGGAATATGACAGCATTTTCCGTCTCAGGCTTTACCACACAATGGATGAATTTTGGATACCCCATAAGATCATAAGGCAGGTCAGAATGACCAGATGGCCAATGAGAATGGCCAAATGCAAGGTAAAGCTGGAAGGGAAGCTGTCAGACGAATTCATGAGAAGGCTGCGGCAAGGTGACAGCATACCGGCCTGCTGTTTAACATATGCCTCGAGATGGTTTTCAGGGCTGTAGAAACAAACCCGAGCGGGATGATATTCAACAGGATAATAATATAATAATTATATTATTATTTGGAACCCTCTCCCAAGTTAGAACTTCCAAAGTGCGTGCTCCTAGACTTTAATTATTAAAGTCTAGGAGCACGCACTTTGGAAGTTCTAAATTGGGAGAGGGTTCCAAATCACCAAAATGGAGATAGGAAAATGTCAATTTTCGACCCTTTCCAGTGGTGATGGGAAGTTCTAACCTGGCTCAAAAGACGTGCCATGTCGAGATATGTAACCATGTGACTAACTTTACGAAGGCCTTTGATAAGCTGCCACTCAGCGTGATTCTTCGTGTTCTGGGTAGCCTGGGGGTATATGGTCCTCTGCTGGGATGGTTTGGCGATTACTTGTCTGATCGTGAGCTGACCGTTCGAATGAACGGCTCTCTCTCTCGCGTTCTTTCGCTGCCTCATCGGTGGTTTATCTTATCTTCGAAAATTACTGGGAAGATGACACCTTATTTGACCTCGTGGGATCCTTCAAAAATCCCATTTGTAGCCCCATAGATTCCCACGGTGAAATCGGATCGTAATGAGACCCCCAAAAATGGATTCTACGTCCAAAAATACTTCGAAAACGACACCTGACACGACCCCTTAAGCCGAAACACTTCAAAACCCCTTCCCGTAGCCCCTTTTTAGCCCCACGGGTTTGTGTGATCGGTCTGAAAACCTTGCAGTCTAGGTAATCATCCATTTTTAACCGCCATCAACAGCGGTACAGAGGTACAGAGGTAAACTGATCATGCCCACAATAAGCGGTTACTCCCTCCAGACAGCCCTGAGACTGCCATCAGCAGCAAAACAGAGTGAGGGCATCTGAGAATATGCTGCAACTTCAAGAAGAAATGGGTAGATGAGGTGAATTTTTTTCCTAATTTCCGCCACCTTTTATCGCCATCGTTCTCACTGTGCGTCGTCAAGAAACAAAACCACGTTACTTCATTTTTCGTTCAAGACATTCAACAAAATTTGTAATTTAATTACATTCAAATACATGGATGTATGGATGGTTATGGAACCGCAACCATCTCGTTATTTTCCAATGTTGTTCAACAATGGTTGGGACGTGCTTACCATACTAAAGGGACACTCGTTGAGTTGATGGTTTCTCCGAGGGATTCAACGACTCCGGAATCCACAAGCATGTCACACAGCCGGCCGTCTTTCGATTCTTTGACGAAATCCAATAAAGGCGTCAAAACCGTTAACTGTGGAGGAAAAACTCTAGTTATAATTGGTACTCATCATGGCAAATGAAGATCATCAGGTGGAACAAAGTCCAGCTTGAAAATATACAGAGATAGAAACTAATGTTCCTGGTGTGACATGGATTTGTCATTCGTTGTGATATCGTGTCCTTCACTTAATTCCTAGGTAGGTACCTTAACTTCCGTGTCGCTGTGCAGAAGTGCTTGCCTGATGCCGTCCACCGTTTCGGCATCCAGCGACAGTTCGTCGCTATCTTGGGTTTCATTTAGGTCGTTAGGCACGAATTCCATGGCGATGCAGCATAAGCCGGTCAACTGAAAATTCACTGCGGCAAACACTAGGAATACCTTTTAGAATATCGGTGAATTTAGTTCACTGAATTCCACTCGACGCCGACGTTCAACGCTGCGATGTAGGCCTATTCGAAACATCGACGTTTTATTGGGATGTTGCGAGGGGGAAAACCCGTGGGCTGATTATGATATTAATTGCATTTAATGAAGTATGCAACTAACCGTCTCAAGGCGCCTTTCGTCCCTCATTAAATGCAATTAATATCATAATCAGCCCACGGTTTTTTCCACGCGCAACATACCTGTAAATGGAATAAATATGGAAACCGATTACGCCACACTAGAGTAGGGATGGGTATCGATGTATCGATGTTTCAAAAACATCGATGTTTTTTCTCAAACATCGATGTTTACTCTTTTCATCGTTTCAAGTTTTAATGACTTTTCTACTAAAACTACAATGGAAAGCTTTTTTTTTTCATGACATCCCCCCCCCCCTGACAAAGGTACAATGTACAATGTATATGTCATATAAACCATCGATGTTTTTTCTCCGATGTTTTTGAGACATCGATGTTTCTTTTTTTTAAATCATCGATGTCTAAACATCGATGTTTTGTTCATCGATACCCATCCCTACACTAGAGTCCAGCACAGAGTTAACAGAAGAACACAAGTTAACAGAATTAACAGAGAACAAGGAGACTCCTTGAAGGAGTCCAGTGACTAGACGTTACTCGTACACCAATCGTTTCATTTTTCTACCCTCCGCGCATGCGCAATCTCACTCCGTTATCGGTAGTAATCGATTGTTCGCTACGCGTTTCAATCGATGTTGCCTTAAATTCCAAACCCGCTTCTTGAAACAATGGAGGGCGGGTTTTTTTGTTTTTTTTCCAAACCTTTTCTTTTTCAAATTCTTTGTTTTTTACTCGAAAAATATTTAACTTCTAGGGATCTTTCAAAAATCCAATTTTTAGCCTCATGAACGCCCTATAGATCGCCACAGTGAAATCGCATCGTTCTGGGACCCCCGAAAATGGATTCTACGCCCAAAAATACTTCGAAAACGACACCTAATTCGATCCCATACCTAAAAGCCTTCAAAACCCACCTCAATTAGCCCCATTTTAGCCCCATAGCGCTCCACGGGTTTGGGCGATCGGACTGGAAACCTTGCGGGCACAACTAGATGGTAAACCGAGAATTTTGTCAAAATTTCAGATTAAAAAAAAAAAAAATCCATTCAAATCCGTTCAGCCGTTTAGGCGCCTATAAGGCACGACGGTTTACGGGCATTGTACTCACGTCCAAAAACTCGTATTTTTCGAAATTTCGCAGGGTTGCGCGCGTCGCGCGGGATTTTAATATAGCCTATGTTGTGGGCAATCTCACCCGAGATCGTTAGAAAAAAACCCCATTCAAATCCGTTCAGCCGTTTAGGCGCCTATAAGGCACGACGGTTTCCGGGCGGTGTACTCACATTCCAATCCAGAGAACGCCCGTAAAAACATGTACCATGTTAAAAAAAATTCCTACTGCCCAAAATGGCCCGGACGGCGGATGGACATTTTGGTTTTGGAATCTAGACCTCTTGAACCGCCTCACTGTCTGGCATAACATGGCCTTGACGACAATCGAAGGTGATGGAACATGGAAACGAAGATCGACCATCGAAACATTACCGATAAAAAAGTGATATTGCGCATGCGCGGAGGGTGGAAAACTGAAAGGATTGGTGTACGAGGAACGTCTAGTGCTTTGCTCTCTGTTACTCTGTGGTCTGTGTCCACGCAGAATCGACGTTTTAGGTCCGATGTTCGATGTTCACCGATGTTGATGAACCCCGATGTTTATCTCGATAAACCCACCGATGTTATCGATACATCGATGTTTCCTCCAGGCAACATCGATGCTGATTTGCCGAAAAAAACGCTGCAAATTTTACGCAAGGGTTTATTATTCTTTGATATACGTGACTTACGGATTTTTAAAGATCCCAGAAGGTCAAATATTTTCCAAGTAAGTAGGTAAAAAAAATTAAACTTTTTTTTTTAGTGACAGAAAAATTTATTTTTGCACAAGTAACCGATACTTATCAAAGAATAATAAACCCTTGTGTGAAATTTGCAGCGTTTTTGAATCTAGACCTCTTGAAATGTATAATGTCAAATTTTGAGGACGATCAGAACTTTTGACCTCCGTCGCGATTATAGAGGTGTATTATTCCAAAAATAATGAATCAAAATAATAATAATAAGTAAATAAAATAAATTAATAAATTATAATTTATCATACTATGATACCTATTAGGTAGGTAATATAAAAAAAACATTTTTCATAATATAAAAATTCATACCTTTATAAATAAATAAATAATATAATTATTATAATTTATAATAGTATAATAAATTAATTCTATTTTTATAAATTATCCCTTTTTTAGTGTGAAGTGGGGAAACTCATTAACCCTATGAGCGAAGAGGAGGGACTGCGACTCCTCAACAGTGTTGGACTACCTATCCCATAACTGGGCCTACCAATTAAAACCACCACTCCCTTTCTTCGTATAGAGAACTACCCCGGAACCAACTGTTCAGCATTACTTCGGGGTAGCTTCGTTTTTTGGCCGTTTCCGTCTCGTCGCCTCCTCACCTCTTTTGGTTTATTCTTGGAATAATACACCTACGTTTTCGAGACGGAGGTCGACGATCGGCCTCAAAATTTGACATTATCCGTTTCAAGAGGTCTAGATTCCAAAACCGAAATGACCATCCGCCGTCCAGGCCGTTTTTGGCCTGTAGGAATTTTTTTAAGGACCTCTTGAAACCTAATGGCAAATTTTGAAGCCGATCAAAATTTTCGACCCCCGTCGCGATTACATAGATGTACAATTCCAATAGAATAATAAACCAAAAGTTAGTGGGATTTCAATGGAATAGAATTTCTAATCGAATTTCTATTATAGAAAAATGATCTACCGATTTTTCTGCAACCTACCTACCTAGGTACCGACTTTTCAGAGCCGTTTCCCGACAAAGTGTTTTCGGATCTGGCAAGTTGCAACAGTGGCAACACCGCGCTAGAAGCAGAATAAGGTAGATAAGGTAGATAAGGTGGGACCCAGTCGTATTTTCCTCCAATTCGGCAGAACGAAGCGTATGGCAACAGTGTTTTTGTTTGTATACAAACATTTCCAGATTTTTGTGTAACGACGAGGTTTGTGATAATTTGTACAATTTATTTACCCAACGAACCGTCATCGTCATCTGGCCGTTTTCACGCAGTTACGTAGCGTATGTTTGATTTCTACTTTATAACATTTATGCATTTAATGTCACGTCATTGCACCGCTTTCAAAGCCGGTTGGTGTGTCAAAACGTTGCGAGTTGACGTGTGATTTTAGCGTTCATTTCCGTAGAACGGTTTTGTAGTGATCGGGAATCGATTCCGTTTCTAATTCAAAAAATGACATTAGTTTCTGGCTGCGGAAATCTTCCGTCTTTACTGATTAGAAACCATCACCGCCTGTTGGTGCCTGTTGATTGTGACTGGATAATAGTTCGGAAGTGAGAGGTGAGCGCTTTCGATGCTGATCCTCGTCTGGTTGGTCGTCGCTACTGCGCCGATCACTGGGAACAAGTGTTGTTATAACATGTGTGATAATTACCATCACACCAACCTTTGCCGCTTCCTATCTCACCGTTGATCACGAACGAAATGATAAGTCCTAGTCAAAAAATGTATAGAATGAAAGTTGTAGTTCATGAAATGTTAAATCAGTTGGTCATCCTAGATTTCAGATTCCCCCCCCCCCCCCCCCATGCGATTTTGGTTGGCTTTGGGTGCGTTAAAGCCATCGGCAGGGGTGTGTATGAAAGTCGAAATCGTGGGGGGGGGAGTTATTACAAAACCAAGAATAATAAACCAAAAGTACTCTAATTTGGGTGCCTTAAAGCCATCGGGAGGGGTGTGTATGAAACACGAAATCGCGGGGGGGGGGGGGGGGGGGTATAACGGAAAAGTACCGGAAGAAAATACAACATTTAGGCCTTTCAAACTCCTACAAATGCTCAATTTTTATGGATCCTTCCGAAGCGGCTGACGGTTCACATTTGACTTAATTTCCCTTCAACCCGTACATGAAGCAGTCACCCAGTTTTCTGATTACCTTATTGATTCCGGCGGCCGATTCTAGCACTTTCCTGCTACTTTGCTGCGTACTACTAATTCGTGCGAATCTTGTCATTCGCAGTTCGCTAAAATTTAGCGAACTGCGAATGACAAGATTCGCACGAATTAGTAGTAAAATTTAGCGAACTGCGAATGACAAGATTCGCACGAATTAGTAGTATGCAGCAAAGTACCAGGAAAGTTTTTTATTTAATCGTTCTATGCCTCTCATCCCTCTATACCACTGTTAATTAAGGCCTTACTATAACTTCAGGTGGGAGTTTGGTCAGCAGAGAATTGTGAGGGCAGCAAATAGATGCAGAATAGGCTTACTTGAGGACCGTACAGCCGACTGCAATTTGTGAAGGCGATTTCGTTTTATCATAGCCATAAAACTGACTGAGATCGAATTATGATACTGACGACCAGTGATGTACAATATCACACTGGTCGCCAGTATCATAATTCGATCTCAGCCAGTACCTCCGTCGCGATAACAGGTGCACCTGTTTTCGCGACGGAGGTACTGGCTGAGAATAATACTTGTATTATTCCAAGAATAATAAACCAGAAAACGTAGCATCGCAGCATGCGGATCCTCAGCCCCAATGTCAGCTCTTTTCTGACGAAGAAATTCCTCATATTAGAGAAAGCTTTCTTGCCCTGTGCGATGCGGGACACGATTTCCTCCTTTTGACTACACTGCTAATTATCCTGAGCACCGAGATATTTGTACGAGGACACCTAATGCAGAATTTAATGATCTACTACTTTCATTCTATGAATTTTTTGGCTAGGACTAACCATTTCAAACTTATAACTGCTGGAAGAGCACTTTGAAAATATTGCGGGGAATCGGCAATTTCCCCTGTGACTACCTGTTTGGGAAGACATTTGACGGGCATTTCCTGAGGTCTCCGGGAAAATCCTAATATCAGTTCTGAAAGTCAATTTAATCCGCTTTTGCGTGGAGGCAATGCAATTTCGATCGCAGAAATAGTCTCGGAGGGAGAGAAGAAAATGTTCTGAAAACCGTGGTCGTAGGTCGTCAATTTTCTAGTTTCCACGCTTTCCGATGAATACTAACGGCACTAACGGCACTAATGCCTTTAGAATACAAATTAGACTACAAATTTTGTAGTCTCAATAGAAATGCACCTGTATATAAAATTTAATCTGCTTTCGCCAGAAAAAAAGAGAATTAAGATCGGACAAACCGGTCTCGAGTTATGGGCAAAAATGAAAAAAAAAAAAACTTTTTTTAATTGTGAAATTATTTGCCGTGCCCGCCCCTCCCGTATTGAAACTCAAATCAAAATTTCACATGGAATTGCCGCGATGGGTAATTCAATCAGCTTTCACGTGAAAAAAAACAAAAAAAACATTTGGAATCAGACCAATGGTTTCTGAGCTATAGCCGAAAACGTTCTGAAAAACGTGGTCTTCCGCTTACCGAGCGGCGTCAGATTGGGGGACAGTTTTGAAAGAATCACACATTTTCAGTTGACTTCAGTTGTATTTCCGAAAAACAATAGTCTAACGAGGTTTCCTCACATGGAATTGAATTCTCTACAAGTTTGATTAAGTGACATTTTTTGATTGGGTACGCCGATTTAGGAAAAATTGGCAAACTTTAACGATCGATTGCGGCCAAACGGCCGATCCGATCTTAACGTTTGAGATGATCATTCGACGCGGTAATTTATGCTGTTTGATTTTGGAAGGAGTAACGTTTTCTGTACGATTCGTCGTTAACGAGTTATACGCAAAAAAAAAAAAATAATAAAAAATAAAAAAAAATAAAATGCTGCAAATTTTACACAAGGGTTTATTATTCTTTGATATAGGTTACTTGTGCAGAAAGTTAATTCTGTCAATGAAAAAAATCGACATTTTTTTTTGATTTTTATATTTCAAGTTTTTTTTTGATTTTTTTTTTTCAAAAAATTTTTATTTTCAACCTTTTTTTGTTTTTTACTTACTTGAAAAATATTTTTCCTCCTGGGATCCATAAAAAATCTCATTTGTAGCCCCATGAAAGCCCTACAGATCGCAACAGTGAAGTCGGATCGTTGTGGGACCACAAAAAATGGATTCTACGTCCAAAATTACTTCGAAAACGACGCCTGACTCGATCCCATAGCCAATGGCCTTAAAAAAACCTCCCGTCGCCCCATTTTAGCCCCATAGTGCCCCCACGGGTTTGGGTGATCGAACTGGAAACCTTGCGGGCACAACTAGATGGTAAACCAAGTATTTTGTCAAAATTTCAGATTTAAAAAAAAATGCCTACTGCCCAAAACGGCCCGGACGGCGGACGGCGGATGGACATTTCGGTTTTGGAATCTAGACCTCTTGAAACGGATAAGGTCAAATTTCGAGGCCTATCCGAGTCGTCGACCTCCGTCGCGATTACATAGGTGTATTATTCGAAGAATAGGTAATAAACCAAAATCGCTTCTACCTAAGCAAAATTTGCTTAGGTTTAATGTTTGTGGGAATGTCTAATTACTCTGGACTAATAATATTCTTTGGTATATTATATCGAAGAATAATAAACTCATCTGTAAAATTTGTAGCGTTTTTGGTATCACTTCACCTACAAATTTGAGACGTGGAATGTAAAAATTTATGGTAGAGCCCACTATGGTGGCCAGTGACCGTTCCAGGTGGGGGGGTTTTGCAATGCTTTGGCTAACGTGTCGATTGGGGTGTCATTTTTAAAGCATTCGACGCAGGACGTCGATTTTAGGGGGTCACTTCCACGTCCGATTGCACAATAATTATTTGCAAAAGACTTGTTTTCTGAGAAACATCGATAGTAGAAGTATCGAAACAAAAGTATCGAGACGACGCTGACGTTTTTGTGGAGCCAACTTTCCCTCATTGAAGTCCAACGTTCAAATTTCAATCGTTCACAGAGAGTTGTTTACTTGAAATCACATAGCGTGTGTTATAATATTATTTTTCTTTCTCTTTCTCATATTGCTCTCTACCCTCCTCCTCCTCCTCCTCCTCCTTCCTTTACTTATCATCAAAGTCCACCGGTTCTTTGTCAGTCGTGTGTCTTCAGTTTGTCGGTTAGTTCGTGACAGGCGATCATCGATACACCGAACGTTAGTTTTGTTGGAGAAGACTGCGTCTCTCATGTGGTAAGTCCTGCCGCAGATCAAGTTCTCAAGTGACGTTCACTTGGTGGTAAAATTTGAGGCCAGTTTTACTAGCAGTAGTGAATAATATTATGTTGGCACATTTCTTTAGATCGCTGATACGGCATTCAAAATCGACAATAAATTCCCAAAACATGATGTAATACATCATTGATGTATCTCTGATTTTGGTTCATTATTCTTGGAATAATACAACAGGTCCTGTTTTCCTGACGGAGGTCGACGACTCCGACCGGCCTCAAAATTTGGCATTATCCTTTTCAATAGGTCTAGATTCCAAAACCGAAATGTCCGTCCGCCGTCCGGGCCGTTTTGGGCAGTAGGGATTTTTTTTTAAATCTGAAATTTTGACCAAATACTCGGTTTACCTTCTAGTTGTGCCCGCAAGGTTTTTAGCACCATCGCCCAAACCCGTGGGGCGCTATGGGGCTAAAATGGGGCTACGGGAGGTTTTTTTTTTTAAGGCTTTTGGCTATGGGATCGAGTCAGGTGTCGTTTTCGAAGTATATTTGGACGTAGAATCCATTTTTGGGGGTCCCATAACGATCCGATTTCACCGTGGGGGTCTATGGGGCTACAAATGGTATTTTTGAAGGATTCCAGGAGGTCAAATAAGGTGTCGTTTTTCGAGTAGGTACCTAACTTTGGACGCAAAATCCATGTTCCCGAGGTCCATCATCTGTCCACACCATGTACAGATTTTTCTAATTTTTTAATATTTTCTTCAATATTTTACTGACCCAGAGTTGATTTTTGTGCAATGAGCTCCTTGAATGATTTTTTTTGTTGAAATTTTTACGAAATAGGTACTCGGTTTGTCATTTAGTTGTGCCCGCAAGGTTTTCAGCCCGATCGACCAAACCCGTGGGGCGCTATGGGGCTAAAATGGAGACACGGAAGGGTTTTTTTGAAGACTTGGTATTTTTGGACGTAAAATTGGACTGTAAACAACGGAGATACAGATAGTTGCATCGAAAATGTCGCTCAACGCACTAATGTGACGTAAAATTGGCCAGGGAATCCAAATTCGCCAAACAATTTAGGGGTTCCCATTTAAAATAAGAAAGTTGGGCGCAATTGCGCTCATTTGTGCGCATTTTTGGGGGTTCTCATCCCTACCAGTAGGAGATGTCTGGGAGGCCGGTATTGTCGAAAAAATCGGCGTATTTTTATCGCTTACCGTTTACGAGGAGGGGCTAGTGACACACATACAGAGCCGGTGAGAATTCTGGTTTAAATAATAAACCAAAATCCTGAAATTTTGAAGTAATTCTAGAAGTAGTAGAAGAAATTCTAGAAGTGATTGAAATTAGTAGTACTTACCATGTAGTTGTGTCTTCAAGGTTTTACAGGAGGGGTTTTGATTAGTTTCGGGTATGGGGTCGAGTTAGGAGTCGTTTTTGAAGTACTTTTGGAATTAGAATCCATTTTTGAGTGCCCCAGTGGGAATCTATGGGGCTTCGTCGTGCAACAAATGGTGGAAAAAAGTCGAATGAGGCCAATTATTGTCTGTTGTGTTAATTGATTCACTTGTTCGTTTCAGAGCCATCATGGAATACTACAGTCAGTCCACTGGCATCATGGAATCCCACGTCCCGGATTGGCGACAGATCACCATCGTCGGGATCATCAACCCCTGCTTTTACTACGCCCGCTGCGCCAAATGTTTGCAGCCTTACGATACTCACATGATCCTTGAAAGATTCCAGCCGAGGAGAATCGATCGTGATGTGGAGATCGGCGATGTAAGTCGACTGGTTTTGGTTAATTATTCTTGGAATGATACACTTATGTACACCGTTTCAAGAGGTCTAGGTCCCAAAAACGAATGAGCTCCTTTAATGATCTTTTTACATGTTTAGCTCAAATAAGGTGTCGTTTTTTGGAGTAGGTACCTAACTTTGGACGCAAAATCCATGTTCCCGAGGTCCATCAACTGTACACACCATGTACAGATTTTTTTTAATTTTTTAAAATATTTTCTTCAATATTTTACTGACCCCGAATTGATTTTTATGCAATGAGCTCCTTGAATGATTTATTACAATTTTTTCCTGGAAATGCCATGCTTCATACAATGTAAAGTGAGAGTACAGGGAAACCTATCCGGGGAGTTCCGCGTCAGCAGAGAACTACGGCAAGGTCTGTCGGGGGCTCTGTTCAACCTCTGTTTGGAAAAAGTAGTTAGGGCCATCGAGACCGACCTGAATGGAACTATTTTTAACAGATCCATTCAGGTACTGGCATACGGTGATGACGTGGACTTGATTAGCCGAAATAAAAGCGGTCTGAAAACGGCTGTACGAGCAAATGAAGGATGCTGCCAAGGACATGGGCCTGGAGGTAAATGCGTCAAAAACTATTTGCTCATGACACGCAATGAAGGGCGCAAGCAGAGCCTCATCTGTGGTAACGAGGTCTTCGAGCTCACAAAGGAATTTAAATACCTCGGATCTACTGTAACAGAGGACAAGTGTCACCACAGAGATGAAAATAATGATAGCTGCTGGAAATAGGGCGTATTTCACCGCTTTTGCCGATGTTGAGATCATCTGTCGTGTCAAGACGCACAAAGATGGTCATATACGGAACGATCATTAAGCCAGTCGTACTATTCGGCTCAGAGACATGTGTTTTGACGAAGAGGGACGAAAGGATGCTGGGCATCTGGGAAAGTAAGGTATTGCGGAAGATGCATGGACCGGTGTATGAGAACGGCGTATGGCGGAATACGGAAAAATGAAGAGCTGTACATTTTGAACGGACATGAAAACATAGTCGTAGACATCAAAAGGCACAGGTTGAGAGGGGCAGGGCATGTGGAAAGAATGTCTGGGGAAAGAGCTTGCTAAAGAGTGTTCCATAGCAAGCCAGGAGGATGAAGACAGAGTGGGAGATCAAGAAAGCGATGGCGGGATGACATGGAAGGAGGCCAGGGCTCTTCTCGAGCTGTAGGGCCAAGGAGTATTAGTAGTAGTCGGGGCTCGACAATGTATGAGGCGATGTCTTTTATGAGAAATGAGAGCCGTATACCTCATTGGCAGAAGAGTCTTTCAGTTTCTTGGTTGCTGCAAACACCTGTTCCACATTGACCTCCGGTGGCTTCCGCGCTCGTTTTTAGCGCGATTCGATTCAGCTTACGGCTGAAAGGCCGATCGACGCGTACACGCTAGTTGGCCTCTGCCGCTCAGCCCAAGTCGATTCATGACGTGGCATATTGTGGACGCGCCTGGTCCTGTGTGAATCGGAAAGTGTGAAGGAGTGATGCGTCTGTTTGGATGGCATCCCATCACTTGCTGGATGTGACTTTTGAGATTTCCTGGGCTCCGATAGGTGACCCCACATTTCGAGGCTCTGTTATTGTTGCTCTCAATCCACGTCGGGGTCTGCCTCAGGTTCAGAGCATGTTGGCGGCTTCTCATCATATTCGCACTACTTGACTCATTCGTTTTTGTTCCCTCATCCGTAATGCACGGTATTTCCCTCATAATCATATTCATGTTATTATTTCCAGAGAGTTATCGTCAAGCTCTTCGACGGCTTATGGCGCAAAGCTGTGATTGTCAGTAAAATGGACTCATATGGTGACTTTGACTTCAGTTACTACCAAGTCTTTTGTGTTGACAATTGTCGAGAGGTTTTAGTCAGCCAGACGAGCATGTACACCATTGATGATGAAACTCTGCTGAGAGAGTTGATATTCCCCCACATCATCGGATTACACGGAGGCATCCCGCCACTTTCGTGCAAGTGAGTTCGTAATGGTTTTGTTAATGTTTTACCTTTACAAGCTTCTTCCCCTGCAGGGGGTGTCCATTTCTTATTTTCATCCAACAAGACCTACCTCGAAATTTGAAACATTAAACCCTTGTCGAATATAATCGCATTCTTTTAATCTCGAGCAACTTCAGTGATTTCAGGTTCATAGAACAACTCGTAGAGAACACCAACGAGTTTAAATTCTTCCCCAAGAATGAAATGAAATTTAGTGGATTACCCCTTTCGTTTGGGATTCTCGTGGGAGTTTCTGTGACTAACATGGCCTACGGTGGGGTTGTTCTTAGCCGCTTGGCTGAACAATGTTTGGCTGCGTTGGACGAAGAAAATTTTATGCAAAGTGAGTGATTTTGATTCAGGTTCACTGTCGGTGGTGGGACAACTCAGAACTAAACTTTCGTTCGGAGGTGCTGTGGGATGACTCTGTCAAGTAGTGCTGGCTTAATATCGATAGTTTGCACTATCGATAGTTTCGATACTATCGAGGAAAACTATCGATAACTATCGATAGTTTTCGATCTCTCTTCCCGCCCCAAAAAGTAGCCAATTTCTTCAATTACTGTAAGTGCTGAAACGACTTTCTGGGTGATTATTGACTTCAACTTTCATACATTGCATAGGTACCAACCTAATTATGAATATATATTTCCCTAATCCAAACTGTATTGGGCAATATAATAATAAAAGGTATCATCTTTCAAAAAATAATATTATTTTCTTTTTTATTTGATAGGTAGGTATAATTTTTTGTGTACTAAACTTAGGTACACACAAAATAATTTTACCCCTCTTCCCATGAGCATTTTTGCAACAACCTCCAAAAAAAATATTTTCTTCACAAATAAATATTTTCTTCACAAATAGATATTTACAAAAATATTCACTTCACATTTATAAAAATGTTCACTTCACAAATGAAAATCCCTCTTACAGAGGGTGCAAGTTGCCTCAGACTTTCCCGATTTTTTAACAAAAAAACTCCAAACGTCAGATTTCCGAGGCATTTTTAAACTTCAAAAAACACAAGCATAGATAAAAGAGAAGAAAAAGTGAATACAAGTGAACCAATCGAAACCGAAACTGAATCAGAACTCACACCAAAAATCATTACGCGCCGCGGGAGTCATTGCGGTGGTTCACTCTGTACCTGTTCGGTCGAAGAGCACTTGAGCAGTGTTGCCAATCTAGGAAGATGAATACTAAGTAGGTTGAAAGATCTTTCAACATCCTTGATCCAATATTAAATTCAACATCCAATATTAAATTTTGATCTAAGTAAGAGCACAATTTCAGGGGGTAAGAACACATTTCCTAGGTAATTACTTGACCCCGGAGCGATCAATTTTTAAACGTAAAACTATCGATAGGTGTGCTCCAACTATCGATGGTCTATCGATAGTCCTGACTAACGATAGTATCGATAGACTATCGATATTAAGCCAGCACTACTGTCAAGTGTTTTCGAAATGAGGACCTTGTGCTAACCTGAGGAGGACCGAAAAACCTCAAACGTTTTGGAGTGTTCTCGGGTTTTCGCTCATAACTTCCAAACTAAGCGGTTTTTGACCAAATTGTTAATGTTCAAAGTTGTGGAGCATTAAATTTGCAACAATTTAGTTTATGTAAACTTTTTTCCTAAACTTAATGTTACCCGTGATACAGCCGATCAATCCGTAGACGGCCAACGGCCATGTTGAATAATTTGTTTACCGAATACCCTTTGTTTACATCCATTTTGGTTTATTATTCTTGGAATATTCTTAAAATAATGCACCTCTGTTTTCGATAAGCCATTGCGCTCAACTGGCCTACCCCCCCATGCACAGACCCGCTATGAATCTCAGTTGTGTCCACCGTAAATGGAGACATGTATTCACCCTTTTACCAGCCAACATGGTGTGTCGTATTATGCCTGAAGAGCTGCGGTTAGTCTCAAAGCCTCAAATTGTATCCAGTTTACAAAGTTGTGAAGATGTCTTAGTCGAAAAACCATTCGTTCATGAGCAAAATGGTCAGAAACTGGGGGAAGAAAAAATTATAAAAATGCGCAAATGTGGGAAATCAGGCCAACTTTGAAACGCTGTATCATGGAGGCTAATGAACCTACACAGTTATGAATAGATAAGTCGAGTTGATTTTTTTCCCCAAATTTTCTTCGAAAATTCTTTTACAAAGTTTGTTACAGCTCTTGGCAAGTCAGAATCCACACGGTTGTTTTTTTTAAGTGAAAAACTGACCAGTACCCAACGGGGAGGTGGCTGCCTGTCAGTCCCAACCTAATTTTGCCGAACATAACAAAATAGAGCATTTTCCCCGGGGCAAGATAGAAGAAATAATTTATTCTATCTTGATTCCTTCTTTAACCATTATTGTCAAAACTTGTCAAAACATGTATAAAAAAAAAGGCCATGCCTTTTGGACATGAAATAATCAGTAGGTAATACAATCGAGGACATCGTCAAAGCACAGAAAAAGCAACCTGAAAAAAGAAACAAATAATGAATAAATAAAATTAAAAGTTAAAATTAGGTATCGTTGTCGTATGCGGTCTGACAACAGTGGAAGGTCGGTAGACCGCTTACGACAACGGTACCTACCTAAAATTAAAATCTAACGTTAACCCAGTAACATCGGAAACAAAGCTAGTAGAAGGTTTCAGAGATACCCAAGATGATCGTGAGGCAATAGTTAGGATGCATCCGTACAAGAAGTGTTGAAGATTATTCAAGATGGAAAATCATCTAGCAACATATGTGCGACGGCTGGCAAAAAGATGCGCCGTAGACGCCTCAGGATGACTGTGATACACTTGGAAGCAAAAACGTCTCTGTTTTCCTCTAATAATAGGTTTCCTCTAATAATTGCTTCCTTACGACAATGTTGTGATCCAAAGGCAGTGTTAATGAAATAACTGATCAAAAGGAAAAAAGATAAAGTAGGCCTACTCCTATCGAGTACTGCCTTTGGATCACAACATTGTAAGTGCTGAACTTTTACGGAGTTGTTGGGGGCCGCATCTCACTATTACTACCGGGCCGCACTTCACCATCATTAAAAACGTCAATTAACTAAGCTGGCGGCACCTCACCATCGTCCCACACGTTGGGCCAGTGCCAAATGCGGCATCAGCCTGCCCAATTCCTTCAACTGAAACCTCTCACTGTACGTAAAATTAGGCAATTAGGTATTAATTACGTAAAATAATAGGCCTTCAGGTCTCTAAAGCAGTTTCCGATGTACACAACTGTACGTCAAATTTTCCCTCATGTCCATCCCTGTAATGTTCAGGCTGATACCTTGGTGTCAGGGGTAAAGCGGTAGAAGGGCTAGTCCCTTCGGGCCTCCCACTGGAGTGGCCTTAAAGTGAGGAGTTTGGACTGGTGTCGGACTCGAGGGGGTCGTGGTTGCTGGGAGTTGGGCCAGGCGGTAAGTTAACTCCCCGCTTGGTGGAGCTCCTTTGGGGGCCTGCTGATAGCTTAACGGCTCTATAGCAGTTTCCACAGCACTAACCTGTACGTCAAATTTGAAACCTCTCACTGTAGGTCAAATGGCTACATAGCAGTTTCCACAGCACTAACCTGTTCGTCAAATTTTGTTGCACGTTTTAATACAGTATTCATGATCATCACCGACGAATAGAACAAATTTTTTGATCAAAAGAAAGCGGAACGGAAACGATTCTCCCATAAGAGATAACTTTAGGAAAAGGAAGGCCCTTCCTGGAAGGGTTTAGACCCCGGGAAGTCATAATAATTGAGAGAACTCCATGATTTTGACTTTCCTCAGAAGTCCTGACTGTTGACAGCGCTATCAGTCAGAAATTTACAGAACTGAGAGCCTGTGGCCGGTTGTCATATATATATATATATATATATATATATATATATATATATATATAAATGCGCAGGCGGGTTTTTTTTTTTTTTTTTTTTTTTTTTTTTTTGCACCGGCACGCGTGAGGGATGTACAGAAGGTGGAGAGGGCCCTCAGTTCTGTAAATTTCTGACAGATAGCGCTGTCACCGAATTTCGCAGCGGGACCGTTGGCGGGATAGTATGATCACTTCCTTTCAATCAAATCGTCGCGGATTGCGAGTTTACTCGGTCCCGAAATTAGCACTGCCCATAGTGGCCTAAAGGACGAACCGCCGCTGCTCTCAAAATGTAGTAAATGTTTTCTAGTATAAAAGTATAAGTGGCCATGATGAAAAAACCATTCCTTCGTGGTCAAAATGGCGAAAAACCTGAAAAAAAAGTGTCGAAAAATAGCCAGGGAAACCAAGTTCCGGAGGGGCCCCGAGGTTGAAAACTTACCAAAGTACCTCCACCCCATCCCAAACGTAGGGTGAAAAAAAGGAGACGTTACGATTGCGAACAGACCCTCTTTAATCCGAAAAAGTGGAGGATTGCGAACGCGACGTTGCCAATACGTGGCACGGAATCATAGAGGTGTACACACATGGATCAGAATTAAATTCTACGTCAGAAGAATCAGAATAGAATCTACGTCGGAAGGTAAAAGAAGGGGAAATCCGAAATACAATGACAACCAATCACCTGTAGGGTTGGGCTGTTTAGATGAATGACATTTCCTCAATTTAGGTGTAGCATTGATTTTCCGCCACCAACATTGACCCAAATGGAAAGTGCAGCACACAAGAGAAACCCCTGGAAAAACTGTCCTCGCACCATTCATGGCAGCTAACTCAAAAGCATTTTGATGTCCAGAGTAAGTTCGTAAGTACTGCACAGATCCTTCAGATACTCCCACATCAGCTTGTATGTTTCCTCTTTCTTATCGTGCCAGAAAGGCAACGTCGCAGGCCCCCAGGTATAAAAAACGAAACGTTCGCAATCGTAGCATTCGCAATCGTAACGCCGCCGAAAAAAACGCTTCTACCTGACCTAATGTTTGTGGGACCCCTGTTTTGATACTAATTACCCTGGACTAATAGTAAACCTAACTGTAACTGATTAGTAAACGTGACGCGCGAACGCGTTTTGTATTATAATAATATTATTGTGGTGAATGTTACCTTTGTAGTGAGCATCTGTTTCATCAAATTTGGTTATTTTTCTAGTTCTTGATCAACAGGGAGTTCTTAAGCATTTGGTGATATCACACCGCTCCAAGCTTTTGGCTCTACAGCCGAGGCAACCGGAGGTAAGCTTGCTGTACATACCTACAGCATACATTTCATTTTTAACGATGCCAAGAAATATTGCAGTATTTTATTTTTGTGTATTCAGGTTCGCCCATCACAATTTGTGAGTCATGCGATGCCGAATCCTCTTCTGCCGTTGCCGCTCCGTGTGGGTGAGTCTCAAGAGGAGTTCGCTGCCTCGCTCGGATACTACATTCCACCCAGAGGACAACCAACTGGCATGGGTGACGCTCAGCGTGCGCCGCTTTCCATCAAGGGTAAAACAAAGCAATACAATGCGTGCATCGCAGAACTAGGAGACAGTTTAAAATGCCTGAATTTGAGTAGTTTGAGTTCAGAGTCTCGATAAAAGGTCTCGTATCACTCTCGACTGTTCGACTCCTTCATCATTGTCATTTGGTTATCGTATTGTTGGGCAGGAGCCTCCATTATTAATGCCGTATTACGGACATTGAGGGCTTTGAGGAGAAGTTGATTAAAAACTCAGTATGAATGTATAAGTTGTGCACAGTGCACTCATTCAGTATTATTTTTTTCTTTCTTTTTTTCTGAATTATTAGCCCTGGCAAATGAGATGAAAAAAAAGTTCGTGCTTCCCGAAAAATCGTCTAAAGCTGGAAAGTGTTCTAATACCTTTTGGGGGTTCCCAGATAAGAGATCCCAGAGTTTGCGACGGATTTTGACTTCTGCTTCAGTCTTGAGAGGCTAAAAACCTGGTAATCTCTGCACTTTTTTCAGTTCTTCACGTTTAACTCCAAAACGATGATTCCTGGTTGAGTTTTCGCTTACAAGTCTTAAATTACGCATTCCATAGAAAATTTTTCTAGGCCTTTTCTGAAGAACATTAAATTCTGCGTTGAATGGTTTTTGGTTCGTTGAGATCGGCCCAGCCGTTCAACCGCATCCAATTTTTCAAGTTGGGGCATTCTTACATAACTTGGCGAAATAATTAATGGAGATTGATGAAGTTGATTTTTTGTTGAGTTTTGTTTATTTTGTTTGATTGAATCATACGAATCACTTGATGATTTATTTATTGTAAGGCAATCATCCAGGGGAGGAGCCAAGAGCGGGAGCTGATGAGAGCCCCCCCCCCCCCCCTCCGCTCATCCCTAATTAACAGTGTTAAATGAAGTTGACTTTGATTTAATCATACGAGTACTAATAATTTTATGATGAGGTTTCATAATTCAAGGAGGCATTATAATGCATTTGGTTCATTAAAAATGCAGATAGAATAATAACAATCACAAAACTTAGGATGAATTATTGAAGAATTCAATAACTACACCCTCTTTTGCCGTTTTGGGGGAAGACTCTAGTTCCCCTTCATCTTCAGACTCAGTATTCATGTCTTGTTCCTCTTCGGCCTCAACAATATCTTTCTCTTATTCGGTGGCATCTCCTATCCTCATTCCGCGATAGTGCATTGAGGCATGAGTGCCTTTTGCAGGTCAGACATGTTACAGAGCATTTAATCCCTACCATCCTACAGGAGCATGTTGCTTTGCAGCCTTTTTTACAGATAGTATCTTATTATTATATTATGGACTTCAGTAATTCTCGAGGGGCTGGTGGATCGCTTGTAGTGATGGGGGTTAAACCGTTGGCGGTTGTGCCCATCCCTTTGGCTGTAGAATACTATTCCTCTATATCTTGACAAAAACCGCCCCCATCAATCGATCCACCAGCCCCTAAAAAATTACTGAACTCCATATTTTCAACCTGTAAGAATGACCCAACTTGAAAAATTGGTTGCGGCTGAACGGCTGGGCCGATCTCAATGACCCAACAACCATTCGACGCAGAATTTAATGTTCTTAAAAAAAAGGCGCGAGAACCATTTTCTGTGGAATGCGTAATTTAGGACTTATAAGCGAAAACTCAACCAGGAATCAACTTTTTAGCCAAGCTAGGCAAAAATGCCCGAACTTTTATAATCGATTGCGGCTAAACAGCTGAGCCGATTTCGATGAATCAAACCCCATTCGACGCAGAATTTAATGTTCTATAGAAAAGGTTCAAGTAACATTTGCCGTTCGTAGCGTCGTTTTGGAGTTAAACGTGAAGAACTGAAAAAAGTGCAAAGATTTCAAGGTTTTTAGGCTCTCTCAAGACTAAAGCAGAAGTCAGAATCCGTCGCAAACTCTGTGACACTCCAAAGGTGTTTTAAACGATTTTTTGGGAAGCATAATATTATGTCTGATTTGCCTGGGCTATATTGCTTTGTCGTTTCTTCCATTATTCATACCACAATGTTTTGCCGCATTCGAGTGTTTTCTTATTCGTTTTCTTCTTCAGTTCCGTCCACGCAAGAGTGTGCCATGGCGACAGCATCCTCTTCTTGGACTGATTCGAGCTCAGCCTTTGGACTCCACTCATCGCCGACTGCTGAGAAGACTTTTGCCGATGATGGCCATCGTCGCCCGAGCCAAACTGACCCGACACCGTCAAAGCGGTCTAAGGTGAGAATTCTAGAGATGGTTATTGATTAGAAAATCGATATTTTGATATGATGATGGTGTATCATATTTCAATGTATCGATGTGCGGAATATCGATATTTTAGGATGACGATAGGTATTTTCCAACCACTTGTCCAGAACTGGTTACAGACAAGAACGCATGCGCAGTAGAGTGTTATGACAACCGAACGTATTCCAACGACCACGAGGACAGTTCCCGGACTGAGTGTTCTGTATTCCTACCCGCGTTGGAACCTGTAAAAGACCAGTCCCAAGTTGTTCCAGATTTTTCTGAGGACTGCTTGAGGACAGGTTCCCCCAATATCGCTCGGGATGTGTAACTACAAAGTGGGGGGGAGGAGGACGCGCCTCTCAGCCAATCAGATTACACCTGTAATCGTCTTCAATGTGCTGAACCCAAATCTGAAACCAGTTTTTCTCTAGCAGGTCTAGCTTTTAAGATATAGCTCATATTTACTATTTACTAGCAACCTAAGTTTGATTGTTAAAAATAGCTGTTAATTTTTAATTAATTTTTCACTTTAAAACACTCTTTATATGTTTTATGAGATGCAGAATCCGAATTTGAAACGCGATTTTAGCAATCTTCTATTCCACGGGAAACAGCGGTAATGTTGACAAAGTGTACACAAAAAACCCCAAACCCAGTTTTATACATTAAATGTTTAAAACATTTATCATTTACAAATTTTGTAAATGCAGTTTTTGAAAAAACAACGGCAGATAGAAAAAAATCGGATTTCAAAATCGGATTCAGCATGAAAAATCCTGTAACAATTGCTCTCTTTCATTTGTCAAATCTCAAAAAAGTGTCGCTTGTATCAGTTTCATCCAATACTGACTGACGGATTACGCGCTCATTGAACCAACTTCTAAAGAAAACCGAAAGTACAATATCTGAAGAGTCGGACTGGCTAGGGTGAATAGTATCACGTTATAACATGTCAAATAATAAACAAGGATAGGCTCAAGATAAGCTCTGTGAAGGAACTTTGAACCTGCGCATATTTACGTCTGGTGTACATGGAAGAAAGGAAATGAACTTTCAATTCATACGGGGTGGTGGGCTACCCCTCTAAAGACTGCCGAGAGTAACACGATCTGGGCGCGTATCCATTGTCATCAGTAGGTAAGTTTACCAGGTGCCCTCTAAGTAGAGTCCGGCTTTGTGGTTCGAAGTTCTCGGTATTTGCCGTTCGCGAATATTCGCGGAATATTCCGCCTGGCTGAAGCCGCCGTCTCCCATCCTCCCAGAGATGGATATCTATCGATGTATGGATATTTATTTTGCGGTAACTTCGAAAACGACACTCCACTCGATATCAAAACTCAGAAACCCCACCCGTAGCCCCTTTTTAGCCTCACAGAGCCCCACGGGGTTGGACGATCGGGATGAAAACCTTGCGGGCACAACTAGATGGTGGAGCGAGTGTTTTGTCAAAATTGCTGATTAAAAGAAAATTCGTGCTATCCAAAACGGCCGGGACGGCGGTCGGACATTTCGTTTTTGGAATCTACTCATCTTGTAACGTTTATTGACAAATTTTCAAATTTCCCACCTCCGACACGAATACATAGGTCTATAATATAATAATAAACCAAAATTAACAAAACATGTAAAAAGATCTACATTTCTCCTTTTAAACAAGAAATGCCCTAAAATCTTGAGGGAAATCTGATTTGTCTCCACTGAGTGATGTTTTGGTCCGGTATAGATGTTTTGGTAACAACTTAATTTATCGCTAAGCTTCATATCAATATATCGTAATATCGTTCAAATCTATCGATTTTTGCGATATATTGGTAGCTGTTGAGAATACCCTTTGACCTTCCATAGATCCTTTGACACAGCTGCCCTTGAGAGGAGTGGCGTTGTAGCGTGTTTCTTCCTTTTCGATGAGAGATACGAGTACTATCGCGGCCGAACATCCAGCTGTCACATACCTCACCGTCGTAAGTACGCATTTTTTAACCGTGCAATCGATTTCAGATCGGCGATAATATCGAGCAACCGGGTCCCTCAACTTCGGCCCAATTCCCAGTTTTCGAGGAAAAAATGGATGTCTCGGACGTGCCTGTCGCCCGTCCGTCTGCCGAGTCCGATGCCAATGTTGATGCACAATCCGAAGACGACATTTTTGGTATGTTATTTTTATTGCCCAACGGCGCAGGAGAGCTGGACATTTTGTTTGAGAGTGGGACACATAATATGTTGAAAAGCTCCAACAACATTGGAGTGCTTGAAGATATCTCGTCTTGAAGACGTTTTCGTGATTTTATTCGCTCCAGTCCAGTCAATCCATAGCAATAATGATGGCGACGTGGAATATTATATGGTTGGATGTTATAGACTTATTCCATGTTTTTTGGGGTGCTGAATCTGCAACTGAAGATATCCACCAAAAATATGTTATGCGTTATGAGATATTCGCAAAAAAACTTGAAAGTTTCTGCACTTTCTTTTGACTTTATCCTTATAACTCCGAAACTATGCATCCTACGGGAAAGGTCCCTATAATCAAAGTTTAAGTGCATTAAATTTCCTATAAAATTCACTAGTCAAAGTTGGTTTCAGACCCAATAGTTCAGGAGCTAGAGCGATTTGAAAAAAGGGCGATTTTTTTACACGTTTTTCGAAAAATTACTTTTTGCGCTTCAAACAGCTGTACCTTCAGAACGGCCGGTCCTATCGAGAAATGTTACATAATGAAAGATTTAGAGCGTTACATTTTGTATAGCGCTGGCACCAAAAGTATGAATGACGGGCAGAATAATTCTTCCTAATTATTAGGAATGGAAACGTCTCTGGATTATTTTTTTATCGATAGAAGGCATCCACATAATACTGAAAATGGGGTTAAAACACAAACTGCAAGTTCGTACGAATTTATAAAATTTATGGAAAAATTGCAATTTGAATTTTGGCGGAAACCCGAAGTTAGCTCCTATTGGTCCCAGTAAAAAACTAAAAACTGAAGGATTGGTCACTTCGAATAAGTTAATTTATATCACGAATAAGTTGAGTACGCACGATCACATTCACAACAAAGCGAACACGGCCAATTTCGCGTTACTCCAGTGTCACTAGTGCCAAACACCAAGAAAATCAAGAAAAAATTTGTAAATCAACCTGCACTCTGGTGTCTTTGATTGATTTTGAATCGGCCAGAACAACTTAAGATGATTATAAACTACTTGAAAGACTTTTTGTCACAAAAATGATGTATTTTTGACTTCTAACAGCATGGTACAGGATGATTTAACCCGAAATTCGGGTGCATTTCCATTCCTAACTGTACCAAAACGTACATTCTTGGCTGTGGCTCGGAAACTATTGGTCCGATTCCAATTTCATTTTTTCCCCCGAGAAAGCTTATTAAATTTCTTAGCAATCCTCATATGTGACGTTTGGATGAAGGTTCCCATCAGGTAGGGACTTGCAGGACAAGAAAATGAGAGTTTTCTGTAACACTTCGGTACGCTTTTGAGTTTTTTTGCATGTAACTCCGAAACTATGCTTACTGCGACAAATGTCACCAGCACGGAAGTGAAAGAGCATTACATTTCCTATAAAATGCATTAGTCAACTTTGATTGTACACCCAGTAGAACAAGAGCTAGAGCGCGTTGAAAACCGATCACATTTTTCCACTTGTGTCAAAACGCATTCTAGCCGACTATTTTCCTCTGCTTTCCATTTTTTATGCAATATTATGCCGATCTTACACTTTTTGAAACTACCCCTATCGTTTGCTATAAAAAAAGTAGTAATTCCAGAAGGCAAAACACGCTTTCTAGTCCTTTTTTTTCAAATTTGTTTTTACTCGGAAAATATTTGACCTCCTGGGATCCTTCAAAAAATCCCATTTGTAGCCCCATGAAAGCCCTATAGATCGCCACTGTGAAATCGGATCGTTCCGGGACCCCCAAAAATAGATTCTACGTCCAAAAATACTGCGAAAACGACACCTAACTCGATCCCATAGCCAAAAGCCTTAAAAAAAAACCTCCCTAGCCCCATTTTAGCCCCATAGCGCCCCACGGGTTTGGGCGATCGGGCTGAAATCCTTGCGGGCACAACTAGATGGTAAACCGAGTATTTTCTAAAAATTTTAGATTAAAAAAAAAATCCTGCCCAAAACGGCCCGAACGGCGGACGGACAATTCGGCTTTGGAATCTAGAAACGGATAATGTCCAATTTTGAGGCCGATCGGAGTCGTCGACCCCCATCGCGATTACATAGGTGTATTATTCCAAGAATAATAAACCAAAACGTAGGGTTTTGCATACGTTTTGGTGCGTTTTCGTATCACATGTCAACCACTCTGCCCGCCATTCCTACGATAGGCACGTTCCGACAAACCTTGGGTGCCTATCCTACAGGAAATTCAACGCTCTACAACTTTCATTATGTAACCTTTCTCGATAGGACCGGCCGTTTTGAACGTACAGCTGTTGGAAGTGCGAAAAAGTGATTTTTCGAAAAACGTGTAAAAAATCGCCCATTTTCAAGTCGCTCTAGCTCCTAAAATATTGGGTGCTCAATCAACTTTGACCAGTGAATTTTATAGGAAATTTAATGCTCTTTTACTTTGATACTTGTGACTTATGCCGCAGGACGCATAGTTTCGGAGTTATATGCAAAAACAGAAAAAATTGCTAAAAGTGTGGAGTTTTTCGAATATCACAAAACGCATAACAGATATTTGTTGGATCTCTTCAGATTCGTATTCAGCACCCCAAAATTCATGGAATAAGACCAAAAAATTCAACCATGTGTGTTTTCCACGTCCTGATACGCATTCAGTGGTCTAATATTCAATCTATTTATATGAAATTGGGCTGGAAACGGTTGGAAAAATGTCCCCAAGAACTAGTATTTGACATTTTCCAAAAATTACCCACTCAACAAACCCTCGACAGCCCTCGCACGCCCTCTGATTGTGTAGTTTCAATAGTTTTTGGCGCTCATTGTAACGACGAACGGTTGGTAAGTGTTTGGAGATGAAACGCCTTGCGTTCCAAATGCTGTGCAATGAATACCACTAATTCATAACGTGCGGCAGGCTGGTTGGCTGGGTGTGGTAGAAACCTTCTTATAAACGGTAAGCCCTAATATGACGCCATTTTTTTATTCACTAAGGATCCCTGCTTCAAATCTTCTTTTCAAATCTCCAAGTCTTGAAATTTAAAAAGGACTAATTTTCATCGTCCATCTTGAAATCATAACTATGATTAATTGAAAAATGATAAACCCAAATCATGTACATTGCAGAAACGCGGTCTCTCTCCCCGGATCCGTCCTTCGAAATGATGAAGCTTCGGTTGTTGTTGTGGTACCGTGATGAGCCTGAGACTGGCGCCGAGCCAGGCCTGTTCAACGACGGAGAGGTGCCGTATGACGGCGATAACGGAAATGAGCAAACGTTTAAGAACGGTAACAAGTTGAGACTGTACTATGAGGAAATTTTAGGTCTGAGACCCCCCAAATAATCGATTCCAACGCTCTTGCCCCCACCTAAAAACCTGCTTCCTCTAAATCCTGTCCTCGCTTCCCAACCTTGCTTTCCCCCCAAACCGTTTTATGCTTCCTAAAACACGGTGTCTGCTTCTCCAACTGCTTCCTCCGTCGAAACTGGTTTCTGCTGCCCCAAAACTCGTGCCTGCACCTTTGGAACCAGTTTCTGCTCACTCCATAATCGATGTATCTTTGTCGATAGGATTGACATTGTTTTCCTGTCTTGTACTTAACTTCACCACAAATTGCTACTAAATTAACTCACTTAATTAGGTATTATTGATATTGTTCATTGTTTACATAATATAAAATACAGATTTTTTTAAATTTTTGCTCCACTTTTGGAGCTCAGATACGCCACGTAGAGCTACTTTTTGGTGGTTTCACACTTTTCTCGCACTATGCTCGCCAAACTGGATTTTTAGGACCTATTTCAGATTTTTCCGACCGCTAGAAGTGCCCTAGAATAAAGACGACCAAAATCTTGTCACCCTCTTCCTCCTCGGGCTGCGGCTTATATTAGACTAGGGGGCCACCCCCTGCTGGCTAAAGCCAGCCAACCCCCGACCTCTCCCACCTGGCCTTTGACAACTTCTTCTCGCTTTTCGAAAATGAATAGTTGTTTTTTTTTTAAGAAAGAGAGGATGAGGGTTTTTTGAAATTCTAATTTAAATTTGGATTCAGCTTGAAAAAATTTATGGGATACCGTCATCCTGTATTTGATTCCTGAATAATATAAAAGAGATGAGAAATTGTAAATTTTGATCACAGAAATAAGTAGCCTTTTTTCGATCTTATGGGGGAATGTTAACTGGGCAAATCGGATTAAAAATTCCAGCCCCTCTTAGTAAACTGAGCGAAGCGGTTCGGAGGCATACTAACCCTCTCATGTAAACTGGGCGAAGTAGGTTCTCACCCCTAGTAGTAAACTGAGCGAAGGGTGTTCTCGTGACAAACAGAGATATACATGTATTTTGCACGTCGTTGAAACAGAGATCATTGGAAGTACGAAACAGAGATCACTGAAAGTACATATTCACATAATAAAGTACGCAAAGGTTGTTCTCGTGACAAATAGGTAAGTATACGTTGCACAAGTCAGGAATCAAAGTGTCTCAATAAAAACTACATCTACTTTACTTATTCACAGAACTGTAGAAGTGACTCACACGCTGCACAAAGTCTATGGAGGTTATCGCTTTCGATCTGTACAACATTAGCTGGTTTTCAATGAAAATCTGTTTTTTATTTATTTTTATAGTGTCTTCGTTGCGCCGACCGTACCAATGCTATTAATTTTTATTTGCACCTCTTTTTGGTATGTCAGCAACGTGTCAACAAACGGCCGCTCATTCAGCTGCTCTTCTGCTTTCCGTTTTGCTAAGCCACTCACTTGTTGCTTCTCCAAGACTCTATCAGCCAATCTCACAACTGGCCGTCGGAGAGGCTTCAATGCTCGCCTTCGCTCAGTTTACACCTTTGACTTGTTTACTTGTCGAAAGTCGTTCGCCCAGTTCACATCCACAGATAATCTTTTAATCCTCGACCCCGAGCCGAGGGTCATTACATTCGCCCAGCTTACATCCGCCCGATCTTATTATTTCTCAATGGGCTAGGGAACCGATTGTCGACTAATACTTTTTTTCTGAAAGAACTTCATAATTTGAAGCCATAGCTGTGAGTTTTGGGCTCCTGCGGTGTAATACAAATTTCCACTTTCGAAAATTTCAACTTTTAATCTGGAGGGAAGAGTGGCGCTTCCAAGAAGTGCTCTCTGGTGATCAGCCAATGAACTAAAAGCACGAATTCCGAGAGATTCACGAGGTGAAATCGCAAGGAAAATAGTCGTTCGGATTTGTTCTGACGCTAGCTTGACGGGACCATATTCATGTTTACCAACCTAACATAACCAAAAGTAAAAAAGATTTTTTTGTACACTCTACTTTTTGTGCGAGTGCACTCTGACGGATTAGTTAGAATGTCACGCGGGAAAATTCAAAACGCCAAATATTCTTTGTACTTTGTTCATTATTAGTTCAACTATGTTCGGCCGAATTTTCCCATTTCGCTGACCTTGTTCCCTAGCCCATTAAATACATGAGGGGGAGAGTCGCCGACGCGTCGCCCAACGGCATACTATGAGCCCCAAAACCCTTTGAATCCGTCGCCATGCGTCGCCTATTTATTTCGCATAGCGTCCTCATCGCCTCAATGGTAGAAGGGGAGTTATTGGAACAGCTAAACTTCAAAGTTCCAAATCGTCAAAGGGTCACGGGATCCTGTCGGAAATCTCTCTCTCTCTCTCCCCTCCTGACACATTTTTCTCCCTATTTTGAGCTCCGCAGTTTCCGCAACTGTGCTCTACTGTCCCTTCACCACTGATGGAGGAGCTAATTATCCCCTCAAATGGGTTGGGTGTACATTCTTCTGGGAATTGCGGACCATTTTGTCTCAGCAACGCCCCCCTCTGCAGAGCCCTCCTTGTTGTCTCCCCGACCCCCGACCCCCCCCCCCCCCCCCTTCAATCAAAATTTTCCTAACTGAGCCAGCAAGTATTAAAATTTAATTGAACACTGAGCCCGTTTTTTGAGCGAACTTTTTGGTGTTTTCAGACTTTTCTCATACTATGCTCGCCAAGACGAATTTTTTTGTTTGTGATTCAAATTTTTGCGACCTCTAGAAGTGCCTTAGAATAAAAATGAGCATTCTCCTCGTTCTCCTCCTCCTCCTCCTCCTCCTCCTCCTCCTCCTCCTCCTCCTCCTCCTCCTCCTCCTCCTCCTCCTCCTCCTCCTCCTCCTCCTCCTCCTCCTCGTTCTCCTCCTCTTCGTCATGTTGGAGCCTATTATGTTGGAGCTCCAATATAATAGATAATACACAGGTTCAAAAAAAAAAAGGTCACTCGGGCGCCGCGGAAAAAACCATCAAACTCTATGGTTTTTTGGGGTGGTGAATCCGAGTGTGACCGTTTTTTCCGGTCACGTCCAAATTTTCGAGATATTGGCGATTTTTCGTTTTTTTTCGGCGTTTTTCCAATGAGGTCTTGTAGGTAGATTGTTTCAGCGTCGAATGGGACCAACCGTGATTCTGTACCTTCCATAACAAGGGAGCTATGATTTTTCAAAGTGTTTTCTCATTTTAACCATATCCGTAACCAGTTTTCCGTGGAATATATTGGAGTTGGAGGCCCATTCATTAGATGACCTACGATTCAAAGATGATTTTATTCATCAGGAACAATTTGACAACCAGCTGTGTCGGGAAACTAAAAAACAAAATCTGACCATTTTTAGTTCAAAAAACGATTTCGTATGAGCTTTTTGGCTATGAGTGGAGGCTGGTTGGTCCCTTTGAAGGGACCAACAATAGTCTGCATTACATTGCAGTCCCAGAGGCCTTGTTACTATCGTCTTGATATCTTGGTGGAACCTCTCGTCTTGTTCCTCGCTGAAATCAAACAGGTTGTGAGGGAATTTTTCCAAGTGACTGGAGAGACAATGCATTTTTATGCTCATATTGCAGCCCCGAAACGAACACAACGGAATTGCACTGGATGCCCTGAAAGACAAGATGTTCCTGATTAATAAAACCATTCATAGCTCCCTTGTTATGGAAGGTACAGAATCGCGGTTGGTATCATTCGACGCAAAAACAACCTACCTACAAGACCTCGTTGGAAAGCATTTCCTAACGGCCTTAGTTTTAACGCTAGAAGGTAAAAAGTACCAAAAAACGTGACTTTGGTTTTGAAAAAAAAAAAAAAAAAAAAAACCCGTTTTTTGTTGTTGTCAAAATCACACATTTCTCGTGGTTTTAGACCCAAACTCACGTATATATTCAGAATCAGCGATAAATTTCCAGTAAGAAGAGAGATTTTGTGGAATTTTTGGGCATCTGCACGTTCAGCTGTGATTTTCTAAACTGAAAAAGGCCGGAAAAAAAAAACAACGAAAAATCGCCAATATCTCGAAAATTTGGTCGTGACCGGGAAAAGCGACCCTAATATGGATTGTACCTTCTGGGCGTTCCCCTCCAAGCTCTTTCATGTTCGAGGAGACTGAGGCGTCGAAATGCACCTTGCTTGACACTTGTACATATATTAATGCATGACGTTGTATCGTGTTCTTCGCTTTGATCCTTAATACAAGAAAATCTGGGGTTGTCATAATATCACGTATTAATTTTGTGTTGTCTCTTTCAGTTGACGCTTCAGAAATCGCGGAATCAGTGAGCAGCCAGGGAGCAGTTAGCAGTTCAACGACAGGAAGTTCTAATGGAAAGAAGAAGCTTGATACTCACGGCCGCCTCAAATCTGAGAGGATAAAGAAGAAGAGATCGTCCAAATTGGAGAAAAACGTGAGTGGGCGTAACGTGTGAAAAGAAAACGTTCCAAGTGAATATGTAGGTCCAATGAATCCAAATCATCTACAGTAGAAATCGCCTATAACGAACTTCAAGGGACCGACGGGTTTCGTTCGTTATAGCCGGTGTTCATAACAACCGGTAGATCGACTATAACGAACGGTGTTCATTATAACCAATTTGTCCGGATATAATGAACGCTGTTCATTATAATCGATATTTCATGTACATATAAATAGGGAAAAATAGGGGTAAAACAAAACACTATAATATGAAATACCGTGATTTATCGTGAACGCACAAAAAAGTGTTCAGTTTCCATTTCCTCGTCATCTTGAGTTCCAATTTCGGTACACAGCAGAAACAACCACCTGCATGGGCCTGAACAGTTCGTAATAACCGATAGCGGCGCCCCGCCGTCCCAAGAAATATGTTAGTAATAGCCGGTTTGTTCGTTATAGTCGATGGTTCGTAATAGTCGATATCAACGTTAAATTCCCATAACACTCCACGGGACCGGAGATTTTGTTCGTTATAACCAATAGTTCATTATAACCGGTTTCGTTATAGGCGATTTCTACTGTATTTAACAGTGCCCATGAGGACATTCCCGTGCGACCACTTAAGTCAGGGATCTAAAACCCGTATCAGGGGAATAGATATCCTGGACTAGAACCATGGCGCTCAGGCAAAGCACAATAAGCCCATAGGCCCTTGCTGGGGGCATCTCGAACCCCCTTCCTGATCCAACTCACAACAATCTACCGTCTCGCTCTCTCTGTCCCCTCCTACTAGTAGGATTGAGATTCCCCCCAAAAAGCGTGCGAACCGGCGCATTTGTGCCCAACTTTCTTATTTTAAGTGGGAACCCCTAAATTCAGAACGTGTCCATGGCTAACTAACTATCTAACTGGCAGAATATTTCACAAGCCTTCTCCTCCGAAACCCTAAGCGACAAAACGCTGCAAATTTTACACAAGGGTTTATTATTCTTTGATGTAGGTTACTTGTACGAAAATTAAAACTGTCAATAAATTTTTTTCCCCCATTTTTTCCCCACTCGGAAAATATTTGGCCTCCTGGGATCCTTCGAAAATCCCATTTGTAGCCCCATGAAAGCCCTGTAGATTTCCACAGCGAAATCGGATCGTTCCGGGACGCCCAAAATGGATACTACGTCCAAAAATACTCCGAAAACGACAACTGACTCGCTCTCATAGCCAAAGTCTCCGTAAAACCCCTCCCGTAGCCCCATAGCGCCGGGTTGGGCGATGGGACTGAAAAACCTTGCGGGCACAACTAGATGGTAAACCAAGTATTTAGTAAAAATTTCAGATTAAAAAAAAAACAAAAAACTCCTGCCCAAAACGGCCCGGACGGCAGACGGACATTTCGGTTTTGGAATCTTGACCTCTTGAAATTTTGATGCTGATCAGAATTTTCGACCTCCGTCGCGATTATATAAGTGTATTATTCCAAGAATAATAAACCAAAATACACCAATTTTTTCTACCGTCTCGGCTTCCCTTTCCTTATGAATAGGAGGGTTGAGATCCCCTTAAAATGCGCACAAAAAGGCGCATTTGCTCCGTGATTTGGCCAAGTAGGAGAAAGCAAATGGATGGTAAAACAAGAAGGTATTGGAGACATCAGTGTTCAAGCAAAATGTGCCGTAATTACTACAAAGTTCAAGCTAGTTTAGAGGGTAATCGCTACCTCAAACATCGAGTTTTTTAATGTAAAATTTTTGTTGATTTAAATTGATTGAACCATCCAAGAACATTGTTTATGTGCTGAAGAACAATTTGTCACCACTCAACCCCGAAAATAATTTCCACTGTGCGACGTTTCGACTGTCTGTCACGTCCAGTAAACTTACTAGTTTCCGATTGGTCGAGTTAACTGATGTTGAATTTCTGTGCCGGTGTCGGTTCTCACATCCCTCGGGTGCTGTTGATTTTCTTCTCGCCACGTCGGCGCCTGTTCGGTGGAATTTTGCAGCCGCACGTGGCATTGTGTAGCAACCGAGAGAGATGGCGCGAATTGTGGGCGGAGCAAACACAATGTATTTCTATTGGAGGCGTGGTGGTGATTGAAGCGTCATTTCGAGGTGCGACACCAGAATACCGCGAAAACGACACCTAAATCGATCCTATAGCCAAACCTCTTCAAAAACCGCCTCTCGTGGCCCCATTTTAGCCCCATAGCACCCCGCGGGTTTCGGCATTGCGGGCACATCTAGATGGTAAACCGAGTATTTTGTCAAAATTGCACTCTTAGAAATATTCCTGCTGCCCAAAACGGCTTCGGGGGCCGTAGGTTGATGCTAGTGTGCTACGGCTCACTGGCGGGCTCGGCTCTTCGACCCTCATGTCCACCCCTGTAATGTTCAGGCTGACATCTCGGGTAACGCCGAGGTGTTGGGGGCATGTAAAGCGGTAGAGAGCCTTCGGGCTCTCGGGCCTCTGACCGGACGGGCCTTAATGGGGAGGAGTTGCTCCCATTAACGCACTAACACCCGAGCAACTCCTCTTCTCCGGTACCTCGGGCGAGGGGGAGCCCGCGGCCTCTGATCGGTTGGGGGGGGGGGGGGGGGGGTCATCCCGTCGGTCTTTGGCCGCCCCCCTCGGACTGGTGTCGGATTCGAGGGGGTCGTGGGGCCTGCTGGGAGGTGGAGGCCCGCTGAAGGCTCAGACCCCGTGTGTGGCTTGGAGCTCCCTTCGGGGGGCCTGCTGATAGCTAATCGCTCAATAGCAGTTTCCACAGCTCGCACTGCCCAGAATGGCTCCTACGGCGGACAGACATTTCGTTTTTGGATTCTAGACATCTTTAAATGTATAATGTCAAATTTAGCGGCCGATCCGAGTCGTCTACCTCCGTCTCGATTACATAGTGGTATATTAATCCAAAATAATAAACCAAAATAGAACAAATGGCCTTATTTATCAGATGAGCTAGGGAGTAAACAATGGCTAGCCCCTACTACATTTTGGCAGATGAGGCATAATCCATTTATGGGGGTCCCACATCTGTCCAGACATTTTACTTGAAAGTTTACACGCACATTTTCAACATAACATTCCAGAACTCCTGCTTATTCGATCACCGTGCGTATGTGTGACACATTGTGTGTATTGATCGGTTTCAGATACACAGCAACAAAGAAATGATTTTCCGCACTTGGAATCAGTGGAGGCCTTCAACTTCGACCAACCCGCCCAAAGGAAGGAAGCTCCTCCGTCCTAAGAAATGTTTGTCTAGCGTGCGGAGTCGGAATTCGTCAAATTCGACCGGTCAAGAGCCAATACTTCGCCCTAGAGACAAACGCGCTCATGTCCGAGGGACCGATTCGGATCTGGACTGCGACGAAGGGGACACGGACTCGTCCGACTCGTGTTTGCCGATGGACATGCAGTCTGAATACCTGCGCGGGAGGAAAGTCCGCGTTTTGGAAGATGACAATTATTCAACTTCGGATTGTGCCAAAGATGATTCGTCCTCGACTGAGGCACCCGCGGCTTGTCAGGTGAGCCGATTCACTTCATCTTCCGCCTCCGCCTTTATTGGATTGATGGCATTGAAAGCGCTCACCACCACGACCAAAACAGCCAGTGATGACGGGCTCAACCAGAGAAGCTTCGGCAGGCTCGCCATTTATTTTGTGGATCACGGGCTGAGGCTGTTGGAAGTAACTTCCAACAGCCTTAGCCCGTGATCCACAAAATAAATTAGAACTGTTCTAATTACGGGTGGCATGTTAATGTTAAAAGAAACAGTAAACAGTAAACTAGTCTCAGCAAATTTTCACCTCGAGACTATTACAGGGAGTGATTAGATTACTTATTTATGATTAAAATGATCAATGATTTGATGGCTCTTTCGCCCGCTCCCGGCAGACGGACAAAGTGTCATCATGTTTTGTTTGTATTGTTCGTATGTTTTTCTTCATTCTGTCTGTAAGACACTTGATTAAAAGCATACCTATTTATTATAGTTAAAACGCTGCAAATTTTACACTAGGGTTTATTAATCTTTGATATAGGTTACGTGTGCAGAAATTTAATTCTGTGTCAATGGAAAAAAATTTTGGATTTTTTTTTTCAAAATGTTTTCTTTTTTACTTGAAAAATATTTGACCTCCTGGGATCCTTAAAAAATCCCATTTTTAGCCCCATTGAAGCCCTATAGATCGCAACAGTGAAATCGGATCGTTCCGGGACCCCAAAAATGGATTCTACGTCCAAAAATACTTCGAAAACGACACCTAACTCGATCCCATAGCCAAAAGCCTACATAAAAACCCCTCCCGTAGCCCCATTTTAGCCCCATAGCGCCCCGCGGGTTTGTGCGTGAAGTGCCCTCTCGGAAAAATAAAGATCAAGACTCGGTTCTGGACCCCATTCGTTCACGACGACCTAAAACGCTTTTTCATTTTGTTTCAGGTGAAACCTCGGAAGCCTCGTAAATACTACGCGACTCGAGCTCCTCGCCGCTAAGGGTTTTCAATTCCATTTCAACTTCTTATGGTTCCTTTATTTTAGTTCAAACTCCTGTTCCACTTATTTTAAAAAGGCTTTTCGTTCTGACTCAGTTCCTAGTATTTAATTTGGTTCTGAAAACAGTTTATATTTTCGTTGTTTTACAAAAAAAAAAAAAAAAAAAAAAAAAAAAAAAAACTGCACAAACGTGCGTTTTACGGAGAAAAAAATTTTACTTGTAGACTTTAAGAGACCGTTTTAAATGAAAAACGGTGTATTAAATTTTCGAGAAAAATGTTGGTTACATAAAAGTTCTTAATTGTGTTACATTAAAGTTCTTAAGTTCTTAGTGTTTCTTCTGTATTCCCTTTTAGTCCTTATTTCAATTCGTTCCTTCGGAGGAGACAAGAGGGCAGAAAAAAGATGTGTGGGCAAAAAATGGTTGTGAAAACGCGTATTTTCAAGGTTTCGTTCATATTCCAGATTACTATAAGTTCATTCCTAATGCTTAAGTCTAGGCTTATTATAATACCTGACCTATTATAATAGGACAGGTCCCTGACCTATAATTATAGGACTAGGCCTCGTTCTCTCCCGATTAGTAGGATAAATATGTGTGCAACGAAACAGAAACATGATTTGGCAAGCATAGATTAGTGTGAGGCATTTATACTTTACATCTAACTTAGGTATGTTAATTATTTCTAGGCAGTACAGCAACAGCTTCACATAGTGCTACCTCAATAAATCTTATAATAAAGTTTGCAGAATTGTGCTGGCGTTTTGACTATTTTTCAAATAATTCTTAGCTTCATTCTTGAATGTACCGAAGCGTTTGGCTGTTTTCATTCTGTAGGGTAGCTGTTCAAAAATTTTTGGCGCAAGCCAGCGTAGTTGCCTAGTAAAGAAATCATTATACGGCCGAGGAATGTCTATTATTGCTGATGAGTTTGCCCTAGTAGGTCTAATGTCCGGTTGTTTAACGAAATTGCCTTTTTTGAAGCGAAGCTTTTATACGGACGCCCCCGCTCGCCGCTCGGGGAGTCTCCCCGTGAAAATCGTGAGTCAGTCCTTAACGCGATATATATATTAGGGTAGGTGGGGGCTAGTATCCGCACGCCTTTTTTTCGATTAAAATTATCGATTATTAGTCCGACCTCGCCACATCGATAACCTTTCTCAACCACCAGTTGCCTCCTGAAACTTGAGGGTTGAAGTCAACAAAGGAGCCAAGAAAATGAGGTAAGCTTGATTTTCATCAGTTTGATTTAATATTTTCGTCACTTGCCTAATAGATTGTGGGAAAAGTGCGATAGTTATTCCAAATGTTTAGCTTTCTTTCGAAAGGGGTTCTCATGAGCTTGAATATAACTGCCCAACTTCGGCGAAATCTGTTGTTCACTGTACCTGGTGTGGCATCTCCCGACATTTTGGAAAAAGGGGCTAATTTCCGCACTTTTTTTGGGGCTTCTCTCCGCAGTCAGAAATGTGCGGAGACTAGCCCCTTTGAATGTTATGATGTTTTATCACTGCAAAGTTTTGGTACCTGTAATAAATATAGGAAATGTATAGCCTCTCTACCCACTACGAGGACTCAGCAACAAGTCTTAAGTCCAGAAGATATAATTCCTCTTCCCAAAATTCAAATCAGAAGGAAGCGATCTGGGAGAGGGCTAAAGTCTGTTCTGTTGACCTCAACTCCCCACAAAGAAAAACTTGAAAAGCAAGTGAACGAAAAAGCAAAAATTGCCACAGATAAAGAAAAACGTGTGATGGAAAAGAAAATGAAAAAAAAAACTGTTTCCTCCAGAAAAAAAGAAAAAAAAAACTGAACAAGAAGAAGGAAGAGTGGTCCTGCACCTCAGAGTCTGAGGGTGAAATGTCCCTACACAATAGTGACACCGACCTTGATATTGAATCCTTGATGGCTGGAACTGATTCTGATGAAGAAGACAAGCAAGAAAACCTTCGAGAAGAGAAAAATGTGTGTTTGCTGTCAACTAATGACTTCATTAAAGTCAATCACGGAAAGTCAAAGGGCTCTTTCCGCCTTTATGTGGGCAAGGTCCTTGTCCCTAGCACTCAAGGGTACGAAGTCATGTTCTTCAAGCGGTATCCTCAAACGTTCAAATTCTCAGAAACAGATGAAGAAGCATTCGTCGACAAAAAAGACGTTGTCCTCAAGCTATCTAAGCCAATCGAGTCTCATCATGCAAGGTTCCACAGATTGATAAGTTTCCCAGACGATCTGTCGGATTTCACTCTTTACTGAATTTTTCTTTTTCCTATTTTTTGTTACCAAGACTATTGGCTAAGTTTCAGTGAAGTTTTTCACTGCTTGATAGGGATTTCCTAATTTGTTTTGTGGTATCCTAAGTCTAATTTACTAAGTCATTTTTTTAGCAAATTTTTTCAAAGCTCTATTTAATGTTTAATGCTTAACTACCAAAGTGCTTAACTGCTTTTTTGTTTTACCAAACCCTATTGGATAAGTTTCAGTGAAGTTTTTCACTGCTTGATCGGGATTTTCTCTTTTTTTTTGCTATCCTGATTGACTAAGTCATTTTTAGCATGTTTTTCAAAGCTCTAGTTAATGTTTACTGCTTAACTACCTATCTTAAATTTTTTTACCAAGTCATTTTTTCTTAAGTTTTGAAGTTTAAGTTTTTTTTTTTTCTACAAAAATTTGGAAAACTGTTTCTATTTCAAAGTTTATAAAACAAAACTGTGTAATTATACATTGTGTACCTGCAAGAATAAAGTGTTTAAAAAAATTGGTTTTGAATCAGAGTTTCTTTTTCAATAATATTGACATTCCATATTATGGAAGAATAACTGGGGCTAATCTCCGTGTGCGGAAACAAGCCCCATTGGCGCGGAGATTAGCCCCACTGAATGGGGCTAATGTCCGCAAAAAAAAATTTTTTTTCTACCTCCATATTTTCAAAAATTTTGATTGGAAACGTTTGGAGTTGTTATAGAATAATCAATAAATGTCTAATCTTTTCATCCTATAGCAGAATCTGGAGAAAATAAGAAGATTGTGTTGAATATGGTCTGAAAACATGAAATTGCGGAGGGTAGCCCCCACCTACCCTATATAAATCACTAATTCAGCCTACTCTGACTAAACGGTAAGCCCTAAAAATACGCCGATTTTTTCTATCGTCTCTGCCGACCGTTTAGCTACGAATAGGGGGGTCGCGGACCCCCCCCCGGCCGAGCGAAGCGAGGCCCCCCTGTCCAAATAAGCGGTTGGCCGAGCGGAGCTAATGGGGTTTCGACCGTATCCTACCTAGAGATGCGAATTTTAATAGAAAATTTTCAACGAGCGATTTCTGACGGCGAGTTTAAAATTTTAGATTTCCTGAGATCGGGGCGCGTTTTTTTTTTTTTTTTTTATAAACGTACAACACTGTTCTATATACATAGGATATTCTAGGCGTCATTACATCAAACTTTCTGTATAGAGTCTCAACGGGGGTGCGTCTACGCGATTTTGTAGCTATTCTCAAAACTGTGTTGACGGGCGTGTCCAGGCAGAGGAAATTGCTATGATACGGTCCTCCCCATACTAAAATCCCGTATATTAGGAGACTATAAACATACGCATAGTAGATCATTTTGAGAGTATCACGCGCCATCCATTTTCTTAGGGCAATATAACAATGGAATGATTTTCTTATCCGTTTCACGAGGTCGTATGTGAAATTTCCATTTTAGGTGCTGATCAAGTAACACTCCTAGATACTTGATGAACACCACTTTTTCCAGACCTTCACACTGGCACGACGTACAGTTAGTGTTACAGCTTTCTTTATGCGTAACTATTTTCGAATCAGTTGGCTGCCCAGATGTATTAATGGAAAATGTTACATATTTCGTTTTTGATAAATTGATTGTGAGGCTGTTCAGTTGGAACCAATTCACAAGTTTTCTCATAATTTTATGCGCGTTTTCATGGGTCTCATCCCAAGTACTTCCTCTAACAATGATAGCCACGTCATCAGCAAAGGCGATAAACTTGCCTGTTATGTGTATTGAGAACATACATGTTTATAAGGAACAATAATATTGTTACAATATGGGGCCTAGTTCTGATCCTTGCGGAACTCCATAGTCTATGACTTCTGTTGAGCTTTGCACATATGAAGTTTGTACATATTGCCTTCTATTTAATGAGACGAAAACTGAGACTCTTTACTTTGGGTTGCGAGACTTGTCATCCTTGGTCGAAAACCCCCCAGCGTTAGAATTCTGGGAGTATTGGTGGATCCAAAGCTGAACTGGAACCAAAACGGTGAGAACCTTGAATCTAGAGTTCTATTGATTTCCTCCTGCGTAGGTTACAGGAGAAGCTACCTAAAACTGCAGTCGTAGCAGCATTCCATGCTGTTTTTATGAGTCGTGCGACTTATGCCATCCTCTGTTGAGGTCATGCTGCGTCGGCTGCCGCAATTTTCGCATGCCAACGCAGGGCTGTACGAGTGGTCGCTGGGCTGAAGTACCAACAGGATTGTAAGCCAGCCTTCATAAGATTAAACATCTTGACCATCCCTGCGGTTTACATACTCGTAGCTACGTGCTACGTTTTCTCCAACTGACACGAGAATCATAACTCCACTCATGGGTATAGAACACGGCATGGGAGTGACTTGCTGGTGCCTTTTCACCGCTTGAAATCATCCCCCATCAGCAGTTCGTGGTGGGGTATTAAATTTTTCAATGCCATCCCTAAAGAGTTGCGAGCGAAATTTACGACAACAAACGTTAGGCTAAAACCTGTCAGGTTTTTAAAATCCATCGCACCCTTTGATTTTAATGAATTTTTCCTCAGTATAAAGAATGTAAGAGAGCTCTGGTTAGGCATAGGTTTCGGAAATTATTTCCATCTAATAGCGTGTTCATGATGTAGGTACCTACCGCTGTATTATTGAAGTAAGTTTTCGTGAGCTGTAATTTTGTACGGAAATTTTGACCTTGTCTTTGCACTCTGTGTTCTTGGCAATAAAAAACTCTTGACTCTTGGTTTAAGGTCAAAATTTAGCGCACACAATTGTTAAACGCAACTTGATACTTGTATAGTGTATAAGCGCATACGAGCACTGTTGCTGTCCAATGAGAGTCCAAACAATATTTCACCATACATCATGACTGGTAGGATTAGGGATTTGAACAGCCTAACTTTAAGATATGTAGGGGTGAATTTCGCTAGTTTTTTTTAACGGATGAAGGGAGGAATAAATTGTGCGACATGAATAGTTTATGTGAGGATCCCAGGTTAAGTTATGGTGGAGCATAACTCCAAGGCTTTTTACAGTCTCTGAATAGGGCAAGACAACAGAATTAAGGGAGATTTTGGGCATGGAGGAGAGCTTCAGTTTGGTTTTAGAAAACACTATAGGTAACTTGTGTCTTCCCTGGGTTCGAAATCAAGCAGTTTTTCTCTGCATGTGACGATATAATACTGAAGCCTCTTACAAAAGTCCGCTACATACAACGAACATCTCCTTCAGTGCATAATAAATCACATTACCTACATAATAATATTTCTCGCATCATTACCATACACCATAATTTTACATAATAGCGTTTTTGTTAGCTTTCATTATTTGTACAAATTTCGCTTATTCTATTTTAAAGCAATTATTATTATTATTATTTTTTTTTTTTAACAATTATTACATTTGATTCATCTCTAACATAAGCTGTTCTTTATAGTTTTTCTTGAAATTGCCTACTGTTTTTGCGTCATTGAATAAATTAAAGTTTTCATTGTAAGTTAACTCGAATTCTACTAGCCTCAACTACGAATGAATGACACATCATTTCGGTTCTATGCCGTGGGATTTCCAATATTGAGGCTCCAGAGCGTGTTCTACTCCCATGAACATTAACATCCTCCAGCTTATGAAACCTCTCAAATAAGTACCTAGGTTCCTTCGTTCGTAGAATTTTATATGCCAAAGTATACTATAGCCACGTTGAATTTCCTTCTCCCCCTAATTTTTAGCCAATTTAATTTCTCTTAGTATGGTGTTACATGCTCATCATAGGGCAGATCGAAGATGAAACGCACCGTGTCGTTCATTGCCTTCTGTAGGTCCCCGTTTTGCCTTTCTAAAGGCCGCTTTACACGCTACGACAAATCGCAACGATCAGGTTGCACCAACTTATCGCTCCAATAAATCGAAAGGGAGAGGAGTGTTTACACGTGTTAGAAGTGGTTTTTAAGCCAAGTGAAAATCCACTTCACACGTTAAATCAAAAACGGCGGGAGACGCTGATTCAGCAGTTGGAGCTAAGGCAGGAGGGAGACACGCAAACGGAACTCGGGGTCAGTCGCCTTGAAACCGCTCATGATGGAAGAATCGTCTGTCCCGATGGTCTCTTAGCCAAGGATCATCGGTGACCACCCACGTCATTCACTCAGGTCAGATCCAACCATTAGTTTACACTTTTGGAAAACCAGAATTTGCCTCCGGGGGGCCTCGCGTTCGCGTGCGGGCGGTTAGGGCAAATTCATCAATTTGGTGGAGAGATTAGGTTCAACAATTAAGGGTCAATTCAACAATCAATATATAAGTTATATTGGAATATTGTTTTCTTGTTGACCTGATTCCATCAAGGGATTTTGAAGGAGGGACCTGGGGACGGGGTAAAAGGAGGATCGGCAGCGCATAAAAGATCCTCCCGGTCGCAACCAAAAAAACAATTTAGCTGCCAAATTTTACGGTGGGCGCCGGGTTGACAAAAGCAAATCTTGACAAAACAAGACCGTCAATCCCGGCTAGCTCACACCTGGAGTAGGAGCTGATCAGCTCGCGGGAGAGCGTCTGAAGGATTTACGTCCTGATGATGAATTCGAAGCCTACGGAAAGTATACAGCCCATAAGCTACGTTCCCTTAAAGGACAACAGGCCATATTTGCTCGAAAACTCATCAATGACGTGATTTTTGAAGGGGAGCTTGAAACACTTACCAAAAATTTTAAAGTAATGGACAGTCAACCACAGCGGCAATTTGATAGTAATGACCAACAACTATTCCAAAATGGGCTTCTTGAAAAGGTCTGAATTCAGCATTTCTGACAACATATTCGGATTCAGCACCCTTTAAAACTCATACACCCCAATTTTTAGTTCGAAAATCCGTATAGGTACGTGCTGAGCTGTTTTCAAAATGTTAGAGATTTTGAAATGAACGCCAGGCAAATTTGACGTCACACCTCGCCAGGCTGGGCGTCGAGTAGTTGGGCACTGAGCCGCCAGAGCGCTAAATAACAAATCTGAACAGAATCGGAATAAAAACACTCGGTCCAGGTCGATTTTTGAATAACCTTCTTTGATAATAACTTCGATGCTCAATTTTCGAATGACCTTCTATAATGATTAACCCGATTTTCGATTTTTGGGGTCGACTTTTCGCGTAGCAAAGTTGGCTGACTTGCGTAGATGAGAGAGAGAGGGATCTCCCGGCCAATCAAAAGACGACGAAGCAGCCCACGTCATGTACCCTCACCAGACCGAGGAATTCAAATATCATATTTTTCCTATGGCCCTATAAATAATTGAAACGGGGTTTCTGCAATATGGACCCGTTTTCGTAACTTTTGAAGCATTCCTTTGCAGGATAAACATTTTCAAAAATCATTAAAGGAGCTCATTATCCCCCATCCACATACATCTCTCATAATCCCCAACCCTACTATCAAACAACACGAAACAACAATCCTAAACAGCAACTACACTCCCAGCAGACCAATTCTCAACAAACAATGGACCACAATGTTTCGAATTTATTCTAAAATTTATCTGCTTAGCAGGGCATTTTCATGTTTTCATTTTTTCACGTTATATTCTTTAGTGACCTTATTATAATAAATAATTACTATGACTTTTCATCTTTTAGGTCTGAATGATGACTTTTCATCTTTTAGGTCTGAATGATGACTTTTCATCTTTTAGGTCTGAATGATTCCATCTATGACATTATTCACGTCGTATTCTAATATAATTTTTTTATATGTATTTTTATTCAAATGTATTCTACTCATGTTCTATGATGATGCTCATTTATGTGAATCTCACTCCACTTTACTTTATAAATCTCATTACCTATATAATATTACTACTACCTATGCATGTGATGTAACATACCTAATATGATATAATATGTCACACTTATATTATACGTACTTTCTTTTCTGTTAAGACTTTATTCACCTTATATTCTCTGATAGCTTTATCCATGTTGAGTTCTGTGATGACTACATTTTATTATATTTGGATATTTAAAGTACTAAATAAATAATTTTTCAACATGTATGTTGAAAAAGTTTTAAAACAATTCATACAGGTATACCTGTATGAATTGTTTTAAAACTTTGTAGATAACCTCAGAAGTTTCCGAGATTATCCCGCTGAGAGCTGGAGCAGAAATGGCAGTTGAATATTCCATGTCTTTTAAGCTTCTTCCGGTGACAAGAAATCGTACCGTAGCTGACAGTCTTTCGTGCGGAGATATAGCTCTTCTCATGACAGTATCACTTTTTGAAATAAACGGAGAAACTAACGCTAACAACTCAACATAGGTGTCCTCGTCCATTCTTAGATAATTACGCCAGTCATTGGGTTGTTGCCTCAATTCATTCAATAAATTCACGTGAGAGAATTCTCTCCTCTTTAAAAGCCACTCCCGACTCCACTTCGTTCTTGGTTTTCGCGAGGTTTCACGTTTCTTAGCCACACAACCGGCAAACATTGACCATAATGCTATTTCTTCCATTGCGAAATCGTAAATGATGAGGTTGGGTGTGAAAAATCGTTCAAACATCGTTACGATTTGTCTTAGCGTGTAAACACTCCTCCCCCTTCCGATTTATTGGAGCAATAAGTTGATGCAACCTGATCGATACGATTTGTCGTAGCGTGTAAAGCGGCCTTAATATTATTCGAAGTAAGGGATGATCAGTGCTTGGACCAAACTAACTTTCACATATTGGGGAAAGTTGTATGCAAATTTTCTCAGTTGGTGTAAAGCTTTGAAGTATTTTTGATCTGCCGAATATACGCGTCCCAAGATAAAGTGTTCGAAATTTGCACTTCGCATATTCATTTCGTATATACATTCATAGTCATTCAACTTTAAAAAAACTGCCAAACTGCTGAAGACATTGCGCGTTCAACTTCAAAACAATACCTACACGGAGTACCTACCTAACGCGAACACTATTATAGTTTCATCTTATAATAAGATGAAACTAGCAATACACAACTAAACCATTTACAACCTAGCGAGCCACGATGCGCTCAATGTATGGTTTACCGAAACCGTAGGCAGTCTGGTTGCTTCATCGTTTGCTACTTGCCTCATCGACGAAATTGAGAGGCTCCTCAAGGAAGAAAAAAAGGGAAGTGACCGTGTAATCGGACGGATGTACTAACCAGAACAGAAATTCGGTCCTAGCCAATGGTCTTTTGGCCTTGAGCGTTGAACAAAGGGTATTTATTTACCAAAAGTTCTTGGAGAAGGGCCATACCCAAATGGAGGGGGTCTCCGTACATAGCGTTATAGAAAGGGCGATGGAAGGCAAAGATCTCTACCTCCCACACGAGCTGATCACTTTAACAAAGGAGGCCAGGAAGCAGCCCTTATCGAGCAAAACTCATGTACCATAATGAGTTCAGGGACTATTCCAATCCAGGAAGCCAGACTTATCGCTCAATTAGACCAGGTAATAAAACAAAATTTGTTTTATTACCTGGTCTAATTTAATGAGCCAACCGTGATGGATATCAGAGTGCTCCAGTACGATCCTGCCGGGATAATTCGATACAAACTGAACTTCGATGATGAATTCAAGGAACTTCCTCGACGTCCACTCCGTCCTGTCTCGAAGAATCTTCCACCTCTACATAAAAACCCTATTCCCATTCCTAGAGATAAATGGGATGATTTGCAATGCTTGAAAACTTTCATGCCACGAGAATGCGAGCAATTTTATGACAAGTTGCCCCCACACTGACAACAGTATTAGGAAAGCTAAGAGATCCTCCAAGGATAACTAATACTAGCTAGTAAGGCGTTTTGTTTGGAATGTGGTTGCCATTGTTTAACTTATTTTTGCATGTTATGTACTTATTTGTTCACGTTGCTATTTCCTAGAATTTTAACGGAGTTGTGTGATTTGGTAGAAGATACCGTCCTATTTTTTCTACTCGTCAATTTCAATGAGATGTGATTTCCATTCAGGCATTAGATACGTTTATTTTTTAAAAAAGTATTTATTTCCATGTGATAAACTATGAAAAAAGTTCAAATTTAGGGTTTAGTCTTGTTTAGTCCCAAGTTTAGTCACAAGTAAAGTCTTTATAAAGACTATAGTCAAAACAAGTTTAGTCTCAAGTATAGTCTTTATGTTGCCAAAACAAAAATATTTTAAGATAATAAGAAACAAGTTCAAATTTTATTAAAAGAAAATTATGAGACTGACGTTTATGGAGACTGACATTAGTTATGCATTATTAAAAGCAATAACACTTTATGCAATTTTGAAGCCCTGATTTTTATTCGCCAAGTATGAGTCACCCACCCATTTCATTCGGCACTAGCTGAGGAAAATTTATCTGTAAAATAATAATAATTTATCTTGAAAACTATAGAATTCCTGATTGAATCATGGCATAACTCAGGAGATCATTCGTCATCATGACACAACTCCACCATTATTTATGCAAGCGTGAAAAATACCCCAAATGCAAAAATGCATTGCTTATTGATGTTTAGGGGAAGCCGTGGTTCGGTGATACTCTGCTCTCTGTTACTCTGCGTCTTAATCCGAGTAGTGAACTCCGCTTGTTGATTCTGCAGGTAGGGCAAAGGCCATCGTTGTCTCCTCCGGGGACAAAGGGCAGTTTCAGGTGCACTTATACGGTGCAACATCAAAGAATAGTAAACCCTTGTGTAAAATTTGCAGGCTTTTTATTTAGGAATAATAGGAATAAAATGATCTCAACTGCATGCTCACCCTCAAAATTACATATTTGTTGAAGCTGTGAAAACCATGAAAATGGACACGGTTCTCATATTAAATAGTTCTGACGAAATTAAATGGGACACAATTAAACAGCAAATTCAAAAATTAAAAAACAATCAATAGGTCGACTTCTTCATGACTACAATGATAAACATGTGAAGATGTGCCATAGTCAGTAGAAAATGGGAAAAAATCAATTCTGGCCGAAAGTGGACATGTTGAGTTTTGCTTGAATCCTCCTCATTTGTTTTTGATGCCCCAAGTACCCAGTTTACTGTGAAGATTTATATTAAACTCGTGAATTTTTATCATTGGTTATTTCTTTACTACACATTCCCTTACGGGAGAGTTGATCATCGGGGGAGCTGAAACAGTCGGTTGAGCCAGGGGAGCTCTCTACTTTTCCGGTGGAGGTGATGAAATCCCGAGACCCCCAGTACGGAAGCCTTCTGGCTTATTGTACCTACTCCCGAGTGTCCGTTTTTGACTCTATTGCCTCCAGGTCGAGGTCCAATTCCTAATTACCTAATACACGTCTTATCACTGCGTCTTCTTGGGTGCTATGGACGGGAGGGGTGGACACAATCCCACCTCCCCTTCGACCGGTCACGGAGGGTTTTGGGGAAATTGATAGGTATAAAAAGACGATTTCAGACGAAGTAGTCTATTTCCACGATAAATAAAATAACAACTTGTAGACGCGTTTCGGTTTACTAAACCATAATCAGTACAATGGTATAGTAAACCGAAACGCGTCTACAAGTTGTTATTTTATTTATCGTGGAAATAGACTACTTCGTCTGAAATCGTCTTTTTATAGGATGGATTCCCACTATCTCGCCGCATCTACCTTACGTTATGTAATTGATAGGTAGGTACTCCATATTTAATATTGTTTGAAGTCACTTGGGAGAATGCCACTCTGAGTTATTTGCTGACTCATTGCAGTTTTGAAAATTTCTTCGTGCCTGTTCCAAATGGAAGGAATGCCCTTGTTGAGTTGTGTTGAAGTGGGTTGTTCAAGTTCTGGCGATAGCTGTCCCCTCCTTTTATGTTCCGCGCGAATTTCCGCAGAAAGGGCCTTGACTACCAACGGCCAAAGCATTTGAGAAATGACATTTTTTGTATTGAGGATCAAGGATTGTGGCTTTTGACAGAAACATTCCGTTCAGAAGACTTTTCGCCACTGATTTGCCAACTTGAGTTCAGGGGTATACTTCTTTGACCATTCTAGGAAGATAGCTTGTCACCGGCTGGCCAAATTCTTTTTCTTTCTGGTTTGCTGATTAACATCAGCCTGAGGCTGACCTTTGGCTTTGTTGGGTTCTTCATTTCCTGTTTCAGTAGGCTGCCAAGAGGAATAAGCCTAGTCAGGCTGGTAGTAACGTAATTTTCGCCGATAACATCTTCAGTTGCTTGATTGAATGGCTTGAGCAATGATATTAACTCTTGCATTACTTTCAGTTGAGATGTTGCGATCATATCGGGAACATTTGGCTCGAGCCACATCCACTCGTGGAGGAGAGGATTTTTGCCACTGGGCCTGAAAGCGTAACAAAACGGTCCATCATAATATGATTGTTACGCTTTCGATATTATCGAGGTTGAAATTCCATCTAGTACTTATGACCTGGATTAGTATCAATACCTCACCCTCCTTCTTTCCTGATGTTATCTGCTCTGCTCTGGGTGCAATGGATGCACTCAGATCTGAGTGCAAACATCGCTTGCAGGTGAACTGTTTCTCTAGAAACATTAAGAGAACTTCTTACTATCACAGGTAATAAAGATGTTGATTCAAGACCATCAACAAAATCCAACGGAAACACGACGAATGTTTATTTATTTCAGGTATGAAGTTATAACTTGAACTTTGAAGTTATTGATTCAGATGTTCACTTGCAGGTGAACTGTTTCTCTAGAAACATTAAGAGAACTTCTTACTATCTCAGATGATAAAGATGTTGATTCAAGACCATCAACAAAATCCAACGGAAACACGAAGAATGTTTATTTGTTTCAGGTTTGAAGTTATAACTTGAACTTTGAAGTTATTACCTAACAGAAATCGACAGAGACACTGCGCAGTAACTGTTGAGATTCATCTTATAAATAATAACAGTTATAACACTGTTATAACAGTTACTGCTTTTCCAAGTTGATCGGTTGACAGCAGTAACTTTACAGCAGTAACCTCCTCAGTTATCACATGTAAATTATTACGCAACACATAAGATAATTTTGACATTTCCCCATTCGGACACAAAAACAATAAACTATTATCATAACAACCACCACAACATTCGTTGTTTCTTATCAGAAGCAAAATTATAGTCCAGTTTGCGACGCATGGAAGACCAAGTGAGTGCGCGCCAAGTGACGGAAAAGTACCTAGCAGAAAAATGGCTCTCCTGAAAAGTTGCATTTTTCGCTCTTTGGGATTCGATAACTTCTAAACCGCTCCACTTACAGAGTTCAAATTTTTAAACAATATTCTTTGGGAACACATCGCACCCGTCGTGGAATAAGGGAACAACTCAAAAAACGTCATTTTTGAGTTAGCACCGGAATTGTATCACGGAAGGGGTATATTTTGTCCGTGTAAGGTGGAAATGAGGCTAGTTCATTCCTGCTCCACGTGAGAGCAGGCGTGTCTTTGTTCCACGGATGGGAGGGAGCAGGTGGCGTCAAAAGTAAACAGTCACTTCTCAGCCTTGCCGCGGTGTGGACCTTGTCTCGGTAAGATTAAAACAAAACAATCCATTGAAGACAGGTAGAACTCAAAATTTTTGAGTTGTACCTTTTTTTAATGGATGGTTTTGATCACATAGTCAATTGTTTCTTTCTTCTCTGGAGTTGTACCTTTTTTCAATGGATGGTTTTGATCCAATTGTCAATTGTTTCTTTCTCCTCTGGATGACTTCCATAAGATTCAGGATTGGGATTCTGACTTGTTGTTTTCTTTTACAGGCAACTTGACTCATTTTATGAATGTCATGCGTTAGGTTCAAATGGATTCTCGTGCCCGACGAATTCTCCAGCTGGTAAATCAAGTTGAGGACTTGCCACAAATTGATACAGACACGAACCAGGTTGGTTTTTTCAATCTACAGTTCTGTTACCTATTTTAAATGTCAGATTTAAAAATATCAGAATAAAATAATTGAATGGGCGATTTTTTTTTTCTTATTGAAATTTTGATATTCTGTTATCTTGACAGGAAATAATCATTAAGTAGTACGGTGTGTAAATTTGGCAAATATTTAATTATGAAACAGTTTTACAAGTTACTCATGCAATTCATTAACTTGCAGGTGGATCAAAAATGCAGCTTACAGAACAGTTTGGCCACAAATTCTGCCCCACAAAATCAAAAGCTTGAATCTCCTCTCTTGGACTGCTCTTGGAATGGCCGACTTCCAATTGACGACGGGAACGTTTGGAAAAATATGCCTTTTGAGCATGCTGGCTTCTTCAACCAGGTAACACGGAAGGATGTAGACCTGCTAAGGATAGCGTTTTATAAGCCTGCAAATGCAACATCTGAGACCCTATTAGAGAACCAGGAGAACTTGGACCCTGCCATTTCAGACTTCCCTCTTCAGAAAAAACCTGAAAACGTTGATGGTACTTCTGCCCTGGTGAAATTTTACTCGTCTGCTTCAACGATTCTCGAGCTCGGTGGAGAAATTCATGATGTTACAGCTCAGGAAGTTCAAGAGCAGTCACAAATATCTCCACATTCCGTCGTAGAAAAAAAAGAAACCCTCTCAGAACATTCCATTGCTAGTACCTCTATCGACTTTGAATCTTTGCCTGGATCTTCTTCTAAGGGCCAAAATAGGGAGGTGGGCTCTCCGAGCCTCATTGACTGTGATCACACTGATAATGACCCCTATTCCATCAGAAACTGCTTGAGCAAAACAACATCTTCAGAACAGCTGTCAAAAACGCTTGCAACTGACACACTTCATGTGTTAGCTACGTGCTTACCTTCTGAGGCTGCCAGGTCGTCTTCATATTTCAATAATAGTAAGGAGAACAGCTCTCCTTTCCGTATTGACAGTGATGATTCAGTTAATGATCCACACTTTGAAAACAACCTGAGTGACTACATTGAAAGCACATCGTATGAGGAAGAAAATGAAAAAGTTGAAAAGAAAGTGAAGAAAAAGCGAGCCCGTCCAGTAGAGCAGGAAAATTATGACAATGAAGGAACATCAGAAGAGCAACAAGTCCTAAAAAAAGGACGGAAAAGAAAAGCTAATCCTGAAGCTTGGATACAAAATGTTGCAAAAAAACGAAGGAATCAAGGAAAATCTTACGATTCTAAATGTTCCCAGAAGAAGATTTCCGAACGAAAAATCAGGCCTGGCTGTACAGAAAAATGCAACTTTGAATGCACCAAAAAAATTGATTGCCCTGCTCGTCTCAGACTATTTCAGAGATTCTGGGATTTGGGAGACATTGAGAAGCAACGTGAGTTTATTGCGAAATGCACCAAAGAAATCACTCCTTACTACCGTCATGCAAGACAAGGGAGCTCAAGGAAACTGAACCTGGCCTACTACTTCATTGTTGATGGGTTGACAAGGCGAGTTTGCCGAACGTTTTTCACGGCGACCCTAGATATAAGCCCAAAAATGATATACACTGCACGGGACAAGCTTGAAGATGGAGTTATGGCAGGAGATTTGCGTGGTAAACACGTCAACCACAAAAAACTTCCCGAATCAATGAAGGAAGATGTCCGTAACCACATCAATTCAATTCCTCGGGTCCCATCTCACTATCTCCGAGCTCAAACAGAACGGGAGTTCATTGAAGGAGGGAGGACTATTGCTCAGATCTACAGGGACTATGTGGAGTCATGTCAAAGCGAAGGAAAACCGTTTGTAAGTCGCACCGTGTTCTTCGATATTTTCAATGAATTTAACATTTCGTTCTTTGTTCCAAAAAAAGACCAGTGCGAACTGTGTGTGGCTCATGAGAATTCGAATCAACAAGACCGGCCCGGCGAGTTTATACAGCACTTGGAAGAAAAAAAACTATCTCGACTCGAAAAGCAGTATGACAAAGAGGCTACTGATAAATCCGTCATCGTTTGCACATACGATCTTCAAGCAGCTCTACCATCACCCAAGGGCGAGGTTTCCTCCTTCTATTATCGCAGTAAGTTGTCTACGTACAACTTGACTGTGTACGATTTGAAACAAAACGTTGCTGTCTGCAATGTGTGGCACGAGGGAGAAGGAAATAGAGGAGCTATTGAAATCGGCACGTCGGTTTTCAAATTCATTGAAAAAAAAGCAACTGAGGTGAACCATGACATTGATTTGATTTTTTACAGCGACAACTGTGCTGGACAACAAAAAAATAAATTTATGATCATGATGTATTCCTATGCTCTGTGTGTTTTCAAGAATGTGAAAAGCATTCAACATAAATTCTTAATAAAGGGGCATACACAGAACGAGGGAGACTCGGTTCACTCTCTGATAGAGAAAGAAATTAAACGTGCCCTGAAATCCGGCCCTATTTTCGTGCCGTCGCAGTACTACCAGCTAATGAGAACTGCAAAGAAAACAGCACCTTATCACGTGGTTAATGAACTCAGCTTTAACGATTTCATTGATTTCAAGAAGTTGGCTTCACACATTGGAGAAAACTTCACTACCAACGAAAAGAATGAAACATTCACATTTGGGGATATAAAAGTGATAAAATTATGTCGTGAGAACCCCTTCCGTTTCCAGTACAAAACCTCTTACCAGGCAGAAGATTTTGATTACGTCGACATGAAACGTGTCAAGAGGAGAAATACCAGAGCATCTCGGAACTTGAGCGTCGAAGAACTCAAAGAAGAAATCAAAAGCTGGGAGGTCGTTAAGGCCTACAACTCACCAATACCACTCTCAGAAAACAAAAAAAGAGATCTCACATTTTTGGTTAAACATAACCACATCAAACCAGCTTATGCTGAATTTTACAATAACTTGTGTGGTTGAAATTTCGCTCACGATTTTTTTCCTGTTCAGTCTTGCGTTTTGGTTTATTATTCTTGGAATAATACACCTACGTTTTAGAATTACAATTAGAAATTAGGATTGAGAGTAGAGTTGAATTGTGACTCGAATATTATCCAAGACTGTGATCAAACGTGTTCCAACTGTGATATTGTGATATTGTGATTTTTTGGTGGTATAAGAAAATTATTTTCCTATAAATTATACTGGTAGGATTGTTTGATACTTATGATACTCAAAAATTACAAATCGTTCTTTCGTTATCGCCGTGTTTCATTTTTCCAGTGGGTGGGGTTGGAGAATAAGGTAGGTACTAAAGAAGTGGGAGACAGAACACGTACCAAAGGGTTTTTTGCAATTATACATTGACTAGACCTCAGGTAATGAGTTTTTATGTTTAAAACAAAGTTTATTGTTATTAAAACTAATTAAAATTTTCAAAAAAACGATTTAATCATCCATAATAACAGGGCACATCTCTGAAAAATACACAAGATCGTCCATGAAAGAAGGGAACAACTCAAAAACCCATAGAAATTTGACAAATAATCCCCCCCCTACTTTTTCTACTCGACCAGAAAAAAAATTTCTGTTCATCAGCTGTTGAAGCATTAGTGTATAAACCCGTTTGAGCAAGAATCAATACTATCTGACTGTTTGCCAAGGAGATATGGCCATTGGCGAAAGAGCAAAACTTTGAACGCGATTTCCCAAAAATCAACTTTTTGTAGTTGTTCCCTTATTCCACGACGGGTGCGACATGTCGAGTTCACGCCAGGGGAATTCCGAAATTCTGTTTTGGCTATTTTGGTTTATTATTCTTGGAATAATACACCTATGTTTTCGCGACGCGGGTCGACGACTCCGATCGGCCTCAAAATTTGACATTATCCGTTTCAAGAGGTCTACATTCAAAATCCGAAATGTCCGTCCGCCGTACGCCGTCCGCCGTCCGGGCCGTTTTGGGCAGTAGGAATTTTTTTAAAAATCTGAAATTTTGACAAAATACTTGGTTTACCATCTAGTTGTGCCCGCAAGGTTTTCAGTCCGATCGCCCAAACCCGTGGGGCGCTCTGGGGCTATAATGGGGCTAGGGGAGGGGTTTTTTGAAGGCTTTTAGCTATGGGATCGAGTTAGGTGTCGTTTTCGAAGTATTTTTGGACGTAGAATCCATTTTTTGGGGTCCCGGAACGATCCGATTTCACTGGGGCGATCTTTAGGGCTTTCATGGGGCTAAAAATGGGATTTTTGAAGGATCCCAGGATGTTAAATATTTTTTGAGTAAAAAATACAGAATTTTTGAAAAAACACATTTTTGAACAAAAAAATCCCAAAAAAAAATTTTTTTGGAATAAAAATCAAAAAAATTTTTTTTTTTTAATTTTTCCATTGACAGAATTTAATTTCTGCACAAGTAACCTATATCAAAGAATAATAAACCCTTGTGTAAAATTTGCAGCGTTTTTGGCGATATTCTACTGCCTAAAGGTTTAGGGGGTAACTTTGCTCTGCCGCCAAAATTCAGCAATGTAAAATTTCGGAAAATCTCTGGCGTGGATTATTGTCTATATAGTGAAGAATATTGGGTAAAAATTTCAATTGATTTGGAGCAATACAGTATGAGTAACGCTGTACCAAACTTTCAAGCCAAAATTATTTGCCTTAGGATTTTACATATTTTTTCTATAGTACCTATCACTTTCAAATTTGGAGGGTACGTAGCCTCAGGTACTAGGAACATTTGACAAAAATTTCAAAAGGATAGGTTTAGTGGGTGGGAAGAAATCATGTGGGGAACCCCGAAAAATGTGAGGCGGGCAGCGCGCTCGGACTAACCCCCTTAACATAATGTTAAAAAAAAGTTACAATAGCTTTAGTTTGGTCTGCTAATTTACTGAATTCCTTGACTTCTTTCAGAGCTCCATTCACAATCAAATTAATGACGTGCGCCATACAACTGATTCTCTTCCCTTCGCCCAAAAAACTGTTAACTGCAGCCTTAACATTTGAATACGTCACTGTTAGGATCTTTTCTGTCTCAATTCCTCAGTAACTTGGACGAAGTTTTCTTTAATGTAATTAGCTGAGTGGCCTTTCTTCGCTACTTTTAACCTTACATTAAATGTTGCAAACTTTGCACTTGAGAAGTTTGAACTTTTGTTTCGTTTGATTGGTATGTTGAATCTGGCAGGATCAACAGAACATTCAGCTGGAAAGGCTACGTGTTGTTCCCGACCACAGTCTTCCACCGACAGCAGAAATTGCTGCACTTCTGGTGAGGCAGCTTTTCCAGTACTACTGGACTACCTACTGGACCAGGTAGTAAAATCGTATAAAATTTAATGCTCTTTTTTCAGCTCCAGTGAGAAAGGATTCAGAAACTTAAGTTAAAATTTGAGTTAAATTTGCTCCAAATGTTTGATAATTATCAAACATTTGGAGCAAATTTCTTACATTTTTATTGTCATATTCAATTTTGGAAGGTTCAAGCCGACTTATGTACATCAGACGTAACGTAAAGGAAGATTCTTCCTTTTTCGTTATCCCTGCTTTTTCCTTAGGTATCAACTGTGTTCTCGCTGAATGGCTGACTGCCCATCTCTGTCTGGCTGATATAGAGTTGGTGAATGATGTGATTCCAGTCATCTTATTGGCAGCATCCGCATTTGCAGTTTGTTCCAGGGTAAGATCGAGTGCAGTTCGCGAGAAAAACTTCTTTTTTGTTTTGAGTTCTCCTCACAGATATAATCCCAGCTCTCAATTGAGCTCCAATGCTGTCATCTCTCTCAAGTCCTGAGGCGTCTGAAACACGAGGGATCCATAGTTCCGTTTGCACTCGCCACGCAGCCATCCAGCGTTAGCTTAAAACACCGAGGAGGAGAAAATACGATAACATGGACGGACGCTTTACACCACAGAGTAAAAGAGCTTAGATGTATAATACATATCAATACATCATGTATTGATAACAATGACAAGAGCGCCCACTAAGCAGCGCACCACTAGCGCCCAGTCGGTGTGGCGAATGCGAACGGAACTATGGATCTCTCGTGCTTCAGGCGCCTGTCTCAAGTCCATCTCGTATAGGGATGCAAAATCGGTGGTCAAAAATCGATTTTGACAATCGATTTTTAATCGGACGCGAAAATCGATTGTACCATTTAATCGGGCCAAAAAATCGATTTTTATTTAAAAATTGATTTTACGGACAAATAAAAAAATTATCATTCATTAAAAAACCAGCATGTAATTAAATTAGCAGGTAATTAAATATTTTACCTACCGAAATTTAGGTGGTTTTTATTTAATGCAAATTATTAAAGAAAATATTTGAACTGTAACTGTAATAATAATAATTATTATTATAATACATAATAATTAATGTAAGACACCTTTTTCATAGTAAAAGTATAATTAGGAAGTTGGGGTGAGCCAAGTTTAATAAAAAATCAAACAAATTACGTACAAGGTAGGCACTTGGAACACTACACTTAGAAAAAGTAAATTTCGGGTACACTGTTCAAAAATAATAATTTGGAAAGAGTGTCGCCTTTCAACCTGTTGCGCTCCTAGGTGAGCATCACGGAATAGAATTCTATTCCGTGGTTGAGCATGAGACCTGCCTTAGAAAAAAGCCTCTCGCTCGGGACTGACGAAGACACCGAGGTTACGTACTTAATAGCAATAATTGCAAGTTTGGGAGAGGCAGGTTTCATGTTTCCCAGTAAGCGAGGGGGCATTTTTTGAGGCATTTTTTGTCATGTTATATTATATCCTTCTTGTGGGTCTCTCTACACAAAGAGTAGGTACAATACAGAAAACAAAAACCGATTTCGCAAAAACAAAAAATCGATTTCACAAAAAAAAATCGATTTTTGGATAAAAATCGGTACAATCAATCGATTGGAAAAAATCGGAAATCGGAGGTAAAAAATTGATTTTTCGATTTAATCGAAAATCGATTTGCATCCCTAATCTCGTAACTTGTCGGTAAATACCACCAACCACCGAGCATAATTCTGGTGGTTTACAGCAAAGAAGAGGTTGGTCATTGAACAAAGAGCTTCAAGGAAGAGGGTTGTGTTGCCCATCCTGATAATTCTGGTACAGATCATACAGGCGGATGTATCTCATCCAAAATTGAGGAGTGGCACCATGGTTGTCCATTCAGTGATGAGGATTCAAATGCCTTGTACTTTTCTATGTGATCTTGGATTGTAGGGTCAAATGAAATGGCTCCGCTAAGGCTCAAGGAGTCCATCTGCCGAAGAAAATCTGTTACAGGTACCACGCTCAACATCAACGCCTTCATTCATCGCATAAATTGAGGAACTGTCGGTAGTGAAGCACTCTTATTGAAACAGCCAAGTATTGATGGAGACGCTTACATCTGCTCCCACCCAAAAACCCATTCAAAGAGCCCCTTGCAATGAGTTCGCACTCCTTAAAGATTTCTTTGTTTCCAGGTAGCCGGCTTGCATGTCTACAGGGTGTTCAGGAAGGAAAGGCCGGATGCTTGTTAATATTTTTACTCAACTTAGAGCTTTCGGGGAATGCTTGTCCCCTTCTTCAGGGTCTATAAATGTGGTATCAGATTAATAGTACAATTCTCGTCATTAGTGCTCTGCCTAGGAACAGGCGAAGTTTTGGAGTAGGGGGCAGTCGTTATCTTTCAGGTGTTGAGGTAGTTATTCATTTGTTAAAGATTTCTGTTATTCCACTATCTTCAATTATTTTTCACAAAGCTTTAAAGAATGACAGCTCAACATGAAAAGCTCCAACCATAATGAACAAAACCTTCAAATGGGTGAATCTACGAAAAGTGCCATTTTCGGGGTCACACATTTGAAAATTTAAAAATCGAGAAATTCCGAACTTTTTTTATGGTAATAAACTTAGATTACCTTGGTGATTATTGTGTATCAGTGGCTACGCAGCAACTATCATCGTTCAGCTGTTTGACAGCCAGATGAATGATTAAGACCAGATGAATGAAAAATGAGAGTGTAGAAGGAATTTAAAAGAGAAATCCAGCGAATTGAAACCATGGTATAAATTTTTTTAACAAAAAGTGTCAAAATCTTGAGTAAAGGCAAACTTCAGTGCTGTAATTTGCTGGCTTTCTTTTGCTGTGATATTCATTCATCTGGTCTCTATTCATTCATCTGGCCACAAGAATGTTTGTTGGCCAGATGAATGAAGACCAGATGAATGAAATTTTTTACAATAAATCACTTGTACAAGTAGATAAAGGTAAAACAGAATAAAACAAAGAGCTCATCATAATCTATGCAGGTGTTTGTACAAAAATGGACTTCGAGCGTTTTGATAGATCTACTGGAACACCCACAACCATGACCAGAAGAATGACTCACAAAAAAGTCACGCACCTGATATTTCCCAGAGCTGTTGTTTGGAGGCCTACAAGATGGATAATAAAGAGACCTCATTGTGAGGGATTGAAGCCACGGGCTTCAGTGGTGCCACTTGTAGCACAAGAATGTTCCCACAAGTTGTTGTTTCCCTTCACCAAGCATGAACTTCAGGAGCCAGATGAATGAATTGAAAGCTCGGGACAGGACGATTATCAACAGTAGTTGCTAACCTTCATTAACTAAATATTCAAAAGACACATGCTCGTCATCTACAGGCTTATAGGCACTAGTAAAAATATTGGCTGATTTTTTCCTTCTCACGTTAAGGTGGGGTACATGCTGAAAGTTGACTACCTCATGATGGGGACAGGCCAGATGAATGAAAAATTGACCATTCAACCCAGATTTTACCTGTGAAATATAAAACTGAAACACCCCAACTGACACGGAAGAATGGAGCCCGTACCTATAGACACATAGGAAAAAAAAAAGCTTTCTTATCATGCCCAGAAGTAGAGATATTGTGCCGGGACAAGAAAATGGCACTTTTCGTAGATTCACCCAAATACGAATGAAAACCTGTGCGATCTCTTGCCGTAATTCGTCATCGGAAGTGAACTGTGAACCTCGAAATCACGTTTATTCGTGTCTTACAACACTCTAATCTGTTGTTGAGACGAAAATAACAGTCAACAGACAAATATTCAATCATTAATTTCAAGCATTTTCATTTGTTCCCTTTTTGCTCCGCTAAAATCGCATTTTCGACCACTGTGCGGCGGGTCGTCAAAACTTTGCGAAAAATCAACATAACTTCAAGTTTGAATCAGGGGTTGAAATTGAGTGATTTTTATTTTTGGGAATCGCTCAAAATCAAAATTTGAGTTTTATTTTTCTCTCAGAAAATAATGATTTTTTTTTTAGTTTTATTTTTCTGCTCAGAAAATAATGATTATTTTTTGAGCGATATTTTTTTCACTCAAAAATAAAACTCAAAACGCTCTAGTTCCTATTGCTATTGCACCTACAGTTCTGCGGTTTGTCTCATTCGATTCAGCGTTCAAAATACTACAAGACACCATGATCATTAAATAACAAAAAATTAAAAAAAATTATGGTTAGTCCCATCAAATGGTGGTTTTTTCCTTAAAAAAATTAGGGAAGTTTTTCTCGGCGAATCTATAAGGTGTTTTGGGGTGCTGAATCCGAATATGAAGTTTGCTGCCTCCTCCGAGGTCGGCTTCACATCAAAAAATGGAAAGAACCTCAAAATTTTGGCACTGAGTTCAGTTTTTCGCTGATATACCTGCTATAACTATGCGTTTTTCGAAGATGACCACTGTATACAAAATTAAAGTAGAAAAAATATCCTTCGAAAAGCAGTGGTCAAAGTTGATCATTGAACCAGTGGTCTTGGAGACACAGCGTTTTGAAAAACAGCGGTTTTTCGGCGAAAGGCCGTAAATGCCCCACTGCGACCGAATTTGGCCCTTTTCGGAAGTAGAAAAAACTTAGAAAAAAATCAGAGGATTTAGCATGAACCGAAATGGACCCCAAAAATCGGCGACAGCAATTATAATACATAGGCCTTTCTGTCCAGCATCCCTTCATCGTCAAAGTGTATGAGTTTTTGTAGTGTTTTCTCCTTATGCTGTCGGTGCCTGTTTTGGCGGGATGTCCCGTTACTCACCAGTTTTGCTTAAGTACTCGTTTGTTACTCAAGAAGAGTATCGATGAGTAAAAAAATGTTAGAGTGAGCTGAATGAAATTCGCCGTTGAGCTTGCTGTGAAAAGATTCACAGCAGTTGGTTCTGTGGGTAATTGATGGAGTGAATTCGGCCCACACATGCGGTGGAAATTAACTTTTTCAGCGGTACCTATATACATCATACACGCAATTACAAAATTTCTCTACCTTACGGTTTTTGACTGGCATCAAGGGCACGAGATTCTCCAATAAACATGCGAAAACCTCGTCTGGGTCGAGTAATGATAAACTAAAAAACACTCGAAGGAAATCCCCGATTTTGTTCCCCTTCTTGTAGTTGGTTATTAAGCCGAGCGATTGAATTTGTCGAAACCATGACTTCCCTACATCCACTCACTTTGGAGTCAGGCCATACAGTATGAGGATTGCGTATTCGAAGTCGGCAAAAACTTCGATGGGACACAGAAAGCGAACTGTCCGCCGCGAACCGATCGCGCGTCAGAGCGAACTGTGTCCCCTATGATGCTGCACCATCCCCGCCAAACAGAAAGCGAACCACCGCGACGAACCGCTTCGGTTCGCGGCGGCGAGCGAATTAGTTGTAAAATTTTACAGAGTTCGCGGCGAAATGAGTGCAGAGGAAACGGAAAAACTTATTCTGCTTGTTCAGGACTTCCCTTTTCTTTATGATTTGCGGCATCCTTCCCAGTGAAAAAAGCCCAAGCCTGGAATGAGATTGCGGAAAAACTGGATCAAAACGGTAAATCACATTTAATTTCACATAGTTGGTTGAACGTTGAACAGCTTTGATATTTTTGGTTCAAGCTGAGCGTGTAGGCTTTCAAACTATTCACGGGACATCCGAAAGTAGTTGAAGAAGCGGTCCTCAAACGAATTCAGTTCAGTACATAGCCGGTGAAATTCGCCGCTCTCCATTCTTTGTTTATTTATCTCGTGTACCTAGTGATTGTGAGAAATCCATCATTATACCAGGTCATCCGTATAAAATAAAAAAATAAAATACATAACAGAATGCGCATTGACTCACCCATTTCTTTTTTCTTTTTGCTGAACTTAGCGCGAATAAGAGGAGCACTTCCTCGTCAGACGAACTGCTGCTGGCCATGATATAAAGCTTCAGGACTTCATGGTATAAAGCTTCAGGACTTCACCATCAAAAATAACAACCATCGGCTGTGCCAGCCTCAACACTTCTGGTTCGCCGTCGCTGCTCGCGCGAATAGAACGCGTTCTATGTGACCACCGTTTTCGCGGCGGATAAAACTCATTTTCCGGTTCGCGGCGGACAGTTCGCTTTCTGTGTGCTCGGTCCTTAAATGTCCATTTCATCATGCTTGATTTTAAAAAGTGCTGCGTAAGAGAGGGATCAAAAGTGCAATCAACATTATCTAATCGCATTCTGCAGACAGCCAACAATCACCAAACGTCAACAGTCTGGGGCCCATTTCGGCCGCATGAAATTGAACTTTAAAAAAAGCGGGGCCCAATAAGGCCTCCCGATTTGGTGGGCCCAATTCGGTCGCATACCGAAGTGACGGGGAAGGAAACTAAGGAAACTCCGAAATGGCTGATTCTCAGGAAAAGTGCGCTTTTCATGTCACCGGAGCGTCAAGAGAGACTGAAGAGTGCTAGGGTGGATTTTTTTTCTCTGGCGATTAGTATTCCCTCCCACCTAACTGGTACACATGTTATACGCCCTCTGAAATGTATGTTTAACGTTCAAATTTAATGTTAAACGTGAAAAATGTCAGTAACGTGGATGTAACCAAGTCAATTTTCATGTATTCAAACTTGTGGTATGTCCAAAACACAAAGAGTTCGAAACGAAGCGCCCATCTCCAGTATCTGGGGATGTCCGTCAACGATTTCCACAGTTTTTGAATTCATTCATGTGTTTTAGGTTCAGGTGGGAGGTCTGTAAACTTTGTCACTGGAAAATGTGTCAGTAAAATGGATGAATCGAAAAATGCCTACCAATTTCCCTCAGAAGGGAATTCGGGGCTTTTGGGGGGCTCATTTCGTAGTGGCAACAACTATTGACAAGATTCCAGCATGGACGAGGCGAAGTTTGATGGCAGTCCCCCGCCAAACGGCAAACAGTGTGCATGGGCAGGCGAGTATTTTTATTCAGGTCAGTAAAATGGCTTAATCGTATACTTCTAACAAATTTAGTTATGCACTTTCTTTTTGCTTGCTGTTATTCTACTTGTTGAGCTTGAAAAATTCATGGTCAACGTTTTTTTTCTGCCATCAAAGTGGAGGAGTACAGAGCTTTTGAAAGGCGATTTGCCAGTGGTGTGGATGAATAGTCGTCAGTGCCATGGAAGCATCATTAATCCACGCTACTGACAATACTATATCGCATATTCATGCAAATATGAGTAATTCATGTGGAGGAGAATATATACATGCAAATACCTGTAATACTATAAACTTATAATTTACACTATATAATATATACTTACATATTATGTAAGTAACTATGAACATTATGCTATAATACTATTATATAATAACATTATTATATAATAGTATTATTAATAACATAATATAATGTTATAATATTAATGTTATATGTATGTGATAACATAATGTAATAATATCTTATTAATAACATTAGTATTACTGTTATTATAGTGTACATATATAGTTAATTATATACATTAATTATAAAATTATAAGTACTTATAATATACTTAATGAAGTACTTTATTATAAGTAGGTACTTATGTTATTATAAGTAAATTATCTACACAAATAACTATGTACATTATGTACATGTACACAATGTACAATAACTACAATGTAATTGTATTTGTAATTGTAGGGTATTGTAGTAACGTTAAAAATTAATGCTCCTTAATAGGTAGTAACTAATACAATGTAATTAATTACATACAAATAGGTATTACTACTATTTATTTGTTGTTGTAGGGTTAGTAGTAATACCTAATAATTTTACAAATATACAATTTTTACCTATGCAAATAGGTAAAAGTATACTCGAATGTCCATACACACCGCGTCCGTAGCGTGGATTAATCAAAATTTAAATTTCGTTATCTGGGTTAAAAACGGATTCCGATCTCGGAAAAGTGGTTTAGACTATCCTGCTCCACCATGAGAACAAAAAGAAAAAAGAAAACCCCGATTCTAAACACCTAAGGTTTTTGAAAATCTGGAAGCTCAAAAGCGCACTTTTCCTGAGAATCAGCCAAATGCCCACTACCCCCTGGAACCTGAATATTAGCATGTTATCAGTATAAAATTGAATTTTAATGATTGGAAAGATTTGGGACCTCATAAATTGGATTATGCTACAAAATTTATTCGGAAATCGACATCTCATTTGACCTCATGACATCATCAAAGGTTCCAATTGTCGCCCCACGAATGCCCACGGATCCCCACGGTGGAATCTGATGATTCTGGGACCCTCTAAAAAATGGACTATACGCCCAAAAAGCCCTCGAAAAAACACCCCATAGCCGAAAACCTTTAAAAAAAAAAAAAAAAAACCTATCGCCTTCGCCTCAAAATTACGTTTCAAGTATGTAATCGCGACGTCGACAATTCTGTTCGGCCTGAAAAATTGACATTATAGGTTTCACGATGTGTAGATTCCAAAAACTGCCCGCCGTCCGGTCCGTTTTTGGCTGTAGGAATTTTTTTTTAATCGGAAAATTTGACAAAATACTCGGTTTACCATCTAGTTGTGCCCGCAAGGTTTCCTGCTGGATCGCCCAACTCCGTGGGGTTGTGTTGGGCTAAAAAGGGCTACGGGAGGGGTTTTCGCAGGTTTTCGGGCATAGCATCGAGTGGGGTGTGGTTTTCAAAGTACTTTTAGAAGTACACCAGGAACATTTCGGGGGTCCCAGAACCATCAGGATTTCAGCGTGAGGATCTATTGGGTTTTCATGGAGCTACACTTGAGGCTTTTGAAGGATCCCTGGAGGTCAAATAAGGTGTATTTTCCGTGTAATTTTGTTCTCATAATCCTTTTTCCGGGACCCCACATCCATCCACAATCTTCACAAGAAAATGAGATTTTTTTTTAAATAATTGAATTAATTTTTTTTATTGATATAACAATTAATTGTTGGATAATGTATACATATAAAATAATAATAAACCCTTGTGTAAAATTTTCTTTAGGTAAAGTAACTCATTTTAATGTTACTTACACCTTTCATTCATAATAAGGCAAAATGCTATTCATCACTCATAGTGGGAGAAGGTGTTCACAGTTTCTGTAATAACCATCCAACGCTTTAAAATTAAGCAAATTGTCATCACTCAGTGGATAAAGTGACCAATTAGCAACAATCTCAAAACACAAAGTTGCCAAAATATTAAAAACAAAATGTAAAAACAAGAAAACTTAAGGTCAAATTTATTCGGAATCAGGTTTTTTGTAACAATGTTACAGAAGGGTGCCACTGGCAAAACGGCGTAAGTGCACAAACAGTTTTACATCGAAAGTGCTTCTCCAAGCGGTCCATATTCGCGGCTATTGATCAAAACGGCGTAAATGCCACATGACTTGTACAGCTAACCAAATGCAACACAGCTTCAGAAATTTATGGGGTAACATTGATTCTCTGTTTTGTGTGAACACTTTACTTTCGTGTTGAAAAACGAGATTGTTGAAAGATTATAATGTGCAAGTAAATTGGCACATACGGCGTTTTTTAGTTTGAGAGGCCATTTCCAAGCTTTATTGTTTTTTGTTTTTTTTTTTTTTATTGAGAAAAACACATTTGGCATCACGTGGGAGACGAGTCACTTAGAATTCAAGGTGAGGTTAATAATTTTGATACGCTTCATTCAAAAATTGTCAACATTTTTTTGATTCCTGAAAAACTTTTACTCAGGCACTTAAGCCGTTTTGCCAGTGTCACACGAGTGGAAGAGGGTGTTATGTCATAACACCCTCTTCCACTCGTTCCTCCAATTTTTAGTCATTTAAGAGCCAGGCAAATATGCTGTGATATGTTTACGCTTACAAGACTATTAAATAGTCTTTTAATCGAAATAATTTAAATTATTTATACAATAAACAAGTTTTTTTTTTGTAGAAAGTAAGAAAAACCTCAGATGCCTAAAATTCTTAAGTCCATGGTTCGATTTTCCCAAAGGGAACACGTCCAACATACTTCGTGCGCAATGGGGTTATGTCCTTCCACATTTTATTTTCTATTTATCATGATTCTCTGGAACACTATAACAACTGATTCGAAGCGACTTTTTAATGATGGCAGCTATAAGATCAACGAAGGGTCTGGTGACATCGACGGCTTCTTTTGTACTTTCAACTACTTTCAAAAACTCTCAAAGCCTGCCAGTCCGAGGCGGCAGACGGATGGTCGAATCCTGTCAGAATTTAACAACACACGAAACTATATTTCCTGATGATGGGGTGTAGCCGAAAGCTTGAACAAGAATAAACAGAGAGAAACCACCAGCCGTTTTTGTTGTCGCAAAACCCCGTCGTAATCCTTGAAAACCACCGGATATCGATATTATGGCGTTTTAGGTTCTCGTGCGTCCTTTACAGGAAAGGCACCTACGAGGAGGAACTTGTTCCGGCAAAAGTGGCCAACGATCAGATGTCCTCAGATTGTCAAGTTTTACCAGGTGGTTTGGTTTTTCCGCGAAGATGAAGACAACTAAACCTACAAATCCTCTTCTTGATGTGCATTATGTTGTAGACGTTTGTCCTGATCACATTTTCTACTCTATTAAATAACCCTAATTTCGCCGAGTTGTTTGATTTCGACAGAAATGTGTTTTGAAAGCATTTGACCAACTTTTCTAGATGTCGTTCCCCTTTTCTGAACTAGGGTACTAGTTTTGACATAAATATGTCTTTTGGCTGGGGGTCATGACAAAATAAGCGTGATCGTGACCGTGATCAAAAAATTTAATAGGTAGGTAACTAAGTTCTTTTACTGTTTAGTACAACTAGCCCAGGCAAATTAGACTTCTGCCTCCTAAAAATTCGGATGCAAGGTTTTATGATTGGAACCCCTTCTGGGCATCCTAAATATGAGTATTATGAGTTTGCGACGGATTCTGGGCTGTGCTAAACGTAGGGTGGCCAAAAAACCACGATTTTTTTTTGCACTTTTTTTTAGTTTTTCACCTATAACTCGAAAACGACGCAAGTTTCATGCTGCCTTCTTCCGTTTTGCGGTAGTTGGTCCCGGGTTCTCCTCTTCTTCGACGGGTACGTCCTGTTCATCATCAGTGGAATCGAGGTCTAATCGCTCTTCTTCTATGTCAAGGTCTTCATCCTGGTCCTTTTCTGCCTCATCCAAATCAGCTTCCGTGGAAGAATTCAAGCAACCATGGCTCTTGCAGTTGAAACAAAGTGCAGAGCACTTAATGCCTGCCTTTCTGCAGGAGCACGGTGCCCGGCAGCCCTTTTTACAGGTACAGATGATCGAATTGAGCAGCTCCTGGGGTGCAGGGGGTTGATTGGTGGTGATTGGGCTTAGCTCATTGCAGATGCCCCAACCCCACTGCTGTGGATGAAGTTCATTGTTCATCCACATCTGTAACTGTAGAAACACCCTGAGCTAGTGCTGCCGGGCAGCTGCTTCTGTCGGCGGCAGACTTGCCAAATTGAATTGTTTTTTTGACAGTGCTCTCTGGAAGAGCTCAAACCTCAGTTGGTTCTGACTTTTGCCACTGCCATCCGGGTGATAAAGTGACCTGATTAATTTGATGCCAGCCTCAGCTATTTCATCTGGACTGGAACTGGGAAGTTCAAAAATAGATGCTGAGCGGTGGAGGCTTGCATCTTTTTCGATTTTTTTTTATGAATTTGATTTTGCCCTGGCGAAAAAATGATGACGTAGTGTCACATCCGCTAAATGAATGAAGGACCAGCAGATGTTGTTAGGTGTTTTCTGACATTTTGCAACTGTCGGTGCTGAAAACTCTGGTGTCTTGATTCTGCCTCCCAGGTTTCAGGAGGAAGATGTTGGTGATGGGCTCATCGAGGTTAGATACTCGAGCAGTTAGGAGGACCAATACGTCTATGTCCTCCGCAACAATGAATACATGTCCTCCATGACCACATTGTTGCAATGCTGTATCGACAATCAAGGTGTCTGCGTCCTCATGAGCCTGCTTGACCTCAACTCCCGCATCAACCAATTTTTTGGAGATCTGCGTAATCAGCTGCTTTTTGTTTTGTTCATTCAACAAACAACGTTCTTTTGGCAGAGTTGCTGGGGAGGAATCTTGGAATAAAACGGATGAAGATGACGCAGCACGTGCCCTTCGTGCACGTTCAGCACATTTTGTGCTTTTATCAGCAAGGGCCAAACGGGGCTTCAGGAGGTCACAAGGGCACCCCCTATAGGGCCCCCGCCAATATTGGCCTTTCCGTCACACAACTCAACAATTTAGATACTTACTCCACAAATCATTTTCACTTCCTACATCACCACCAATAATGTGAGAGTACAATATAACAATAAGGTGGTGCCATTCTATAAAATATTTTTAAAAAACTATTTCATTTTAATTAACAATAATGTAAATAAATGCAGTTAAATAGATAGATAGGTAGATAACTAGTATTCAAGTAAAAAACCAGCTCTTACATTCGAAAAAAATGGACAAACTGGATCATACATCACTAGAAACCCAAAATGAGTTTTAGCATAATGAGAGCACTACCATGGTTTCGGAGCTGTATCGCTTGGGTGCGATCGAAATTTAAATTTTATGAGCTCATTTGAAAGACAATTTGATGCTCTACAACTTTGATTATGAGGGGTTTTTAGTTTTGAGTAGCCGTTTTCGAATTACAGGCCTTTGAATGGGGCCATATCCCAGTTTCCACCGAAGTTGGTAAAAATTGCCTATTTTCTACGATCGGTTGTGACTAAAAGGCTGAACCGATTTTGATGTTTCAATAAGTCATTCGACGCGTAATTTTACGCTCTTTCATTTTGTATATAGTGCCCTTTCGTGTAGGATGCGTCGTTTTCGAGTTATAGGTGAAAAACTAAAAAAAGTGCAAACAAAATCGTGTTTTTTTGGCCACCCTACGTTTAGCACAGCCCAGAATCCGTCGCAAACCCATAATACTCATATTTAGGATGCCCAGAAGGGGTTCCAATCATAAAACCTTGCATCCGAATTTTTAGGAGGCACGGCCATTTTTTGGGCTAATTTGCCTGGACTAAACGTTTTTCTTGGATATTAAACTATCCTATTTACGAGTAAACTAGGTATTTTCCGTACCTAGTTTCATTACGTTACTAATCACGCTACTCTAGTACAGAAAATGAGGAAGTAACTTTTTCTTAGCAATTAACGAAACAACAGTGATTTCACTTCATACTATATCACCTACTGTTTCTTATCTTACAATGTAAGCACAGGGGAAAAACGTGTTCTCTGTTTTTCCAAACTTTTCAGGAGGGCAAATTTACTATTTCAAGATTCACTATTCGATCATTTGTCACCAGAAAATAATGTTTCTTTACATTTGAGAAGCTCTAGTAGGTAGGCTATGTGACATAAACACTTAATTGTGAAAAATCATTCATTTACAAAATTCTGGAACAAAATACAGTATGAAGTGCACTTTTTTTGGGGTAAAACGTGCTATTAACGTTTGTGGGTAGCCGGGAGTTAACACGTTGCACCGCATTACCACCCATTAAAGTAGCCTGTGCATTATCAGCTTCAGCCTGTTCTGTACAATCTTGAGTCTCATCATCCATTATCACATTCATTCGTAAGAATTGGGTGGTCATCGATAAATACGATAAATTAGAAACTGCAGCCCTTTTCGGGTGCTTATGGAGGGTCGTATGCTCTCTTAGAAAAGGCAACAGATTCGAAAGGTTACAAAACAAGTACAGTCAAAGAACTATTTACGAAACTAAGAAAGTAATCAAAGTCTTGGTACTCCTGCTGGCCATGTTCGATGTCAACTGTGGAATTTTGGCAACTGGTATGATGCATCAGTATATTTTGTTATCCAATAGAACTGATTTTTTTGCCAAGTTGGAGTACGTCACAGTAACAAATAATATTAAATATTATGTGTTAACTCTAACAAATTTTGTTAGAGTTAACACATTTTTCTGTTTTTCCAAACTTTTCAGGAGGGCAAATTTACTATTTCAAGATTCACTATTCGATCATTTGTCACCAGAAAATAATGTTTCTTTACATTATTTGCTCTAGTAGGTAGGCTAAGTGACATAAACATCTGAGTGTGAAAAATCATTCATTTAAAAAATTCTGGAACAAAATACAGTATGAAGTGCACTTTTTACGGGGGGAAAACGTGCTATTATGCTTGTGGGCAGCCGGGAGTTAACACGTTCTTTCACGGAAGCGCCCCGATAAGCACGTTCTTCCCCTGTATAGGAATATTTCACCCTCCAATTTCGCCCGCTTGAACTCGTTTTTCCCCGGAAATAGCACCACCAACGGATTTCTCGCATGCCAAACCTTAAGGAACCATAGCTACCTATAAATCGACCAAAAACCGAGTTAACGTTTGTAACCGGTTTGTACACATTTTCCCCCTGTACTCTTCACATACAAGTTAAGTTTCTTACCTATTTCAGTAATACTTGTACATAGATGATTACATAATGGCTCCTACGAAAAACAAAAAATTAAAACGGTCTTTGGGATTCAAAGAAGAGCAACATTCAAACTCATCCCATCCAGCGGACCAGGACATCGTGTTAAAAGTCTCCATGCCGACCCAACCGGTAATGAAAGTTCTTCTATATCACCTACAGATATTATTCTTGATGAACAAGCAAATATTTTCGAAACAATTCCCTTAAATCCTGTGTGGGAACTACCTAACAAACACATAGTTCCCACCAACATGATTAAAACACAAATCAAATTGGGAATCCGCTAGAAATTTCTACAATCAAGCACGCACCGAAGAGCAACAAAAGATAGAAGCGATTCAAAGAACTCTCGACTCACGCGTTTCACGGATGAAAAAGCTAACCGACATGGATAATCATGCAAGAATGAACATTAATAATATTATTTTAATTTTAATAATTTTTTTTCAAAATAGAATCTAACATATTATGTTAGATTCTATTTTGAAAAAAATAAGATTTAAGAGTTGATTTTTTACGAATTTTTCAGTTCTGTGATGAATAAGTGTGGAAAAAAATAAAATTGAAGAGTTTTTCAACTACGAGTAACTATTTCAATTATGTCGTGACCTTTCAATTATGTCGTAACTTTCAATTATGGTCGACAAGGTGTCGGTCGAAAACTCACAGTTACTGATTGACACAAAATAAATATAAGCGGCAGGTATTTAAAATCAGCAGCAATACTACAGTCTACAGAGTACGAACTGTTGAAATACGACGCCGAAGATAAACAAGTGAAGAGGATTTCTACTGCTCACGATGGAATCGGGGACATTTGTTCCATCGAGGCAATGGTTGGCGGTAAAAAAGTGATGATGGTGTCAATTTACATCACACTAAATACACCGCTGAAAACATTTTTTCAATTCTTTACATTGAATCTGCTTGCATATAGTCCCAAATTGAAGGGCTAGTTCAAGTACATGGATGAACTAGACCTACATTCTATACCAATCATTCTTGCCGGTGATTTCAATGTACAGTTGATGGGGTTGAATTGAAGGGTTTCGTGTCTGAAGAGTTTGGACTCGAATTGAACAATAACATCGCAATCTCAACCACTAGAAATAATACATGCATCGATGCAGTATTTAGCCGTCATGTGAATCTAGAAACGCGTGATTATACATTTCATTAGGTACTCATCGCCCTTTATTATCTAAAACTATCGAATTTTAGCTACATTGTATTATATCGTAAATAAATAATTGCCAATAGACATATCTCAAGGAGATTTTTACCGCTTGCACGGAAAAAACTCCTTGTGGACTTACTCTAAATTATACAAAATGTTTTTGTTTAATCATTTCCACGTCTTTCGTCAGTTTTTAATGTTTTTTAAATCGATTTTAATTGACAATTTTAATTTTTGCAAACGAATAATGAAACTTGCTGCGCTTAACACTGAGTTGAAAACCACCAACTTGAGCGTTTACAAAGCTGATCTTAATTGATAGTGACACTAACCAATTTTACAGAACAACCACCACCAGGAATCCAAATCTTTGAAAAGACGCTGAACTCAATTTCATAATTTGCTTTGTTCATGAAAAAATATTCAAACTTCCACGAAACTTCTTTAAAAATTTTCATAACAATAAAAACAAGTAGCGCCGGATGATCAGAATTTATTAGGAGACGGTTTTTGTAGTTTCTTCTTCAGCTCTCGGATTTCTGCCTCTTTGCTATTAAGCTCCTTCTTCGCCCTGCCAAATGAAATCAGAAAAATTATGAAGATTAGAATAAGATTATGAAGGACGAATGAAGATAAGAATTTTGGTTAGAATCGTCCGGTAACGCTTTCATAGGCGGAGAAATATGAACTGTTTGCAACGCAGTTTCAGAGAGGGTGCCTTTGGGATTCCACCTCTGGGGCTCATTAACGGAAGGGTAATAATGCGGGGTTAATCTCTCCGGGTCGGCTTCTCCTTGGGATTCCCATCTGGAAGCAACGCGATTGCGAGTGCACGATTCCGAATGTTGAGAGGGAAATCAGAGGATCAGTATCAACTGGAAAAACACTGCAAATTTTACACAAAGGTTTACTATTCTTTGATATAGTTTACTTGTGCAGAAATTTAATTCTGTCAATGAAAAAAAAAAATTTTTTTTGGATTTTGATAGGTATTTCAAAAAAAATTTTTTTTTTCAAAAATGTTTTTTTTAATTCTTTATTTTTTACTCGAAAAATACTTAACCTCCTGGGATTCTTAAAAAATCCCATTTTTAGCTCCATGAAAGCCCCAGTGAAATCGTATCATTCCGGGAGCCCCAAAAATGGATTCTACGTCCAAAAATACTTCGAAATCGACACCTAACTCGATCCCATAGCTAAAAGCCTTCAAAAACCCCCTCCCGTAGCCCCATAGCGCCCCACGGGTTTGGGCGATCGGGCTGAAAACCTTGCGGGCACAACTAGATGGTGAAAAGAGTAATTTGTCAAAATTTCAGACTTTAAACAAATTCCTACTGCCCAAAAATGGCTCGGACGTCGGACGGACATTTCGGTTTTGGAATCTAGACCTCTTGAAACGGATAATGTCAAATTTTGAGGCCGATCAGAGTCGTCGACCTCCGTCGCGATTACAAAAGTGTATTATTCCAAGAATTATAAACCAAAATCGAAAAAAAAACAAAAAAAAACAGTTACTTAGGAATCAACCACATGAGACCCAGAGGAAGCGTTTAGAGGCCTTTTTGCGGCGACCACTTTCCCTTAGTGGAAGCCGTCAGAAGACAATTTGCTCCGTAAATAGTGTCGCGATCTTAAAATTACGCGCGAACCTCGTGATAGTTTGTTCGTGCTCCGTGATGATTCGCTGAATGTCCTTTTTAAATTTTGTATCAACTTGTTTGAGATGCTCGTTGTGTTTTTCGAGGACCGACTTGTTGTGGATTAGCCCCTTTATTGACTCTTTCGCCAATCGGTAGTTCCTGAAAAAAAAAAAAAAAAAAAAAAAAAAAATCAACATTGAATCGGTTCAACAAGAAAATACGACCATATTCACTCAAGGGGCAGCATTCAATCACCGGATACTTTAAACAAATTTGAGACTCCTATTCCCCCCTCCCCCTCAACATTGCGGGCTTGTGGCTCTGTCCACTATGTTTGTTCGTTTAATAACAGTTATTAAACGAACAAACATAGTGGACAGAGCCACACTCTTTTTAAGAACTCACGAGCAGATGCTTGCGTTCTTAGTTACTAAGAACGCAAGCATCTGCTCGTGAATTCTTAAAAAGAGTTTCACCAATTTGCGTCTGATGCAGGTTTTTTAATGCCATCGGCCGAAATTCGGAAGATGGTAATTTCGATATTTGAAAGTTTTGCTACTCCCTGAACGCAGAATTAGATTCTCCACAACTTGTATTCCGTGAGTTCTTTTTATTGGGGGACCCATTTTCAAACTACAGACATTAAAAACCGCTGTATCCCGCTTTTTGGAAAAGTTGAAAAACCACCATTTTTCGACCATAGTTTTTGATCATACCACTTGACCGATTTATAAAGTTATGGTGCTCATTCAACGCAGAATTTAATGCTCTTTCAGTTTTTATATAGTAACGTTTTCGCTAGGAAGCATCGTATAGATACTACCGAAGAAAAACTAAAACAAGTCCCAAAAATTGGAGGTTTTTAGGCTGCCATAAGTTTTCCCGACATTTTTCGTGTCACGGTTTTTGATATTTACTTCCTAGTACACATACCTACAAGTACCAAAAATAAAATTTACTACACCACCTTTTGCACCAACTGATGTCTCTAATGCAGGGGTTCCCAACCTTTTTTTACCTCGCCCCCCCTAGGTTGGTGTGAACACCATTGCGCCCCCCCTCCCCCTTTTGTTCTATGTAAGTATGTATACTCCCCCCTCCTCAAAAATGCTAAGTATAAGTATAATTATGGTATAATTTAATGAGTAAATTCAAATTCAAACGGAACGTTTTATTAGTCAGTAGGTAGGTAGGTACCTAATTAAAATATTGAATTTCATGGCTCATTAAATTCTTTTTTTTTTCTTTTTTTTTTAGCTTAATGTGACATTTGATTTTGTTTTTCGGTGACTAATTTCACAATGTTTGGAGGAATTTTCGACAGCGCGCACCTTAGATCACTTTCGACATTTCGGCGGTTTCGGGATTTAGGTTTCAATGCCAGTAAGTGTGAAAATCCCGATATATAGGTAGTTGAGAATTGCACAAGAATTTTCAACGCCACCGTAGAAATATTTGGATAGGTAGGAAGGTATTCTATCCAGAATTTCTCCAACTCTGCTGCTTCGAAGACCATCTTCGCAGTCGAATCGTTCTGCAAATCTATCGCTTCTTCCTGAATTTCGACTGGAAGCAGTCGAGTATTCAGCAGAGGAGTCGTTCTCTCTCCCTAACCCAACTCATTGACTCCACATTAACAGTGAACGGCGAGGTTGTCAACATGGTTTGCCAGCCAGCTGTGTTTATTTCAGGAAAATAGCGCTGAAGTTCATCTTGCAGACCATCGAGATGTTCACATAATATATTACGGTTTCTTTGCATTCCAGGAATAATTTGTTGGGTGGTTTACCATCAAAGTTCATTCAGACGACGGAATGACGAGAAATTGGGCGTGGAGCAGGCGTTGTTTCCACAAACGGATCTTTCCCAAAAAACCTTAAAAATTAATTAAATTAACTTACTTATTACTATTTATAAGTATTCATTAAAATTCATTCATAGATTAAATTTTATTTTGGCCCTTTGGTCCCAAAAGGCTTCAATTGTTGCCAGTTTATGGGCCCCGATCGCGCCTCCCCTGGAGGCCCTTCACGCCCCCCCAAGGGGGGCGCGCCCCCCAGGTTGGGAATCCCTGCTCTAATGACTGGCCTAATGCTGGCGCCCCAAGCGGCTGCCTTACCGAAACAGCCGGACTGTCTTTACTCGCTATGGTGAATTTATAAGAGACCTTACGTACAGGTAAATGTTGTCAAACAGCTCCTCCATGTATTCCAAATGTTCCTTGTGGCTTTGGTTGTCTTGTCTCTTCGCTTCGAGGAGCTCTGCCGAATCTGCTGTGAATTTCGCCAAGTCTTCTTTTAGCTGATCGGCGTATTGGTCCAGCACTTCGATGTCCTCTCTGAAATGAGATTTACGGTAAATGGGCTGTTCGTCGGTTGAGGAGCACATATCAGTTCAACTCGTTTACGATTAAAAATCCAGAAAATCGCTTGAACATGTTTTGAATGTTATAAGAGTTTAAGCAATCCAAAGCCAAGTTCCAATGAAAGAGCATTAAATTTTCCAAAATTGTCAACTTTGGTTTTTGATCCTTACAGGAGCACGCTGAAAACTTAACGAATTTCCCACTCAAAACTCATTCTAAACTATAGTACTATTTTCCTATTCTTACCATTTCTCATGCAAGTCCAACGGTTTTTGAAGTTTGCATCCCTTCAAAAACCGACATCTCTTGCATTTACGTGGCTAATAGTGGCATAAGGGCAATATTTTTGAAATGAATATCGTCGATTTGACGTGTACAGTGTACACTGTAGGTTCACATCGTCATCGTCGATGGTAGCCCTTCCTGTGGTTTCAAGCTCAGCATAGACGATCTGCTCAGAAGACTCACGAGAACAAAGCCACACGAACTAATTCATCTAGTGTAAGCATCATGAAGTGCAAAAACCAAACTGTAGCGGATGGGCCACGCTCTATGGTAAATTCGGCCGCTCATGGTGCAGTCGCGGGCCACGGGAAACACCAATGTCGGCGGTGTGATTGGGAAAATCCGGATTCTCTCGTTAGCAGGAGCACCGCTCATTACGCAGACGATCCCAATCTATTTTATTGTCCCATTCACGGTCTCGTGATTCAAAAAAACGTTCAAAAAATTCCAAAATGCTGAGTTGTGTTATTCTATGTCCCCAGTCCGCACTCCAGGCGAACCTTTCTTCCGATCCCCCCTGATAGATATGATAACCTTAAAGTTCCCATCCAGCAGGGTTTCCGCCTTGACAAAGTCTGTGGGCATGATGGTGACTGGGCTCCCGCCCATCTTGTCAAGAATAGTCGTGTGGTTCCCCGTAGAATGACAGACGGCTCCAGATGGATGAAAGAGCAGGTGCTGGGGTCTACAGCCCACAGCTCAAATGGGAGTGCGCCAGCCCGCTGGGTAAGTGGGTCAGTGTACCAGGCCGAGCTCTATGCCATAAAAGCATGCATGGCTGAGAGTGAAAGGAGAGCCCTCGTGAGAAGGCGGATCCATATATTCTCGGATAGCCAAGCTGTTCTGAAATCACTGGCGGGAACATCTACCAACTCAAAACTGGTACTTGACTGCTGTGAGTCCATCAAGCGTGTTGGGGCTTCTAATGAGATTATTCTCAGATGGGTCCCTGGTCACGCTGGTATTCCAGGGAACGAGAAAGCAGACACCCTGTCCAGACAGGGGTCTAGTACGGAGCTGAACCCTGTCTAGGTATTTCGGGGGCGCTTTTCCGCGGGGCTGTTGACCAGTGGCAGCGGTCACAGCACAGCCGCAGGTGGGAAAGAACCCCGCAACAACAGCATGGACACAACTTGCTGGGTCGGCTAGACCGTAAGAGGGCAGAAACGTGCCTCCGCTTACGGCGGTCACAACTGAGATTCATGGTGGGCCTGTACACAGGACACAGTAGCTTCAGGAAGCATTTAAACGGGATAGGGGCCACAAATGATGAACCCGGCCGTAGGTTCTGCAAAGATGAGGAGACAGCGGATCACCTCATCTTTGACTGTGAGGCTCTGGAGCGCAGAATGTATCTTGCTCTGGGCTCTGTAGACCGGGGAGAGATACCGGCGCGAAAGGACCTGGTAGGAGGACTATTGAACCGCTTCAAGGGCACAGAACTCCTACCATAGTAACTACGAGAGGCAGCACAATGGGGTTTACAGGCCTAAGTGCGGGAAGTGGGGCGCCCCTCAGGAACCCACTTCTATACCCTCTCTGGTATTAATCTATCTATCTATCTGTGTTATTATTTGGTGCAATAAATCAAGTTAAAAAAAACAAACAAAAAAACTAGACTTTGTTTTGCGAGCTTCAACTCATTGTAAATATCTCCAGACCAGTTACATGGCCCTGCAAACCTTTTTTATCACTGCAGTTTTCAAAACAATAACAGTACAAAATTACTTTAACGCATTTCCGACAGTTGAAGGTGATCCTCTTAAAATTATCGTTGAACCAATTAAAATGAATCTTGGAATGAAATGCATCCATTATTTATCCTGAATGATTGACGATGGCTCTCACTAAACGAACCAACACCACGTAGTTCAGGTTCATAACTCACACGATCCATCGTAATTCAGGCAATGTCGTGCGGAGCTCGGCTTCCATGAGGGGGATTTCCGCGTCCAGCTTCATCAACAGTTCGGTCTCCTTCGTGGTGCTCAACATTTCCGTCGCGGCCGAGACTTTTTCTTGCTCGGCGATTTCCAACGTCAGTTTGGCGATCAGGTCGTCCAACTCTTTTAGATCCCGTTGGCGGCTGATCGACATCCTCGCGTGAACGGCGGAAAGTCGCCTCTGCGGACAGACGAAATTTTAAGCAATTGGGTCGAAAGGTTGGATGCTCGTGCTGAATCCGAATACGTCTCATGATAACAATGAGAGTGGGGGGGGGGGGGGGGGGTATTTATAGTTTATAAAAAAGCCACAGCCCGAGGAGGAGAATCATAGAGCACAGTAGCACCAAAAAGTTGCTCCTCGTGGCATATCAGTTGCTCCCAAAGTGGTCCAAAAAGAGCTGGAGCAGTTGACAGGATGTTGGGGTAGCGGTGAGCCGAATGGTGTCGGATGCGGATGCATCTTCCCCCCTACAAACCCACCCCCCACCACCACCCGAACACCTCAAAACACAATACCATTCACAGCGCCAACCCGCCCAAAATTATTAAGAAAAACTACCCGATATGGGAAAGTGAGTAGAAGGGGTCTGAGGCCAGGTGGGAGAGGTCGTGGGTTGGCTGCGTGGGGGGTGGCCCTCTAGTCTACTGTAATAAAGCCGAAGCCCGAGGAGGAGGAGACTCATTTTGGTTTATTATTCTTGGAATAATACACCTATGTTTTCGCGATAGAGGTCGACGACTCCGATCGGCCTCAAAATTTGACATTATCCGTTTCAAGAGGTCTCCATTCAAAATCCGAAATGTCCGTCCGGGCCGTTTTGGGCAGTAGGATTTTTTTTTTTAATCTGAAATTTTGACAAAATACTTGGTTCACCATCTAGTTGTGCCCGCAAGGTTTTCAGTCCCAAACCCGTGGGGCGCTATGGGGCTAAAATGGGGCTACGGGAGGTTTTTTAAAGGCTTTTGGCTATGGGATCGAGTTAGGTGTCGTTTTCGTAGTATTTTTGGATGAAGAATCCATTTTTTTGGGGTCCCGGAACGATACGATTTCACTGTAGCGATCTATAGGGCTTTCATGGGGCTACAAATGAGATTTTTGAAGGATCCCAGGAGGTCAAATATTTTTCAAGTAAAAACAAAAAAATTTTTGAAAACAAATTTTTTTGAAAAAAAAAAATTTCTACAATTTATTTCATTGACGCAGAATTAAATTTCTGCACAAGTAACCTACATCAAAGAATAGTGTAAAATTTGCAGCGTTTGAAGAAAAATAAAGAGGATGTTGAGCTTGCACTTTTGTCATAACGAAACACTCCGCTTTCAAATGGATTCAGTCCTTCTGAAATGCTTTTTGGAAGAGGTATACAGGATAGTTTACCATCGACAGGCATTCGTCCGGGGAAGGATGAAGAAGAACAACCAGACTTTAAGAAAAACTGAACGCAATTATCGAGCTCAGTACAAGAAGAATTTTGACTTGCGTCACAAAGTCAAAGAGCTCAACTCGCTTAAATGTGGGTGACTGATCTCAAACGCCATGGGAAGGTAATCAAAGTTCTGGAAAATCGGTCTTAGAAGCACCATAAGACGAAACAGGTACCATCTCATACCGGCTCCATAATATATAGCCAAATATTATTTGAGTTGTGTACCGGATTCCAATAGACCGGAAGAAATCACCGATCACCAACGGCCACACCCAGATCAAGACAGACGAACTCACCGACCAACAGTCCTCCGAAATTGCCCAAGAGAACCAAATAAGCTATTATAGATTATAATAATCTAATAACGAGCAGCTGCTGGGGGAAAAACTCGTTGGTGACAACCCAAACGCGCCTACATTCGAAAATTACGTAGCCGTAGATGAGTTGACAGTATCTGGAGAGATGACAGATGAGGACATCGTGAGCACCATCATCGCCACTCCGGAATCTGATGACGATCAAGATGAACCAGCCACTGATGACGATCAAGGTGAGCCTATTTCAAAGAAGACAGCATTGAAAGCTATCGACACACTGCTACAGTTCTGTGAAACAGCCGGTGAAACGTTTCTGACGTTTAAGAAAAAAAATTGGCAGTTGCTAATGTTGTCCGTCAGTGTAACCCGCCAAAACAGGCAAAAATGACCGATTTTTTCGCTGTAGAATGAGAAGTACTTGAGGAAATAAAGATGAGGCGAAAACCTGGTTATGTGCAATTACCTCTACCCTAACCTGGCTAACTGCAAAGCCTGGTTAGCTGCAATTTCAAACCTTGTCCCGTGAGATTGCACTTATCCAGGTTCTACTGTATACCGAAAGCTTGGAAGGAACGAAAAATTATCCACAATACAGCCTAATAGAGACTGACTCGTTGTCTTGCCAGCCTTCTTATACCCCACAACGAACCCGGCCGAAATATGCCAAGAAGATAATCCCAACAATCCATTGTAAGAAAAAACAAACAAAAAAAACTACACAATATGGGATATTGTTGAGTCTGAGGTCGTGAGAAGAGGCGGAGGGGTGGGGGGAGGGGTGGAATAGTCAGCAGGGTGTGCCCCCCCCCCCACCCACCTATCAAAACTAAAAGACCGAAATGGAATCGTTCGATTGACTGTTGGCACCCCTGTCATTACCAACCTCCACTTCTGATAGGTCCGTTGACACACCGGCTGACGATGTCGTCCCGCCAGGAATCTTTTTAGCCGCCGCCGACCTGAAAATTTACAATAAAAGATAAGAGATGACGCAAATTCCGATGACTGGACATGATTCACAGATAAAGCATGCGCCTCACAACGTCCCCTGATGTCAGAGAACAAGATGTAAAAGCGTATGATTGGGGAGAATCGAAAATCAGCATATTTTTGTTGCTAAGGTTTTTAAGTTTTCAAATCAAATGCGAAAAAACGCTGCAAATTTTACAATTGTTACATTTCACTAATGGACTGTGAGCTCGTGACCGCAACTAAAATTTGCAGCGTTTTTGAAAACCGCTTTTTGAACTTCTTTGAGTGTACAACAATACATGGGAAAACGAGCTGTATGCCCACAATAAGTGGCTCACTGAAATTTGGAAGTATTTTATACCTTCTGTACACGTAGGGAGCAAGGCAGAACGAGCCCCTGTCCCTACAGCCCGTCTTGAGAAGGACTCAAATATGCTAACCTCCTCGCTACAGTCCCACTGAAGACGCACGTAATGCTTACCCGCCATCTTCGAAAGGGTTGTGCTCCTTCAGAGCCTTTTGGACGACCGGATCGAAAGACGCCATCACAGACTGCCGCGCCAAATCCCGGTTGATTTGACCGTTTCCAAAATTCGACAGGAAATCCAAATCAATGTCTTTGAGGAGCACTGCAAAATATTAAGCGGATTTTCAATTTATTCATTACATATACATTTTCCTGTTGTATTATGTGAATAGTTGCATAAGTAAGTGCTGGAGAAGTTTAAGTTGACGTTCATTCGGGTTTGCAGCGATCGTTTTATCGACTTGGTCACGATGACCAAAATTAAAGTAGGCACTGTGGGAACACAATAAGATTCGTATGTTGGTTGTGTACCTACATGTTCTTGTTTTCCTGATTTGGAAGTTAAATTCTCTAAATTTAGGCATTGTGGCAGAGAGCCAGAGGTGTGAGTCCACGATTTCGCCGCCGGTGTTTTGTAAGAAGAGGAAGGGAGTGTGGAAACACCGCCGCCCAGGGAGTCGCACGAATTATCGTCGTGAGCTCGGAACCAGGGGGAGAGTGCAGCCACAAGAATGGGTGCAGCGAAGCTTGCTGCGGATTGGTCTGAAGTGTCAGAATTCACCCCAGAGGCCTCCTCACCGGAAGGGAGCCACGGGGATGACCATCTTCTGCACGAATTGTCGAGGACGACATGGTTTCGCCCAGAATCTGCAGTACATATTACTGGAGTCATTCCACACTATGCCAAGTGGCAAGATTTGCCTTAGGCTGAGCAGAAAAGTTGAACTGGTGTGTCATTCTTGCTGAAAGCTGAACCGAATCGTGACAATTCCAACCCGGTAAACCGAATTGAAGCAAAGGTCACTGAGTGGATGGATTGTTTTCAGTTAAGTCATTTCCACCCGAACGTCAGGCAAGGCTTGTGCCGCCCGGCCTCATGCTATGCCAATGTTACCTGAACAATGAGAAGGCGGGGCCGCGATTTGGTCGAAACTTGATGTCTCTACCTGTAACATAGATAAGCGTACAGGTTAGTGCCGTGGAAACTGCAATAGAGCCGTTACGTTAGATAAGCGGACAGTTGATGATTGTTTATGACAAGGAAAAAAACAGGCTAGCCTTGATAGGAGTTTCTGGGGAACAGAACAGAGGCCAGGCGATCTCGCGCCAGTTCAGCCTATTACTGGGCCTGCTTCAGTAGATCCCAAATTACTGGAGCGATCAAAAAATGACATGACCACACTTATAGGAAAATAATTTTTACTATTATTGTTATTACTATTTAATCCTACGCCAAACAGTCACGGCTGTTGAGCAATTAGTAGACTTCAGGCACCTCAATATAGTTTAGAGGTTTACGACAATTTGGAGTCGTCATTAGAGAAAGTGTGTCGTAGGTATGTCCTCGAGGTGCGAATCAGATATTTACTTGTGAATCAGATGATTTTTTTTTTTTTTAATTCGCACACTCCAGAGCTGAGATATGAATATTAAACCGAAAGAGTACAGAAGCGCCAAATTAGGGCCCTCTGGAAAAGTTGAAAGCTCATTTGTTTGAGAGACAGCCCCCTGTTACCTGAGTAAACTGCTGCAGTGAATTTCTCTGCAGCATAGGCAACACGGCCAGGAGTGAGATTGTGGTAGAGGAAAATCGAGATCACACTTTGGAGGTCAGGATTTTTGGCAAATTTGAAAGAATTTGACCTTGCCTTGTCGGAAAAACGAAGAGTTAGTGTCACAGCCGCTGAAGGTATGGAGAAACAAGCGTTTGCATGTAAGGATAGCTTGCTGTTGTTAGGACTACTAGCACTCAGAAAGAAGGCCTTGCTTTGCTTGGCCAACCACTTTTTCGAACAGGGGGAATAATACCTAGGTCAAGTGATGGGGTAGGATACAGAGGAAACGCCGACTCAATCAGACAGTGAATAACGAAGATAGGGATTGTGAGCATCGAAAATTTCGCTCAATGCGCGCTAAGCGGGCGTGAAATTGGCTGTGGAATAGAGAGATAAATCTTCTTCCCACACACCAGAATATATCCCAAATTAGCGTGGAATGAACTATTTCCCAAATCTTAAAAAACGTTCTCCAGAATCGCCCCAGCGGCAGCCTCTCCACCCTTCCAAGGTCCCTGGCAGACCTCACGGCCGGCCCCTATGCGGGATCGCGCCCAATCGTTCAAATTAAATTCGCCGATCGTCGGAATTCGTTTTTTCGGGATTTCGTATTAAAATTCGGATCTCTAGGTAGGATACAGAGGAAACGCCGACTCAATCGGACAGTGAACATCGAAGATAGGGATTTGCGCTCATCGAAAATTTCGCTCAACGCGCATATCGGACGTAAAATTGACCGGGGAATACAATTTGCCACAAAAAATTAGGTGCTTCCATTTGAAATAAGAAAGTTGGGCGCACATGAGCCTATTTGCGCGCATCTCAGGGGGATCTCAACTCCCCTAGTGGTAACTAAATGGGTCTCCGAACCCATAGAAATAACGCTGCAAATTTTACACAAGGGTTTATTATTCTTTGATATACGTTACTTGTGCAGAAATTTAATTCTGTCAATGAAAAAAATTAAAAAAAAAAATTTTTTTCGGATTTTTAGCTACAATTTTTTTTTTGGATTTTTTGTTCAAAAATGTGTTTTTTCAAAAATTCTGTATTTTTTACTCGAAAAATATTTATCATCCTGGGATCCTTCAAAAATCCCATTTTTAGCCCCATGAAAGCCCTAAAGATCGCCCCAGTGAAATCGGATCGTTCCGGGACCCCAAAAATTGGATTCTACGTCCAAAAATACTTCGAAAACGACACCTAACTCGATCCCATAGCTAAAAGCCTTCAAAAAAACCCTCCCGTAGCCCCATTATAGCCCCATAGCGCCCCACGGGTTTGGGCGATCGGACTGAAAACCTTGTGGGCACAACTAGATGGTAAACCAAGTATTTTGTCAAAATTTCAGATTTTTAAAAAAATGCCTACTGCCCAAAAGGGCCTGGACGGCGGACGGACATTTCGGATTTAGAATGTAGACCTCTTGAAACGGATAATGTCAAATTTTGAGCCCGATCGGAGTCGTCGACCCCCGTCGCGAAAACATAGGTGTATTATTCCAAGAATAATAAACCAAAATTGGCGTATTTCTATCACTTACCATTTCTGAGGAGAAGGCTTGTGACATACCCACATAGTTAGCCATGGACATGGTGAGAATTAGTGGGATAGATAGATAGATCACGGTTTGCTGATTTCCCCTCCCATCTGATTTACAATTAAATATCCTACAAGTTAGGCCCTCTGTCATTTGTCGATCAGTCCAGTCATTTGGGACCAACAGGCGTAGTCAACTTTTCAACAAAGTTTGCAAAAATCACCAATCTTTGACGAGCGATGGACGGCTGGACCGATTTCGATGCAACAAACGCTATCCGACGTTAAATTTAATCCTCTTAAGAGTGACAGTTTCTGTCACTCTTAAGCGAAATTCTGAAAAAAAGAGCGAAAATTTCGAGGTTTTTAGGCTCCCACATCTGAAGCTTAGCCTAGAAACCGTCGCGCACCCAGATGGGTCTTATTTTGGACCCCCCAAAAGGGGTTAAAACGAATTCAAGCTGTGTACTATTTTTTTCTCACCTACAGCACCAATTTGCCTGGGCTACTCTCCTTAGACACACAATCTCTCATCACAACAGCCTCGGTTCTGTTCCCCACTCACCTTGATGACACCGTACAAGCGGATAAACGTTCGCCTTTCCGGTCCTGAACTATATACATGAAGCAAACATACATAAGCAGCCAGTTTTTTCCTCTCCCTATTACAGCGACTAAAGAAAAATATAACCAACTTTTCGAGCGTCGACGTTGCCGCCTCCTTCATTGGTGTCGCACAGATTCTTCATGCTGGATATTTTAAGAGACACGCTCGCCGGCAGCGCCAGTTCTTCTTTTAAAGCCTTGAGTTCATCCCTCCAGGAGATGCCCGAAAAAGAGGAACACGTCGTCTCCTGAAAGAGCAATCGACCATTTTGAAGAAAGAACATTTTGTTTTTGGAATCTACGTGTCTTGAAACGGATAATGTCACATTTTGAGGCCAGTCAGAATTTTCAACCTCCATCGCGGTTACATAGGTGTACTAGGGGGCCATCCCCTGCTGGCTAAAGCCAGCCAACAATTAATAGATAGAATAATAAGCCTACCAAAGAATAATAAACCTTTCTGAAAAATTTGCAGCGTTTTAGGTATGTAATTTTATTAAGAGCTGATTACTGCCTGATTGGTTAACTCAATCACGAGTTCCACCACGAACTAATTAACAATCTCAATGAATAACCAAAACGCACTTGACAATTTCAAACACCAACACCACCTTATTACCAAATTTTCGTGAATTTTCATGATATTCTCAAGTCATATTATTTGCACTGAGTTTCTGGGACCCTATTGAGAGGTAACAATACGACGAAAGTTGGAAAATTGACGTACAATAAAAATAAAACAGTTCTTGTCTCTCCTGTGAAGTGGCGAAAATGCAATTACGTGGTGTTGGAACTTAACTGACGATTTTCAACCCAAAGAAGACGTCGATTTTGGTTTATTATTCTTGGAATAATACACCTATGTTTTCGCGACGAAGGACGACGACTCCGATCGGCCTCAAAATTTGAAATTATCCGTTTCAAGAGGTCTAAATTCAAAATCCGAAATGTCCGTCCGCCGTCCGGGCCGTTTTGAGCGGTATGATTTTTTTTTTTTTAAATCTGAAATTCTGACAAAATACTCGGTTGACCATCTAGTTGTGCCCGCCAGATTTTCAGCCCGTTCGCCCAAACCCGTGGGGCGCTATGGGGCTAAAATGGGGCTACGGGAGGGTTTTTTTTGAAGGCTTTTGGCTATGGGATCGAGTTAGGTGTCGTGTTCGAAGTAGTTTTGGACGTAGAATCCATTTTCTGTGGTCCCGCAATGATCAGATTTCACTGGTGCGATCTATAGGGCTTTCATGGGGCTACAAATGGGATTTTTGAAGGATCCCAGGAGGTCAAATATTCCCCGGCTAAAAAAAATTTGAAAAAAAATTTTTTTTTTGGAACAAAAAACTCCCAAAATTTTTTTTCGAAATATAAAAATCCGAAGTTTTTTAAAAATTTTTTTCATTGACAGAATTAAATTTCTGCACAAGTAACCTATATTAAAGAATAATAAACCCTTGAGTAAAATTTGCAGCGTTTTTTTACTCGGAAAATATTTGACCCTGATTTTTCAAAAATCCCATGAAAGCCCAATAGATCTCCACAGTGAAATCGGATCGTTCCAGGACCCCAAAAAGTGGATTCTACGTCCAAAAGTACTTCGTAAACGACACCTAACTCGATCCCATAGCCAAAAGCCTTCAAAAAACCCCTCCCGTAGCCCCATTTTAGCCCCATAGCGCCCCACGGGTTTGGGCGATCGGGCTGAAAACCTTTCGGGCACAACTAGATGGTAAACCGAGTATTTTGTCAAAATTTCAGATTAAAAAAAATTTTCTACTGCCCAAAACGGCCCGGACGGCGGACGGACATTTCGGTTTTGGAATCTAGACCTCTTGAAACGGATAATGTCAAATCGACCTTTAGACAGTTGATGTTGAATCATAAGCTGGTTTTTGCAGCGGCGAGTTGTTCACAAACAGAAGCAAAATAACAAACCTCAGATGTGGGATAGTCACATTCGGCGGATTTACGTCGTTCCTCCTCAAACTTGGAGACGTTCATTTGGCCGACCGAAGACTCGTCCATACCCATGGCGAGAGCTTCCTGAGATTTCCTGCAGAAGCTGTCCAAAGACGATATCGGGAGCGACTCGTTGAGTTTATTCGTCGCCTGTAACGTTTGCCGCCTCTTCACCTTGTCCAGCTCCTCTCTCGTCAATCGAGAATCATCCAAATTGGAAACATTGACCGGAGAGTCGCAATCGGGTCCTGTAACTGAAGAAATCGAACGGTAAGGTTCTGAAAGAGACACCAGGCGTATTCGAACTGGGGGAACGGGGCAGTTGGGGTCTCCAACTTGGAGAGCGTCTGCAGGACAGCGGAACTGGGGGAACGGTAGAGCTGCAAGAGGCAATCGAACTGGGAGAACTCAATCCCAACCAACAGAGACAAGCGGCCGCTCTTGGTATTCACGGGTGTCTGCATAGGGAGTCCCATCCGAAGTGAAAGTGATTTGCACTGTGCACGATGAGTCCGGCTAGCCGGGAAGTGTCCCGCTTTTACTACATATTTGCGTATCATGTTTATGCACGGATTTCAGCTTGACTACCTCCTACCACATGATAAGGATGTTGGCAGGAAGACACCACCAAGCTCTGATTGGAGGTGTCCAGGAGCTGGTTCAGCTTTGCTAGTTCTTGACAAATGGCTGGGATATATGCAGAGAGCGGCTAATAGCCACTAAGCTCTGATTTCTGGATTTCCAGCACCTGGTTATGCTGGGCGTCACTCGTTTCGGCACAATCAATTGTTAGCGAGCCAATTAATTTTGCTACTATTCGGCACAGCCCGGGGATATAGTACTCCGAGGGGTGAGATGCCCAGCGGTTGAGAAGTTTTTGCTGGAACTGTACCTTAAGAAAACTAATGGATTTTAGAGTTTATGTTAGGATCGTTTATCTTATGATTTTCCTGAGTTCTCTACGAGGACAATCTTGGCGCAGATCATGAAAATTTTGGTCAAGAGCTTATAACTTGGATAAGCCGATTTGATCAATTTGGAGGCGTAACAGAATGGGATTGGATGCATCTTTGAGTTGCACTAGGTGATATCATTCATTTAGCTGCAATCAATCAAGTAGGTACCTACATAAAATTGCATCCTTTTGATGCTGCCATTCGGTGGCCAACTCTAACTCAATGAGGGTGACATTTAGCCTTAAGATCTTGTTGGGCTCTGGCCCTCCATCATTTTCCTTTTCCAAGGAAGCCGGAAATTATTCTACATAATACATAGATGTATTATTGCAAAAATAATAAACCAAAAGAAGACTGTAACAGTTAAGCTTCATTTGAAGTTTAAAGATACAAATTTTTACTAAGTAAACGTAGCAAGTCTACCTCATTTGTGACATTTTCGACACCTATTTTGTCCATATAGGATATTTGTAATTAGGTAGCTATAATTCATTGCAATACAATTTATTTATGTAGAAGGACTCCCCACAATATTTCTCATTTCTTCTCTGGGGAGCTGAGCAGAAGGTACAGTTTGGTCTCACAGTTTTTGGGGGTTGTGCCGAATCGTATCATTATTTTGGGGGGCTGAGTTGTGCCGAAACGAGGATTTCCGGTTATGCTTGCCGACCTCCTGCCTCATGGCAGGAACTGGCTAAGAAATGCCGAGCTCTGATTGGAGGTGTCAGGGAGCTGATTCAGCTGTGCTAACTATTGAAATGGAAGGGTTATATGCGTGACAATGTCACAATTGAGTTGGAATGCCTTATTGTGATAACTATTATCACAATAGTATCACAGTTATTATGTTATCACAATTTTCAACCAATACCTAAGTGGCCAAACTTTATTTGAAGGCTGCAGGGGAAAAAACGCTGAATGTCCAAAATAAGGATTTTTGTTGTTCGTGCGGCTATCTTATAGGTTAGGTACCATCGAAACTATATTCCAAGAGGCAACTGCTGGACACCGGTATGTCGGCCCAAGGCCACGACCGGGTCCCCCTAAAAATAGGGGGAACTCCACCCTGGACCTATTTAGTCAGGTCCAGGGCCACCAGCACTTGCCTCAGTTGCTCCAAGGTCCAAAGGCCTGGGGGCAGCAGGCCGCCTTATCTGGGCGGCCGCCCCCTGCGACGAACGGGCAAACTCTGCCAGTGCCCTGAAGGCCCTGGCCGTGCCCACATAGCGGGACCAGTCCTCCCGCCCACCATACTATATTCCAAGAGCTTTCAAACGGTTAAAAACGATGACAGTCCAGTTCTGTGAGCTTTTGAAAGTTCAGTGTTATGGGAAAAACGCTGAGGGTCCACGGACATTCATCGGTTTTAACGTGAACGCATAGCTTCCCCGTGGAAATTCAACGCGCTCCCGCACGACAGACGAGTGAGGGATTAGTGGACATTCAGCGTTCTTCAATACAACGTTTGGTATTTTGAGTTTCAAAGTTTCGATTAAAAATGTAATCTTTGCGCGCAGCAGTCCAATTAATATTTTTCTGAATTACAACGACCTAATGAATATATGGCAATTTTCGGAACCAAATTAAGGCATAAACTGTTGAAATGCCAGTTTCAAACATTAAAATTTTAATGTTTGAAACTATGGCATTTCAACAGTTTACGCGATTTATCGTTTTTTCTCCGTTTTGAAAATTTGTGACCATAATTTTTCCCCTGTAGCCTTCATTTATTGAACAAAATTCTGACGATGCATGGGTTTAGTAAACCGAATTTTATAAGAATCACTATGCACTTACCTTGCTTTTCGTTTATCATTATCTGAATACTATTCAGCTGAATAGTATTCAGAGAATGATAAACGAAAAGCAAGATGAATTTAGAAGAATTCAGATTGAAAAAAGATGCATAGGAGGTCAAATATTTTTCAAGTAAAGAACAAAAACATTTTGAAAAAAAAAAAAATAATAAAAAAAAATTTTGTTTCTAAAATTTTTTTCATTGACAGAATTAAATTTCTGCACAAGTAACCTATATCAAAGAATAATAAACCCTTGTGTAAAATTTGCAGCGTTTTTTGATTGGGTACGCTGTTTTTGATATAGAGGCTTTGAAACGTGACCAAAATAAAAAAATAAAAAAATAAAAAGAAAAGCGCGTTGCGTTAAATTTCAAGTTTTTCGAAAAAGCGGCCATTAAATGGCCATGGCCAAATGGCCTACAAATTTTGTAGAAAAGCTGTATCTCAGAAACTATTAGACCTACAGAGCTGCGGTTAGTCTCAAAAGTTAGCAACTTTGTCTACTTTAAAAAATCAAATATTTTTCGAGTAGGTACATAAAAAAACAAAAAACCATTTTTAAACAATTTTGAAAAAAAATGCAAAAAAAAAAAATTTGAAAAAAATGAATGCAATCGGCGGGATAAGGTTGTGGTTGTGTGGTTTTTTTAGTTTTTTTTTTACAATAATTGTTTAAAAAAACCAAATTATAAAAATTATAATAAATTATTTAAATGTAATTTGGGGGAGTATGAACAACTTGTTTTATGGGCAAAAATTGCATAGTGTCCGTTTAAATTAAAAATCCCAGGACCCAGGACACATCAACAAGCCATAACAGAATCATTTATATTATTTAAAGATAAATTATAATCAATCGCAATAACGCCTATTACTATACAATCAACCCTCTTAATAAGGTGTACATGAAATGCCATATAATGTACAAATACTTCATTGTTGTGGTCCTTCTAAATGTCCCCAATATTCCTTTTCGCTTGGAATGGTTTGGGAGGAGGAAGTCTCGTCATTTGTAGGTTGTGTTTGATGATATATTCTGGCAGGGCGATACGAGTAATCATCTAGCGGGTTTGGCGTTCTGGCACGTTCCATTTCTTGATTTTGGAGCATTTGAAGCTCGAACTTTTGAACGGTGGCGAAAATCTCGTTTTTGGCCAGATGTTGGAAATAGGGCGGCAACAGTTTGAGCGTTGAGGATATTCCGAAGAGGAAAGAGTCAATGTGGTTGTCCAAAGTGATGGTGGGGCGATTCAGGAGGAATTTGTCTTCTTCATTTTTCTCGAGTAAAAACTTCATGAGTGCGGTTTCGTGTTGAGCTTTGACGAGAGCTGATTTGGAGAAAGCTGAAGACGAAGTGTCGTTGCTGGTTGTGGGATTCTGCTGGACGGTTTCCGGCGAATAAAAGGGGATTGGCTGGGCTTGTTCATCGTCGGATCCCTTCAAATTACCTTTTGTTTCGTCCATGTATTCCCTCAAAAACTGGAGCTGGTATTCGAATCTGTAAGGTTTCACTTTTGAAGCAGGTTGCCCTCTTTTGGATCTTCTTTTACACAAGGATTTTCTGAAGTTGTCTCGTATGTTATTCCACCTTGCTTTGCATTTTCCACCTGTAAAGACGAAAGGTTCATTATGTAGTTAGGTGTGATGGAACGTGTTTGTGGACAGTTCACTGTGAACTATCATAGACTATCATAGATCATAATGGTCTTGGCCTGTTGGACTATTAGAAATGACCATGCCAAGGGAATCTAAGTTGTGACATCGGAAAGGTGCGGTTTCACGCCCATAGAGGACGCTCCAGGGAAGCCCATTTATTATGCGCCGTGTTCAGTTTCATCCTCTTGGTAACTGGCAGGCATGACAGGTGGTATGCATAGGCAGAATGACTGTAAACCGTATAAAACAATTTATTGCCACATTCAGACCCCAAGCTCCAGCAACCCGAACACACCCAGTTTGGCCACGAAGACCACTGAAGGGAGCCTGGAGAGGCAACACGATCGGCCACACGAAGAACGACCCGTCTGGCCACCAGGGCATTGTGATCCACTCCCGATGCTATCTACTCTCAGCGATCGATTCCTGTTTTGGATAAGGTTAAAACGGCTGCCGACTCCAGGGAGTGCGATCGATTCCCTTTTTTGGAAACAGCCTGGACCGGCCTGGAAATCGTGGAGGCCATCCTGGCAAGCCTTTGAGCCGGTTGGGACCAGCTCAGGAAAAGAAAACTTGAGACCATCTTGGTAAGCCTTGTAAACCATTATCCAGTTTGGCACTATATTAGCAAGCCTTGGAAAGTTCTGGAAAGCTCGGTACCATCTTGGCGAGCATTGGGAACCTGGTGGTAAGTGATTCTCTGATGACAGCAGTTGTTCCACAGTTCCACACGTGTCCCCACAATCGCCGTATTGGTTGCCAAACGTGTTGCGTTCTTGTAGCCAACCATGATACGTTTACACCCCTTGGTGGCCAAATGTGATACCTACCTATTCCCTGTTCGTCCTCTGGATCGGAGTACTGTCCTTGAGGGCGTTCTAATCCTCTGATCAAGGGTCCAAAAGCTGCTGATTCAGCCCCCCCCCCCCCCCCCCCCAAGCAAATTGCTGGCAATGATGGAACTTTGATAGGAAAAGGGCAATTAGCGGCTGGGCTACTGCGTGAGATCGATGATCTATCAGCAGTCAATAGCTCTCTCTGCCTGTGAGGGAGGATAGCTTAGGTACCTACTTACTGGTGGGCATCCTATTCCACTTCCGACCGCCACGCTCTGCCAAGAAGGTCCCTGCCCTCTACGGAAGGAGCGGTGTCGGGATGACAGGTCATTTCATTACACAGCAGCCTATTGGCGGAGAAAAAGTGGAAAATAGGACATGAACCCTGTCTAGGTATCACGGGAGCGCTTTTCCGCGAGGTTGTTGGCCAGCGGCAGAGATCACAGCAGAGCCAGAGATGGGAAAGAACCCCGCATCAACAGCATGGACACACCATGTTAGCTGAGCTAGACCGTAAAAGGGCGAATATATGTCTCAATGTACGGCGGGCACAACCGAGATTCATAGTGGGTCTGTACACAGGACTCGGGAGCTTCAGGAAGCATTTAAGGCCCTGTTTCATAGTGAGGACACTTTGATGTTCTCATTTCTCATACACATTTTTTTGAAAACTGTATCCAACGCTATCCACTCTGTCCATTTCTATTTTGGGCATAATATCCATTCTTATAATAAGCAATTCAACTCCGGCGTTTAAATTCGTCATTTTGGTCACCTTCGTCACACACTAAAACTTCACAACTGCACTGATATTTGGGGCATTCCACGTCCAAGTTCTCCGAAAATTAACCATTCAATTCTTGGGGCTCGGCTTTCGAAGAGTCTAGCGTGATTTTTATAATCCCGATTGAAACCCCAGAAAACGTTCCTGATATCACGGCGGACTATCCATGTTTGTGGTATATATTGCTTCAGGAACTAGCAGAAAGCTAGGTTTTAGTTATTTTGGTCGGGCATGGGTAATTTTGGTCAAACATTGTATTCGGCACAGATTTCAATGACACACATTATAAACACAAATTGAATATGACTTCATGTTTCACAAACTTAGGCTCTATCACATATAGCAAGAACCTGGATTGAAACGAATTTTCCCTTGACCAGAGTTTAGAGTGAAATCTGTCAAGTTTGTCGTACACTTTGAAAAACGCTGCAAATTTTACACTAGGGTTTATTATTCTTTGATATAGGTTACTTGCGCAGAAATTTAATTCTGTGCCAATGAAAAACAGTTTAGAAAAAAGTTGTTTGGGATTTTTTTTTTTTTTTCAAATATTTTTTGTATTTTACTTTGACAACAAAATATTTGACCTCCTGGGATCCTTAAAAAAATCCCATTTGTAGCCCCATAAAAGCCCTATAGATCGCAACAGTGAAATCGTATCGTTCCAGTACCCAAAAAAAATGGATTCTACGTCCAAAAATAATTCGAAAACGACACCTAACTCGATCCCATAGCCAGAAGCCTTAAAAAAAACCCGTAGCCCCATTTTTGCCTCGTAGCGGCCCACGAATTTGGGCGATCGGGCTGAAAACCTTGCGGGCACAACTAGATGGTAAAGCGAGTAATTTGTCAAAATTTCAGATTTTTAAAAAAATTCCTACTGCACAAAACGGACGGCGGACGGACATTTCGGATAATGTCAAATTTTGAGACCGATCGAAGTCGTCGACCTCCATCGCGAAAACATAGGTGTATTATTCCAAGAATAATAAAACAAAATATAGTCAATAATTCAAAATTCACATCAATCATACCTAGTTGAATGGAACTCGGGACAGCATTTCCTTCTGTACAACTCAAGGGGAATTCATTTTTGGAAACGTAGAAAAGTATAAAATGCTGTGACCAAAATGACCTAAAATTTGGGTCACAGCGATAAATCCGCCAAAATTGATTTCTAGTCGCTGCTTATTCAACTCTCAAATATACTTAGATGGGTAAGGAAGGTCAAAATTCGTCTATGGAACAAATTGATTTTGAAGAAGTTCACCAGCCCAAAGTGTCCCACTATGTTAAACAGGGCCTTGGCAATAAACGATGAACCCGCTTGTAGGTTCGGCGGTGATGAAGAGGAGATATCAGATCACCTCATCTTCGAGTGTGAGGCCCTGGAGGGCAGAAGATATCTCCCTCTGGGGTCAGTGGACTGGGGAGAGATACCGGCGGAACAGGACCTGGTAGGAGAACTATTGACCCTCTTCAGGGCAACTCCTACCATAGTAACTCTGAGGCAGCGCAACAGGTCTACGGGCGTGGGTACGGGAAATGGGGTGCCCTAAAGAAGGAAACCTCAGGTTTTAAACTGGTGGGTCTTGTTTGTGTAAAAAAATAATGAAAAATGACATCAAATACGACTTACCATCGATATTCATCTCTTTGCTGATTTCTTGCCACAGTTTCCCTTTGAGATCGCCGTTCGAATAATTCGGGTCCTTCAAATCATACAGCACTGATCTCCCCCGCACCAGCTCTATCAAACGTTCGTCATCCATCGTCTAAAAAAAAAGCCGTTTGGTTTATCACTGCTGCCTGGAATCGTATGTTGGAGATACCGTTGCAGATTCGAGTCAACTCGCTTCAGAATACAAATTGGAACTGATATGTGTGTGGCCGTTTCATCTGCAACCCCTCTCCACCTTGCGGCTTATCTAAAAAATTCCTATGCCGTCTATAAGTTATCAGGAGTAAGGAATTTGCAGATGATGAAAAATGGACTTGATACCTCATGAAGTCTCCTTGTTCACGTGTTGAGAGAATGAAATTTACCTTGAATCTATCTCATCTTCCTCCAAACCGACCACGACCAATGAGGCTATCTGATTAATCAACAATGTTTGCAATGTATTCTTGACGTATGTGTCCTCATAAGCATGAATGTCTTATTGGTTATAAAGTAAAGAATTTAGTGTAACCATTGTGTAAGCCATTGACCCATAAAAATTGAATCGTTATTTTAGGATTATTTGTCCAAAATGGCGAGGTTTTTATTGCGAAATATGAAACTAGAGGTTCAAACAGGTTTACGTGAGAAAGGACAGTTTGTCGATGTTCCTTCCCATTGAAACAAAAGCTTGAATGGTCGTGTTCTGTAGTGTCTATTTTAGAAACGGCAGTTGTCCCTCTGATGAGGACAATTATTATTGATCTTTCTCAAATATGTAAGGCAACTGCCTTAAAATAATTTAAGGCTTCAAAAGGCTGTTCAAAGCGGGTAGGTAACCTGGCAGCCCGCAGTGGAAGACCGGCTGACCACCGTACCGCCAACACCAGGGAGAGACCTGTCACCACTGTCCCCCCACCAGTCGGAGGACGAGGGGAGGAGACTCCCCCACATCGACGAGCGTCCATCTTGCTCATAGTTTTCGTCTGCATTTGTAAGAGCAGTTTCTGTGATAGTTTTTGGTCGTAGGCGCTGTACCCCCCCCCCCCCCCCCCCAATCCTCCCACAGTTAAGTTGGAAATTTGACAGAGTGAGACCTCGTTAGTTTTTCGGCCACAGTTTCTTTGTCCCCAGTCAAGTAAAAACCCCTTTCTACGTCATTCCGAGCAGCAGGAATCGTGCCGTCCTGTGCTGACAACGCCATCAAGACGTTCCTCAGCTTTGCCTCTCGAGGCCCTCCTCTGCATCAGGGCACGTCTGGCGTCACCGAGCACGCATCCGGAACGCCTAGCCTTTTGAGGCTCTCTGCGTGTGAAGACCCGACAGGCACGCCCTGCCGGCTTGCTCGACGTCACCCGGAACGCCTCCGGAACGTCCAGCCTCACGAGGCCCTCTGCTGATAAATCGTCGACCGTCGGAACCCAGGACCCGACAGGACAAGGCGCCTCTGCAGGAACTCCCTGCTGCCATAGCTAGGACGACCCCTTCATCATTATTCGTAAAGGCGATCAAACTTGCTCTCTCTTCCTACCATTTTCCTATAATTAACAGCTACTTGACCAAAATTCTGGGCATTAATTGGCATCTTTGTAGATTTAGTTACCCCCCCCCCCCCCCCCCACCTCATATTGTATAGTAGGTTAGTTAGTTTCGGCGTTTTGAATTGTATAGTTGCCCTGTGCTGCGCCGGCACGCCATCTGCTAAATTCGTGCCCCCACTTGGGACAAGCCAGCACTTGTTTCTCGTCCCGTGTATTATATAGTTTTCCCCGCCATATAAATTTTCTTCTATATTTCGCCCAAAACAGAATTTATTTGGCAGGAGCATACAGGTATTTTCAGCGTTATTGCAGCAGCAAGGTGCATTTCGACACCTTAGCTGTCTTGATAATATCTTGATAATATTCAATATTATTGAAGGCTCCAAATACGCTACCCCTGGAGGGGCTTACAAGGCATTAAAAAATAAATAAATAAAAATAAAAATAAAAAAGATGAGAAGAAGAAATAAAATAAAATTTTATTTCATCTTCTCATCATTTTTCTATTAATTAGAAAATGTTTCGGAAAAAAGTATCTAGAAATAAATGAGCAAATCATAATCTAAAACAAGAAACAATGCGTTAATTGTTCCATTTATTTTAGAGCCGGCATAATACGACATAATATTAGTCTGTCCATAAACTAAAAACGCAGCAAATTTTACACAAGGAATTGAGCAAAAATAATTATTAATACTGTACCATTAAAAAATATTAAATATTTTTCAAATATTACATGTATTTTTTTAATGATTTTCAAAAATTAAAATATATATATATATAGGTAGGTAGGTAGGGGAGAGCGGGGCTAGAAGTCCCATGACGAGTTCCTGGGAAATGGTGAGTGGAAGGGAAAGGGAAACGGGCCCTTAGTGACGTCGGTAGTCGCCAACGAAGTTTCCATTGGTGAGTAGGCGCGTCTGTGCATCACGTTGGTAGAGGCAGCTCATCGAAGTTTAGTATGTTGAAAAAATACTATTTACTCTCTCTTTTCCCATCTCTTATGTTCAGAAGGTTGGAGATGGAGCAACCGCTTTTGGTTTATATGATAGAACACCTCTCAACGCTCAATTAACACAAAGCAAATCTTTTATTCATAATCTCAGAAGCTGGGCATACTAGAAAATTACAATATGGCGAAATGGGGCTACAAGTCTCACTGCTAGGGGGCAGGTTGTCTCAACCTCAGAAATGAGACGTCTTGCCCCGTTTCAATTATATTTTGTGCTGTCACGTTTCTCTTTGGTTGTAAAAGCTATCTAATAAAATTTGGACTATTTAATAGTCCCTAAGTAGTGGGTTCTTTCTGTTTTTAGATGACATTGTCATGGTCAGGAGGAAAAAAAAAATAATAATAATAATAAGAAGAAAAAAATAGAAAATAATAAATAAAAATAAAAACCAAGCCGTGGGGAGGGAACATCAGATTCTGAAGACATCCTCGAGGCTGTCAGATGCGTCCCGATCCAAGGACAAACCGTAAGCACAGCTCCCTGCGCTATCTATCGACTATTCAGCTTGCTACTTCTGCTGGGGAAGCTGTATGAGAAGATTCGGTAGGTATCTGGGTTTGACCCTAGACCGTAGGCTAACTTGGAACTACCACATCAAGAACACCGGAGAGCCATGTAAAAGCGAACCTTCCTTTGCTGGCCTTTGATGAACTGGAGATCCAAGTTGAGCTTAGAAAACAAGGAGCTCTTGTACATGGCCCTCATGAGACCTATAATATAATATTATGGTCTTATGGCTGCGAGATTCGGGCACAGCATGTGCATGCATCCACACAACAGGTTCAACGACCACTGAACAAGATCATCCAATCCATCACAGGTTCCTCGTGGTAGGAAGACCTAGGTAAAGAAGACCTTCAACACAAATCAGAACACAATACACGAAACTGGTGGCGCAGTAAGATAACGAATCCACCAGGCTTTGTAGCAAGACTGAAAAGAGGACATCGCTGACTAGTCAGCTTAATCAAATCACTACTCCAGCTTCCAATAGTAATCAAAACATCTCTAACAAACTTAAGTAACTTTAAGGATGGTATGGCTGCTATAAAATCTGAAGAGCTCATAGGAGCTAGAGGAGATCAATAAAATCTTTTGACTTATGATTTTTTTACTGTCTTGTCCATCAAAAATCACTGTCTACGCAATGCCTCTTTGGAAAAGATTGTTTGCGCAGGGCATTTACTCTCTTTCCTTGATAATTATGGCATTTTTGAACCAAAATGATAGTGAGACAACTTACCCCAGCCACTGAGACAACCTGTCCCAGCCCGGGGCAAAAAGTCTCACCTGGCCATTTTCCAAAAAACTTGAAATATTATGTTGTCGGCAAATTAGTAAATTTTGGTTCCTGGGTTTTTAGATAGGGGATAAGTCTACAAACTTGTCAAAAAAAGAAAATCCGCGATATCTCAATTAGGAAAATTTTTATCAACAAAACAAAAAAAATTGAGACAACCTGCCCCGCTCTCCCATAGGTATTAAATATTTTTAAATATTTATGTTAAAAAAATTTTTAATAAAAAACAAAAAAAATTCTGTTCAAAATGTAGTTTTTCTGTTTCTGTACAAAAATGTAGGTATTAAATATTTTTTAATAATATTTAAAAAATTAATAAAAAAGAAAATTAGGTATTTTTTTTGTTTGTAAATAAAAAACAGAGACCTCTTGATTCCAACGTCCAACGTTGAACGTCAAATTTTGAGGCCGATCGGAGTAGTCGACCTTCGTCGCGATTACATTGGTGTATTATTTCAAGAATAATGAACCAAAAACGCTGCAAATTTTACACAAGGGTTTATTATTCTTTGATAGGTATAGGTTAATTGAGCAAAAATTATTTTCGTGTAAAAAAAAAAAAATAATAATAATAATAATAATTGCAACTCTCGGAAAAATGGATTTTGCTTCCAAAATTACTCGGAAAACGACACCTTATTTTACCACCTGTGATCCTTCAAAAATTCCATTTCTAGCCCCATAGATCCACACGGTCAAATCGGATGGCTGTAGGACCTTTAAGGATGGATTCTTCGTCCAAAAATACTTCGTAACCGACACCTAACTCGTCCCCATAGCCAAAAGCCTTCGAAAACCCCCGCACGTAACCCCATTTTAGCCCTCCGTCGCGATTACTAAGGTGTAATTATTCCAAGAATAATAAACCAAAATCCAACCTCGAAAAAATGGGTATTGCGTCCAAAATTACTCGGAAAACGACACCTTATAAATATGACCACCTGGGATCCTTAAAAAATCCCGTTCGTAGCCCCATGAAAGCCCTGTAGACCACCACAGTGAAATCTGATCGTTTCGGGACCCTCAAAAATGGATTCTGCGTCCAAAAATCCTTGGAAAACGACACCTAACTCGATCCCACAGCCAAAAGCCTTAAATAAACCCTCCCGTAGCCCCATTTTAACTCTATAGCGCCCCACGGGTTTGGGAGATCAGGCTGAAAACCTTGCGGGCACAACTAGATGGTAAACCGAGTATTTTGTTAAAATTTCAGATTCCAGAAGAAATTCCTACTGCCCAAAACAGCCAGGACGGCGGACGGACATTTTGTTTTTGGAATCTAGACCTCTTGAAACGTACAATACATTGCAATGCCAAATTTTGAGCCCGATCTATATTTCCAACCACCGTCGCGATTACAAAGGTGTATTATTCCAAAATAACTCGGCACTCACCTACGATGTAAGGAGACGGTGTTTGATGATGGTGTTCGCCCATGTTGACGCTGCGATGACACTTTCAACGACCGTGCAGGACACCAACTGCCCTCGTAAACTTACGTTGTATCTCACGTCAGATTACGACGATCACATACCGAACTGTGCAGGAAAACACAGGAAGCGTCGCCGAGTCCACTGAACTACGGATCGTTATTGCGAGATAAACACAACATACCGTTCACGAGGGTAAAATTCGATATGAATCGGATCGATTCATCGTTACCTACTTCGATACAAATTGTGCAAAAATTAATTTTATGTAAAAAATAAAATAAAAAGCTGCAAATTTTACACAATCATTTATTATAATTATTATTCTTATTATAATGGTTAATAACACTTATTGTTAAAAAATTGTGTCACTAAGAATATTAAATAATAGTAACTATTATTTAATATTCTTAGTTCAACTGTTGATGGTGATGTTGACCGTTTCAATTAATGCTGTTGGAAACGTGTTGAGGATCAGTCAATATATTCTCCTATCATCAGGGCCTAATGAAATGAACAAAACTCGTGATTAGGCCCTGATGATAGGAGAATATATCTCTTGAAACGTCGGCAAAAATCTCGTCTTCTTTGACTGATCCTCAACACGTTTCCAACAATATTAAATAATATTTAATAATAATATTATTTAATTAATAATAATAAATTAAATTATTAGAAAGACATATGTCTTTCTAAACTGAACATGTCCACTTTGGAGAATTTTACAGGAGAGCAAAAAAAAAGAAAAAAAAAGTGCCACGGCTTCCCCTCAACTTATTCGCAACAATAAGCAAATTATTCGCACTACAGTCTCCCTCCTCTCGCTCTATTTCTAACCCTCGAACCCCACTTTTCCAACAAAAATTAAACGAAGTGGGACATGTTGACTTTTGTTGCAAACAAGTGGACATGTCAACTTTTGAAAAAAAGTTTATTTGTTTATTATTTGGTTTATTATTCTTTGATATAGGTTACTTGTACAGAAATTTAATTCTGTCAATGAAAAAAAAATTATTATTTTTTTTATTGTTACCTATATTACAAAAAACATTTTTTTGAAGGATTTTTTTTTTCCAAAAATTCTTTATTTTTTTACTCGAAAAATATTTTACCTCCTGGGATCCTTCAAAAATCCCATTTTTAGCCCAATGAAAGCCCTATAGATCACGACAGTGAAATCGGATCGTTCTGGGACCCCAAAAATGGATTTTACGTCCAAAAATACTTCGAAAACGACACCTAACTCGATACAATAGCTAAAATCCTTTAAAAAAAAAAAACCCTCCCGTACCCCCATTTTAGCCCCATAGCGCCCCACGGGTTTGGACGATCAGACTGAAAACCTTGCGGGCACAACTAGATGGTAAACCAAGTATTTTGTAAATTTCAGATTAAAAAAAAAATCCTACTGCCCAAAACGATCCGGACGGCGCGCGGCAACGCCGCGGCGGACGGACATTTCGGATTTAGAATGTTGACCTCTTGAAACGGATAATGTCAAATTTTAAGGCCGATCCGAGTCGTCGACCTCCGTCGCGAAAACATAGTTGTATTATTGCAAGAATATTATTCTTCCAAGAATATTTTGGTTTATTAAACCAAAAACAGCTGATCTTGGGAAGATAATGGGAAGTAGTTTAAAACGACGTACCTAACACTAAAAAAACCTACGTTATTAAGTTAAATTTTTTAACTTTTTTTTTTTCAAATAATGAGCAATTTAAAAAAAATTGGTGGAGTTGGCGATGTTGACTGTTCTATCATCGATATTGGCTCGTCTATCGCGCACGAACTCTGAAATCGATACTAATAACAATAAAATGTCACCGCACAACCAACCTGCACGAAAGTCCGAAAGGTCATACATAAACAAACATTCACGGAATAGAATTCCGTGCTAACATTGGTGAGGTTCAAACGAGGTACGTTGCCGCGGCTCCTCTTCGGTTGCCGCTGTGGGGAGCTGCGGCATCCTGTGGGCGCTCAAGGAACTAATCTTCCTCATGCCTCAAAGAAGTGCTGCCATCACTCGAGGGAAATTAGTAACAGAGAAGAAATGACAAGCTTTCTCACATCACCTACATCGAGAACTGTATTGACGAAACAAGGAGACGGATAGTTGTCATTTTCATCTCTTCCCAAAGGTTTTCTGACGAAATGGTTGGTCTCTCCCTGGAAAGAACGAAAAAGAAAATTGTTTGGTAAAATTGATTGAAAATTGAAACGAAGCTATCAATATTGCAATACCAAACCGTTCATATGAACTTTTTTCGAACGTGAGTGGTGGGTAGGTAGGTAAAGTAGGTAGGTAGGTTACTTCATGTTGATCCATGGTGGTATCTTCAATGCTCAAGAACTGGGTTGGGATGTCAATATACAAGTCATTAAATCATTCCACTTCAAACCACCAGTTTGAAATTCTTGCAATCGTAGCATGACATGCAGCTCAGTGGATTCATCTTTAGTTCTTGGGGGGGTTTTAGTGTCAAAAATCGTTTGATGCAGGCAGGCACTTTCATCGTCCCCTTGAAGGTATAGGTACCTATTATAGGTATACCTTCCTATAATAACGAGGTTGTGAGGGCTAATAACGGACTCGGTGGGTTTGAAGTTGTGTACTGATGGCTTTAGAATTTCATACAATGTGTGACGAGCGCTATCGCTGTTGTAGCATCTTCAGGTCTGCAATGAGTGGCTCTACTGCCACTGCGAGAAATACAGGGTCCTCGTCTAAAAAATTTCCTTTTTCGCTCAAACCGGCATTTCTTTTTTCTTTCGGCGTCACCTACCCCAGTAAAACAAGCATCATCAAATAAGTAAATTTTAAATCAAGTTAACTCATCGTCGAACTCAGAGGACCAATGAACATCGCCCTATTTCTTCACTCTCAATCCACAGATAAACTTGCAACCCCACACCCAAACCAACAACCCCTACGATAGCTCATCTATTAATAATTAAACTAATTCCCCACAGAACCTTATGGAAAACCATATAGAATATAATAGACGACAGCCGGCCATCCACAGACCCGGAAAAGATCCGCCCTTTTCACATACGGGCGAGAGCGAGGCACGACGAAAACCAACTTACAGGTAATTTATCCACTGGTAACAAATTAGATAATATCGTCGCTGAAGCAACCACATGATATAACTCAATTTTGCCAACTTTTCAGGAGACACGAAAAACCGATTTGTGTACCACAAGCTCAGGAATGGACATTTCCACATGGAACAACTCAACCAAAACCATCAACCAAATGCTATAACTCAAAATTCTATTTTGCCCACAAGCTATAACTCGGGTGCAAAACAACTGAACTGAATTTTTCACGGATGATTCCAACGTGAAAACAATTTTTTCAGATGTAACAAGGTGCTTAATATTAAAAAAACGCTGCAAATTTTACACAAGGGTTTATTATTCTTTGATATAGGTTAGTTGCGCAAAAATTATTTCTGTGTCAAAAAAAAAAAATGTTGAAAAAAAAATTTTGGATTTTTTTTTTTCAAAAAATGTTCTTTTTTTCAAAAAAAAATGTTTTTTCAAAAATTCTTTATTCTTTACTCGAAAAATATTTAACCTCCTGGGATCCTCCAAAAATTCCATTTTTAGCCCCATGAAAGACCTATAGATCGCAACAGTGAAATCAGATCGCTGCGGGACCCCAAAAAATGGATTCTACGTCCAAAAATACTTCGAAAACGACACCTGACTCGATCCCATAGCCAAAAGCCTTCAAAAACCACCTTCTGTAGCCCCATAGCGCCCCACGGGTTTGGGCGATCGGGCTGAAAACCTTGCGGGCACAACTATATGGTAAACCGAGTATTTTGTCAAAATTTCAGATTTTTTAAAAAATTCCTACTGCCCAAAACGGCCTGGACGGCGGACGGCGGACGGACATTTCGGATTTAGAATGTAGACCTCTTGAAACGGATAATGTCAAATTTTGGGGCCGATCGGAGTCGTCGACCCCCGTCGCGAAAACATAGGTGTATTATTCCAAGAATAATAAACCAAAAACATCTGATAAAACAATGGAAACAAAAAAAATCGTTTTTATTGCTTAGTATACGAGAAAAATCGAAAAACCCACCCGTGCCTCCATTTCGCCGGTGTATTGCATGCAAAACAGCTGAGTTGTAGCATGTGGAAAAACGAAATCGTTTGTAGCTTGTGGTCAAAACTCGCTGTAGCAGTGTTGCTTTTGGTTTTTTCTTTAATCTGACCTCGGAAATGGATCCAGAGCAACATTTTACATAAAGAATAGGGTCTAACTCATTTTGGCCAAAAATTGAGTTGTAGCATGTGTTTGCTTCAGCGACGATATCTAATCACTGGTAACAAATTAGATAATATCTAATCACTATATTATAGTGATATTCAGTAGCCACTCCCGCTCTAACGGTCACTCTCATTGCAGACCTGAAGATGCTACAACAGCGAAAGCGCTCGTCACACATTGTATGAAGTTCTAAAGCCATCAGTACACACGAGAGGCTAGCCGGAGCGGGGAGCTTAGTTCCTCAAACTGCCGCTCAAGCGCTGCGTCACGCCAACCTCGCCTCGCATTTTTGAAACTGGAAAACCAACTCCAACCAAATAGTCACCCGATCACGAAACACGAAAAAATAATATGCTGATTTGTTTTATTGTCTCAAGTAAGGGCCTCAATAGGTAGGGACTCTGGTTTCCACCAAAATATAATTACACCTATAACTGTACCCTCAAAACTGTATGCCCAAAACCCTCAAAAATTTCGGACTTGGTTCGTTTAACATGTTAACATGTGCACATAGCTATCCTTGAAACTATGCGTTTTAATAGGTGAAACCAACGGGACATACTAAGACATAAAATTTAAAAACATCTTTGAGCGGAGAGTAAAAACAATGCTCACAGGTCCTTAAACAGTTTTATTTAGTTAGGTAGGAACTTTTTTCTCACAACCTTCCATAGCAGAAACGTAAACATCACAGGTAATAATGCTCAGGTTATTTTTATTGCGAGGATATCTGTAAAGGCTCGCTTAAATCACAGCTTCACACACATGGTCAACTTATAACTTTGGGGGGAAAAAAAACAACTAGGTAGGTACTCATTTAAAAAATTAACTTTACATAATATTATCTAATTATCTAAAAAAATAACTCTATTTATCTGATTGAAAGGTACCTACCTACCGACTAAAATGATCACAAAATACTTAGGTAGGTAGTACCCAGGTGGTAATCTAGGTTAGGTACCAGGAACTTGGAAAATACCTATATTTATGCCCGTTAATTAATTATTGCAAAGATATCACCAAGTTAAATCACAGAAAGTGTAATCTTCAACAGAAAGAAAAAATGTAAACTTAAACAAAATAGGGTACGTATTGCCTCGGTGTCTAGGAAACTTCAAAAATACCTGTGCCTACAACACAAGCGCTCGGAGTTGCAACTAGTGCATTTAAAGGCCATTTGACAGCTAAACACGACCCGAAAACATTAATATAAACTTTAATTAACAAAAACAACTAACATTAAATTAACAAAAACTTTAAACAGAATGTCGCATGCCGAGAAATGAGAGAAGGATGGCCGAACGGAAAGAACAAACATTGAAAAGAGGTCAACAGTGGTGACACGCAGCGCTTGAGCGGCAGTTTGAGGAACTAAGCTCCCCGCTCCGGCTAGCCTCTCGTTCAGTACACAACTTCAAACCCACCGAGTCCGTTATTAGCCCTCACAACCTCGTTGCCCATAAAAGGCAGGATAAGGACTCCACAAACTTTAACGCTTCCTATAATAGGAAGTGCCTCAGGGATGCAAGATTTCATTTGATTGATTTCTTCAGCATCAGCCAGCTCTATCTGGACGTTTCCTATATTTTCCTTCAACACGCGGACAAAATCCACATCTTTCCCTGAAGCATCCACCTTGTCTGCCATACTTTTAAGGTAACCTCCTACCAGTGATGCCAGATAATTTTGGGCTGTTTCCCCTAGATCGACTTCGAATATCCCTAGATTGAGGCAAAAATCCGTAGATCAAGTTGGAAGATTCCCTGAAAAAATCAGTAGATTTTTTTTAAGCAAAAATTTAAAAAAATTAGTATTGATATTATCGCCCCAAAAACTAAGGAGTGTTTGATATTATTACCTACCTATTTATTGACTAAATTGAGATTATTTGGCGGGATTTTTGTCTTCTGTCAGAAGATGTAGGTAGGTACCTACTCGTTTCAGTGAAAATGATCTCCATCTACTGCCTACACTTTATTATTTTTTATTTTTTGATTTTTATATTTCAAAAAAAAAATTTTTTTTTTCAAAAATTCATTTTTTACTCGAAAAATATTCAATTAAATATTTAATTTAACCTCCTGGGATCCTTCAAAAACCCCATTTTTACCCCCATGAAAGCCCTGTAGATCGCAACAGTGAAATCGGATCGATTCGGGACCCCCAAAAATGGATTCTACGTCCAAAGATACTTAGAAAACGACACCTAATTCGATCCCATAGCTAAAAGCCTTCAAAAAAACCTCCCGTAGCCCCATTTTAGCCCCATAGCGCCCCACGGGTTTGGGCGATCGGACTGAAAACCTTGCGGGCACAACTGGATGGTAAACCAAGTATTTTGTCAAAATTTCAGATTTTAAAAAAATTCCTACTGCCCAAAACGGTCCGGGCATTTCGGATTTAGAATGTAGACCTCTTGAAACGGATAATGTCAAATTTTGAGGCCGACCCGAGTCGTCGTCCACCGTCGCCAAAACATAGGTCTAGGTAGGTATTATTCCAAGAATAGGTAATAAACCAAAACAAAAAATGTTGAAAAAACATTTTTTGGAAAAAAAATCAAAAAAAGTTTGAGACGATGTAAAAAAAATTGTTTAATTTTTTTCATTGACAGAAATAAATTTTTGCACAAGTAACCTACCTATATCAAAGAATAATAAACCCTTGTGTAAAATTTGCAGCGTTTTTTTTATTTTTTTATTTTAAGGGCCCGAAATATGCGAAAATGGACTGGACACGTTGGAATTCCCTAGAAATCTGGAGAAGTGTGGAAAAATCCCTAGATTTGGGTCATTATCAGAAGATCCCTAGACGCTTCTGAAAATCCCTAGAAATCGGAGAAATCCGTAGATCTGGCATCCCTGCCTCCTACACCATCAACAGTAACAGTTACTGTTGATGGTGTAGGAGGTTACCTTAAAAGTTACTGTTACAGACCCCTTTCCATGTCCTGACTCTTGATAATTCCGTGTTGCAATCTTTACGTAGGTATGGGAAATGCGCCAATCACCTTCCTGAAGCGCCTTGGTGATGAGTAGAGAGAGATTTTACATTTTTTGCATATTCAATTTTTAGGCTCTGAATGTTCATAGGAGTCCGTTTTGAGGGATTTTGAGCTGTTTGCAACGACCAGAAGATGGCGCCCTGCGAATTCCGACGTGTCATTTGCATTCACAGTGTACACAACTACACAATCAATTTCGTTATTCAGAGAATCTCTGAATAAACATCTGATGGTTCCTTCAATTTAATTGTAGTAGCACAACAGTGTAAGATAAATCCGTTTAGTGAGGTATTTGGGGCTTTCCTTCGTAAGAAGGGCTAGTGGCTCACTCTAGTCGGGTTTGAAGGTACTATGTGTAGTTCACTACATTCCGTAGGGATAGCACCACCGTCGACTATGGCACATGAAGTCCTATTTAGTGAACTCTCCTCTCTATTCCTCCATGGTCCTAGATGTGATGTTTTTCTTTTTTACTTTACCAATCAAGTTCGAGTTTAAATTAAACTGTTTAATTCTAATGAATTCATCTGAACACTCAGACAGTGTATTCACTTTTGGCGTGGTCGAGGACAGCAATGGCGGTAAAAGTGCTAACAGCTCACCATCGAGGCCCACGTTCAGAGGAATGATCCTCATCCTCTTCAGGCATGAAAAGGTATAAACAAGTGTACCTACTTGAATAGTTGGGAAGATTCCTCCAAATGGATTACATCGAGCTTGAAAGGAAAAGCTCAGTTTTTCTGCCGTTTGTGCGCTCAGGATTATGCTGGTGGCTTCAGTGAGGCTGGGAAACATCGGGGGACTAAGTACTGACTCCCGCTCTCGCAAAAGTGAAGGGGCGTCTCTGAGGGCAGTACGTGATGACTCCCTAAATTTTTGAAGTAGGTGAGCCACCGATTAGGTACCTACCACTTCCGTCGTCCCTACCGCCGCTCCTACCGTCGCCCTGACTGTTGCTCCTACCGACACCCCTGCTGCTCTGCCCTCTAATCTACAGCAGGTAGGTAGCCTATGTCCTAGATGTGATTTTTTTCTTTTTTACTTTACCAATCAAGTTCGAGTTTTAATTAAACTGTTTAATTCTAATGAATTCATCTGAACACTCAGACAGTGAATTCACTTTTGGCGTGGTCGAGGACAGCAATGGCGGCAAAAGTGCTAACAGCTCACCATCGAGGCCCACACTGGGATCCTCATCCTCTTCAGGCATGAAAAGGTATAAACAAGTGTACCTACTTGAATAGTTGGGAAGATTCCTCCAAATGGATTACATCGAGCTTGAAAGGAAAAGCTCAGTTTTTCTGCCGTTTGTGCGCTCAGGATTATACTGGTGGCTTCAGTGAGGCCAGGAACAAGCACTGAACGGAGTCCTGAACGAGGCGAAAGTGATTGGAAACAGGGTAAATATTTTGATAGGTAGATATCGAAGTAGTCAATATTACAACAACGTTGAAATGAAAGGATCGAACGTTGGACGGCCGATAACCAGTGGCTGCTAGCACATTTTCTTATGTGTGTTTTCCAGCGTGAGTGTTCTTCGATGATTTTTATTTTTATGACGAAATGTTTTCCAGCATGACCAGTATACGTTAGGTTTAGGATATTTTACTTTTATGACGAGATGCACTTCCTCAACATCGACGCCAACTACAAATTTTTCATCACACCTGCACGCTTTAGTGGAGACAGTCTTAATTAAGTCTGTAAAGTTCAAGTTGGGCATCCCCTCACTTGACATCGACTACAATGCTCTTCGTGCAAGATGCCATTTGGACACCCTGGAAAGACGTCGTAGTGTTGCCGATCTCGTTTTGTTGTTCAGGATACTGAATAGTCACATCGACTGCTCGTGCATCCTGGCGAAGATTGGACTGCTTGTTCCTCGCATTGAGTCCCGTTCGCCCTTATTATTCCACGTACCGTTTTTTTCCACCAACTACGCAAGAAACCAGCCGTTATACAGACTTCCACGCAGTGCAAACCTTTTCTTGTCTTCTGCCCCGGACTTTGACTTCTTCAATTCCTCCCTTCCCTCCCTCAAAAAGCGGATTGCCTCCTCCCCTATTGATTTCTTATGAAAAATTTTTTTTCTTTTGGTTTTCTTTCTTTTTTGAAGAATTGTTCAACTATTTTAAATTAACCCCTTACGTACTCTTATTACTTTAATTGCCTTTTTTTTTTTAGTTTAGATATCAATGTTCTGTACTTACTTTTTACCCCTCGTTAGAATGACTTATTGTGTAAAATTGTAACTGGGCTAGCCCGTAATAAACAAAATGAAAATGAAAATGAAAAGTGGGAAGGAAAATTTGTGCAACTCTGTTCTAGCAACGCCTCGGGAGTCAGTCCGTCCCGCTGGAAGTGAGAAGAAGCCGGGAGTGAGTACGTGTCCAGAGTGGCGCCCGGGAGTCAGAGTACAAGCCCCCAAAACATCAACGTACCGCCAAACATATAAAGAACGAGTTTCACAGCCGAGCATTAAAGGTTTCAATAAAGGGCCTCTTTCACTATCGCTCTCTGAAGGTGTTAAAAGTGGAAGCATTCGTATCGCATCAGATAGATTCTATTATCGCCGAGCCTTTCAGTGTCGCTGACCACCTGCCTCAGCTGATCCAGTCGGTATGCCCAGACTCAGATATTGAAGAAAAAAAAAACAACTACAATGTGCCCGAACAAAAACTTCTGAGGTGATAAAGAACGTTCTGGGCCGATCTCAACAACAATCCCTCATAGCAAAACGTTGAACGCAACGCTTCTCTCTACTGATCGATGAGTCAACAGATGTTGGAACTTCAAAACATTTGGCTTTGGTCGTCCGATTAAAAGATGATGAAGAGGTTACACGTGGCGCCTTTGCCACATTGATAGCAATTGGAACAAAAGCGAGTGCCGACGTAATTTACAATCACATAATGCAATGGATTTCGGCCAACAAAATTCCTACTGAAAACATGATTGATTGGTTTCGCTTCCGACGGTGCAAACGTGATGATGGGTGCACAGAGAGTTGTAGAGTAATCATTACTTTGAGTAATGATTACTTTTCATATAATGCCAATTTTTGTGTGTGCTGGTATACAAACGAAGCGAAACGGTGGTTTTATGCTCCAAATTACTTCAAAAGTAATGGCCATTACCCATTCCCATTCCTGGAATGGTACCTAATCGAAATCGCGATCACTTTTCCCATTACATGTAATGGGAATTCGAAAAACCCATTCCTATTACATGTAATCAGAAAAAGTAATTGCACTTTACGTTACCATTAGGTCCTACAAGGAATGGGAATGGGTAATTGTAATCGGATTACTCGGATTTTTATTTTTAAATCCAGAATCTGTCTAGAAGGGCCCTTAGATCAATTTCTCCTCACCCATGGTATTTATGGGTGAAATATGAGTATTTTTGAGGTATTTTCAATATGCCAAGTTTAGTAGGTAGGTATCAGTTTCCAAGTAATTTCGGACGCTGAATCAACTAAGGCAGGTCCTTGATCAGTTTCTCTACACCCACGGTATTGATGGGTGAAAGATGGGTATTTTCGGTGTATTTTCAACCCAGGGGGGAGTGGATCCGCAGACTAGTGGCTAGAGTTTTGTCGGTTTCTCATATCAGTGATTTTGGGCTGGTTTCCAGTTGGTTTACACCTGACATGACTGGATAGATGTTGTTCCTTGAATCTGTTATTACGGTCAACATTACATCAACATTACAGCTGTAGCTGTTTTTGTTTGTGCCCGAATTTGTTTCTACCTCGACGTTGAACGTTGCACGAGTGAAACAACGAATCGGAGCTCACGCGTTTACCCATAACTAGGGGTCGCAATCCCGCACGATTTTCAATCCCGCGGGATTCAAGCCAATCCCGCGGGATCCCGCAGAATTTTGTAATTAATAAAATAATTTTGTTTAAAAACCGCAATTTCTTTACAGAATTGCTGCAAATTTTGCACAAGCGTTTACAATTCTTTGATATAGGTTAATTGCGCAAAAATTAATACTGTGCCATTAAGAAAATACTTTTGACAAAAAATAAAAAAATAAAATAAAAATAAAATTTATTTTCTGTGAGATGTTTGTTCAGATGTGGGACATCGAAAAACGGATTACTTGGAAAATCAAACCTTATTTGAACTCCTGCGTTCACTCAAAAATTCTATTTTCAGCCCCATGAAAGCCCCACGGGTCAAAATTTCTGATTTAAAAAAATGCCTACTGCTCAAAACGGCTCGGACAGCGGACGGACATTCTGTTTTTGGAATCAAGACATCCTGAAACGTATAATGTCAAATTTTGAGGCCGAACAGAATTTTCGACTCCGTCGCTATTGAATAGGTGTAATTACATTTTATTAATAAACCAAAAATTTATTAATAAACCAAAATGTATCTATTTCAAAATATTTGAACAAATATAAGGAAATAAATGCATTGAAGGGAGTGAGATGGAGACATCCTCCGAAGCTGAGAAATAGCCAACTTGCTGAAAGAAATACCACCAGAGAAGGTCACCCAAATTTGATGGGCGCTGATTGCAGAAATAGGTTCCCAGCAGCTGTAGAGAATTCTCTCTCTGACTCCTCACTTGTGGGAGGAATCGTCAAACAGAATGTATACCTAATAATATTATACTTTACTGCATATTATGCAAACTGGAGACAGCGCACCCTCTTTCCCCTCAGATAGGTTAGATAGTATAATATTATAATATCCATATTATGGATCTTAGATAGGATCGTAGATGCCACAAGAATAGCCAAAATATTGTGAACTACACCACAACAGGCATGAGGAGGACTTATATGAATCACAGGCTATGAGAATGTGATTTACAGTGTGCAGGCTGCGATTCACACCACAGAAAACGCGACTTTTTTAAACAAGAGGAATCCCCAAATCCCGCGGGATCCCGCGTTTAGAATCCCGCATTTGCGAGATTGGTAAAACACCGCGGGATCCCGCGGGATTGCGGGATCCTGCATTGCGGGATTGCGACCACTACCCATAACCGAGGAACATTGGTCTTTATCTCTAGGGGAAAGTGGGGCACATTGTCAAGACGGGCATTTAATTACAGACAAATTTCCCCAAGTTTTAATGGGGTTAAATTAAGAATAAATTCATTTTAATTTAGGCGTGCAAGTGAGTGCAGTGAACGTGAATTCGAACTTCATCGAGATAAAATCCCTCCTGCCTCCTTCCCCAATCCCTTCATTTTTCCCTCCATTTGGGATCATCAAGCCGCACAGACGACATCTGTCGGCTATCAGCTAATTCAGCTCCCGCTCGGAGAAAAATCTTCAGTCCGTACACAGCACCTTACGAGCAAGGTCCGCGGCTCCGTGGGGTTCAGCCAACCCCCACGTAAATTAACTTCGGCCGATGCACCACACCGAAGTTCAGCCATCGCCATGATTCCGTCGAATCAATTCCATCCTTGGATCCGCCGATTTCCACACCTGGATCGGCTCCCACGACACGTCCGTCATGAACACGACGGCCGTGCCAACCGCTGACGACGTCAACCAAACCGTCGTCCGTATTCAACGCGTCAAGTGAACCATTCAGCCTGTTTCGGTCACCAATACCGACAAGCATTCAACCAGTCAAACGGAGTATTTTCTACTCCCACCTCAACGATTGTTTCGGAACCATCACCGACAATCAGGGTACCACATCGGAGCTAAGGAGCTCCCTTCATACTACCAGGTTGGTCAATAAGCGCTTTCCTAAAATTCCTAATCCTTCCCAAAATTCCTCAACACGGATTCACTTCTGCGAGGACCTAAATCAACTGTATCTACTTCTCTGCAATTCACCGTCTACATTTCGGTCTCAAGAGACAATTCATAGATCAGGTTGAATCGAATACTTAAGGGTAATTTTAACCCATACAAATTTTGGCCCCCTTCTGGGGCTTGTCACCCAACCAATGTATTGTTAGCCTACAAATTTATACGGCGAGTACATTCGGTAATTTCAACACGTTTTATTAATTTATACCCCACTGCTTGGTTGGGGAGAAGGTTCTGCTTAGGAATTAATTTTCTTTATTAATTCACAGTTTTCCCATTCATTGGTTCCCAAATACCATTAAATTTGGGTGGTAGCAGAGTTTAAACCGTACGCTCATTCCCTTTAACATTTATCATACCTCTGGAAAGTAATTTAAAACCCCCCTTCGAGCCCGTAATATTCTAGAGTTCAAATTTACCGAATTCTAAATATAGGCGGCGCCGACACACATTGACACACTTTTTTTTTTGGGAAGCCAGTAGTTTTTAGTCGGACGGATTTTGAGGACGTTCTTGTAGTTAACCCATTAAGTATGTTTCATAGAAACCGGGGGAAAGTGGGGAACAATTTTGCTAAAAGCGAAGTACCCCATGTTGAGGTTTTTTTGGAAAAAGTCATTTGTATCAATGTGCCTCATATGCGGGGCACATTGATACGGGCCCTGGGGCAGTTTGATACACGGTGGGATACATTGATACAATTATGAAAATCACAACAAAAAAGCGTATAAAAATCTTGACAAACCTCTTTCTTAAGCAATTTTTCTTACAACTACTTGAAAATAACATTTTGCACCTCTCAAGTTGTCAAGGGAAATAAACTTACACATGCTTCAACTTCTTATAAAATGCAGCCGCCTTACGTAAGGACATCAACCCTTCACTTACAGCTTGGACTGCAGAAGACATTGCAGGTTCATCGATATCGCTCCTGCTGGTTTTGGTTTATTATTCTTGGAAGTGGGGCACTTTGATGCGTATCAATCTGCCCCACTACGCCATTTTGAAAACCTGGCTTTTTTGACGAAAAGTAGGTAACCAGCAATGAGAAATAAAAAATCGGCATTTACTTCACTATAGCCATGTTCTTCCCTGTGCATTTAACTCCAGTTGATAATCAGTACTTCTCACTTGCTGGGTATTCTCAAACAAAACGCAAAAAAATTACTTTGTGACAACAAAATCACATGGCATCCTCCCTACGTCTTGTATTCAACTGGTGGAGGATGAAAGTTCGCTGGAAGACTTCACTCCAGTAGTGCTATCTCTCGTCATAGCAATGAACCTATCACTTGGTCCATTGCCTAGATACCACTGTCACTGTATCAATGTGCCCCTTGTATATTTGCCCCACTTTCCCCCACTCTTATTATTGCTGACTCACAACTCTCAACTTTGTCTCCGATGTTCAGCGCAAGATCCTGCTCGATTAGTATTTTTCCGAGGTTCATTGAGACTGAGAAATATATGCCAGTCTTGTTTTTGTCGTGTACGCATTGACGCAGTTTTCCTGTATGCGATTCGCAATGAGTATGAGTGACAGCGATAGTAAGGACGAAACGGTGGATTGCGAGGAAGAGGAAGACCTTGTCGACGCCGAAAAATCACAGGAGGAAGACCGATTGGACAATGCAGGAGTTGAAGAGGAACAAACAAGTGAAACTTGTAGCGGCTCGGGTACGGGTGTACGAAATCATATGGCTATAGTTGACGGTAAGTTTTATACCTCCATCACTGAACGATCGAATGATAGAACGGTCGTGGCTGCGTGTAAGAAATGTGAACCCCCCAAGACGTATGAACAGCCATTCCCATCGGCGCATACGCACAACATCCGTCCACAAGCACACACTCTACCCCGCCTCTCAGCCCCCCTTCATCCACAAGCTCCACGGAGTTATGCAGACGCCAACCCGTGTGGGGTTTTTCCCTGCTTCGCTTGCTACTACGGCATCAGGCAGTTCCAGTCACTGCAGCACTAAGGCCTCGTTGCCTGCAGATCGTCTTTGTGTCATTGCCAGATGCCGCAGCCGGCCAGGCGTGTTTTCCCCATACCAGGCACGCCCCCAAAAAGGAAAACCGGCCCAAAAAAAAAAAAAAAAAAAAAAAAAAATGTCGGGAGGGGGAGTGTGATGTTATCATGGAATTGAATCCCTTCCTGTCCCACGAACTGGAACGTGATATTAAGGCTTGTGGACAGCCGGGAGTTAACACGTTGCACCGCATTACCCTTACATTGTAAGTGTGCATTATCAGCTTCAGCCTGTTTTGTACCATCTTGAGTCTGGCGGTTCTCATGAGAATGATGCATCACCATTATCACATTCATTCGTAAGAATGGGCTTCTTGAAAAGGTCTGAATTCAGCATTTCTAACAACATATTCGGATTCAGCACCCTTTAAAACCCATATACCCCAATTTTTAGTTCGAAAATCCGTATAGGTACGTGCTGAGCTGTTTTCGAAATGTTAGAGATTTTGAAATGAACGCCGGGCAAATTTGACGTCACACCTCGCCAGGCTGGGCGTCGAGTAGTTGGGCACTGAGCCGCCAAAGCGCTAAATAACAAATCTGAACAGAATCGGAATAAAAACACTCGGCCCAGGTCGATTTTTGAATAACCTTCTTTGATAATAACCTCGGTGCTCAATTTTCTAATGACCTTCTATAATGATTAACCCGTTTTTCGATTTTTGGGGTCGAATTTTCGCGTAGTAAAGTTGGCTGGCTTGCGTAGATGAGAGAGAGAGGGATCTCCCGGCCAATCAAAAGACGACGAAGCAGCCCACGTCATATACCCTCTCCAGACCTCGGAATTCAAATAATATTTTCCTGGAGAGGAAAAATATGATATTATCATATTTTTCCTAAGTCCCTATAAATAATTGAAAAGGGGTTTCTGCAATATGGACCCGTTTTCGTAACTTTTGAAGGAAGACCTTTGCAGGAAAAACATTTTCAAAAATCATTAAAGGAGCTCATTGGGTGGTCATCAATAAATACGATAAATCAGGAACTGCAGCCCTTTTCGGGTGCTTATGGAGGGTCGTATGCTCTCTTAGAAAAGGCAACAGATTCGAAAGGTTACAAAACAAGTACAGTCAAAGAACTATTTACGAAACTAAGAAAGTAATCAAAGTCTTGGTACTCCTGCTGGCCATGTCTTACTTGATGTCAACTGTGGAATTTTGGCAACTGGCATGGATGCTTCAGTATATTTTGTTATCAAATAGAACTGACTTTTTGTCAAGTTGGAGTATGTCACAGTAACAAATAATATTTGTCAGAGTTAAAACATTTTTCTGTTTTTCCAAAACTTTTCTGGTGGAGGGAAAATTTACTACCTATTTCAAGATTGATTCGATTTCAATAGTGATTCGATCATTTGTCACCAGTAAAATAATGTTTCTTTACATTTTAGAAGCTCTAGTAGGTAGGCTAAGTGACATAAACACCTGATTGTGAAAAATCGTTCATTTACAAAATTCTGGAACAAAATACAGTATGAAGTGCACTTTTTACGGAGGAAGAACGTGTTGGAAGAATGTGTTAAGCTTGTGGGCAGCCGGGAGTTAACACGTTCTTTCACGGAAGCGCCCCGATAAGCACGTTCTTCCCCTGTATAGGAATATATCACCCTCCAATTTCACCCATTTGAACTCGTTTTTCTCCATAGGTACCTATAAATCGACCAAAAACCGAGTTAACACGTTTTTCCCCTGTGCTCTTCACATGATGTTGTTACATAGTTATAGTGACCATTTGTGTTAAATTGTCTTACACTGTATAGGCGTGTATGCATGCAAATGACACGTTTCTTTGGGTAATGGCCAGCACTGACATTCTTACCTTACGAAAGTGTCGATGGAAGTGAGACGCTGACGAAAGGACGGAAGTGTATCATCGGCTATCACTGACACAAGTTTTTTCATGACAGCACATTCTTAATTTAGTGCGTCGTCGTTTATGTTTCGTCGGTCAATGTCAATCAAACAATGTACGGTGAACTTCTGACTGAAGGTTAATATAACTACACCATTTGTACCATTCGTACGATCCGCATAATGCACGGCCACATTTCAAGTGGGTAAGGGTGGAATATCCATTATGTAGGCATTAATGGGGGGAAATGAATGTTTGAATAATAGGATACTGCTGTTTACGAAATAGCGACGACTGAGACTCGCTCTATGAACAGAGTACATAGTGTAGTAACGGTTTTGTATGACAATCACGTTGTTGCGGAATTAAGGAATTGAGGGAATGATGTTAGGCACTTGTCTGTGGGTGGAAGAAAAATACGAAAGAACACCCCAAATAGGGGGAGATCAAAAATGGTACGGACGAAACGCAAGAATTTCTACAGAACGGGAATATTTTGCGTTCTTGTGTGTAAGTTGGGGTAGAACCACATTCCATGAGGGGATGAGGTGATAAATTTGAAATGAAATGAAAAGAAAAAGTAATGTATTTGTCGTTGAATCGATAACTTTTGATGACAGCTAAATTGTAGTTAGGTAATATGATCTTCGACATTTTCCTTAGCCGAAGATTGTAGCGCTGTTACGTAGAAAAACCTAGGTTACAGTAACAGTTCGGAGGGTGAACCTTCGATGTCGGGGGATTGTGCATGAAATGTATATTTAATGTTAAGGCACTTGGTACCCCCCCCCCCCCCCCTTAAAACAGCGAAATTCGTGCCCCAAAATCTCGGCACTCCCTGGTCCGATTTTGTAGATTTTTTTTTTTTTTTTTTTTTTTTTTTTTTGTATGATAGGCCTTGCAAAGATCTAAAATCGTGCTGAAACAGATTTTGAAAATATTGATCTGGAGATTTACAACAGAGGAGCAAACTTGACAATTTTCAACGGCGTTCTGGAGCCCCTTGCTTGACCTGTATACTGCAAGATTTCAAAAATGTGTTTCAGCACGTTTTTAGATCTTTACATGGCCTTTCAAACAAATAAAAACAAAATGTAAATCGGTTGAGTGGTTCCCGAGAAAATGGGTCATTTCCGTAAAAAAATGCAACTTTTCAGGAGAGCCAAAAAACTCCAAAACTGTCTGGGCGTGTTTTGTTTTTCCATTGATTAGACGGAGAAAGAAGGAGTGCCAGAGTTGATGCAGGCACCTTCCGAGCTATTTTTTAATAATTTTAATTGAAGTTCAAGCATTTTGCAATATACCATTTTTTTCAGTATTTAATGTAGTTTTTTTTAAGAAGAAAAAACAAAAAAGTCGGGGAAAAAAATGTTGGGGGTACCAAGTGCCCTTGGGTGCGAATGAAATGACTGGGGGAAAGAAATGGTCGAGCTACGTAAATGCGGCGACAAACATGACCTGTTAGTTACATTGTACGCTGAAACGGCAGATGTCGCCCTGTTTTACTGAGACGTGCACATGTATTTGGTGCAAATTATGTCATTTCAATAGCATCAGCGTCGATTATCAATTTCAGAGTGAGTATTAAACAGGTCGTCGTAATGTGTTATAACAGTATTGTCGTGTTCACCCTTGTATTCCTAAAACTGACCCTTTTGTAAGGGGTACATCCCTACAGGTAACCCTGGAAAACCCTCAACCTGACCCCTTACCCAATTGTCCACTTTATACGCTGAAGAAGCAGTCACACGAGAGCAAACTAGTGCGGTACGTAGCATGGACACGTTTTTTATGTCTAGTCCCCCCCCCCCCCACCCATTTCCTTCTCATTCACCTACCCTTGTATCTCTACCCACGGCTTCATTTTGGCGTTTTCTCAAATTGATTTCTAACGTGGCAACTGATAACAACAAAAAACAAGCGGCATTGTTTACTGCATCCATTAATAACATCAATAAATATAAAATGGGGACATAATGACAAAGAACAAGTACGAAAGAAATGCGTGATAAATCGAGAGCTTTCCAATGAATGGTGAACGATTATTGTACGATTATAACTGGCGAAGATGAAGTTCCGCAGCAACGAATCGGTTGTAAGCGAAAATCAACGGTAGCGTGACGTTACAAGAAACGATCGATGTCGACACACAGACCAAAAAATTTGGGGCGATGTAATAAAAGTTTCACTTTAATAATTGTAACAAAAAAACCTTGCCTCATTTAGCCACACCGTCGTGAACTTTCTGTTCATAAATACATTGTAAACATCTTCGAACTTGACATAAGAGGTACCTAGTAGGAGTAGTCACGTAGGTAATGGGCGTGTTCCGTTTGTACAGAGACGAGGGATATGTGTGTGGCCGTAATGTAATTGATTAATGGGATGATGTAAAACCCGAAAAATGAACAAGTATCTACAAATAAATGAATGTTGATGACCAGTGTGACGTGCTTAATTCAGTCAAAATAATGCCTCGAGGCGAGTATTTTGACAAACTCAGATTTTAAAGAAAATTCCTACTGTCCTGGTCAGCGGACTGAACAGAAAGTGTGTTGTAAAAATCCATAAAGTAACTGAGACTGAATGGTGGTCTGATTGACAGATAAATAAGGCGAAATATTAAGTTTGACCCACGTACGGGGTAGCTCAGGCAGCTCCCATACGGGCTGGAGACATCGTCACCTCCCGTGAGGCGGGCGGGAAGCCGCGCTGGCCATTCTTAATACTGCGTGGGCGCCACTAGAGTGCGCGGGCGGCCACATGCCCCCCCCCCCCCCCCCCCCCCTCAAGAACGGGAGGCGGCGGCGTAGCAAAAAAATCTTTAAGGTCGAAGAGAAAAAAATTGCAGCCGACCTCCAGGTCGTGAAAACACAATGTGCTGTGAGACGAGAGAAGAGTTGCCCGAATATTAAATTCCCCCGGAGTAAGGGGACGAATTAAAATATTGAGGGTAAAAAATATTTATATTAGGAAATTACTTCATGTACAAAAGTAAAATCACAAGTGCCGAATGGCGAGAAGGAAATGTATTAAGAATGTGCATGAGTTGCAACGAGTCCCGAGTGGACCAGAGGGTGATTAGAGTAACTAGGCGATAAACAATAAAAAATATTTGCCCCTTTGAAATGGGGGTGGAGAAAAAATGGGGGTATTTACATTTTTCGTGGACGTTTTGCGGGCTGCTGCTGGCGGCTGTCCTCTTGTGGGGCAGGAGGTGGCGGCGGGAACAGTTGTTTGGCCGGTCGATGATAACACATCGGGGGCGGCGGGGTAGGGTCCCCTGGGCGCTTCCTGGGAACCACGATCCGTGGTGGATCATATCCGTCCATGAGCAGGGCAAGGTCCTGGGGAAGCCAGAGTCGAGCCGCCGGGATGGTACTGCTGTGAGCAGTCAATGTCCCCATAGAGATTTTTCCGGCGGCTGAGCGGCGCATGGAGGGTTTGGAGACGACGTGGTCGTGTGCTGCTGCGTACCTACACTTCGGAAAAATGTTTTCCATTGGGAGGGTCGCCGGCGAAGGGGTTCGGTGTTTGAGTCCAAACGTCCCGAAATGTCGTTGAGGGCTGCAAGCCGGACGGCCCCGGCTGGGGGAGAGAGTGCGTGCGTGGGTGGGGTCTCACACGCGTCACATGCACTCGCGAATGTCCTTTTGCGCGCGCGGACAACTGTTCCGGGAGTGGATGATTCGGTTGTAGTGGGCCGGGGAAACTTGGACGGGGCATGTTGTTTGGATTAATGACAAGAGACGAATAACTTATTGGGTATCGGATGGGGTATCGCCGATATTCGGACTAAGGCGATATTCGGAATAAGGCGAAAACTTTGTGACAAAGTCTTTGTCAGTTCTCCATTTATACCTGGCCCACCCCTCCGTAGGAAAGGGGGCTTCGCCCTTTGTCGGGCCCCTCTGGGGTTGACGAAAGGGGTTTCTCGTGAAGTGGGGGAATTTTCTGCGGATGAGCTGTATAATTGAACACCTGGATTGGGAAAAAGTTGAGTAAACTTGCCAAGAGCGTTGTTTACAAGGGGTGGAGTTTGTACAAATTGAGATGAATTTGTAGGAATGACGGAATTGACAACCCCCTTTATTAAAACAAGAAGGCTCCCGTGGTGGGAAATCGCTCGAGTTTTGTTCACCCGATTTGTATAAATGGACAGTCGGGGTGTGTAAATTTTGTACAAAATATTCGGAAGGCCGACCCGTAGAGAATGGATGCTGTGCGCGTGTGGCGAATGAATTCGCGTGATCGCGCTTACCCAGAAGTGTTTGCTCAGTTGAACAATGGGACTTCGATGGGGTATGATGTGTTGAAACGGGGCTATGTAGCCCCGATGATCCCTGGGATGGAAAATCCCAGTGGGAGGAGTGCCCACGGAGGGTGAATGTTTTGCAAATTGTTACAAATTTGCGGAATTGGCCTTACCGGAAGTGTTTGTTTATTGAAACAAGTAGACTTCTGTGGTGGAAGGCTGTCGGAATAATTGGGCCCGAGGTTTCCCATGGACGAAAAATCCTGACGGGAGGAATTGGGGGAAAGTGCGTTTCCCGTTGTGGAAGCGATTGCTTCTTTACAAATGAATCATTAGATGAGCTCGTATTCTGATTACCCGTGCTGCATGTGTATGCATTTGCGGGATAATACGTGGTAGGGGTGAGTAAAACGGGAGATGAGCCCGTAGAAGGAGGAGGATGATCCCTATTGGGACTCGGGGGTCCTAGTACAGGCTTTGTGTCCATGAAGTAGCTGTGTTGAGCCGTAGGGGTTGGTACAAATTCGTGTGCAGACTCCGGGTCCCGTGAGGAGAATTGCTCTCGAGGGATGTCCGAGGGTACTGTAGCAAATTCCGAATTTGGTAGGGGGTAAAATGGTGGGTGTAAGTCCGGGGAAACCGTGCTGCCTAAGGCATGTTCGGGAAACCTTTCCAGGGAAGAAGGAAAAACGGGACGTAAATGTTCCACATGTGTAACCGACGAGACCGTTGCAGTGGCCGAGTTCATCGGTCGGTTAGGTTGTTGAGGCGAGTTAGAAATATTAGGTGTAGAAAATGCTTGAATGTTTGATGTGCCCCTTTCGGGTATCTTATGTACAACGGAAACATTATTACCGTTAACGTAGCGTTGGGGAGATTTGTTGTGGCAGTTAATAATTGATTTGCACTCCGGGGGAAAGGAAGTCGACATCAAAGGGTTGCCGCCGTGACGTGCCTGGACTGGCCATTGTGCCTTGGCCACAGGTATGGGTGCGACGCACAGTGCGTTGTTTGACCAATTTAGAGGAAGGAAAATCGAAAAATGAAAGTTGTAATAAAAATTTTCGGACCCAATGTATGTGTACATGGATACCTAAAGTAAAAGAAAATGTATTACAAAACCTTCAAGGACGACCGAGAAGGTCGGAGCACCTGCCCAAACTTGACGATTGATGATAGTCCGATTTTCTAACTTCTTCAACTGATGAACGAGTACGTCTCAGATGCAACCAAACAAGATAATTGCGAGGTGCTCTGTATTCTACACCTTATAAGGTACGTGAAACAGATTTTTTTAAAATTTTAAACGCGTTCCGTATGCTCATTCTCAGATGAGACTTGAAAGCGTTATTTTGTTTTACAAAAATAAGCTTTTAAAAAAATCTCCGCAAAACACCTCTCTGGTTTTTTGGGGAACGTCTCTCCAATACCTACTGATCAAGGGGCAACCACTGGATCTTGCACGTTTTTGCACGATTTTTGAAAAAGTCGATTTAAAGTTAAATTATGGCTTAAAAACATTTTTGTTCGAGAATTGCTGTGAGTGAAAATGTATTTATTGCTATTTTTGCCCTTTTTATGGTTGTGGGGGTAAAATCAAATATACCGCCACGGAGCCAAGAAGGAGGGTCTTATATTATATCAAGTGTCAGGCAAGCAAGCAAAAGAAAGCGAATTGCTATAAGACCTGAAGTTGTAGCATTACTAGCTGAAACATTACCATCCAATGACCACGGTAGTGACTCAGAATCTGATTGTTACAGTCATGTGGATGATATCTCATCCGATTCCGAATAGATCAAAATTTTGAAATTGTAATCAAACAGGATTTTTTTTTTATTACTTTGCAGACTTGTGAAAACTTTTTATTTACATCTCATGTTTTCTTATACGTTTTTCGTAGGTTACCCTCTGTTACCTTTTTTTTTGATCTTATTATTGTTCCTGTTTATTTTTTGTGTGATTATAGTGTGATATAAAAAGATTCATCATTTAAAGTCAAGATGATGAAAAATATCATACATAATATGTATGTTGATTTATTTTGTTAAAATCCCACATTCTTATATTAGGTAATGTGAAGGAAGACAATAACAATTTTTTTTCTACTGAACACTAAAAATCACGTAATCTGGAGCTCGATTCTATCAAAACCATTCAGCCTCGCAGAATTTTGAATGTAAGATGACCGATCAGAGTCCACCCTAAAGAATATAAATTGTAGAGTTGGAAATGCACCTATAACGTGAAGATATGTACTAAATCATCCTCTAATCTGATTTTTAACATCATTTTTGGATTCTACGCACCCCAAAACATAAATCTACCGATTTTCAGCCCGATATGACTTATCGTTTAGATGCTACGATTTTCCTTCCCCTAAATTGGTCAAACAACGCACTGTGCGACGGTCCCTTTTGTGCGGTTGAAGTGTTGAGCGTCAGCCGGTGGCAAATCACATGTAACGGTTTAATCTCCCGCGGAGATGGCGCGATGCGCGGGGTTGATTTTTAGGCCCTTGTCTAGTAGAAAATCGATCCCGATTACACCATGTTGGACATCGGCGAGCACGAATTTATGTGTGAAGCAGCCCAGCCCTTTGAAATTGAGTGTCATATAACAGCTTACACCCAAACAGCCCCTTGCCCCCGAATCAGACATCTCGGAAGTACCATCAGTGCAAATTTTGTGGAATCAGAATTAGATTTTTTTTTCACTCCACCTAAAGAGGAAACATTCCGACGAAGCCGAAGTGAAACGTTATTTAGAAGCCCAGGCAGGAGAGAAAACTCGAATGCTTAAGCAAATAATGTCTCAAGGGGATGCAGAGTATAATAGAAGCCACTAAGATCAAATAGCGGCAAGAAATGCTACAAGCGACTTGCATAAAGTTTCATGCCCCAACTGCGTGGGTATGATATCCACGCGCTATATAGTTGCTCATGTAAAGAACTGTTCCATCAGAGGTGGCTCAAATCGTGCTGTTCGACAGTTGTTGAACAAACAACAAATGATTAACCCGAACATTTCAGAAGACCTCAAGGACGTTCTCTCACTGATGAGGAATGAAGATGTGCGTAAGCTGTGCACAAGTGACGCGACGTTAATTCTACATGGAAATAATTTGTGCGAGAGGTTTATGGGTGACAGTCAACAAAAAACCATTCGACACCGCTTGAGATTGGTTGCAAGAGTTGCCCTTCAATCAATGAATTACCGAACCTTCAAATCGGCCGTAAAATCAATCAGTGGATTTGGAAAAGCAACTGGAGGCGAATTCAAAAACCTCACAATGCCTCACCAACTGGGACCTCTCGTTCGGGCAGCTGGAGATGAATTAATGACTGAAATGCTGCAGCTTCCTGAACGCAATGATGAAATCAAGCAGCGTATCAAAGATATTGAACAGTGGATGGTAATTTACAAAACTGATTTTGACCAGCAGGTAGCGTCCCTCAGCCGAAAACAAGCCCAACGGAGAACCCATTTAAAACGCCAGCTGATTCCATCCATGGAAGATGTACAACTGCTTGTGAGGTATACATATAGGTATGTTGAAGAGGCAGTTACTGCCTCACAAGCAGCCCTATCAACTCGATTCAATCGAGAGGAATACACGATGCTATGCAAATCTCTGTTGTTGAAAATTTGGATTTTCAGCCGACTCAGGGTGTCAGAAATCGACGAAATTCGATTAGACAACTGGAAAATGGCCAGGGAAATAGATCACAACAGTGAAAACGTCAAAACATTATCCCTTAGTGAGCAGTGCTTTGCATCAGGGTTCGTCAGACTTAGCGTCATGGGGAAGTTGAGGCGTCCCGTGGTGATTCTGGTCGCAAAAAAAAAAAAAAAAAGATTTGCCAAGTTTTGACCTTATGATCAGCATGAGAGTGCAAGCTGTTCCCCTGACAATCGATATCTATTCGCTATAAACGACAGGTATGTAAAGAACTTGGTTTGTACATTTAATTTGTACAACGAAAATTGGGATCAGTTTTGAATTAATTCATTGTAGGTATCTAATTTGTTTCTGGCAGGTATCTTGAAGGCACTGCTATCATGGCGGATAGGCGGAGTTTGCAAAATCATGTGGGGCCAAGCAGTGGCATCTGTTGACTGGGACAAGGTTGAGGAAGCAGTCAGCTACGTCACTGAGGTGGCTAAACTTTACTGCAGACAGCTGAGGTGGTATTGCTGCAGCATCGTTTCCTACGATTGTTTAATTCAAACTCAGAATTTCCTCCTTCCAGGTAACTCAACCTCACCGATGAAGACCTTCGACTTCTGGCAGAAGCACTTGGCCGTACGGAAAGGACACACCTGCAGTTCTATCGTCAGGGAGACGGTGGCCTCCATGCAGACAGAATTGGCATGCTACTAATGGCAGCTGACCGAGGCAGCTTACAAATGTATCGTGGGCACATTCTCGATGAACTAGGCAATGTGGCTTTTGATGAAGATCCAGACAAGGCTACCAGTGTCGATATTGACCCACTCTCCATCCATAATCCATCAGCCTACTCTTCTGAAGCAACTGACTTGTCACCACAACCAGACCCGTCAACCGTCGAGCCTCTGTCACCACAGCGAGGCCCATCAACCAGTCCGCCTCTATCCATTTCGAAAATCCCTAGCCACTCAAGAAGTGCTTCGACTTTTTCAACTTACTCTTCCCCTCGCTCCCCCTCTCCCCCGAAAAAGGAACGGGGAAGGGAGTGAAGACACGCACCGAAAAGGAAGTGGCAAACACGCCGGACGAAAAAGAAGTTGCCAAGTGCTCTCAAGTGCACCCAACTTATTAAAAGAAAAACGTCGGACGATTTACCTATCAACGCGTCCATCACAGGTAATCCATGTTCTCATTATTGGTTAGTGCCAACGTAATACCAGCTACTGTTCCTATTGTTTGACCTACGTAGTTACCTAATTCGTGTTCGACAGATCGGAAGAAACGTGTTAGGTAGCACCTAATCAGGTGGCTCTGATTGGGGGAAGGGGAGTAGTCTTGTCATAAGTTATGACTCATAACCCGTGTAGACACGAGTAGACACAAGTTGTCATAACCCGTGTAGACACAAGTTCATTAGACTCTAATGAAGTATCCTCTTATCGTTCTAATAAATCAGTGCGTATAAAACGTGTATCCATCTCATCCGGAACTCCAGGGAATAGGTTTCGCTCTGCAAGTCAATACTGGTTTATTTAGTGTTCAAGTTTCGAGGTGCATTTTCACAGAAATAGTAATAGTAACAACATTTTTCTCAGGACGAAAACATAAGAAACTCCCAACCCTCGCGAATGTCCATCGATGAATTGTTGTTGATGAGACGTTTGTGGAAGAGCCATGTCGCGAGGAAGATAAAAAGAGATCCCTCGACATAGAAAATAAACAAAGAAAACCTTGCTCTTGACCTAGGTATTATAGTTGAGTTAGCCTTGTCCACTTGCAGGTTTTCGTTTGTTCATTTTTATAAAGCGATAACAGCTAAGATTTCAGTTCTATTTCTAAATGGCTCAATATTCGTGAATATTCAGGATCGTTCGTTTTTTCATTCCAAAGTTTTGGTGTTTGTTACAGGTACAGCCCAGCTGGCAATCCCCATTGAAGACGATAGCGCCTCAAGCGTATAAAGTTGCAAGTTTTTTAAATGAACCGATTTTTTAATGAAGTTTTTTTTTTAAAATTCTATGCAAATACAAAGTATTATAATACATAAAATAAAATTTTAGTTAATTTTCAATTCCAACAACCTTATATTTACATCAAATTCAGAGACATTTCAGTTCTATTTTTCTGCAAAACCGGCAAACTCCAGAATGAGTTGCAAAAACGGTAAAATGCAAAAATCATAAAAATGTGAATAACTCCCCCCCCCCTCCACATTCCCAAGCCGTTCAAGAGTATGTTTTTAAACACCCAGACCCAATGTCACCTAAAGCCAAAGAAAATGGTTTTCCAGCGTCATCTGGTTCAGCGTGACAGAAAATCAGCTTTCCTGAAAAATTTTGCATTTTGGAGTTGGCCGAGTTTGCCACGACACATTTGATCTAAGTATGAAGAATTAATTTTTGCCATCTCAGGAATATCGCGGTAGTGTATGTTGAAGAAGAGCAAGACGTCTGCTATCCAACGTTTCATTCAACGTTTCGGCCCTATTCGGAACGTAACACTTGGAAATGCAAGATGACACTTTCGAAAGATATAACGATATCATTTTCTCCAGCTCCATTATGTCCAACGTGCCGAATTTTGTCCGGAAATGCTTGTGGGCGTCAGCAAGCCACGCCTGGACCTGAGCTGGGCCTTCGCTTTTGGAATCTTCGTCTTTCTTGACGGGCTCTTCGGCGGTGCCCCGGAGAGCCATCGGGATGTCCTCCACGAGGTTGATGCCCACGCTGCAGGTCCGCGTTTGAATAGCCATTAGTCTTGAGATTGTTTACCCGTTTCTTGTGATGTAGTCTTCATACTGCTTTGGAACTTTACTAACTGATGTAGTCACACGCCAAATAACGCAATTTCACGGATACGCCACACCCAACTCAGGAAATCGGGAACCGGCGATTCCTCCCCGACCTCCAAAAAGAATGGCGATTCCTCCCAGCCAAACTGATTGCCCTTCCTCCCGGTTACTCAATTACTCCCCCTGTGCAATCCTCCCCTTATTCGATCCTCCCCGTTACTCAATTCCTCAGGGTAGTAAAGGTCAGGTTCAAAGAAAACCACTATGACATAGTACATTGTACTAACGACTTATTCGTTTATTGAATGTACAATGCATAAAATGTACCAACATGCTCAATTTTTAAGGATATGTTAAAAAATTGTTCAAAAATTGTTGAAAAAATGTTGTTCGAAAAATATGTTCAAAAATCCTCCCAAATTTCCCACTGACCCTTTTAGCGAATTGGTAAGGGTCGTTGTCGGGAGTTTGACGAGCAATGAGTTGCCAGATCCAATTTTCTTTTCTTTTTTTTTTTTGTTCGAGCCTGGGGAGTGTGCTCTTCGGTGTCAAACGTCTTAATGTAGATTTAGAGTTAGAAAAGCAATTAAAGCATGGACGAAATGAAAGATGTGGGAATGAGGTGACGTGAAGTTTTTTTTTTTTTTTTGAAATGAGCATGGAACGACTCACATGCATTTGTAGTCCTGGTCGTGTCACTTGTCTTCGAAGCCCACATGGTTGGGGGGAATCGAGCCTCTTCCGCAACGTAGGTATCGTGGAGGTATAGACCTTTTGCCGAATGGATTTTCGCGTCGCAGTAACGCTAACGTTTAGGTTATCGTGTGAGAAGGTTAGTCGGTTAGGGTTTTTGTTTACTATTGAATTCAGTCTTCCAAATCGGTTCCTCCTCGTCAAAAACCCCTCTTGTTTCAGTTTCGGGAATAATTTTTTCGAATGCCGTTTTCTCTACTATATACAATGTCTCGAGGGAAGAGATTTTGTTGTTTCGGAATCTGCAACAGCTCCGGAAAAGAAGGAGCACCTGGGTACGACCCAACAACCAAGTTTTACCAATTCCCTCAACCATGTTTATTGCTGCGCAATAACATTCTCACCTGGACTAATTCCGAAGAATCCCTCCATGTGAGCAGATGTGAAAAGCGCAAAATCGTTAAATGGTGGATGCTTCGTTGCAGAAGAAAAGACGACAGGTAGGCTCCTATCTACAATGTTGTTGTATCCTACGTAATTGTAAGCTACGGCGGGCACTCACTTTCATAAAGAAAACTTCGACGTTGTAGAGTAATTATTACGTTGTATGTTTGTGAAAATTAAACGGTGTTACTTACCTATTCATTATGATGACAGGTTCCGGCGAGTTCGTCAAATTTCAAACAACCTCTACATCTGCTCGAAACACTTCGACGAAAAACCTGACAAGATGGATTACTCCAAATGTTTACCGATCAGTAACGCCAACTTGGTAGGTACTACAGAGCGTTCTTGTACTCTTGATAATATCAAGAGTACAAGAACGCTCTGTAGTACCTACCAAGTTTGAGTTACTGATCGGTTTATATTATAAAATTTATAAACATATTTCGCGGGCGTCGGAGTAATACCCCACATCGCCACGTCGTTTTGGTGAAAATGAGTTATGCTTACCTGTCAACTCTTGAATCGATCAAACTTGATAGTTTAATTTAAAAAATAAAATAAAATAAAATAAAAAATCGGTGGGGAGCTTGGTAATCGTTGCTAAGTGAATAGATACTTACCGTCCGATCCCCTTGTACCGTATGATACCTACCGAATCGATGCATAGGTACGTGAAAGATTTGCCAAATATATAACATACTTATAGTATGTTACCTACTGCTTGTCCGATCCCCTTGTACCGTAGTATGATACCTACCGAATCGATGCATAGGTACGTAAAAGATTTGCCTACCTTTCCTAACTGCATGGTGTGTTTCAACAGCTTACACGAACCGAACCAAAAGTTCTGCCGACCACGCAGCAATTGACCACTTGACATGATGAATAATAAACTTTGACTCAGGTTCTTTACAAGTCTTACTTTATTTTTATCATGATTGTCCGAGATAATTTGATGGGATTTTAAACATGTAAGCACCTGGTTTCGCTCACCACCTGGTTCGGGAGTCTAGCGCCTGCTACATCATCATCTTTGAGTTTAATTTTTTTGAACGGTACCTGCGACGCCATGATCCCCCAGTCACTAAACATATACGTCACTAACAAAAACGCCGGTTGTTGAGTCCACACCGAATCAAAAAATTTAAAATAAACGCGTAGAAGTGTCAAAACACAGGACGGGTCAAAACAAACACTCGCATAACCTTGCGCGGGAGGTTATACCAGTCGCGGTTACACCCTCCCGTCCGCCATTCGGCAAAAGGTCTATTGACTTCCCGCCTGATAGGCAGCACACCAGCGATGACCGACATTGCAGTCTTTGGGGCAGTGCGATACGCACGATTTACCTTTAGCAATGCTCTTCGGTCGTATGCCTCCAGCCTTAGCCATTGTTTTTCCGTCAGGCCAGTTGCCCATGCCTGGACACCATATAGCAGTATTGCTCTGAACAGGCCTTTATAAACTACAATAATACCTTTATAGGAGATACCCCATTCAGAGCCTGCGAGGCGGCGAACACTCATGAAGGCCTTCAAAGCCTTGGTTCCCGCTGCTTCAACGTGCTCAGCCAACCTCATTCTCTCAGCATAGTGAATGCCGAGGTATTTATACCTCCGACTGCAGCGTAGGGTCATTCCTCCGACACTCATTGAGTGTCTTTTGTCATGATTTTGACAAAATGGGATAGTGTGGATGGGCTCCCTTGAATGCTCCCTTCAGCATCATCGGGACCGTCTTATTTGTGGCTATTTCCAATTTCAAGGCAGCACAGCTCGCCAGGACATCGCCCATAATCCTATTTCCAGCAATCTCGAGCTCATGCCGTGAATCAGCCTTGACAAGCAGCACAAGGTCACAATCCCGAATCAGGGGGGGGGGGGGGGGCAGTGATTAGACGGTAGTGCCCCTTCGTCCTGAATCAGGACTTTGACCCCCTGGGCATTGCGGCCTCAAGCCCTCAAGCTGGGCCTATTGTATCCATCGAACCTCAGAGCAGACGCATCCATGTGTTGATGTCCAAGGTCCCTAAGCCAGGTTTTATCTCATACACAATGTGTCATGTCATGTCATGTCATTATGAGATAGAGCCGCCGGAATTGCATGTTTTGTATAAAGGTTTTATAATTAATATAAATATTAAGTAAGATTGCTCGGGTTTTCAGTTTTCCTTATGCACTTTCAGAGTCAGGTTCGTCTTTCGAAGATCTCTTGTGAATCAGCAATGGAAAAATTTGTGATTTCGTACGTGAAGTACCTCATCCTTCTGATTGTATTATAGGTAGACTTGAGGGTCTTAATAAGCGTCGAAAAAAGTGATCGTTGACTAATTTCTTTGTACAACATAATTTTAAAAACGTAATAACCAAATATCTAAAGTGGATACAGAAAACGGGGTTTAGATTCGGTTTCAGCACACCAAAAATTTTAAAGGATCATTAGAGTAGCGGCCAATTTCAAACCTTTTAAGGTTTTTGCACAAAATCAGCTGTTTCCGACCGCTGTGCGGCGGGAGGACATTTCGGTTTTGGAATCTAGACCTCTTGAAACAAATCCGTCGCGATTACATAGGTGTACCTATTATTCCAAGAATAATAAACCAAGATGTATGGCCCAAGTTCAAATGCAAATGCATTTGAGTGGAATGAAATTTGCAGTTTTGCGTAGCATCGCCGATGTTTGAACTCAACAAGGAGGTCAGAGTGATAAAAGTACCCTATGACAGTATTTTCGTGAACAACCTCATAGCCAGGGTTACTAAGTTTTGGGAGGAAGCCATTATCCCAAAACTTGCAGATTTTTGATTGATTTTCACATACTTGTTTGCCTCGATTTTGGTTTATTATTCTTGGAATAATAGACCTTTTTTTTTCGCGACGGAGGTCGACGACTCCGATCGGCCTCAAAATTTGGTATTATCCGTTTCAAGAGGTCGAGATTCCAAAACCAAAATGTCCGGGCCGTTTTGGACAGTAGGAATTTTTTTTAAAAATCAAGGTAATCGGTGCCTTGGTCGGATTCGACCCGCAGTTGAGGGTTAAATAAAGCTTCCAATATTGGAAGAAATGAAGTTGTAGTATCACTCCATATAGGTACCTACCTACCTACGCCTTATGAATTTTTTCTTGTTTAATATCATAATATTTTCCTCATTGTCGTCACCCTCAGCATAATAAAAGTTGAAATACATTACGTTCCTTTCCTTCCTAAATTAGGTTTCACGCCAGGCTTGATAAACCCACCTCTGAAATGAATTCAAAAGAATATTCTGATGAAAAAATAATTCTAACAAGACTTGTGAGACTTGAAAAGTCTCATCATTAGCACATTAGCACTTAGTGCTAATGATAGAGTTGAAAAAAAAAAAAGTTGTTGTCTGGTGGCAGCAGGTGCAAAAATAGTTCATCATACACTGCGTTGGGCACGAAAAAAGTGTTAGAAAAGTGTTGACCAACAGTTTATTGAAAATCCTAGACTTTTCATGGTTAACTAGGTACCGAAGTATGTAGGGAACATTGTAGTATAATTCCAGTAAAAATAATTCAAAGCCTTTGCAGAGTGTAGTGGCCTGTGAGTGTCGGGGACGGATAATAATAGTGCCAATCAACCAGAACAAGACTGTTGACCTGCAGAGCTTGATGAGCAGAGGCCGTGCACAGGATGCTACATGTCGCGAAGGATGCCCGCAGCGAGAAACGGCGAACCACGTGCTCCAGGCCCGTGCCCGCAAGGTTTTCAGTCCGATCGCCCAAACCCGTGGTGCGCTATGGGGCTAAAATGGGGCTATGGGAGGGTTTTTTTTTAAGGCTTTTAGCTATGGGATCGAGTTAGGTGTCGTTTTCGAAGTATTTTTGGACGTAGAATCCATTTTTGGGGGTCCCAGAACGATCCGATTTCACTGTGGCGATCTATAGGGCTTTCATGGGGCTAAAAATGGGATTTTTGAAGGATCCCAGGAGGTTAAATATTTTTCGAGGAAAAAAAATATTTTTTGTTGAAAAAAAAAATTCAAAAAATTTTTTTGAAAAAAAAAATCCCAAAAACATTTTTTTTTTCCTTTAACACAGAAATAATTTTTGCACAAGTAACCTATATCAAAGAATAATTATTATTTATTATTTATTAGAAAGAATATTTATTATTTATTATAAACCCTTGTGTAAAATTTGCAGCGTTTTTTCTTCTTGTCAGTCTCATTCTTGTATCTTTTTACTTGAGCTTCATTCGCATGTTATCCCATGAATTGGACCATGCCGAACACAATGGGCTAGGTTTCGATTGAATCAAAAGATGGGAACGCCATGAAAAATGGTTTCAAAGTCAAAAACCGCCTGCTACAGAGGTGCTGTTACCCTGAAAACCCATTAACGGGGTCGTTTTTGGAACAAAAACACACTTTTTGCAATTAATTGGACCATGACGAACACGATGGGCTAGGTTTCGATTGAATCAAAAAACGGGAACGCCATGAAAAATGGTACCGAAAGTCGCATGCGCGTCCATCATCATGCAGAAAAACGAATACATCGAAAAAGTGAATGCACATCTCTCCGACCCTGCTCAATTCGCCCAGCTGAAAGAGGAGCCCACCTGCACAATATTCAACAAAATAGAAAAATTCGTTAATGGACTAGCAGAAAACGGCGTCATTGAGAAGGCTCAAGTCCGGCACCTCAGCAACAAACACTGCACAGTGTGGTGTTTGCCGACGGTGCAGAGGACCAGTCCAATGAGGTGGTTAGGGTGAGAAATGACTCCTCTGCTGAGTAAACACTGCACAATCCCACGCCTATACGGCAAGCTCAAAACTCACAAGAACCCCCAAACAATACGCCCAATCGTCTCCACACTCGGCCCTACACGAAACCTAGTCGGATGGTACGCAAACATAATAAAACCCTTTGCCAGCAACAATCGAGGGGTGACGAGTTTTTCATTCTTTTCGCGAGGATCGTTATTTGTGGTCGGGCCGTGAGGTCCCGATTGGGGTTTCTAAATTAATTCGTACGTTTTCTCAGTCGCTTCGAGGCTACAAAATTTTGTTCCCAATTGGGGATCGTCCTCGAATGTATTCGTCCGACGTTTAAATTGGCCTTATCGTCTCATCATCCCTGTGGCAGTTTTTCAACGTGCTTCTAAATCCCCCTTGGATTTCCATGTCATCGACTGTTTGAGGTCGCCAAAGATGAGAAAATCCTCACCTATCGCGCTAAAGAGCAGAAAGTTGAAGCCTAAGCGTTTATCAAGAAAATCAGTGATGAAAATGCTCACACTGATGTCTCAACCTGAAGAAGGGACAGCCGATAAAAGATTTCCTCACGACGGGGCGGCGCAACGCCATGCCTGACTCTCAGTCGCTTCGAGGCTTCAAAATTTTGTTCCCAATTATTGGGGATCGTCCTCGAATGTATTCGTCCGACGTTTAAATTGGCCTTATCGTCTCATCATCCCTGTGGCAGTTTTTCAACGTGCTTCTAAATCCCCCTTGGATTTCCATGTCATCGACTGTTTGAGGTCGCCAAAGATGAGAAAATCCTCACCTATCGCGCCAAAGCGCAGAAAGTTGAAGCCTAAGCGTTTATCAAGAAAATCAGTGATGAAAATGCTCACACTGATGTCTCAACCTGAAGAAGGGACAGCCGATAAAAGATTTCCTCACGACGGGGCGGCGCAACGCCATGCCTGACTCTCAGTCGCTTCGAGGCTTCAAAATTTTGTTCCCAATTATTGGGGATCGTCCTCGAATGTATTCGTCCGACGTTTAAATTGGCCTTATCGTCTCATCATCCCTGTGGCAGTTTTTCAACGTGCTTCTAAATCCCCCTTGGATTTCCATGTCATCGACTGTTTGAGGTCGCCAAAGATGAGAAAATCCTCACCTATCGCGCCAAAGCGCAGAAAGTTGAAGCCTAAGCGTTTATCAAGAAAATCAGTGATGAAAATGCTCACACTGATGTCTCAACCTGAAGAAGGGACAGCCGATAAAAGATTTCCTCACGACGGGGCGGCGCAACGCCATGCCTGACTCTCAGTCGCTTCGAGGCTTCAAAATTTTGTTCCCAATTATTGGGGATCGTCCTCGAATGTATTCGTCCGACGTTTAAATTGGCCTTATCGTCTCATCATCCCTGTGGCAGTTTTTCAACGTGCTTCTAAATCCCCCTTGGATTTCCATGTCATCGACTGTTTGAGGTCGCCAAAGATGACAAAATCCTCACCTATCGCGCCAAAGCGCAGAAAGTTGAAGCCTAAGCGTTTATCAAGAAAATCAGTGATGAAAATGCTCACACTGATGTCTCAACCTGAAGAAAGGACAGATCCTCGAAGATTTCCTCACGAAGGGGCGGCGCAACGCCATGCCGGACATCCTGCACGATCACGCTCGCGTCTCAACTGCGGATTTGCCCGAAAAAATGGAACAACTTTCCACCAAAGAAGACCGACCGGAGCCTGATAAACCCGAAGATCCTCGGCCCTCAACGTCAACGAAGAAAAGTTAAACGTCGCAGCAGCCTCAAAATATCATTCAAGTGCCATCCACGTTATTTTTGTTTCTTTCCTTATTTTTTTCATTTTATATGATATGAAAAACGGAACAAGTATTATATCGTATAACCCAATGGACATAGGTCGTTAACTGATAGTCTGAGAGATTTTGGAATGACACCCGTAGTCCCAGTCGGTTGTATTCCCCGCCAATCATGATTTCCGTTCAAATATCGTTTATTTAATGTATAAAAAATCATTTTCACCGTTTCACCCAGTATTATGTTGTTTTGTGATCACCGTATAGTTAGTTGTTCATGTTTTCCTCCATTCGTGCGCTTTACATTAAATGTAAATGTAAATTGTAATCAAATTTTGATATTGTTTTTTGTCACAAATTAACTGGACTGAAAAAAAATTTCCCTCAAGACATAAAAAGAAAAGAAAAAAAAGTAGGCTTTACAGGTGGAGTTACACACTTGAACACTTTAAGAGCGAGGACGCTTGACAGGAGAAGAACGAGGCTCTTATTGAGGACGCAGTGGAAGAAGAAATCGAGGATTCTTGAAAGCAGGCTCGTCTCACGCTTGGCTTCGCATTCTGTCTCAGAGGCTGAATGCCAGACGAGCCCCTCAAAATTTAAACATACAGGCAGTCAGACGGCCATTTCTTTCTTCGGGTGTTTATCTGCAGAGGCTCAAACAGACCGTCCCACAGTTCAATCCACTTCCAATCAGACAGATTCACCTAGTCCGACTGACCGTGCCACGCTGATGTCGCCTAGCCTGCACTCCAGAATTGACAGTTTAGAGAATGACATATCTCGTATCCTGGAGTACGTCATGGAGGAGCGTACTGGTCAGACTATTTCGGACAAGACGGAGGACCCTCTATCATATGGGACCGACATAGCTGAAAGTGACGACACGGACGCAAGTGGAGTTGTTCATCCACCTCAGGGCTCTGACATGCGACGGCGTCGCACTCGCCGCTCTGGGCGTCCAAAGAGAGGATCTTTCTCCAACGACTGGACTGTTACGGAGACCTGTGATCGTGGCGTCATTTCTTCTTCTCCGGAGGACGATGCGGCGGCCCTCTTTCTGCCCTCGTCTGCTGCACCGGGGGATCCGCCGAAGGACTCGTCATTGGGGGGAAATCCTGGTGGTCGTGTGCGGGCGGGGGAGGTCTTGATTATGGGTGACTCTTACACAAGGGATTTGGGGGGTGAGCTCCGTTCAATTCTACCCCGCAGTTTCAGAGCGTCCTCAATCCAAATGGACGACGCTCCATTCTCAGTTATCGCGGACTCCCTATTCAGTCGTAGCACTCTCCCTGAATTTGTCTTTTATCAGCTGGATCAGTTGACGTAGAATACAATAACTACTTTTGTACATTTTTACATAATTCTTTTAATAAACCATTTTCCCATTTCCCAGAAATTTGGAGACGGATTCGTCGCATTTTCGTCGCTCCACAGGCAGTCAAAGTTAGCAAAATAGGCAGGTGTGGGTTCACTTCGCCGGCTGCTACCGCCCTTATTCCGCCACCAAAAAAATAACATCGCCAGTGTTTTGGAAAGAGAAAAACCTCCTCTTTTCTGCGGTGTAATCGTTTTTTCAATCAAAATTTTACTTCACTTTTAAAATCGAGTTTGAAAACTTAAAAATAAGTTTTCTCCAATTTGGGCATTTTTAATTTTTTTTTTTTTTTTTTTTTTTTTGGCTTAATTTCAAGGTATACACCTGTAGAACATCCAGTTAAAAGGGAATCATGGGATGCAAAGTCATTAAGTGTCAGCAAACAAAAGATATCACTAATATATGAGGAAAAACGCGTTTTTTCTCCTTTTTACCGGGTTTTCCGCGGTTGCATTGCCTCGCATCCTTTCTCTACGGGAACACAGACTATAATGGACTTCATCTGCCACTCATAAGCATTCCCAGTAGGTTTCAATATTTTTCTATTTCAAAAACTGTTTCAACTCTTACAATGATTTACACTCTGGGAAGCTGTAATTTCGTATGTAGCCTCTTTAGGACATTTACTTGACGATGCCCAGGGTCCGGATCAGCTGAGTGGCTCTTAAAGCTAATTTCTATGATTTACACTCTGGGAAGCTGTAATTTCGTATGTAGCCTCTTTAGGACATTTACTTGACGATGCCCAGGGTCCGGATCAGCTGAGTGGCTCTTAAAGTTAATTTCTATGATTTACACTCTGGGAAGCTGTAATTTCGTATGTAGCCTCTTTAGGAAATTTACTTGACGATGCCCAGGGTCCGGATCAGCTGAGTTGCTCTTAAAGTTAATTTCTATGATTTACACTCTGGGAAGCTGTAATTTCGTATGTAGCCTCTTTAGGACATTTACTTGACGATGCCCAGGGTCCGGATCAGCTGAGTGGCTCTTAAAGCTAATTTCTATGATTTACACTCTGGGAAGCTGTAATTTCGTATGTAGCCTCTTTAGGACATTAACTTGACGATGCCCAGGGTCTGGATCAGCTGAATTGCTCTTAAAGTTAATTTCTATGATTTACACTCTAGGAAGCTGTAATTTCGTATGTAGCCTCTTTAGGACATTTACTTGACGATGCCCAGGGTCCGGATCAGCTGAGTGGCTCTTAAAGCTAATTTCTATGATTTACACTCTAGGAAGCTGTAATTTCGTATGTAGCCTCTTTAGGACATTTACTTGACGATGCTCAGGGTCCGGATCAGCTGAGTGGCTCTTAAAGCTAATTTCTATGATTGACACTCTGGGAAGCTGTAATGCTGAGCAATGTAAAGAGTATCGCGCTCGAAAAAAAGTGGAAAAACGTAAATTCAACACAGTAAATAATGAAAGTTGTGTTGATCCATCAGTTTCTGAATCGCCCCAAAGAATCTTTGTCAACGAACTTCTTGTTGCCGATGGTGAGTTTGAACGCCGTTTCAATCAAAACAAATTCGGTGTTTCTTGCGCTGTTTGCGATCGTCTTTGGTACAGTCGCGACCTGAAAAACATCCCTTCAAAATCCTCAGATCTTTTGCGCGAAAAAGCTCTTCGGGTACGATCTACGGCGTTTTCCAGAAGAGCAAGAGCAGAAAAAATATCATCATCGACGTCAGTTTGGACTAGGTAATGGCGTAGTAATTTCACTGCAGCATTTGCTGCCTTCCCAGTTATGATTTCGACGGGCTCATCACATTCTTCTTCGTTGTGTACTTCGGGTTCATCCACAGTTTGTTGCTCCAAAATTTCTGCCTCACTTAACGACCCAACAACGGCTACGTCATCGTCAAAATGAACAAACTCGGAAAATGTGATGATCTGATCATTTTGAGGAATGCGGTTCCATTCCATTCCTAAGTCCTCTGAATCGGTGTCCATAGCGACTTCTGGACTTTCCGAACCTTTAACGAAACCGCAAGCCCTGAAACAGTTAGAAATCGTGCTCGATTTAACATTTTCCCATGCTTTATGAGCTACCATTGTCCGAACTTTGTTCGAATTAGCGAGGGGACCGAAATGCATTTGTTTCGTTCGAATTGGCGGGATTTTCTCAAGGGGCTCACACTTCCATTCGAATTAGCGGGATTTTCGAATTGGCGGGATTTTCGAATTGGCGGGATTCGAAATAGCGGGATTCTACTGTATATGATATTATCATACGACATATCCATGTACAGATGTATCTGCATGCAGTGTAGATACTCATCATCAGTTTACTGATTTTGATAGAAATTGTGCAAAAATTAATTGTGTCAATAAAATTTTTTTTTTTCTTAATCCTGAATGTTGGCTGGATCAGCTCCAATAATAGTTTCTTCCCTCATTGTGCGATTATTAATATTTTAAAGTACCTTAAGTTGTAAACACCGCATGACCGTCCCTGTAACTCAGCCCTAACTGCCTAATACAAATGGGAATTTTATGGAGTATTGTATTTTTCAGGTGCAACTGGAAATTTTTCTCATGCTCTATCTATTCTAATTTATATAAACCTCAGTTTCTTAAGCTTATTAACCGCAGGGAATTACGGGGAAATTTAGAAAGTGTGTTACTCGATTTTTCTCATGATCGTCCCTTGCCTCTTTTAACATGGTACATGTTTTTACGGCCGTGATCTGGATTAGAATGTAAGAGTTTTGAAGTAACCCCCCCCCCCCCCCCCCCCACCGTAAACCGTCGTGCCTTATAGGCGCCTAAACGGCTGAACGGGTTTGAATGGTTTTTTTTTCTAACGATCTCGGCTGCGATTGCCCACAACATAGGCTATATTAAAACCCAGCCCGACGCGCACAACCCTGCGAAATTTCGAAATTCTGTTCTCACGGTACATGGTTTTTCCTCTCCTCCTCCTAAACGGTAAGCGATAAAAATACGGCGATTTTTTCTATTGGTTTGGTGGACCGTTCAAGTCTGCTTAGGGGGGTCGAGCCCCCCTTGAGATGTTGAGCTTTCTGTCTGTGTGTCTGTCGTGCCTTATAGGCGCCTAAACGGCTTAACGGATTTGAATGGGTTTTTTTTCTAACGGTCTCGGGTGCGATTGCCCCCAACATAGGCTATATTAAAATCCCGCGCGACGCGGGCAACCCCGTGAATTTGCGGGAAACGTGTTTGAATGCGGATTGGAATGCGAGAGTGAAGCCCCCCCCCCCCCCCCCCGTAAACCCATCGCCCATCTACCCCCTTGCCACCCGATCACCTTATATATATATAATATACCAATATATATTGTATGGTTTGTCTGCCAAACTTTACAAATTTTTGAAGCAACGTTTCTACAATATATATAGTAAAAAATCTCCTTAGTTAGCACTTTTACTACTACTACTATACTACTATATATATATATATATATATATATATATATTGTAGAAACGTTGCTTCAAAAATTTGACCCCCTACTTCTGTCCCGACGTAAACAAAGTTGTTTTGGAGCTAAACAAAAATTAAATTTTAATGTTTGTGGATTAGTAGGTACTCAAGATTTCGTTGTCGAATGGCAGACGGTTGATACGTTTTACTCGGAGGTTCGGTGTTGGATCGGATGTTACCTACGTTCTGCGTGGATTTTATCTTCCGCGATGAGCCGCACAAATAGTTCCAAAACGGTGAACAGTTCCCGGCGTGGAGCCTCCGTCTCATCCGGCGACGCTGGCAAAGACGCTAAGCCTCCGTACAGATACGCTTCCCTAATTAAAATCGCCATCCGAAATGCTCCCGAGAGGAAGATGACGCTTTCGGAAATCTACCAGTTCATCACACAAACGTTCCCGTACTATCGAGACGCCGGGAACGGATGGAAGAATTCCATCCGCCACAATTTGTCGCTGAACAAGTGTTTCACGAAAGTCCCTCGAACCAAAGACGATCCTGGCAAAGGGAGTTACTGGGCGATTGATGACACGCAAATCAACGAAGAAATCACCAAACGGAAGTCGAAAAATTCTTGCGAAGGCGTGTACAGGAGGAAAATAACTTATTCGGATGATGATGCCCTGCTGAATTCTCCCTCTCCGCCTGCTCGTGTCAGCACTTCGTCTGAACCTCCTCCGTGCTCCCCCTCGGACGACGCTGACGATATTCTTAACATTGGGGAAGATTTGAGTTGGAGCGAATACAAACAGATTTGCTCGATCATTTTCAAGCTGATTTCCCATTACGACGACAAACACGTGAGCGATCTCGGCTTGTCTCTCTGCCCAGATTTGCCCGGTGACACCAAACCGCTGCCGCCTGAGCCTTCCAAAAACGTTTTGGACGATTGAACCTGTGATTTCTAGACAAATTCTTCAGTTTGGCTCGAAGAAAGAGCCTCGATCTCTACTTGCTGTCAATTCGCTTTCACAGCGGAATTAAACCGAATTACGTACCTCTTAATTTTTTTTTTTTTTGCGAAGTATTCAAATTATGGATGACTCAGTGTAGGTTTATACCCTACACCCTAAGGCCTAAAACTGAGCGAAAAGTAACCTATCCTTCCGACTACAAGCACAATGGCATTTTTCCGCAAATATACAAACTTGTTTATCTTTCCAGAGAGCTCTCGTGGCTCAACTTCTACGACAAAATTAAGAGGTTCATAAAACTACCGAAAGAAAAACTCGCCGCCAAATCATATTGGGAGTCGATGTCATTTAAAATGCAGAGGAAGTAAGTTAAATTACAACAACGGACCGAACGTAACAAAGCATGTCTACAATGTATACATGTCATGTATACCACAATGTCGTTTTTTTTTTTTTTTTTTGAAGCGAAGTCTTTTATACGGACGCCCCCCCTCCCGCCGCTCGGGTAGTTACACAGTGAAAATCGTGAGTCGGTGAGTGAATGAGTCTCGCGTGAGTCACGGCTCTTCCAACCCGGCCGCTGTCAAGGAAGTCGGAAAGACGTACTCAGAACGGGTAGAATTCGGGGTGGGGCTTCATGGACCTTACAACGGTGGAGGAGGCGGGGAAATTTTGAAGCGAAGTCTTTTTTTTGCCGACCTTTTAGCTACGAATAGGGGGGGGGGGGGTCGCAGACCCCCCCCCGGCCGAGCGTAGCGAGGCCCCCCTGTCCGAATAAGCGCTCGGCCGAGCGGAGCGAGGCCTTATGTCTGATTAAGCGGTCGGCCGAGCGAAGCGAGGCCTTATGTCTGATTAAGCGGTCGGCCGAGCGAAGCGAGGCCTTATGTCTGCTTTGAGAACTCCCCCGGCCGAGCGAAGCGAGGCCCTACAGGGGGTCTGGGGAGCGGAGCCCCCCAGCTGGGTGCGTAGGCGAGCAAAGCGAGCCGGAGCATCTAGTAGGAATCTATACTGGCAGCTGATTTTTGCAAAATGATATAAAGCTTCGCTTCCTTTTTCATTCTCCCGAGGAATGAAAATATTTGTGTTGCTTGTCTGATTAAGCGGTCGGCCGAGCGAAGCGAGGCCTTATGTCTGCTTTGAGAACTCCCCCGGCCGAGCGAAGCGAGGCCCTACGGGGGGTCTGGGGGGCGGACCCCCCCAGCTGGGTGCGTAGGCGAGCAAAGCGAGTCAAGATCGTATTGAAAATTTCTTCATTTTTCATCACCTCCCGTCTGATAATTTTGTCGAATTCCTTATGACTCAAGCCAGCGAAAATAATTATTATGAACTGAGTGCAAATGTGTTTGTTGCGAATCTGCCACTGTACGGAATAAAAGTTTCTTGCGGTAAAAAGGACCTCAGAATTTCTGAGTCAGAAAGTTCCCCTTTTGTTTGAGAACCCCAAATTTTCCCCCTTTTTCACCTCTAAAGGTCCCAGGGCTTCCTTTGGAACCTGGCAACATTGCGCATTGCCGCTGATAGCACAGAGTAACAGAGAACAAGGCTGATAGTGTCAGTTTGTCCTCTGCACACAGGTCCTTTGTTACCAGTGTTGTTTGCTCTCTGTTGCTCTGTGTTTTTTACTCTGTGCTCTGTAGTCAGCAGTGTCTGGGGAGAGGATTATTTACCTATAGGTACGTCTGTTGTTTAAATGCTGTCGCTGAGTTTCGATTCGTTATGTTCATAATGTCATCTCCAGTGTTCGTGTAAATTATTCATCAGATGAACATTTGTTGACGGTACGTACCTATCTTCTTGAGGAATGTTATTGATGTGTGCGATGTGTCCTTGTCGGTGCCGAGGTGAGTCATGTCTACGTGGACTAAGAAAATTTCTTAATGTGAATCACATTTAACATTTAATGTGAATCACGGTAGAACTTGAGACGAGAATTTTTGGCTAATTTTATGGGCTTGAATGGACGAGAGTTAATTTTACGGCTTAATGTAAGGTGGATTGTACTGATGATGGTCTAATCAACCGAAACGCGTTTATATATTACCGAAAGTTTATATATTTTTATCGTGGAAATAGACTATTTCGTCTTAAATCGTCCTTTTTTAATTTTACGGCTGATGTCACACTGCGTTTGAACCAACTTGATCTCTTTTCTCTGTAAAACCCTTCTGGCGCGTGTGCTGCTGACACTAGGGTGAAGGCACCAGTTTTAGATACTTTCAACTTAAAATCCAGATGAGAGTTATAGACGATTTTGAGGCCTTTTCGCCGATCCTATGCCACAAACATCACTGAAGATATCACGGAGCGATATCGGGTGGCCGCAGGGGCGGATAGGCGGTTTTGACCGGCCCGGGCGATTCAATTTGACCGGCCCTTCCCCCCCCCCCCCCCCTCCCATAGCCTTAACAGTTACCTATCCAAAGACCATCAAAGGAGGGGTTGTTCATATTTTGGAAAAACAAGCAAATGAATAGGAACGAGAATACACTTTATGAATTTTAATACCTAGGTGAACTTATACTAAGTATAAGGCGCTGTTATTTTTCACTTAAGTACTTATTAATAAGTCTTATTAATAAGTACTTAAGTGAAAAATAACAGCGCCTATATTTAGAAAAAATAAAAGTGGTATGTGTGTTAGTTTGGTACCGTCTATACAAACATAATAGCGACTGAAGCTAGGATGGATTGAATTTTTGCACATTTCATCAGCTTCATTATCACAGCGTATTGATGAGGAGCATTTGGCTGGAGCACTGAACCGAGAGGCTTTGGGTGTTTCTGGCCCTCCTCGCCATCCCCCCTCCTCCCCTACTCATATTTGTCCCCTGCTTGTTCATTAAATAAGAAATTTTCTTTCGAACTCTAGGCTCAACCTGTCCCATGGTAAATTTACCTTTTACAGCTGTTTAAATTCAATTACTAGAAAAGTTTGTCATGTTAAGTGTTTGGACGTTAAGTGAAGGACCCAAAAATGATTACTCGGAAAATGAGTCCTCATTCGACTTTCTGGCATCCTTCAGAAGTCTGATGGATGCATTGAATGCCAAGGCGAAATCGGACGCTTCTGGGACCCCCAAAAATACTTTGAAAACGACACCTAACTCCTTCCCATAGATGAAACCCTTCAAAACCCCCTTATGTAGCCCTCTTTAGTTCCGCAGAGCATCGCTGGTTTGTGCGATTGGGCTGAAAACTGTGTGGGTACAACTTGAAGAAAAACCAAGTATTTTGTCAAAAGTTTCAGATTTTTGAGAAAAATTACTACTGCTCAAAACGTCGTGGACATTTCAGTTTTGGAATCTGCTCATCTTAAAACGTAGATATAATGACAAATTTTGAGGACGATCAACATTTTGGACTTAGATAACAACATAGTGTATTATTCAAAGAATATTTAACCAAAACTTGATCACATAACGCCCACAGACGAAACACTTGCTGATGAGGGAAAAGAGACCAAGCGGTAGGCGATGGCGAGGAGGGCCAGAAACGACTGAAGCCACTCAGTGCTTTGGCCAGACGCTCCTGCTCGCAAGTAGGGATTGCAATCCCGGGATCCCGGGATCCCGAAATCCCGGGATCCCGGTCGATTTTTGCCAATTTGAAATCCCGGGATTCGTGGAGTCAATCCCGGGATCCCGGGGTTCGAGAATTAATTGCACCTCGCACGTAAATTGCTCAAGTCTTGTCGGGAAAAATCTTTTAACAACGGACAATAATTCGAAGGCTAAGTGAAAGTGCTCTAAGATGAAAACTGTGAAGTCCCCTGAAGAAAGGATTCGGAAATCTATGAACCAGCCGGTGCTGGTGCCGAAAATACGAAAAGATTTATCGACCGAAAAAAGAAACGAGCCTGTTCAAAAATGGAGGCAGCCGAGGCCACCATTTGGATTTAGTATACAAAATAAAAGGGGGGCTTAGAACGGAAAAATAGTCACGTTCTAATTTTTTTTAAATGTTGTCAGGGACGGTACCAGCTTCGAAACCCTTGTGCTAAATGCTGGATGCTCGAAAAACCGCGAAATTTTCTGATTTTTTTTTTTTTTTTTTTTTTTTCAGTTCTTGGCTTTTAGTTTCAAGAATGTGCGCCCTAACGAAAAAGTCACTGTATACTATTTTCAAGTAGTCAAGATTTGCTACCATTTGAGCGCAACGGCAGCTTTCTAGGACCAATGGGCCCCGAGATTAACCCTCTTCAAACATGGACCATTTTCCCCCGAATGTTAGAAATCGTGGTTTTATCCTTCTTCAGTACGGAATATCGGCTATAATATTCATCCCACGAGGAAAGTTATGAGGAATGAAATTGTGGAGCAGTGATTCAGCTTCAATTTAAGCACAACCAGAACACGTCGGACTATCCCACTGACCTCCGTAGAAGCTGAGAGGGCCTTTTGAGTAGCAGGACTATTTTCGACAAAGCTAAGAAGCAAATTGGCTGATCCAACTTTGAGTGCTTTCTAAGATCCAACATTATGATTTCTAAAAGCACATTTTTTGAGTACATAAGTGACATTTATCCTTCATGAGAGAAGTATTATTTTATGTAATTTACAATTAATGTAAATAAACAATTTTTTCGTCGTTTTAAATCATTTTTTTCACGTTCAAACAAAAATCATCAATCCCGGGATTAATCCCGGGATCCCGGGATTGCCTCAGAAAAATCCCGGGATCCCGGGATTCAGAAAAACGTTCGGGATTGCAATCCCTACTCGCAAGCCATCAACATGAGATCCTCCAGATTGTTATCACTCAGAGTTAGCCTCAGCCTTGTTTTGATGATTTTCAATTTTGAAAAACTACTCTAACACTCAGCTTGGGTGGTAGAAAGCGGTAGGTAGGTACCTACCAAAAATGGGTGAATCAAAAAGAGAATTTCATACAATGAGGCCATGAGGATTTAAAACCTTGTATGCAAATTACGCATTGATTGCACTTGACATCCACCCTGTTAGGAACAGAGCCAACCAGATCGCCTTCATTGTGTCTGAATTTTCCTTTTCGGTCTCGATTTCATATTTCGGGTAAGGTCAAATTTTGTTTCCAGCTTCGACCGGCCCCTCAGGACCTTCGGCGCTTCGGGCGTCGCCCGATCGCCCGACCTGCCTATCCGCCCCTGGGTGGCCGTAAATATTGCTAGAGTGAACAAAATTTGTTCAGCATTTAGGTAGTGCAGATTTAATCGTTGAAATAAAGCTGCAAAAAGTGAGCGAATCGGCAGAAAATCTTTTGTTATGACATCACCAACTAGGTACCTGAGGGTGGATCCAAGTCATTTCCAGTTTTTTTTTTTTTTTCAGGCATATCCCATGCACTAATTTTGACGAAATTACGACCCTCTACAGAAGGAGAGCAAAAAGGTGGTGATTCCCAACACCAGGAGAAGATTGTACCTAAATATTTTTGTACAGAATGTTCATTTTATAAAATTTACCTACATAAGTTATTTAATAAGTACATCTATAGATTTTAAGTAAATTTTGCCATGCATTGTTATTTTGAACCCAGCCAATTCGGGGTTAAAGAAAAATTATGCTCAACGGTGTAACAATATATATTCGTCGGAAGATCACAAATCAGCATTCAAATGTGATGCGTCTCAAAATACCTTAGTACATTTTTTTTTTTTAACCTTGAAATTAGAATCTCGAATGTAACTTGGCGAATAGAAAACATTCAAAGCCCACAAAATAGAGACGTCCAACATGGCGACTGAAGCGTTTTTTGCAAAGTTAGTTCCCAATTCTCCCACTGGGTTGTTATTATATGGGCAATAACTCGGCTGTACCCCCAAGGATTCAGTTTAATTCCGGTGTTGAGTAATGGCTGACTAAAGACAACCATCATGAGTCGTGGTTAAGTCTCGGCGTTCAGTGATGCCGTCCTTGAAAGTGAACAAAAGCTCTCATAGTATGGACGTCCTTACAACAGGACAAAACAGCAGACTTACTGCAGAGGAAACGGCTCACTAACCATTGCAATTTATTTGTAGCTTCCTTCTTTCACCGAGTGGCGCAATCGAGGTGACGACAATTTGGTGATATTTGCCACAACGGTTAACAAGCTAGGTTGTCAAGTTAAGAGGGAAGATGCGCACTTTCCTCCGGAGATGTGGGCGTCTGACAACGAAATAGAGCCACCGACGACGGACGGCGTCGAGTCCTTCCATGCTCGCTACAACGCCCAATTTTATCATACCCGTCTGTTACCCGTGGCCTGTTCGTCCTCCGAGAGATTCAGACAGAAGCGTACATAAAAATTAGGTAGGCACCTACTGTTGTATGCGGGCTACATTTACCTACATGCCTACCAGGGGCGATTCGGTGTTGTCATCATCGATGTACAGTTGGACGGCATCAATAGTTTCATCTGACACATTAAAAAACTAACTGTTAGTTTCTACATCGATGGTTGTCATATATTCCTTTGATGCCTTAGTTTTATTTACAAACATGATATGCAAACTCTGTCCTTATTATTACCTTGAATCGGGGTCTCATCAGTTCACGTCCTGTCTGGCTTAGTCGGTTCTTTAGACAGTCTGCAGCTCATTTCGGTCGACGTACCTTTCTAGTAATTTCCGCCCATATGACATTACACACATTGCGTTGATTCGTGTGTTCAGTTTTAGATAAATCCTGGAAATGATTGTGATCCCGGGTCATCTGTACAGAAACATTATACTTGATGACGACACGTGTGTAAATTATTTGAAGGCAAAGGGAGTCCTGAAAAATCAACCACAACTCTGTGAACGAGTGAAAAACTGGCAAAAGTGTGGTGGCCAGCTAAGGGAGTATCTGAAAACGAGCAAACGTGACAGCAAAGGTGAAGCGATTAAAAACAAAACTTTTAAGATGCACGAAAACACATTAAATGCATGAAATTTGTGACTTCAAGACGGATCTGTGACTACGCCAGTCTGACGACAGTCTTCGTACTTGGAGTGAATTTAGGACATATTATGTAGGCCGCATATATGACAACACCAAATCGCCATGTAGGCTCACCCCTCGTCTAGATAGGTTACGAGTAATTTGTAGGCCGCATACGACAACTGTACCAAAAATTAGAAGCGACATTGTTCAGAGACCAATAACTGCAGCCTCGAGAGAAAAAATTGACAAAATTATTGAGCTGAGGGAAAGTTTGGCCAAATATGAGATATGTAACACTCACGAAATTTGTTCAGAAGATGGGCCAGAAAAATAAACCTATAAAGCTGCGACTGTGAACTGTTTTTTTTTTTTTTTTTCTTTTTTTCTTTTTTTTTTCTGTTACATATGTATATTGTTAGCTTACTGCTATTGACTAATGCATGTGCCGTGCATATTTCATAATGACGATGGGATTGGACCAATCCGATTGGTCCCCAAATAAATGGCTGTGAATATACGTGTGCATCCTCAATACTTCTCCAAGTCTTTCATCTCTGATTTCTTGTAAAAGGCATGGTGAACCTTGGGTACAGTCAGGGAAGAAAGTTGTGGGGGGGGGGGGGGAGTTGAGTACAATTTCGAGGGTACGAGGTGTGCCGAGGTGATAAGTCTTCTAATTAGCTCACTGTGCCGAGTCGATAAACGCCGCTCGAATGGACTTATCAGGTTTTGATTACAAACTGTGCATCTATCACATATAGCAGAGAAACTACCTGGATTTGTCTGCCCGTAGATGTTTGGTGGCTGGTATTAAGGTCTTTGTTACCTAGTGAAAAGACTCACACGCCCACAAGATAAGAGGTACAGGCTGTCGTCGTCAATGTGTTCGTATCTAAATCTATAGTTAGATCGTACCTACTGCAGTACCATTCCAGCGTTGTTTTGCACAAAAGCGCCAAATAGCCCAGCCAGTACTCCCATGACTACCAGTGCTAACTCGACAGTTACAGTTACTGTCGGTGTCTTCAGGTAAGCCATTCACGGACGAGGCCTCTTTGCCCTCAAGGAAATTGACCCTCTGGAAATGCTAATTGAATGCGCTACAGAGGTTGTCTGCGCGTCCTTGTCTGTTTAAGCATTTCACCCCACCATTCATTATATACATATATAATATATATGACCGTTCGTGGCCGCCACAATTTTGGGGTAAATGTTTACTTCTGGTAATACGCGTTCTTTGAAAAGAGCTTGTTACGGTTCATTCCTCATATATAATATATAAGGATATAATGAATGGAAGGAATATATATATAATATAATATATAATATATATTATAGTCTCTTCGCAATTTATTTATTGATTTATATATATTTGTTATAAATTTTGTGTAAAATTTAACTCCTTTCTAGAATCTATCTTTGTATCTGATATAAATTGTAAATATTTTATTTAGGTTTTTGTGCCGTCTATTTCTGCATGTGTCTGTGCCATACCTGTCGTTTATGTGAGCTCCTAATGGACTTCCTGTCTTTGCTCTATAAATCGTTATTATTATTATTAATTTGTTCTATCAGGTGATGAGATCGTCTCTGACAGATAAGAGAGAAAAGTTATGAGAAGAAGCTTGACGATAATAGAGCTGACATAGGAAATTCGCCTGTGTGGATTTCTGTGGACGAAACAACCGATACAGGTGTACACGTCGTCGCAGGAAAACTCAAAACTGAGGAACCTGGTAGGGGAGCATCTCATCCTCAGTCGAGAACTCGAGGAAAATAATTTTTCACCGGTACCGTAGAACGGGGCAATTTTAATCAATTTTCGAGGTTTTTTGAACATAACTTCCTTGATTTTTTTCCTATAGAAACGTGATTTCAAATATATAATCCTTCACTCCTTGGCTATAATTTCCACCCTCCAAAACCCCCTCAAACCGTGGTTGAACCATATATTTTTTGGTTGAACCATGATTGGATTTACCCCGCACCTGGGGGTAATTCTAATCACCCCCCTAAAATGGCCTAAAAATAATTTTAAGCGCGTACTGGGGCATTTTCAATCACCAGAGAAGGTTTTTAAAAAAGAAAATGCATTGATTATTGCAAAATTTCAGTCTTGTTTGAAGGACGCTGTCTAACCCGCAAAACACCACTCGAGCCCGAAATTCAGACTTGTGAAGGTCAGACATCATGCAGATGATGGCAAATCACTTTGTTGCATTAAACTTAGTGAAATCGCGCTGAAAACGTCGGAATTATCGGCGAAAATGGACATTTGAGGAGTTGATATGGTGATTGAAAATGCCCCCGGTTCCGCTCATTTTTTAGAAAAACGATCATGTACATAATACGTAGGTATATATGCATTGCATTGAAAATTTGAGGAGATCATCATAAATAGATATGTTATACAGGACAATAGTGGAAATTCACCTAATCTGACCATGAACTTGTGGGGAGATGAAGTTTTCCCAAGTTCGACCAACGTGCCCGAAATTTGATACAGACTATAACAGCCATAACCTTCCCATAACCTTTCGGAATGGAAATACCTACGGCGGGATCTTCTAATAATAAACAAACTTTATTCAAATCCAAGGTAACAAGCCAAAACAAACAAAAACAAAAACCCAAAACATAAACAAAAACAAAACAAAAACATGAACAAGAAACCGACGGCCCAAACCCTGCTGCCTGGCGTCTTATGCCATTCTGGGCGCCACCGTCCTCTTGTCACGGGTTCGAAAGAAGGAGGTTCATGGGGAACTGTCCAAGCCGAGCTGAACAGCTGCACCACCCTCGAAGCCCAGCAGGTTGTCAGCGCACCTTCTAATTCTTATTCTTTTTCTGAACACATTCGTTTTTTGTTTGTTTCAAAAAACCGACACCAGCGTGCAGGGCGATCGCTAACGTGGATCAACAGCTGTTTGATTAAAATTACCCCTCGTGATTAAAATTGCCTCGTTCTACGGTACTCGGGCAGTACAAGAAGCTCTTCGTGTTTTGTGGGGTTCAGAAGAACCTGCTGAAGAGAAACTGCTGGCAATGGTCACCGACGCTGCTGCATACATGCTGAAGGCTGCCGAAAGTTTACGAGTGTTTTATTCTAAAACTAGTCTCTCTGGCTCGCTTCGCTCGCTCCCCTAGTGGGGTGTATTGCCGCCTGTGGGGTGTATTGCCGCCTGTGGGGTGTATTGCCGCCTGTGGGGTGCGTAGCATCGATGGACACGTTCAAACCCCTACTCAGACATAAGGCCTCGCTCCGCTCGGCCGAGCACTTATTCGGACAGGGGGGTCTCGCCTCGCTCGGCGAGGGTCTCCCTGGACCCTCCGTTTTCTAAGATCCCTGGCCCCGCGCGAATTAAAACGGTCCAATTGTCTTCTCACCGTGAAATCGCCCCCTCCCCCTCGGTTTTTTTTAAATCGAATTTTTAAGGCAAAGTAAGGCCCCCCTGTCAGAGTGCTAGTGAAATCACTTGTATACTCGGCCGACCAGTTTCCCCGCCTCTCCATCTATGAAAGGTCCCTGGACCCTCCGTTTTCTAAGATCCCTGGCCCCGCGCGAATTAAAACGATCCAATTGTCTTCTCACCGTGAAATCGCCCCCTCCCCCTCTTTTTTTTTTAAATCCGACTTCGGAATCGGATTGGCCATATTTTGGCGCGCATTTGGCTCGCGGATACCATACCCAAAAAACGGCTCCTTACTGGGTATTTTTGAACCCGAAAAAACGTGGGACAAACGCGAGAAAGACGATTTTTCGACGAATTTCCGGCGAATTTCCCGGGCGAATTTCCGAATTACGATTTTACCGACGTCTTCCTCCAGGTCTGATCTATACGGCTGGTATTTTTTCGTAATTTTTTCGACCCCTTAAACGGGCTTTGGCGCGAGTTGAAAGTGGAAAACGTAGGACTAACGGGAGAAAGACGATTTTTCGACGAATTTTCGACGAATTTCCCGGGCGAATTTCGGATTTTCGATTTGACCGACGTCTACCTCCAGGTCTGATCTATACGGCTCGTATTTTTTCGTAATTTTTTCGACCCCCTAAACGGCCAGCGAGCGGAAAGTGAAAAAACTCATTCGGGAACGCGTTATCCCGTACCAACAAACCACACGGCCGTCTACCGTCGACCAACACAATTTTATATTATTGTATGATGATGATGATATGATGATCCACGTCACGTGGTGCATGGAATCCATCGAGTGGCAGAAGAAATCAGAATTCAATTTCCTGATGTTAGGATCATGGTAAATTTTATTTAATATTGTACCGTTTTAATTGCTGTCATTTTATAAAATATAGATGAATTATTAAAAGTTAGGGGTTAAATTGCTCCCATCCTCGTCGCCAATTATTAAGTCCTCGTAAATTGATATTCAATCCCAGGAAATTGGGGAGAAGGAACAGCCGCTTTCATGGTAGAACGTGAACCGGTTTATTAGATAAGGGAAGCTTCCACGTTGGTTATCGTGTTTACAATAATATTATAGGAAATGCACCGCGGTCATGATGGACACCACAGCCAGTTCATTGATTTAGCTCATTTGAACAGGGGCGGTTGGCTTTCTCACCTCGGGGCACAGATTTAAGTACCTCGTAGGTACTTCGTAAGTACCTCGTAGGTCTCTTCCAGGCGGCTCATTTTTGCGAATGATGTGAGTTTGTGAGACGTCGACCGCAGCTGTAGTTGGCCCGTTCGTTCCTGTTGTATTTTGCGTTATCGGTCTATTGAGACCGATTTGGGCGTGCCGTCGTCGGAAGCGTAAGTCATCGTTTTTCCATCATTTGACAAGATGGTTTAAGGTCCAATGCGACTCGAACGTGCAAATCAATATTCAACTTTATACAGAGAAGATAATATCTTATTATTATATTATAATCAATATATTATATCGTATTATATATTATATCTTATTATATATATAATATATATTATATATTATAATCAATATATTATATCTTATTATTATATTATAATCAACCTAACGTAATAATACTGAATCTGTAGCCGCCCGTGAAAATAGAAAACCAAAAATTTAGGGTACATAGGCTTAAAATTTCGTTCGCCAACTGTTAGGCCAGTCAATTTTTACACTAAATTCGCAAAACGAGATGTACAAAACGGTCCGTCCGCCGTCCGGGCCGTTTTGGGCAGTAGGAATTTTTTTTAAAATCTGAAATTTTGTCAAAATACCCGGTTTCCATCTAGTTGTGCCAGCATGGTTTACAGCCCGATCGCTCAAACCCGTGGGGCGCTATGGGGCTACGGGAGGGTTTTTTTTTAAGGCTTTCGGCTATGGGATCGAGTTATAACTCGATAGGTGTCGTTTTCGAAGTATTTTTGGACGTAGAATCCATTTTTTGGGGTGCCGGAACGATCCGATTTCACTGTTGCGATCTATAGGGCTTTCATGGGGCTACAAATGGGATTTTTGAAGGATCCCAGAAGGTCAAATATTTTTCAAGTAAAAAAAAACAAAATAATTTTGAAAAAAAATCGACTTTTTTTTTTTAATTTTTGTCATTAACACAGAATTAAACTTCTGCACAAGTATTCTATATCAAAGAATAATAAACCCTTTTTATTATGTTATTTGGAGTCATTAAGGTAGTGTATAGCCAGTTTTGCAACTTCCCAAAGGCTGTGCTTCACGCGTTGTTCGTACCTACCCTCAGGCGGGGGCGGGTTTTTAGGTAGGTTTTTAGGTACAAATTCTTTTCCTTAACCCGACAACCGAGGGGTGAGGAAAATTCGCACTTGTGCCTAACTATAAATTGGAGTGTTCTGAATCAGCAAGCTCGCAGTCGTTGGACAGTTGACAATTCTCTAAACTTCCTCGAGAAAAGTAAAGATTTCGGTTGTGATGCAGTTGGTGAGTTTTATTGTTATCGGTAGTTTGATAGTGGTTGTGGTAGGTTTAGTTTAGTGGTATAGATAAGCTAAGATATAGTTTAGTGGTGTGGTACCTGGTTTAGTTTAGTTTAGTGGTAGGTATAGATAAGCGGTTAGGGTATAGTTTAGGTGGGGGGTAGAGGCAGAGATGTAAAGGGGGTAAATACCCAGTGGGTAGGGTATTTACCCGGTATGTACCCAATCGCCGAATAAATACCTTCCCATTAAATACCCAAACAAAAAAATACGGAATTTTGTTTTCATTTGTTTTTAAGTTTTGCAAAAAAAAAAAAAAAAATCAAGTAGAAGGTCAGTTTTTTTCGTCCATTTCTGCTCACCCCATGGTCGTAAAAGACTACCCCATCCCCCCCCCCCCCCCTGTTATGGTTCCTCCATGACTGTAACAAGGCGTCCAACTTGATAGGAAGAAAAAGGATACTTAACGTAACCTACAAAATTTGTAGGTTAGAAGTGTAGTAGCCATGGCTACTTCACTTCTTGCAAGAAGTGTAGTAGGTTAGAAACTAATGTAGCCAAGAAGCGAGTTCACGATGAGTCCAGCTCGGATGAGGATGAAGACTCAGATTCATCTAAAAGCGAACTTTCTTTGAGCGAACAAGCGAACAACTCGAACGAACTGTGTCATCGGGCAGTTAGTGGAGCAATCGCTGCGGGAATCGGACATAAACAACTTTCCACAGTGATGAACGGCGGAATTTACGTCCTCTGTTTTTCGTCCGAAACCTTCGTCAAGGATCTAGTGTACAAAGGTTGGGAGGCTAGCGCTCAGCAACTCATGATGGAAGCAGCAGAAGAAGAAAAAGCCGCCGCTATAGAAAGAGGTAAGTCGATATTTTCATTAGTAAATGATAATATTTGTCAGGGTAGAATCTCTAGGCTGAAAAAATCTTTAAAGAAGAAACCTCAGTTTTACTCTTCGACTCACTTTTTTTTAGGGTCGGAAGTATTGCAAAGCCAAAGGGTGTCCAGTTACATCACTCTTGGCTGAGGCGCTTCATGCGTTTCCTAAAAATGGTCCAACCAGGTGCGCTCTTTCCTTCATTCAAATTTATTGGTGGTTTTGATGATTTGAGAATGAGTTGATATTGGAATTTGTTCGCAGATTTGTCCGCTGGTGCGAAGTGGCAGAATAAAATCCCACGGAAGATCAGTTGCAAGGTTTTATCTTTCTTTGCCATCGTCATTTCCGAGCTTCTGACTTCAAGGATAGCTGTCGGAAGACACATTCAGTATCACTGGTCAATTCTCCTGCGCCTGACTAGTGCAGCGAATGAGCTGGTCTCAGAAGAGGAGTCAAGCCCTGCGCCCAAGCGTCTCTGCCTGGGAAGATCAGAGTGGCCCAAGTACCGCAAGGGACTAGCAGAGTTGGTTGCTGGGCTGCCAGTGATGACCACCGGCACCAACCTGAATGAAATAGACACCAGGGTTGACGCGGTGGTGCACGCCATCCTAGACGCTGCAAGGTTGGCTCTGCCTGCCAGCGGCGTGCGTAAACCGTCTAAGTTATTCTGGACTCCTGCCCTGCGTTTGCAGAGGGCGGAGCTCCGCAGGGCAGAACGGATGGCGCGCACCAGCCCACCTGCTGCACGCCGGGCGGCTGCTGAGGTGTACCTTAGTCGTCGCCGACTATATCAGGCTGCTGTAAGAAGGGCCCGCAGGGAACATTACCGCTCCTGGGTAACCAGGGAGGGAGCAGGCAACCCTTGGGGTCGCCCCTACCGTGCTGCGATGGACAAGATATCTCCTCGCGATGTACTGAGCACGGTAAGGGAAGGAACATTGATGTGGGAGGAAGCGGCAAGGGACCTTCTGGCTGCTCTAGTCCCAGATAAAAGCCCAGAGTCAGAGGAGGAGGGTCACCGGGCAACCAGAGCGCGGGCACAGGTCCGCCCAGTGGAGACAGTCCAGAACGTCCCACTATTTACGGAGGGCGAAGTCAGTGCAGCTGTCTTCTCCTCAAGACGGAAGAAGGCGCCTGGAGAGGATGGTGTATTGGTAGAATTTCTCCAAGAAGGCTGAACAGTCCTCTCCAGAGTCCTGACTGACCTGTATGGTGCCTGTCTCCATGCTGCATACTTTCCTGCTGCATGGAAGACCGGCACTGTCCGCACTCTGCTTAAAGGAGGTGATAGGGACCCTACGGATCCCAGGTCCTATCGCCCGATCTGTCTGCTCTCTGTTCTAGGGAAGGTGCTTCTTTTTCCTGCTGAGAAGAAGGTGGTAAAGTACGCTTTCAAATTCGGGAAAAAGGATGGGATTACGGCCAATCTAGCAATCGAGGTGACGCCCGACCTTAGAAAAAAACTGCTGAGCATGGGTAGAGTGTATTTAGGTTGGAGTTCCTGTAAGGTTGAGGATTTCATCACGATTTCTCGGTGTTACCGTTGCAATGGATTCAATCATGTGCAAAAAACATGTAAAGCCCCCAATCCTGTCTGTGCGCACTGTGGACAACATCATGATACCAAAGCATGCGATCAAAAAGCCCTTCCACCCAACTGTGCGAACTGCAAGAATTTCAAACTGCCCCATCAACACGCGGCCAGCGACAAGGACTGTCCGAGCTATGCAAACGCACTTAAAGGCTTTATAAGCAGAACCGATTATGGAAATTGAGCCATTTATACATGAACCGGGGGATTCCCCAGTTGAATGTGACGACATGAAGGCGCTGGACATCTTTTTCTCAGATTCATACCTTTCAATCTGGGCTCTGAATATTCGTAGTATACAGGCCAATTGGGATCAATTAATTTGTTACCTGGAACAAATTAAAGAAAAGCCGAAGGTCATTGTTCTTTCTGAGATATGGTATTCGCCGTCCTGCGATTATGCAACGATCTTCCAACTGCCAGGTTACAACTCCTTCGTCAGCACTTCAACTATCAACAAGGCCTGCGGAGTGATTGTTTTCGCAGCCAAAGAACTAAACATTGAATCGCAAGAAGAGTTCAAGATCAAGGGGGCCTCAGCGGTAGCACTGAGGACCGCGAGGTCAACGTCAATTTTCAAAAAAGAAGCGCTACTTTATTTTAAGAATTTAGAAAATACAAATTATATTTTAAGTCTCTATAAATTGTACATTTAATTGGTATGCAATATTCAATAGCTATTAAGGGAATGACAGGCCTGGACAGGTCAAAGACCTATAGGCCAAATCAAGAAAAATTGGTTTCTATGTATACAAATCATGACTCTCTGCCTTATTGTGAAAATGTTTTTATGTTTTTATGAATAAATAAAAAAAAAAAAAAAAAAAAAAATATGGACCCCCTATTCATTTTTTTGTTATGAAAAATCAAATTTCCAACTAAGGGCTCAACTGTTTATGGCAGACGGCCACCATTAGGTTTGTTCCAGGATTGACGGAATGTTAACAGAAATCGCCGGAGAAATGCGCAGTGTAGAAACTGCTGTTCCAGGTCACCGTAGGTTGACAGCAGTTGGACGGAAACCGACAGCTCGAGTATGTGCGGTCGGGTTCTGTCGACAGACGCATTCAGACCTGGAACAAACCTATTGTTATGATAAACTCGATTCTCCTGCGATTTTTGGCCATAATTCCACTTTTTTTTTTACGCAAAATACCTTGAGATCCATATTACCTACAATCTTTGCGAAGACGCAATTTTGGCATTTCTTGGAAAAACTCGATTTATGACACCTAAATTCGATCTAAATTTTTTCCAACTTTGATGTCACTTTACGGTGATGAAGCCGTCTGCCACAAACAGTTGAGCCCTTAGTCGGAAATTTGATTTTTCATAACAAAAAAATGAATGGGCGTAGTTGAACTCGGCACCGCTAATGACCGTTCATCTTGAGCCACGAGAGAGGTAAACAAAGTGATTCAAGTACTCGTCACCAGCCGAGGGCAGAGTTTACTCATGACAATATTGAATTCGGCACTGCCCTCGTATCGTATTCAGTCACCCCGTGAACCTGTGTTGTTGTGCAAACCTGTGCCAGGTGTTGAATAGTTAGGAACATAGTATTGCAATTCCCATCAGTCTAGCACGCTGTCATCCTGACATTTTTACATTTTTAGACGGACTGAACGACATAGAATCACGGACGTACATGAAACTGAACTACCAAAGACAAATTAGGTGTAAGGATGCCAGAGTAAAATTGAGGCATAAGTTTTTATCGTCAAAAATAGAAGGCTTGCGCGATGGCTCTCTAAGCAGGCTCCAATTTGTACAGCAAGTAGGGTAGGTACTTCTTTAAAGTTAACCACGTTAAAAAAAAAAAAATAAACGTGATTAGGACTAGGATTGTAGTGTTCACTCCTATGACAAGTACCACAATTTTGTACGCCGATATCACCCTGTTTGTGAATTCTGTAATAAACTGTAATTTTTACGAATTTATCACTCTTTTTTTCCCAGTAAATCCTTAGACGCATAGATACTCCTGCGAACGGTTCCACGGTACAGTTCTCAAGAGAACCGGTACTGGTGCCGAATTCGAAAATCTTACAGCAGGGCAAATAGAAGCTTGGTGCCGAATTCAATAAACTGGGAGGGGGGCCCCTAAGGAGCACAGTGCCGAATTCAAACATCTCAATGGGTACCTAGGGGATTATGTGCCGAGTTCAAGACCGCCCAAATGAATAGGGGGTCCATATTCCCACCTTCTCCTCTATTGTTTTCCAGCCCAATTGCTACTTAACTCCAAAGTGGTCGACATTCTCGGGGAAAAAACACATCCTCATATTTGCCCTGAGGAAAAACTTACGACGACAAGTTCCCTCCCGAAGAAGACAAAATAAATTGCCAGTGTCTTTCAAGAAAATGTTAGTTTCGTCCGATCAAATTGACGAATAGTTTCCATTAAATAGGTACCAATGACATTAGAGTTATATTGCTACCGAGTCTGCTCAAGGCAGCGGAAGCTTTGTTTTCACTTTCAAAATGAAACAAATTGTTGTGCTCCAAAATCACAATTCCTACTCGCATTTTGCGTTTCAGAGTGACAGAGTGAGGAAAACGATGGGCCGACGATCTATCCACGCGGCGCCTCCGCAGAACGGCAAACTCCCCATCTGCTAAAAGCATCTAGGCGGAATTTGGCGTAGTCAGACCTCCCATCGTCCATTTGTTCAGATTGCAATTCAATTTCAATTTAGTCCCCCCGTTCCCAATATTGTAATTCGGTTTGATTGTTAGTTAGCATTTGGCTATGTCCCCCCTTATTTTCTGTACAGAGACTATCTCTTCATCCCCCTGTCAGAATTTACGTCTACCTTTGTATAATATACAAATAAGAGAATATTATTCTCTTCTCTCTCTTTTTATCTTTGGAATCTTACTTAATATTATTCTTCTTCCGAGACTTTTCTCATTTGTATTAAATTTCGTTTTTATATATCGTGTTGTGACTCAGCATCCCCATTCCCAGGTGAGTGACAGAGACTGGCAAATCATGACGCTTGACCAGAAGTAAATTCGTTTATGTTCGATTTATTTATACATTTATTTATTTAGTTACTCGTTTGAACCTAATTTATTTCCTTTATTCATTCAAGTTTTATTTAGTTATTTCTCCATTTGATTTGTTGGTCCGAAAGAGCAAATAGGCACTTTCAGGTTTTCAGGTAAGTAATGTAAGTAGGTACCAAGTAAGTAATAATGTAAGTACCAACACGCTACCCCGAAGAGGTGCACTTGGCAGTGTAGGTATTTTTCTTACTGTTGAGTTTGGGACGTGAGCTATTGTTGGGTGAAAAATAAATGTATCTTTATCCGTTTTCCTTTTATGTAGGTACTCTTACAGCCGTTCATCTGTAGTGTAATCGGACCACGTGCCGACATTTTTTTGCAGGGATCATAGTATTTAGCAGTGAGAGCGAGGATGTCTCTTCTCTTCACCTCCTAAACGGCAACTTGATTTTGCTCGTTTGTTCCTACCTGTTAAAGGAAAATCTTACATAAATCCCAGATCGGAAGGTAGACAAAGTTCACGCAGATTAGAAAGAGCCAACATCGCCAAACTGGTCTATTCATGAGAGAGCAGGTCTTTTCAAGCAGTCAACGGGCTAATCTTATTGTCTATTGGGCCTTTCAAGGTTCGTGAATCAAGCTTTCTGTATCTCATTTGTACATCTTGATTTTCCTTACTGTTGACGCCAAGGGTTCAATTTTTGAAACGTATTAGAGCCGCCCACCATTTTACACTTAATAACGTGATCGTTATTTTGTACTTGTGAGAGGGGCAGAAAATAATTTTTTTTTTATCATTTATATTTTTTTGCTCATCATATTTTACGGACTCATTGATCCAGGCATCTGTCGGCGAATCTATTATCACTGTTGTCATTTGTCGATATTATTAATATTGATTCTTTTAAACACGGATCTGTTTTACACAGCAACTGAATATAAAAATACTTGTTAAGAGCAGACAAGAATCGGTTTTCGATTCTGGAAATTTAGAATCGAATCGGGCCGATTCTTCAAAAAAATAAAGAATCTGAAAGAATCGATTCTTTTTGAGCATCCCTAGTCGAGAGATTGAGGCCCTTGTTGCCAGCAGAACTGACGTCGAAATTCAATCATCCCTAGACTCAGAAATTCTGATACTGTGATGATGGCAAGGCAGGTCATATTCGATTACGTTGATGGGGAGCTTATTGAACGTGCTCCGAGCCCACGTAAGCACTAGAACTTTTAACTAGCACTTCTAACTTTTTGATTTTATAACATGAGGAAATGATATTGTATTTTGCAGAACATGTATCTTTTGCCAAACTTGCGGACCTGCTAGGTCACCAAAATCAATAACCTTTAATAAACATACATGCTTTGCAAAATAACAGTTACTGTTACTATTTTGAAATCGCGGGGTTTTGTGGTGTATCACAAACAAAACTATACTTACCTACTCTGTGTCTGATTTCAGGATCTCCTGATTTATTCTCCCAGGAATCCAGCGAGCCTCAACCAGCCAGAAGAAATCCAGTTATAGCTATTGCCGGTACGTTCAGGATAATCTCTTGAAAAAACCTCCCATAGCCCCATTTTAACCACTTAGCGCTCCACGGGTTTGGGCGATCTGGCTGAAAACCTTGAGGGCACAATTACATAGTAAACCTCGTATTTTCTCAAAATTTCAGATCGTGTACTAGGTACTTACTATTAATCTTTCGATCATGGGGTTTTATGGTTTATCACAAACAGCACTATAAGTACCTACACTGTGTCTGATTTCAGAATCCCCTGACTTCAACTCACAGCAGTCCATCCAGCCTCAACCAGCGACAACCCCAGAACGCCGGGTAAATACGAATGCGTCCAAGGTAGGTACATTAGGTTTAATATCTTCTTAATTCAAATCATTAATCTTCCTTTATCTTTTGGTTTATTATTCTCTGAATAAAACCCAGTGGTAAAATTCTGATTTTTTTTTTTCTAATTATGTGATAAACTGTGTCATTTTCCATAGGAAAGAAGAAAGTTCCTCGCACCCTCGCAATCGCTACTGAGATTGCAGAGCGCAAAAAATTGAATGCAGTTCGCATAAAGCAGGAGGAAGAAATTCACAACATTCGGGTGGCTGAACATCAAACGAGGCTAGCTATTGTTGAAGAGGATTTAAGAAGGTCCCAGCAACTAACAGCCCATAGGGGAAGGTGGGCTAATAAGAGACATGGCAAATAAGAGACACGCGCATTTAAAAATATCCCGCATGGTCGAAATGTTCAAAAAAGTACCTACAAAGGTAGCTGGAGATCTGAACTAAAAGTTGAGGGGGTCATTCGCTCCAACAGCCTTTTTCCCTGGCAACACTGGCCAACCTACGAAGAACCTCCCCATCAACTTCAGATTCCCAGTGTCTCTTATTTTTCGGTACACCATTTTCCAGTCCGTGAAGACGTTCGTCGGTGCTGGTAAGTTTTTCAAAACGCTTATTCTATGAATACGTTGAATATCCTTGAGCCCTATTTCCGTCAGATTACTTCTTCATTTTTTATGACGATGTCTCTTATTCACCCCAGCTGTTGTGCAGTTGGGTCAATAGTAGACGGTCTGTCTTTTATTAATCCAAATCTCATTATCTAATGTTTCCTGTTTGTTTCAGTTCCATCATGGGTCCAAAACACGCTGGCAAGGGAATTCGGTGCAACTATAATCGTGATTTTATACAAACAGTGATATTTGCCATAAGAAAAGACTCTGCCTTAAGCGAGTGCCTTCACTCAAACAGTGATATTTCTTACAAATTTGTAAGTTTATTTTTATTCTTCAAACATTTTGATCTCAATTCAATCTTCTAAATATTAATTCAAGTTATTCTGTATTCAGATTGTGATTTGACTGAGAAAAGCCTGCCTTCAGCGAGTAATTTTAGTCAAACAGTGATATTTGTTAAAATTTTATTCTTCAAACATTGTGATTTTGATTCAATCTGTTCTTCCAACTTAATTTATTATAACAAAACGTTTATACATTCTCAGGACTTGAGAGCCGAAAGTTTTGGCTGACCTTTTATTCGCCTAAAGTTTGAAAATTCATAACTTTTTTTGGTTTGAACCAAATGCGATGAAACTTTCAGGGTATTAAGAGACGCGTTGCTAATTGTCTCTTAATGCCCTTTAGGTCTCCTAAGACTTTTTATGACTTCTCTAACAGTGATTTCGTGATGTGTCTCTTATTTATCACTTTCGGGAATAAGAGACATTGACTGCTACCAAAAATTTCACGATTTTTTTTATCTTACCTGGGTTTTTCTATGGATCTCAAAAAAAAATTTTTTGTCTCTTATTCGCCCACCTTCCCCTATGCAATCTTGGAAAAGGAAAGGAAACGATTAATAAAAGGTCGGCCAACGAAATGGAATATGCATATGGAATCATGATTAAACACTTGTAACAATCTCCCTTTTGCATGTCTCCTTCTTCTTTTTATGTCACTTATTACGAAAGTAATTAATTCATTGGGTACAAGTAATAGTAAAATTTCCATTACTAATGTAAAAATCATTTGAAAAATTGTCCAAAAATTAAACAATAATTTTAAAAAAATGGCAAGCACTGGGCAAGCAGTGCTTACCTTGCTTTGCCAGAGAATTCGCCTCTGGGAACTACCTATTTGGAACGCCGCGGCGCGCCGGGACGTTAACAGTTCCAGCTGGACTTACTTACACATCACATCTGAATGACCTGCTCTAATTCATTCTAATATGATGTAAATAACTAAAATCATCTAATATTATGATAATATAGGTTCATCATCACGATAAGAACAATATACTATAACTTGATAATATCAATTCCAGGCCATCATTCGGAAAGTTCGGTCCTCAGGGTATTCCCAGCTTTTAAGAGAAAACCAGAACTTCAAAAAAGGCTTTCAGCTCTTGCCACTACTACCAATTGCAGATATTACAGCTGGTCTGCAGTTCGTTAACACATAATATTATTTTAAGGAGAATGGACCCGAAGGACCAGGAAGAACATTGATTCCGTATGAAACTTTTCACATAATAATATTAAGTGATATATTTTACATATTATGTGAAATATTTAAAATGACTATACAATATTGTATATTATACAATTACACTGTAATTATTAGGTGAATATAATATACAATGAACTGCTCGATGAATCAATAATACATAGGCTTTATTGGTTTGTTGTGCAGGTATATCGAGAAGGAGTGGATCAAAAAAGTTACTCCATCTGGCTTCTCTGTGTTTGGCGAGAGGAATAGAACAAATAATGGCCAAGAGTCATACCATGCTGGATGGCTCCGATATTTCAAGAAGCCTCATCCTGGTGTTTGGGAATTTATAGGTATGAGGTTCATAATAACTCTTTTTCAGAACAAGAGACTGATGATCTATGTCTGGGGCTGCCTACAGTCGAAGGCACCGTCCATACCTATCTATAATAATTATTATGCCACCAGACTTAAGTGCCCTAATTTTTTTTAATTTTTTTTTTTTTTTTTTTTTTTTCAAGATGGAATTATCCACACAGCAAAAGTGAACGTTCCAGATTCAGAGCGTCAGGCCGAGGGACATCAAGTTTCTTTGAAACAAAAAACAAGTGGGCTCCCTAGACGAAAAGATTGCTCGAGAAGGGCAGAATTACATTGGAAAGAAAATAGCCATGAAGCAATATTTGCACATATGTGCCCATTTTTTTTCTCCATCTGGCCTTCCTGATGTGGAAGAGTCCATTGGGGAAATGGAGGGAGAAGAGGAACAAGACCTTCAAGAAGATATTCAGGATACCGCAGGTAAGAATGATTTCTATGAGGTATCAAAATTTCTACGCATTGAGGTGGTTAGGTAAAGAAATGACTCCTCAGCTGATCTAGGTACTACAATAATTGTTGATGTTGGTAAACAATACTTATTATTTATTCGAATAAAAAATTTAGAACCTACATCAGCAGAGGAGTCATACCACACCCTAACCACCTCATTGGATTGGACCTCTGCACCATCGGTCAACAATGCATCGAAACTTCCCCATTTCTGACGTACTAGGAAAATTCTTCCCCAGCCAAAACGTCACCACGGAAAAAACTTCCCCGAACGAGAATCGGCCACAACGACGCTGTTGAGAATGTTCTGAAGTAAGGTGACAATCTCCTGGTTAGAGGCTTTGTTGTTAATTTTTATCTAGCGACGAAAGGTTCTTTGCCCTAACAATAGGAGATATGTAAGCTGTGAGGAATGATGAGATCGGATTATTGGAAGCAGAAACAATTGAAAGATGGTGTTAGATTAGGGTTGCCATCCGTCCGTATTTATAAGGACATGTCCGTATTTTGAAGGTGTCCGTATCAGGTGTCAGTATTTTTGGGGTGTCCGTATTAATCTTGTATTTGTCCGTATAAGTGTCCGTATTTTTCAAATTCACAAGATCACCGGAAAAACATCGAACTTAGAAAAAGTTTGTGAATTTGACATTGAATTTGAAAAAATTTACCTACCTACCTCTAAATTAAGACGAGATCGAGACACCTGCTGGACCGCAATTAAAACCTTCGTCTATTCACAAAAGGATAAAGAAGATTTTCAAAAAAAACGCTGCAAATTTTACACAAGGGTTTATTATTCTTTGATATACGTTACTTGTGCAGAAATTTAATTCTGTCAATGAAAAAATTTAAAAAATTTTTTTTTGGATTTTTATCTCAAAAAAAATTTTTTTTTTGGATTTTCTTGTTCAAAAATGTGTTTTTTCAAAAATTCTGTATTTTTAGCCCCACGAATGCCCTAAAGATCGCCCCAGTGAAATCGGATCGTTCCGGGACCCCAAAAAATGGATTCTACGTCCAAAAATACTTCGAAAACGACACCTAACTCGATCCCATAGCTAAAAGCCTTCAAAAAACCCCTCCCGTAGCCCCATTATAGCCCCATAGCGCCCCACGGGTTTGGGCGATCGGACTGAAAACCTTGCGGGCACAACTAGATGGTAAACCAAGTATTTTCTCGAAATTTCAGATTTTTTTTTTTTAATTTCCTACTGCCCAAAACGGCCTGGACGGCGGACGGCGTACGGCGGACGGACATTTCGGATTTAGAATGTAGACCTCTTGAAACGGATAATGTCAAATTTTGAGCCCGATCGGAGTCGTCGACCCCCGTCGCGAAAACATAGGTGTATTATTCCAAGAATAATAAACCAAAAAAAAAACGGTGGAGCAAAGGTGGTCGACGTTTTTCTTGAACAATAAGTACAACGAGCAGTTCCCTGAGCTACGCAAGGTGACAAGTTTCGTTTTCCCAATGAGCGCTCACAACGCCTTCGTCGAGCGCATTTTCTCCTGAGCGTAGCGTAAGCTCCGAATAAAACTGTCGCTCAACTCAAGACGAAACGGGTTTCACCGCACAAAGAGGTGCTTAACTTTTTCGCGCAACGCAAAGATTAAAGTGCCAATACGAAAAACTCATGAAATGAAAGATGTAAAGAATGTAATTCTGCGTTCAGGGAATATCAAAACTTTCAAATTCGCTGTAGTAGGACACTTCTCGAAATTTTCTTTCTTCCAAATTTCGGTTGGTGTCATTAGGAATGACTCATTACTAGCCTGAACCAAACCATATTATTGTTTCAATAATAGCTTCACCGTAGAAGCTTTTATTTTGCTTCCGAGTCTGCGAAGCAGCGGAAGCCTTGTGTTCACTTTCGGGAGAAAAAAAATTTTTGTTGTCCAAATTCAAAATTTCCACTCGCATTTTGCGTTTCATAGCCTACTGAACAAATTTGGTTCCGTGTCTGTCGGTCTGTGGGTCTGTGGGTCTGTCCGCATTTCCTTGTTACAGCCATAATTTCCACAATTTTGAATGAATTTAGCTCAGATTTTGAGGGATTATGCGGATAAGGCTCCTTGAGGTCCCATACATACGAATTTCATCAAATTTGAATCAGCGGTACGCTCTGCGCATGCGCTAACGTGAAATTCTTGAAACAGGCATAACTTTCTCAATTTTGATCGGATTTCAATCAAATTTTCAGTGTGCGTATAGCTCTAGTGTAGCCCCATTCAGCTACTCTCGGCCTTCTTTACCTCACCTTTCGGACCTCGCCCAGTACATCTTCAAAGTTGACAATGGCTTATCGCATCTCCCCTTCCAGCCCATCACGAGCATGTTGCAGACGGTACGGTATCGCCTCCCACTTTCAGCCAGATCTTCCGGAAGTCCCCTCTTGGAGTCAGTTGGTCTCAATCGCTTCGGCGGATAGTTCGTCAGGCAAATCGCTGACACTTGTAGTTCGATCCACGAGGAAATATTCGTCTCTTTCGAGCGCCATAGTCGTTCTGGCGCCTCGCCTTTTTGAGGATTGTCTCTGGGTCTCTACCGATTCAAACCCAACTGTTAACTCTCCAAGGTGTGGAAACTCTTCGTTTCTCTCCCGAAGTATGGTGTTGGCTGGAAAATTCAGTCCCGATATGCTGAAATTCACGGCGTGCCCCCCTTTTTCTTGCAGTCTTTTGACGCCTTGTCTCCTGTGCAGTGAGGATTTTTCGGACGTCTCTTCTGGGTCATTTTTCCCATCCCGGGAGACAAATTCTCGTCCCGGACTCTTCGTTCTACTACGGACTCTGCGTAAACCTAACTGAGAAGTCGACCCTAGCACTACCCGAGCTTCACAAGCCTATACTTCGAGGTATGGATCTGCCCCGCAAATATGAAATTTAGCTGCTGCTCAGAAAATGTGCAAATGTCCAAAAACCCAAGGGTTTTCCCCAATTTCTGTTCACAGCCTCCCGAAGTTTATTTCCTGGAGGCCGTAAGTCTGGGCTGATTTTTCCTCCGGAAGACGGTTCCCCGCCTCCCTTCCCTCTGTGAGCTCGAGTCGTCAATCCAGGTGCCAAATTTACTCACCGACTATGACTTCAAGGACCTTCGGCGATTTATCTTGAGCTTATTTCGAAACTCTTAAGTCCGAACTCGGTTCGAATGTTTTTTTTTTAAATTTAAACTAACATTCCTTTTTTTTTTTTTTTGTCTTTTTCCCCTCTCGTAGGAGTTAGAGTGCTAGGGAAATATTAGTACCTACGTAGTTCGTTTGATTTGTTTATTTGTTTATTTTCCCTTACTTCTCTTTTTTTTGATAATTTTTTTTCCCGAATTTAGGGTATTTTCTTTTGTCGCTTAGATTTTGTTTTGATTAAAGAAAAATGGTAAAGCGAATAAGCAAACTGGTTTCGATGATCAATTTCTTTGTGGAACCCCTCCCATCTCCACTCTAGGTCGTGCAATAAAAATTTATATTGTTTGTCGGATAGGGCTGTACCTGCCTTTTTGGCTTGTACTCGGTTGCCCTCCTAAATTCGGTACACTAGCGTTCGGTACCCTGTCAGTTTCATCACGATTGAATCAGCGGTACGCTCAGCGCATGCGCGAACGTAATTTCCTTACCACAGCCATAACTCCTACAATTTTGATCGGATTTCAATCAAATTTTAAGGAATTGTGTGGGTATAGCCCTAGTTGGTTCCCTATCAGTTTCATCACGATTGAATCAGTGGTACTCCCTGCACATGCGCGAACGTAATTTTCTTGTTACAGTTGTTACGTTCATTTTGAACTTGGCACGAGGAAGCTCATGTGCCATTGCCTTGGCAGTGTATTTTTACCCTGTAACGTCCGTATTTCGAAAAAAAAAGGTATGGCAACCCTATGTTAGATGGGCCTGCGTTAAATGAGACTCGCTGCAAGTAAGTATTGTTGATAATAGATAGATAGATAGAGAAGTTGTTATAGTATACCAACGACCCGAACACCACAAGTTGCAAGAAGAGGTGGAAAAGTTTTCAAATTTGATTTCACTACCAAATTTGATTTCACTACCTTATCACTTTGACAGGGGTGGGGGGCCGATCATTTTATCAGCCAGGGGGGTTGATATTGAAGGAGCAGTTGACCTTGATGCAGGGTTATGAACGTGTCCATCGATGCTGCGCACCCCACTAGGGGGGTCTGGGGGGCGGAGCCCCCCCAGCTGGGTGCGTAGGCGAGCAAAGCGAGCCGGAGCATCTAGTTCTAAACCACTAATTCTCACCGTTTCTGCGACTATGTGGGTATGTAACGAGCCTACTCCTCCTAAACGGTAAGCGATAAAAATACGCCGACCGTTTAAAATACCAGTAGGGGGGTTGAAACGATTCATTCTACGCTATTTTCGGATATTTTGTGGTGTGTGGGAAGACGATTTCTCTCTTTATTCCCTGGCCAATTTTACGCCCGTTAAATTTTGCACATTGAGCGACTGTCACTTGGACGAGAAAAGCGAGGCCCCCCTGACCGAGAATGTGGTATGTCTGAGTGCTAGTATTTAAGAATTCCTCCTCTTCTGGATACTATCATTCTTCGATGAATTATGACAATTTTTCAAAGTGGCTCACCAGCAAATTTTTGCCAAATTTGAACCCTGGCAGCGTGGTGGTCATGGACAATGCAAAATACCATTGTGTAGAGACAAGCAAGAAACCTAACTCGTCCAGGTTGAAGAAGGATATTGTCTAATTGTTGAGGGGGAAAAGTATAGATTTTGACGAGAACTCGACAAAAGCGCAACTGCTGACCATCTTAAAGAACGTGGTGGTAGAAAAAACATACAGAGTTGACGAAATAATCCGTGACTCCCACTCACGGATTACCCCCTCCATCTTCCACCATAATATGGTATTACATATCCACCGTAATATGATATTATCACCCCGACTCATGGAGGAATAGAGAGGAGAGCTCACTCTGTGTTAAATCGCGTTCCCAAAACGCCAACCCACTGATGGAACGGCGGGGGGGATTGCGATTGCAGCGCGACCCCTACGAGATGTAATGAACTTTGAAGGTGGTAAGTTACCAAAACTGAACCAGATGGCGCCCTGCGAATTCCGACGAGTCGTTTGCATTCACAGTGCAATACACAATCAATTTCATTCAACTACACAATCAATTTCGTTATTCAGAGATGGTTCCTTCAATTTTTCCTTTAATTTAATTGCAGTAGCTCAACAGTGGAAGATAAATCCGTTTAGTGAGGTATTTGGGGCTTTCCTTCGTAAGAAGGGCTAGTGGCTCACTCTAGTCGGATTTGAAGGTACTATGTGTAGTTCACTACGTTCCGTAGGGATAGCGCCACCGTCGACTATGGCACATGAAGTCCTATTCTGTGAACTCTCCTCTCTATTCCTCCATGACCCCGACTTAAACCCCATCGAATCGACGATGACATTTTTGGTGAGAGCGAAGACAACGACGACGAACACACAGCAGCAAACGGAAAAGAGCCCAAAATTCGTACAATAAGAATTAGGTACCTGTTTAATATGAAAATTAATGGAAAAATTATACAATTATAATATATATACTGTACATCTATTAATTTCGTGAGGTGATAATTCTTTCTCAGAAGCCCCTTTTTTCTTCCACACATTTAACCCTGCATTGCCAACAATGCGTAATGCATTAATCGGTACCTGCCTATTAAAACCAGGCAATACAATTTTTTTCTTTTGTTAATACCATAATCTGTTTTTTGTTTTTTTTAATTGAATCTTCGTGAAGGTACATAGGATCACTTTTGAGGGCTCTCAATCAGAAAGGCTACCAAGAAATTTCAGGTGCCGAACTCCACGCTCAGAAAATTTCTTATTTAATAAGGTTAAAGGGTTGCACACCGAGAAAATTGGTAGGCCTACTGCCTTGACCAGTGAGGAAGAGAGGAAAAGTTGAGATTTGAAGACGTTGGAAATAAAGACTGAAATGTTGCAATAATCAATGCTTTTTTTTCCAACCATTTTTTTTTTCTTTTTTAAAAACCTTCTCTGGTGATTGAAATAAAATTCGGCGAACGGGCACGAAAGTGTAGCCCCCCCTTGCGACTACAACAAGGAATACTCACTTACCTGGACCTAAGTCGACGCCGCCTCACCACGAAACGAAAACCTCGCCCCAACCGGGCGGTTGGGCGCCGGCAACCACACTGCTACACGGCATGGACACGGGGTCGACCTTCTCCACGTCAAGAATTTCCGCACAACCGACCACCAACGACCCGCACTACTCACTTTTCCGAATTTCACAACAACCGCACCAAAACAGGCCATTTTCCACCGACATATCAGTGATAACAACAATCAAGAATCCGCCAACCCAGTTATCACTGTACGCCATGCCAGCACCTAACAGGTAAAATTCCCACGCGGCCGAAAAAAGTCCCCGCCCGGAGACGAACGTCCCCCTCAACCGCAATATTCGAGAAGATGAGCGGGGGGGAGGAGGAGATCCTCCCTAGCCACCCACAACGCACCCACCCCACACCACCTGCGAATCCAGCTCACAACACCCCCGCTGGAGGGGGCGGGAAACGCCCGTACTAGCCAACTGCTATGCACTCACCCCGCACCGCCCACGCAGCCAGAGTATAAATATAAAATAAATAAATAAATAAAATATAAAATAAAGTAAATATAAATACGCGCGTCTTCCAGCTTCAAACATCAATCACAATGGACCAACAACCAAAACCGGACTTCTGGCGGAACAAGTTCGACGAAAAAATTACCTGCGTCTCCGAACATCCGCCGACAAAACCATATACCTACCCCGCCCGGCGACAACCCCACGGTCCTACATTCCATCACCAGCCAGCCAAACCCAGGAGCCCCCCAACCGGCCCTTGGCCGCCAGATTCACAACAAGAGGCGACGACTACGACGTCTACGCCTCAGCCGAGACAGCTCCACCGACGTCGAGCAACCCCCAACGAAGACCAGTCGCCCCCACCACCCATTTCACCGACCCTTATCAGGGCCCGAAGGCTGTTTTATGCTTCTTTTACATTTCCTTCATTACGTGAAGTGGGGTGAATAGGCTCACTTTTTGACTTCGAAGCCCTTGTAACTTTTTTACTAAGCAAGTTAGAAAACTGGTTCCAACGGCATTTTATGTGTCTTGGCGTCTATTTTCGATTCCACACCTGTTTTAGGCTCTTACGTTCAATGGAACGACGTAAATACGTTTTTTGTGCCCTGAGCCGACTGGTCCACTAGGTGGGGTGAAAAGGCTCACTCAACGTTTTTCAACGAAAAACAACACTTTGTTTCGATTCCACCATCGGGTGGGCCATTAGGCTCAGTCGTAACGTAACAAGGTCGTTCAAAGAGACCTAGGAAAAAAAAAAACTCAATGAATTTTTAGCCGATTTAAGGCAAAAATACTCGTCCTCTAAATCGAAACTCGTTTAAAAAATGTATGAAATTCATTCTCTCCAAAATTACAGGTACCCCCTTCACATTCTTTTCCGATGTGAACACAAATTCTTTTTTTATCATGTTCCTAAAAAAATACCACATTACCTGTTTCGAAATATCAATGAACATGGGGTTTCGACGAAGAAGAAATAAGAGATTAAAACTTTATAAAAAATATTTAATTATTTATACAACGATAACGTTTTAAAAATGTTAGAATTGGTAACGTTTTACAAAATACTGAGCATTGCATTCCTAAATATCACCATTAAAAGGAAGAATTATACTGAATTACATTGAGCAAACTAGAATCTAGTGCTGTAAACTAAGAAAAAAGTTGAGGAACCAACGAGTCAAAAAAATATCACAATTAAAAGGAAGAATTATACTGAATTACAAAATATCACAATTAAAAGAGGATGAGGCACTTAAATAAAACCATTTTAAGGATTAAAGCAGTTAGGTCAAAAGTGGTAAAAAAGCATCACTCTATGTGGGTCGGATCTATGGCGAAGTGGTACTGCCCTCGCATGAATTTCTTCAGTTTTAGAACACTTTCTATGTTCTTCTCATCGATGTCGCAAATATCTTCAACATCAGGGAATACAAACAAAAAAAAAAAACGGTTTTTTTTCCAATTTTTTTGCGGAGGCACTTGATTTGAATTGAACCATTCTCATTCTGTGAAACGATCTTTAGCGATGTAGCGGCGCACACGCTTGTTTGTGGTGAATCGAACAATTACAAAATCGCCTGGCTCAACTTTGAAGGGATCGATTCCACCATTTCCTTGTTCTTGGAGATCGTTGTCTTGTTGCTCTGGATGCATTTCCGATGAGCTGTCCTCTGCCCCAGATTCAAATTCTCTTCTAGAATCAACTTCTACAGTAGAATTTCGCCCATCATCATCATTTGCAGGATCTGGCTCATCCATCAGTCCATTGAGACACTTTTGCCTGATTCAACAACCACCCTGGTTTTCCTCTTCCGCACAGGTTTTGGCTCGTCCAGTCCACGAATTTCCTTCAGCAGGTCAATGAGCGCTTGATCAGCCCTGTTGGGGTCAGATTGAGAGGAAGTGGAGATTTCGTCTTCATCTGGCAAACGAAGAATGACTTCATCAGGATTTAAGGGACAAATCCCACCTTTTTTTTTTACCGTTGAGGAGGATTTTTTCGTGGAGTTGGTTAAGCAACCGTGGAAAAATGGTTTTTGGTACGGTGGCCTCGCGCTTTCCAGACCCTATTTTCCAGCTTTTCAATATATCCCGCCAAAACTGCTTAAATGGGCGGAAAAAAGCCACGTCTAGTGGTTGCGTCAGGTGGGTTGAATTCGCCGGTAAGAAAACCATTTTTATATTGTTTTCTACACACATCTTTATGGACTCCATTGAAAGGTGTGATGACAATTTGTCACCAATGAGAACCTTAGGTCCATCGAGTTTTCGGCAATAAGGTACAACCACAGATTTGATCCAGTCATCAAAACACATCCCATCAAACCACCCAGAAGGAGTGCTGTTATATCGGGTCTTCTTGGGGCCCCTTCCATCCAACTGTCGTAAAGGTGTAAAGCTTTGTAGACGACATAGATCGGTAGGATTGCACCATCGGCAGCTGCAGCGTTCATGACTGACGTCGACGATTTGGAGGAGTTCATAACCCGTTCGGTGTATTTACAACCCCTCTTCGTGATCACCTTCTGGCGTCCTGGGTCGTCGGAAAGATTTGTTTCATCATAATTTATGATGTTTTCAGCAGGGATGCCAGCAAGCTCCTGTTCGAGGTTTTGAAAATACGCCCTCACCGTTTGGCGGGAGACAGCAGCCCTAGCTCTTTTTATGTTCTGGCACATTCTTTGACTGACTTTATCCTTGTGCCGTTTCAAAAAACCCATGATGAACTCTCGGCCTGGCAAATTGTTTCTGAACATGGGGACTTTCAAATCCAGCCGGTCCAAATAGTCTTTGATAAAACGCCTCAACGTCGAACGGTCAAAAGGGTATCCCCATTCGGAGCAAATAACCAGCCTCGAAACAATAAGTTCCTCCATATCATTAGGAAGACAGGTCTGGCCTCCTTGGCGCTTAACATTAGGATTTTTGAGATGACGGCGAATCACGGAATAAGGCACCCCAAACATTTCAGCAGCTTTTCAAAGACTCATACCTTGTTCAACTCCCCTCACAGCTTGCTTCAATTCTCCTGGAGTTCTGCGGACGTACTGTTTTCCACGGGGGTTGGGCACGTAGTTCCGCAGCATCGCTGAGCCTATTCACCCCACTTTTCACAAAAAATTGAAGTTGTGACACGAAAACAGCTACTGCGGCCACTGCGTTGACAAACAAACGCCGAAACTTTTACCGGCACTCGAGTGATATATCATATAGATAGGAAGTTTATTCTATCGTTATCTGATAAGTCAACTATAGTTGACTTATCAGATAACGATAGAATAAACTTCCTATCTGCTATAATAATTGTTGTTGCTGTGCAGTACAAGTTTGGACCACCAAAAAAACAGCTGATTTGGAGACCCAGTGTTACCAGCGCTCTAGCCTTCACTGGAACGCAAAAGAAAATATCGATTAGTAACGGATTGATCCATTGAATCCTCCAGTATCGACTCCCGTTGGAATTTTTAATTTATCGTTATTCGTTAGCGGTATTTTTCAAATTTAACGTTTTTCACAAAAAGTGAGCCTATTCACCCCACTGAGCCTATTCACCCCGCTTTACGTAGGGGGAGGTCTGTGAGGATTCTCCCTCACATTTAATAATTCATGAAATATAAGGAAGCTCACTCCACATCAGCAAGCAACAGCTGGACGCCCAGCTCCGCACTGGCCGGGGGAGTATAAAAGGCCCCCAGCTTCCACCTACGCTTTCAGTCGTCTTCCAAATTTTGCACACGAAGGGTGAACCCCTGCCGGCGCTCTGTTCAATTTTACTCTGTGTTTTTCTTCTCTCTCTCGCAGTAAATTCAGCCAATACGTCCCTCAATAATTCGAGCGGCCTTTGGCCATCGGTTATTGAGTGGACCACACTACACCTGCCATCGGGATACGAGCGGTCTTGACCATCGGTTATATGAGAGGCGTCAGCCATCAGTAATACGAGCGGACCTGACCATCGGTTAATCGAGCGCCTCACACACGCTAGGGCATCACAATAAACGAAGTAAATTGCGCAACGGCGACTCAGGCACAACATGGTTTTGTTGGCTACTCTACTTGTTTTTGATGAATTATCCCAGGGCTTTCCATCGGCATTTATGTTTGCAAACCGTGGATCATTGGATGTGATGGGACTTTTTGTAAAATTCATTCGAGAGCATCGGGCAAGGATGTGAAACCCAAGTTTATTATGAGTGACATGACCGATGTATTTTATAATGCCTGCGTATTACACATGGTCGAACCCGAATTTCGCCTCTATTGCTCTTGGCACGTTGATAGGGCATGGAGGAAAAATTTGACCAGAATAAAGGGTCGAGAAAAACAAGCTCTGGGTCACCTTAAAGCACTTTCCTCTCTGTTACTCTGTGCCTTAAAGGGAGAAACGTTTCTACCATCAACGAACCAACAAACCAGTGTTCTTTGTCAAAAGATCAACCACAAGCTGTTAATGACTGTCGGACCTCACCTTTTCAAGAACCCCCGTCGACCAGCTACGGTGCATCATCAACCATCAGTACTTCACCACCACTACGAACGACGACAACCAATCAGTCTTCTTCTGACAGTGAACCACAAGCTGTTGATGTCTAGTGGACTCCAGAAAAGAGGCCTCCCACGAAAAGAATGAGGTGGAACCCTCGCCAACGTAAAGTCATAGAGAAAGCATTAAATTATTAGGAAATAAACTTTATTTCCTACCTCAACGAGAGAAGAATTCCTCCGACGGTGGAGATTCGGAAATTACTTTCCAGTAAAAGGCAAATCCTCCACCACTGAACTGAGGCCCAGATTAGGTCCTATATCAGCAATATTAACACCAACAAGAGAAAGAGGTAAGAAGACCCAGTGTTTGATGAGTTAGTACGAGAGTTGAATTTTTTCAAGTTGAGAGTTTATTTTAGTTACATTAAACCAAACTTGAATATTCACGGAACACTGACTGCTTGATTTGGGAATATTGTTTTGTTTTTTGTTGCAGTGTGGTGTTTGCCGACGGTGCAGAGGTCTAATCCAATGAGGTGGTTAGGGTGAGAAATGACTCCTCTGCTGAGTACTAAATTGTTTATTGGAATAAACAATTGTAGCGTGGGGACCGGTTTCGAGCAACTAAGCTCATCTACAGCCCAGAGTGACTTGAGGTAGGTGAAACGGACAATCAGTTCTGAAGGTTCAGAACTGATGGTTCAGAACTGATTGTCCGTTTCACCTACCTCAAGTCACTCTGGGCTGTAGATGAGCTTAGTTGCTCGAAACCGGTCCCCACGCTACAATTGTTTATTCCAATAAACAATTTAGTACTCAGCAGAGGAGTCATTTCTCACCCTAACCACCTCATTGTTTTCTGTTTTTCAGAGTAGGTACCTATAATATAAGCCTATTATATTATAATAGGCTAAATGCCTGTTCGAATGGGTCGTCGCTTATTGAATTCATCCCTATTCATTACAATTGGTTTCAATTTTCAAATACAAATTATTTCCTGCTTTATTGAAAATGAATTAAATAACCTGGAAGAGGGGGATTTAGTTGTAGATGATAGGGGTTTTACCATTAGAGATCTTACTGACGCTAAGGGTGTAAAGCTAAAAATCCCAGCATTTCTTATGGCGAGGGACAAATTAACACCTCACGAAGAAATAGCCACTAAGGAGATAGCGGCCAATAGGATTTTCATTGAACACGTAGTTGGGAGACTGAAAAACTTTCGATTCCTGCAGTGAGTGGTCCCACTTGAGACATGTATTGACCCAGGTTTTGAATGTCTGTGGGTGCTTACTGAATTTCCAGGCACCTCTCGTGAAATGAAACATCCCTCTAGGAAAAAGCATGTAAGAATTGACTACTTAAAATGTTACAGAAAAAGTGTTGCGTTTGTTATACATGTTCCTACGTGTAGGAACTACTAAAAAAAAGGAACAACAATAAAATGTTTTGAACTGTTTTGACTTTGTATGAACATGGTTTTGTAATAATTAATCCTAACGATTAGATTTTCCCGTCGCAAATATACTATAATCACACTGATCATCAACAAAGAAGTTTTCCATTTTCCAACTAATATGGACGGTGACTCGATTTAGATGGGGGGCAGGCCTGCTGGAATGCACCTGAGTGAGAAAATCCATTCTTACTGAGAAAAGTGCTCAGAATGCAAGCCAATTTCGCTTTTTTCTAGCTCAGCTTCCCCGGATCATTTTTTGCTGCTGAGAAGAAGAATATTTCTCTTCAAACATACGAGACATATTTCTGAGTTCTGAAATTTCTTTGTTGGCCGCATTTAATTGGTGCCTCAGATTTTAAATTTCTTCCTTCAATTTATTGTTTTCTGCAGTTAGTAGAAGTACTTCCTCTGCCTGATCTCCCGTGCAGGAGCATACTTTTGATTGCTTATTATCCGGTATGTCTGGTTCTATCTGGCCCTTTAACTGATGGCTCACAACATTCCACGGAACGCTTCAAAATATCATGCAGGTCTTTGCGATTAATAATCGCCGATTATTTCGTTTTTCGGCACACGTGCATACGTGTATCAATCGGTCATTATTTGTGGTTCCATCTATTTTTTCAAATGGCAAACAGAGATGAGGGACCGCTTCTGGCTTTAGTTTTTTGAGGGTCAAAGGTCAAGGTTGTCCCTTACTACTGACGGGCCGCTCGCAGATTCAAACGCCTCATGTTTCATCATGCGTCTGGAGTCCAGACTCTGGACTGTCTTCACACACCTTATCAATCGCTGACTCCTTCCAATCTGTTTTAGTTGACTCATATATATAGTATATATAACCAGTATATATACTGGCTCGTACAACCATTCCAAATAAAATATGACGTATCACATTGTGATCACTTTTTTTCCCCCTTTCTGAACAGCTAGATTGGCGTTTTGAAACTCTGTGCACCTGCTCCGTGTGTTCTTGTACATATTGTAGTGTGTGTAAATAGTGTCGTTTTTTTTAAAGTCAGTTTTGTTAAACGTGAAGAGTACAGGGAAGGATGGGGGTAACTGCTTTTTTTGCAGTTTTGAGTTTATGGTGGTAGCATGGGCGTACGCAGGTCTTCCTTTAGGGGGGGGCTCAAAAATATTGCAGGTAGACATGCTGCCAGCAAGGGTACCTACCTAGTTAAATTAAAATTAAAAACGCTCCAAATTTTACACAAGTGTTTATTATTCTTTGATATAGGTTACTTGTGCGAAAATTAATTCTGTGTCTTGAAAAGAGTTTAAAAAAAATTATTATTACTTACCTATAATTTTTTTTTTCAAATCTTGTTTTTACTCTTTTTTTTCACTCAGAAAATGCGGGAAAAACCTTGTGGGTACAACTAGATGGAAACCACGTATGTTGTCAAAATTTCAGATTCTTAAAAAATTCTTACTGCCCAAAACGCCCCGGACGGCGGACGACGCACGGTGGTGCAAAACGGGCATATTTTGGGGGCCAAAAAACTCTGAAAACCCCATACTTATAGTATTCGTAAATTTGACGCTGATCACGAATATACCCCTTGTCCCTGTACCTAAAATGGATTCTGAGCCTTTTTTTTTCCCCAAAATACCTTTAAAAAAACACGTTTTCAGTACATTTCCCAGTGTGCGAGCCAAGTAAGGATTCTCCCGAAGTATGCACATAAAGAAAAGTTGTAGAGCAATAATTTTGGCGTCGATTGAACACCGTAAAATTGAAAATTACTACAAAAATGAGGAGGTCGAAAATGATTTCGATCGAACACTCCTATGATTTCTGATGGAACTCCGTAACATTGGTGAATTCCATTGAACACCCTAGAATAATAATTATTCTAGGGTGTTCAATTATTGAAATTTTTCTACTTGAAGACGGAAAATTGCTGAGCCAGATTAGTTATTCTCATGACTTTGGATGGTAAAACAATGTGGCCTTTTAAATTAAATTTTGTTTCGAAGGTTCGAGCCAGAAATATCTCGCTGTAACGTATTATTTTTTATCCACTGCAATGACCCTAATTACTAGGGTCGAGAAATCGAGAAAACAAACCATGAAAACATACATATACCCTATAATAGGGTACCTATATGTATGTTTTCATAGTTTGTTTTCTCGATTTCACTAAACGATCGCCGTAATTATCGCAGGTTCTCTGAAAGGTCTATCTAGGGAAGGTCGAGTTTGAAGAATCGTCAAACTCGATCTGATGAGATTTAACGTTATCCAATGGCGGGAATACATATTATGTTTGAAGTTTGGTACCTATTCAGCGTCTTTTCGGCGAAAAAATGAATTCTCACAATTTCACGCATTTATCTTAAAATCTGTAGAAAAAACGGACGCCATTTGTCGGAGTTGTTCTGTACATAGGGTACCCAGGAAAAATAGTCGCATACCTACCTTAGCTAGCCCAAGCTCGACTTAAGTCATAATTATTATGATGAATCAAATACACAAAAATCATGTTTTTTTGCTTCAAAATCCGCTAAAAACGTGTTGAAACCTGTGTCTAGATTTTTTCCGCACAAAGATAAAATTACTTTCTTGTAGCTGAGTAAAAACTGAGCAAATTCGATGTCAAACGAATTTTTTCACGTGCAAAATGAGTCGGCTACGATTCTCCGTAAATAGGTCTAATACTGCTCCCGTCAAGCGGGTGTCTAATACTGCGCTCTAATACTACTGCGGTCTAATACTGCGCTCCTCACGCGGGTGACCGCGTGAGGAGCGGGGTCACCGATACAAGTATTTTCTGCGTTCAATCGGACGGCGAACTCCTCCCAACCCAGGGGGACGAGGCAATGGGGAGCCATGAGCGCAATCGTCAGACAAGTTCCGATCCTCCTTGAGAGGACGGCTGACGACGTCCGCGACGGCAGCAGCCAGTCGGACGAAAATTCAGGGTGAAATTCCCTTGTTACATTTACATTTACATTTTTTACATTTTTACTGCTCCCGTCAACTCACAATTTTCCAAAATCGAGAAAGGTATACTGCCCGAGTCAGGTCTACAGTACGAGTCAAGTTGATGACTTTTTGATCTGAAAACTATTCATATCAACCCTCCAATTAATACTGAATGGAATATAATGATTTTGAAAGGATTTAAAAATATTTTTTGATTTTTTTTTTTTTTTTTTTTTTCACCTGTGGACCACTGTGCGGCAGCGGTTCCATTTCGTTTTTGCAATCTAGACCTCTTGAAACGAATGATGACAAATTTTGAGGCCGATCCGAATTTTCGACCCCCGCCGCGATTACATAGGTATAATATACCTATAGGTATAGGTATAATATAGTTATAATATTATTATTCCAAGAAGAACAAACCAAAATGATCGTAACTTTGCATGTAGGTATTTGGAGTGCGGTGTATGGTGTGATAGGTACCCTATATCGTAAATAATATTACACCGCTTGAGTAATAATACAAAATAACATACATATCATTCTTACAAAATCAAGTGTTGTAGTTCACTTTTTTCCCCTCTTAATATCAAACCTTTACACAAAATGTACACAACATAAGTACCCAGCAATGTCAAGTTGATTTTTTTCACTTTAAATTATCAACATGAGCCGCCTCGGGTTCTCTGCGAATTTTTCAACCACTACTTCCCCTTTTTCTTTATTTTTATCTGAAAGTGTATATATATATTTTTCGTTTGTCTAGGGGGGCCCGGGCCCCCCCTAGCCCCCCCTTGCGTACGCCTATGGGTGGTAGACTACCACTGGTAGTATACATACCTACTACTTGTAGTGTGATGTCACCATGGAATAGGTCACCTTCTCCTCCCCTCTATCTTGAAGACAGACAGGCGGGCCATATTCTGCGTATGGAGCAGTTCTCCCCAGGCGTTTGAAGTCCTCTGTAGGGTTATTACATCGAGAGCAAAACATCGATATGTACATCGATGTCAACATCGGACGTTCAACATCGATGTGAGAAAAACATCGGCCCAAAAACATCGATATAACATCGATGTTCAATAAATTTAATCGTGAATTTTTTTTCTATCTCCTAAGTATAATTATTTAAATAGCCAGAATTATTTTTATAGTCTCGATTCGTATTGCTTACCATGAAGTCCTAGAGGGTAAAAAAATTGATCATAGACGCACCAGCTAGCTATCGAGATTTTTTCCATTATTACATTAAGAAATTTTTTGCCTCGAAAAATCTGCCCTTGATTTTCCCTCTATCAAGGGTAGATCCAGCTAGATCGTTCTCGCCTCAGGCTTTCGAAATACCATCAGTGTGCCCTCCTATTACAATCGATTCAGCGCCTCAAGCTTCCTTAAAAAAAAATTCACCTTATGATCTGATTTGAAGACAGAAAACCCAACCAAGAACTAAAACATCGATGTTGGGTCCAAAACATCGATGTCCGATAATATCGACTAGCTAAACATCGATGATAAAAACATCGGAGCCAAAACATCGATGTTTCGATAACATCGAACATCGATGTTCAACCCGATGTTCAACTCCTCTGGTTCTCTGTCAAGTTCTTCGTTGGCTCCCCGTGTCGACCTTCTTTGTGACCAACGAATGTGAAGTGCGCGCGTGGGCTGAGCCCCGTGAATTCGGCCGTGTTCGGTTCGCGCCAAGCGCGTTTTTGTTAGTTTGTTGCCGTTCAGTGTTTATCAACATGACATGTTTGATAAACACTGAACGGCAACAAACAAACAAACATTGTTTACCGCTACAACCACCTTTGTCTTTCTTCTCCCTGGCTTTACGAGAATTCATGATCACAGTAAGGATGCAAATCGATTTTCGATTAAATCGATTTTTACCTCCGATTTCCGATTTTTTGCAATCGATTGATTTTACCCAATTTTTACCCAAATATCGTTTTTTTGTTTTGTTTTGTGAAATCGATTTTTTGGTTTTGCGAAATTGGTGTTTGTTTTCTGTATTGTACCTACCTACTCTTTGTGTACCTATGCAGCAGACCCACAAGAAGGGAAATTTTTCTTTTTCCCAATATATTTTTATTCGTGGGAATTTATTAGTTGTCCCTTTTCCTTTAATTTTTTCTTACTCTTTCGAATTACCTCGATTGAGGTAATTTCGACGAAATTCCAATTTTAATTTTAATCTTCAAAAGAAGAAATTTCAATTTTATTTTATTTGAAATTAATTAATAATTAATTAATTGATTTATTGGTGCCTACGACCACAAACGTAGGTGGTAGCAGACAAGGCAGATAGAATAGTATTTTTAATTTGCTATTCTTTATTTAAAATTCAGTTGTTGGTTGCCCTAGGGATAGGAATTTTACTCTGCTTTACTCCTATTCCCTAGTCCAACCGTCACATGGCACCCACATGGCATCCTTATAAGGATAAATGCTGCATAAATGCTGTTTTTTGGATAATTTTTTTATTTGTCTGTAAAATCGATTTTTGAATAAAAATCGATTTTTTTGGCCAGATTAATTGGTACAATCGATTTTAGCGGCCGATTAAAAATCGATTGTCAAAATCGATTTTTGACCCCCGATTTTGCATCCCTAGATCACAGCATATCTTCTAGAGGGTATTATCAACCGGCAGGCCGCTGATCTCCCATCACTACCACGCTGCGAGCAGCTCGACCAGTTCGCTACCTGCTGTGAGCTGTCCCCCAGCCACGAACAAAGTCAGCCCTCTGGGGTTTTAATCCACTTTGCCTGCTGCCGCGGCTCTGGGTGGACTCAGTGGATTGTAGCACGACAGCGCCCTGTTGCCCACTTGTCTTATCATTTCTACTACCACCCAGTTTCCGCGCCATGCCATGACGGTCCCCAAAACCTGTCCCCGCCAGCTTTTCTGCCGGGAGGGGGAGTGTGATGTCACCATGGAATAGGTCCCCTTCTCCTTCCCTCTACCTCGAAGAGAGACAGGCGGGTGCATCTGATGAGATGCCTTATCATTAGAGACACACTCCTCTGGACCCTCGACGAAGGCCCCCTTATTGACTACGTAGCGGTGAATTAAATACATTACCCTATTTATTCCCGCTAAATCGTCTATTTATTCTCCCGTAATAAAGGTGCAATTTCCAACACGCGGCTCACGATTGCGACTGCTACTCGCGATTCTTGGTCGACAGACGCAGTCGCACGCAGTGCTGCCGATCCTCCACTTCAGGATTTCCCCATCTTGAGCTCAAAATTTCCCCAATTTCCCCATTGCCTAAAACGGATTTCCCCACAATTTCTCCCTGCCATTTTTCTTAATAAAAATCATTGTTAAGAACACGAAATCGGAACCTGATTACAAACGGCAGAAAAGAAACGGTACCTGGCTAGAAAAAACTGTTATTCAAAGACAAAATTTGAATTATTATATAATCTCACATCAATTGACGAGAACTAAGGCAAAGGGTTGAAACCCCTCTCTTCAGAGTGAGAGATTGGCATTGGCCAAGAAGGTGGAAGGATTCTTCGAGATTTGTTCTAATTCGTCTTGGTTTCGAGCATGATTCAGCTTAATTAAGTATTATGGTTGGGACCAAACCAATTCAGAACAAATCAGAAGAATCTCATACGAGTCACCCCTGAAGTGAAAATTTTTTGGTGGCGATGACAGTTTTCTTCTTTTGAGCAGGAGTTGGTTCCTGAGGTGCTTCGTCGTCACTTAGAGTCACAATATCATGACGTAGAAGGCTTTGATCGTTGTAATAAACATTTATCCATTTTATATTATGGTTATTAAACTTTTTCAAAAATATGGTTATTACAATTTTCAACTTGCAACGCAACGAATACCTAAGGAATTAGAGGGACACGCGGTCGCGGAAATCGTGGAAGTTAGGTTCTTTTCTGGTTCAGAGTTCAGCTGCTGTGGTTGTTGCCATCTTTGTGTTGAAGGTTACTAACCCGTCGCGTTAATTTACTATGCAGAACATCATAGTAAATTAGTATAGTAGGTAGGTACATACCTACTTCATTTTTCATCTTTTAATTAATTAGTTAATTCTCGTTACCAAATTTCTTAAAAATTCACAGCTCGACGGTGAAATTTCCCCATAATTTCCCCAAAAAATCCATTTCCCCATTTTGGTTTAAGAGTAGGTGAAATTTCCCCATTTTGGGGAAATTTCCCCATAATCGGCAGCACTGGTCGCACGCCACAAACTTGTAAAGGTGCAATTTCCAACACGCGGCTCACGATTGCGACTGCGGCTCGCGATTGGCCGCGTCCCACTCCTCCAATGCATTCATACGGAACCACATTCCTAGGCGCGTTTCCCAGCCGTACGACGCAATGCGGCTGACGGCTGATGAGCGCGTCTGCGACTGGACTGGTAGGGTGAGCAGTCCAGCCGGACGCCGTCTGCGGCTGAGGTATGCAAACCCGCTCAAGAGTTTATTTTCAGGGAATCAAACCAAAAAATGTGAAGCACAGAAAGCGAAAATGAAATTCACATTCCCGTGAGTTATTCTTATGAGGTGGTCAACCACACCTACCTCGAGTGCATCTCCACTTAATATTCTTTTGTGGATTAGATGAAAAAAACAAAACTTTTTTACTGATTTCCCATCACTACCACAGGCCATATGAACATAATATAAGGACACTGAAAGTAGTGAAATATCTGTATGGTTTGTAATTAAGTGGGTAGTCTTGGGATGATTTTTTAACATTTTTCGCACATTTTTCATTTTTCGAATTGAGAAAAAAAGGGAAGAGTCGATAGAAAAACGCTGCAAACTTTACACAAGGGTTTATTATTCTTTGATATAGGTTACTTGTGCATAAATTTAATTCTGTCAATGAAACAAAAATTTGGGGAAACATTTTTTTTTTTGTTAAAAAAAAATTTTGGGGATTTTTTGACATGGATAATATCCATATTATGTCTTTTGGCTGGGGGTCAAGGAATTTTTCGCGACACTTTTTTTTCTCCTCTTCTTCCGCTAACAGGAGAGCGAGCACTACGTTCTTCGCGGACATCTTGAGCCAGACCGACGAAGCGGCCAGCCGTACCTAGGAATGGTACAAGTTTGTGGCGTGCGACTGCGTCTGTCGACCAAGAATCGCGAGTCGCAGTCGCAATCGTGAGCCGCGTGTTGGAAATTGCACCTTAAAGGTACATTCCTAGGTACGGCTGGCCGCTTCGTCGGTCTGGCTCAAGATGTCCGCGAAGAACGTAGTGCTCGCTCTCCTGTTAGCGGAAGAAGAGGAGAAAAAAAAGTGTTGCGAAAAATTCCTTGACCCCCAGCCAAAAGACATATTATGGATATTATCCATGTCAAAAAATCCCCAAAATTTTTTTTTAACATTAAAAAAAAAGTTTCCCCAAATTTTTGTTTCATTGACAGAATTAAATGTATGCACAAGTAACCTATATCAAAGAATAATAAACCCTTGTGTAAAGTTTGCAGCGTTTTTCTATCGACTCATTTTCTTCCCTTTTTTTCTCAGTTCGAAAAATGAAAAATGTGCGAAAAAATGTTAAAAAATCATCCCAAGACTACCCACTTAATTACAAACCATACAGATATTTCACTACTTTCAGTGTCCTTATATTATGTTCATATGGCCTGTGGTAGTGATGGAAAATCAGTAAAAAAGTTTTTTTTTTTTTTTTTCATCTAATCCAAAAAAGAACATTAAGTGGAGATGCACTCGAGGTAGGTGTGGTCGACCACCTCATAAGAATCACTCACGGGAATGTGAATTCCATTTTCGCTTTCTGTGCTTCACATTTTTTGGTTTGATTCCCTGAAAATGAACTCTCGAGCGGGTTTGCATACCTCAGCCGCAGACGGCGTCCGGCGGACTGCTCACCCTACCAGTCCAGTCGCAGACGCGCTCATCAGCCGTCAGCCGCATTGCGTCGTACGGCCGGGAAACGCGCCTAGGAATGTGGTTCCGTATGAATGCATTGGAGGAGTGGGACGCGGCCAATCGCGAGTCGCAGTCGCAATCGTGAGCCGCGTGTTGGAAATTGCACCTTAATCCTCAGGATTATCACAGTAGCTCTTGAAGAGTAGAATACTCCGTCCACCACCCAAATCCTCCGTCTCACGCTAACGTCCCCCCCCCCCCTTCAAATTTGTACGTAAAATTCAAGAAATTCAGTATAAAATAAATTCAATCCCTACCGAAAACCACCCCGTCCCGCAGTCAAACCACCCCCGATAACCCAGCAACATAAAACGTCCACCTCCGAGAAACAACAAACTAATGCCCTAGAGCTTGAAATAGCTATTTCATCACACAAGTAGAGCCCGACGACTGGGGTGGAGACCTCTCAACAAAACAATAAATTATAACATTTAAAAACCTGAAGACTGAATACAGTCGAATGCTTGGAAACTGAGAGAAAGGGAATTTTTATTAACCCGCACCACCTCCTAAAACACCCCACACGAAGGCCAGTACAGCCACGGAGGATGACCATTGGCCATTGACCAACACATCGACCATTTATGACTAGAATTAGGACCACTCAAACAGGGAAGAAAGAGGCCCTAATTATTAGCTACGCTACGCTCGTCTGCACGTGTTGCTGGTTTTGTTTCCTGGAAGTTTGTTGATCTTTGAACGTCTTCTAGCGTTCATGTAACTTTCTGTTCATGTTTGGATTTAGGAAGTTGCTCTCTGTCTTCCACGCGTGCTTTTGGATCGACAACTGGACAAGTTGTCGCTCTTATCCAAAAAGTAATTCTGTCAATAAAAAAAAATGCATTTACCTATTTAAAAAGATTTTTTTTCTTGTGAAGTTTGTGAACCGATGTGGGACCCAGAAAAATGGATTATACGTCCAACATTACTTGGAAAACGACACCTTATTTGACCTCCTGGGATCCTCCTGGGATCCTTTAAAAATCCCATTTGTAGTCCCATGAAAGCCCCAAAGATCCCCACGGGAACTCGGATGGTTCTGGGACCCCAAAAAAGAAGAATTATACGTCCAAATTTTGCAATTTTAGGAGCAATTGCTTCAAGATAAACATCAAACTGTTGTTTTTCAATTCTCATGAAGGATCTGAATTCTTTAAGGTCTTCACATTCAAATTCAGTCAACACACTTGCAGTTCCTCCCTTTGTGTCTCTTCTCATTAGCCATGGTCTCACCCACACTCGTTTTCCTTCACTTAGTACATCATGTTCAAATTCATCCAAAATTGCCGGTATGAGTAAATTACAATGGTCTTTGAAAAAAAATTTTCATTAAGTACTCTTTCTACGAGTAGGTGCCATGTCGACGGAACACTTATAAATGACTGTCTCGTCACTATCCCGCACAAATGGAATCTTACTACGGACCTGGTAGTAGGTAAGATGGGAAAAAGTCTACACCCGCCTCTTCCACTACCTCTTTCATCGCTATAGTATATTATACTGGTCCTAGTGCTGCAAAAAAATCGTAATCTTAATCGATTTTATCCCAAAACATCGAAAAATCGACGTTAGAAAAATAAAATCGATTTTAATCGGACACAAAAATTCTCAACTCTTGCAAAGGAGGAAAAATGAAATATGCCTTTTAAAATAATTTAAGTTATTCTTATAGTTTATATCAGCGAAGAATTGAGATCTTACAACATAAATTTGATCCAATTCAGTTAATAAAAATGTTATTAATTGAAATAATTTAATTATTATTCCAAAAAACGAGTAGAATCTAGATGCAAAATACAAAATGTAGGTAGGTACTGTTCTAAAGGCTCGTCAGGGACGTTCTAAACGCATACCTACATGATAAAGATGAGTATTATTCACTTTCAAGATATATTATGGCCTTTTGAGCAGCACTAAGAGTGGTTAACAACTTTACGAATATCAGCAGTCGTCAAATTTTAGGTTGTTTGGAAAAAGGTTAAATTTTCGTTAAAAAAAAAAAAAAAAAAACTAAAAAAAAACCCAGTCTGGTCCCTTGATAGCTTGAGAGCAGTAACCAGAGCGAGAGCGCTGTAATTTGCGATTTTTGGGGTAACTTTCTTGTTTCTATCACCATCGCTCATTTTTTTTAATTTCATCGGAATTTTCGGGATATGTCAGCAACTTCTCGATGATTTTGGCTTTAACTTTGAACCCTTCTTCAGTGTTGCCGTTCCCTAGGCCCCCTTCTTCGGTAGAATACGTCTGAAAATCCGGTAGATTCCGGTAGATTGCAGTCGGAATCCGGTAGATTTTACGGTAGTATTTTTTGGAGGAATAGTTGACAATTTCAAGTTTCTTTGTATAATTTACAATAAAAAACCCATTAACCTAAACAAGAGAGTGTTTGAATCAGAAAATTGGTACTTTTCCGTTATCCCCCCCCCCCCCCCCACTCGATTTTGGTTGGCTATGCGTGCCTTAAAGCCATCGGGAGGGGCTCGAAATCGAGTTCGGGGGGAGGGGTGGTGTGGGTGGGGGTGGGGGGTGTTATAACGGAAAAGGGCTCGAATTTGGGTGCCTTAAAGCCATCGGGAGGGGTGTTTATGAACACGAAATCGAGTGGGGGGGGGGGGGGTATAACGGAAAAGTACCAGAAAATTTGTGTAGAGATCCCACACTAGAAATCCCAATGTTCCTATACCTACCTACCTAATACTATATAATATGTATAGTATTGGGTAGGTAGGTAAAATGGGATTTGTAGTATGTGTATCTCTACCTTCAAGTTTTCTTTGTGTCTCGACGTCGCACCGTGCCTCTTTATGTCGTGCAAGTCACCACGGAAACTCTTATCACATGGCGCACAAAAGTAAAATTCGCGCCCTAGCTTACTTGGTCTGAGCCATTCGAATTGTTTTTGCCACTCCTTCCGATATTTACTAACATATTTTAGTTTTTTACACTTCTTTACACTTTTTTACACTTTCATCGGGATTTCTCGGTGTTACCGTTGCAATGGATTCAATCATGTGCTAAAAACATGTAAAGCCCCCAATCCTGTCTGTGCGCACTGTGGACAACATCATGATACCAAAGCATGCGATCAAAAAGCCCTTCCACCCAACTGTGCGAACTGCAAGAATTTCAAACTGCCCCATCAACACGCGGCCAGGACTGTCCGAGCTATGCAAACGCACTTAAAGGCTTAATAAGCAGAACCGATTATGGAAATTGAGCCATTTATACATGAACCGGGGGATTCCCCAGTTGAATGTGACGACATGAAGGCGCTGGACATCTTTTTCTCAGATTCATACCTTTCAATCTGGGCTCTGAATATTCGTAGTATACAGGCCAATTGGGATCAATTAATTTGTTACCTGGAACAAATTAAAGAAAAGCCGAAGGTCATTGTTCTTTCTGAGATATGGTATTCGCCGTCCTGCGATTATGCAACGATCTTCCAACTGCCAGGTTACAACTCCTTCGTCAGCACTTCAACTATCAACAAGGCCTGCGGAGTGATTGTTTTCGCAGCCAAAGAACTAAACATTGAATCGCAAGAAGAGTTCAAGATCAAGGGGGCCTCAGCGGTAGCACTTCAGCTTCAGACTGGTAAACATAAACTCTTAATCATAGGTATGTATCGCTCACATGTAGGCACAATTGAAGAATTTGTAACAGACTTTAAAACCATGATGATCAATGTACCAAAATGTGCAATAACGGTGCTAGCTGGTGATATGAATATAAATCTGTTAGAGGCAAATGGTGACACACAAGTTGCTGAATATTATATTTTTTTGCATGAACTTGGTTATGTTAGCGGGATAAATTTACCCACGAGAGGAAATAGTTGTCTAGACCACATAATGGTCAAGTCCTCACGTGATGTCTTTTCAACCTCAAAATCTGCTATTTCAAGGATTAGTATTACGGATCACTATCCAGTAGCGTTTTCAATATCATCCTCGGGGATATCTAAGAAAGGTGTAACAGAAGAATGTTCCGTTAAAAAAAAATAAAAAAATAAATAAATAAAAAAATAAAAAAAATAAAATAAAATAAAATAAATAAAATAAAATAAAAATAAAAATAATAAATTAATAAAAAAAAAATAATAATTATTATTATTTATAAATTAATTATTTATTAATTATTCATTTTTTATTTATTTATGGTTTTTTTTTAATTTTAATTTAAATTAATTAAATGAATTATTGAACCTAGTTGATTGGAGTCCAGTCTATTCATCGGCTGATATTAATCAGGCTTATGCAATTTTTCAATCAACTCTGAACAGTAGGGTTGGGTAAGTTTTGAATGAGTCGACTCAATGAATCGACTCTTTCAAATGAACCGGGTGAGTCGACTCGCGGCGTTCCAAAGAGTCGACTCATTGCGAATCGTGAAGTGTCTTAAAGGAAGGGGAAGAGAGTCGTCTATCCTCAATTCTGATTGGTAAGATACGAGTCGACTCATCGAGAATCGTGAAGGAGGGGTGGAAGAGAGTTGGGTATCCTCAATTCTGATTGGTTCCGTGGTTTCTGTACAGGGTACCAAGGTTCAAACTCGTGCGTATTTTTGTTTTCGTTGTTGATTTCTCTGGGGGTATTCTCTTTTACTCTGTCCTTTCGGGAGTCGAAAGGACAGAGTAAAAGAGAATACGGGGAGTCCCTGTTTGTTGTTGTCATGAGCAGACAAAAAATAGCATTATTTGGGATTAGGTGTGCTGATCATCTTCCACAATTTTGAAAAAAAAAAAGTTTTCAAAAAACAATTTTTTTTATTGACAGAACTTATTTTCGCACAACCTATATCAAAGAATAATAAACCCTTGTGAAAATATTTTACATAATGTGCAGCGTTTTTTCTTAGCATCTAATGCCAGAGCCAAAATGCAAAAAGAAGTTCATTTTGGTTTATTATTCTTGGAATAATACACCTATGTTTTCGCGACGGGGGTCGACGACTCCGATCGGGCTCAAAATTTGACATTATCCGTTTCAAGAGGTCAACATTTTTGCTAGGTAATTTGGCTTTCAATACCCCAGTTATTTATTGGTTTTTCTCATAAAATTTATAAGCTCATCTAAATGGGTAGGTACATAATAATAAACCCTCTGACCATGGAAGAATTTCTTCCAGCTATTTCTTCCATGCCCTCTGACCGTGAGTCGTCTCGTCAGCCGTCTCACACATCAAAATCTCAAGAGTCGACTCAGGAAGAATCGCGATTCAAAAAAGAACCGACGATTCTTCGGGAAATGGCGGGTTAACGACTCGCAAAGAGTCGACTCATAAGTCGACTCTTTTTAACGAATTGAATCGCGAGAATCGACTCCTCGAAAAGAGTTGACTTTCCCATCCCTACTGAACAGCTCCATTGAATTATGCACTTACGTAGTTAAACCAACTAATCACAAGTCTCGTAAGCTTAAGCGCTGGACTACCGCTGCTCTAGTGAACTCAATCAATCGACGCGATTCACTGGCCCGATTAGCACAGAGGAATCCGCAGGATGCACAACTTCGCAACCAGTACGTGCGGTATAGAAATATATTGCGAGCTCTTCTCTTCAAAACAAAAAACGAATACTTCCGTCATCAAATCACCTTGTCAGATACTCTCTCGAAAGTATGGAAAACTGTAAACATCGCATTGGGCCGTAATACTGACGGAGTGACCGAAATTAAAAAATTAATTTGTGAAGGGGAACATCTCACCGATCTTAGTGATATCGCAAATCGATTAAATGCATTTTTCACAACTATCGGAAGTAAATTAAATTCTGAATTCAAAAGCTATGAACCGAGCAAAGATTTGCCGAGTCATGTGGGATCAACAATGAGCCTGAATTCGGCCTCGGAAGAAGAAGTATACAAAACGATATTATCAATCAAAGGAGGAACAGGTCCGGGGTGGGATGGAATCTCATCGGATCTAATAAAAAACGTGGCCATCTCAATAACTTCACCACTAACCCATTTAATTAACCTCAGCCTACTGAATGGAAAATTCCAAGATGCTCTTAAAATCGCGTTAGTGCGGCCTCTATTTAAAAAAGGAATAAAAACTGATGCGAACAATTACCGACCTATTTCTTTACTGTCAAATTTCGCCAAAATTTTCGAGAAAATAGTAAAAGCCCAACTGATTAACTACCTGGAAAAAAATAACCTATTAGCTGCTACACAATACGGATTCCGAAAAAATCGTAGTACAAAAGATGCCCTAGTGGAAGTAACAGCAGATATCGCAGAATCAATGAACAACAATCTCAAAATAATGGGAGTTTTCATAGATCTCTCCAAGGCATTTGACTCCATAGAAATATCAAGGCTTATACTAAAATTGGAAAGACTTGGGCTGGATGGGGTGGCCTTAAGATGGTTGGGATCGTACCTCTCGAACAGAAAACAGTTTGTACAAATTCAGACGGCTAAAAGCACTGAAGAAATAATTAGTTATGGAGTACCTCAAGGATCAGTACTAGGCCCTATTTTATTTCTTGTATTCGTCAATGATCTGTTTGCTCTGGATGTCTTAGGCAAATTCGTTGCCTTTGCAGATGACATAGCCATTTTATTGAAAGGAAACTCATGGGAAGAAGTCCATTCAGAGGCGGAACGAGTTATGGAGAAAGTCCTGAAATGGTTTCACTTGAATGGCCTAACCGTGAACATAACTAAAACAAAGTACATCACGTTTTCTATCAATAAGACTGGTCAGCCAGACTTTTCGAAATTAGTGATTCACAAAGATAAGTGCGCGCAAAAAACAGCATGCTCCTGTGGAACGTTAGAAAAAGTTAGAAGCCTAAAATATCTTGGGCTTACACTGGATCAACATCTAAAGTGGCATGAACACATTCAGAACGTGGAGGGGAGAATTAAAAAATGTTACCACTTCTTCATCATCCTAAGAAATTTTTTATCGAGGGATAATCTCCGCATGATGTACAATGCGTATGTTTACAGTATTCTAATTTATGGCATAATAATTTGGGGTGGTGCCTACTCAAGCAATTTTCGTTGCATTGAGGTGGCAATTAACACTGTGCTATAGCACATCCGTATACGGATAGCAACAAAATCCGACCAGCGCACACCAATAGAAACCTTGTATTTCAAGCTCGATGTCTACCACCTAGGGCAACTTATGTTTATAGACTAGTAAATTACGTTTTCAAATCTCGGGACGCGTTTAGGCAGGTGGTAAAAAATACAAGGACTAGTCAGACAACCATTTTGCGAATTCCTCATCCAAAAGTTGACTTCTTCACTCGGCAGTTACCCTGGCTTGCGCCTGCGCTATTTGAAACCCTGCCTTTCTCGTTAAGGACCGCGAGGTCAACGTCAATTTTCAAAAAAGAAGCGCTACTTTATTTTAAGAATTTAGAAAATACAAATTATATTTTAAGTCGCTATAAATTGTAAATTTAATAATTAAACCAATTATTGGTATGCAATATTCAATAGCTATTAAGGGAATGACAGGCCTGGACAGGTCAAAGACCTATAGGCCAAATCAAGAAAAATTGGTTCCTATGTATACAAATCATGACTCTAAGGCAGAGGCCTTATTGTGAAAATGTTTTTATGTTTTTATGAATAAATAAATATAGATAGATTAGACTATCGTCGCATCTCGTCTCATTTCTAACCTTTGAACAAATTTTCTAGGTCTAAAAGACAGTCCAAGTAGCCGTCGAAGTACGAAGACACGTTTACGGGGCAGCATTTCGACAAGCTAGATTAGACTATCGTCGCATCTCGTCTCATTTCTAACCTTTGAACAAATTTTCTAGGTCTAAAAGACAGTCCAAGTTGCCGTCGAAGTACGAAGACACGTTTACGGGGCAGCATTTCGACAAGCTCGTCCGAACACGAAAAAACGGCAAGATCGACGAGCACGTAGAAGCTGAACTGGAGAAGTACCAGAGCGGCCGAAAACGGGATATGAGGGATGTTTGGGATATCGATGCAATACCAAATCGATTACTTTCATCGAATAAAGAAGGGCCATCCGACCGGCAGCAGTCGGGACTGGCGGCTAGCCTATCAATCCCGCCTTATCATTTACGAACCCGGCTATCCTTGGAAATTAAGATAAAAACGAAACATGGTGTCAGATGTGTTTCGCTATGGCTATATTGGATAATTTCGGCTTTCGCGAGCGTGAACCCATTTCCCTGACGTCGAACTCGTCGGCAACCGGCGTCGTCGCTGCTCCCGTTATCATGGCGTTATCAAATATTCCCGTCCCCGCGAAGATGGACCTAAACGGCGAGCAGGAAGCAAATTGGGATTTTTTCAAGGCGGAATGGGAGGATTATCTAATCGCGTCGGACCTCGCCGAAAAGCCTGAAAACAAGCAAGTCGCCACTTTCAAAGTTTGCCTAGGTAGGGAGGCACGCCTGGTTCTTACGAACCTCAAACTGCCGGAAGCGAAACTGAAATCAGTCGGACTCATAATTGAGGAGCTCGATAAATGCTTTAAGAAGAAAATAAACGTAATTTACGAGCGATTTATTTTTGGTAAGGCCTCCCAGGAGGAAGGAGAATCAATCGACGGGTAGGTATATCTGCCGCCTTCGCAAGCTCGTCGCAACCTGCAACTATAAGTCATTAGAGGACGAAATGCTGCGTGATCGCCTCGTCATCGGTATTCAGAGCGAGCACACGAAAAAGGTATTGCTCAGCGACGCTGAACTTACCCTAAGCTCAGCAATCGATAAGTGCCGCGCAAATGAGATGGCTGATACGCAGGTCAGCGCGATGAAAAGCAAATCAGAGTCCATAGTCAATAAGATAACCGGTAAACATCAGCCTAGGCAAAACGAGAGCACGCGCAGGTCCTCATGCAAATTCTGCGAAAGCTCACACAAATTTGGAAGAACTTTCTGCCCCGCCTATGGGAAGGAGTGCCCGAAGTGCCGAAAATAGAATCACCTTCCAGCTGTTTGTTTGAGCTCCATGGAGATTGTGATCGTTGCAACGACAAGAAGGCGGACCAGCCTAGGCAACAACGCCGGCCTAAGAAGCGCGACGTTCGTGCTATGAGCGAATCGGCAGACGAGTCGGTAGCAGAACTGGATTTTTTCGAGGAGGCGTTCCTTTTGGAGCGCGTCGACAGCGTTGGAATAAAATTTGGTCATCTAAAATCACGTTTGTCGTTGGGGGCACGCAGAAAGACGTCGAATGTCAGCTTGATACTGGCGCCACAGTCAACGTGATCCAGCAGGAAACCCTATCGAACGTGCAGGGACACAAGCCAAGATTGGAACTCACATCCACGGCGATTCGCGTTTTCGGCGGTGGTATGATAAAGCCCATTGGCCAAATCACGCTTAATGCGCGGTGGGGCCGCGCGTGTGTTCCTTTGAAATTTCAGGTTATCGAGGGAACATCTGGCGTCGAACGCCTCCCAATACTGTCTGCTGAGACCTGCGAAAAGCTTGATTTGGTTCAACTCAAGGCCGTAACGGCGCTGCCCGCTGAGGACAAGATCAGCTCACAGGCAATCATAGATGAGTTCCGCGACGTGTTTGCTGGCGTGGGACGCCTCAGGGGTGCGTGCAAACAGCACGTAGATCCTGCGTGCAGCCCTGTAAAGCAGTCTCCCCGTAGAGTACATGTGCCTTTGAGAGCAGAGCTAAAATCAAAGTTGGACGAGCTTTTAAAAAAGGGGATCATTGCAAGGGAAACAGGTCCAACAGAATGGACTAGCAATCTAGTCATAGTGAAAACACCAAAAAAGCTGCGTCTCTGTATAGATCCCTCTCACTATCTTCGAAAGAGTGGGATAAATGAGTTGAACTCCACGATCTCAAAAAGTTACTTTCTTATCACATTAAGGGCCGGTTTATCATGTTTCCTCCTATCAGACCTATGAAAGAGGTCCGATTGCGAAAGGACTGATAACGTCGGGAGAGTTGATCTGTCCGTTAGCGGAACCAACCGTGTTGTACGTGTGTTGGAGAGAGAGGGGGGGGGGGGGGGGGATTCTCAGAACTGGTAAACAGCGAAAACTGTGGCGAGGTTGTTCTCTGTTACTCTGTGGGCGAGGTGGAAGGCCCCCCCCCCCCCCCCCCCCAACAAGACGTTTCTTGGAGTCCCTGCCAGCATTGCCAACTCTCCCAAATATTCCCCTCAAGGGACGCCTTGATGCCAAACCTTCACCCTGTTTTAGCCAAGATTACCGCAAAATTGTCGAAAACAAATCGAATTCTCCCATTTTCGAGTGGAACTTATTTATTCTTAAAGCGGAAGGCGGTTGTATAATTTTTAACCGCCATAATTTATATTTAATATAAATTGTTCACAGTTTTTTTTCCCTTCTTTCCCCGTCTGTGGACAAACTTCCCTAATTTCCCCGAATGGCCCGCGTCCCCTCCCCCTCCCCCTCACCATCAATCTATTCGACCCACGAGGCGCACTCTCCCACCCCACGGTGGGAGTCCCCACCAGTCAATCAGTCGTAATTTCACTAGAGACTATCCGCACACCTGCCTCCCAATCCGCGCATGCGCAATCGCACTCCGTTATCGGTAATCGATGCGTTATGAGAAAGATCGATTGTTCGCTACGCGTTTCAATCGATGTTGCCTTAAGGGGGCGCGGGAGCAAAGCTGTAACAAATCCTGAGCCAAGAGATGGCGCTGACGGTTGCGGGGATTTACAAGTCGACCGACTGGTGGCGGAAATAATAACTAAATGAACCACCGGATGGTTTGTTCTCTGTTACTCTGTGCGGCGGAGTGTCGTGTTATTTCCCCGAAATGATCAGCTCTGTGGTACATTCCCCACCGCTTAATAAACATATCGTGTGTACTATGTACCTACATAAGGTCTATGTGTTAAGCCAAAGTGGACTTTACTGTTTACCTTTCGCCGCATAGGCTCACAGCTAGAACTGGAGATACCTACCTGACACTTTCTGACAACCCTACTAAATAATTCAAAAGTTGAATTGTTGAATTAATCAAATAATTATTATTGAATTATTTAGGATGGGTAGGTAGTATGTTGGAGAAAACTTTTTTTAAATGAAACTTTTATTACATCGTCTCGAACTTTTTCGTCTGTCTGTTGCATGACACGTGACGCCGAACGTCAGTGAGCTATTTATTGAGACTCTAATAAATTGAAAAATGTCGGCATCATTTCCTGAAACTTTCTCGCTAGGCTCGCCTCAGTGGTAGTAGGTACCAACTTCGGGCGTGGCTGCCGAACGTCAGTGAGCTATTTATTGAGACTCAAACATAATAATATTGTTAAAATTAAAATTCTTAATGTTATATAATAGGTATATAATATAATATTATTGTATAACATTAAAATTGATGAAGCGATTTTTATACCTACCCTTAATGGAATAATAGGTAATCCGACAATTTTTAGTAAAATGTCCATAATGTGAAGAAAAGTTTCACTTTTACCGAGGTTTCATAAAAACACAACCAGTTTTTTTATTATTACCTACCTATTATTTTTTTATTTTATTTTATTTATTTTTTTTTTCAACAAAATTTTCCATTTTTCGCTAGAAAAATATTTAAGCTCCAGGGATCCTTCAAAAATCCCATTTTTAGCCCCATGAAAGCCCTATAGATCGCCACAGTGAAATCGGACCAATCCGGGGCTCCCGAAAATGGATTCTACGTCCGAAAATACTTCGAAAACGACACCTAACTCGATCCCATAGCTAAAAGCCTTCAAAAAACCCTTCCCATAGCCCCGTTTTAGCCCCATAGCGCCGCACAGGTTTGGGCGATCAGGCTGAAAACCTTGTGGGCACAACTAGATGGTAAACCAAGTATTTTGTCAAAATTTCAGATTTAAAAAAATTCCTACCGCCCAAAACGGCCCGGACGACGGAAGGACATTTCGGATTTAGAATGTAACGAATAATGAATCTTGAAACGGATAATGTCAAATTTTGAGGAGTCGTCGACCTCCGTCGCGAAAGCATAAGTGTACCTATTATTCCAAGAATAATGAACCAAAAATAGAAATGCCTTTTTCCCGCTGAAATCGCTACAAGGTACTGTCTTCCTACCGATCCCTTTAGTCTGAAATTTTTATCTTAGGTACCTCAAATTTTGCTCTCATTATTTTATCTGGAATATTTCAAAGAGACGTGGTTCGATTTTAAGAAGAAAGGTCAATATTTGAGCTACCTATGTACCTACCGACGACAAAATTTTACCATTTAAAAACGCTGCAAATTTTACACAAGGGTTTATTATTCTTTGATACAGGATACTTGTGCAGAAATTTAATTCTGTCAATGAAGAGAATTTAAAATTGTTTTCAATTTTTATTTTTATATTTAAAAAAAAATTGGGATTTTTTTTCCAACCTTTTTTATTTTTTTACTTGAAAAATGTTTGACCTCTTGGGATCCATCAAAAATCTAATTTGTAGCCCAAAGAAAGCCCTACATATCGCAACAGTGAAATCGGATTGTTATGGTACCCCAAAAAATGGACTCTACGCCCAAAAATACTTCGAAACGACACCTGACTCGATCCCATAGCCAAAAGCCTTTAAAAAAAAAACCTCCCGTAGCCCCATTTTAGCCCCATAGAGCCACATGGGTTTGGGCGATCGGGCTGAAACCTTGCGGGCACAACTAGATGGTAAACCAAGTACCTACCTATTTTGTCAAAATTTCAGATAGTGCGAGTCCCTTGACCATGTGCCTCCTTTTTAAAAACCAAAGTTTTCGGATCATTTTCAAAGCGTTACCCAGTAGGTACGAATAGGAAAAATAGAAATGCCTTCTTCCCGCAGAAATTGCTAGGTACTACCTACTCTCTTTCTACCGACCCCTTGAGTCTGAATTTTTTATCTTAGGTACCTCAAATTTTGCTCTCATTATTTTATCGGGAATATTTCATTGAGACGTGGTTCGATTTTAAGAAGAGAGGTCAACCTTTTCAGCCTCAGATACTCAGATTCTCCTGTATTAATTTCGAGCGACTTTTTCGAAATCCGGAGAGATCAATCTCTAATCATTTGGAACAAATAAGTTTAAAAAAATAAAAATAACGTAGAAAAATCTGCTTTCCTGAATGGCGAAAAATGGAAGTCGTTGCCTGCCCCTAGTGGAGTAGGTACCTGTACCTACCAGTGATGCCAGGCGCCTTCGACCTGAAAGGGGGACATCTGAGGCGAAAAAGGGGGACAAAGGGGGACTTGATCACTGCAAAAAAGGGACGTTTAGGGGGACAAAAAATAAAATTATAAAACGCTGCAAATTTTACACAAGGGTTTATTATTCTTCAATTTCAATTTCTTTCAATTATTATTATTATTTGATAAAGGTTACTTGTTCAAAAAACAATTTTGTGTCAATAAAAATATTAAATATTTTTTGAAAAAAAAAAAAAAAAAAAAGCTTCAAGGGTTTGGGCTGAAAAACTTGTGGGCACAACCCGATGTTAAACCAAGTATTTTGTCATAATTTCGGATTAAAAAAAAAAAAAAAAAAAAAAAAAATCCTGCCCAAAACAGCCCGGACGGCGGACGGACATTTTGTTTCTTGAATCTAGACCTCTTACAACGTATTTTAAAATTAAATTTAAAATGGTTAATTTTGAGGCTGATCAGAACTTTCGACCTCCATCGCAATTACATAGGTGTATTATTCCAAGAATCCATTATATTTATTTATTATTCCATTGTATTATGACATAATAATACATTGTATTATTCCATTTTTAGGATCAGGTCCCAGCCACGAACAGAATTCAGCCCGACTTTCCCACGATTTTTGATACCTTTGTACCCGCCTTGAACCCCACTTTCACCTGCTTTGGTGGCGTTTGATAGCTATCACTACTACTGCACACATCACACAATGATAAAACTATTAATCAAGATAGAGAGATCGAGTAGGTCAACAGTTGATTACTCATCAAACAAAAATATACAAAGTTTGTTTAACAAACCGGACCAGTGACCAGCAGTGCCTTCGCTCCTTCTTCCATCATCTTCTTCTTCACGCGTTAGCGCGTCACAAACCTACAGGTGGGAAGTTGCTGGGGGGTGCTAGGTATATCTATTAGATAACTACTTAGGTAGGTACCGATAACCGTTATACTTACAGATTTACCTATTTGTTTTCTTTTCTATCTAAACCATTTGGAAGGAAAAGGGGGAAAAAGGGGGACTTTTTCCGAAAAAGGGTACTTCGGGGGACGGGGGAACATGGGGGAACCAAGCTCCAGAAAGGGGGACATGTCCCCCTAAAGGGGGACGTCTGGCAACAGTGGTACCTACTGGTGAATGGGCGTAAACGGCAGCCATCAGCATGAATAATTCATTGATCAATTATTGGTCAAATGAAATCACTACAAAAATAAGTTATATCTATATAACTTATTACCAGTCTACCTAAAACGGTTACGTGAAAAATGAAACCCAGGACACCATCCACTAATACCTACCTACGTTTTGAAGTAGATAGGTACGGCGTTCATGGGCCGTAAAGGCTATTTTCGCATAGGTAAATGTCCCATAGAGCGTATAAAATGTATACCTAACATGAACGTAATAATAATTATTACACTCAATTACTGAGCTAGAACAAAAGTAGAAACTGGTCAGCGGGTCGAAAAGTGATTGGTGGATCGGGCGGCCCGACTCCGGCCACACAAGGAGGAAACAGGAGAACTTTTCAATCCCACAAACGGGTGAAAAAAGTATGGATGTTGAGATGTAAACATTAGAGGGCAAAGAGCAAAGAGTAACAGAGAGCAAAGAGCCTAGCGACCTCCCGGGGAGGGGGGTGAGGGGGGTTGGCCGGTAGCTCCCCCCCCCCGGGTGGGTAGGAGGGGGTCGCAAGTCCAGGGATGCCAGATCTACGGATTTTTGTATCAATCTAGGGATATTCGAAGTCGATCTAGGGGAAACAGCCCAAAATTATCTGGCATCACTGCGCAAGTCATGTATTGACACCGCAGGTGGAGTAGTAGAAATGGCACAAGGAAGAAGTTGGCACGGGGATAACGTGTTCACCTTTTGGTAGTGTTGACATCCCAGCACCTGAAGTTTTTTTTTTTAAATTGTGGTGTAAATGAAACAATGAGCATGTATTAATAGCGCACACATTTAGCATGGTGACGTAGGATTTCGTCGTGGTCAAGTCAGAATGGCGTATTTTCATCAATTTTTCAGGAATCGAAAATATTTTGTGCATGAAAAGCTAGTTTCTCAATATTACAAGCTGTTATAAAACAATGCTTCCACTACCTTCGGTAGCCTCGGAAGCAAAATGAAAATGAAAACGAGAGTTGCGAATAGACATTGTACCGCCCTTGTCGGTGTTGTTGTCGGACAACGTTGGGAGGGGGGTTACTTTAAGTTCAACGAACGCGGCTCACCGTACAATTATTTCAGGAATGACTTGAGGAGATTTATGATCTGCTTCCTCATGCAGTATTTATGTTTTTAGGGGGGGATGGAGGACGTGTATTCCGTGATCACAACTACTTGATTAACTGAACTGCCATGTGGCCGTCGGGACATGTGATGGCTACTATAGATACTTTCCCTCCAGTAGCAAAGCGAATAAAAACAGCAAGTACGGAATCACACAAGTTCTTTGATTCTTTTTTCGCGTCGCTCTCTCTCACTCTTGTTTGTTAGCAAATAATTTCTTTTGGTTCTTAATTTGCTCTTGGGTGCGTATCTTCAGCAATATTTAAGTTTCTTGTTACGTCTCAAGTCGCAAGTTAGGTGCAATCGTCAAAAAATCGCTAGCAATGGACCTTCTCGGATCGATATTGAACTCCATGGAAAAACCTCCAAACGTCAACGACAAACAGAAATAGATCTTGAAAAAACAAAAACTGGAGCTCCAAAAGCGCCAGGATGCCGAAAAAGATATGCTGAAGTCGTTTAGGTTGAAGACGATTAAACACATCGGAGACTTCGTCAACGATCCCAAACGAACTCGACTCAAGTACCCACCGTCTGACGCCGGTCACATGGACGTCATCGGACCGCTACCGAGTCCTTCCATGGTCTGGGTTCGAAGGTTCCTACAGCATCTAACCTATTAAGCATTCCAGGTTGTACTCCAACTTGAACACAAAAAGTATGAAGCGCAGGTACTTGTTTGATCAGTTTATCGCTGAGGGTGATAGAACGTTCAATGAAGCTAATCCTGACTGCCCGAAAGTACTACGCCAGGGTTAAGGTTAAGCCACAGCCAATGCTCGCGATGCATGCAAATATTGCAGTCGATTGGTCAGCGTTAAGCACTTGCCTGCTCACTACAGGAATCATTACCCGGATAAGTTCACGGAAGAATGGTTGCGTGTAAGAAAGATAAGAAGGAAAATTAAAATGCCTCCCGCAACAGAGCATGTTGAGCCCTTCGGAGGTCGTGATTCCTTCATTGATCTCTGATGAACATCGGGCAATGATCCAGCTCTCCTAGAACATGGCAACGTGCTCACGAGGAAGACAAGATCGGACAAGAATAGGGAGAGAACAGTGGCCACAGCATTGCGAATTATCTGCCACATAGTCCATCGAATGAAAGCAATGGATCCAAGGATCTCAACGCCAACAGAATGTGCAACTTCAAAACATTCATGTCAACCATCTTGGTAATATCAGTAGGTGGTTTGAAGGAAGGGTGCGATAAACCGAAACCGTCAGTCGTTGACCAATACGCACTTGCTTTGAAACGTTTTGTGGAGACTGTAGAAGCGCAATTTCTTCTTCTTGAAAACGGCATTCAAAAGGCAGAAGCAGCAACATTATGGCTTCGGCTATATGAGAAGAGGTTTTCATATGAAGTGTGATATGCCGCTAGAAAGGAATATCAGAGGCAAAATTTCGACTCCAAAACACCAGCACCGAAGCCCAAAGACGTCCAACTTCTCAACTGTTACATTATAACGAGGATAACAGCATGCCTTGAAGAGATAAAGACGTCAGCATTTCCTTCGTACGACCAGTACCTACGTCTTGCTGAGGCTCGCTTAATTCGCCTGTGGACGTTCAACCAGCGGAGGGTAGGAGAGATATATAAATTGGATCTTGTCCGTTGGGAAGGAGCTAAGGGTATGTCCGATGATACTGTAGAGTATTCCTTGTTGACGCCTTCTGAAAAATTGGCTTCCCACAGATCTCTACTTCTTACCTTTCTGGGGAAAAAAGGTAAAGCTGCGTTTATTCTTGTCCCCAGTTCCACACATGGAGAAAATGCTCCAAATGCGACAACTAGTTGGGGTCACAGAAGAAAATCCTTACTTGTTTGCCAAGGGGACAACGCACATCGAAGGAACAGCAGTAATTCGGAAGTTTGCCACAAATTGTGGCGCTGCGGAACCCAACCTTCTGAGAGGAACAAAATTAAGGCATCACGCTGCCATCACAATGCAGTACCTAAATCTTTCGTCGGAAGACTTGAGGCTCATGTCCCGACGGCTGGGGCATTCGGTGGATGTACATTTGCAACATTACCGAGAGGACGCCGACGAACTCCACCTGGGAAGGGCAGCTAAGATATTAATGGCCAAAGGGGTTTTAGAAGAATTCAAGGGGAAGAACCTGGACGAGCTGTATGTTAACAGCGATCCAGACTCGGCGAGCGAGAATACAACGTCCGAAACCGGCCAAGACGACAGCCATGATATCAGGCCGACAACGCCACCCTCCAGCCCCCCACTACAAGAAAGGAAACGGATACATCAAAGCAAGAGAATGAAATGGACGAAAAGCCCATTGAAGCCCTGGATTGCAAAACATTTTAAAACGTATAATATATGTATAATATTATAGAGAAAAAAAGAAATACCTTCACGAGGTTTTTGCAAAAACCTACTTTACCTTCACACCCACCCTCCAGAAAGAACTCAACAATTTATCGCCCACAAAAGTCAAGCTTGCCGTTTCGAATCTGCTTAAAGGTGGGTCTACACGCTCCGTTTTAAGTTGCGCAGTTTTAAGACGGAATGAAAACGTTGCACAGTGTGAGCGTCCAGACGATACAGTCTTTTTTTGTACGTGCAGTATTTTTCGCTCAGTTTTGTTTTGTTTTTTTCGCCATGGAGGAGGTTTTCCTTTGGTCAATTTTTGCTTACTGTGTTGTTAAAAAAACCGATTGGACGGTGTCAGAAGAACCAGGCGTTTATGGTCGCGGAAATGGCTTTTGAAAAGGCGGGAGTTTTCCCATATTAGGTTATTGCGGGAATTACGTGATGAACCTAGTGACTGGCGGAACTACTTGAGAATGGACATGGACACGTATACTTACTTATTGGAATTAGTGACACCGAATATAAAAAAAGAAGACACTTGTATGAGAGCAGGAAGGCGATGAAGGAAAACTGAGGAACAAAACAAATCAGAAAACGGAGCAAGTGTCTACACGCAACGACATGTCCGTGCAGGTCACGGTTTTCAGAGCTCATCAGCTCAGTTATCGCTGCAACTGCGCAGTCTTCCCCAGGGACTCAAAATTGCACAGTTTTCCGGTCCATACGCAACGTTTTGTCTGCAACGTCTTGAACTGCGCAGGCAAGAGGTTGTGGAAAACGTAGCGTGTAGACCCACCTTAAGAGCAAAATCAAAAATTCTGGAGCGTCGAATGGACGAACGAACAAACAAACGGAGTCGCAGCTCGAGTCGAAAAAGGAGCTTCACTGCGTTCGGCTACCACTAACCAATTAACCTGGGGGACCTCAAAAACAGGAATCAGAACAAAAATCAAGTTCATTCAAAAGTTCAAGTTCATTTCAAAATTTCTTTCAAAAGAATCAGTTCACTTTCAGTTCGATTGGTTATTTACTTTATATCTATTTATTTTTTATTTTTCTCAGTTTACAAGCTATTCAAGGATTATCACTCATTCTCTAAGCAAGTGTGGGTATTTTCGCTTTTTAGTGAATTTCCGAATTGAAAATTATTACATTATTATTGCGCTCGTTCTGTTTTACAAAACTACCGGTACCTAGCATGAAAACTGTCCTGCACAACATGTGCGAATCCGCGCTATTACAGGTAGCATATTTTACTCTAGAAAGCTGCAAATTTTACAGCAGACTCCTATGGGACTAATTCAGACTGAACATGAAGAAGAGCACTCTAGGTGCAATAGCGGCCGGTCTGGAGCACGCTATAGGTCGAAAAACGTGTTTTCGGCACGAAAAACTGTAATTTTTTGTACGTTTCTGGTTCTAGCTCGGCTCAGGAGCAAGCTACAAAGACGGGGATGGTACCAATCGATTCAGCGTGGAAAAATACATTGAAAATGATACCCTGAATTAAGGAGTCCTGTGCGTTATTATGGAATCATTTCTGTGATTTTCTCTATTTTTTGCCTTTTTTTTTGGTGGACAAAAGTGAGCACCATTCAGAGATTGGCAGGTAGGTATTGGCAGGATTTTTTTGCATTTTCTCAACCCTCAGACCTTCCTGAACAACGCCTTGCCAGAGATTTAGCTGAACTCGTTGGAACTCATGCGCGTTTTTTCTATTGTATGGAGATTTCGAGTGGTGAAATTGGGTCTGAGAGCCACCCTTGTATGGCGTTTAAGAAATCGTTTTAAAAACTTGAAAAAATAATTTTTAAGTTAACCTCCAGGCAATGAGCTCATCACAGAAGGAGATCGATAACTTCACACCTCGAGCATATTCGTGCACAGCGTTTGTTTGTTGAGTCAGGCTGCTACTGCAAAGCACCACGTCAGGGGGCAATTGCACGGTCATTAAACCGTCCTCAGTATGGTTTTTTTCAGCTTTGGGAAACTTGACAAACCCTCTTTTGCGCCGTAAAAATCGGTCTAGCCTCCTTCAATTATTTCCTCCACCTAATGAAAAACGGACTATCGCATTGTAACCTTTTTGACCAACTTCCCCCCCCCCCCCCCCCTTCAATTCTCCCCCTCCGTCTGACTACTATTAATCCCGTCGACGTGAGGTCCGACATCTCCTACACCAATTATCCTAAATTAACCTGTTGGGAGGTCCTACTTTGGGGGAATTGGACTAAAAACACAACTACTTTGGGGGAAAAACGCAACGACTTTGGGGGAAGGCTCTGGCGAGAATGTGACCACTTTGGGGGAACGTAGAAAAGAACTGTTGCTCCAAAAAAAAGACGACTTTGGGGTTACAGAGTCACATCGTAATTATTGTACATTACTCATCAAGTCACTCGTCAAGTAAGTATATCGTAGAGTAGGTATATCAGAGTAATTTTGGTAGTAAGTACTGTTCATCTTCACTACAAATAATCCGTTCCGTCTATCAATACTAGTGATGTGTTGTTCTGTATCAATCTGTTACTTTGTACTAGGTACCGGAAAGTAGCTGATACTCTTAAATGTGACAACCGAAAGTACCTGATACGCCAGTCACAACTTGGTCCTCAAGTTGTTCCTACCTGCTCCTGTGATTACACGGCCCATGTTCCACTGTGTCACGTTTTACGTCACTGTCACATCTTGTAACATCGGGGATTCGATGTACCTAGTTGTACCTAGTTACTCGATGCACCTTGTTGTTCCACGCCTGCCAGCCTCACCTACCCACGAGAACTCCCCCCGCCTGCCATAGGTACCCCCGCCCACCGTCTCCATCCTCTCCACCTTTGGCTTCCCTCTCCACACTTCCCCAAACGTATCTTGTTCTTCTCTGAAGACTCAGCGTTTTGGTTAGCACAGATACCTACTCTGGTATGCAGCAGTTTTATTGTGCTTGTTTAGTTAAGAGGGGTCAGAAATCTTCAAGTAGGTTGTACCTACGCTGGAAAAGTCCTAGCTGTGGGAACTCAAAGCCTAGAAGTTGGGTAGGTACCTACCTAACCTAAGTACCTATAAAAAAAATTATAAATTTATAAAAAAATTTATATCTATGCGAAAGAACAGAGAAGGTAAGGTACCTAGGTAGGTATTACGTATTTAAAAGCAGGTAGGGACTGTTGATTGAAAATACCATAATTACTTATGTTGGTTAGCAAAAACATTGATTAGCTCCAGGATGAAAAATGAAGCTATTTTACTTGAATGATAATAGCTAAGCGAGTCACTCGATTTCAAATTAGAAAAACATGTCAAATTTTTCCCCTTCAGGGAAAAACATCAGATCATGGATATGTCTTGGGTAAATAATTGTATCACACCATTATGATTGGCAGGTAGCCTACCTGAGGTAGATACCTATATTTTATAATCTGTATTTGTTAATAATTCATACACAAAGATTTCATTAAATGAATTTTAATAATTGAAATGAATGTCAATAATTCATACACAAAGATTTCATTAAATAAATTTTATTTAGGAGCAATTAGAGAGAAAACGGAAAAAAAAAACAAATTTTTCCTAGAAGAGGCCCCGCTCCCTTCCAGGCACAACGCACCATGAGAGTGGGTGGAAGGGAAGTGGGACGATGGCTACTAGTCCTCGGAACGGTCCTGAGGTGAACATGAATCCCGAGGTTGCTCCTTGGAACATTATGTGACAAGTATCAGGTACAAGTATCAGGTACTGAGAAGGAGCAGGAACACTTTGTTCCTGTGACAGGAAAAAGCTGTCACAACACATCACTAATCAATACATGCTGCGAGGAAGCCAATAGTTTAAGGTTTGAATGATTATATTGTCCAAGCCAATAGTTTAAGGTGAAAATAGGTATATTGTCAGGAGTCACGTAACAAAATTTGTTAGTTTCCTCAGAATTCGCCAGCCCTCGCAATTGTGTAAGGCTGTCAAGGGGACAGGGTAGCCCCGTGGACTAAGGCGTCAGCGAGACGCCTGTTTACAATCAGTCGGAGCGCTGATCAGCCTGGTTCGAATCCGGGGAAGAACACCAATGTTTGACCAAAAGTCAATTATGTGTTGTAATACCTGTCTTGTCGGTTGATAATTCACCTCTGAACGTTGGAACGTTTATGTGAATCCTAGCAGAGGCTCCTGTGACGAAGGCGGCCGAGACATCCGTCTTCAACACACAAGATCGAGGGATCGCATGAACGAACCTCTCTTGGGACCTCGAACCGGGATAAAAATCTGGTGGACCGGTAAAAAAAACATTGTCTTCGTTTGCTGAGAACGTTAAACTAGCCACAGCAATCTACGACTGAGGGGGGAGAGCTGGGGGCCGCCGACCCGGCTTGTTGATGGACCTACAGTCGTAGTGATAAGTCTTGTATTAGGGATTGGACCTCGACCACCAGAAGGCAAATAGAGTCATCGGTACCATATCAGTGAACAATGTGCCGTCCGGGCGTAGGTTCAAGGTGAGACTCCGTTGATTACCTGATAGGTAAACATCGTAGTCTCTCCTCTGGTTGGTAGCCGTTCCCACAAATCTTTTTTTATCTTTTAAGGCTGTCATCATATGATTTAGGAAGGGGGGGCATTAGAGACTTTCTGCATTTATACGCACTTTGTCGAAATCCCTTAATGTCCGCGTGTTCCAAATTACTAGTAGGTACTAAACGCTTTTAGCTCCTGTCTGATCAAACCCGTTCCCCCAAAGTCACCGTTGGATTTTCGCCCAAACTCGTCGCTCAAAAACACACCTTTCACTTGGGGTTCCCCCAATCTCGTTACTCTCAACCTGTTTCCATATTTTCCACGTCCATTCATCCCTCCAAGGAATTATTCCAAGCAAGCATGTTAACCCCCGTCGTTATCCCACACCCCCCACCCTCCAAAAAAACAACCAACCAACCCCTATCCACGCCCGCCCATTGAAGGCGCACAACGTTATTGTGACCAAAACACCAAATCCAATTGCCCTCCTCTGACAACAACCACCGGGAACCCAGGATGAACAACAAATTCGTACGAAATAGCGAATTTATTCCAGTACCTAGTACTACGTATTAAATACAAATTTTACAAAAATAAAAACTTTCTTCTTCGGACGGGAAAAAATCCATGTCCATGTCGCAGGCGTTCATAGTATGGCGCGCGGTTCTGAAACAAAAGGAAATGCACGACGTATAAAAGGCTTTCACATGACTCACACCAACAAACCCTAATGCAACACGTACACGTACAGTGCGATGCGTACAAAGGTTGTGGTTTGAGGGGAGTGGTTCGCCGTTCCATCAACATCGGTGTCACCATTCTGGGCCTGGGGGTACGTATGGACCTGACGGCTACGGCATAGGAGGGGGGGGGCCCCTCCCATTACACATCGGCGCATCTCGCAAATGCGAAAAAATATAATGTTGTAGCCATACATTTCTACCAGCTAGGTACTTATGGACCTGACGACAATGGCATAGGAGCCCCCCCCCCCCCCCTACCGCCATTACACATCGACGCATCTCGCCAATGCGAAAAAATATAATGTTGTAGCCATACATTTCTACCAGCTAGGTACTTATGGACCTGACGACAATGGCATAGGAGCCCCCCCCCCCCCTACCGCCATTACACATCGACGCATCTCGCCAATGCGAAAAAATATAATGTTGTAGCCATACATTTCTACCAGCTAGGTACGTATGGACCTGACGGCTACGGCATAGGAGGGGGGGGGCCCCTCCCATTACACATCGGCGCATCTCGCAAATGCGAAAAAATATAATGTTGTAGCCATACATTTCTACCAGCTAGGTACTTATGGACCTGACGACAATGGCATAGGAGCCCCCCCCCCCCCTACCGCCATTACACATCGACGCATCTCGCCAATGCGAAAAAATATAATGTTGTAGCCATACATTTCTACCAGCTAGGTACGTATGGACCTGACGGCTACGGCATAGGAGGGGGGGGGCCCCTCCCATTACACATCGGCGCATCTCGCAAATGCGAAAAAATATAATGTTGTAGCCATACATTTCTACCAGCTAGGTACTTATGGACCTGACGACAATGGCATAGGAGCCCCCCCCCCCCCTACCGCCATTACACATCGACGCATCTCGCCAATGCGAAAAAATATAATGTTGTAGCCATACATTTCTACCAGCTAGGTACTTATGGACCTGACGACAATGGCATAGGAGCCCCCCCCCCCCCCCCTACCGCCATTACACATCGACGCATCTCGCCAATGCGAAAATATAATGTCATAGCCATACATTTCTACCAGCTCGGTACATATGGACCTGACGACAACGGCATAGGAGGGGGGTTGGGGGGGGGGGGGGAATTTCGCGGTGTTTAATTGCAGCAAGCCACAGCTTGGGTATAATGCAAGTTTTCTGTTACAGGATGTGAAGATTAGGATGTCGATCATAGTAACATGACATCAGCAGCTGTGAAAACGTTCACATTTGAAATGAGGAACATATTTCAATGTTTTATGTGACTCATCAACATCCATCCGAGTTTTTTGAACCGAATTTCTTTATAGCAGACACTTATTCCCAACAGAACGTCATGTGAGTCACAACTCGTGCAGACAGTTGCAAAACTACGAAAAAATACGTCCTTGCTGTCGTCATTTCAATTACCTACTACCCAACTGTACAGTGGGGGAAGTGCGTATTGCATGTAGGTATCGCATGAGAAGTTTTCCCGAAGAAGAATACCGATACTTTGTTGAAAGTATTGTATCGATACTTTTAGATGCTGTCTAAACTGTATCGATACTTTAGAAGTATCAAACATCCCTACATGAGACTCGAATCGCAAATGGAAAGGTCTCCGAGAGCAGTATCCGCGACAAGTCTGGTCATGTCTCCGATAGTGGAAGAGCACAGAGTAACAGAGAGCAAGTGGAAGAGTCACAAGTGTACATGCGATTTCCTGCTCTCGAGACTCGGTCTCCGGCAGCGTTGCCAACCCGTACGGATATATCCGTTTTGTACGGAAATTTAGAGGTCAGTACGGAGTACGGATAGAGCTTGTACGGATGGCCTGTTTGTACGGAAATTTAGAGGTCTGTACGGAGAACGGACAGAATTTAGAGAGTTTTTGCAGACCCTTCCACCGATCGGTAGGAGGAAATCCGTAGTACGAATCTGTAAGGAAAGGGGGAGTGCGCATGCGCGAGGACAAATCGGTAAGGAATCTGTAGCAGTAGGCGGTAAGAATCCTTATTCCTACGGGTTACCAAATCTGTATAGAAATCAGTATGAAAAGCAACATAACCTGACGCTTGTGTAACCCCGTTGTAACCTCCAGGTGTTTTCTTGTCAACAAACGGGCTAGGATTCTGCCTTGTTATTTTTTGTGCTGTTCGTGAAACTCGATGGATGAATTGGAAATTTTTATTCACCTCTTCGACCAAGGTAAGTAAGCTTTTAGTTATAAAGTTTAGAGTGAAGCTTCAAATGGCAATAATCCGAGCAGTTTCTCTGAAAAAAATCTGCCCAAACCCGCCTGGCCCTCTTGAATACAAAATGTTTACATCAAATAGACCCTTTTTGGATTAGCTTTTTGTTATACCTAAACAATGCATTTATTTAATACCTGAACGCACATGGAGGACCCTACTTGTATGCACATTTCATAACAAAGTTGTAATTCTCTTTGAAACCAATAAAGAACTTAGGTATTTCAATTGATTTGAAGGGGTCATCGATGAAGACGATGTGGACGACGCCATGGACAGGTATTTGGAGTTGTACGCTAGCAGGAATACCCCTGAACCTCGCAGCATCAGGTAAGAGTTCATCCGAATTGAATTATATGTAAATTAGTATTAAATACTAAGTATTAACAAGTCTTGTTACGTGACTGACGTTGGCCCTTAGGCAACTTATTACAGGAATCTATCTCTTCTCCAACTTGATAGCTGATTCGACTGCTGCACCTCGTTTTGCTCGTGTTCAGGTACTTGCATGAATTATTTCAGAATGTTTGGTCTTCTTTTTTGGGACGTACTTGGAAGTTGTAAGTAGGTGGTGCCGTATTTGTGCCAGAAAATGGACAGAACAAGGAGCAGCAGTAGGATGAGCGAGATTTAGTCGGGTTGTGGGACGGTGAGGGGGACAGCTATCATAACTGATTTTGAAACTTTTTCTCTTTTTAGGTATGGAGCCTTCAATCTTGATGGGATGACGGACGAAGACATCGTCCTAAACTTCCGATTCCACAGGGAACACCTTCCCGTGTTAATGAACCTCCTTGGGGTACCACCTGAGGTCGTATTGCCAGGGCGGTACAGACTGAGTGGGTTGAAGGCTCTGTGCGTCATGCTGCGGAGGTTAACATATCCAAACAGGCTCACAGACCTCGAATCTCTGTTCGGCATGTCGGGTCCATACCTGTCTGTGGTTGCCAACTACATGGTTAAGTTCATATTGGAAAGGAAAGGTCGTCTGCTGGAGGACCTGAGGAACCTTACGTGGTTGAACCTGGACCGCCTGCGCTATTACGCTCACGTAAGGAATGAACTCCGCATAAATGTGATCCGTGTTGGGCTCTTTATATTGCTGTGGAAATAGTATTCAGTGGTTGTGTTGGTACCTCGCAGGCAGAACGTTTATAGTGGGCGGGGGGCGTTAAAATATACCGGGGGCTCTTGTATATTTTAGCCAATTCCCAATATCAGTCAATCATCAATAATAAAGTGGCCATTGTAGGCGACGTAGGTATATCGCCATCCAATCCGTCGACACATTAGCAATTATTAACAAAAGAAAAAGACCCATTAGCAATTATTAACAAAAGAAAAAGATCAATATTTATATTTTTGCTCGTTAGGTAGACGGTATCCCAGCCAAAGAAAATGGTTTATTGACGAATGCGGACTTACTAATAAACCCATAACGTTTTTTCAGGCAATCACCAGGCGAGGAGCAGCATTGTCCCACTGTTGGGGCTTCATAGATGGCACTGCCCGCAAAGTCTGCAGGCCGTCCGTGAACCAGGAGCAGTATTACTCGGGCCACAAGCGCTTCCACGCTCTCAAGTACCAATCAATCGTAACACCTGATGGGCTGATTGTTAGTTTGAAAGGAAGCTTCGATGGTAGAATACATGACGCAGGTAACTTCAATACTTTCATAAGTGGTTGTCTACGATGTAGCACCTCTCGTATTCATTAACATGGAATCTTTCATCTGCATGGAATTTTGTCAAGCACTACATGTCGTTTTCCCACAAAATTCAACTGTTGTTCATTCCATTTTGCAGCAATATGGGCCCGTTCGCAGGTTCCTGGTCAGCTGAGAGAGGTTTGCGTGTTCCCTGAGGAAAGATATGTCCTCTATGGAGATCCAGCGTACCCGACATCAGAAATCCTGATTGCGCCATTTTCTGCTGCTCGTAGAGATGATCCTATTGCTGCATCATTCAATCAATCTATGTCTGTGGTCCGGCAGGCTGTGGAATGGGGCTTCGCCAAAGTTATCCAGCAATTCGCGTTCGTTGACTTCTCAAAAAACCAAAAGATTCTCCACCAAGACGTCGAGGGCATGTACAAAGTAGCTGTGTTACTAACGAACTGTCATACTTGTTTATATGGAAGCCAAACAAATACGTTTTTTGAGACTAATCCTCCGTCTGTGGAAGACTATTTGCATTTGGAAAATCGTGCTGCCTCTCCGCATTAAAAAACTTTTCCCACTACTAATTCTGTACATGTTTCTACCACCTAGCACATTTAACCTGGTGACGAGGGTTATGGCAAAGAAGCGCTTTGATGAATATTGTTTATTGTTACAAAGTACCTGTATGATTCTCGTTTTACAAAGGCGAGCCACCAAATGCTAGCAAGAATTCACATGACTCCCTCATATCTCAGTCAAAAGGAAATATCACTAAAGTTAACATTAGTCAATACTAAATATCTCAATGCAAGCACCTGTTTAAAGTAGTAAGTAAAATGAACGTGTAATAATATTGCGATACAACTACTAGAATGAAGTTAGGAAAATGTAAGGAGAGTAATAATTAGTACTTTTCTTGTAATTATTACAAGAAAGGTACTGATGACTATTGTTAAATTGCACGTGTTATAGTCACATGATCTCGTTTTAAAAATAGTGAGCCACCGAATAAGTGCGAGAGTGCTTCATCTCAGACTCAAGTATCACAGAAGTAAACATTAGTCGATACTGACTGTCACAACACAAGCGTAGGTTTCGATACTATGTACCTATGTTTCGATACTAGTAAAAACCTAGTAGGATAAGTATAAAATCACTTTTCACTCGTCATATTTTCCGACGCACAGTAATATCATCAAGTTTTACATCACGAGAGGTAATGCAATAAATACTACTTTATTTTTTGGTCTTAACTAGAAAAAATCATACTGACTCGCAAAATCATCGACTTTGCATTACTGACTGTCCTTCCTTTCCCTCAACAACTGTTTAACTATCTCCTTACACCAACTTATCACAGCATCCGTTTGGGCCTGCTGATTATGAAGTGCTTGCTCCTGCAGAGCGATTCGCCTGCTTTCGTTTTGTTCGCGCAGTAATGCGACTTCTAACTCTTTTGCTTTCAAATCCTTCTCAGTCAAACGTTTGTCTTTAAGATACTCTGTAATGGAACGTGTTAAAGCTCCACGTTTTCTCCTCATCGGACCAACGGCTGCAGAGTCACGGGCTCCAACTGGTGTACAGTTCTTGTTCCGGGGGATGGAAGGAGTCAGTTCTTCAACTGGTGACGTTGGTTGAGTTGATGACGTTTGTTCGGTTTGTTGAGGTTGTGGTGGTGATTGCTGGGTGTCCGAAACGCTAAAGTCACCAGCAACCTTACTCGGCTCCTCCTGGAAGATTTCAGGTTAAAATTAGTATTGCACATAGTGTAATTGCATTGAAAGTAATCATTAAATCTCAATACCCAGCACATTGGGTTCTCAAACATCTGCACAAAACTTCTTGGCTGACAAGAGAATGCTAGAATAGTGCATATTTATATACTAAGCAGTTTATAAACTAGGCAGACCGAGTAGGGATGTGGGCCAGAAGTACACGAACTTGTATGAACTTTATTCCCTGAATCTCGTAGATGGGCAAATGTTTTCCTTGTCCCAGCGCTACTTAGACTGACATACAATAATTGTATGTATTACATAAATTATTTATGTAAATGTTCGTTACCTGAAGAACAGTTCTGTTATCATCGAAGACGTTAGTAAGGTCCCTCATGACGCTAGCTCCAAGGCCATCTTGTTCATCCTCTGCATCCTGCAATGAGGAGGCCACCTCGCAGGCCACATTTTCTTGTCCCTCAGCGATAGCATCCATTTCCTGTCAGGAGATATATAAGATCAGAACCCAAAAGTAAAAAATAAGTGTCAACCGCAGCCACAGAAAAAAAAAAAAAAAAAAAAATTAGGCTAATGGTGCTGCAGTAGAGCGATTAGAATCTCTGATATCTTCTAGGAGTAAAGAAATCAGGTGACCCATGCTCAGCTGACTTCAACCAACAGGTGCACCCTACTGGGATGGTCGGAATCAAAAAATTAATTTTGAAAAAAATGTAAAAAATTTGTTAGAAATGGAAATTTATTTTAGAAAGAAAATTTCTTTCTAAAATGAATTAAATTTAATGTATTAAATACATTTAATGTATCTTGGGGAAATGTTTCCATGAATTTCAATTCCATCAGAAATATTTCCACCTCACATAACTAGTCGGAATGCACTTTCATAATGGTGCTCCACGAAAAATGATAGTGTACAAGAGTCTACTAAATAATTGGCTGAGAGTTTATGGCTGGGGCTAAACGAAAAAGAAAAGGACTCTAACGTCATCCTGTTTCTATTCCATCAGTACCTCAGTTGTAATGATCACTGTACGTAGAGGTTCACTGGCATGATTCACTAACATTTGGAGGCATATCCATCAAAGTAATAATGATTACCTTATTCTATTAATGTATTTTACGGCTTCTCACCTTCCTCATGTGTAACCAATGATTCTGGGCAGCAGCTTCCCGATCACTGGCCCCAAGCGCAGTAAGTGCCCGTTCAATTTTCCTCCCACTTTTCTGCCGCGAGGCTTTGAAGGAGGACTTCAGTTCATGCACTTGTTCCAGTAAAATCTCCTTTTCTGATCGTGTGGGAGGTTCCTGGCCCGATGACACTATCTCCTTTTCATCTGAGGCTTTATGCTGGGCCAGGAGTAAGTTGGTCCTAGCCTGCATATTTTTTATTGTCAATGGTTGCGCCGTCTCGACAACCATTACTTGCAGGATGTCATCCCACCGTGAAGACTCTTGATACGGGTTGTCGGCTGCTATGTGCCGTAACAGCAATGTGTCCAAATCGTCAGAGAACCGCATTGAGCGGTTTCTTTTCTTCACAGGTTCCTGAAAACATGGGAAACATGAGGTAACCATCAGTTTTCGTGCAATTTCAATACCACGTACCCAATGTAAGTAAACCACATAGAGAAGTCCTGTCATTATTCATATTTGTATAAAAATTTAATTTTCGTAAAATATAATTTCATGGTCAGTAGAAATTTCATCCATTAAAATTTTACTATCTGTAGACGTTCATACTGACGTGTTATTTTCATCACGTCATCTCTCTTTGTTGGAGAAACTGTAGAAAGGAGGAGATGGACGGTTGCCGGCAGGCCAAGCGGAATCGTTTTATAAAAAATTTTAAATTTGTATCGGTTTTCATCTAATCATTTCAATAAAATTCAAAGGAAGTTGTGTGTTGAATTCGAGGTTTTTTGTGCTGTATTTCGAAAAAAAAAAACAAAAAAAAAGTGGATTGATCGTGATCGTCATTTTCCCTTGGCCCGAAGAAAGTGACATTGAAAAGTGAATGTTGTAGAAAGGTGAAGTTAAAATCGTTCATTAAATCAAAACTAAAAATAAATTTTGTCGTTGTAAGAATAATACCACAATACCTCATACCTACTATTTGCCATTCCATTTTATAATGTTGTTCCAGTGGGTGATGATGGAAAACATAATTTTCGAAACCACTCCTAACCAGTCCTAACCACTTTTAATATAACATTTCATTATATTAAAGACTGTGTGGAAGTAGACAACACCTTCTGTATCAAACCTCCTATTTGATAAAACTTCCACGATTGTCTGGACGATCCAACGTACAGAGGAGAATAGTTTAGAGCACAACTGAACGTGTGGACACGAACCAAGTTGTTAAGTTCCATTTGCACAAACCGGCTTGTGCAAACCGTTTTGAATAAACCGGTTTGAGCGAATGGTATGAGCGTGTAGACTCACTTCATAATGAAATTTCAGTTGGTCAGATACAAACGTTGTCCCGTGTCAGAGGCTAAATTTAGGCACATAAACTAACTACATTGAATCATCATAAGCGTACGTAACTTACTTTCATATTGGGATTTCCGTCCATTTCCTGGTACACGGCGCGGCGGAGACTACACGGTGGGCGCGGTGGTATAATAATTATGTAGCATATTATGCTACCTACGATCGATTTTGAACTCTGTATTGTACCGTGCACTCGTAAACAAATATTCTTGAGTTTGTGTTATCAGTGATCTTTAAACTGTTGCCGGACGAAAGACAGTTTTCAGAGAAGGTGAAGGACGGTGAAGTGTGTGGAGGTGAACTGAAAACTTACTTGAAATCTAGTCGAAAACGGGACAGTGGAGGCAATATAATTAAAACTGCTTATTTACGTTGCACATAACGCGGGTGCCAGACATATTATTCGATGAAGAAACGAAATAAATTTTTTACGTATACCGACATCAACGGTGCAATAGTGGTTTATTAAAACGAGTGGCAGTAGGAGTCCTACTTGTAATAAGAAAATTTCTTATATTTAATACTTGTGAAACACTCCAACGCAACAAGTCAAAACTTCACGGCGACAATTTTTTTTTTCTTTTGGATTTTCATCCATTTCCTCTTCACAAAAAAAACGATTGGCAGTAGGAGTCCTCGTACTTGTAATAAGAAAATTTCTTATTACAAGTATTTAATACTTGTGAAATACTCAAATGGCGACCATTTTTTCTTGAGGTATGTGAGAGTGAAAACAACGTGCGCGTCACTTTAGTAGTCAATTTTTCCATACGGATCCGTAAGGAATCTGTAGTGGGGTGGTTGAGGTGGTTAGCTTCCAGTCATGTTCGGCCTAGACAGCCCATACGGATTTCCTGCTACGGATTCGTGGAAAGGTCTGCAAAAACTCTCTTTTGTACGGAAATTTTCGTTCGGTCGCTGACTTCCCTCGAAAATAATCATAGGATCTCTTCAATTCTCATAATCTACACTCATTTTTTTCAGACAACCACACATTTTCAAATAGGGAATTTCTGCTCATTCTTCTTTATGAATCCCTCTTCTTCTACGATAAAGCGACCAACCGTCCTGTTTTTGGTAGGATAGTTCAGTTTTTTAGACCTCCGTCCTGCCAAGCGTTATGTCCTGCTTTTTGTGAGAAAGTCCTGTTTTGACCTGCTTTTTGCCTGTTGGGAGGAAGGTAAGAGGCAAGTTCCTATTTAATAAGTAAGTCTGAAGTAAGATTGAAGTCTTCAAATCTACCAGCAGCTAGGGGGAAATGCAGATACTGGGGGAAATAGAAACCAATCAATTTTTGAATAGGTTTCATAATTTTTTTGTGTGGAAAAAATAACGTCCAGGTTCGCTATATAGAGTATAGTAGGTATTGTACTTATAATGAAAATACTTCATATTATGTTCATTCATATTATGATAATATCATAATATTACCTATCATAATAATATTGTTATCAACGATGAAACAATTTATATTTGTATTGCAATAAATAAGCTCACATGACTGCCTATATATAGGCAGTAACCAAATATATTTGGTTTCTGACTCATTCTACATCGTACATTTTTTTTTTTTTTTTTTTATCCTACATTCCTGCTTCCATGGTTCATAATTATATGAACCATGGAAGCAGAAATACAGCTCTCTTCCTACTTACATGTCATGTAATACATGATGATGGTTCATATGAACCGCGAAACCCCAACCTAGGTCTTGTTACCTAGGTAGGTAGGTACCTAACAACCCTCAAAACCACTAACAGTACGATTTTGATGTTTTATTTAGGGGAAAATATCCTTAGGTAAAATCCTAAGAGATATTTTTATCGGTACTCATGTTTTTAGCTATGAAAACTGAAAAAAGGTCGAATTTTGTTGTACGGAAATAGAGCTCATGTGTACGGATATCGGACCGAAAAAAAGGAAATTTTGGAGGGGCGGAACGGAAATTTCTTCTTGGCAGGTTGGCAACGCTGGTCTCCGGTCTTCCATCAGCGCCGGAAGATTTTTCCGAGTCTCGGAGCCTTCGAGGGAGTGCTGACACGGGTAGACGACTGTTCTTCTTTCGATTAGGTATTCGTTTCTGTTTTTGTTTTTCGATTCGTTTCTGTTTTTTTCGACACCTTTGTTCGATTCTTTTCTCGTTTCTTTTTTCGAAAAATGAGTGGGGCGAAAAAATAATGGAGTGACGAGGAACTCATGGAGTTAATTAATCTCTATGAGGCGGAAGAGTTCCTGTGGAACGTAAAGCATAAACAATAAGTAACCGCGACAAAAAAAAATGAGCACTTTCGAAGAAATTGCCAAAAAATTCAGTAACTGCGACGGAAATGAAGTGCAGCGAAAGATTCACAACTTGCGAAACCAGGTGTGTACCTACCTACTAGAAAATTTGAATTGTGAGTTTCGAAAAATCGAGCCTCGAAGCTACTTCTTGTGAGTACTTACCAAATTAATTTCCGGATTCGAGCAATTAAATTAGGTAATGTGTCGCTGTTAATTTTCATCAGGTGTCCCACGAAATGAAAAAAATGAAAAAGCTGAAGAGTGGTGGTGATGGTGAAGAAGATAGATACGAAAGCAAAATTTGCTTCCATTTAATGCAAGTTTTTCTCCGCACTGAAGTTTGTTATGCCAAGTTTCATCCCTACAAAACAACACAACACTAGATCAACACCAAATCTCACGACCACTCTCAGCGCGGACTCTCAAGTAGGGATGGGAATCGATTTCCGATTTTTTGGAAAAATCGATTTTTTGTTTCGATTTTTCGATTTTTTTAATCGATCTTCAGGTTCCGATTTTTTAGGTGAATCGATTTTTTACTTCCGATTTTTGTAAAAATCGTGAATCGATTTTTACTATTGATTTTTAAAAAAATCTTGAATCGATTTTCGTCATTTATAAAGATTAGTTTATTATTTCAAGTGATTCAAGCAAATTTCGAGCCTTAGGACGATTAAAAATTATGATAATAGCTAATGACAACAAAACTCACTAGTTACCAGCGACGTTCGCCATGGCTTTTTCAGACAGCGAAACTGTTTACTCGTCTGATCAAATGTTTATTATCAAAATTTTTGAAAACTAATGAAATTTTAATTTTCAATAAATTTTTTTAACGATTTTTTCTTGAATCCTACCTACAATAAATATATCTACAGTTATCACTCATTAAAAAAAGTTTTTTTTTTGTAAGACTGATTTATGAATCGATTTTCCAAAAAATCGATACTTTTATGGCGATTTTTTTGGGAAATCGATTTGGAGCATCCGATTCTGAATCGATTCAAAAAAATCGATACTTCTTACCGATTTCCCATCCCTACTCTCAAGTGGAAATAAAATAATCCAGTTCTCGCGACTCCTGTGGCAATCGGACTCTCAAGTGGAAATACAATATTCCAGGTCTCGAGACTTGGAGTCTCACGAATCTGTCTCGAGAGCAAAATTTGATTTAATACGATCTCAAGTGGACAACCCCCTGAGATCGGTCTCGAGACTTTCTCTCGAGATTTCGTCTCAGGTGTACACTTACCTTTAAATAAGAATAAAAAATAGAAAGTGTTTTTAATAAAGAACAAATAAAAAAATGTGTTTTAAATAAATAATAAAAATAAGTGTTGAAAGTAAAAAATTAGTTTTTGTGCGCAAATAAAAAACTGAGGAAAAAGGCTAATGACAACTGAATAAATGAAAAAATAAAAATTTATGTTGTTGGAAACTTGTTGAGGGTCAGTCAACAAGTTTCCAACAACATTAATTGAAACGGTCAACATCACCATCAAATAAAAATTTAAATTTAAATTCAAATTAGAAAAAATTGTTTAAGATAAGATTTAAAAATTTTTTTTTTTAAATATAAAAGTTAATATGGTATTTTACTGACAAGTTAACTTGTCGTCAGGTTACGTAAACTGACGAGGTTACGTCACTATTTGTAATTATAGGAACGTGATTGTCTAGCCAAACTTGTAGGCCTATCCATGAAGCCGTGATAGTCAGGGTGATTGTCAAATGAGCCCAAAACCTAAATGCCCAAATGAGCCCAAAGAAATTCAACCCAACTGAGCCCAGATTTCACGATCCCAAATGAGCCCATGCAACGAAGAAAAGGAACCAATGAAAACGTCATCATCCTTCATATTAGTCCTGTATTAGAGATCGTCAAAATCACGTCGTCATAATCAAAAAACATCACAGCATAATATCTTAATAATAATATCACATCACTATCTCTCTCGTCTCTATCTCTAATCTCTTATAATAATATCACAGATCATCATGAAAACACGAATCGTCAAATAAAATCTAATAAATACCAAATATAATTATTGAGCCGAATAGTGGTGACTGACCCTGACGACCAACCCGTAGCTTGTGAGAACTTGGGGAGTAGCAAGGTATCTATCAAGCTGGCGCTGAATAAATTCTCGTTTTTTCATGACATGGGAACTCCTCGGTGGTGGAGCATCGTGACGGCTATTGATGAGGACTAGGATATGTTTTTGATATTCTAACAGGACTTCAGAAAAGCGGATTATGTTTGGGTGTGGACTGCTAAAAAGACTGTTGAAATGGGAGTGAAATGACTCGCAGGCATTAGTCGTGAGGTTTAGTGCAGATGAAGGTGAAGCCCACATTGACGGAGGGTACTGCGCTCGGCTGATGACGTAATTATCTCGTAAGTATTTTACGAAATTGTTTAGGGCTCTTGTATTCTTAGGTTTCGCGTTAACAATTTCGCGAAAACAAGGCTCAACATCCTCTTGTTTGAGAAATGGCAAACCAAAAAATAGCTTCAGCCACTTCCCAATATCAGTGTCGTCTTTGTATTCATTGGATAAACCTACCTGCTGAATTCTTCGCCACCAAGCTTGACACAAATGGAAGCGGCAAGCGACAAGAGAGCACAACGGCCAAACAGACTTGCAAGCGTTCTGTAAACCTACCTCCAGATCAGTAACAATAGTCGTAGGCATTAACAACAATTTGTGGTGGTTACATACGTCTACTATCACGTCAAAATACAACTGATAAGTGCGCTGTTCTTTATTGTGTAACAAACAGAAAACTAGAGGTATATAATTTCCGTTGAAATACCCATGAATTGTCAACAACTGGCAATAGAACTGGGGACAAAACTGAAACTTTCCATCTAAATACAGACGTGGAGCTTGTACGAGGGCTTTTAAATTCGTCAGACACGAAAACACAACAATCTCGCTATCACTATCATTCACGAGGACGAACTCCTCTCCCGAGATTGTTTTGAGGTTCAAAGATCGGAGCAATTCCTGGAGTTCTGGACGCCTTTTTGGGAGGGTATGACCTAGCAATTTCCTCCTTGCATAATACATGTTCTTTTTTACCTTTTTTAAGTCCGAACTCTTCAACACGTTAACATTTTCTTCGGACAACAAAGAACACAAGATTTTCGTTGGCCTCTGACTCAGTTCGTCCGTAGCTTTTCGTTTCGCGGCACTGCTGACAGCTTGTGTTTGTAGAGCCTGCTCCGTGGATGGTTCATGGTTGTGGACGAAATTCCTCTCCGAGATGTTATATGAGTCTCCAACGGTCCTCATGGAAGCACCACATGAGTTCTTACAGCACCTAGAAGAAAATAAAAACGCTGCAAATTTTACACAAGGGTTTATTATTCTGTGATATAGGTTACTTGTACAGACATTTGAAGGGGACTGGGGAAAAACGACTTCAGTCCACTTTTTCAAAAAAACGAGTTTGAGGCGCCATCTAGTAGCATTGTGGAAGTACTATAATATGACTGAATCGAAAAATGGCAAGAGTGACTTGAGTACATAGAAATAAGCGTAAGAACATCCGCCCTGCTAGGGAAAAACGACATGAGTCCGAGCGCGCAATGGGAAGAACGGCTTCAGTCCTATTTTACCCCTCTCGTTTACGTGAACTACAGTGATCGGCGATTGCATCACCCAACTTGTTCTTATCAGTCTTCTTGTGTTTTGTTCTAGTTCATACGCCGTACCTTATCACTTTCTCTCGAAACTTTACTTTTTTTTCAAACGTGTGTTGTTGTGCAATATTACAGTGACTTTTGTGTGTCCAGTGAAGAAGAGATAGGACCGTCGAGCAGTGAAACGAGAAAAACGAAAAAAAAAACAGGCAGGGTTCGAGATGTGATGAAAACCTTGCGAGCCTGACTGCCAGTGTAAACGATTTCACTGTTTCACTTCGATTTGTGAGCCAGAACGCCGAAGAATAATACGAGAATTTAACGATTTGGGCGACACCAATTCTCAAAATGCTTACCTTGCTGGTCTTATTGCTGCTTACATCATTCCTTGTAAGACCAGAAGCTAAGGACTTCTACAGACGTTTGACATACATCACCCAACCAGAAGAAAGTGAGGACGAATACGTTGATAATCCACCGATTGACGCCTAATGCCAGGGAAAAGTGACATCAGTCCGTATATTTCTGAGAATATTTTGAAATTATGGTAATTGTTTACTATTACCTTGTCACCTTCAACTTTTTTGCTACTTGAATATGTTATCAGCAATGGCCTACAAACGACGGATAAACATGTTTGTTGGCCCGGAAAAATCAAAAAAGTAAGATACTTACTTTAGAAGCCGTCTTCAGATGAGGTACTGGCGTTGGAGTTCGGAGATGTTTCACAAGGTGGCGACAATTGGGTATTGTCTTCGCCGTTGTACAAGTGGCCAATGGCTTTAAAAAGAGCGTGAATACGGCTATTATAGTCTGGATATGTTCTTCTAAATATAAATTCTGCAAGGTGCCCAACTAGATGATGTTTCCTGTTCCCGTACCGCGGCACAGTACCTCATCTGAAGACGACTTCTAAAGTAACTATCTTACTTTTTTCACTTTTCCGGCCTTAATAAATGTAAATTCTTAATTAACAAACATAAATATGTCAAATGTCTTCATACTAAAAAAGTTAGAGGTGACAAGGTAATAGTAAACAATTACCGAAATTATTGTGGAAAATCTCATCAACAACTTATTTTGCTTGGTACGAGTTTTAATAAACATATTTCTGAACAAATGCTGATTTTTGCATATTTTTTTCATGAGTCTGAAGTATTGTTTTTAGTTGGGAAACTTTGAATTTGATTTTCCTCAAATTCCGTCCTACGGGACTTAGGTCGTTCTTCCCCAGCGCCCTTCATTTAATTCTGTCAATAAAAAAAATTAAAAAATTTTTTTTTTTTGGATTTTTATATTTCAAAAAAAATTTTTGGGGGGATTTTTTTTTTTCAAAAATTCTTTAATTTTTACTCGAAAAATATTTAACTTCTTGGGATCCTTCAAAAATCCCATTTTTAGCCCCATGAAAGCCCTATAGAACGCCACAGTGAAATCGGATCGTTCCGGGACCCCCAAAAATGGATTCTACGTCCAAAAATACTTCGAAAACGACACCTAACTCGATCCCATAGCTAAAAGCCTTCAAAACACCCCTCCTGTAGCCCTATTTTAGCCCCATAGCGCCCCACGGGTTTGGGCGATCGGACTGAAAACCTTGCGGGCACAACTAGATGGTAAACCAAGTATTTTGCCAAAATTTCAGATTTTTAAAAAATTCCTACTGCCCAAAACGGCCCGGACGGCGTACGGCGGACGGACATTTCGGATTTTGAATGTAGACCTCTTGAAACGGATAATGTCAAATTTTGAGGCCGATCGGAGTCGTCGACCCCCGTCGCGAAAACATAGGTGTATTATTCCAAGAATAATAAACCAAAATTACGAACGTCCAAACTCAATTCAATTTTTGATATTCCATTTCAGCTCCAATCTCATTCATTTGCAAATTCAAACATGAACTTACCTCCACTTGGTTTCTCCTCCTACTAGATCTCGATGTTTTCTAAATTTGAACCGATCCACTTCCAGAAGAATATTGCCTCGCTGACCAACCATAACATTGCACTTGACTGCCTCGGACATTTAGTAAACAATGCTGCGACCTCACTCGTTCGATAACAATTGGAAACTGAAGTGGGCTCATTTAGACCAAGCCTTATCTCTCCTAATCGTAGCGGTCGGTGTAGGGGCTCTTTCCTCGGCCTAGCTCTAATCTCTTTTCCTTCTGAGCTCTTTTCGACTACTTTTGGGCTCAATTCACCTCTGCCCGATAGTCACACGCGCCTCTTGTCCCAATGACTACCAACAAATGCGTTGTTTACATCGCCAATAAGGGGTACATACCATAAGTGCCAATCCCCCTTAATTGGCGTACAAAAAGCGCCAGGTGGTTAAGAGTTGTATTGTGTGCAGTAAATATTTTAAGTGTGACAAAAGCGCGAGCGAAATCATGGCACAACGAACGGGCTGTGTGCGATAAACGCAACACTCTGTCTAGGTTGGTACGAGTTTCATATTCGAGATAGGGTCCAGTCCAACCTACTAAAGCTCTGCTAAAGAAGGCCGGTACTTTTCAGTTATACCCCCCCCCCCCCCCCCCCAATGCGATTTCGGTTGGCTTTGGGTGCCTTAAAGCCATCGGGAGGCGGTGCCATCCAAAAGCGCCAGAGGGGGTCGAAAACCATACGAAAGCGCCACCCTCCCAAAATCTCTAATCCGAGGACCGATCATAAGCGCCACTTCCTTCTCCAGCCCCTAATCCCCACACCTTACGAAAGCGCCATGTGTTTATAAGCCTCTGTACGATTCGTAAGCGCCACATGGGCAAAAAGAGGAAAAAAGGGAAAAGAGATGCTCAAAATTTCATTACCTATTTAATATTTTTCTTGGTAAGTAGTGTCAAGTGCTTGTTTCAGCATACCTACCCGCGTTAACGTGAAGAAGGCAGTTTTATCAGCGTCGGCGTCGTCGATGATCTAATTGTGGCATATCACAACACGTCACTTCCCGCACAACAATTTTTATTAATTTCGTTCATTTTGTCTTCTTTTTAATGTCAACTGCTTGTTTGATAAGACCCGCACGCCGCAAGTATTCTAATCTCGATATTTTGTCATTGGAATATTGGTCCCAAAGTGCTAATACTTTATCATTTGGGTCGTTTCAAAATTTCGGTACATTTTGAGGTTTGGAACTCATGCAAAAAAAAAAAAGTCGATAAACACGGGTTTTTTTCGTCTTTTTGAATCTCTATAGGTATCAGTAAGAATCCCCTGAAGTGGCAGCGCACGACTATGAGGTATAGTTTTCGAGATTCGAGATCGTCGATTCTAGGGAGGGGAGTATCGTGTCTAGGGAGGGTAATATATGTTATTGGCAACTCATCACTGGGTAGGATCTGGTTCAGCAGACCCACTGGTTCGTTATGGTTACCCAATGATATTGTAGCAATGTCTGGTGGTTTAAGTTTGAAAAAAAAACGGACGAAAGAAAATTTTTTTACCCTCCCTACATTATCACTACCTCCCTCGACACTTAATTTTTCTGTGAGGTCTAGGGAGGGGAGTGGCGAGGGAGGGTAATTTCGGACTTCATTGTGTGTTGGAGGCTACCCAACCATCACTACCGTTCTGGAAAAAATTTCATCGATTCAGTGCAACAAATCACGCTTAGTACAGAAAGAATTATAGTGATATTACTTACCATGACTATTTTGATGAGGTCGAGGGAGAGAGTGGGTAAAAAAACACGCACACGTTTTTTGTCACATGACCTGAGCTGAGGCTCTTCCAACTAAAAAATGTCAGCTGGAAAAAGATTCCCCAGGTTCGACAACAAAACAACATAACTTGCCAACCTGTTAGGATCCAAAAATTCCCTTCTCTTATATTTTTCGCGGGCATTTCAATTTGAGGTCTAGGGAGGGAAAAAAAACTTGGTGACAGGTATAAATATCGATGCCACAACTACTGCGTGTTGGTATGTGGTCATCCAAACCAATTTTTCGAAACTTCAGGTATACCTAAACCTTATTTCGGCGCCGAATTTTTTTTAATTCAAAAAGCCTTATGGCTGTGCATTATCAAAGTTGTCAACCCCAGACCGGTGACATGTCTAGGGAGGGAATTTCAGCATACAAATACATATTTTTAATACATAAACAAAATTTATTTCCGTATCAAATGAAGTGGATTACGTTGGTAGTAGTATGCACTATAACGCCATTTAAAAAAATGAGCAAAGGACATGATAGTTTGGTCAGAAACTTCCGGTGACCTAAATTGTACCGAAATTTTGAAACGACCCATTTGATTCGAGCGTCTTTGCTCTTGGTCCTCTCCCCTTTGATTATTCGTTGATTTTAATATAAGTTTCCCCCTGAGCGTTATTCAACACGTCAATCACCACATGTACTGACCCGTGAGGAGAATAAAATTGATCTTTAAGATGACGGTGAAAACTTTCAGGTCCATTCGTTGTCTTGGGTATACGAGAATCTGGGGAGGAAGCCCACTAGTGAGGAGGGTACCGGCTGCGAGGTCCTACATACGTTTGGCACAGGTACTCCAAAAATTCCCCAACTCGTGAATCGCCAGGAACCGACGATATAATGTCCAAAAACCCACTCTCAACTTCCCACGGTGGTAGGTATGCTAGACCAAAAAATATCTTCAAAAACTTGCCAACTGCAGTGTGCTCCTTGTACTCGGGGTCAAGACCGATTGACTGAATTTTTCGATATAACGCTTGCCCGAAATGGAAAAAACAACAAGAAATATCAGAGGATGGAAACACGTGTTGAAACCCTTGGTGGGCAGCCAACTCGAAATCAAATAGTCCCAAGGATGGCAGCAAAACAAAGCCGTACTGAGCACATAAAGTGACTAAGAAGTCCCATAAGGTGGAATAACATTCAGTCGTTTTGGCGGGTAGAAAAGCATAAGCGAGTTGCACGTAACACTGGTTGGCGAAAGCATGGACGGTATACAGTTGGCTGAAGAATTTCGGGCAAGCATAAAATGTTCCGTCACCGAGAAGCACTTCTTGCTTACACATGAACGCCAAATTCGTTTTTGTCGTAGGTAAGCACAATAATTTCTCCTTCAGCGTGAATGTGAACAAACGGCTCACCCCAATTCGTACTAACCCCGCTCGTATTCAACTGATGTAATGCATGTACACGTGAGGTCGGATTGATCGGGAGGGATTTTCGTTTTGTCCGGTATATTGCTTGGCGAACGGCAACCAAGTCCTGCTGCAACAAGGACGTGCTACTGCCTGTAGATTGCAGTTCTCGACGGATCAATTTCGATGGTCTAGCACTTAGACAATCGTTTGCACGCAGTCCGTACCTCATGCCTCTGGACGGACCTAGCCGAATTCTCAACGTGGTTGTGAACACTCACACTACGTTCAACAATTTGATTGACACCTCCGTTCACTATAACAAATGCCGAGCAGTGCTTATTTGTGCAACGAAATTTCTCACGTCCGTCTACGAATACCCCACTGAGAGAAAAAAGGGGCGCACCATGCCCGATAGGATTGAAATTCCACGAAATGTTAAGACGTCCCGATAAAAAATCTAACGGGAGACCATAAATCCAAACGGGTAGACGTAAAATTAATCGGGTGGACGTAAAAATTAATCGGGTAGGTCTAAAATCAATCGGGAATGGTAAAATCAGCAATCGGGTATGTGTAATAACTATCGGGAGGTCATAAGAGGTCCATCCAATCGGGTACGCTTAAGAGACATCTCTATCGGGAATTTATAAAAGTTAACGGGTAATCACAAATTCCAATCGGGTACTGCTAATATTAGAACGTCCCGTTCGTGAATTAATCGGGTGTTTGTAAGTAGGCCTATCGGGTGATGGTAGCAAAAGTCAAAACCGTTTGAATTTCAATCGGGTGTTGGTTAACTTAAACATTCCCGTTTGATTTTCTATTGGGTAAAGGGGTAGTGACTAATCGGGTGGTAGGAATTCAAAAACACCCGTTTGGATATCAATCGGGCCTATATTAAGTCAAACATGCCCGTTTGATTTATCTATCGAGTAATGCGTAACGACTAATCGGGTCGTATTAGTCTTAAGAAAACCCGTTTGGAAATCAATCGGTTGGAAAATCCTTATCTCACAGGTCTCTTCTCCTGATGAAATCCGATTGATGACCAATCGGGTGACCAGTACGTTGAACAATCCCGATAGAAAATCAATCGGGTCCATTTCTGTGCTTTGCATCGGTTAGGAGTGCCTTGTGAAAACCCGATGAAATAACCTAACGGGTTAATATAAGCTTAAGAAGTGACTAATCGGGTGGTTGGACTACACAAACCCCCGATTGGTTATCAATCGGGCCTAGATTAAGTTAAACATGCTCGTTTGATTTATCTATCGAGTAATGCGTAACGACTAATCGGGTTGTGTCAGTCGTAAGAAAACCCATTAGGAAATCTATCGGGCTGGAAAATCGTGATGTGACAGACTATGGACTTAAACATCCCCGTTTGATTTTCTATCGGGTAAAGATATGACGACTAATCGGGTTGATAGAGTCCTAAAAAACCCGTTTGGAAATTAAGTATCCCGATTGACAAACCAAACGGGTTCAACTCTGCGCTTTCCTTCACGACCGCAGTTATGACTACTTTGTGAAAACCCGTTTAAAACTCCTAACGGGTCGATATCAGCTTACGAACACCCGTTACACTGGGGTTTGAAAAACCGACTATCTTGATGAAAATGAGTTTCAGAGCACCCGATCAAATCCCAACCACCAGCAATTTGTTTAAAAATATGAAATTTTGACAAAATACTCGGTTTACCATCTAGTTGTGCCCGCAAGCTTTTCAGCCCGATCGCCCAAACCCGTGGGGCGCTATGGGGTTAAAATTGGGCTATGGGAGGGGGTTTTTGAAGGCTTTTAGCTGTGGGATCGAGTTAGGTGTCGTTTTCGAAGTCTTTTTGGATGTAGAATCCATTTTTGGGGGTCCCGGAACGATCCGATTTCACTGTGGCGATCTAGGGCTTTCATGGGGCTAAAAATGGGATTTTTGAAGGATCCCAGGAGGTTAAATATTTTTCGAGTAAAAAATAAAGAATTTTTGACAACAAAAATTTTTGAAACAAAAAATCCAAAAAACAAAATTTTTTGGAACAAAAATTTTTAAATTTTTTTCATTGACAGAATTAAATTTCTGCACAAGTAACCTATATCAAAGAATAATAAACCCTTGTGTAGAATTTGCAGCGTTTTTTAACATAGTTCAATATTTTTCTACATTTTTTCGTCAAGTTACCTACGTACCGATGGTTAGCAAGAAACACGTAGGTACTTGGGGCAAATCGTTCTCTCCAATTTGCGCTTGCATTAATAATTTAATCAAAACTTTCCATTAATTTCTCTAAATGGTTTCACATTTTGCAATACTCTTCTCGCATTTTTCGTCAAGATATTGACAGCTACCCACCACCGCTACCCACCTACGTGAGGTTAGGACGTATAATAATATTATATTATGTATATACCTATAATATTACATATAATGTAATATAACAGATGACTGATGATTTTTAGAATTTTTTGTGCAGGGAAATATAGGAGGAAAATGACCGTAATAACCGTTTAGCGGGAACCATTTTTCAACTTTGCAGAAAGTAAAATGATCAGTTTTGAAATACCCGATTGATTTTCAAACGGGTTGAAACCACAGAGTAAGGTAGTAGTCAACCAACTGATGCAAAATGGCGTCAGTCGCTTCGTAACGGTCGTGCGTGGTGCGTCGGTATACGCGTTTGTGTTCTATTTCCTTTGTACACGGAATTGTCTGTGCAAATTTCGCTCATCCATTGACAGATTTGAACTTAAAGTTTGTGTTGAATACATTTTTGTCGACCGGGAGGTGCTGGTCCAGTGCAAATTTCGCGAGAACGTGTTCCGCTCTTTCCAACACCCGTCCGAGGCACCGTCTCTGAAGGAGGAAGGTACAAGTAAGTTACATGCTGCGTTAATTGCGGAGTAAGCCAGCGAAACAGGGAGCTTGTACTAATTCAGAATTAAATGGAAAAGTAGGGGACACGTTTCTCTGAAGACACTTGCAGCTCGCGAGCATCGTCTATTTCAGTTTGTAGGTCGCATGATATGTCTCTCAATGCCCTCAGCTTTCATTTCACTGTTAAAATTACATTTGAATAAAGCCCGGCCAAAGAAGCGGTAGTGGTGCCTTGTCCTTGCAAAAAGTATTTTTGCTGAGACGCAATTGTTTTCGGCTGCTATGTTTGGAAAAATAGGTGAAACCCTCAATTTCAATCCCCTAGAGCACTTTCAATCCATCTAGTCCATGGCGAAGTGGTGTAAAATGGAGTTTTTCTTTGGCTTTGAATCAGGAAATAATTCATTAGTTGGTGAAAGTATTAACACCCGATTTTTCATGAAACCTATAGGTTTCATGAAAAACAAACGGGTGTTTTCACATGTAACGACCCGATAGAAACTCTAACGGATTTTTTTGCACTTTGCAAGTTTTTCCTCGTGCAGGCAAACGGGTGCTGTGGGGACTTGGAAAAATTTTTCTGTAGAAACCAATCGGGGCTAAAAATGGGATTTTGAAGGATCCCAGGAGGTTAAATATTTTCGAGTAAAACCTAAATAATTTTTGAAAATAAAGAAATCAAAAAATACTTAAAACATTTTTTTTAGATAAAAATTCAAAAAAAAATAAATAAATAAAAATAATGTTTTCATTTACAGAATTTAATTTTTGCCCAAGTAACCTATATCAAAGAACAATAAACCCTAGTGTAAAATTTGCAGCGTTTGTTCTGTGCAGCTGGGGAAATGGAGGTACATACATAGATGATGTGAAAGACCTGGACCTGGCAAACGTGTGGTCTCTCATCTCCCCTCTCTCAAATGATAATAACAAATGTTTACTGTATGTTTCAGAACGTCGGGAGGAGTTGCTTTCAAAACCGTACATAATGATCCTCAGCTCCTAGGAGTGACCATTGGTTCACATATACAAAATTGTCTCACAGCATAGATGAAGCGCTGAGGAAGACTACCAAAGCAAGACACTGCCAAAGCAACACTTCCTGTGTTCCCATGGCACGAGTTGCGATCCTATGTACTTACACCTCTTCCCGTTCTTGAATACTGCGCATCTGACCAATTTAGTTGTGAGTATTTCATCTTATCACCTTCACTCTTAACGATGTTGCCTCATTTCTCTGTCTATGACATCCCTCACTTTCTTATAATTGCAAATACTCATAAAACAATTGTTTGGTTCCTTCTGTTGCAGATAGCGGTCGATTTTGAAGAAATTTATGGGGTCCCCCCTGGCAGGAGACTGTTGGCGCTGCACCCGGCGATAATCACAGAAGCGAGAGCTTGCCGAGGCGTCAAATGGAGGGAGGCTTTTGACGAATCTATTCTCCGCTTTTACGACTGCACTACTGGTAAGATTGTGTTTCGATTTTTTCAATGTCTCTTCACCCATATATCTTTATCCTCCCACGTTTTGAAAATAAGGTAGTAGTTCTTCTGTACATGATTGTAACATAGAATTTTCTCGTGTTTCAGACGCCGAACGCCGAATAACAGCGGCGCTGCTCGCTCGTCCCAATGCCGTACGCGATTGGGACTCAGCGAATCAAGAAAAGAGCGAAGAGAACCCCTACACTAAGTATTTAAGTTCATTCTGTATAATACGCTCCATGTACATATTTAAATTAAACGCTTCATTTAATCTGCACTAACTCTTTCTGACTTCTCACTTGTCCATCATGAATGAATACGAAATACTCAAGTTGAGGAATTTAATTGCTTGATGACTGCGCTTGATAATGGATTACTTTGATTAATAGAAGTAGTATATATGGTGAAATTGTCAAATTTTTGGGTTCATTTCATATATTGATGTTCCGTATGTACACTTACCCTCATCCTCGATTGCTTTCCTCATTTCGACCCTCCTTCATCTCTGCTCAGTTGGCTTCTCTTTCGATCTCCAATTTATTGACTGCTTTTTGGTTGGATTCTCCCATTTGCCCTCACTTCACTCCTGCTCGATGTTGAATCAATTCAGTCCTTTTTCCTCGTCCTATTCGACAGGTTTTCCTCGTCCTCATTTCTGCTTAACCACTTTTGATTTGTGAATGGCCATCCCCGCTATGGCCATTCATAAATTGTATCGGTTGAGCAGGAATAAGGCTGATTGAAAGCCTGTTGGGTAGGGGGAGAAAAAAGGCTGGCTTGAATATCAATCGGGTCGGCGTAAGCGGGAGCGATACGGAGGACCAATCGGGTGGTTATAGGAGCTCGAAAGGGATCCAATCGGGTAGTGGTGAAGCAGGACCCGATAGGGGAAATCCAATCGGGCATGCATAGGGGGGGTGTACCAGGACCCGTTAGGATATCCTATCGGGTCATTATAAGAGGGCTAATCGGGTGTAGATGATGACCCGATTGGAAAACAAACGGGTTGTGATGAAAACCCGATAGGATTATTATAAAGAACCGATTGAAAAACAAACGGGATCATAGCAAAACCCGATAGGATGGGATCGGGTTTGTTAGGGATTCTTATGACGACCCGATTGAAAAACAATCGGGCTGCTAGATATAACCCGATAGGATGTGATCGGGCTGGCATAGACGCACCAAACGGGTTTTGGGCTAAAACACCCGATTGATTCTTATCACCACGGGGTCAATCGGGTCTTTTTACTATGATCACCCGATTGGCCGGGGTAAATATATACATATTTCTCCAGGCGTCCCCTTACGAAGACCCGATTGATTTCAATCCTATCGGGTACCAATAGCGTCCAATCGGGCATTTTCACTAAAATTGCCCGATTGCGAGGCTCTCAATCGGGTAAAAAAAGCCCTTTTTTCTCTCCGTGCCGGAACTGCCGGTAAAAAAAATTATCCACGATCAAACAACGAACGCCTTTGTTAGTGAAGGTGATACGGAACATATTGTGCCCGAGCAGACACTACCGAATAACTGACCACATTATCAAACTTTATTGTGTTTGCCTTTAGTTTGACCTCTCGCCTCTTTGCCCTCATGACTCGTACTCGGACTTCAGTTGTTTCTCTTTTCTCTCTACCTTTGCGCTCCCACTGGCGCTTATGAAACTTGGGCAAAATGTGTCTCGGACCAGGACCTGGCGCTTATGAACGGTCCGCTAATGAGCTTCCTGACACAGCTGGCGCTTATGAACGGTCATTAAATAGGGATTAAACCGACTTGGCGCTTATGAATGGCACCCTCGGGAGGGGTGTGTATGATACTCGAAATCGAGTGGGAGGGGGTGGGGGGTGTTATTACGGAAAAGTACTCGAATTTGGGTGCCTTAAAGCCATCGGGAGGGGTGTGTATGAAACACGAAATCGGCATTACGTTGGCGCTTTTGAACCATTGGCGCTTATGTCATAAGAAAACGGGTGGCGCTTTTTGTACACTCAGTTGGCGCTTATGTCAAATCAAACGTTCGAGGTGTTGGCGCTTTTAGTATACTTTTGAAGGTGATTGGCGCTTATGGGCTGCTCCGCCAATAATAAGGCACTGCTGGCATTTACCCCCTTCCCTAACAATCCCCCCAAACAACAGCCCCCCGCCGAAACCCCATAATACGGCATATTGACATATTATGTCATTGATATATAGGTTTTACCTTCATCCTTCATTGTCAGCCTCTGCTGTAGCCTCCGCGGACCCGTCGCCCGTACCGCCAGGTCCTATACGAACGGGCATGGAACGACCCGTCCGGCCTTCGACGCCACGTGTAAAAATCTGGCTCTGGTTCGACCAGCTCCCAGAGACGGATGACGGCGGCGTTTAACATAATATGTTAACGTTTAATGATCTATAATATAAACATGATGAGAATCGGTACATACCTTGTTGGGCTTGTGGATCTGTAAACAGCCGAGTGCAGAGTCACAGTTGACGTCGAAGGTTCGTGCTCCATTGCTGACTAGAAACTTGTAATAACTGACACCGAATTGGGATTCACTTTTCTTATAATATTATTATTTTGAAGTGTTAGCGCCGCACGTGGTAAATAAGGAAATTGGAATTCACTTTGCTTATAATATTATTATTTTGAAGTGTTAGCGCCGCAGTGGTAAATAAGGAAACTGAACGTTGTAACAAATTCCTTTTATCATTGACCAGAAAATTCAGCGCAGTCCGAGTGATAGATTTGGATCTAATCGGGCGTGATTTGATTTCATCCAAATCATTCAACCCATATTATTCGCGGATAGCTCGGCAGCTCCTGGGTAAAAAGATCAAGCAAAAAATCATTTGTCTAAACAAAACATGAATTTTTTTGGATTTTTTTGGAAAGGTTTCTGAGGGTCTATTTTTGCCCTTTTCCTGAGAATCACTCATTACCGTTCCCTAATGCTACTCAATATGGATTGACTTTTGAATTTTTCCGAGTGTGTGTCCTAAATCTCTATAAAAACCCTTAATAAACGCACTTTTGGTATTTAGAATAGCAGCAATACTTGTGAAATGAGAAGCAGTCAAAGTAAGAATTTTCATTACTGAACCCCGAAACCTGTCATTACCGCCGCTCCCAAAAATTTAAAATTTGGATTTCGGGGCCTGAAAAGTGTTCTTGACCTCGAAACTAGGTTTGAAATTGTCGTGTGGCACCTCTAGAATACACATGCATTTTTTTTGGATTTTTTTGGGAAAGGTTCACGAGTTCACGTTTCTGAGGGTCTATTTTTGCCCTTTTCCTGAGAATCACCCGGCAAATACCTCCAAAAATCCACTGTTGAGGAAGTTGTCGACCAGTATGGTTCTTCCGGCGAGAAAACAGTGACTCGTCGATTTCCACGGTCATATTGGGACCACCAATGCGCGACTGAGTGCGCAATATTGAGTTTGCGCACACCTCGTGCATATAATTGCACCTATCAACAACTGTGTTGTGGTTCATGCTGAGTTCTTTCTCGCAAAATTTTACACTTACCATTTCATTCGCCCAAGCATATATAAACATCACAATATCAGTTTCGAACCAGTCAGGTAAGTTTTACTCCTTCATGCCCATGCAGCCCTGCAGCATCCGCGTTTATTGCATTGCCACCTGTCTCTAGAGAGACAACTATAGTTCCGGTAAGATATAAAGTAGTCGTATGTCCACCTGAGCACGTAACTTTGTGTGGCAAAATATTTTTATCTTGGAGAAACTGAACGGCACTCTCCTTCGTTTTCACCGTGTCATACAAAGATAAGAAATTCATCTTTACAGTACAGACGAAATCACGAGCTCACGGAAACACCAACTGAAGCACAACTGACCTCCGATAGGCAAGCGCAAACAAGATAGAAATGACCTCTGATATCAATAGTAGGAAAAATTATCACAATTACGAGTGGCGGAACGATAACGGCGGGAGAGGAAGCTGGCGGGCGGCCGAGGGGCCTGGCTGAACGATAACGGAAAAGGTCCAAAAAGGGCACTTGGTACAACCAACCATTTCTTTTTCCCGAATTTGTTTCCCTTTCTTCCTAAAGACAAGTACGTTATGTACTCAGCACTATGGTATTGTTGTGCCAAGATTTTGCCTAATGGAGCCTAGATTGTCTAATGGAGCGTTGGAGGAATATGAGTGACTGAGAGGAATCAAAAGTTTGTTTACGGTGGAACTCACAGCTCTGGGGTGCCAACCAGTTTAGACTAATCTAGTGCAAGGGTCTTGAATGTAACAGTTTTGGCGGAACTCACAGCTCAGGGGTGCCAGCCTTATTTTATCAAAAACCTAGAAAGACGGATCTCACAGCTTTGGGGAGCCTGTCTGGTTTTTGGGCGGAACTCACAGCAAAGGGGTGCCAGCCATTTAATGAAATAAGCCTAGTGCGACGGATCTCACAGCTTAGGGGAGCCTGTCGTTTTTGAACGGAACTCACAGCGATGGGGTGCCAGCTTTGTTAAATTGAGAACCTATCAGAAAGAGATTTAGGCGGAACTCACAGCTCAGGGGTGCCTGCCGTTTTACAGTAAAAGCCCTAGGAGAAGAGTTTCCTTAAATTTAGGATTTAATCAAGGGAGAAGGCAAAGATTGACAACACACTTATAAGGTAAAAAGGTAAGGCTCGCCCCCCCCCCCCCCCCCCCCCCCCAGGGCTGTGCCTCTCCTGTCATCCGCAAGCAGATGACCTGTCTTGGGACCCCTTATTCTAGGAGTACTTGTTTGCATACACACCATAAGTGAGGCCGAGTGTTCTAGCTCACTCTCCCAGATGACGGGCTGGTATCCCAGCTTCCTCCATAACTTATGAGGCAAGCTATCACCACGACCAACCTCGATTCCAACTCCAAACCGAGGGGGACGGCCGGTGGCACTTCGCAGCAGGAAACTCCTGGCTGTGGCAGCGTGGGCTCCCCCTCGCCCGAGGATTCCTGGTTTAAGAGGGTGGTAGCTCCACACTCTCCACTTTAAGGCCGCACCAGTGAGAGGCCCGAGTGAGCAAGGTGTCGCGCCCACTCTACCGCTTTACATGCCCCCCATCACCGAAGTGATGTCCTGAACATTACAGGGGTAGACATCAGACATGTTGGTTGATTGATTTAAAGAGCACAAATGACGCTCTGCTCTCAGGGCTTGTGATTATATACCCTGTAGTACCCCCGCCAGGGTACCTCCTCCTCTCAGGCTACGCCCGAGTGGAAGACTTGACGTTCACCCCACACCTGTAGTCCCCCACCCCGTCAGCCAATCAAACCCGCAAACTCAGGGATGCCAACTCAAGAAACCACTTTTCCGTAGATCGTTCACATAAATTCAGTAGATTACGCAAAAAGTCGGTAGCTAGACTAGCGATCAAAAATCACTAACAAACGCTGCAAATTTTACACAAGCATTTATTATTCTTTGATCCAGGTTCAATGGTTAAGTTTTCAAAGGGAAATTTGCTAGCAACCTGAGCTGCGACTTTTGGTTTATTATTCTTGGAGTAATACACCTGTTTTCGCGACGGGGGTCGACGGCTCCGATCGGCCTCAAAATTTGACATTATCCGTTTCAAGAGGTCTACATTCAAAATCCGAAATGTCCGTCCGCCGTCCGGGCCGTTTGGACAGTATGTAGGAATTTTTTTTAAAATCTGAAATTTTGACAAAATACTCGGTTTACCATCTAGTTGTGCCCGCAAGGTTTTCAGCCCGATCGCCCAAACCCGTGGGGCGCTATGGGGCTAAAATGGGGCTACAGAAGGGGGGTTTTGAAGGCTTTTGGCTATGGTATCGAATCAGGTGTCGTTTTCGAAGTATTTTTGGACGTAGAATTCATTTTTTGGGGTCCCGCAGCGATCCGATTTCACTGTTGCGATCTATAGAGCTTTCATGGGGCTAAAAACAGGATTTTTGAAGGATCCCAGGAGGTCAAATATTTTTCAAGTAAAAAACAACAAAAAATGTTGAAAACAATTTTTTGAAAAAAAAATCCAAAATAATTTTTTTTGAAACAAAAATCCACAAAAAAATTTTTAAATTTTTTTCATTGACAAAATTAAATTTTTTGCACAAGTAGCGTACCTATATCAAAGAATAATAAACCCTTTTTTTTAAGCATCGACGTGTTTGAAACACATCTCCAACAGAAACATGACTTCGAGTTAAGAGTAGAACGCAAGACCTTCAAGACAGAAGCGGAATTTATTGCAACCTATGGTAGGCATTTCGTCCAAAAATTCTCTGCATACCTACTAATCTGTCAACTAAACACCTTGAACTTGGCAACGATTGATAAATGATAACGAAGACTGATAACAGGGAACGAAGAGTACCTACACACCGCATGACCGCGCCACTGTCGATTTCGGGGTGCAAGGTGGGGGACTACAGGTGTGGGGTGAACGTCAAGTGAGTGGAAGGGGCCCTTCTAGTGGGGGAAGCCCCCTTCATGGGGTGACCTACTCCCAAGGCGCGAGCGCCCTGTACCTACCTATCTCATGCTCTCTTCTTCCTTTATTTATTTGTGTCTGAGTTTATTAAATCATAATAGTGGGGCTCCACAGGTATAATAGCACAATGCTTGAGGTAAAAAGAAAATTATGACAAAATTGGTTGGAAGGTGCCTGCATCAACTCTGACACTCCTTCGTTCACCGTGTAGTGAATGGAGATACATAACACGCTCAGAGAGTGACATGTTAGTTTTTAGGGCCTCTTCTACGAACGTGAGTTTTTTAACGGATAAGACCCCTGTGATTGGGGAACCAGTCACCCGATTGACATTTCGTGGTTTGTGTATCAGAGGGCGTGCAAACATCGACAAACGTGCTCGTTTGAGCATGCTTAAACGAACACTTTGAATTCGATCAGTATTGTTCGTGTAGGTACAGGTTTTATAAGGCAAGCCTTTTGCAGGTGGCGCTTTGCAAGGCGCTCCACAACGCCGTTGAAAAATGTCAAGTTTGCTCCTCCGTAGTGAGTGTGCAAATCAAAAATTTCAAATTCTGTGTCACCACCATTTAATATGTTAACGAGGCCTTCCAACAGAAAAATTGAACACAATCGTACGAGGTTCATCTTCGTATTTGAAAATCCATTTAATAGGGATCTGTGTACAGTTGACTACTGTGTGGTGTTTGCCGACGGTGCAGAGGTCTAATCCAATGAGGTGGTTAGGGTGAAAAATGACTCCTCTGCTGAGTACTCAGCAGAGGAGTCATTTTTCACCCTAACCACCTCATTACAGTTGACTAGTTTGTTCAGCATTTGGTTCAAGACTATTTTACCAACTGTAGAGCTTAAAGAGCCTCCCATGATTTGGCCGGATTTTTGTTTATAAATGTTTTTGGTTAAATATAAAGTATCCAGAATCGCAACATAGTTTGAAACCTTCCACGAACAGGTCTAAATTTTTGATGGGTGAATTAGTTTTGATTTCATTCCATTTGTCGTGGACGGCTCTCACTGCGTCTGCTGTGCGTAAGCTGGGGTACTGTACCGCTGGACGTTAGAGAACTGTAACAGTTCTCTAACGTCCAGGCTGATTAGCTAGTAATTTTGGTCAAGTTTATCCCCTTCTAGGTGTTTTTTTAGTTGCTGTGCATTTTTTTAGATCGTATGGGTTATTATTTACAAATGGTTTCAGGGTGCTAGCGTACCATTTAGAGAGTGGCTGAGATGGTCCGTTACAGTTTTTAAGGACAATTTTCCTTGCTATTAATTTATCGGCGAATTTTTCAAATTTATTATTAATGGTATTAGTTGGATCTATGGGGAGAATTTCAAATTTCGCGCTGTTATTAAGGAAATCTTTAAAGTTTTCGTTGTAGGTTTCTCTATACATGACTACGGTTTGGCGTGCTTTGTCTGCTTGAACGGCTACTAGATTGGGATTGCTTTTGAAGAAGGTTTTTAGGTTTTTAAGTTCAGTTGATACTTTTTTCTGGGTTGGGGTAGGTTGGCGTTTCTGTACTTGGTTTATGACATTTACGGTTTGATTCCTGATTGTTATGCGGTCGGTTTCCAAGAAGTCTTCGCTGTTCATGGTGTTTTCGACGTCCGCTGCGATCTGCATTACCTATGGTAAGTTACTTTATTCTACATCATGTTTTCTGCAATACTATTTCAATTTGATATATATACTTAAGTATATATACTTAACACTCTTTCATCGGGAAATCTCAAATCGTCAAAGAATGTTCGCCTCAATACTGTTTCATTTCGAATTATCATACTCTTCTACAAACTAATCTCTCTAAAAATTGAGATAGCGTATCAATATTAAGAGTTATGAGAAAGCTCCGAGCCCCCCCCCCCCCCCCCCCCAAGCCACACTACCTTAATATTATCAAGAGAACATCGTTGATGTTTGTCACCGTTTATTCGGAGTCTGTAGATAAGGATGTCTAACATTTAGTACTTTGACAACTAAGATATAAATGACAACGGACAAGAAACAGTTTGTCATTTCCTGCAAAACTTGGCCAACCAGATTGCCTCTGCTAGGATTCACATTTATGTTTATAAACGTTCAAAAGTTCAGAGGCGTTCTCTTTGAGAGACTAGAATATTTATTTAAAAAATAACAAATAAAAAAAGCTGCAAACTTCACACAATTTTATGCAATTTTACACATTAATATTCTTTGATATAGGTTACGTGAGCAAAAATTAATTCTGTATCAATAAAAAAATATATTCTTAACAAAAATTTTAAAAAACGTGGGACCTCGAAAAATGGATTATGCATCCTGGTTGTTGTTGTTGCGCGGGTAGAAGAACCTTAAGGTGTCCAAGGAGGGCGATCAAAGACCGCGGGCTCCCCTTGAATGTTTGGACAGATGTGAAACCCCAAAAAATGCATTATGCGTCCAAAATCACTCGGAAAACGACGCCCTGGCATCCTCCAAAAGCCCAAGGAAAACCCCCCTGGATTCCGAGGGTTCCGGTACCCCCAAAAATTGGATTCTACGTTCTAAAATACTTCGAAAACGACACCTAACTCGACCCCATAGCCGAAACCCTTCAAAGACCGCTCCCGCAGCCCCATCGTAGCCCCATAGCGCCCCACGGGTTTGGGCGATCGGGCTGAAAACCATGCGGGCACAACTAGGATTTTGGTATTTATTCTTGGAATAATACACCTAGGTATGTACTTAAGCGCGGCGAGGGTCGAAAATTCTGATCGGCCTCAAAATTTGACGTTGTCCGTTTCAAGAGGTTTAGATTCCAAAACGAAATGTACGTCCACCGTTTTGGGAAGTAGGCTTTTTTTTCAACCCGATCGCCCAAACCCGTGGGGCGCTATGGGGCTAAAATGGGGCTACGGGAGGGCTTTTGGGTATGGGATCGAGTTAGGTCTCGGCCGTAGATCTTCAAAGCCACCTTTGGGGGTACCTGAAGGACCCGATTTCACTGTGGGGATGTATAGGGATGGATTGATGGGGTTACAAATGGGATTTTTGAAGGATCCCAGGGGGTCAAATATTTTTCGAGTAAAAAAATTTAAAAAAAAAGAAATCGGAAAAGAAAATTTTTTATTTATTAAAATTTTTTTTTCCGAAATTGACAGAATTAAATTTTCGAAAAAGTGTTGGCTTACCTGAAGGAACAAGCAAACACAAATGTCATTATTCAAAAATTTAAGGGGAATATATCAGGGGTAAAATTAGTCTTAGTTACCTACGTAGGTAACTACTGTACTGTAACAGTACTGTAGTATAGTTAGACTGTAATTTAGTTTTAAGATTACTTAAAGGACTTTGCAATTAAAAATGTAATAATTATATATATATTAATCTCATATACCTACATTGTACAACGAGAGCTGTTAGAGACGGGCCTGGACGGGTCGAAGACCTTTAGGTCGGTATCCGAAAGATTGGAATAGGGAAAGATCCATTGTATATTAAATATACGTAAATTTTATGAAAAAGAAGTTTATGACATAAACTGGATGGCCATGGATTCCAAAACTGTCTACATTCATTTTCGGCCAAATCGAGTTAGCAGTGGATTCTGAAGCATTTTCCCGCGCTCCATCGAAAAATGACTTCAGAATCAAGGAAAACTCTCACCTTTCCACTGGTTTTAGCTCCCAAAGTTTGGGTTATGTTCCAAAACTCTCTACTTTCATGAGTCAGTTCGAAGCAAAACTCTCTCCATTAGACAGTTCGTGTCAAAACTGTCTACATTCATTTTTCAATCTCAATTTACTGGCTCCCTTCTTAATTGAATTAGTTCAAAATTGTCGCACTCATTTTGTGATGTCAAATGCAAAATAAATCGCGTCTCCCGGCTTATTGGTTGAGTTGAGGCATGTTTTTTGTGTTTCCTGAAAAATTGCTAAATCGGACGTAGGCAGTTTTGAAATCAAGCAAAACTCTCCTTTCCACTGGTTTTGGCTCCCAAACTTTGGGGTTCGTTCCAAAACTCTCTCCATTGGACAGTTCGTGTCAAAACTGTCTACATTCATTTTTCAATCTCAATTTACTGGCTTCCTTCTAAATTAAATTAGTTCAAAATTTTCGCTCTCATTTAGTGATGCCAAATGAGACAAATGCAAAAGAAATCGCGTCTCCCGGCTTATTGGTTGAGTTGTGGCATGTTTTTCGTGTTTCCTGAAAAATCGCAAAATCGCACGTAGACAGTTTTGGAATCCATGGCCTCGTGTATAAAATTTGTGAAATAAATAAATAAAATAAAAGATTTGGATTCCGGACCACTGTGCACCGGTGGAGCGCCCTTCTGATCAATCGCCTGTTGCCCGGACAACCGCCGGAGGGGCGGTTTAGGGGTGGAAAGGGAAGGGGGGTGACGAATTACGTCTGAGTCTCATCCGCATTTGAATCTAGCGTCCCTGTCGGGTGTGACGTCACCTTTTTTTCGAGAATAGATCTCTTTTGTTTGTTTTTATTGTCAACATTTGTCCTCATTCAACTTGTCGTTATCTCTCACTTTTCAACTGTCGTCGCAACTTTGCGTCAGATCCCCGTCGCGTACTGTTTTCATGTGACCAGCTGAAAATCCCCCAAGTTTTCATTTCATCAAGTGGAAATCAAACAGGTAAACATTTTACATCCTCAGCCGTGTCTTCCTGCATGTGTCCCTCTGTTCGCATGTCCAGCAGATGTTGACGACTGTTAATACACATCGTGTATTCACACTTGTCATGTCTTCAGGAAAGTGTTCAGGTTTCAAAGGATTGAGCGGGAATTTGGCGCCCCGGAAGTCGCAAATCAATGTCATAATGAAACATCAGGAGGCTCTGTGCGGTCGTAGGAAAAAAAATCCCCGGAAAAAAAGTCCCCGAAGTGACCCCCCCGGAAAAAAGATCCCCGAGGTTGCCGGAAAAAAATCCCCAGGGATACCATCCCCGAGCTTGAAGACTACTCGGAAAAAAAATCCCCGACCAAGCGGAAAAAAAATCCCCATCAATATGAAAAAAAAAAAAACAGTAAAAACACCATATCCCGGAACGATCCGATTTCACTGTGGCGATCTTTAGGGGCTTTCATGGGGCTAAAAATGGGATTTTTGAAGGATCTCAAGAAGTTAAATATTTTTCGAGTAAAAATTAAAGAATTTTTGAAAAAACACATTTTTGAAGAAAAAAAAATTCCCACCAAAAATTTTTTTTGAAATATAAAAAAAAAAATTTAATTTTTTTTATTGACAGAATTAAATGTCTGTACAAGCAACCTGTATCAAAGAATAATAAACCCTTGTGTAAAATTTGCAGCGTTTTTAAGAGCAGTGCAGAGAATTTGAATTGTAATTTTTATGTAGAGGAACCTTTTTGATGACAACATGATCCTCTGCTCCTCTGTGATAACAAGGCAAACAGCGAGCGTCCATCAACTAACTACGACTAACGCACAACTCGGGGATTTTTTTTTCCGTTTCGGCAATTTCTTCTCTCGGGGATTTTTTTTCCTAGGACTGTGGCCGATTCGGGCACTTTTTTTCCGGGGATTTTTTTTTCCGGGGTGGTTACTTCGGGCATTTTTTCCACCGGGGATTTTTTTTTCCGGGGATTTTTTTTCCGCGAGCCGCTCTGTGCATGCGACAACGAGAAATCATCAGCGATTATCGGATCATCTGATGATCCGATTTTGGTTCAGGCTCGTATAACAATAAACCTTCCATTTGTAGCCCCACGGGTTCGGGCGTATGGGCTGACAAAACTGGACGAAGAACCCGACAATGGGACCTTTCATGGAGAAAACGACACCTGACTTGACTTCTTGACTCAAAACCACTTCCGAAAACAGCTCAGTATTCAGACTCAACACACCTATGACATTCGGTTCGGCTTTATTTCGGCTTACTTATTATTCTTGGAATAATACCTACACCGATGTCCGCCGTCCGAGCCGTTTTGGTCAGTAGGAATTTTTTTAACGCTGCAAATTTTACACAAGGGTTTGTTATTCTTTGGTATATGTTACTTGTGCGAAAATTTAATTCTGTCAATTTAAAAAATTCGGAAAAAAATTTTAATAATTAAAAAAATTTTCTTTTCCGATTTTTTTTTTTTTTACTCGGAAAATATTTGACCTCCTGGGATCCTTCAAAAATCCCATTTGTAACCCCATCAAATCCCTATAGATCCCCACAGTGAAATCGGTTCCTTCAGGGACCACCAAACGTGGCTTTGAAGATCTACGGCCGAGACCTAACTCGATCCCATAGTCAAAAACCCTCAGAAAAACCCTCCCGTAGGCCCATTTTAGCCCCATAGCGCCCCACGGGTTTGGGCGATCGGGTTGAAAACCTTGCGGGCACAACTAGACGGTAAGTAAACCAAGTATTTTGTCAAAATTTCAGATTAAAAAAAAAATGCCTACTTCACAAAACGGTGGTCGTACATTTCGTTTTGGAATCTAAACCTCTTGAAACGGACAACGTCAAATTTTGAGGCCGATCTGAATTGTCGACCCCCGCCGCGATTAAGTAGGTAGGCTACATAGGTGTACCTATTATTCCAAGAATAAAACCAAAATCCAAGTTGTGCCCGCATGGTTTTCAGCCCGATCGCCCAAACCCGTGGGGCGCTATGGGGCTACGATGGGGCTGCGGGAGCGGTTTTTGAAGGGTTTCGGCTATGGGGTCGAGTTAGGTGTCGTTTTCGATGTATTTTTGAACGTAGAATCCAATTTTTGGGGGCACCGAAACCATCGGAATCCAGGGGGTTTTTTCTTGGGCTACCAATTGGGCTTTTGGAGGATGCCAGGGCGTCGTTTTCCGAGTGATTTTGGACGCATAATGCATTTTTTGGGGTTTTCACATCTGTCCAAACATTCAAGGGGAGCCCGCGGGTCTTTGATCGCCCTCCTTGGACTGGTGTCGGAATCGCCTCGTTGTTTTTGTATAATAGGAGAAGGTCGATAACACAGGTTTTACAAAAGAGATCACTTTCAGGCGCCGGGGAAAAAACCATCAAACTCTGTTTTGTGAGGTGCTGAATCCAAATGTGACCCCTGTTTTTCGCGGGCACGTCCAAATTTTCGAGATAATGGAGATTTATCGTTTTTTTCGGTCTTTTTCAGTTTAGAAAATCACAGCTGAACGTGCAGATGCCCAAAAATTCCACAAAACTCTCTTCTTACTAGAAATTTATCGCTGATTCCGAATATATACATGAGTTGGGGTCTAATACCTCGAGAAATGGGCGATTTTGGCAAAAAATGTTGAAAAAACGTGGACGGACATTTAGTTTTGGTTTACCTATTATTCTTGGGATGTATCCAGAATTTTCTGGATACATCCATTTCTAGATTTTTGTATACCTACACCTATGTATTGGCAACGGAGGTGAAAATTCTGATCGGCCTCAAAATTTGAAGTTATACGTGTTGTGTTACGACGAGCCCCTGGTCAGCGGCCCCATGTATCATCACCCCTTCTTCCTCTCCTTCCCTCGCCGAAACTAACTCCGTTGCACGCGCAGGCCCATTGTGAAAAAGACAGTCAGACCTCAACAAGAAGCCCGGGTGATCAGTTAATTACAACCCCCACCGGTGGTCAGTGGCGTTTTCCAATAAGCACGTGTGGACATTTTCATTGCCGAATCCTTTTCGCTTCAACATCGGTCGGCACGATGGCGTATGTCAAGGGTATTATTTATATTGGAAGTGCAGGATTTCCAGCCAGCCTTCGCTACATCCGCTATACACCATACTGCAGGTCGGCAATTTGTCCAGGAAAAAGGTACCAAGCACAAATTGAGCTCATTCCTTCTTCCCCCCCCCCCCCCACATAACTTCATCACCAGCAACGAGAGGACCGTCGACAGCGTATCGACACTCGACGTTCAGTGCATTGGGGCCCGTAGTTCCTCACCGGCCGGCAGTCTGCGCTGATGCCCACTCTTCCAGCTGATGCCAGTCGGCGGGTAATTCAAGTAACGGCGGGTAGACAAATTCTTGGAATAATACCTACTCTAACGTATGGCGTCGGTGATCGAAAATTTTGATCGGGCTCAAAATTAGTCCTAGAACGTTTCACGACGTGTGGATTCCAAAAATCAAATGCCCGTCGTTTTGAGCAGTTGGAATAATGTTTTAAATCTGAAATTTCTGAAATTTTTGTGTAGTTTAATCGACCATATCGAAATTTCGAAGTATATTAAATACAACTTAAATATAAATATATGTACCACAAATTTTGGACGTGGAACCCAGAATGATCGGATTTCACCGTGGGGATCGAAGGGGCTTTCATGGGTCTACAAATAGGATTTTTTAAGGATCACAGGAAATCAAATAATTTCCGAGTAATAATTTAACGCATAATCAACTTTTTGAATTATCAGTCCGAACATTGTACAGAAAAAACGCTGCAAATTTTACACAAGGGCTTATTATTTTTTGATATAGATAGGTTACTTGTGCGAAAATTACCTAATTCAATGAGGTGGTTAGGGTGAGAAATGACTCCTCTGCTGAGTACTAAATTGTTTATTGGAATAAACAATTGTAGCGTGGGGACCGGTTTCGAGCAACTAAGCTCATCTACAGCCCTGACTAGAAAACCATTTGTCATTAGCATCAGAGGAAAAACCATAAAATTATATTAACAAAGTAAGCTCGAAATTATATTATACTGAAGGTATATGAACAAACACAAATGGTGAAAAATTATAACTGACGAAAACGGTCCAGAATGGTGGTACATAACTTGACAATAGTAAATTCGGAATATGGACCCACTGTTAAAATTGGCTCCATGACTGATGGCCAGTGAACCATTTGAAAACCAGTTATGGTATACTACAGGTACTGAAAGGAGAATTGTTTATTATTCTAGTGGCAAAACATCTACTTGATATATGATTAGTGACAAAGAGAAATTAGAGGTAAGAAAGTCAGAGATAATTTTAAAAATGGACCCATTTGACAAGGTTATTAATTGGTACTAGGAAAGATGAATTTGGAATTATTCGTTTTTTAAAAATTTTAACAGTGGGTCCATATTCCGAATTTACTATTGTCAAGTTATGTACCACCATTCTGGACCGTTTTCGTCAGTTATAATTTTTCACCATTTGTGTTTGTTCATATACCTTCAGTATAATATAATTTCGAGCTTACTTTGTTAATATAATTTTATGGTTTTTCCTCTGATGCTAATGACAAATGGTTTTCTTGTCAGGGCTGTAGATGAGCTTAGTTGCTCGAAACCGGTCCCCACGCTACAATTGTTTATTCCAATAAACAATTTAGTACTCAGCAGAGGAGTCATTTCTCACCCTAACCACCTCATTGGATTAGACCTCTGCACCGTCGGCAAACACCACACTGTGATTACCTAATTCGATCTCAACAAAAAATAATATTATGTACCTATTGGTTTTTGAAAAAAAAAAAAAAAAAAAAAATCTGAACATTGTTCGGACAGATTTGTGACCTCGAAAAAGGGATTATGGTACTTTTCCGTTATAACCCCCACCCCCACGCGATTTCGTGTTTCACACACACCCCTCCTGATGGCTTTAAGGCACCCAAATGCAAGTACTTTTCCGTTATAACACCCCCCACCCCCTACCACTCGATTTCGAGTTTCATACACACCCTTCCCGATGGCTTTAGGGCACCCAAAGCCAATCGCGTGGGGGGGGGGGGGGGGGGATAACGGAAAAGTAGCGGGATTGTACGTCCAAAATTTCTCGGAAAATCCTCCTGGAATCTTTCATAAATCCCATTTGTAGCGCCATGAGAACCCCATAGCCGAAACTCTTCAAATACGCCCTCCTGTATCCCCTTTTTAGCCCCACGGGTTGGGGCGATTGGGCTGAAAACCTTACGGGCACAACTACATGGTAAACCGAAAATTTCAGATTTAAAAAAATTCCTACTGCCCTAAACAGCTTGGACGGATTGGATTTTATGTCCAACGAAACCTAACCTATTTGACCACCTGGGATCATTCAAAAATCCCATTTGTAGCTTCATGAAAGTCCCGTAGATCCCCCCAGTGAAATCCGACCGTTCCGGGACCCCCAAAAATTATTTCTAGCGACACCTAACTCCCACACGTAGCCGAAAACCCCTCCCGTAGCCCCATTTTGCCTTCTTGTACAGGTACAACGTAGGTTAACGTAGGTCTACGTTAACATTACCAACCTACGTTACATAAAAAAACATAATCTTATGAGTTTCTTGAAACGTGTGGAATACTTTGGAAAGAAATCTCGTTTTTACTTTGTTGTATACTTTCGAACGACAAACGAAAATTTAATTATAATATAATCATATTAAATACAATTATACTTATAGTATTATACATAATTGTATGTATAATACTATACATAATTGTATTGTATAATATTATACATAATAATTATGTATTGTATTGTCATCTGGTTGCAACGCACTGATTGCATAATAGTTATTAGCACCTCAACTCAGTCTTGGACGGAATACTTTCAAGGAAGTGCGCGACAGAGTGATAAGGCAGATAACAAAATTTGTTTTTATTTAATGTCAGAAAATTATTTTATGTCAGAAACCCGATGTCAAAAACTCATACCCCAAAATCTACGGATTTATCTGTGTGGTTGGCGACCCGCCAGCTGGGAGGGTGGGCATCAGCGCAGACTGCTGGCCGGTGAGGAACTACGGGCCCCAATGCACTGAACGTCGAGTCGTCGACTCATAATTCAAGTTTTTCCCAACCATATTTTTTTGGACTCCTATCCTCATCTTCCATATCTTTATACATTTGTATCAAACTTTGTGGATTACAGTAACTGTTGAAGACCACCGGGGAAGAATGATACATGTCCACAAAAACTGATTTCGAGAAAAAGCAATATATTGCTTTTTCTATGAATATATTTCAAGTTCAAAACATACCTGAAGGCAAGGGTTTGACAAAACTAAGAAAATAAAAATATGGGCAAGAGGTCCAAGCTATTTTTAATGAATGTACAAAATTTCAACAACAAATTCCAAGTTGTATAACGAAAAAAGCGCCGTTTTTTCCCCTTTAGGACTATCACCATTCATTAGTACTTCAAATCCGCTACAGATAACGTTCTCATCTCAATTTTCGACGAAATTGGACAAACACCATTCTTCCCCTGTGGTTAAAACTGTTTTAATCAAATCGACCACGGATACAATGGTTTTCTTTTTTTTTTTTTTCTTTTTTTTTCACATCGCCCTGGGATTCAAGGGACCTCTTTTCCGGAACAATTATTTTAGTCAATTTTTTTGGTTTTGATGTAATTGTTTTCTTTCCTTTTGGTTTATTATTCTTGGAATAATAGGTTCACCTATGTTTTCGCGAAGGAGGTCGACGACTCCGATCGGCCTCAAAATTTGACATTATCCGTTTCAAGAGGTCTACATTCAAAATCCGAAATGTCCGTCCGCCGTCCGCCGTCCGGGCCGTTTTGGGTAGTAGGAATTTTTTTAAAAATCTGAAATTTTGGCAAAATACTTGGTTTACCATCTAGTTGTGCCCGCAAGATTTTTAGCCCGATCGCCTTAACCCGTGGGGCGCTATGGGGCTACGCGAGGGGCGTTTTGAAGGCTTTTGGCTATGGGATCGAGTCAGGTGTAGTTTTCGAAGTATTTTTGGACGTAGAATCCATTTCTTGGGGTCCCGCAACGATCCGAGTTCACTGTTGCGATCTAAAGGGCTTTTATGGGGCTAATAATGAGATTTTTGATGAATCCCTGGAGGTCACATATTTTTCGTGTACCTACATATGTTTTTTTAAATATAGAAATCCAACAAAAAATTTTTTTTTAATTTTTGTCATTGACAGAGTTAAATTTCTGCGCAAGTAACCTATATAAAAGAATAATACTTAAACCCTTGTGTAAAATTTGCAGCGTTTCTTTTCTTTCTAAGGGAGCATTTGCATACCATTCTCCTGTTCAATAGATAGGTATTTACTTAAAATTATCCAACAGGAGGGGGTGATTCCACTAAAAGTGGCGAAATTCTGTCCACGACGTTTTTTTCAGCTTCACCTGGGAATTTTGGGGAGGGGAAAAAAGCATTTGGTACTGAACATCTTTCTCTACACCAGGCATTATTTCTTCTCTGGAGTGGACTAGTAAGTAGCTAGTTCAGGAAAAATGGTAACATGACCGATTTCTCAGTCCCCTGGCGTGTCCCCAGCCATAGGTTCACAACTTTTCGTAGCTACCACAGTTACCCAGTTCAATATTTTGAAAACTGCAAAGACTCATATTCTCTCCATGTAGTCTAGTACCTAACAAGCCCTTTACTGTCCTGATTTTTTAAGTGCTAGCTTTTAGAGTTATTACTTTGGTTTTTATTGGCCTCCATATTTCGCAATCACGATTCCAGGAATTTCCAGGGAGAATTTAATTAGGCCTTATTTTCTCATTGCTCATTTACTGTAGATCCCGACGTTTCGAAAGCGTGCAAGCTCCCATCCTCAGGGTATCTAACAACAATACAACCAGGCATTAGGCTACATCCCTATTTTACCTAAAATTTATCACCTAGTTTGTACTCACAGGCACTTCAGAGTTACCTTGCAAACTTCCAAATCAGGCGGACTTGCTTCTATCGATGATCATCTTGAATTTTCGTACTTCGTTATGTGCCTCACTAAGGCTAAGGTTGAGAACCACTCTGCTGATGTCCTGGTAGCGTTCCTTGTTGACGACGATGTGTGTAACATCGAGATTTATGACTAATGAAGTAAGCTTCAGCAGGTAAGCAACCAGTCATAATTTTGTCACATATTTACAAGCGTGCATGGAGGGGGGACATTGAAATAACATATTATGATTTCTCATTCCCCTGGTTGTTGAGGCTGTTAGGTATACAGGGTGTTACATTTAACGTTGCCAAAAAATTCCATGGATTCTGGAGCCCATTTCCGATCGAAAGTGCCTCCTAGAGGTTTTTCGAAAACCGCTTCGTTTTCTCGTTATTTGCATTTTTTGTTTTTTTTTCTCAATAACATGCATTGTTACTTCAGAAATGTGGCCATAACTTCCTTTAGAAGCATCGCATTGAAAATCCAAGGACACCGTTGGAAAGGGCGTTAAATTTCCTATAAGATACATCTCCCTTTAGGGCCAGAAAGGTGGCTCAAGGGGTCAGAAGGGTGGCTCAACGCGTTTAATGTAACACCCTGAGGGATTACTGTGTACCCCCCCCCCCCCCCCCCCCCTATGTCAATAAGTTGAGCTGCTCGTATATGGGCTCCATTCAGGCATGGGCACTGAACACTCTGACACCAAAAAAACGTGCAGAATTTGTCGAAAAAATTGTAAGATTTGCTCAATCGAAATTCGCCACTTTTAGTGGAATCACCCGAGGATACATGTTGAGACCAACGTGAATTCCAAAAACGAAATGTCCGTCCACCGTCCGAGTCATTTTGGGCAGTATACTGCCTATAGGAATACTCGGTTTACCATCTAGTTGTGCCCGCAAGGTTTTCACCCTGATCGCCAACCCCGTTGGGCGCTATGGGGCTGCCCGGGAGGGGGTTTTGAAGAGTTTTGGCTATGGGGTCGAGTTAGGTTTCGTTTTCGAAGTATTTTTGGACGTAGAATCCAATTTTTTGGGGACCCGGAACGATCCGATTTCACTGTGGGGATGTATCGGGCTTTCATGGGGATAAAAATGGGATTTGAAGCGTTTTTCCCACGGTTTATCAACGAGTTGATGTCTCCAGTACAGGTCGAAGGAGGTGTCGTTGGCCGAGTAATTTTCCACGTAGAAATCATTTTTAGGGGTTCCACACCTGTACACGAATGCAGATTTTGGTTAGGCAGATTTTTTTTTTTTTTTTTTTTTTTTTTTTTCATATTTGCTCTCTTCGTGCCTCATGTCAGTCTAACCTTTGAATATCATTTTCCAGACAGCTCCTGTACGTTCAAGTCAACAGGCGAAAGAGCAGAGAGTTCCCAAACTCTCCCGTCTATGAGGAAACGTCCACTTCTGCGTTGGCAGCACTGAAAATCCAATCGTAAGTGTTCCAACAACTGATTTAGTCAAACTGCCTGCTGCTGTATGAAAATGTAAACTGACAAGGATTTTTTTTTTTTTTTTTCGTTTTCTCCCCATGTAGCCGTTCTTGTTCAAAAAGGATCAATGAAGATTGAAAAAACCTTCATTAAGGTCGGACCCCAGGAGAAGGTGAAAAGGTCTAACTTCACTTCGTTTATCAACGATGTGCTGAACGACCGCTATTTGGTCCTGTCTCTGATCAAAACTGGTGGCTTCGCACCAGTTTACAAGGTAAACCTCTGAAAACAACGTTCTACCTGTCATTCCCATCATAAGACTGATATTCCCGTCGACATCTCTTCGAATGACTTTACCTTTTACTACCAGAAGGTCTAACATTTTGGTGCTATTTGAATACCGAATTTGCCTCTCTGAATGTTTTGTTGCACTTACTTGATACGTTGTGAAGCGTACGCACACTCGGATTAAGGGCCGGTTTTTCCAAACAGTCAAATCGAGGCTTAAATTAAGACTTAAATTAAGACATAGTCTGAGCGTAGCGTAAGCTCAGAATAAAACTGCCGCTCAACTCAAGACGAAACGGGTTTCACCGGACAAAGAGGTGCTTCACTTTTTCGCGCAACGCAAAGATTAAAGTGCCAATACGAAAAACTCATAAAATGAAAGTTGTAAAGAATGTAATTCTGCGTTCAGGGAATATCAAAACTTTCAAATTCGCTGTTGTAGGACACTTCTCGAAATTTGCTTTCTTCCAAATTTCGGTTGGTGTCATTAGGAATGACTCATTACTAGCCTGAACCAAACCATATTATTGTTTCAATCTTCAAGCATCACCGTAGAAGCTTTTATTTTTACATTGTTGTTGAGTCTGAACAACAAAATATCAAAAAAATACACTGCCAAGGAGATGGCACAGCAGCTTCCTCGTTACAATCAAAGTGACACCATTATAAAATGCGCTGAGCGTACCCCTGATTCAATCTTAATGAAACTGATAGGGGACCATCTAGAGCTATACGCACACAATTCCTGAAAATTTGATTGAAATCCGATCAAAATTGTGAAAGTTCAATCGATTCATTTAATTTACATCCATTTCTGTCTGGGAGACCTTTCGCATAGACCTTGGGAGCGCCCCTTAAAGGCTGATGTCCCACCCGCTCAAAGTGAAGAGTGTAGACGGGGGGGTAGCGGGGTCTATTAACGACGGAATAAATCGAAAAAATTAATCGAGCGAACTCGCGCGCGCCAAAAAATTCGCGACACCCGCTTATCGGACGTATAATTGGTCGAGGAATCGGAATCCGGTGGAAAAAATAGGGGTTCCCATTTGATATAAGAAAGTTGATGTCAATTGCGCGGATTTGCGCGCATTTTTGGGGGTACCGCTGATTCAATCGTGATGAAACTGACAGGGGACCATCTAGAGCTATACGCACACAATTCCTGAAAATTTTATTGAAATCCGATCAAAATTGAGAAAGTTATGCCTGTTTCAAGAATTTCACGTTAGCGCATGCGCAGAGCGTACCGCTGATTCAATTGTGCTGAAATTCGTATGGGACCTCAAGGAGCCTGATCCACATATTCCCTCAAAATTTGAGCTAAATTCATTCAAAATTGTGGAAATTATGGCTGTAACAAGGAAATGCGGACAGACCCACAGACCGACAGACACGAAACCAAATTTGTTCAGTAGGCTATGAAACGCAAAATGCGAGTGGAAATTTTGAATTCGGACAACAAAAATTTTTTTTCTCCCGAAAGTGAACACAAGGCGCTGCTTCGCAGACTCGGAAGCAATAGGTCAGCGGTTCCTTGGTGGCTTCATCGGTCAGGAGGATGCACGAAAGAACTATGTCGCGGGTAAGATAGGATTCACGGACAAAAAGTTCCCAAAGGTAGGACGAAAAGTTCCCGATGTTAGAGTAGGGTGGTGGGGGCAAAAGTTTCCAGTTTTGACGTTGGCGCTCTCCCCGCCTTCCAAAACGTGCTAAAGATTTGAAAATTGGCTTGAATTGTAGGTTAACATCTTCCCTTCATCCAGTAAAAAAATGGTTCATTTACCAAAACATTTTAGAGTGCGAATTTTCCATTTTTCCGAAACATCCGTTTGGAAACTTTTGCGCCACACACTGGGGCAAATGTTTGCAGAGGCAATTTTTGCCCCACTCATCAGTTTAGAGGTGGGTAGGTATCCTGGCCAAATCAAGACTGTAAGTTTTGTAGGTAAAAAAAAAAAAGGTTCATTTTTTCAAATTGCTGAAAAAAAATATGATCAGTTTTTGACGTTACGTCATTTTTTTTACAAAGGTTTGACCTTTTTTGTAACGGTTCGGTTCTGATTAAGTGGTCGGCCGAGCGAAGCGAGGCCTTATGCCTGAGTGCTAGTTTATTATTTTAATAATTAAAATTCAAACCAACCGTTCATCCTTCTTCCTCAATCTTATCATTTTAGCTACAGGAACTTTTTGACCGGGTACCGTAAGATAGAAAAGTGGGCGCGCATCGCGCAAAAACTGTCAAAGGTGGGCATGGAACAGCCAAATTTTGACTGATTTGATATCGGGTTTTCACGCATTTTTGCCCATAACTCGAGACCGGTTAGTCCATCGTAATTCTTCTTCTTTTCTGGTCTTTCTCTTTTTAATAGCACTACAAACTTTTGACCCGCTAGATTGCGGTTTCGTCTCACTGTGCGATGTTGATTCAGCTGCGTCCAAAGTAGGGATGGGAATCGATTTCCGATTTTTTGTTCCGATTTTTCGATTTTATTGAATCGATCTTCAGGTTCCGATTTTTCAGGTGAATCGATTTTTTACTTCCGATTTTTGTAAAAATCGTGAATCGATTTTTTACTACTGATTTAAAAAAAAAAAATCTTGAATCGATTTTTGTCATTTATAAAAATTAGTTTAGTATTTCAAGTGATTCAAGCAAATTTCGAGTCTTGGGTCGATTAAAAATGATGATAATAGCTAACAGGGGCGGATAGGCGGTTTTGACCGGCCGGGCGATTCAATTTGACCGGCCCTACCCCTCCCCGCCGCCACACACAGTTACCTATCCAAAGACCTTACTTTTAAAACCTAGGTGAACCTAACGCTTAGGTGAAAGAGAAAAATAACAGCGCCTATATTTAGAACAAATAAAAGTAGATCTTGGTATGTGAATTAGTTGGTATCGTTTATGCAAACAAAATAGCGCTTCAAGCTAAGATGCATTAATCACAGCTTATCAACAATAAAAAAAGAAGGCTCGCATGAGGAGCAACTGGCTGGAGCACTGAGCCGAGAGACTTTGGGGGACTACGGGAAATCGATTTGAAGCATCTGATTCTGAATCGATTCAAAAAATCGATACTTCTTACCGATATCCCATCCCTAGTCTAAAAGGGATGCTCGCTTTTCGGGGAAACTGTTTCAAAATAACAGTTTCAGCGTCAATGCGTTTCGAAAGAACTGAAGCAGGCTTGCACAACAATAACAGAAACAGAATACCAAAACGGTTTCTTCGCGCCTCAGACTGCTTCTTGTTCTCCTCAGCTCAAGCTGTTGGGAAACCGTTTCGTTTTCTAAGGGGGTTTCTTTTCATTTCGTTCATTTGCTCGTTTTTTTGAAACAGCTATTCCAGATTAAGTGAAACTGTTTCGCGTTTTTTCCCATCCCTACTGGTGGGCGCTAAGTGCGTCCAAATGTACCTACCCAAGCCCCATGTCGTATTCATGTTTTTTTTTTGTAGGTATTCCTGATATGTTGCGGTTTTGTTCACAAGTGCTCGCATTTGCTCGAATTAGTTTATGCATGTACAGTTACATTAGGTACTTCAATAATTGTACAATTATTGTAAGGGCACTGACAACATTATTCTTATCTAATACCTACACATGTTTTTTATTCTATTGTACTAATTTTCCAGGGCTATGATAAGATAGACAAAGGGGTTGTGGCTTTGAAAGTTCACGAATTCCGGAATGGCTGGCCTGAGTGTCGAAGGAAGAGACACATCATGTAAGTTGGTGGTGAGGCGACATTTCTTGCAACTAATACACCTATTTTTTTACTGCTACTGTTTTTTAACTGTTGATGTTAGCAACGCGATATTGGAGATTGGAATTCAGAAGCGTCTGCAACATCCTCATATTGTGCCAGTCCTCGACTGCTTCAACATCACAGATGACATTGTTTGTTCCGTTCTTGAACACTGCGAAGGGCAGGACCTCGGAAAGTACTTGCACAAGGTTTGTCTGGAAATACTTCACGTGTTCACATAATGGGCAACCTAGCCCTAAGCCGAGTGCAGTCAGCATTTTTTATATTAACTATAAACCTGGAGCACTGCTCTCCAGCGGACCTCTCTGCGCCTGAGTAGCGGGCGTTACGACTTTGGGCCAAATTAAAGTGGAAGGTCGTCGGAAGCCCAGGGGCGGATAGGCGGTTTTGACCGGCCCGGGCGATTCAATTTGACCGGCCCTACCCCGCCCCCACCGCCACCACACACAGTTACCTATCCAAAGACCTTACTTTTAATACCTAGGTGAATCTAACACTTAGGTGAAAGAGAAAACTAACAGTCCCTATATTTAGAACAAATAAAAGTGGCGCTTGGTATGGGAATTAGTTGGCACCGTTTAATAAATGCAAACAAAATAGCGCTTCAAGCTAAGATGCATTTTGCACATTTCATAATCACAGCTTATCATCAATAAACAAAGAAGGCTCGCAAGAGGAGCATCTGGCTGGAGCACTGAGCCGAGAGCCTTTGGGCATTTCCGGCCCTCCTCACCTTCACCCCTCCACCCCTTCTCTCATACATGTATGTGCCCCACTTGATAATTTCTTTCGAATTCTAGGCTCAACCTCAGGCCCATGGTAAATTTTTTTTTTTTTTTTTTAATTTTCATGTCAAGTGTTTGGATGGATGAAGGACCCCGGAAAATCAATTATCAAGGTTACTCGAACTTCCTGGCATCCTTCAAAATCTCCATGGATCCAAGGAACTGCTTTTAGAACTCCCAAAAATGGATTTGACGTCCAAAAATAGTTCGGAAACGACACCTAACTCTTCAAAAAACCCTCCTGTAGCCCCCTTTTAGATCCACTGAGCCCCCACCATTTGTGCGATCGGGTAGAACACCTTGCGAGTTGGTTCAACTAAAAGGAGACCCAAGTATTTTGTCAAAAATTTCAGATTTTTGAATGAATTCCTGAAGAATTGAATGAATTCGTACTGCTCAAAACGTCGTGAGCGGCGGACAGATATTTCTGTTTTGGAATCCACACATTTTGAAAGGTATAATTACAAATTTTGAGTACGATCAAAATTTTTTACCCCTGTTGTATACAAATACCAAAATGTACTTATTATTCCAAGAATACGGGATCACATAACGCTCGCACACAAAACGCATGCTGATGAGGGAATAGGCACCAAGCAGTAGGCGATGGCGAGGAGGGCCGACGATGGTCAAAGCCCCTTGGCTCAGTGCTCCGGCCAGACGCTCCTGCTTGCAAGCCATCAACATAAGATCCTCCAGATTGTTATCACTCAGAGTTTGCCTCAGCCTTGTTTTGATAATTTTAAATTTTGAAAAACTCCTCCATCACTCGACTTGGATCGTGAAAAGCCTTACCAAAAGTTTGTTGAAAATATTTTTAAAAAAACGTCTTGCATACGATGAGGCCATGAGGTTGTAGGTTTTAAAATCTTGTTGCAAAAATTACGAATTTATTGAACTTGCAATCCACCCTACGAGGAACAAAGCCAACCAGATTCTTTTACGTCTGAGTTTTTCTTTTCTGTCTCGAGTACTGTAGGAATACATTTTTCTCCAGTTTCGACCGGCCCCTCAGGACCGTCGGCCCTTCGGGCGACGCCCGATCGCCCGACCTGCCTATCCGCCCCTGCGGAAGCCCGATGACTTAGGGCCACGGTTCAAGCAACGATTTTGGGCCAGAGTGCAATGTCAAGTCCCCGAGGATGAGCGCGTTCGGTAATGATAATGGGCGTGTTATCTGTGTGTTATTGAGCGACGGTTTGAGTCACTCAAGCGTGCGATCCCGTTCGATTACACAGGTCTACAAAAAAAGGTCACTTCGCGCTCGAGAGGTTTTGGTGGTTGCTCTCCATGTTTTGGGGTCTGCTGAACACGAATCCGAAGTCCGTTTTGCGCCATCACGTCAAGTTTTTTTTGTACACCCTCGTTTATCCAGAAAAGCGAAAATTCCCTTAATTTCGTCTCTAAGTCGTCTGGTTTCTGTAGGTAATTTTTCTGGGCGCTCTGAGGTACGGTATACTTTAGATTATATTGCGCTGAATCGAATGAGACAAATTTTAAGTCGCTAAGATGAGCTCTTAGTTATGGAGATACGACCACTAGAAGTCATTTTTGGTTTATTATTCTTGGAATAATACACCTATGTTTTCGCGACGCGGGTCGACGACTCCGATCGGCCTCAAAATTTGACATTATCCGTTTCAAGAGGTCTACATTCAAAATCCGAAATGTCCGTCCGCCGTACGCCGTCCGGGCCGTTTTGGGCAGTAGGAATTTTTTTAAAAATCTGAAATTTTGACAAAATACTTGGTTTACCATCTAGTTGTGCCCGCAAGGTTTTCAGTCCGATCGCCCAAACCCGTGGGGCGCTCTGGGGCTATAATGGGGCTACGGGAGGGTTTTTTTGAAGGCTTGTAGCTATGGGATCGAGTTAGGTGTCGTTTTCGAAGTATTTTTGGACGTAGAATCCATTTTTTGCGGTCCCGGAACGATCCGATTTCACTGGGGCGATCTTTAGGGCATTCGTGGGGCTAAAAATGGGATTTTTGAAGGAACCCGGGATGTTAAATATTTTTCGAGTAAAAAATACAGAATTTTTGAAAAAACACATTTTTGAACAAAAAATCCAAAAAAAAAATTTTTTTGAGATAAAAATCCAAAAAAAAATTTTTTTTTAAATTTTTTCATTGACAGAATTAAATTTCTGCACAAGTAACGTATATCAAAGAATAATAAACCCTTGTGTAAAATTTGCAGCGTTTTAGGTCGGAAAACGCTATTTTGGTTTATTATTCTTGGAATAATACACCAGGTGTATTACATAGGTCCTATGTTTTCGCGACGGGGGTCGACGACTCCGATCGGCCTCAAAATTTGACATTATCCGTTTCAAGAGGTCTACATTCAAAATCCGAAATGTCCGTCCGCCGTCCGCCGTACGCCGTCCGGGCCGTTTTGGGCAGTAGGAATTTTTTTAAAAATCTGAAATTTTGACAAAATACTTGGTTTACCATCTAGTTGTGCCCGCAAGGTTTTCAGTCCGATCGCCCAAACCCGTGGGGCGTTATGGGGCTATAATGGGGCTACGGGAGGTTTTTTTTTTAAGGCTTTTAGCTATGGGATCGAGTTAGGTGTCGTTTTCGAAGTATTTTTGGACGTAGAATCCATTTTTTGGGGTCCCGGAACGATCCGATTTCACTGGGGCGATGTTTAGGGCATTCGTGGGGCTAAAAATGGGATTTTTGAAGGATCCCAGGATGTTAAATATTTTTCGAGTAAAAATAAAGAATTTTTGAAAAACACATTTTTGAACAAAAAAATCAAAAAAAAAATTTTTTTTGAGATAAAAATCCAAAAAAAAATTTTTTTTAAATTTTTTTCATTGACAGAATTAAATTTCTGCACAAGTAACGTATATCAAAGAATAATAAACCCTTGTGTAAAATTTGCAGCGTTTTTCCACTGTTTTTTTGCACTCTTCTATTAACACAGTAGAAAATACACTGCCAAGGAGATGGCACAGCAGCTTCCTCGTTACAATCAAAGTGACACCATTATAAAATGCGCTGAGCATACCCCTGATTCAATCTTAATGAAACTGATAGGGGATCATCTAGAGCTATACCCACACAATTCCTGAAAATTTGATTGAAATCCGATCAAAATTGTGAAAGTTATGCCTGTTTCAAGAATTTTACGTTAGCGCATGCGCAGAGCGTACCGCTGGTTCAATTTTTTACCCAAAGCCTGGGTAATCATCTACGGCACAACCCGCGTAATCCCTGAAAATTTCATCAAAATCGGATCAATATTGGCTGAAATCCCCACTCCTTCCCTTCTTTAGGGAAGGAGAGGGGGGAAAAAATCCTTGAGGGCGCTCAACCTATCTCAGAACGTACATCATTTTTGAATTTCTCGAGATTTTCAAGAATATATGTAAGATTCGTACTCAGGGAGAACACTGGATTGATTGCATCTGTAAAGAAGTTATTTATTTTATCAATATTCAAATACAATATTCGTTAGATAAATACTGGACCTTAAATTACATACTAGAGATCTGAACCATTGAACATACCTGTAAAGAAGAAATCTAAAACACAGGATCGTTCGAGTAGGAATCTCAGGAGCTCTGCTCCCGTTCACATTGACTGGTGAACCACAACTGCCTAACTAACTCGCAGGACCAAGATTACGGGAGACGCTATGAGCCGCAAACAACAACAACGGGATGATAGCGTTTGCCGTGGTGTTATTGGAAGTTTGACCCGATCAAACTTTACATCCCCCTTTTTTGGGATTTTTTTTTTTTTTTTTTTTTTTTAGTTTTTTTAAATTAAAATTTTTTCTTTGTTTTTAAGAAGTTTTCTGTGGCAGTGTTGCGAGGGTACCTGGGTAAAGCTTGGACACATGGAAGAAATTTGACTCCTTTTTTCGATAGCCTGAGTCAATCTTATAGATGGAGTTTGAGAGTTTTCCTATAATCTTATATGGACCTGTCCGAATTTCGTCCAGCTTGTTTCGATTCAGGCTGTTGCCTTGATGTACATAAACCATGTCCCCCACCTTGAATGTGGGTATTTTGCGGTTTTTATTGAACCTCTTTTTATTTAGTTCATGATTTTTTTGGGAATTCCTAATGGCTTGTTTCCTATCGTCCTCCAAATTACGGTGTGCGTTATGACCATGGGGTACAACCGGTATGTCTACATTATGCAACAAATAATTAGGACTGAATTTTGTGGATGTATGGATTGTGTTATTATACTCCTCAACGCATTCCTCTGCAAGTATTGACCACGGGCGTGTCGTGCTTGACGGTTCGTCATTTACTTTGCATCGAATCCGATTAACCAATGTTTGGTTTAGCCTTTCATTAAGGCCATTTGAAAATGCGCAGTCGACCGACGTGAAAACCAAATTCACATTATGCTGGTTTAAAAACAACTTGAACTCGTTGGAATTAATTCCACTGTACTGGTCAGCTAATAGAGTGCCTATTTGAACACCCTGTGATAAGACTTTGGTTAGGAGCTTAATGAAGTCATGAGCTTTCTGGTTTCTTGAAGTGTAGATATACGCATACCTAGTGAAATGGTCAACCAAAAGGTGTAAAAAACGCTTAGGTGACCGATTGCCCCCAAAACCACCAATGGTGTCAAGAGACATATATTGATATGGTCGTGTGGCAGGACCCAATTGGGAGAGATGGCCATAGGTGAATGGTATGCGAGATTTATTCTTAATACATACGCTGCAAGCTTGGCAAAAACTCGTAATCATTTTTGTCATATCCTTGCAGAAGTAGAAAGGAGTTATTTTCATTTGTATCTGTTTTGGACCAATATGACCAAATTTTTTATGTATTTTTTCAATCAGCTTATAGCAGAAGTCTGTAGAGACAATTATTCTACTTTTGTTTTTAAAGTTGCTGTAAAGTATATCACCTTCCTTTGTGACGCGGTGAGCTAGAGGTAGCTGACTATTTAATTGGTTTTGATCTCGGGTTATTTCCTCCAATTGGACTAAATTGACAATTTTCAAATCATCAGTGGGACCCAGAGATTCTAGAACGGGATTCCGCGATAAACAGTCAGCTTCGGAGTTTGACTGACCGGGGACATATTTTATCTTGAAATTGTACTGTGATAGGCAAAACATCATGTGTCCCAGTTCGTCATCATTTCGGGAATTTATGCGCAAGTGTTCCAGAGGCTTGTGATCGGATTCAACTTCAAACTCGATTCCTAGTAACCAGTGTTTCCAGTATATTAATGCTTCTTTAATAGCTAAGCATTCGAGGTAAATTGCTTTCTTTCGTTTCTGGTGTTCATTTAGTTTTTTTGAAAAATAGGCTACTGGTTTGAATGTTCCGTCGTCTTGTCTTTGCTTTAAAATTGCACCGATGCCATCAAGACTCGCATCAGTCTGGACGATTGTCCTTCTGACTGGACTGAAAATAGCGAGGCACGGCTCTGTGGAAAGACACGATTTGATTAAATTGAAAGCCTCCTCGCATTCCTTATTCCAGTTGAAAATGGCATTTTTCCTTAACAATTTATGTAAAGGCTCGAGCATTTGAGTGGCTTTCGGAATATATGAACGGTAGAAATTCACTTTGCCTAATAATTGCCTTATATTTTTTTTATTTTTAGGTGTTGGGAAATTTGTAATTGGCAAAACGTTGTCGTTTATTGGTCGCGTTAAATTGTACTCGATTATATGACCAAGGTATTTCACGCTATTTGTAGCAAAGTTGCATTTTGAAAACTTAAGCCGGAATCCTTCTTTAATGAGTGCTTGCATTGATGCTTCAACATGACGTAAATGTTCTTCAAAAGATTTTGAAAAAATCAGGATATCATCAATGTAATTTACACAAAATGAATCTAAATCATTTTTTCGAAGTATGTTCCTCAATATTCGTTGGAAAATTGCCGGTGAGGTTTTTAAGCCAAAAGGTAAACATTTCCAATTATAGTGGCCTGTTTGTGTTACAAACCCTGTTTTATAATAGTCTTTCTGTCTGAGAGGGATTGACCAAAAAGCACTATTTATATCTAGCACCGAAAACCATTTACAGTCTCTGGTTTTCACTATTAGATCGGTGATTAGTGGAAAGGGCTGGCTTTCTGGTACAACTAATTTATTTAAATCTGTAAAATCAATACAGAGCCTATTTTTCTTATTTTCATCTCTCTTGTGGACTAGTGTTACAGGTGCCGCAAAAGGGGAGGTTGATTCTTCAATAAGGTTGGCTGATAGTAACCTTGAAATTTGAGACTCGATTTCATTTTGATCATCTACAGAGCACCTGTATGGTCGTTTTGAAACATATTTGTGTTCTATTAATTTTATCGTGGCTTGATGACCTGACACTGTACCGATATCGTATTTATCTTTAGCAAAAACGTTTTTGTATTTATGTAGGATATCGTTGATCTGTTTTTGTTGTTTATCCGGTAAATGGTTCAAGGTCGCTTGAAAGGTATCTCTGTACCCGGATTCGTTTACAGTTACACTTCTGGGATCTTCAAGCCCTAAGTTTGAAAAAACGATGCTAGATTGTCCATGCTCCAATGAACTTTGGGTTATTTCTAATTTATCATTTTGGCATAAGTGAAATTGTACAATTAAATCCAAACCAAGCAGAAAATCGTGACGGAACCCCTCACTTTTCACTACAAAGACGGATACCTTTTTTGACAGATTCATTATTTTCAGATCAATACTCACAATTCCACAAACTTTTCCGATACCACTGACCATACTGAATTTGCTATCATCATTTTTAGAGATGCGAATGCCAGATTTCCTAAGGAAATCGTAATTTATCAACGAAATATTCGCACCCGAATCGTAAATACCGGTGCATTTTTGGCTATTATTGATAAGCAAATCGACTTTTATCAGTGGTATCATCACTAGTTTTTTTGATCGCTAATTGCAGAGTTCAACTCCGACTCTATTTCCAAATTGTTCACAGTTTTAATTTTATTGGTATCCTTATACCAACAGTTTTTCTCCAAATGAAAACGAGTACCTCGATTTCCTTTTTCGCACAGAGAACAAGCCTTCTTCCTTTCGGTCGGTGATGCCTTTCGGTTTCGTCCAGAAGTCTCTGACGCTCGGGAAAGCTGGGCTGAATCCGTTGAAACGACGTCCTTAGGAGAGTTGCAGTCGAACTTCTTTAATTTTGCAAGTAGACCTCTCGTTGATCCGATGGAGGATCTACTTAACTCGTTCTGAATCTTTATGGGAAGACCCAGCACAATAAGATTCAGCATTATTTGTTCGGGAATTACGTGGTCGAGATCAAGAAGTAGTTTTTCCTTCTTCACAACGTAGTCCACGTAAGAGCCTGTCATGTAACGGAAATGGTAAGCAAATCGAACTGGAGTCCAGGAGTCGTCGCTGAAGGTAGTGGTGAGATCCTCTTTCCACAAATCCCAATCGGCCTCAATACCAAGTTTTTTCTGAGCGTTCGAAAACCAATCGTTCATTGATTTATCTAAACATAATTTGAATACTTCAATCAATCGTGGACCGTTCAGATTGAATCGAGCCGCTTCCCTCTCAAAATCGTTGACCCACGCCTGAACATTCTTGTTTCTGCTTGAAAATTTCTCAACAAGGAAATGCTTCATAATTTCGTTCAGGGAGTCGTCTTTTTTTTCAACCAGCTTATTGAGACACGCAACCAGTTCGTGTAAACCAAATGCCGGTGCGCGTGAAGGTTCACTTGTCAGAGCGGATATCTCTGACATATTTCTTCATGCAGTCGAAAAGTTTTCGAAATTGTGTTTTAGATTTGTAAGATTCGTACTCAGGGAGAACACTGGATTGATTGCATCTGTAAAGAAGTTATTTATTTTATCAATATTCAAATACAATATTCGTTAGATAAATACTGGACCTTAAATTACATACTAGAGATCTGAACCATTGAACATACCTGTAAAGAAGAAATCTAAAACACAGGATCGTTCGAGTAGGAATCTCAGGAGCTCTGCTCCCGTTCACATTGACTGGTGAACCACAACTGCCTAACTAACTCGCAGGACCAAGATTACGGGAGACGCTATGAGCCGCAAACAACAACAACGGGATGATAGCGTTTGCCGTGGTGTTATTGGAAGTTTGACCCGATCAAACTTTACATATATATATAAATTACGTTCGCGCATGCGCAGGGAGTACCACTGATTCAATCGTGATGAAACTGATAGGGAACCATCTAGGGCTATACCCACACAATTCCTGAAAATTTGAGTGAAATCCGATCGAAATTGTAGGAGTTATGGCTGTGGCAAGGAAATTACGTTCACGCATGCGCTGACCGTACCGCTGATTCAATCGTGATGAAACTGACAGGGTACCATCTAGAGCTATACGCACACAATTCCTGAAAATTTGATTGAAATCCGATCATAATTGAGAAAGTTATGCCTGTTTCAAGAATTTCACGTTAGCGCATGCGCAGAGCGTACCGCTGATTCAATTGTGATGAAATTCGTATGGGACCTCAAGGAGTCTGATCCGCATAATCCCTCAAAATTTGAGCTAAATTCATTCAAAATTGTGGAAATTATGGCTGTAACAAGGAAATGCGGACAGACCCACAGACCGACAGACCGACAGACACGAAACCAAATTTGTTCAGTAGGCTATGAAACGCAAAAGCGAGTGGAAATTTTGAATTCGGACAACAAAAATTTTTTTTCTCCCGAAAGTGAACACAAGGCTTCCGCTGCTTCGCAGACTCGGAAGCAATAAGGGTCAGGGGGAATCGGCTCCAACTACAAAGTAAACAGTGGACATTTCTGCGTCAAATGCAGCCAACTGCACCTCTGTGAATGCAATAGCCGATTTTTGGCGATTTTTCAAAGATGAGAAATTTTACTCTCCCTTTTTCCCATTTCCAACTACAAAATTTTCTGGCTCATCTAATTATAATTATTCATCCTAAGCGCTTAGACTTACGGTACCCTACAGAAGTTTTTGCGCTGAATCGAATGAGAACATTTTCAAGCCGCTACAGTGCATAGTTTAGAAAATTTGAAGCCGCTGCCGGAAAGTCATGGTTATTGGATTAGATTATTACCAGAGAGGGTGTGGAAATGGGTTCCGGAAGGGCTCCCCACTTCACACACCTGGCTTGCAGACCCATTGTGCTACCTCTCGGCGTTCACTACAGTACGAGGACTGTGTCCTAGGCTCAATAGCCCTCCTACTAGGTCCTGTTGCGCCAGTATTTCTTCCTAGTCCATTGATCCCAGAGCAAGTTACATTTTGCGCTCCAGAGCCTTCCACTCGGGGAGGCATAGTTGTGGTTAACAATTTTAAAGTTACGGAATGCCGCGCAATGGCACAAATTAGTTTTATGTTTATCTTTGTAAGATCATTTAATAGGACAACCTATTGAACTACTGCTAATGATGGTTGACTTGATAAATATTGACGAATTGGCCAAAAACAATCTCAATTCTGTGTCTTCAATTTTTTGCGCCCAAACCCATTACTTTTGAGTGCTCCCAGTTAGTCCAATGCCATTGCTTTACCTCCCAGGGGTTGGTCCAAAGTCATTGCGTTTTGAAGACTTTGGCCCAAAATCAAACCGCTCTACTAAAACTGCGACCTCGCTGCTCCATTTAGGTGTTTTCAAATAAAAGCGCTCCTTCTTTCTTTAGTTGAATAAATAGACAACTACTCACCATCAAAAACGCTGCAAATTTTACACAAGGGTTTATAATACGAAAACGACACCTAACTCGATCTCATAGCCAAAACCCTTCAAAAAACCCTCCCGTAGCCCCCCCACGGGTTTGGGCGATCGGGCTGAAAACCTTGCGGGCACAACTAGATGGTAAACCGAGTATTCTGTCAAAATTTCAGATTTAAAGAAAATTCCTACTGCCCAAAACGGCCCGGACGTCGGGCGAACATTTCGTTTTTTGGAATCTAGACCTCTTGAAACGGATAATGTCAAATTTTGAGGCCGATCGGAGTCATCGGCCTCCGTCGCGATTACATAGGTGTATTATTCCAAGAATAATAAACCAAACGCCACATGAAGGGGTATTAGGTCAGATGGGAGAGGTCTGGGGTTGGCTGACTTTAGCCAGCAGGGGGTCGCCCCCTAGTATTTTTTTAATGACACAGAATTAATTTTCCACAATTAATCAAAGAATAGGTAATAAACCCTTACGTAAAATTTGGAGCGTTTTCTAACCACAACTTATATATATATAAGTAAAATATATGAATATTAAATATTCATAAAAATTTTATGTAAACTTGGAGGAATTTTTCGGCTTATTTTCGTATATTTGCCGTAAACGTAATCAACCGAACCCCCGATGATTTCCATTCTATTCACAGTATACACAGGAATTTCTCTTCAATGTGTTCACCTGTTACAGTTCTTTCTTTTATTAAATAAATTTTATTTCCAGCACAAGTTGATTCCAGAAGAAAAAGCCAAGGACGTGGTGAGGCAAATCGTTTCGGCGTTGGGATACTTGAGTGAGATCCAGCCCGCCATAATACACTACGATCTCAAACCAGGTGAGCTCAGTGTACAATCGGTTGTTTGATGTACTCGCCGACAATGACAATGTACATGACTCCTGGTTTTTTTTTTTTTTTTTTTTTTTTGTTTTTTTTTTTCTTTTCTCTCTCCTTTCCAACTTAATTTCGAAATGCGTTATTTTATTGACGTATTAGCAAGCTTGGACAAAAAATTGAGTCGGTTTCAGCCAACATCATCCTGACCAAGAAAAATTGCCTGGACCACGTGAAAATAACGGATTTCGGCATCAGCAAGGTGATGTACAGTTGCGATTCTGAAGGGGAAATAGAACTGGCGGACCAGGGAGTCGGCACGTGTTGGTGAGTATTTCATTTTTGGTCATTCGCGTATGAATGTTGGCCGTGTGGAGAAATGCTGGTGTGGTCCGAATTATTGTTTGGGAAGGTGAGTTGGCCAGGTTTTGCTGTGGTGGAAGGGGGGGGGGGGGTTGGATAGAATCCATTTTTTGGGGTCCCGCAGCGATCCGATTTCACTGTTGCGATCTATAGGGCTTTCATGGGGCTAAAAATGGGATTTTTGAAGGATCCCAGGAGGTTATTTTTCGAGTAAAGAATAAAGAATTTTTGAAAAAAAAAATTTTTTCGAAAAAAAAATCCAAAAAAAAATTTTTTTCCAACATTTTTTCTTTTGACACAGAAATAATTTTTGCGCAACTAACCTATATCAAAGAATAATAAACCCTTGTGTAAAATTTGCAGCGTTTTTACTTAGGTACTTTTATTTATTATTATTATTATTATTATTTTTATTTATTTATTATTTATTATTTATTTATTTTTAAGAAAAATTTCGTCAGCGACAGTGTGTTTTGCAGGTATTTGCCGCCAGAGGTTTTCGTTGAAGGAGACATACCGCCCAGAATCTCTTCCAAAGTGGACGTCTGGAGCGTTGGCGTCATATTTTACTACTGTCTCTTCGGCATCAGGGTTCGCAACTCATTAGATTTAAACATCTGGCTATGATAAGTTTAAGACGATTGACCTCGCTTGGCCACTACCTCGACTTTTTCGGCCCATTTCCAGCCGTTCGGTGAGGGCGAATCACCTCAGGAAGTCTGGGACCAGAAAATCATATTGGAGGCCGATTGGGTGATTTTCCCGCCCAGGCCGAAGATCGCCATCGAGACGAAGTACTTCATCAGGGACTGCCTGGTTTACGACAAGGACCACCGCATGGATGCTCTTACCCTCAGCAGGTTCGAAGGTTTCACCATGAACAGTAACAGATTCTGTTATGCGATTTGAGCAGGGATACCATCTCCTTTTTTTGTGGAAGGAGGACAATCCAAGTGAAAATGTAGGACATTGTAGGACATAAAAAAAAAAACCTAGCAGTTTTTTATTTTTTAGTTGGTTCGAATAAGGCCTTGTTTTTTGTTTTTTGTTTTTTTTACTCCTTTACACTGAATTTACCAGTAATCACCGACTTCACTCAAACTTCACTTTAGAAGCTCAGATACGCCACATGGAGCTACTTTTTGGTGGTTTCATACTTTTCTCGCACTATGCTCGCCAGACTGGATTTCTTAAGACCAATTTCAGATTTTTCCGACCGCTAGAAGTGCCCTAGAATAAAGATGACATAAATCGTGTCACCCTCCTCCTCCTCCTCTACTTGCGGCTGTAATATAGTAGACTAGGGGGCCACTCCCTGCCAGCTACGCCAGCCAACCCCCGTAGTTCGACCGTGGCGGGGCGGTCGTTGCGGCTTGGCAAGCTGCGTGTTCCGCCCTGACGTTTCTCGTACTATGGTCGCCAAGACGAATTTTTTAAGAGTAATTTAAAATTTTCCCGACTGCTAGAAGTGGGTTAGAATTTAGATGATTCTCCTCATCCTCCTCAGGCTGCAGCTCCAATAGGGGCCCACTCCCTGCTGGCTAAAGTGGTAGGCGAGTGGTACGGGATAACGACTTTCCCGTGTGAGTTTTTTCACTTTCCACTCGCGTAGAAGGCCGTTTAGGGGGTCGAAAAAATACGAGCCGTATAAATCAGACCTGGAGGAAGACGTCGGTCAAATCGTAAATCGGAAATTTTTCCCCGGAAATTCGTCGAAATAAATCGTCTTTCTCGCGTTTGTCCCACGTTTTTTCGGGTTCAAAAGTACCCAGTAAGGAGCCGTTTTTTGGGTATGGTATCCGCGAGCCAAATGCGCTTCAATCTATGGCGAATCCAATTTCTACTCTACCCCCCCCCCCCCCCCCCGCCCTTCCAGCACCCTTTTCAAATTCAGGGAGCCTTACTTCGCTCAGCTAATCATTTTATCGGCCAGGGGATTCTATGTCCAAAAATACTTCGAAATGACACTTAACTCTACCCCCTCCCCATTTTAGCTCCATAGCGCCCCACAGATTTTTTCCTGTGAGTTTTCAAATTTAATTTGAATTCACTAGCCATTTTACCGGGAGGGGTGGGGGATGCTTTCCTCGCTCTGCTGATCATTTTATCAGCCAGTGGGGACTCGCTTTGCTCAGCCACCCACATAGGCAGTTCTATTATTATTATTATTATTATTATTAATTCGTGCGGGGTCTGCAGGTGGGTGATTTGAGGAACACGCGGCCCGCCAGGCCGCAATGACCGCCCCGCCAGGGCGGAACGATGGGGGTTGGCTGGCGAAGAAACAATAATTGGATCGTTTTAATTCGCGCGGGGTCTGCGGGCGGGTGAAAACTCCGTTTGGAACTTTTTATTCTGGTGTGTGATGCCCGATGCCGGTGTATAATAACACGTGGGACCTTAATAAGTTCAGATAGTGTCCCGAAAGTGTCCCACGAGTGTGAATTTTGGACCTTTTTATAAGGGGAGGTAGTTTTCCTTGATGTTGGGGTTCCAACGTGTCCATCGATGCTACTCATCCACTGGGGGAGCGAGAGAAGTGAGCCGGAGAGACTAGTTCTCTCATAACTTATGAGTCATAAGATTATGAGAAGTTCCGATCTTAAACTGTAGTAGGTATGTGCATTTTGTAGGAAATTTTGTTTCCTTCAGTTTTGCTCATATTGTGTTTCCACGAGAAACGCTTAGTTTTCGAAATATAAGCAAAAAACCGAAGAAAGTTGAAAATGTTGAGGTTATTTCGACTTTTGACCTGGCAAATTGTGCCTTAAACTGCTCCTGTCTCGTTTAGACTCATAGAGCTTGGAGGAGATTGCTCTACCACGGGTATTGGCCTTCCAGATGGTCCAAACGGAAGCGATCTATAACTACCTTAGTCAATTCTTCCGTTTGTTCGCTGAGGAATGCTTCTTTATAAATAGTCGCGGTTGATCCTTTGTGTTTACTTCGGGATTTTACGTGTCAGCTGGGAAATCCATCACAACTGAAACACAACCGTTTCCACTATTACCGTCCGCATATCGTAATCAGGAAGTCGAAGGTCTTAAGGGAAATTGGACGATTAGCCGATAAACCAGCTTAGTCTGCATTTCACTTCCGAATTAAAAGAGAGGAACTCGCTGTCTGCATATCACTATCAGCCGAAAGGACATTATCTGGATTGCATCTCCTGTTCCTATTTGTAGCCTGTTGCTTTCGCTACAGACAGGCTCAGGAGACGCAGTCCAGATCATGACCTTTCATCCCCAAACTGGTCTCGTCACGTTGTTAACCCTACGTAAAAATAATCTTTTGTCGACCTGCGAAACGTCACATTTATCCCAAACATTTTCCAGTCACGAATATCTGCAAGTGAAGCCGCCCAAGAAGCCCCAACCGGTGCCCCGGAGCAGCGCCAGGACCGTCCGAAGAAGCACGAGGAATGGGAGAGTCACAAAGACTCGTCTGACCCGTTCTTCGAAATAATTGCACCGGTTTTGAAAGAAGTGGCGGATTTTTCTATCCGAACCCGTTTTGAGTATCTTTCGCCCCACGGCTGACGTTTCACTCAAGAAATTAACGGTATCCCTAATATACCAATTTTGGTAGTTTTATTTCAGGACAAACTTTTTTGTACTTAGTTTCAAATTTTGTATAATACGGCAGTTTGCTCCATTGGCTAGCACCCACAGTTAAATAAACAGAGTTTAAAAATAGATAAAAACCACCTATTTTCAATTGTGTGATTTCAAGAAGTGTGTTAAGGCCGCTTTACACGCTACGACAAATCGTAACGATTTATTGGAGTTGGAACTCCAACCCAACTCCAACTCCAATAAATCGCTACGACTTGGAAGGTTGATGCAGGCCGGCATCAATTTCTCGGAATCGTAGCACTTGTTTGAACGTGTAAACGGTCCCTCCAACTAATCGCTACGATTTCCACCCAATCACTGGGTCTTGCCACTGTCCCATTTACGCATCTGAACGATAAATCGTTACGATTTGTCGTAGCGTGTAAAGCGGCCTCCCTCTTTCGATTTATTGGAGCTATAAGTTGGTGCAACCTGATCGTTGCGATTTGTCGTAGCGTGTAAAGCGGCCTTTAGGAGTAAGTTGAACTCGAGAGTCTGCGCAAGCTTCGGCCAGTAACCTCCAAGCAAGTAGTGTGCGGAATCCCAAGATATTCCTAAGGCCGCTTTACACGCTATGACAAATGGTAACGTGTAAATGGGACATCGTAGCGATTTATTGGAGTTGGAGTTGGGTTGGAACTCCAATAAATCGCTACGTCTTGGAAGGTTGATGCCGGCCGGAATCGTAGCGACTTGTTTGAACGTGTAAACAGTCCCTCCAACTAATCGCTACGATTTCCACCCAATCACTGGGTGTGCATCTGAACGATGAATCGTTACGATTTGTCGTAGCGTGTAAAGCGGCCTTAAACACTCCTCCCCCTTTCGATTTATTGGAGCGATAAGTTGGTGCAACCTGATCGTTACGATTTTTGTCATAGCGTGTAAAGCGGCCTTAAGCCGATGTGAGCTCATAATTAGGGTCCGTGGTGGAATCCATAGCCGCCCTCAGACTTTTTTCCTTCTGACGTTTGTCTATCTTTGATTACATTGGCAATGAAGATTTATTTATCATCAAAGAAGGTTAAATATTTGAAAATCAGATTTATTATTCAGCGCTCTGGCGGCTACTTGCTCAACTACTCGATGCCCAGCGAGGCGAAGTGTGACTCACCTGCCCTCCGCATTCAGTTCACAATCTCCCACATTTGTAAACAGTTGTGCACGTAACTAGACGGATTTTCGACAAAAAAAAAAATGTAAGGGGGTTTTAAAGGGCCATGAGGGCCGTCGATGGTGTAGTGGTTATGATGCCGGGTCCACACTCAGGTGTCTGGAGTTCGAGGCTGTCTCTAATAAGGTTTTTTGTCCTTTTCCTTTTCACAGCTCTCGTTGAACTTCCAGACAATTACAACAATAAAAAGTGGCAAAACATGCAATTCCGGCGGCTCTATCTCATGTTGACATGTGTATGAGATAAAACCTGGCCTAGGGACTTAGGACATCAACACATGGATGCGTCGAATCTGAAGTTCAATCGCGTACAATCAGTCCACTTGAGGACTGCAGTGCCGTTGGGGATCAAAATCCTGTCAGGATGAAGGGGCACCATCGTCTAGCCATGACGGTGGGCTTGTCCCCCCTGCTTCGGGATTGTGATTCCCAAGTTTGAATTTCAGAGCTTTTTTTAAAAAAAAAAAAAAAAAAAAAAAAAAAAAAAAAGGCCATGAATTCGAATATGGCGTTAGAAATGCTTAATTCCGACCTTCTCAATGAGCTCATTGTGATGAACTCATTTGTCCAAGCCGGTCTTTCTCACTATTCAATTTAGAGGTTCACCGGGGCCTACAACAAACAACAGGGTACGCGTCGTTTTTTAGGAGGCGCCGCAAAATTTAGATAAATGAATTAGGTAGGAGAGACATTTATTCAAAATTCTAATTGAGGCCTTTTTTTTTTTTTTTTTTTTTTTAAATAAAAAAAGCCATTTTGGAGCGAAAACATTTGATACATAAAACGAGGGTTTTTTCCGTGTCCAGCTGCATTTTTCATTGATTTTGTATAAACCTGACCCAACTGAGCCTGACCTAAATATACACTCATCGATTCTTACAACACTTACCTATCGAAAAAAAGAAAAAAACGCCACTTGAATTAACTCAAAACATCGGCGAATACCTGCAACATAAAATTACAACCAACTTCACACCCTCTCCCCTCCCCCTTCCCGTTGTTGTATGTTTTAGATGAAACAAACATACGTTTAAATTAACGCTACCACAAGTACGTGTAGAATTGATTTAAACGTATAAGAATTATTGATGTTTAATAAATATTTATGTATTTTGAAGCTCAACTCTCGATGTTATATGAATGTATTGATTACGCGGGGAACAAAAATAAATAAATAATAGTCCTCGAGAGGGATCTGATGAGGGGTGGTTTTTTTTCAGGTAGGGACGTCCGCGGACTTCGAAAAGTATCAATACGAAATTTTAAAGAAGGACTTTTGGGTGTCGATAGTTTTTTTAAACGCTGATTTCGAGAAGATATCAAACTCTTTTCTTTTTTTTTTTGTTTGTAAACCTATCACACAGCCATACTAAATTTAATTCAACCAACCAACCAACCAAAACGAAATCTGATGTGTCTGAGGCGCCCTTCCCCCCCCCCCCCCCCTTTTTTTGTTCCCCGCGTTATATTTTGAAGAATTTAACACTTCTTTGTGCTTATTCGACTCGCTTTTTGACGAACAGTGATGTCGTTATTTTGGTAGTAGGTAGTACATTTGACGGTTACAGTTAGAGATCTTTAATTTTTTTCTTTTCGTTTTCGTCGATTCGCTGTGATGTGTACTGTGATTGAGTTTTCCTCATTTGGTTCTTCGATGTAATTTATATGTGATGTAATTGGCTGTTGTGAACACTATTTTTAGTGCGGGGGATTTTCGCAACCTCCGTCCATGTTAGTTAGTCCCCACTCCAAATCCCTCATCCTTCTTCTACCAAAATTTGTATTTAATACAATTATTTGTCGTTCACAAATAAAATGTATGAAAAATAAAAAAATTTAAAAATTTAAAAAATCGAAAAAACCTGTCTGGCAGTGTGCCGAGCGTTTCATTTCCATTCCAGACAGAGGTCATGGCCAGGATTTTGTTTCAGAGAGTTTTTGAGCGTCGTCGTCTTCTTATAGAGCTTTATAGAGACGTAAGCTGGCGTGAAAAGGGCGTTATGGGGTAATCACACTGTCGGAAACTCCCGCCGGCCGACGAGTGGCAATTTACATTGAAATCATGGGCATAGACCGGTGGGGGGGGGGGGGGGGGGCGAGCCGCCGCACAGTGGTGCAAAACCGCCAAAACCCCTTTTCATCGGAGTATTTCAATAAAACTCGGTACACTCATGTTTTTCGGGGCGTAGAATCCGAATTTGACGTCAGTTATTGCGCTACAATTTTTTAAAGACCATAATTCAACATTTTAATGGGTATACTCACTGGCTCTCCACTTTTTCAGCTGTTTTTGCTTATGTTCGAGTATAACCCATAAAATTTATCCCAAGTTCACCGCTCTATACAGTAAAAAACCATTGTGTCTTGAAACCTGGGTTGATGGAAGGGTTTTGAAAACAATTCAAACCATTTTTACGAAATTTATGGAATGAAAATGAAAATAGCGTTAATTTCAGAATAATATACCATTAACTCAATTAGTTTGACTTGAAAGCTCTTTAAAAAAAGGAAATAATCGTTTAAAATATTACAATGACAGCTAGGTAAATAAAAATTCAATTAAAAATCGTCTTAAATCCTGGACTTTTTTACGTTGCGTTCGACTAGCACAATCTGCGAAATGTTTAAAAGGCCTTCCACCCACATTGATTGCATCGACACAAGGTGATTCAAATTCCAGCTGAAAATTGCGCTTCAGCCACTCCTCATATTTACGCTTAAAATTCACCTTACTGTGTTGCACTCCTTTCTTTTTTTTAAATAAAGGTGGGTAAAAATTTTTTAGTAACCAAGTGTTAGGGTAGGTGGGGGCAAAGCCCTGCAATTTCCGGTTTTTCGATCATTGCAACCGATTTGAAGCAGATTTCCTCTAATTTTTATGCTTGAATTTTAGGTTGGGCTATTATCTATAACCCCTTGGAAACACTGTCATCTCCTGTCAATAGTAAAGGAGAAATTGAATATTTAAGAAAAAACTTTTTGCAGGGCTTTGCCCCATAAAATGGGGCAAACCCCTGCAGTGCAGGGACTTGCCCCAACTAGGTAGAAATGGGTTTAAAAAAAAAAATTCTATTGAACAAAAATGCTCAAATTAAGTTATTTCTTTATTTAAAAATTCCTTATTTCTTCATGATCGAAAAAAAAAAAACGTGAACGGAGGGATAAAATCAAATGACGAGGGGACATGGCACAGTGTCCTCGCGTTCAACCACTCCAGCCAAATACACCGATTAATCGGTCCGATTTACCACCAAACTGGATTAGGTATCAGTTGTTTAATCTGTGATTATCGGTCATCAAAACATTGGCGGACATTAGTGACTGTAACAAGAAAATTACGTTCGCGCATGCGCCGAATTGATCGCTGATTCAATCATGATGAAACTTATAGGGGACCATCTAGGACTTAATTCACACTATTCCGGAAAATTTCACAGAAATCCGATAAAAGTTGGTGCAGTCATGGCTTTGGCAAGGAATGTGGACTGACAGATGCGCGGACGGACAAACACGGAACCAAATTTGTTCAGGAATCCCTGATAATCAAACCTTGCATTTATTGGCAATTGCTCCCCACTCTTTGGAAGTGATGTGCACCTATTTGATTGACATTAAATTATAAATGATGAAATTTTAAATTTACAATTCAACTTTAATGTCATTATTGAATCCACATGTTACATACAATGCCAAAATACGTGCTGGTAGTGAATGGGGCAAAGACCTGCACTTGAGGGGTGCAGGGATTTGCCCCAAACAACCTGCAGGGACTTGCCCCAAATGGCATGTTTGGAAATTACTCTTTGATAAGGTTAGGAAAAGTGAGTTAAAGAAACGGTTCTCCCCTGACATTGAAGCTCAATTACAGTACTATTTATTGATGATTAGCTGATTAATTTGGCGCAACCCTATCTCACACAAAATTGACGTCAACGTTCCTGAAAATTACATACAAAAGGTGAAAAACAAAATTAACTCATTTTCTCAGCCTATTGCCCTCAGAGACGCCATTACTTTTGATGACAGACACCTGTTGCTGACCCTCAACTGCTGCCTGGTTGCCAGTTTCTCAATCACTTGTGAAGTACTGAAAAAGCCACTGCATAGCTTTGCCCCACGCAGGGCTTTGCCCCCACCTACCCTACCTGGTCCAGCTTGTCCTCATGTAAATGCGGGTACTCTTCTTTCAACCCTTGTTTAAGGGTGCATCCCGGCCGAAACAGTATATCGCACAAAACACTATGAGGAATAACCATTTCCATCTTTCCTCTTGCAAAAAGGACGTACACTGCAACTGAACTCTCCAAGAGGTGGCGAGACACTCTTCAGACCTTGTCGGATTATCGCGGACGCTATCTTTATTAATTTCTTTCATCTCTCACTCTCTTGGTGAGGCCGGTTTGTCCTCTTCAGCATTATCGTGCTCTGAGCTGCTGATTGCGCGATACACAACAACTGTACGATTGTTCTTTCAGAATGTTGTCGATTGACGCACCCATCTTAGCGACTTACAACGTGGACCCTGAACATATACGGCGGATAACGGCGATGAAAATTTGAGAAAAGACACTCCAATAGGCACAGATTACAATGTTTCTACTCGCGGAGCTCAGCTCGGTGCAGCTTTTTTTCCCGATTCCATCGAAAATGCGAAAAATACGTTTTTGGTTTATTATTCTTGGAATAATACACCTATGTTTTCGCGACGGGGGTCGACGACTCCGATCGGGCTCAAAATTTGACATTATCCGTTTCAAGTGGTCTACATTCTAAATCCGAAATGTCCGTCCGCCGTACGCCGTACGCCGTCCGCCGTCCAGGCCGTTTTGGGCAGTAGAAATTTTTTAAAAAATCTGAAATTTCGGCAAAATACTTGGTTTACCATCTAGTTGTGCCCGCAAGCTTTTCAGTCCGATCGCCCAAACCCGTGGGGCGCTATGGGGCTATAATGGGGCTACGGGAGGGTTTTTTTGAAGACTTTTAGCTATGGGATCGAGTTAGGTGTCGTTTTCGAAGTATTTTTGGACGTAGAATCCATTTTTTGGGGTCCCGGAACGATCCGATTTCACTGTGCCGATCTATAGGGCTCTCATGGGGCTAAAAATGGGATTTTTGAAGGATCCCAGGATGTTAAATATTTTTCGAGTAAAAAATACGGAATTTTTGAAAAAAACACATTTTTGAACAAAAAAATCCAAAAAAAATTTTTTTGAGATAAAAATCCAAAAAAAAAAATTTTTTTAAATTTTTTCATTCACAGAATTAAATTTCTGCACAAGTAACTCATATCAAAGAATAATAAACCCTTGTGTAAAATTTGCAGCGTTTTTTTATTACCTACAAGGTCGTGGCACAGACAGTACAAACTGGAATTAATCCCTCAACTAAAGCAAATTTTGGAAACTACATTAGTATAGTAAAGTTCATGGGTGGTTACTTAAATTATACTATTCATTACAATAGGTTAAAAAAATGGTGAAAAAGTAACATGTAATTCGTAATTTTTTAATTTAAAAAAAAAAATCAACTTTCAAGGACTCTCAAGTCTCCAAATAATTTTTTAAAAGAAAACTAATTATGAAGCTTCATTCTACAAGTATTAAGGTGTAAAACCCACTCATAAAAACTGGGAAAAGGCACAACTCAATTTGGGGGGTTTCGGCCGCCTTTGCACCACTGTGCGCCGGGGAGACGACACCCTCTCCTTCCCTCAGCTATGAACGCCGGACGTCGTGCAGTACGAACTGCTCTCACGGCCCGACGGATCGCGAGGCGTCCGGCGTTCATAGCTGGGGGAAGGAGAGGGTGACGTCTACACGGCGCACAGTGGTGCAAAGGCGGCCGAAACCCCCCAAATTGAGTTGTGCCTTTTCCCAGTTTTTATGAGTGGGTTTTACACCTTAATACTTGTAGAATGAAGCCTCATAATTAGTTTTCTTTTAAAAAATTATTTGGAGACTTGAGAGTCCTTGAAACAACATTTACAACGGCGAAGACAATACCCAATCGCCACCTTGTGAAACATCTCCGAACTCCAACGCCAGTAGTACCTCATCTGAAGACGACTTCTAAAGTAAGTATCTTACTTTTTTGACTTTTCCGGGCCATCAAACATGTTTATCCGTCGTTCGTAGGCCATTGCTGATAACATATTCAAGTAGCAAACAAGTTGAAGGTGACAAAGTAATAGTAAACAATTACCGGATTTTTTTTTTTTTTTAAATCTGAAACTTTGACCAAGTAAGTACTCGGTTTACCATTAAACCGAGCCGAAGGACCAAAATGGTTATCTGAAAGGACCCACAGAGTGTGGGTTTCTCTTCCTGAGAATCTGACAAACGGAGTGGACTGTATTTATGGAAATGGTTGAACGCACTGACTATTCAAATTGAGTTGCCACGTACCTGAGGTTGAAGAAGTTGAGGACCATGGTGCCGGGTGGAGTTTTGGGTTGGGCTTTCGAGCGAGCTGGGCGACGACAACGGCACTTTTTTCGAGAATTTGGGGGACCGGTAACAAACGTCGACGCGCGTTAACCACTAAACCGCGTTCGCGGTTTACCATTAAATGGTAAACCGAGAACTAGAACTAAAGTTTAGTTCTGCTCGCAAGGTAAAACTGAATAATTGTTCATCACCACTTCATGATTTGTTCTGTTGAATTGAAGTGTTTTGTTCCTTGCACTTCAAAAAATAAAGTAATACAAAATTGGTATATAATATTATTGTGATATTAAATCCGTTTAATTTTTTCTACTCCTTTTCTCTCCATCGCGAATTTCACTTTGGTGAATATTCCTAACAATATATAGTTACGAATAAATTAAAACTAAAATTCGAATATTACCACTTTGAATGGAAACCCCCCCTATATTTTTGGTTTATGTGAATGTTTCTGTGATTCCACTGATGATTTTTCACCAACAGGATCATAGACACTTGAGCCTAAAAATACTGGATTCTTCCATTCAGAATGGTAATATTCGAATTTTTAAAAAAAAGTCAAATGGGCCAGATTTTTATGGGATTTCGTCGAGTATGTTGAAGCAGGGGGCACCTCATAAACTCCTCTATTGAAGCGGGGATCTTTCCCTCAGTTCTCAAAGTTGCAGAGGTCATCCCATTTTTCAAAAAGGGTAAGCGGGATGTGTTGTCCAATCACAGACCGATCTCTAAGCTCCCTGTTCTATCAAAAGTCTTTGAAAAGTCGCTTAAATTCGATATTAATGTATATTTTGAAACTAATGACCTATTCAGTAAAGATCAACTTGGTTTTCGTCATGGCAGGTCTACAAAAGACGCCATAGAAAAACTAACCGACTTCGTGGCACGAGCATTTGAAGACGGAGAATATTCTTCTGCCACATTTATTGACGTCGCAAAATGCTTCGATTGTATCTCCCACTCGCTTCTCGTTAATAAACTCCTTAAATACAATTTCTCCATGGTTTCCTGCTACCTTTCGGGTAGATCCCAGGCAGTCCGCCATAATGATGAATTATCTTGTTTCTTGCCTGTAGAGTATGGGGTACCACAGGGCTCCGTTCTGGGGCCTATATTATTCCTGATTTTTATAAATGACCTGCCCCAATGCACAGATTCACAAACATTGCTGTTTGCGGATGATACTTCTGTAATCATAAAAGGTCCTACTCTCGCCTCACTCCACGTTTCCGAACTTTCAGCGCTTCAGGTGGTCTCCGACTGGTTCGCAATGAACAAGCTGTCGATGAACGTTGATAAGACCAACATTATGAGGTTTGGGTTGAGAGATCTGTCCAGTGTCAGCAATAACCCGGAGGAAGTTAGATTCCTGGGGGTGATGCTTGACCCCCAAACTAAGTTGGACGGCCCATTGTTCCAGGCTGGAGTCAGCCCTGAACGGTTACACATTTCTGCTGAGGCGCCTGAATGAGCGTCTCTCGAGGCGTGCCGTTTTGGCTGCCTTCCATGCTTGTTTCCAGTCACGGGCTGTATATGCCATCATCTGCTGGGGACACTCACCTGCCTCCTCTAAAATCTTCGCCTGCCAAAGAAAAGCCGTGCGAGTTGTGGCGGGTTTGGGTTACCGGGAAGATTGTAGACAAGCCTACAAAGATCTCGGAATTTTAACTATCCCCGCCGCCGAAATTTGGATAAGTTCCGAGCACCGGATCATGGTTATCCTACCCGAAATAGGCATAACCTCATTCTTCCATATCTCCGGCTAACAAAAACGCGCAGCGGAACCTCATGGTGGGGCATAAAATTTTATAATGCTCTTCCATTTGACGCAAGAGGTGCTCCGGTCGATCTACTTGGGTCTCGGTTAAAGAGATACCTTCTAAATCTTGCTCCCTACAATTTCGAGGAATTTTTATCTGATGTTGTCAATGGGTTCCCGTCAGCTTAGTCCTACCTATTGGTTATATAGTTGAAATAATTTATCGGGGTTTTTAAAAAATGTGGTTCCCTATTAACTGATGATTTTTTACTGTTGCTATAATTTTTTTTATCTACATGTGTTACGCTGACTATTTTCTATAAATCATTGTGTTTTTGGACAAATAAAATGTTGAGTTGAGTTGAGTTTAGTTTTAGTTAATCATGACACGATGACATTGTCATACTTTCCTAGTCGAGATTTAAATTATGGCGACAATGGCAAACGTTAACGTTTGAGGCTGGGATGTTGTTGCTACGCATTTTTTCTGTCTTGAAAAAATATTCATGTGCTCTTGCTGATAACGTCAGATAAGGCTAGGTAATGCTTGAGCCAAACTAAAGATAGCGCAGTTTTGGGGCATCCATTTTAACATTGAGTCGGCCATCTGTCAGTAGTTTAATCTGTGAACCATGGAGGAATAGAGAGGAGAGCTCACTCTGTGTTAAACCACGTTCCCAAAACGCCAACCCAGTGATGGAACGGCGGGGGAGATTGCGACTGCAGCGCGACCCCTACGAGACGTAGTGAACTTTGAAGGTGGTAAATTACCAAACTGAACCAGAAGATGGCGCCCTGCGAATTCCGACGTGTCGTTTGCATTAACAGTGTACACTACACAATCAATTTCATTTAACGAACTTCGTTATTCAGAGATAGTTCCTTCAATTTTTCCTTTAATTGCAGTAGCACAACAGTGGAAGATAAATCCGTTTAGTGAGGTATTTGGGGCTTTCCTTCGTAAGAAGGGCTAGTGGCTCACTCTAGTCGGGTTTGAAGGTACTATGTGTAGTTCACTACGTTCTGTAGGGATAGCGCCACCGTCGACTATGGCACATGAAGTCCTATTCAGTGAACTCTCCTCTCTATTCCTCCATGTCTGTGAACATAACCGAGTATTCCACCATCAACTAAATCCGCCTTTGATAGCTGTCCCAGGACAAGGTTTCATCAACACCACTGAGTAGTATCCTCGCTTATAATCGGAGTAAAAAGATGAATGTTGAACGTTAACCACTCAAAACTAAAACAACAATTTTTAATAATAACAAAAGAATGGAGCAAAATAACTGTGGAACGTCTGTCTAAGAGACATAAAAGAACAATGGAAAAACAGCGAGTCACTTTAATATAAATATAATATAATATAAAACTAATTGTAGAAAAATAACGAGTAAGTAACTTTAAACTAATAGTAAATATTCATACCTTGTCAAATGTTGTAAATAGTCAAATTTTGTTTATGGTTTGCCCAAAAGCCGTACCCGGAAAACAGGAACATGACACCACACAGCAGTTGGTAGGTGCTGATTTTGGGCAAACCATAAACAAAATTTGACATAGAGAAGAGATGCAAGCTCAAAATTTAATTTAGCTCAAAATGTTTATTTAATACCGTCAAATTTAATAAGCCTTTGCATAGAGTAGGGACATAATAATATTATGAGTGTTATGAGCTTGTATCACTACTGTATGCCGTATTATGTTTGCAGGGAATTGTGAAGCAGGTTCAAAGAGTAGAGATTCAAGCTCACACAGAGGAGCAACACAAATTCGCAATGCTCCTGTGAGCATCTCTTATAATGTAATCCCTAATCTACTAGGGATTTAGGTATGACATGTTGTATCGATATTTAAAAAAAGTAGGTATCAATACTTTTCGATACTTTTCACAAAGCAATGGACCATACAACATTTTAATCTTCCTTGGTTCAAAATTTGTATTTTTTACTAGTGACCAGGGAGTTTTTACTAGCAATAGCGATCCTAGACTCACGCGGTATTCTAAGATCAGGTTATTGTCACTTTTCACACTGGACCGCGTGGATGACTTGGTTAACAATTTTCCATAAAACTGATTACCTGTTGAATTTTGTAGAAAGGCAAATCCCCGAAAGAAAAGTAGGTAATGGGTCTGATACAGGTATCATGTATCAGGGGGACAGGGTAGCCCCGTGGACTAAGGCCTGGTTCGAATCCGGGGAAGAACACCAATGTTTGACCAAAAGTCAATTATGTGTTGTAATACCTGTCTTGTCGGTTGGCAATTCACCTCTGAACGTTGGAACGTTTATGTGAATCCTAGCAGAGGATCCCGTGACGAAGGCGGTCGAGGCATCCGTCTTCAACACACAAGATCGAGGGATCGCATGAACGAACCTCTCTTGGGACCTCGAACCGGGATCAAAATCTGGTGGACCGGTAAAAAAAAACATTGTCTTCGTTTGCTGAGAACGTTAAACTAGCCACAGCAATCTACGACTGAGGGGGGAGAGCTGGGGGCCGCCGACCCGGCTTGTTGATGGTCCTACAGTCGTAGTGATAAGTCTTGTATTAGGGATTGGACATCGACCACCAGAAGGCAAATAGAGTCATCGGTACCATATCAGTGAACAATGTGCCGTCCGGGCGTAAGTTCAAGGTGAGACTCCGTTGATTACCTACCTGATAGGTAAACATCGTAGTCTCTCCACTGGTTGGTAGTAGGGATTGCAATCCCGAACGTTTTTCTGAATCCCGGGATCCCGGGATTTTTCAGGGGCAATCCCGGGATTGATGATTTTTGTTTGAACGTGAAAAAATTGATTAAAAACGACGAACAACTTGTTTATTTACAATAATTGTAAATTATATAAAATATTACTTCTCTCATCAAGGAAAAATTTCACGTATGTACTCAAAAAATGTGCTTTTAGAAATCATAATGTTGGATCTTAGAAAGCACTCAAAGTTGGATCAGCCAATTTGCTTCTTAGCTTTGTCAAAAATAGTCCTGCTACTCAAAAGACCCTCTCACCTTCTACGGAGGTCAGTGGGATAGTCCTACATGTTCTGGTTGTGCTTAAATTGAAGCTGAATCACTGCTCTACAATTTCATTCCTCATAACTTTCCTCGTGGGATGAATATTATAGTCGATATTCCGTACTGAAGAAGGATAAAACCACGATTTCTAACATTTGGGGGAAAATGGTCAATGTTTGAAGAGGGTTAATCTCGGGGCCCATTGGTCCTAGAAAGCTGCCGTTGCGCTCAAATGGTAGCAAATCTTGTCTACTTGAAAATAGTATACAGTGACTTTTTCGTTAGGGCGCACATTTTTGAAGTTGAAAGCCAAGAACTGAAGAAGAAAAAAAAAATCCGATTTCGCGAGTTTTTGAGCATTTAGCACAAGGGTTTCGAAGCTGGTACCGTCCCTGACAACATTAAATTTAAAAAAAAAATATTAGAACGTGTCTATTTTTCCGTTTTTAGCCCCCTTTTTTTTGTCCGCTGACCGGCCTAACAAGAGATATTAAATATCCACAAATTTTGTATACTAAATCCAAATGGTGGCCTCGGCTGCCTCCATTTTTGAACAGGCTCGTTTGTTTTTTAATTGTGGTCGATAAATCTTTTCGTATTTTCGGCACCGGCACCGGCTGGTTCATAGATTTCCGAATCCTTTCTTCAGGGGACCTCACAGTTTTCATCTTAGAGCACTTTCACTTAGCCTTCGAATTATTGTCCGTTATTAAAAGATTTTTCCCGACAAGACTTGAGCAATTTACGTACGAGGTGCAATTAATTCTCGAACCCCGGGATCCCGGGATTGACTCCACGAATCCCGGGATTTCAAATTGGCAAAAATCGACCGGGATCCCGGGATTGCAATCCCTAGTTGGTAGCCGTTCCCCACAAATCAATCATGTATCAGTAGGTACGTATCGTGATACCTATTTTAGAATAAGAATAGAATAGAATTTTAGAAAAGTTTCGATGCCTACTTTTTCAAGAAAATATCGATATTTTAAAGAATCGAAGGGCAAACATTACTGCCAAGAAGTCGATCCATTTTACAGAACATCATCAACACTAGCAGTTCAGATCAAATTTTAACACTAGAAACATGTACACCTTCTTGAACTACAAGTTATTTAGGAAGAAAAGGCCGGAATCTAAATTACCTGCAGACATGCAAGCCGGTTCTCAACAAACAACTTCTTGAACTAGGTAAGTAGGCACTTATAATGAAGTGTAGATGGAAGAGGGAGATAATTTTCAACGTCTTCTGACCGAAGATAGAAAAACCACAAAATGATCTCAATAAATAGGCAACAATACCAAACTCTCCTACGTTTTTGGGGCGATAATATCAATACTAATATATATATATATATATATATATATATATACGTATGACATAATAAACGAGTGTTATGTATATACCTTGGAGGACAGTCTGACCCAACCTGCTACACTGCTACTTCCGCTACAAAGCCCTTAAAGGGCTCGTTTTTGGAACAACTCAACTCGTTTTCCGAAGGTTTCGACCACGGCGAATCGAATGGGACCAATTTCAAGACGATCCGAGAACGGGAACCCTTCGAAAAAGGGCTTTAAAGTCCAAAACACCTGCTACCAACGGTGCTACCACCTTACATCAGGTGCTACTTCCCCCTTCACCCTTACAGGGGGTCGTATTTGGACAAAAGGAAGGTGTTTTCCCATGGTTTGGACTCCGCCGAATCGAATGAGACCAATTTCAAGACGATCCGAGAACGGGAACCCCTTGAAAAATGGATTTAAATTTTAAAATAGCGTCCTACGAAGGTGTTTTTGACTAAAAACACCTTATAGGGGGTCGTCATTGGAAAAAATGAAAGCTTTTTCCCAAGGTTTGGACTCCACCGAATCGAATGAGACCAATTTCAAGACGATCCGAGAACGGGGACCTCGTGAAATATGCTTTTTAAAAATAAAATGGCGTCCTACAAAGGTGTTTTGGCCTAAAAACAGCGTATAGGGGGTCGTCATTGGAAAAAAGGGTACGTGTTTTCCCAAGGTTTGGACTCCGGCGAATCCAATGGCACCAATTTCAAGAGGATACGAGAACGGGGACCTCATCAAAAATGGTTTTACATTTTTAAATTGCGTCCTACGACGGTGGTTTTGCCCTAAAACACCTTATAGGGGGTGGGTTTTTGGAAAAAAGTAAGGCGTTTTCCCATAGTTTGAAGGTCGCCTAATCCAACGGGACCAAATTGAAGACGATCCGAGAACGGGGACCTAATGAAACATGCTTTTAAAATTAAAATATGCGTCCTACGACGGTGGTGTAGCCCTAAAACACCTTATAGGGGGTGGGTTTGGGAAAAAAGGGAACGTGTTTTCCCGCATTTTGGGGCCCCGGGGAATCCAATGGTACCAATTTCACGACCATTCGAGAACGGGAACCTCAGGAAAAATGGTTTTAAATTTTAAAATTCCGTTCTAAGAAGGTGATTTAGCATTTAAACACCTTTAAGGGGGTCGTTCCGTGAAACAACCAACCACGTTTGGGCCATGGTTTGGACTCCGCCGAATACAATGGAACCAATTTCAAGACGATCCGAGAACGGGAAGTCCATCAAAACGGCGGTTTAAAGTGGAAAAACTCGGGCTCCGTACGTGCCTGAGCCAAGGAAAAACCCTTATGTTTTGGGGTCGTTTTTGGGGGAATACTAATAAACACGTTTTGACGAATAGCTTTCGACCCCCCTGAACACAATTCGTACCGTTTTGAATACCTATCCGACCAAGGGAATTTTCACGCAAAAACGGGGTTAAATCTTCAAAATTGCGTCCTGATTAAGGCGTATTGTGTCTATTTTCTTTGATTTATTTAATTTTTTTTTTTTTTTTTTTTTTTCCCGCGTGTGACGATAGGTACACCGTACACCTATTTGACAGTAGGTCGTCTCATTGTCTACAACTGTCTTGGGAACAATAATTGAGGAATAGTAGTAACGTCAACACGAATTCGAAAATTACTAGTCCGAACAACCACAGATGGCCGTCCTACCTTTGTAGGTACAGCTAGGACGTCAAAGTGATTGTAAAAGAAGAGGGGCAACGCAGAACAAAACATTAACCCTTATTAACGGGAAACGAATGGCCTGCAGGATGAATTAAAGAAATGTGTGCAAAGTGGGGAAGGGGAAAAAAAAAAAATTAAATAAAATAAATTCAAAAATGACAAGTACGAGAGTTGAGCGTGTCCTTGAATAATGAACAATAGGGATTGCAATAATTGTAACTATCGTAAAATCACTAATGAATTTGATGTGGCGGCTCATTTTGGATCGTCAAACAACGGCCGGCCGTCGTCGTCCGCTTGTTGTGGCTACCGGTTGTATTATTGTAATGTCTTCATTTTTTTATTTAATTCATTTTTCCTATGTTTACCCGTATTAAAACATTTACTAATTCTGACATTCTGTAACTCTACTTCTTACCCAACTGACAACTCCAACTCGGGTTCGGGTTACTTGCAATAGGCCTCCAAGGATTCACTCAGGTCCGGCTACTTCCCGGCGTTTTGTTTTTCTTTTTTTGTTTTTTTTTTTTTCTTTTTTGGTTCTGTCCGTAATTGATTCATTGTTCGGTGTTATTTTGTAAAAATATTTTTGCCTTAGTAGTGCATTGTTTTCTTCCTCCCTCCTAAACCGGTTTTTGTTTGTTCCTTAACCTGTCTTTTTCTGATTACGTGGAGGGAGAAGAACTCCCACAAAACAGCCCAAATCCTCGAATTTTTGTTCCCCACCGACTCTCAAACATCACCCAAGGACGTTGCATGATGAACAGAATTATGTCACAACTGAGTTCAACTTGCACTTATTCGTCCTTAATTTCTTTTTTCGGTTTTTATTGCACGTAATCCTACGACATAACAATCGTTATGTTTGATGGCGCCACAATTGCATTGTCACGAACCTCGGTGGATGTCTCCGAATCCTTCAATTTATTTGTCGGGACCACCTACGAATGTCAACCTCTGCTAATATATCGTGGCAACGATGTGTGTGTCTCTATCATTCGCGCCCAACCTTGGCCTACACTCCGTTTATCCCTGTCTCAAGTACTTACTCCTTTTCTGCCACCCCCTTTTTGTCAAATCCTCAACGACTCCTCCTCCCTTGTGAGGAGATTGAGACTCTGACAAATGACGTTCCTTGGATCCTACGGTTGCCAGGGACCATCAAAAACAACAGCGGATCCTTATGTCAGCCTAGGATAAGTTGCCCAAAGATAAACCTTTCCCTACCAATAGGTGTACGTGTGCGTATCTGCAATTTGAAAATGTTGGTTTAACAAATTTTTTGGCGTGTTGATGTGGTCTTTTATTCCCCCCTCTGTTTTCACATTGTCTACCTACGTACGTCCTTTTGTTTTTCCGACGTCGGAAGACATTGTGCAACCCCCCCCCCCCCCCCCCCCACCCTTTTTTGTGTCCGCACCTACGGCATTTGTGTCTTACCCTACCCTACCTCATCGATCCTCCACCACTTGTTTGCCTATGTATTTAACGATTAAATGTATTTAATGATTAAATTTATTAAATACATTTTTTTTTTTTTTTTTTTTTTTTTTTTTTATATTACGCTACATTTCCTTACAATTTACGCGTAGTGTATGGGGTTCCCAGTCCACTCTAACCTAGCCTAATAATGGAGAGGAGCCCTTACAAATAATAACTCGCGGATGCTTCACTTCATCACGTGACTCATCAATGATCGATTCATTGTTCGGTGTTATTTTGTTACAATTTTTGTGCTTTAGTATTGTCATTTTAAGTACTCCCTCCTAAACCGTTTTGATATCTTCCTTTACTTGTTATATGTGCTGACGTGGAGGGGGAAAACCCCTCACAACACACCCCAAATCCTCCAATCATCGTTAACCACCAACTATGAAACATTATCCCTGACGTTGTCTGGTGAACACATGTATGGCACAACTGAGTTACATTTGAAGGAATTCGTACTCGTTCCTTTGTATTGTTTTTTTTTTTTTTTTTTTTTATTTTAATTAATTTTTTTTTTTTCAATGCACCCAATCCTTACAACAGCCGTGTTATCCGAATTTCTACATTGTACACACCGGGGGCGTTTGTGTAACATTTTTATATATTTTCATCAACCCCTCCTCACATATCATTGTAATGGGATAACGAACAATTTCGTTATGTGTACAACATTCGTAATGTTTTCTGACGCCACAATTCCAATGCTACGCACCTGGGAGGATGTCTCCAAATCCTTCAATGTATTTGTAGGGACCACCTACGAGGTCAAGCTGTGCTGATACGACTTGCCTGTGATAGGTGTGTCTCTATCATTCGGGACAAATCGTGGGATGCAAGCCGTTTATCCCTGTCTGAGGTACGTACCGCTTTTCTGCAACCCCACTCGTCAAATCCTCAACCACTCATCCCTTCATCTTTGTGGTATACCCCTGGTTTATAGCAACAAGTGGTTTGTCACATTTAATGGTTTTTTGTAATTATTGTCGTTGAATTAAACTGTAAATCGATGCGTTTTAATCCCTGACATCCAGCACCTCCTTCATAGGTGTGCAAAAATCCCGGGGGTTCGAACACAAAAATACCCGATTTCTATTTAGAAATGCGAACAGCGACAAATTTAGGCCCAGTATTAGCGCCCGCATATCATTATTAACATGAGGAGCGCAAAATGGTGTGGTTATAGCTGATTAATTAGTACGAATGAATCAGAAATAAGTTGCGTTGTTGTGATTCAATACATTCCCAAACAGCTGTGTATGAAACCTTTGAGGCCATCCAATTATTTTGATACACCCTTTATTATAACGAAGTGGCCACACTAATGCTATCGCCTGTTGGTCGGCTCCGAGGAGATGTTTGTGAAACAGTGAACCTTTTAATTTTCGTGACATGTAAACTAGACCGAGCAAGAAAATGAGTGTCGTTTCCTGAAAAAGCATCTTCAAGCATTCGCGAACATGAACACCGACATCCCCGGTGGAAAAATCCTCATTTCGCTTCGAGTCTCTCCCGAGGTACGTACTCATCACATGTTCTATGAGGGTTATTCCAATTTTTTTTTTTTTTTATTCATCGTTTGCAGTAGGTACTTCTCATGCGATTTACGTACACAACGTACTTCGTTAAAAACAATAGTACTGTGATTTATTGAAATTTCATTTTTAACTTTGTACGACATAACAATTTTTCTGTCTTAGATTGCACTTCCGTATCACAGCCCCTTCGTCATTCAGCTATTCACCGAGCACTTGTTTGGAGGTCACGATGCCGTCCAGAGAACCACCCCCGGCAGGCCAATTCAACAACGTAAGTACCACGTGGAAAAAGTACTTGTGGTAATTGTTTCTAAACTCCTGCGAAAACGGCAAACGCGGTATTTTGGGAATGTGAGGGGGGGGGAGGAACCCTATCCGTCGGCCAAATGTTCCATACTTCGGAAAAAAACAAAAAAAAAAAAAAAAAAAATTTATGAAATGAAATGTGCTACATTGATGGACAAACGTGCATTTGCATTTGATATACGTAACTTGTACAGACTATTATTTCTGTGAAGAGTCACAAATTACATCAAACAAATGATGATAGGTGTTTCATAACATTAAGCATGACTGATGTAAACGTAATGGTTTTTATTTTTGTTTTCGGGTTTTTTACGTTTCTGGCTCCTACATTGCGCATTTTCGCTTCGACAACTATTCACTATCATTGGATCTTTCCAAAATACCATTTTTACGCGTAGTGTAATACCGTACATCGTCCCAGTGATATTGATAGGTTCGCGGAGACCACAAACACTTTGCTTCACGTTACAAAACTACTTCGAAAATAACACCCATTTGAACCCGCCGTTGTGGTTTATTATTCTTGGTATTTATTATTCTTCTTCGCTTTATTATTCTTGGTCCTTGATCAATTTTTATGTGATATTGTCAATGGGTACCCGTCAGCTTAGTCCTACCTATTGCTTATATATTAGAAATAATTAATCGGTTTTTTTTTTTTTTTTTTTTTTTTAAGTGGTTCCCTATGAACTGATTGTATTTAACTTGCTATGTATTTTATGTACATGTTAGTTGTCGTGGTTTTTTTGTCGTTGTTTATTAACATCAAGTTAGCTGTAGTTTTCGAAGTATTTTTGTAACTTGAAGCCAATTGTTTGTGCGTTCCGGGAACCATACGATATCCATGGGCCGATATGTACGTCTTTCGTTGGGGCTAAAAACGGGATTTTATAAGGCTCTTAGGATTTAAAATTTATTTTGGAGTAAGAAATGACGACAAGTTGGACTTACACTGTTTTTAGCAAAAACCACCGAACCTCAAAATGTTCGTGAAATATAAAAGAAAAACAATTGTTTCTCCCCAATTTTATCATATACGCAATATCATTTGTGCACAAGTAGCCTATATCGAAGGATAATAAACCCTTTTATACAATTTGCAGCGGTTTTGAAAGGGGACATTTTTCCGCGAATTTTTATTTTTATGTTATTCTGATACTTCATACATGGTTACATCGATTGCCGTAGCAAGAAGGATTCTCGTAACATTGAACGTTCCTACAGAAAAGCCTGGTTGAAATTTCCGATGTATTTTAAAAAATGGGCTATGTGCGCAACGTAGCCCATTTTATATGACAACTTGCTGCCTCTGTATGTCATCACCTAGGAGTTTGAGGGTTATGGAGACGCTGTTATGTAGCCTGAAATTTTGTTAATAGAATTTAAATACTCTCAACAGTGAGTATGGATGAGGCAACTCAGGAATCAAAATGTGAAGTCACTGAAGTTATAAGTTTGATGGAATGGCCAGGGGGTCGAGTAACATGTCGTATTTGATTAATTTTCACATGGTTAGAAACGGTTGACAGGGATTCTGCACGAGTCCGACCACATTTGGATGTCGGGTAACGGTTATATTGAGCGACAACTGGGGGTGGTTTGGACACGTTTGGACCAGGACCTCGAGTGAGGCGTCGTTTTTGGGAGTAGCATCGATTTGTGGGGGCTCCACACCTGTCCGAGGCTTTCATAGCGAGTAATGGGTGGAGGGGTGCGGTTTAGAAGGTTTTTACGTTGTTAAATCATTTGACCGTTATGAGCGATTGATGAAAGGCTAGTACAGGAAGTGGATGTAAGAATGTTTTTTTTTCCCCCGATTTTGCGGTGACAAAATCGTTTTATCTGTAGTTACACCTGACATAAGTCTGGGAAAAGGAGTTGATGGATCGAAATGCTTTCATTCGATGAGTAAATGTTTTCGTGGGAATGGTTTTAATCCTGATAAATTGAATGTATCTTCAAAGGGACTATGTAACCACTTTTTCAATTTGCAATAATATACACCTCACAACTGACAAGTAAATGTGAAAATTGTTGTGGAAATGTGTAGAAGCTAGTTGTCTATAAATACAAATTAAAATGACAGCTTTTGACAGCGGTGAGAGTATTAGGCATATGTTTCCATTTTCCAGGAGTTGTTGAATCGGCCAAAAAAATTCACATAGCCATTTCCAAAATAAAGGGTTCATTGACCTTCGCACATGCTACAGCCTTCAAAACACTAGCCCCTAACCCCATTGTTCACCCACACGGCCTCCCGGGTTTTGCCGATCAGATTATATTCTTATCATTAATACATTGAATGAGTATGGTATATATTTCACGTGTCATTCATTGGCTTGTTGATATCTACTATTCTTCGAATACAAGACAAATTGTAAAATCCACAGCACGTTTGGGAAATCGGGGAGAGCGGAGAAAATCAAAACTGGAAAGTGTGGTCCCTCACCTCCCCTAATACGCCTCCTTATGCAACGTTGATTAACATCCACATTTGCATTACGAGTGAAGGAGTCATGTTCCCCTTCATTATGATCCTACTGTTTGGTTCCTTTGCAGGCGGATTCCACGTCAGACAATTCAAGCGAGGCGTCCGGCGACGGGCCACAACTACCAGAACCTTTGCCGCCCCCACCCTCACCACAGGTACTGGTCACACTTGTATATCGTAAAATGTAGGGCCATTTCGGGTTCGATTTGTTTCATGTGTTGACGTAACCCACCGCACTTCAAAATAAATTATTCACGTATCATTACAAAACGTCAACAACGACGGAAATGCCGTTCACCTGAAAAACAACATCGACCATAATAGACATTGAATTTACGTTACATTAAAACACGAACGTATTACGAAAACGGGGGGGAAGTAGTAGGGGGGGGGGGGGGGGGGAAGGTTGACGAATCCAATTCGGATGTCATCATTTTTCAACGTTTTTTCCCCGTTGATTGACTTTGTTGTTAATATGAACAAGCCTGGAAAAAACGTTTGCACTCTGCTCATCATAATTCGGTGTCAATAACGGATTGGATTGTCTGTCCAATTACCGGTTATGAAGTGCTATAGTCGCGTTGTGTGTCATGTGCCCTGGTTTAGCTGTAAACTTTCGTGTTTCCTTAATTCGTTATTGTTTGTCCGTCAAAGTGTTTCAATTCCGAGAGTCAAAGGAACTCGTAGCTAGTGTGCGTTATTCCGCCACACACACCCCCCCCCCCCCTCCCCCCCCCCCCTCGGCACCGAACTAACTTATCCAAACCTTCGCCCCGACAGAGGCGACCGTTGTGGTTTGGAAGTCAGGAGACGTAGCGTGGCATTTAATGTAAAATGTGCTGAAGTAATTATATTGGAACGCTTACACAGCGAAAGCCGCGTATG